>OX438702.1:5680000-8180000 GCA_949316375.1 Mythimna vitellina
ACCGGGCGTTTAAAAGGCTGGTTACGGCACTTGCACGTAGTATAACAAAGTCGCTTACCGCGTCTGTCTGTTTAAACGCTTTTTCTTTCTAAAACATATAACGGATTTTGATGCGGTTTTTAATTACTAAACGAAGAAGCTTTGTGTGTATAATTTGCACGTGTATAAAGCCGGGGTAGGTAACTAGTCAAGGATATTTAATCAATGTTTCCTCTCATTAGGGATTTCTTTAGAGATATCTTGTTTCATCTCAATATCAAATTACGTAAACATTCTATCAAAGGTGAATGAAGAACATCACATATTTTTAGATTTTCATTCAGAGTTTGTAATCATTATTTTATTCAATGTGCAAAATTAGGGGGTTTTTAAAATTTGCGATTTCCCTATATCGCTACTTTTTGGCGTTTACAGGAAACAAATTCCAGATTTCCTCATATTTTCCTTCACCCAAAATCAGATGACATTATATGTTGTATTTGTTTTTCTTATATTATTATTGTTTATATTTATTTATTTAAACATCATGTACATTGGTGGTACATAGGCGGACTTAATGCCACAAGGCATTCTCTACCAGTCAACCTTTGGGTTAAAAAAGTCAACACTGTGGTAAGTGTGCACGATAAATAAATAACAGATATTTAAAATAAAATGAAGTATCGTTAAATTAAATGGCATATAATAATAAAAAAAAGTATCTATGCTAATATAATAAACTAATAAATACTATGATAAATATAAAATCAGTGCGTCAAAGCTGAGAGGAATTCAAGTAGTAGTTCCGAATTTTACGCTTGAAGGAAAATTTACTTTCAGCTTTTGTGATGTCAAGGATTTATGTTTGTTGTTACGTTTGTCTCTGTCAGTTCCAGCCAGGTGCAATAGACAATAGACGATTTTGGACTTAGACAACTGTGTTCTGTCTAGAGTCAACGGTGCACTACAGCTATGCCCGGTTCACCCATGGCCCGACAGATTTCTGTATTTTATTGTGCGTCTATTCGGGCAAAATAAACATGTTTTCTTTCATTCAAAAAAATAAAACAACCTTGTCTTTTTTTCCTAGTCCTTACTGTCCCAGTGCTAGTCAAATGCCTCCCCCAAGTTCTTCCAAACATTCTTCTTACACATCTTTTCAAACCAGTCTTCGCGGTACGCGTCCTGATCATCCTGCTACCTCTGTCTGAGCCGGCCTCGTTGGCGCTTTCCCTCTGCAGGAACCCACTGCCTGCTATGCCGGAGCTCGTGGATTCGATTCCCACCCAGAACAAATGTTTGTGTGATGGGTACGATCATTTGTTCTGTGTCTGGGTGTAATTTATCAATAATATGTATATGTATGAATTTAGAAATATATAAGTATGTTTATCAGTTGTCTAGTACTCATAACACAAGCTCTGCTTAGCTTGGGACTAGACGGCGTTGTGTGATAGTTGTGGAATATTATTATTATTACTGACGGAACACTGTGAGTTTCAGTCATTAAGTCTGACACTCCCTCTCGCTCCACCCAAGCGGGAGAAGTTATTTGATGATTACCAACGTAAAAATGGCTTTTAAAAATTTTACACACTGAATGGCAATAAATACAAGGAGTACATACCCCCAAGCTATGGAGAAAAGCAAGTCTTTTGACTGGCCTGTTGGTCTAGTGATTAGTGGCCCTAACTGCTATGCCGGAGGTCGTGGGTTCGATTCCCACTCAGGACAAATGTTTGTGTGATGAGCACGATCATGTGAGAGTAAAATATATACGTATATTTATCAGTTGTCTAGGACTCATAACACAAGCTCTGCTTAGCTTGGGACTAGACGGCGTTGTGTGATAGTTGTGGAATATTATTATTAGTCTTTACAGCAATTTCTACCATATAGAGTGGTAACAGTTTTCTACCAGTTGCATTTCGGTGAGTGATCGTCAAAATTGTACAACTTAAATCAGTCAAACCTGTTCCAACATCGGACCACCTGACTTATTGCAATACACCGACCTGTACTTCGTAGACATCCCATCGATTCGCATAAAACGTTTTAGGAACACATTAATTGTGCTTACAGCTTAGGCGTGAAATTCCCTGTCGGAGTCTGTGTTCCCTGATAGCTAGAACGATATTTAAGTAAAGAGTGAATAGGTTACTGTGTCGACCTCATCATCACTTGCCATTAGTTGAGATGTTGGTCAAGCAAGAGCCTAGCAATAATAAGAGAAAACAGCTTGGAACAGTCTCCCGTAAAGTGAAAACTCTTACACTGAAATGCTTCAAAAATCGTTTGGACAGACTAAATCTCACCAAACTATTTGGAACACCCGCATCAGCTTATAGCTGCTAGTATGTCTTACTAAATAATCTATATTCTATATATTTGTATATATATAAGGGGAAACTGACTGACTGACATATCAACGCACAACCGAAACTATTGAGATTAGGAGCATGAAATTTTGTACGTTTCCTTTTATGACGTAGGTGAGCACTAAGAAATGATTTTCCAAAATTCACTCCCTAAAGGGAGGGGGGGTCCAAAGTTTGTATGGAGAAACCTACAATCACGCGAGTGAAGCCGCGGGCAGAATCTAGTCTTATATAAAAGGAGAATCTGTCTGACTTACAGATCAACGCACAGTCAAAACTACTTGAACTAAGAATGGAAAATTTTGCATATGGTCTCTTTTTATGACGAAGGCGAGCACTAAGAAAGGATTTTCCAAAATTCACTTTCTAAACGAATAAAACGGGGGTCCAAAGTCTGTATAGAGAAACCTCAGTTCAAGCGGGCGAAGCCGCGGGCAGAAGCTAGTAATACCTACACTTGAATTCAAACACAAACCTGACCTTACGAAGGTTATAATCAAAGCCATCTATCTATCTATTCTATACACTCTCGTCTGTCTGGGCGTCGCATTCATGGTGCAGTGCCAAAAATCAATAAATGCCTCCCCATGGGATACCGTCAGCCACCTCAGTGAGCTCCCTTTATGTATAAACAGATAGTTATATATTATATAATGAACATTGACATTGAAGGGCTCGGAATATTGAGTTTGCGTGTGGGGAACGGGATTATAGAGCAGGAAATTTTGAGGAGAGTGGTCCAGGGGTACAATAATTTAATGTCGAAATATTATTTCGATTGCAAATTTTTTTTTTGGGTGGCGAACTGTTTGATAAAGCACTATTTATGTGGAGGAGAACAATCACATTCATTCTTTAGAACAGACTGTTAACAGAACGAATTACTATAGAACTGTGAAAAAAATAACATAAATTCACTATTTATTTTGTCAAAAATAACAGATTATTCGAATAACGTGGTATAAAAAGTACCTAAAGTATAGAATAAGTACTTTACCCAAATTACACTTAAGGTAGAACGCAATTAGATAGATATAATTGAGCCCTCATCGTCACTTTCAATGCTGAATATAAGCTTCTCTCAAATGTTGCCAAAACGACCGGTTCTGTTCGTCTCGCAGACTCACATCATTGGGATTCCCTGGACTCTCACCAGGTTACTGGTACACCTTGTGGGAGCCTTTTCAACGCTGCGTCTTCCGGTGTAATAATTGAGATAATTGAGCAGCAATTCCCTGAATAGAACTTCACAGAATAGCACCACGAAAGTGAAGTATGGCTGAAAACATTTCAGATTTCTGAATTAAGAATTCAAAGTTTGGTTTTTATCCCGAAAATCTGCCAAACCCTTTCTTTAAAGTAAGTTTTGGCACGTTCTTAAACTCAATTTTAGAACCGGCCACAGATGTTTGATTGTTTAAATGATTTTGTCGCGTTCGTTGAGAACTCTAACCTAATTATATAAATCCTACTAGCGACGTGCCCCAAGCTCCACACGGGTGTTACACATCTTTTTAATATTTGTCTTTCTACACTATAGTATGTAAGTATTATACATCTAAACCTTTCTAAGAGAAGATCTTTCCTGTTTTTAAGAGGTCCACCGTCGAATCCGACACGGCTGGGCAGCGTTCGGGAAGCTGCGCGGTATCTTCTCATCCACTATACTCGTACCACAGTGTCTCAAGACGAAAGTCGATCAACCAGTGCGTGTTGCCAGTGATGATATATGGTTCGCGTGACCCAAGGGCTTTTACCTCGGTAAGAGATTAAGCATTGCCATACAACGTGGCAATGCCGCCAGCCTTTTGGGTACACTTCCAGTCGCCAGCGATGCGGAGGAGTTTTATGACGCTGTAGTGAAAATAATTGATTTATATACGTACAGACACTAACCACTAGTATTATATATAATGATCTGTCTAGTTGCTAGGTAATTTGTCTTGTTTGTGTCAATCATTGAAAAATACATAATATTACTAAGGAACGTTTGTATTAATTTAAATGGATATGTAGAAATACAATATGTAGAAATATCCTACTCCATATTTAAGGTAGTAGTTTTTGCATTTAATGTATATATAGTTTTAATTAGTTAAGTGTTTTTATTGAATTATTTTTGAATATTTATTATTAAATAAATTTTATACATGAAAATCTGATCAGCAGTTTTCGAGTTTATCATGAACAGGCAAACAGACGCGGTGACTGACTTTGTTTTATAATAAGTAAGGATTGTAGATTCATTAAAATTATTTATATTTAAAAACTATTTTTTTTCCACGTAAGCCTACATGGGCACTTTTAAAAAGTCAGAAGGTACTAGAGCACGGTTCTAATAAGTCGTTTCCTACGAGAAAGAAAGAGCAAGAAACTTCAGCGTTCTAACAAAACAAAATGATATTTACAATGTTTCCATATTATCTACAATGTTAATAGGTTCGTAACTTACACGTAGAACTCATTGGAAACTTTAGCACAGCATCCTGAAGTCCTCCTCTTATATTTATCTGTTCTACGGTCTGTAAACCCTCGATGGCTAATTAATTGCATTGCCATCCAGTCGTAATGACAAATGCAACTTTTGATAGCCCCTCTGAGCCGGTTTTAATTAACTTTTTTGTGAATCCAATGCTGATGTTTCTTTGATGTTACGTTTAGGTTTTTGATTTGTATACAATGTGATGTTTTTGATATCCCATAACTCAAAATTTATATTCTACTAGCTTTTGCCCGCGACTTCGTCCACGTAGAAGTCGAAAATGGTTTTATTAGGTTTTTGAGATACGAAAATATGAAATATTATTTATTATCTACGTCGTGAGTCCCTGTGTCCATTGAATTGTATTCCGAGCGATATTGTATCTTAAGATAAAATAGTATAGTATCTTACCTGTGTGCAGCGCCCCTTAGTGAACTCCACTGCGGGTGACGTAACCTACGACAAACTTATTATTTACGGTTGGTACAGCAATCGGGTCTAGAGATCGCACCGCAAAATTAAATTTGTTTTTTATTGTATATACTTTTCCGGGATCAAAAGTACCCAGTGTGGTGCCCAGGATATTAAAGAATAATTATTCCAAGTTTCATAGTAATCGAACTGGTAGTTTTTGCGTGATGCATGAACTAACAGACAAAAATTTTTTTAAACACGTTTTTGGATTTGGTGTCGGTCTAGTAACACCCCTCCCATTTATTTTTTTGCTATTTTCAATGCACAGAATTTTCACTTTTACAGATTTATTATAAGTATAGATAAGGAAAAATAATACTAAAAGCTCTAGAATATGTGGTCCAAAAATTCATGGTTTCGAAGATATCATCAATAATAATTAAATTAGGTTTCAAATTTACACCCGTATGACAAATCTTTACTTTTGTGATGTTGTCAGTCATCGATGAAATCTCAAATAGTTCGCAAATAAACAAATGACATTACATATTTACGCTGTCATATTAAACGTAAAGGGGTTTTACATAAATTATTACCTATTCGGCACGCACTCAGCTGAATGCAGACTTTTTCAAAAGTACATAGTGCTAATTTTAATTAAGGGATGTTTAATTATGTTCTTTTTTATCGTGCTTATTAGTGATCGTAAGTTTTCTATTACTTTATCTGTTTCTACCCTTGAGCCCGTAATTGGCTCAATGTCTCTTACACTATTGTTATTCTTTAGTTATAGCTGTTGGTTATCCTATGATTAAATAAATAAATAATCGTGAATTTATCGAATTATCTTGTATGGAAAATGAAAACAAAAACAAATAATAATTGAGACATAATTCATATGCCAGTTGATTCTTTGATATGGTCTCGTTCATACCCTAGAGTTATGGAATATAAAAAAAACACATTCTATGCTATACATACAAACTTACTGGTGTATACAAGTACGTTTTGACAGTTTTGTATTAGCAGACATCTTAATTAGCTTGTTTTTGAGGTGTTCATCAAATTTCTCCTCTCGCTCTCAGTGGAGCGAGAGAGAGTGTGTGTGTGCGAGAGTGTGTATGTGTGTGTGTGCGAGTGTGAGTGTCAGAGTGTGTGTGGTGACTTTTACGGACTAAAACCCACCTGAGTTCGTTCAGTTATCATTTGCGTTCCATGTCTCTTTCTCTCTTTCGAACAATCCCGTAGGTGATCAGAATTATGCCTCAGGTGATTTTATAGAACCCCAAGGTTTTAGTCCGTAAAAGTCTGACACGGAAGGGCGGGAGATGTCATTAGATGATATCCCACCTAAAAAAAGGTGATTTTATAAAGGTAAGCATAGTCGATATTTACAATTCGGTATGAATAAGAATCAGATATAAGTAGATCGAACGCGTGTGCATTTCATATTTATTTCAAAGCGAACATATCAATATTGTATAAGTCGATTATAAGGAGGACAAAGAATTAATGAATAACAGATGACACTGACAGTTGATTTTGACATAAGTGCCACTGTCATTGACATTACATAAAATAACTCAGATTAAATACCTATAGATGTAGCCACGTCGTGGCCTCACATGAGACAGCGCTATAAAACATCAATGAGGTTATTACGTAAACTTTTCCTTGAATATGTCCACTGAAATACACTAAAAACTTAACTATTAGAGTCTATTTCTAATATCTATACTTATAATAAATCTGTAGAAGTGAAAACTCTGTACATTGAAAATATCAAAAAAAAAATGGCAGGGGATGTTACTAGACCGACACCGAGCCCAAAAATGTGATTAAAAAATTTTTTGTCTGTCTGTTTGTTCAGGCATCACGCAAAAACTACCGGTTCGATTACGATGAAACTTGGTATAATTATTCTTTGATATCCTGGGCACCACACTGAGTACTTTTTATCCCGGAAATATCTCGTTTCTCAAAAAACCTAATACAACCATTTTCGATTTCTACGCGGACGAAGTCGCGGGCAAAAGCTTGTATACACTAAAACTATTACTTTAATTGCCGAAATTATTTTAAAAACATAAAAATTGACTCTAGTTGACCTCTGAGTGACAGTGATAGGCCTTGGTTTGGCTAAAATTTTAAATTTCGCCAACCAAAAAACCGGCACGTCGAATGAGACAGAGTATGTTATGTTTTGTCTCAATTTTCTTACTTTTTTCGTATATATGCTTCTCACTTCCGCACTTGCCTACAGTCTCATGGCTACATCTAGAGGTATATAATCTAAGTAAAATAATTATTTCTTTCTCCTTCTCTTTATACCTACCCGAGGCTCTACCACGAGCTCTTAACGCATTCCATTTGACGACCTAAACTGAACAGTTAAAAGGATGGAGCAAACAGAGTGTATAGCTCCGTCCCTTTTTCTCGCTCGCACGCCCGACCGTCCCTTTTTTGTATCAGATATGATACAAAAAAAAATCTATTTAGTCCCTCAGTCAGATTATCAAAAAAATATTTGCCATGTATTTTTTTGCTTTGATAAATATTGACAAAGATAAAATCGTATCAAATTTCAGGAATGTGGGTTTGTTACTTTTTCGTAAAAAAATGTACAGTTTTTTCGTAGGTCACGAACGTGGCACGATGACGCATTGTATTTTCATCTTACCTTTCCGCGAAAAAAGAAAACATACGTTTTTTATAGTCATCTACCTACTAGGCGTGGGCAAAGTGTGTCATCTTTGCAATTGGAACATTTGCATCTGAATCACTGAAATGCTCCGGAACAATGATATGTATCATTTGGAACACTTGGAACATCGGCTCAAATGAGTCATGATCTGTTACGTCACGTCATAATCAGAATGAGACAGAAAAATGTTAGATGATATGTGTCATTGGGAATATTTGGAATAACGGCTCCAAGGATACAAACACAGACACGAACTGTTATGAATCGTGATCTGTTACTTCGCGTCATATACACTAACAGTTTTATTTGATTGAATTTAGATATAAGAATAATTTTAAGCAGATGTTTTTAGTTCAGGTCATTACTTATATTTACAGTATTTACGTTTTAATTTGAATTTTAAAAAGACTACAGGTCACCCAAAGTAAAGAGTGTTCCAATTATTCCAAATGATGCATTTATAAAATTAATGACGTTCCAATCTTTCGGAACAGTGAATCCGTTCAGTAAAGAATTACACACGCGTACTACCTACCCTGTTCTTTCTTAGTCAGAGAGACAATTCTCGTATACTTACGTAATGAAACACTCACTTCAGTATAAAATTATTTATAAATTACGTGCATTCCATCTACCATCAGGGTGGATCGCAGTTAAGCACTAGTTTATATCGTTTAATGAATAATCGCCAACCGAACAAGAGAGCTGTCGCCCGCCATTGTGCTACTTTTTTTTTATTAATGTTTTTTTCTTAGATACTTTAGTCTTTTAAGCCATGTTTTCATATATATATATATATATAGTTCAGTTGTTTACCATTAGAATGTGGATGTACACATTCTAATGTTTTTGTAGTATTTGGTATCAAGTCAACCTTCTCAGAAAACTTCGCTGAGGTAGTCGCCAACACTTTAATAAAATTCTCAACTCCATAATACCAAGACCGCACCTGTTTCAATGATCCCACATATTGTCTAGTTGCGCAGACAGTCGAGATACCAAACTACAACAATTATACATCACATATTCGGTAGAAATCAATCTGCGAATAATTAAAATAACCACCGAACGTCACTCGAAGAAATCCCGTCCCATTATGTTACATCGACGGCTTTATTACAGATAATCACAAAAACATTTCAGTGTTGCAAGCACAATAAATCGATTGCAATTGATAATCAATTACAAAATATAAAAAACAGAGTAGGTAAACAATCTGATTACGTATCAAAACCTAAAGATAAGAACTACATTAGGCACACGGGGGCCACGTAATCTAGACGCGTCGGTTTCTATAAATTTTATTTGGCAACTAGACTTGTAGAGTTACATTAGATCCACGCCACGCGACGTGACTCTACGTACAAATCAGGCGTGGCCCATGTGTGCGACGGTCTAATGAAGTTCTTGCTTAACACTTACATCTCCAGTTTATCCATAAATACATTAAACTCTGAAAACAATATCAAAATTGGTTGAAAAGCAAACCAGATATGACAATTTTAAACAGATATAGTTCTCTTTCACCAAGACTCCGTTTTTTTATGGTAGTCGAACGGGCAGTCAGTGATGATGACTTTGACGTGTAATTCCATATCGGATTTCTCTTTTTTATTAGTAGCTTTGAAGCTTTATAACTTCGTTGCTGACGAAGATATTTTAAAAAGTTTGTCATATTTCTTTAGTAGAGCTAAAAAATGCTTTAAATTAGCAAATAATAAAATGGTATGCATATTTCCTATTCCCAACACTTAGGTTTTTTTTTTTTATTGTCATTAAGATAATATAGCCACGTGAGCTTGAATGATTTCCAAGTGTCAAAATTACCTTTCGGATGTGTTTCAGTAGGAAGGACCTAGCTCGAGTGGACGGCGCGTTGTGTTCCACGCACACCTCAAAGAGATGTCAGCAAAACGAATGGGCCCAGGAGGGCCGATTTCTGCTAGGGTTAATTAGAAGTTTTTCTTTTCTTTCATAACTTTGTTCCATCAACAAACTTAGATAACTTAAAGATATATTATTAATGAAAGACGAAGGCTGCAAGAATGTTTGAAAGAGTTACCGTGGCCCTGCAATGCAAAGGGCAACTGAAGGAACACAAGTAGGTTTAGTCAGTAAAAGTCTGACATGCTTTCTCTATCCACCCAGAACGGGAGAAGTATTTGATGATTTTCCATCAAAAACAAAAGATGTGTTTAAGGGCTAACGCTGCGTTAAGTGGGAGCCCGCGCGGACACACGTCGCGTGTGTCGCACAAGTGTCGTGTGCGGCGGTCCCCGTAGCGGAAACGAGATTATTACCTACGCAGTGTCGCTAGTTCAACTTTAACGGTGTACATGTAGTCGTGTCGACGGAGAACTTGAACGTATTATTACGTAGCAAAACGGGCGCGGAGCGCAGCTGCCCGTAACGGGTGCCCGCGCGGTGACCCGCGAGTGTGCACTTTTGTATGCGACCGCGCGGGCGTCCGCTTAACGCAGCGTCGACCCTTAGAAAATTGTATCACTACATAGTATAAAATAAAGTCGCTTTTCGTGTCTGTCTGTCCCTATGTATGCTTAAATCTAGAAAACTACGCAACGGATTATGATGCGATTTTTTTAATAGATAGAATGATTCAAGAAGAAGGTGTATAATACATGCTCAATATAGTAGAGGAACACTGATGATTTTAGAGGTTTCTAATGTGATGTGGTAAATAAACCCATTTTTTTGCGCTTATATTGCAAACGCTGTCTGAACCCTAAGAGATAGATCAAAATAATGTACTACAGTATTGTACACCTTAAAAAGGTCTACAAAAAAGTCCGCGATCTTTTAGGTGCAACCCACAATAACCATTTTTTATACTTTTACTTTTACGAGAAATAATGGCTTATTTACGAAACGATTTTAAGCAATACAGCATTAATCTTTATCCGATTAAGTACCTTAAATACATTGTGCATTTAATATAAATCAATATGACCCTTTACATCGTGTAATTTAAGTGAACATTTTCGAAGATACTACAGATTAAAATGCAGGGACATAGCGGTTGCGGTAAATAACTTGATTCTTTCAAAGAACTCGGTTACTTCCAGATTGGTCCCATTTTTTTCATAATCAATCAAAATCAAAAAGTGATGCTATCTTTGATGGTGAGGCGCACTAGTTTATTAGGAGCCTATTACTCTAGCCTTGACGACACCTACATTACAATGGGAGGGGAAGACCACAGCAGGCAAATTGTTCCAGTCCTTCGAATGGTTATTTGTCGTATTCATGACCACTGAGGTGACTGGATATCCTTTAAACCGGTCAGGAAAATGGCTCAAGTCTACCTGTAAATTTATTATTCTCTTCTCGTCCGTCAGTCGTGCACTCTTGACAGAGTGGTCGTGTCATGTCTCGGCCGAGTCTGGCTCCATCGCTTCTTTCGTGCGACGCCATGCAGCTCTGTGTTTGACGGCTTGGGAGTTGTCGATGATGCTGGAGTGTTTCACAGATTTGATGAGGTCCGTTCACCGTGTTGGGACGTTGTTACCCTTTTTATTTTTATAAAGATGCTATTTGGCGGCCATAGCAGAGGCAGTAAGATTAACCGAAACACTGCTAGGTTACATTATTTTATTATGAAGTTCCTGTTTCTACCTTCTACCTTCCGGCTGCATCATCAGATCAGTTCGATAGTACCTTATAGCCAAAGTGCATCTCATGACAATTTTAATAAGCTCAAACACGTCTAGAATACATTGATTATTTAAGGAGTTCCTATGCCTACCTTCCGGATCCATTATCATCATCAGTTCACTTCGATGATATTATATATAGATATATACAACATAATTATTCGGAACCATTTATTTATTCGATTTGTCGTAGTCGGTTAGCTATCTTCATTGTGATATCTATAGTAGTATGAAGTTCCGTTCGCCATTTCTGGTCTTCTTCATCAGTTCCACTTCATCAAATGTTACTTTTTGACTGTAAATGCTTAAGTTCTCGATGAAAATACCAAAATCATCATAGGATTACCTATAATATTTTAGTAGTTCCTTCGATTCCTCATGAATTCCATCATCAGAACTGGATTCTGAAAAAAATTGGACCAATCGGAAAGGAAAAAAAAATTTGAAAATCGGTCTATAAACAACGGAGTTTTGAGGTAACCCACATAAAAAAAAAACATACAACCGAATTGATAACCTCCTCCTTTTTTTGAAGAAAGCAGGGCAAGTACGAGTCGGACTCGCGCCCTGAGGGTTCAGTACAAACTTACCTATACAATTCCTGATTGGACTCTCGAATTTTTTTGAAATCGTAAAAGTATGTTGTGAATAAAATTATAAAGTTATTTATTTTGCAAAGAAACATTTTTACAAAAGTTTAAATATCACTGAATTATTAGATTTTCTTTTCACAGATGTGTGGTGGAAGTCTCTCACTGGATCCTCTATAAGACTTATCGTCCGGACTCACGCGGTTGCCCTGATTTCCCAAGAGAATCGTAACTTTCACTACCGTAGTGCGCTTAGAAATTAGTTTTAGAAATTGTTCGTTTAATCAATTTTAATCCTACGTTCTTTACGTATAAGATATTAATCAATCAATGCATACTAACATTTTCATACGTCTGTTCTTTTTATTTTATTGGGTGGGAAATTCGTATTATGACTAATCCCGCTCTTGGGCGGAGCGGCAGATAGTGTCAGACTTTTACTAACTAAATACCCACTCCTCTTCCTTCTTTGCCTTCGTCCCAGGGCTCCGGGTTTCGCTTTCACACTACCCGTGGCCCCAGTAGGCTTCGACCCTGCTGGGCCCCTACGATTTGCTGACATCTCCTTGAGGCGCGCGGGGAACAGTACGCGCCGTCGACGACTTGGGCTCAGTCCGGACGGTTACCGGACAGTCGGACGGCGAGCTACCCATTGCTCGCCATCCGCAAGCCCGCGCCTACGATGGCCGGAAATCGGGATCGGAATCCCGGCGGCGATTGGGGCGTGAGGACCTTTCTCCACCGTGTCCTCCGGGCGGTCCACACATTGGTGACACCCGGACGTCGTTTCCGCACGAATCCGGTGCAGGAACTTCTCGAACTTACTGTGCCCGGTGAGAACCTGCATCATGCGGAAGGTGAGGACGCCGTGAGGTCTTTCCAACCACGCCTCAAAGAAGGGACTTACCGCCATAATTGTGGCGTGCCCTTCATAAGTCTGTGACGTTTTCACTTCTAAACCGCAAATGATTTTGATGAAACTTGGCACATGGATAAACTGTTACTTCGATTGGGATATACAATAACATCGTGGATTTAAGAACGTGAGGGAAGCAGTGGGCTGAAGCTAGTAGATTATAGTTTTAACACCATGAGATTTCGTGGCGATTTTCTTATATGAAAACCCAATTTCTTTTACGAAAGGATTTTTTCACAATCAGTTGTGGTGGAACAGTGGTAGCGGCTCCGACTTACATTACTTTGTGTAATTTATTTAAACACCACTGCTCTCAAAACGGTGAAGGAAACCATCGTGAGGAAACCGGCATGTCCTAGAACTAAAAATTCAAAGACATGTGACATTCACCAATCGGCACTGGGCTCGCGTGGTGGATTACGGTCCATTCCATCTCCTAGAGAGGAGGCCTGAGTCCCAGCAGTGGAAAGATTATAAGGCTGATTATGCCATGCTATAACTGTCAAAACTTGTAAACCTAACTACCCGTTCTAAAGAGTCATCGCGACCCTGGGACGCTAATGGCAACTGCAGGAAATCGGGTGTGTTTTAGTCAGTAAAAGTCTGTCTGCTCTCTGCTTCATTTACAATGAGTGAAATTATTTGACAGACAGACTTTAAACATATCATCATGTTTCTGAGCCTAAAAATAGAAAATGTTTTCTTTAAGGAAAAATTCAGCATTTACGCAACAAAGACTTGCATAATTGAAGCCTGTCACTTCCCATTGCGAAGTTACCTCGATTCTTTTACGTAAAATATTACAGAACATTTTGAACACCTTGTATAAATAAAAACTAACACAAACAGATTCTTGTAAAAGTTGTTTCATAAGCAAAGTAAAGGATTCTTTTACTCGAAGTTTGTTTTGAAATACGGTCGGAGTTAATTCGGGGGATAAAAGAGTATTTAAATCCACACCCCTTTGATAAATATACCTAGTTGCGTAAGTGTAAAAATATATTGTTACTTACGTCATAGTTGTATTATATTTAAAAAAGAAACAAATATTGTTCCCCAACTTATGGTTACGCTATGGTCTGCCAGAAAGTTCGAAAGACTAAAGCTAGAACTACATTATATAGACACACACGTGTAACACGCCTGATTTGAATGTAGAACGACGTCGCGTGGCGTGGATCTAGTGTAGCTCTACAAGTCTAGTTTCCATATAAAGTGTATGGAGACCGACGCGCCCAGATCGGTGTGTGTGGTACACGTGTGCGCAGTGTAGTTCTTGTTTTAGGGTTGAGCCACATCTGGTCGCACCGAAACGCACTTTCCTATGCTTCTATCCTTTTCTCTCAAGTTGAACCTGTTACATCATCATCATCATCATCATTTCAGCCGAAAGACGTCCACTGCTGGACATAGGCCTCCCCCAAGTGCCGCCACAATGAACGGTCCTGTGCGTCTCGCATCCATCGTACTCCCGCAACCGTTACCAGATCATCGGTCCACCTTGTAGGAGGCCTTCCAACGCTTCGTCTTCCAGTACGTGGTCGCCATTCCACAACCTTTCGGCCCCAACGGCCATCCGTTCTGCGAGCAATGTGCTCTGCCCATTGCCACTTAAGTTTGCCGATTCTTCGTGCTATGTCGGTGACCTTGGTTCTCCTGCGGATATCCTCATTCCTAATTCGATCACGCAAGGAAACTCCGAGCATAGCCCTGTAACCTGTTACAACTTCGTTAAAAATACTAACCAAACTACTGACTCTTTGTAAGTTAAGTATATTATTTTTTTATATTTTTTTCTACTGGTTTTTCATCCAAACACAATTTATATTTAATTATAGATTTTCTTGCCTGGTTGATCTAGTTACCTCAGCCACAGAACAGTAATTTATTAGAGCGAGTAAGATAGCAGGAGTGCGATCGCACGCTGCGGAATCGATGAGGCGATCGGCAACATGGTGTATAGGATTTATTACTACTTACTATTTATCACTTTTCATCCAAATCCGTTTAGTCGTTTGAGCGAGTAAGAATAACAAACATACAAGTAAACTGTCGTCAATATTAGTATATATCTGTGTACCTACTTGATTTTGTATATCTATATGTTGCCGGCAATCTGTATAATTCAGATATTCCATACCTGAGCAATGTATAGAATACCTAGCGCGTCCAGGCAATGTATGAAATATTATGAATATTACTATCCGATATATACTTTAACTAGATAATGTATACAATTCCTAGGGATTTTATAGGTTACCTACTGGTCCACCGGCAATGTGTAAATAAATAAATTTGAGTCTATATTTATCAATGTTAACCGGCCTGCCTGTAAAATGACTGGTAACTGAAACATGTTCTGTCACTTAAAATCAATGTGTGTAAAAGACGGAAGCAGGGAAAGAAGTGACATAATTTTCCCCCGACACGGACATTTATTTTTCCTTATAACCATCCGGAAATAGGAGCCTTACTTGAAACCTTGCAAATTACATTATTTATAGTCAACAGATTTTTTTGTTTCACGTTAATTTTATAACGCACAAGTATTCAAGTACTCTTACCTAACCTTTCCATGTCGGGGTATTCTAAAATTACGTCACCCTTATTCTCGTTTTTTATACAAATTACCGGTTGCGCATTCGGTATTGTATAAAATATTTAAGCAAAGTATAAAACTAACAATATTTTAAACATTACCTATACGTTTTATTTTAGGTATTCTATACGTTGCCTAGGTATTATATAGATTACCGGATTATGACAGTAACATATAAATATACTTAAATTTCAGTGTTGATATACTTAAGTTTATTTATGATTGTTACTTCATTGTGTTTATCTTTTTGCCAAATAAACATGTTTCTTTCTTTTCTTTCTTTCTTTTCTTTCTTTCTTTCTCTCTTTTCTATATACCTGTGTGCGTAATCAAGCTAGTAGCTCGTTATTATCTAGTTATTTTTAAGTCTTTTACGCCAACATATATTCAAAATAAACTGATAATTAATTGCCTTATATTGTATTTTAATTGTATGTTATATTAATTTTTAATTTTTATTATATTGACTAATTTATTTTATTTTTGAAAATGTTATGAATTGAAGCAAATTGACATGACAACATTATTGTAATTTATATTTTTGATTACACTATCGCATTGGATTGGTCTGTAATGATAGCTGTATGTATGTCTAATAATAAATAAATAAATAAATAAAAAATATAATCAACAAACCAAATTCAAATATAATACAATTGTATGTAATAACTTAATTCGTTAGGTATTACAATTTTGTCCTGTCACAAATACCTTATTATTTGTGTTAACTTAATTAATTTCAAGTAAAAACGATAATAATAGAAAAGGCACGTTCCATTATTATAATTGCAGACATTAAATTTAGCTTTAGTCAATAATTAATCTAATGAAACGCTAGCAAATACCGCTACAAAATATCCTAACGTGTATAATGTACAGTTAGAACCAAAAGTGCTTACTTTACCCGATTGTTAATACCACAAATCGAGCTATGGAAAGAGAGACAGTGTAAAATAAATAACAGAAATGATACCTACTTTACTAAGAGCTTTGAAATAATAATAATAATTTTTTAATTGATATAAACCAGTGCTTGACTGTGATCCCACCTGATGGTAAGCAGAGATGCAATCATTGATGGTGAGGCGCACTAGTTTATTAAGAGCCTATTTACTCTAGCCTTGAAGACACCTAAATTATTAGTAGGCAAATTGTTTCAGTCCTTCGATGTACGCGGTATAAACGGCGAAGCGAAACGCTTAGTCCGGACCGTTTAAGTTTCAACAACGTAAGGGTGGATACTCGCCGTTCGTCTCGTTGTCCGATGGTAGAAAGGAGATAGCGGAATCAAGTCATGTAATTCCCGCGCACACTCTCCAAAATGCAACCACCACCGCTGTGTTGACCCCACTTTTTGAGATTGAAAATCATCAAATAAATTCTCTCACTCTGGATGGAGCAAAAGCGACTAAAACCCACCTGAGTTCTTTTAGTTACCCTTTGTGTCTTTGGGTCCTAATAGGCACCGGCCCTACTGGGCCCCGACAGGTCGCCAGTCCACTTTGTGGGAGGCCTTTAAAGGCATCTTCAAGTATGTGGTCACTCTCCAGAACTTTCCGGTACCATCGACCATCTGTTATACGAGCAATGTGCCCTCCTTATTGTCACTTAAGTTTGATTTTTTGGGTTATGTCGGTATGGTTGTCCTGCAGACATCTTCATTCCTGATTCGAGCACACTGTCACACTTATCTGTTATTTATTTATTGTGTACATTTACCACAGTGTTGCCTTTTTTAACCCAATGGTTGGCTGGTAGATAATGCCTTGTGGCATTAAGTCCGCCTATGTACCACACTGTACATGAAGTTTTAATAAATAAATACACAACACATATATATACACAGGTATAATGAAACTGAAAAAAAAATGCTACTCAAAATGGCTGTCTGAGGCTTACATATACAGAAAAGAGTAGATGGACAAGGAAAGGCTTCTTTTGTCGGCATTTTTTAAATAACACGATATATTTTTACTAATTTATAGTAGCTACTTCTTTCCAGGCAAGCACAGAGCACCATTATCAATCGCAGCATCGCTTTTCATCATGTGAGATAGGAGTCTAAATTTAACCACCAAATTTTGTTATTAATAACCAAATTCTTATCTGACCCTGCCACGGAAACCGACAAATGAAGTAAAACTAAAATGTTTACTTACTTTTGATGCTAACTGTACCTACAACGAAATTAATTATAGAATTTAACCCATTTAGGTTAACCTAAAATCCCTTTGAAGCTTCGTGTAAGCTTTGAACGAAGGTTATGGATACTTTGACTAGGTGAACATTTTGAAACCGATTGCTTGATGTTTCTTCATCTCCACCGTCACGGTATTTCACACAATAATAATAAAAATAACTACTTTCTAAATCCACAACTTTCACACAACGCCATCTAGTCCCAAACTAAGCAGACTTTGTGATATGAGTACCTACTAGACAACTGATAAACATACTTATAAATTTCTAAATACATACATATTATAGTTAAATTACACCCAGACACAAAAAAAAAAGATTGTGGTCATCACACAAACGTTAGTCTTGGGTGGGAGTCGAACCCACGACCTCCGGCATTGCAGTCAAGGCCACTGACAACTAGACCATCAGGCCTGTCAAAAACTGATAAACATACATTTATAAATACTTATATATTTATTTATTTATTAAAACTTTATGCACATAACACTGTAAAAAGGTGAACATAATGCCTTATAAATTACGCCTAGACACAGAACAAATTCAAAGTCAAAGTCAAAGCATTTTATTTCAAATAAACCATTTACAGGCACTTTTGAAATGTCAAGAAGTCAGTGAGTCAGAAAAAATGATGCTAATTGCACATTCCAAAGGATATGGAGAAGAATGTGCAAGAAACTCCATGGACACTCTTTTCAATCATGTTTTGTAATTACAAATATATCTGTTACATGTTTCTTGTCGCTATCATGTGAGAACAATGTAAATAAAGTAAAAACTAAATATAGATATTATCACTGATGGTGAGACATTTGAGTGAGCATGACAAACTCTGAAAACTCATAAAAACCAAAAAAAAACTCCATGGTACATTTACAAACTTTGAAATAATGCTTCTACATTACACAATACTAACTGCAATAATATTTTACAATTTCAAAAAACAAGACATTAAATATATATATATATGTAAAAATAATTTCAAAAACTTATTAATTTGTACACCCCGGTGGTAGTGGAGCTGGATCAGCATTGAGCCAAGCATTTTTATCTATACATATAATAAAACAGTAAAATTCTTTTGTGTTGGTATTAATTGGCGCAAAAACTACTGAACCGATCCTGTTCAAATTTTGCATACATAATCCTTATAAAACAGGGCTACTGATAGGCTATAAATTATCACGCTATTTGCTATAGGAGGTGAGCAATAATCCAAAATGTAGGTATTGAACGACATTTGCCGCGAGTTCAATTCCCAGCTAGAGTTAAAAATTTTGTCATTATTTTGTCTTATTTTTTTGTATTAAAATAACTTTTATCATTATTTCAAAATAAAATTGACATTTCTATTCGATATCTTCTAAATATTTTGTAAAAACTAATCAAAACACATAATAAAACTAAAGCGGCGAGTGAAATCACGTACTATAATGTTACATTATTCCATTTAGCTGCAAATTTAACTTCAAAAACGAAAATCATTACGCTATCATCGTTAGGGAGCCAACCAGTCAATTATGACGTTTATATAAGAACGTCTATTTTATAATTTATTCATCGAAGACCGCAGCGCAGTGGTTTCATATCTAGACTTTCATGTAATTTGAAGGTGGTTCAAATCCCATACGGCTCTCTAGGGAGAAATTTTTATTCTATTTTATCATCGTGAATAAGATTTTTTTATATATTTTTGCATGCTTACAATTTTTTTTTATAAATCTACGTATATAATATATCTGTAGAAATTTTTAGTGAAGTGCGTATTATTAATTTTAGAAATCGATGTAGATAACTTTTATACATTTAAATTGTGTGGAACTTGATAGTTATCTTACTTAGGCTTATGAAAAAAAAAGCAAAGCATATGAAATAAAAAAAAAATCCAGAAGTAAAATATGACACCACACGCAATTCAGATACTCGCAACGCCATCTAAAGACTCAAAGTAGAAATAATGATGACAATGACGGTTGAATTTCATATTAAATTTGATAGATGGCATTGCGTATTTTACGTAATTTTCTGAGAAGAATGAATGGCCATCGCCCACGTTTACAGCTATGGTTAAACTGATGTTAGACGGAGGCATTTTCAACAATCCTACTGCTTATTTTTATTATATTTTTCCCATTATTGTAACAAGCTAATTGACCGTGATTATTCAAGGGATACCATCCAAAAACGATAAAAGTAAATACCTATATGTATTTCATTATTCACTTTAAAATAACACGACCACATTTTCGGAAGGGGTTACAGGGTACCTTGCGTAAGATGTTCCCCAGGTGGACCGATGACCTGGTAAGGGTCGCGGAAATCCGATGGATGAGAGACTCACAGGACCGGTTATTATAGCGACACTTGGGGAGGTCTTTGTCCAGCAGTGGACGTCTTTCGGCTGAAATAATAATGATGATGATGGCACCTTTTTTTCTTTTTTTAAGGGTGGATATCATCCAATGACTTCTCCCGCTCTGGTTGGAGCGGGAGGACGTGTCAATCTTTTACTGACTAAACCTACACCTGTGTCTATCACTACGCGCTGTTGAGGATTGTGCTCGATCCTGTCAACTACCGGACGGCTAGCTACCCATTGCTCGACGTCCGGAAGCCCGCGTCTACCGTGATTGTTTGTCGGGGTCGGAATCTCGGCTCGGCGTGCGGCCGGTCGTTCCCTAACGCGTGCGGCCTCCGCCTTCGCTAGCATTTACGGCTTTGCTGAAGGAGGCGACCGCCTGCCATTGCTCCTCGCTCTGGATCAGAGCCCGGCGCGAGAGGTCACTGACGCCGATTGCCTCCACGAGGACACGGCGGTGTTCCGCCCTTGCAGGGCACATCTCAACTTTTTACTCCGGAATGATGGCACCTTGCGGATTAATAATGGTGTGTTTTATTATTTGCAGTCACTGCTTCATATAAAACGGTATCGAATGTATTTTTCTGATCACAGTTCGACAACGTATGATGTATCTCAGATTCCTTGCAGCCTTACGTCGACATCTGGACGTTACCTCCTTGCAGTGGTTTGAGAGTGGTGACCAACACTGGAACAACTCTCTAAGGGAGGCCAGTCTCAGGGATAACACTTATCGGCTGCTACGTTTGTTAACCGTAATTTCATTGTTTTATGGATAAGCTCAGGACTATTTTGAGAAATGCCTGGAGGAATCGGTGTAGCATGCGGTGGAGGTCTATCCATCTTGAGTGAACCGTCGTGTCTTCATAGAGGCAATCGGTGTCAGTAATTTCTCGGTTTGGCCATCAATATGCGAGTTCGATTGAACGGGGATACACGCGCACAAGGTTTCGCCGAAGTTCATTCATAAGTTGGAGACTCTTCATAAGGTAGTTCCCACTATGGAAAAAACATTTGTCTTATATACGGGGATGTCAATTAAATACACACCAAAATATCCTAGGTAAATGAACAAGTAATTCTAAAGCCTAAAATGATCAAACTGCAACAATCAATGCAAGCATGCTCTCGCAAATTCTTCATAAGTACTGTTGTGGAAGAAGATAGATGATTTATTTATTTAATCCTTTATGCACAAATGTACAGCGGCGGACTTAATGCCTGCCGGATGATGATGGTAGTTTTTGGATTCACTAAAGGCTTTTCACTATCAGTGCACGTTATCCAGCTGAAGGTCGGTGTCCCGATTATGCTCCTTCGTTTACCTCTACCAAAGCTGTGTAACTGCTTAAACTCTTCAGTGAAAAGTTATTGAGGCGAAAATTGTTATGGGAGATAACTCTTTCGATCAATCTTGCAGCCCTAGCAGACATCGGCCCTAAAGGGCCATATCCATTTGCTGAAATCTCTTTGAGTCGCGCGTAGAATACTACGCGCCGTCGATTCAGGACTGCTTTGACCAGACGGCCGGACAGCACCACCGCAATCCCGTGTTTGCGATGGCTGGGAATTGCCTTGTGCTGAGGAGTCAGGATGTCCTATCCCTCATTGTTTCAGCCATCTTATTTGATCTTAGTGCTTCACTGAACTTCTCCACCAATCGCCCTCATAAGGACAAGGCGGCGCCGGCGCTCCGACCAAGCGGGACTGACTTCCACCGTATGCTCCATCTTATTCTCCGGGATTCGCACAATGGTGAGACCCAAGTGTTTCTTCCCGCTGAATTCGACACAGATACCTTCCGAAATATCCACAACCGGTGAGTCCTGCACAAAAAGAGGATGCCGTGACGCCTCTGTAGACACTTCTCAAAGACAGGCATTACCGCTGCGATTTGATTGTGGCGTGCTCACTGTGGCGAGGGGTTAAAATCATACAATGTTGTTTTACCAGAACATAAACCAGAAACATACATATGCCCATGCATACATATGTCTTTTCCCTTGGGATAGTCAGAAATGACAACTGCTATGGCCCATACATGCTCTTTATATTCATTGATGGTCATACATCTGGATCTGGACGAGTACATAACATGTTTCCTGAAGGTAATTTGCGTTTTTAACCGACTTCTAAAAAAGAAGGAGGTTGTCAATTCGGATATTTTTACCTTGAACCGTTTTATGTTAAAGTACAATAAATTATTGCGATACTTTCGGAATTAATTGCAAGCACAGAGTGATTGTACAGTTTTACGAACTTAACGCGGACGAAGTCGCGGGCAACAGCTAGTCTTGAATATAATCCTCCAACTTATAATATGCTTGCCTGCATAGTGTGCGTTTAATACAAGATTTAAATTTCGTTTCATTGAGTTCTAATATTTGTGGAGGTATTTTATTATAACATTGCAAACAGTACCCCATGAAAGAAGAGGCCACTTCAGCCAGTCTGAAACTTGGTTGAACTAATTGGTCCTTATTTCTTGTAACATAATTATGTCTATCGCCTCTTTTGCCAAATAGATGAAGATTTTTTCTTACGTACATGATGTTTTCATAAATGGATTGACAAATGATCGTGCCCATCACACAAACATTTGTCTTAGATGGGAATCGAACCCACGACCTTTGGCATAGCAGACAGGCCCACTAACCACTAGTTCAACTAATCATGCACAATGCATCTATATTTCTTTTTTTTCTTTTTTTTTTAATTCGTCATAGGTTCGCGCTTGACCGCCATCTCACCTGATGGAAAGCGATGAGCTATTATGAGCTATTATAATTATTTTATATTTTATAATTGAAACAGAAAGGATTTTTGTATGAAATAGCAACGTCAGGGCTGTGGGATTCCCCGTCCCCCACCGGAGACACCCTGAGCTTCGGGAGTTACAGGACGATGGCCACCACACGGGCTTGCGGATGGTAAACAATGGGTATTTCGTCGTCCGGCCGTCCGGTAAACGTCCGGACCGAGCCCGAGTCGTCAACAAAGCGTAGTGATTCTCGCGCGCCTCAAAGAGATGTCAGCAAAACCGTAGGAGCCCAGCGGGGCCGAAGCCTACTGGGGCCATGGTTTGGCTTCCGAAAAGGACACCCGGGGTCCTGGAATGCAAAGCAAGAAGTAACATAAGTGTGGTTTTATTAGTAAAAATCTGACCCTCTCGCTCCGCTCTAAAGCGAGAGGAGTCACTGAATGATTTCCCACCTTAAAAAAGGACAGGAGGAGATGTTTAATGATTGTCATTTTTTTAAGTCACTAGCACACATTCATAATGCGTACAGCTAAGGAGTAGAATTCCCTGCCGGAGTCAGTGTTTCCTGATAGGGGTCTTTAAGTCAAAAGTGAATAGGTTACTTCTAGGCAAGCGTACTCCATCGTCGGCCACATCATCGCTTACCATCAGATATTGGACAAACGTGAGCATATCAATAATAATAATAATAAAAAAATATAAAATGCATATTAAGCTTTCTAATAGCTATTGCAACTTAAAAGATAAAAGACTTTTTCTTCATATTCTTGTCTTATCAGATTGTCTCATTTGAACTTAGTATTAATTAAATCTACTGCAGCTGTCTCCTTAATAAGGCTTTCATTTTAATCCAGACAACTTTTCCTTCGAACTTATTGGAAATTGTGTAATGATATTTCTTTTATTAATCTTAAAAAGAAGTCTGAAATTTAATGAAAGTTCTTTTTCTTTTCTTTTTTCTTATGATAATAATCTATGCTTATAATAAATCTGTAGAAATGAAAATTCTGTAAATTGAAAATATCAAAAAAATAAATGGCAGGGGGGGTGTTACTAGACCGACACCGAAATCAAAAATGTGATTCAAAAAATTTTTGTCCTGTCTGTTTGTTCAGGCATCACGCAAAAACTGCCAGTTTGATTACGATGAAACTTGTTATAATTATTCTTTAATATCCTGGACACCACACTGGTTACTTTTTATCCTGGAAATGTATATACAATAATAAACAAACTTAATTTTGCGGTTCGATCCCTAGACCTCAAACCTCCTCTTTCTTATCTCAAAAAACCTAATAAAACCATTTTTGACGTCTACGCGGACGAAGTCGCGGGCAAAAGCTAGTAATAGAATAATATAAAACTTTATTTCACTCAAGGAATTGCTCCTGTATCGCTCGTGCCTTCACAAACATATAAACTCACATACTCCGAAACAACAATGTGTAGGCCATAGAAACGTTTGTCCCGTGCGGGAATCGAATTCGGGACACGCAGCACAGCAGTCAATTGCTCAACTACTGCGCCATCTGTGCTGTCAAAAGTTTATTTAGTGAAAGTAGTGACTCAATGGTTGTGGTCCTGACTTAAACTATGAGTTCGAACCTATGTAGGTGAGTTTTACTTTGTGTAACTTATTTCATCACCATTGGTCTCAAAAACCTCTCATGGATGAGTTTGTGGGTTCGATATTGGTTGTACATACACGTTATTGTCGCACTCTGCGACGGTAGAACTGTGGTATTTTTTATTTTTTTATTGGGTGGGAAAATCTTTTTATGACAAATCCCGCTCTTGGGCAGAGCGGGAGATAGTGTTAGACTTTTACTGACTAAAAACCCACTCCTGTTCCTTCTTTGCCTTCGTCAGAGGGCCCCGGGTTTCACTTTCACGCAACCCGTGGCGCCAGTAGATTTCGACCCTGCTGAGCCCCTATAATTTGCTGACATGACTTGGGCTCGGTCCGGACGGTTACCGGACGGTCGGACGACGAGCCACCCATTGCTCACCGTCCGCAAGCCCGCGCCTACGGTGGCCGGAAATCGGGATCGGAATCCCGGCGGTGGTTGGGGCGTGAGGACCGTTGCCTCACGCGATCGGCCGCCTCCTTTACTAGCATTACTGCTTCGCAGGAGGCGACCGCCTGCAACTCCTCTTCGCTCCAGACCAGGATCTTCTACTTGAACGAAACTCTTGGGACGTTATAAAATTTTACTTATACTTTTCTTCAGGATTCAATATCAGCACATCACAATGGTTATGTCCGAACTGAAAAACTAGACATTTCTTTAGTCTACTCAATTTTTAAACCTATTCTAGAACAGCAAAATCCTTAAGGCGCGGCGCCCACTATCGGTGGGCATCGGTGCGGCTCGGTACAGCTCGGGCGCCTTACGTCGACTTCGGGCGCCTGAGAGCTGCGTCTGGCGGCTTCGGGCTGCCTCGGCAGTCGTAAGCATATAACAGAGCAAACGCTTCCTTAGCTATAACAAACCTAATTCATGCGATTTCCTTACGATATCACAGTGCGTACCAATGTGAAATTTTCAATTCATTTGTATAAGTTTATCTAGGACATTGCTGACACTTCGAGTCTCGGAAAGCAAGTAAAGCCGTTGGTTCCTTGTCACTACAAGTACTCAGACGCCTGAAGGTCTAACCATCAGTTTATCCAAGGAGTGTCGTGTTGCCCAGTAACTGGTGCTGCAAAATGCAACCTAGCAGATTTGGACTCGGTGGAAAGGCGTGCGAAGAGGCTAATTGGTGATTCAGATTTGGTTAAGTCCAGTGTACAAAGCCTTGAGCACAGGCGTAGGAAAGCCAGCCTTTCGGTGTTTTACAGATTGCATTTTGGAGACTGTGCGCGGCAAATTGCATGACTTGATTCCGTCATCTCATTTCTATCATCGGACAACCCGACGTACGGTGAGTATCCACCCTTACGTTGTTGAAACTTCTACGGTCCAGACTAAGCGTTTCGCCTTGTCGTTTATACCACGTACATCAAAGGACTGGAACAATTTGCCTGCTGCGGTCTTCCCATACGATTATAATTTGGGTGTCTTCAAGGCTAAAGTGAATGGGCACTTAATAAACTAGTGCGCCTCACCATCAACGATCGCACCACTGCTTACCATCAAGTGGGATCGCAGTCAATTACTAGTTTATATCAAATAATAATTTAAAAAAAAACTGTGTTCTGGAGTTCTGACAGGCAGTCGCTCCATGTCATCATCATCATCATCTTCCTGCCTTTGTCCCGTTTTATTTGGGGTCGACGCAACACGTTTTTTTATTCCATTCTGTCCTGTCACTCGTCTTGCTATCACTAACTCCCTTTTCTTTCATATCACTTCTCACACAATTCATCCATCTTTTCTTTGATATTCCTCTCCATCCATCCACATGTAAACTCATAACTCTTTTAGTAACATGCGTTTCATCTTCTCTTCACATGACCATACCAAGACAAACGATTCCCTTTCAACTCTTCAGTCACTGACGCCACTTTCAAACTCCATGTAAAAGACGATTATTCAGCCGCATCCGAATAGGCTGGTAGCCGACCTAAAGCTAGTAGGGTAAAGTCTAAGGAGATGATGGTATCAAAAACGGTGAAGAAAACATCGAGGATAAACCAGCATGACACCCCACAATCCGCTCTGGGATTGCGTGGCCCATTCTCTCTACTGGCCTATGATCCTGCATCGGGAACATAATTTGTTGATTGACAATATATTAGACTTAGATACGAGTAAACACTTTTAAGAAATCATTTTGTCGTGTCGATTTGAATCAAACTTTTGCCGACCAGTATGTGAGCTACCTGGATTGATCGAAAGATCAATCAGAAAACATCATCGCCCAGGAATACAAAGGGCAACTGAAGGAACACAGATGGTTTTTAGTCAGCTATAGTCTGATGCTCCTACTTGCTCAGAGCGAAAAGGAGGAAGAAAAAAAGAAAAATCGACCTTGATAGCTTTGACGTTCGCTTTTTTTAAGTCATATAAGTAATAATCTAATCAGCCTTACAATGTTCCTACAGCTGGGACTCAGGCCTCCTCTCTAGGACAGGTTACGGGCCGTAACCCAACACGCCGCCCAGTGTGGGTTGGTGGACATTTAGCTAAGTTAAAAAAGGTGTAGATTGGTGAGCATGCGGAACAGGAAAAGAGGTGATGCATATCCTGTGAAGGGACTCCAAACTGGATCGGTTTTTGGAGGGGGATGTGAAAAGTGGTCATATCTTCTTTTTTCACATCCCTCTTTAATCTATTCGAAAAGCAGTGCTACCTCCCTAGCCAAGTTACGATCGTTTCGTTTGCGTCGAACGCTTCGAGTAGGCCACGCCTTCGATTCCTTTGTTCTGACCACGTGACTGAGCGTTGAGATGTCTAGTCTCCTCCAACCAGGATACCCTGTTTGGTCGTTCTGTAAACAACACTTCAAAACTCAACAAACAAAATATCAACAGTTTATTTTAGAAGTACGTTACTTTCACTCACTTTACACCAATTTTAACCTTGATACACCCCACAAAGTCCCCTAAAGGTGTGCAGATCATGTGAATTGTACCATAATATTGATTAAAGTGGGGTTCCCGCGGGCTAAACTATCGATCGTTTCCCCCACGCATTATTATCATAGTGTGTGTTAGTAGGGGCTTATAGTGGTTCTGTACAACATTGAATTAATGTTGCTATTGTTGAATTATTTGTTGGAATGGAAAGTCCGTTGGGACTCTTCTCTCGGGGTTTGTAGAAGGCGGCAATACTGTGTTTGGGGTGGGTATTATCTGCCAGCCTAGTTCACTAGATCTAGGTTATAGACATAGTGAAAGTGGAGGCATCAAAGCAAGAGATCTTTAAGTCACAAACTGGCCTGGACAGGCCTGTTGGTCTAGTGGTTAGTGGCCACACAGGTGGAAGTTTGTTGATAAATATCATATATTTTAGCATTTCAATAATTAAATATTATTTTATCCGGGATTAAAAGATCTTTCGAAAGATTAACAAAAGATTGGCAGATTCATCCGCTACTGTGTGTCTCTGCGTTTCCAAACATAATTAGGTATGAACAGCATTAACAAAAAGTTTATCGAGAACAAGTGGCCGTATATTGGAAGGTCAGACCGTATCTTGTTTATTTTTCCTTTTTCAAGGGAAAGGAGCGTTATGGCGGGGGGGGGGGGGGGAGAGTGATGGAGTGGTATTTTTTTTTTTTGTTTGTTTGTAGGAGGTGACTGGAAGTATTGTTCCGATTGCTAAACATTTTTTCACTAATAAAAAGCGGCTTTGTTCCTGAGCGACATAGGCTACATTTTATGTACGCGAGCGAAGCCACGGGCAAAAACTAGTGTCCAATAATATGGGAGAGTAAACCTTAACTGATACCAAGATGTAATAGTGAAGTGCACTGAAGAGGGTATATCAGCATAAGCAGAATCATTCGTTGGTCTAGTGGTTAGTGACCCTGACTGCTATGCCGGAGGTTGTGGGTTCGATTCCCATCCAGGACAAATGTTTGTGTGATGACCACTATCATTTGTTCTGTGTCTGGGTGTAATTTATCTATAATATGTATGTTTATCAGTTGTCTAGTACTCATAACACAAGCTCTGCCTAGCTTAGGAGAGGGAATGGGCCGTAATCCACCACACGAACCCAGTGCTGAATGGTGGTAGTCACGTCTTCAAAGTTTTCTTTCTAATACACGTCGGTTTCCTCACGATGTTTTCCTTTACCGTTTTGAATCTACTTTTTGACTGCTACGCAGCGTGTTGCAAGTTCTATTCCTGTATGGAACAAATATTTGAATAGCTTACGATAGATGTTTCGGATCTGGCTGTATTGTGTGTGTGTGTTTATGTGTTTGTGATCGCACCCACGATGGAAAAGTTTTTTTTTTTTAAATACTTGCAAAAAAACAGTGCCTGAATTTGAACCCGCGAAGTTATCTCTCATTAGTGGGGGCAGATGCCACAGAGCCACTCTTGCTTAAGAGACTTGTCCACGACCAAATCATGGATCAGTTTTCGATGATAAAAGATCAAACAAAACATTCATGGTCATTAATTTTAAATCCAAGAAAATAGCACCCCATAGCAACCATTATAATGCCACAGAACCCTCCAGCACACCATCTGTCGTGCTGTGCACAGGGTTATCGCCACTACGCTATATGCTTTAGTGGCTATAATTGTGTGCAAAACATTGATAGATGACCACTCATTACTTGTCATAGTGGGATTACCGTATAACGTGGGGATATCCATGGGTGCGGTGTATGTACACTGGCGATTGATTTTGTAATGTAGTTGAGTTTTGTAGATAGCTGTTAATTTTATTATTTTAGTGGGAAATCACCAAGTTACTTTTCTGAGTGGAGCTTGAAAGAACATCAGACTGTGTTCCTTCAGTTTTACTTCGCATTCAAGGGCCACGGAATACGATCCATCCCAAGGGCGGATTTAAGGGGGGGGGTCAGGGGGCACATGCCCCCCGTAGATGTCAAAGAAACCCTGTATAGTGTATTATGGCGTTAAGTTCCCTCTTTGAGGAGTGGCTGGAAAGGCACCACGGCGTCCTTACCTTCCGTTTGACGCCGGTCCTCACCGGACATGGTAAGTTCGGGAGGTTTCTGAACCGGATTCGTGCGGAAGAAACGCCCGGGTATCACCATTGCGTGGACCGCCCGGAGGACACAGTAGAGCATACGATGGAGGTGTGCCCCGCTTGGGCAGAGCACCACTGTGTCCTCGTGGGGGAGATCGGCGGCGGCGATCTCTCACGCCGGGCCTTAGTACAGGCCATGGTCCGGAGCGAGGAGGAGTGGCAGGCGGTCGCCTCCTTCTGCGAAGCAGTAATGCTAGCAAAGGAGGCGGCCGATCGCGTGAGGCAACGGTCCTTACGCCCTGTCCGCCGCCGGGATTCCGATCCCGATTTCCGGCCACCGCAGGCGCGGGCTTGCGGACGGCGAGCAATGGGTAGCCCGCCGTCCGACCGTCCGGTAACCGTCCGGACCGAGTCCAAATTGTCGACGGCGCGTATTGTTCCACGCGCGCCTCAGGGAGATGTCAGCAAATCGTAGGGGCCTAGCAGGGTCAAAGCCTACTGGGGCCATGGGTAGTGTGAAAACGAAAACCGGGGCCCTGAGACGAAGGCAACTAAGGAATAGGAGTGGGTTTTTAGTCAGTAAAAGTTTGACACTATCTCTCGCTCCGCCCAAGAGCGGGATTTGTCATAAGACGATTTTACAACCCAATAAAAAAAAAACATAATTATGAATACAGTCAGTGTTTTCACTGAATTGTTGTATCACTACCACATTGAATGAAATAAATTTCAATGCGGGATTCCATAAATACCTAGCGAGTAATAAATATACGTGAATTCAGATGTAAATATATTGAAAGAGATATTCACAAATGTTTTACCTTACTATTCGACACTGAACTGAGAAACGTACGAAAATTTGAATTTCGTGGTTACTCTATAAAATTCAAGGGTGCCCCAGATGGGCGGAGCACCGCCGTGTCTTCGTAGCAGGCATTCACCTCTTTCTGCGAAGCAGTAAAGGTAGCAAAGGAGACGGCCGCTCCCGTGAGTGAGGGAACAGACTTCCTCATGCCCAATTTCCAGCCACGGTAGCCCGAATCGTCGACGGCGCGTAATGTGTTCCACGTGGCCCTCAAAAAGATGTCAGCAAAGCCGTAGGAGCCCAGCAGAGGCTATGGATTCGCTTCTGAAAAGGAAAGCTGGGGTCCTGGGTTTTAGTCAGTAAAAGTCAGAAACGCCCTCCCGTTCCACCCTAACAAAAATATGGAACATTCAACATTTACCTTAAGTTAAAACTAAGGTTTTTTGTAGTGGTAATCACTTCATTTAGTTTTCTTTAAAAATATTCATAAAATAAACTATTTAAAGAATACAAAACATTTTAAAAATGAAACAATAATTCCTCTTAGAATTTCACGTTTAATTAAGCAATACAGACGTCCATTTAAGTTGATAATTAGATTTGTTAGGCTATAAAACTACGAGTGGATCATTAAGGGCTTTAAAATCTAGTCTTGAACCTTTTGCGAGACAAAGAACTTTAGAAAGGACGAAAGGATCTTTATAGACGTGACCTAAAATAGCTTGTATTCATGTGACTATAAGTATTACAAACTAATTTTTGCTAGCGACTTCACCTGTGAGAAAATAGTAAATATATATATATAGTCTAAGTCACTTACTAAAGTAGTATTTTATAAATAAAAATTCAAATCTTTCCTCTTTATAGTACTACTGGCACCGGCAGACGTGTGAACTATGCGAAAGCTGTCAATTGAGAACCCGATTGCAGCGCCACCTACAAGGGTCCAATTGTAATTTCAAACCAACCTGGGATCCACTCGAATATACACACAATTTATCCAAATCGGTGAAGCTGTTTAGGTGACAAACACACTTACAGAAGAATTATTAGTATAGATATAAAAGTATACTTAAATTAGTTTAGTTTTAATTAGGAACAGGAGTGAGGTTTTTAATCAGTAAAAGTCTGACACTATCTCGTGCTCCGCTCAAGAGCGCGATTTGTTATAAGATGACTTTGCCATCCAATAAAAAAAAACCTCCACCACGGACCACAAAACGGGTACAAAGGATATATGTATTAAAAAAAAAACAGGACAAGTGCGAGCGAACTCGCGCCCTAAGGATTCCGTACAAACTTACCTATGTAAATAGTTCAATTCCCGAATGGAGTCTTGAACATTTTTCCGAATCGAAAAATTTTTTTTTTATTGTGACGTAACAGCAAATTTATTGTTTTAAGATTTATTCCTATATCTGTGCTATAAGACCTTGCTTTATGAATCGCCCTATGAATTTTGGTACCCTTGAGAGTGATGAAATATACGTTTTTTACGACATAAACGGCCGTATTTTTATTTTCGTTAACTTAGACGTTTGATTTTTTCACATCTGCAAGGGACCGCAGACTTGAGTATATGGTTTTAATTTCAACTCGATACCTCGACGCATTCTCGAGATAAAGGGTCTTGACAAACAGACAGACAGACAACAAATTGATCCTATAAGGGTTCCATTTTTTCTTTTTGGGGTACGGAATGATAGTAGGCATTGATTTTTAGAGTTCCGTAACCCAGACGTGGTTTTTTTTCTGTATTTTGTAGGTAGTATATACTATTTGTTTCTCTTGACACATTCTCACTAAAGTAATTCAGAAGTATCTGGGGTATTTTTGTATATAGTATAAATACATAAGGTGAACAGAGACCGTCGCCTCGGGCGCGGGACACAAATGATCAGGACGAATTGACCCAACTGTAACTAGACAACTCCGGATAGGCCACCCGTGTTTAATTTATACTTTAAAATACTCTAGGCTTTATTCGAGAGAGAGATATTTTAATTACCAGGAAGTTCGGACCTTAGTATAAACTATATAAAAAGAACTTAGGTGTCTCCCGCGATTTCAACCGCATCTTTGGTTTCTGCTCTGCTTCCATGAGTCGTGCCATGATGTTACATAGCATAGCTTAGCATAGTCGGCCTTATAATGTTCCCACTGTTGAGACTTAGGCCTCCTCTCTAGGAGAGGGAATGGGCCGTAATCCACCACGCGGGCCTGGGTTGGTGGATGTCACATGTCTTCGAATTTTTGGCTTTAGGACATGCCGGTTTCCTCATGATGTTTTCCTTCACCGTTTTGAGAGCAGTGATGATGAAATAAATTACACAAAGTAATGCGCCTGGCTGGGTTTGAACCCGCGATCTACAACTCGTAACTTGGTGCCATTACCACGCCATTGATGCCATTGATGTTCTATAGCTTATACTATTCATCATAAATCTGGCCATCTCATAAAGAAAGATTTTATTCAGTTTGACTGATAGTTCCAGAGTTTAGCGCGTTTAAACATACAAAAACCACTTTATAACATTAATAAATAATAATAAAGTACAGATTTTTTTATAATCGTAGTTTCATCCTAAAAATTACTTTTCTATAGTGGGTGCGTACACAAACACATAAACTCACAAGCAAAAGACTTAAAGAATTATTTATTATGTTTGTTAGTTTGTTAGAGTAAATCTCTAAAAGCTTTGGTCCAATTACAAAAAGTCTTTGTATTCTAGAAAGCTGCACTATCTACCACTTACTTGAAGGCAACAAACAGTGGTTGCAAGAGGCAACGTAAAAAATCTAGAAAAAAAAAACATAACTGATGCTTAAATTGCAGAATTTATTACTACTTATGTAGTAAATGCAATTTTCACGGTAAGTTCTTAAGAGGGGGTCCTTTTTCACTCGCCTATCGTCAACATCGAGCATGGTTTAAAAGCTTGTTACTTCATGTAATGCAATTCAACGTGATTTTTAATGAAAAGGCAACGCAAAAAAAAGAGAGATAACGACTAAAAACTCTGTTAGCATTCGGTAATTTCCTGATTTACTCAAATATTTTACAAAACTGTCCCAGTATATACTTGTTATTTTTGAACCCTTAAAAGTTTTTGAAAAAAAATATTATCATTCAGACTCTTGATTCCATTTGAAAAGTTTCTATTTTTTTACTATTCTGACATTTTTAAGTTTTAAGTAAATTATGAAGTGTCAAAGTTCACGCAAAATAGGAGATTTTCAGAGGTCTTTACTGGATTAGTTTTACACAAATTTATAAATTGATTTCAATAGAAGCCTAGATAATATCCACAAGATAGTGTGTTTCCAAAATATCTAACGAAAAATGTGTAATAATGACATAATCGCGTAAGAGCGGTTGTATGAAAAACAGTGAAAATATATGTCGAGTTGCATCCCTTTAATGTGTAATTTTACAAAACCAATATTTTCTTAATTGTGCAATCAAATATGCACCAAATCGTAGAGCGAGAGGGCGTCAGACTTTTACTGACTAAAACTGGGTGTAATTTATCTATAATATGTATGTATTTAGAAATATATAAGTATGTTTATCGGTTGTCTAGTACTCATAACACAAGCTCTGCTTAGCTTGGGACTAGACGGCGTTGTGTGGTAGTAGTGAAAAAAAAAAAGAAAAAAAAACAGATATGTGCTCCTTCAAGTGCCATTTGCGTTCCAGTAATAGCAGTGTATATTATCAAACTCGCTAACTACACATCTAAAGCACTTGCTCCTTCTTAATATTGAACCTCAAATGCTTAGTAGACATGGGCCCTATTTGAAGTTGTCGTGTTATATCGTGGGACAAGATAAATCCTACACCTGACAAACGCAGGCCACCTCTCAAATAAGAATTAGGATCTCCCGAGAGGCTTTCACAGATTTTTTACCTGACTGTACCGAGAAAACTTGGGTTACGAGTATGAGTGATGACTTGCATGAGGACAGAACTTTTTTGAGCAAGTATGAATATTTAGTTTATTTTGAAAACCTAAAATATGAAACTCAAAAATTGTTATACCTATATATTGGTAATGCATGTCGCCTCGTCGTTTATACCGCGTACATCGAAAGACTGGAACAATTTGCTTGTTGTGGTCATCCCGTCCGATTATAATTTAGGTGTCTAGCCTTGAGCTAGAGTGAATGGGCTCTTAATAAACTAGTGCGTCTCACCATCAATGATTGCATCACTGCTTACCATCAGGTGAGATCGCAGTCCAGCACTATTTTATATCTATAAAAAAATAGACTATAAATTGATTAATATATATTATTTTTTTATAGCAATGCATTAGCAATTGAAAGTGGCAAAATACACACAGTGAATACATAAGCGCCAAAATTAACCAGTTTTTTTTTTGAGGTGGGAAATCCTCTAAAGACTTCTCCAGCTCTTGGGTGGGGCGAGAGGGCGTGTCAGGTTTTTACTGACTAAAACCACACCTATGTTTCTTCAGTTGCCTTTTGCGTTCTAGAACCATGATTATACCTTTCGTACTTTTAAAATTAACCAAAACTGCGAATGTTAAAACACTTAGAACTGCATTCCACGGATAATCTTTTGGGGTAACTTAACTTCAAGGAAATTAAACAAATGATATTCATTTTACAAAGGAGATATATTCGGGTTATTTTTATATAAAAACGACTGACAGCTGTAATCCGTATTTCATAGAACTTTTGGCTGTGCCCTGTATTTATATGAAATGTTAGCATTTGTCAAGAATAATATTATTCTGTTTAACGAAATGAAAAGTAAACGCTACAAGGATCACTTATTAATGTGACCGTATGTGTGTGTTTGTGTGTGTGTGTGTGTGTGTGGTGCTCGAATTTGAGCTTGTTTCGTGCTCCGCTCGTACCTTAAAACTAAAGCTATTTAAATATCAAGTGGCCAAAACATTTTAAACAGAAAACGTATTCCTTTTCACGTAGCAAAGTTAACACTTCAAACGGTTAGTCATGAATTTTGGACGCCGCATCGTGCTACGCGCCTACGAGGATGCTACGCGGCTACGAAATACTACGACGTAGACACGTAGCGGTTTTCTCTTTGGTAAGTTTGTATTTTCAATTGCAATTTTTACACACGTCGTGGCTTGTTCCCAAGGGGGTGAACAGAAATACATGTTATACGTACTGGTGTAGTTCAGTTTAATGTTATGTACCGTGCTGTAGTTTGTGTACCTCTGAAAAATAAGGTTACCTCTCAAAGTTAATAGATAAACGGAAAAAATGTATATCAACGTATGGACAGGATTTTTTTTTATTTGTATAAACCAGTGCTTGACTGCGATCCCACGTGATGGTAAGCAGAGATGCAATCATTGATTGTGAGGCGCACTAGTTTAAAATACATTCTCCGAGGGTGTTCCGTTTTGACACTTACCAATCAACGAGTAGGAAGAACTGTTCGAAATGAAAACCAATTGCCCAATGCACATTAAATTTATTCAGAACCTCATTAAGTTTTTTTTTTGTTGTGGTTAATCATCCAATGTTTTCTGTCGCTCAAAATCCTTCAAATTTGGGCAACCTAGTATACTCAATTAAATAAGCTCATGTTTTGCATTAAATACCTTTTTTTAATTATATGGTATACCTCAAAAAATTTCCGATTACCTAGGTGTATTTTTTTTTCCTGAGAAATCATCTTATGACATCTCCCGCCCTTGCACTGAGCGGTAGGGCGTGTCAGACTTGTATTGACTAAAACCCACTCTTGTTCCTAGTTTGCCTTCGTTCCAGAGCCCCGGGGTTCACTTTTGCACAACCCATGTCCCCAGTAGCCAGTAGTGGCCAGTAGGCTTCGACCTTGCTGGGCCCCTATGATTTGCTGACATCTCCTCGAGGCGCGCGTGGAACACTACGCTCCGTCGAAGACTTGGGCTGCCCAAGGACTCTGAGGTTCGATTTTATTCAGCTAAAGGGATTTTACCATAAAATAGTACCCCGAGGGGTTTAGCCTTCCCCTCAAAAATCTTAACCTCAATGCGGGGCAGGGTAATGCTTCTGTAAATACCTTTCTTAACACACAAGACCTATCTAATCTCGCAATGCAACTCGGCAACATTTTTACTACGAGCGACACATCTAGATTGACGCACGACGCACGTGCCGCGTCAACGACACGAACGTTCGACGAAGAGTTCCAAGCAACGTGATGTGAAGCTACGTCATTTTGACGCTCCCTCACTTTGTTGTAAGCTGGGAAATGAAGCAATATTCTTTGAAGATTTTAAATGGTTATCTACGACGTGACGATGAGTGTTGTTTTGTCTTGAATTTTGGAGTCTTCTTTGTCCTGCCCCTCTAGCCAAGTTACGATCGTTTCATTTGCGTCGAATGCCACGAGTAGGCCAGGCCTCCAATTCTTTTGTTCTGACCACGTGACTGAACGTTGGGATGACGTTAGAACAAAGGAATCGGAGGCGTGGCCTACTCGAGGCGTTCGACGCAAACGAAACTATCGTAACTTGGCTAGGGGGGCTGGGGTTTTTCCATTGGAGCGATCCCCCTTCCGCTACTGCATTTGTAAGCTTAATCAGCCTTTTAATGTTCCCACTGCTGGGACTCAGGCCTCCTCTCTGGGAGAGGGAATGGGCCTTAGACTATCACGCGGGCTCAGTGTGAATTGGTTGATGTCATTCACAGTATTGACAGCAGAGAGCTTTATATTAAGAGGACTACAGGACCTAAAGCGCAGTTACTCTCGGACTACATATAAAAGAGAATGATTCGTAAACACACAATGTTTGCAAAATTATGAAGAATTTTAGCGATTTGCTAAAAATCTACAGATTAGATATTAATTATAAAAGTTGCTTGTGTCTGACAAAAAATCTGCATGATTGCATGTATATTAGTCCGGTTTTTAATCAATAAAAGTCATTTTTAGAGGCGTTTTCGTGTTTTTTTTTCTGTTGTACTAAATTAACTGTATTGTGTTTTGAACACACTTTCTATCTAGCATTTATCCTGAAGAATTACATATATTTCTTCTAATTTTGTTTCCTGCAATGGAGTGGTGGAGTGGAGTTTTGTACTTTGTAAAACTCGCAATTAGTCCTCTTCAAGAAACAAAAATTGTCGGTTCAGTGCTTCTAGATATTGCCTAGTCCAGTATCCCTTTCTCATCCGGATCCAAGATGACTTTAAGATGTCATGGTGATTGGTGGGGCTCCAGGTTAGGCAGAGTAATATTGAGTTTATCCAATTGCTATTAGTCCTGCAAACTGCAGTTGACCTTTCCTCGGTGGTGTCAGTTTGCTGTCCCATTGAGCAGGAACGGAGAGTGCATTTGTATATGCGCACACACTTGTGCACTGTAATTTCTGACGTGACTGTTCACCTGATATTCGTTTGAGAGGTATACTAATCCCTAACTGGTTAAACTTAGAATCTCTCATCATCATCATCGTTTCAGCTGAAAAACTTGTACCACTGGACATAGGCCTACCCCAGTTTACCCCACAACGAACTGTCATGTGATTCATCAGATTCCCGCGGTCCCCAACAGGTTAAAGGTCCATCTAGTGGAAGGCCTACCAACGCTGCGTCCTCCAGTACGCGTTTGCCACTCCAAAAAAACTTCCAGGTTTTCGAATGTTGCTACATACTAGAAAGTACTTCAGTATCGTCGGTGCGTGGACTTGAGAACCCGAAAATATTTGCTTCGTGCGAGATTCGAACCCGCGACACGTAGCGCAGGAGCCGATCGCTCATCCATTGCACGTATGCCGTGACGGAGTTGTTCCATTTAGAATTTCTCAGTAACAGCCTGTGTGGATGGTAATGGGCACGACTCAAACAAAACTAACTAAATATACCTAGAAGGTATTCACCTCTGCCTCTTGCTCTGGGTGAAGCGAGACGGAAGGTCAGACTTTTTTACCGATTACCGTATCAAACCCACCCGTGATCCTTCAGCATTCCAGTGCCGCAGTAACTCTTTCGAACAATTCGGCAACTGCTCACCTCCGTATACCCCTACAAGCTTGATGTTATTTGTAGCAGTCAAACAGTCAAACGGGGCAAATAGAAATGCAAGGGAGAATAGGAACAAAAACTTAAAGGGGATTATCACTTTTGTTTTTAATTCTGTTATTTATTTACCTACTCATATTTATTTATTAGTTCATCATCATCATCATCATTTTAGCCGAAAGACGTCCACTGCTGGACATAGGCCTCCCCCAAGTGCCGCCACAATGTACGGTCCTGTGCGACTCGCATCCATCGGAGTCCCGCAACCGTCACCAGGTCATCGGTCCACCTTGTAGGAGGCCTTCCACACTACGTCGTCTGGTACGTGATCGCCATTCCAGAACCTTTCGGCCCCAACGGCCATCCGTTCTGCGAGCAATGTGCCCTGCCCATTGCCACTTAAGTTTGGCGATTCTTCGTGCTATGTCGGTGACCTTGGTGAAATTGCCGTTTTTTAAAACGGGTTGACTTAGAAAAATAAGTTTAAAAAAAATTATATTAAAGGCTACAAGTCAAAATTTCCAAAACGAAAGCTATAAAACCTAGAACACAGAGTTCTTTTGTTAGAAAAAAGTCGTAGGTATAGGTCATTGATACTGCGTGCCCTTTGAAATACATAGTGTCTACGTTGGAACTCTTAATATGAAACAAACGTTTTTTTTTTATTAGCTTAGATGGTTATAAGTACTGCGATATTACAGAAAATACATAACACAAAGAAACCAATAAATACCTAATTTCGAAAAAAAAAATAACGTAATGTAATATAAAGTTTTTTAAAACTTATAATTTCGAGTCAATCAAAAAATATAACACTTCAAAGCAACCAGTTTTTAAAAACGGCAATTTCATACCTATTATTTATCCCATTTTACGGTAGTCTTTTTTTCATATAGTAGTTCTTTTTCCTGATACCTGTCCACTTATTTTATATAAGAATATAATTTATCTTTTATTAGGTACAGAATAATCCTAGGAATATCGCACAATGTCGTCATTGCAGGCCGGGTACAGTCGGTTGGTTTTGACAGCACGACGCGACGACTTGATGAAGGTATGTATTGAACAGTTAATATTAAATAGTGAATAATATCTTGCTAAGAAATAACTCATTTACCCTCTACTATAGGAATTAAAATGCCTGTATTTATTTAAATTAATATAAACTAGTGCTTCACTGATGGTAAGCAGTGATGCAATCGTTGATGGTGAGGCGCACTAGTTTATTAAGAGCCTTTTCACTCTTGCCTTGAAGACCCCTAAATTATAATCGGACGGGAAGACCGCAGCAGGCAAATTGTATGTGAGAAGTCTGGCTTGTAATACATGTTTTCCTAGTACAAGAGCCAGGGCAACACTGATGTTTGTTCTTAAAGTGAATTCAATAAATTTATTATCATTATACTGATGGGTTGGTTTTGTGCCATTTTGAAACTTGTTGGAATTGATACTATTTGGCGCAGCCGTGAGACACGCAATGTTGATGTATTTTTAAGTTTCTATATTATAATTCTTATCTCATTGTGTGTACCTGTGTGCCAAATAAACGTGTTTTCTTTCTTTATATTTGAAGGTTTCCTGTCATTTAAGCAAAGCTTAGCAGGAACCTAAATCGAAAAAAAGGGTGGAGCGAGTTATACTGACTAAAACCACACCTACGTTCCTTCAGTTTCCTTTTGCTTTCTAGGACCACAAGTATCCCTTTCATACTTTCCCCATGGCCCTAGCAGGCAGTGGCCTTGCTGGGCCCCTCTGTTTATAGTGAAAATCGAATTCAAAAACTCACAATAAGATTTTTTTATTAATGAAACTTTACTTCTATATCGAGGGTGCGTTCAACAAGTCACGCAGACCCGAAATAAATATCTGGAGGCCATAAAAATATTCGTTCCGTACGAGAATCGAACCCACGACATACAGCGTAGCAGTCAATCGCTCAACCACTGCGCCAACCTTGCCGTTATCGAGTTGAGAATTATGGCTTACTAGCTTTTGCCCGCGGCTTCACCCGCGTACATACAATATAGCCTATGTCACTCAGGAATAAAACAGCTTTTTATCTGTGAAAAAATTTTAGCTATCGGACCAGTACTTTCAGAGATTACCTCCTACAAAGGAAAAAACAAACTTTACTTGTTTATAATATTAGTGTAGATTATTATTATTATTAGTAGCCAATATCGTCCCAGTACTGGACAAAGCCCTGCCTCCATTCCTTCCAACGATCACGGATCACGATTCCTCGCTGTCTCTGTCCAAATCTTAAGGAAGACAATTATAGTATTTATAGAACTATATTGTTCCACTGTTGGGACTCAGGCCTTCCCTCTATGAGAGGGGATGGGCCGTAATCCACCACGCGGGCCCTGTACGTGTTGGTGGCTAATTTATCACGCGGGTCCAGTGCACCAACCCGGTGGAGAAATATACCCATAATTTATTTTTACCCTAAAATGTTCTACGACAGCGTTGTAGATTAGGAAATATTGTGCATGAAATTATCACACTATGATAAAGTTGAAAGTTTGTGTGTGTTTGATACTTCTTCACGCTCGAACGGCTGGACGGATTTTAATGAAACTTGGTACACGGATAGACCATACCCTGGAATAGCATTATCACGCCGCTGGCAGCGACTAGCTTTCAATAAAGAAAAAGAATAACCAATAGATGATAGGTATTACTGGTGTAAATAAAACACTACTTTTTTCAAACCAGTTTCTTTATTTCGTGTTCATCATTTTAATACAACATACAAGTAAATTTATCATCAGATATTATTTTATCAATTCTTAAGATCTACCTTAACTAAGACTTGAATAACAAGTAGGTATGTATGAGTATTCATATCGATATATCGATACATCGAAAAGGTATCGATATGTACCGAAAATCGTACGGGATTTAAATGCTCAACCCACACATAGTTAATCCAAAGATAAATAAACAAATTAACAAACTTCTTTTTCCAAAAAAAACCGACAATGGAATGTTCAGTATTAAAAAGTATCAATTCCAATAAAAGCCTGTATAAAAAATGCTCGGCTGATAAAAAAGAAAACACAAAAACGCACAAATTCACACAATAACTTAAACATGGAAGATGAATGTCTTAACTTTTTACGGTGCGCCATTTTTGTGACGTCATTTGACGTTTATTGTTCTGGCAGTATAGTTCCAAGATGGCGTCTACGATATGAACGAGTTTTATTAAATATTCAAAAGTTATGTCTGTTTTGGTGATTAAGCTTAAACCTCACGTAGGCTATTTTAATAAAAAGAATGTGCACATTTTTATATTTTAAAGATAAGCCATTTTTTATAATCGCATACTTGGAACACGCGAAAAACATCTTTGTGCGACAAATGACGTAACAAAATGGCGCGTAAGAGAAAAACAAAACCCAAAACTCCTTTTATCTCAAAGACAAATGACTGTAACATTAATTCCAACTGCAAAATATACTTTACAATATACTTTTTATTATTTTTAAATAAAACAAGAGGTACACAGTCAGTATTATTTCGACAACGATTAGCTAACAGGGAATCTAATTTTCCATATATTATTATAAATATTGAAAGGGTCGATTAAGACAGTCACAGCGAAGGAAAGTTACAAGCTAGGGGAAAAAACACAGGGTGTGTAATAATGAACATGAAAAAATCAAGTTTAAATATAGAGCAAAGTTTGTAAAACCAGCTCGCATTACCAAATCTCATCATTCTTCTTGAAATTAAATTTGCCAGTCGAATTGGAAGATTTATTTGTGTAGTCTATTGAAGGTCATTCAATAAACGTAGTCAACTTTCATGTTCAGAATTATCCCTACAGACACACGTTGAGTGTCGAGTGCCGTGACTAGAGAAAGAAATAGTAAATGGAACTCCCAAGGGGATAAAATTAAAGATCACTATTATTAAGAGGAAAAGTTATAAAAAGTTCCTTATAACTTAACACGCGTATAAGCGAGAAAACTTATGAGTCTAACCTAATCGAAAGTTAGATGACTAGCGTCGGCGACACACGATAATAAATTACAAATAAATTATTAATAAATTACATATTTTCAACAAACAAAATCAAATAATTTCAATGAGACGAGATTTAGTTTTGACAGAACCGATCAGAGGTGATATGTCCAAAAAACTGGATGGAAAACATTACATTTTAGCTTACCCGAAGTAGCCTTCCTTTTGAGCCAAATTTAACATTATTTATGTATCGAATACATTGTATAATAGTGATAGATTTATCGCATACGAGTACTCTTAAATAATCAGATATATTATTGAAATAATAATTGATAGATCGCATGGTTTAGGTGTATCGCTGACTGAGATATAATCAAGTGGTCAGCCTAATCATGGACCATATGACTATCATTTAATAAGAAACTGCTAAATAAATAATCAGTCTCTTTAAACAAAATCGTTGATAGAATAAGAGGAATAGTTTTTTCTTTAAACGACCAAACCGTAAGATATTTTATATCTGTAGGTAACCATTTTGAAATATTAACCGACGTTAATTAACTTTTGCATGTAATCACGTTTAATACTTCAGTACAAAGTTGGCTGGCTCTATTGTTTATCTATTGTTTGGGAGAGTTAACGGATCAACTTGTGTTTAAACTTTGATTAGGGAAGTTGGTATCCGGAGTCGTGATCATTTAGCCTTTGATAGGTTCAATGTCAAAACAATTTGTTACAGAATTGAAGAGATGAATCGATGGTCAATATTTTGTGCATGAGGACCCTCTAAATTTTTTCCCAGACTTCTATGTTTCATGGGTTCCTATGACTCATGGGAAACCTCAATTAAGTATATCTGCAGTATAAATACAGGTGATGTTATTAGTTGAAATAATAAGAGATTTCAACTTTTCTTGTTATTAAAAGAACAATCTAATATATTGGACCCAAATACCTTATGTTATGTATTTTTAGAAAGTGACGGGTCGTTATTTATAAAATTATTTATTAGCGAGTCCAAAACCAAGCACACTTTTCAACCACAAATTCATGTCTACAATTCTGTAATTAATTTTGGAAAATGCCTGTGGTACGGTTGATTCTACATACGTATTACGGTATGAAATTTAACTTTGAAATGTCATAACTGCCACAAATTAATGTTTGAACTGCTTACATCTTTTGTGCAAGATTTTCAGGATATTTATATATGGAAAATACCTCATATTATAGTATTGAGCAAGAAGAGAAATTTCGCTCGGTCTATAAACATGTTATTTGGGTCTTGGAACTGATAAGAAATCAACCTTCCATACAGACACTCCCTAAAATGTAACATTTTGTGCAAGAATCATTAGTGCAGTGAAAATAAATCGTGGGTTGATATCGATTAAATGGAGTGCTAAAAAGGCGGAAACAGGTGTACCGATTTAGAGATCAGAACTGTCGAATACAATCTAATGTAACATGAACACTAAACAACTAAATCATTTGCCATGATTTCACTGTGTATCGAGTAAGTACGCGATCTTAATCATCAATACATGGTTACAATATCATCATTATCTCAAATAATCAATAAGAAATTGGTAGAGTATACAGTTAATTGAATATAATTGATGTTTTTCTACAAAACACAGTACAAATCATGGTAACGATACATTTTATTACCACACGTTAAGTTTAAATTCCTACACAGATATAAACCTTAAGTATCGATTAGCATTCAAGTTCATTATGAAAAAATATATCATTGGAAATATTTTTCAACTTCTCTCCTTAATTTCAAACCACCCAAGAACAACTTAATTATGCATGAGACAACCGATTTTTAAAACTACATGTTTATTCCTAACAACACTTTGGCAACAAATAGTATTTTCAATTTTTTTTTTTTATTAAGTTTTTCCATCAATTTCAAATGTAACGTCAACATTATTGAAGTTAACATTACCATGGTTTTTATCGAACCCGATCATTTATCGATTTTTATCATCGTTTTTATAGATAGAAGACATAGAAAAGTATCGACAGGAGATGAATATCGATCGATAATGTGACATCACTGGCTTTAGTTGGCGAAACATGTTTCATCATTCTTTTACTAAAATTTGGCTATCAAAGTTCATTTCACTATCCTACAAGCTTCGCCAACTGAAGTCGTATAGAAGCAAACTTAGAAGGTCTACCTAAAATAAGAAACAGTTATCCAGGATTTTTAATAAATTTTTTTTTAGTTTTTTTTTTTTAATTTTTCTGTCATCAGTCTTAAAATTGAGTCATACCATCTAACTAAGAATGATGAACTCTTAAGTTTAAGTTCCTAGGCCTGATCTAACATCGGAATTTTGCGGTGATTTTCTTATACTGTAGCTTAGTGGAAGTTAGAATAGGGGATGTCAAAACATGGATAGTACAGTAGCAGACGAGTAACATTTTAAGAGATGTTAACAAGTGCCAATCACATGATGTAACCAACAGTTAAGAGTACAGTTTAAAGGTACACGTCTAAGGAAAAGGTGTCTCAACTAGTAAGGCTCTCGGGGAAACTATTTCACACATTCCTTATTCAATAAGTTATTGGTATTTTAGAGTAATCAACATTGAATAGTTTATTTTAATATTAATTCTTAATACTAAAGAGTACAAAAAATAAAGGAAATATTATTGAATATATGAAAAACAACAAGTTATCAGCGAAAACCATCGCGTTTTCATATAAGAACAACATTGTTTTTTTTTTTCGTTTACAGTAACATTTAATATTCGCGCTCACGAAGATGCGGGAGTTAATAAGATTCTCGCAGCGTGGCCGACCGGCTCCCAAGTCCCCACAGGACGGGCTGCCAGCCTCACCCACCCCCAAACCCTACACTACCAACGTTTCCCTTCGATCTTCCTCAAAGTATCAAAAATATCTGCTAGAACATCCCTTTCCCTTAGTGAAAAATTCTCGATAGTACATTTTGAACAGTCTCAAAGTAACTAATGCGTAGGTAACAATCACAAATCTTCATTAAAATGTGGATATGCAAGAATGAAAGTATAGAAATCAACAATCTTTTACTTTAGGACGAAGTAAAGCGTTCCTACGTAGTGTCTACTGTTTAATATCTAACCTACAGGGTTACCATACACGTCAATAAGATATATTAGCACTTATATTAAAAAACAGTTAATGATAAATGACCGAACATGTGAAACACAGAGGATCATAGTCTGTACAAAATTCCCAAATGATTTTTTTTTTAATTTTATCAAAGGTTTAACACATTCCTTCAAATTTAAGGCCACGGCGCATTATGGTGTTTCAGTAGATTATAAAGTTAGATTACTGAATTATATTTATGTTTTTATGATGACGTTTATATCTAATAACGGCCTTATTTACACCCGTGCACGTCAGCATTGCTCGACGGTTCCGTGTAGAAGCTGTAGCGTGTCAAATTCAAATGAAAGGTGCTGTGTGCCAAGCGATAGCACGGAGTGAGTGACAAGCGTCACAAGTCCTTATAAATCTACAAGTGGTATACTAACCGAGGAAAGCACGGCTTGAAACATTACATTAACATCACTACGTTTCGTATCGTAAAAAATATCGGTGACAGACTTACACTGAATCAAAGCTCACGATGTGCCTTACCCACTAAACTAACATAGACAATGCGATATCTAAAAATACACCACTACTCGTACGCTATATAGGATATAATTTAAATTTAGTTCATCATAAGCATTGTGTTCTCCTTACAACTGGCAGGATGGCATTTAGTGTGTAAAATCGATTTGTGTGTGGACAATTCAAGCTTCGTATAATTAATATAGGTTTATAAACTTACATGCATACACATATTATGATAACATTAATTTTCTAAAAGCAATTTCTTTGGCGACTAGCATCGTTAAGAAAGATTCCAAATTTAAATTTTCACTTCAATCCAACCTAATCTTCTATACCAGCGACAATCTGAAATCATTCGTGTATTGGTCTATCAATTTGTTCTATGTCACCACTTTGTGGACGATATGTCGCGTTTCGTTAACATTTCTCTATTAAATATATAATTTGATCAACATTCGAATACATAATCCGTCAGTATTGTCAATTTAGAAACAGTGCCAATATATAAACATCGCCATCTTCCATCACTAACCGTCCCGTCTCCCGCGCATCCACACATATAATTAAAAACATTACTTGATATGTCATTTGCTACCAACTTTTCCTATCATTTGGAATCTTTCCACTTTGTAAAAATATTTATAACTAAAAATCACACACCTTAGATTACAAAATCACCTACACGTGATGAAGAAAATGAAATCGTTACTGTATCGGCTTCATCTCTGTCTGAAGACAAGAAGATGTGGAAGCTAGAGCGAGATGAAATAGCATTGTCAATACAGTACGCTCTCTAATCAAAGTATCAACATCGACCGCTATGGTACACAAGGAGCAAAGAAATGTATACGATAATACACAATCACATTAACCTACGTGTCAATATTATAAAGAAGAATCAATATCATATAAAAACATTTCAAGAAGTCCAAAACTTCGTCACAAAAAAATCGTCACCATTGTGAAAATAAACACTATTATATGCGACCGTTTCAACTAACTTAAGCGATAGTAAAATATTTTGCATTTAATTTCTACAATAAAATGTATCATAAATTCAAACGTGAGTTAATTTTAAAAACATTCAGCGTAGTACTTCTTCGAGGATGGATGGTTTGTGCTAATATGTGCTTTGTTAATCACCTTAACTTACAATCACAATTTTTGAGACAACGTGTTCTGACGGAAGCATTCCTAAAGAATCCGTTTGACTAACAGCGGCTCATAACATCACGCAGCAACTTAAGGCTTTCAGTTCCGTCAAAACACATCAACGAATTTACATTCATTATCAAACTCAACATCAGTCGTGAATACAGTAAAATCATTGAATACAATTCTCTTTCAAGAAAAAATACATCAAAAATTAAGTGAAACACCAACGTTCTGTGCAATTCACTAAAATTATACTTCTCCATTTAGCGTATTCTTAACAATGACACAACATCGCTTAATACATATATAAAAGCGACGATAGAAAAAAACTTTCGAATGTATATGAAAACGAATACAATTCCTGAGCAATTGATTGTGGTACGTCGTGCAGCCAACGAGCCGATCGCAGAAGCGGCTATTGTATTTACAACTTCGCATGGCTCAACGAACTTATCAAATTCAACGACGCACTACTAAGTAAATTTTATAAGTGACCAAATCGTTAACCACATACAATATGATAAGCTAACATCGATACATTATATCTACCTTGATGAATACATTAACAGGTGAATCTTAACTGACACAAAATTATTCGATTTCAAACAATCATTAAGAGTAGAATACACTATCGATATGGTTAATGTAAAACCCTTATTATATCCTGTCAAATTCGGATATCGTTCCATTATTACTGTCAACAATGTGCTACCTGCCTCGAATCGTCCGACTTTCCCAACAAACGTCATACCTAAATAACACACTACAAATATTTTGATTCTTAATTTCGTTTTATAAAAATACTCTCTCACACTACGAACCCTCTCTCTAATAACCCACGTCGTGACGTCCATCTTGTACAGATCCCGGCTTCCCTTACATCTAGTTAGTAATACTACCAACATCATTATTCTAAATTATTTACATTTTTGCTCGACACACTTCCTGGCGATAATGGTGTTAGAACGGCAATTAAATCAAATAAGGGAACGATGAGTGGCTGGAAGCTTGAAATTTCATCAATGATCAAGTCTCCTTACCTCGATTCTAACAATGACATGCTTGAATTAATGATTTAAGAGTTGAAGGGAGCAGCAGCAATCGAAATTTCTTACCCTCAATATCTAATGGCGAATCGAATGAGAGATCCTTTAAAATGTTGGTGTAAATGTAAACGAAAGGGGAATGAAATAATTTATTTCGATCTTAATTTTAATCTTAAGAAAATCTGCTGAGTATAAAATTATAAACGATCTTGTAAGCCTAGCCTGCGCTTACGTAACTAGTAGGTGCTAAGTTAGTAGTAAAATGTTCCCTAGAGTAATTGACTTTGAAATATTGGTTGTTTGGTAGCGCTCTTTTGAAGCAGTGCAGCTGACGGGAACTGTATCCAAGGAGTCCTAAAACGGATATTAATAGCTACGTTTTCGTAGAAAAGTAAAGCTTAGTTGGGATATTAGGTTCTTACATTAGAATACAAATAGTACTTACACACGAAGATTTATAGCCTACATTCATAAGAATATGTATTTTTTTAGAAATTTAGTGTTGTTGTACCGCCTAATTCACTGAGGAGCGTCGTTTATTTTGTATTGGTTGTCTTCTGATGGTAAGCAAATGTTGTTTTTGGTAATAAATAATTGCGTTTGTGTAAACCAGTCGTATCTACAAAAATTGTTTTCCTTTTTGTTATTTCTTAAAAATATGGTTTGTGATGCTGTATGGCTGTGTTGTTGCGTTAAGCTTTAAGCTCGGTAGAGGGGAGATTATTGAATTATTTTTAAATTGGTTTATTATTATTATTTTGTAAATTGTTTTTTGAATGTATACAATTTTTGTAAAACTGACTGATTGAAAAATTGGATCAGGATCAATATTTATGCAGTGTTGTTGGTAGATCGTAAAGTGTCGTCGTATGTCGTGTGTGATCGTAAATATGAATGTGTGAGTATTTCTATAATTTATTTTTGAGTGTAAAATGTTTTTTGGTTACAATGAGGCTGATATGGTCTTATTTTGAATAAGCCTCTAAATTTATAAAAGATAATAAAAAGAGAGTGGAAAATGTTGTTTTGAGTTTTTCTATATGTACAAAACTTTGTAAAAAATTTATATTAATTTTAACCTTTATTGAGGGCTGACTTTTATTCAATTAGGAATTATTCAGGAGAAGAAATTGTGCACTCATTAATTATACAAGTATTGTTATGGTGCAGTGTGTTTAAGCTAAGAAATTTGTCAGTTCTCTTCAATTTGCTCAGTTCATGAAAACATTTATAAAACTGAGCAACTTCTTTAATAAGTCGATATTGATCCCATAGAAACGTACTCATATTCATTGGTATTTTAACACCCTGAAAGATTGCTATTCAATTATAAGCCACCCTGTATAGTCAATTCGACCGGGTTCTCGCAAATTGACACTACAATTATGATTTCAATTTGAAACTTGATCCCAATCCAAAATGTGTGTAGATAATACTAAAACATGTACTAAAATTTGCTCTGGGTTACTCTAATTCTCAATATGGAATGCTAGTTGAGAAACTGTCATAAGAAACTTTTGCTATTTATATTGTGGATACAAACTGTATACATATGCATACTAAATTGTTGCCCAGCTGTTGAATTGAGTATAAATTTTCTTTGATAAGCACTATTACAAGTAGAAATATGCAAATTGAACCCTAAATTATTTTTTAAATTTGTCATTTTCAAAAGCCAATTAGAGTAACCCTTTTTTAATATTTTGCACTTAAAACTAAAGCAAATACTTACGATATTCATGCCGCTTGTTCCCCTACACCAACTGTATTAAGTCTAGTCAAAATGCAAACACACGGGGTAACACACAGAACCTACACCAGGACATTTGTGCTAAAGAATCGGTGTGTTTGGAAAAGTGTTCGTTGTTTGAAAATAAGAGTTGGAAACCATCACCAAAAAAAATTGTAGCACATCTAGTAAAACCAAATGATGTTTTTTTTTTGGGTTTTACCAGGTGTACTACAATTTTTTTTTTGTCTGTTCGTATGGAATTGTGATTATGAATTTTGAATGATTTCATATTTTTTAGCTTTTGATGAGGTCTCAATGAGTTTGAAGTTTTCACTTTTAATCGATTGTGCCTTTTAATTAAGAAATAATCTACAGATATTATACTTGGTGTTTATAACTAATACAATAAGGTGGTAGGTTTATGAAATTATTTTATGATTGGAGTGTCCGTAAAAAAACAGCTGCATTACAAAAAAAAACGCTTTTTAAGTTTAAAAGTGATCAAAATTAAAATTTAGTACTTTGTGGAATTTAAAGTGTTATTTATTATTATCTCTTGATCCAAATATTTACAACCTGAAGTATTACCTAGTTATTTTAAAATTACGTGGCACTGTTTTAAATTATAAGCAGATTCATTAGCACAAACATGCATTGCAAGTTGTAACTAAATTAATTTTATTAAAATAGTTACAACTCCGCAGGTGAAACTACAGAAGCGCTACTTTGGTAAAAAAAAAGAAAATAAAAATAAAACACACATCAAAACTGCAATGAACTGGTATTATTATAAAAAGCAATTACAACAAAAATAATTCAAAACAAAACGATGTACATTAATTTAAAGAACAATTGTTTATACAAATAATTAAAAAAATATAATAATTATAACAACAAACATCGACAAAATATATTTAAAGACAAAACATGTTTCAATTCAGTCCTCGAGCTTTAGAAATGCAATTTTTAAGAATGAAAATGTTTCTCGTACAGAAAAATCATTTCTTTTTTCACTAACATTATTATGCAAAAACACAAAAAAAAATATGATTGGAAATTAAGTTTGTAATAATAATTATAACTGAAACTTAAAATACCATTTTCTGGTTAAAAATAAAGAGTAACTATCGGTCGACAAAAAAAAAAACTAAAAAAATAAAATCGGGGGTTACACAGTTTTACCTACTAGGCATAAACGTGAAGTTGTCATAATTTGCAAATCTTACTTTATAAAATTTCGATACACTAATACTATACTTAATATAAATATAATACGATGAAATGATCTCAATTAAGTAGAAGCGTATGTTGTTACCAAAAACAGGATTTTTTTAATGTGAAAATTACAACAATAATATGACACGGAGGTCTGTACAAATGTCGTAATTTCCACAAAGAAATCCGTAGATTAAAGTCTAAAACAACGGTTTGCCTAATTTCTAGCGTGACCTCAGTTCGCTAGAACGAATTATTAATAATAAAAAAATCATTGCTGAATAAAAAGGATAAGTCGATAAATTCGTCAAAGCAAACTGAGGTAAGGCAGATTTACGGTCAATGGTCGATATACAATCAAAATTCAGTTGTCAGTGGATTAAATGAAGTACAACAATCACTTCGTCTTAGGATATAGGAACAGGGCAGTCTATAATAAAATCATTGGTGAACAATCACTGAAATTTGGACACTAAGACGAGTGAAGTGTTTCAACTAATCCAGTGATGATAAACTATTCGATCGAAGATGCGTCAGGCGACGTAGGCGTGTGCACGGTGGTAGGCAAAATACAGAAAACAATGCGAGAAGAGACCAATTGCTCTAAAAACGTTCAACTTTTAGTGCAAGTATAGTAATCTTAAATTCGAAGTTCGAGATTATAGCTACACTAAAGTTGTTACCGTTCAACTCTCAGCCATTTGTAATTTTAACATTTGGCAATTAGGTAGACATTTTATTATTTAAGTAATCATTGAGCAGTCATCATTAAAATTATATTGTATATAGATTGCCAAAACTTACTTATAATAAGATAGGTAATCGGTGGTAAATAAATATAATTATTATTTTAATTAAATATTAAATAAAAACTTGTATAATTTCCAGTATAACAATTACAATAACTTGCACTACAAGTAAGAAGATGAAACCATCATAAGTAATTCGATCAGATACCCTTACGATTAGATTTATATGAAAGTATGGTACATATTTACAAACAATACTAAATATCACTTATTAAATCACAACATGATCTTATGGCACACGATATACAGGTCGCCACGGTGCGCACGCAACGCCCTCCGACGCATCTTCAAACGTTTAAAATTTATTTAAGAAATATCACCAAAATGAAAACGCGTAACCTAAAACTAACAGATCTTCAAGATACCGACCCTAAGCCGGATCAGATCTCTCTATTGTCATAGATTCAGCGAGAAAAAAATACTAAAAAACCATTATTCACTACGAAAACCAAAAAAAGTTCTAATGATAAAAATCAAACTAAAATAATTCTGCTAACACACTCAAACACACGGTAATGAAATAAAAAAATAATAATAATAGCGCATTATCCATAAAATACAAAAGAAAATTTACGTTACACATGCACCGTAATACTAAACACTACAAAAATAAAGTTGTTTCCATATAAAAAAAAAAATATCTTACCAGAATAACAAATTGTATAATTATTTTGTATACCGAGCTGTTTATAATACTCCCAGTAAGTAGATGCGCATGTGCGCCGTTTTAAATCTGCTAAAAATCTCAAAAAATTAAAAAAAAAGATGCTAGCGAAACGACCATTTCCTAAGTGCTCTAATAGTTACTACAGTGTCCAATGCTTAACATACATCAATGCATAAAAACGAACAATATCAACCAAATGTTACTAAAACAACATCAGAAGACTTGGGTCCGCGGGCTCTCAGCAACTAGGCGGTATCGATAACATTACTGCTGAAGTACTGCCCTCCAATATAGAACGAGAAAAAAACTTACAATCTTTTACTATCTAAAAATGCTTTATAAATTCTCAACTGAGGGCATCACTAGTTGAAATGCATAAAATTTGGAACGAATTGAGGTCTATAAAACATTCTTGATCGCCACTTTGTGATGTTACTATTACGTATAAAAGAAACAGTATAATATTCAGTAGAGGTTAATAGTCATTGCTTTACTAATTCCCAAACGCCGCAGTCAACTTTGTCATTGATAAAACCCCTAACATCATTATTTCCCTAAAATTTAGTAACTACATTTAGTGGGGTAGTAACCAAAGATTGTCCATTTCAGCTCAATCAATTTAACACTTACCTAATTAATAATGTAACAACTTCTTACTTAGATTTTTATAATCCATAGTTTCCATCGACACAGAATAAGTGCTAATTAAAAACAGGAAGTGCTATTGTGCCGTAGAAATAATCTTAAAACTAACAACAATACCGCTCGATGCTCTCTTATTTACTTTAAAATCACACGCTTAACGCCTAACAATTTGTTAAGTAATAATAGTTAAAATATTGGTCCAACAAATGGGCTAAATAATACAAATGCCCTTAATATTCATCCCTAATTTAACGATGTGGGATATGAAAAAATATTATTCAATAGATTAAAAAATGATAAGGATTCGAGAACACCGTCGCGCGAAATTTCGGACCGTTCCAACGGAATTTAATCTCTAACCATCAATCAATAGGTACTCGAATAACAATGTCAATACTATAACTAATCTCATTACAGTTTCGTTAGAAATAATTCATAAAGAGATCTCATGCCGAATAATGTAGAGAATACCCATCTTAAGCCGGTATGATCACATCGAGACAGCCACAGGGTTGCACCACTTGCACACTTTTCGCAAGTTCCGTTCACAAATCGTCACTTGAACCACAAAAATTGACACGCTTCGCCAGAACGATTAGTCCTTAACGTCGATTAATAATAGTATTTACGTCTCAGGGTGTCGATTTTTGGCCTATAGTTCATCGGTCATTCGGATCTCCTGTGATCAGAGCGTGCCACTCACATGCCTATCGGCGGCACTTGCACGTAGCGGTATATGTAGAGCCGGTAGTCCTTGCTCGCGAGTACTACGGAGCCGTCGTCCATTAGCGCCACGTCGAAGCATTGAGCGTGTTTCACTTTGCTCTCCAGTGCGGACACCAGTTGTCCGTCTTGCGTGAATATCGTCAGATTGAAGTTGTTGTGGTTGTCAGCGATCAAGATCTCACCTGCGGCATTGATGCCGACTCCAATTGGGTAGTTGGTGACACCTTCACCACCAATCTGACGCAAGTAAATACCCTCGTAGTTAAATACCTTGACGCAATGCGCACGGTTGTCGCTAATGAAGATCTCCTGCTTGTCGTTTACTACGACTCCATTAGGGAATTCTAGATGTTTGGAGCAGCCAAATTTCTGCAGCACATTACCGATCTGGTCGAAGATTATGACGCGCATTACTTTGCATTCCACAACTACGATTCGGCCTTTGTTGTCGACCGTCACACCACGTGGATGCTGGAGGATGTTGGCACCGAATTTGCGCACGAATTGGCCGTATTGGTTGTAAATCTGAATCTGGTGTGTTGGCGATCTTTCAGTCACAATAATGTCGCCAGAAGTGCGAACTACAGCTACTCTATTCGGGTAAAGCAGTTGCCCGTCTCGCTTGCCACATTCACCAAATTGGAATTTGAAGCGTCCTTCCTTGTCAAAAATTTGGATGCGGTGGTTGTTGGTGTCGGCAACAATTATATCGTTTTGAGCATTGACAGCTACTCCGCTCGGCTCGGTGAACTGGCCTTCCATTACGCCGAACTCACCGAATTTGCAGTGATAGATCATCTTTTGTCGTTTGATTTGAGATTTCGGCGGGAAAATAGCAGTAGAGATTAGCTTGTTCGTCAAGTCTAAAATGGGATCGTTGTGAGCAGCATTTGTAAGAGAGTAGGGGTCAGTCGTTGTCGGTGGGAAGAGCGAGTCGCAACCACCGTTAGACCACTTTTCATAAGGATTAATGCCGTTTAAGTTGATGTCTCCAATGGCAGACGAGAAAGGACCCAAGCTGTTGGCACTATTGAACCGTTTTGAGATAATGTTGGACTCAAAAGGCGACGTGGATTGGCTTGTGGGTCCTAGCAGACCATTTGTGTAGGGGCGATCAAGCACACCGTTCAAACCGGTTGGTAGGTGGATTCCACCGTTCAGGCTGCCTGAACTTCCATTAACGCTGCTACTACTAGACGATGAGCCGCCGTTCAATAGATTGCCGTTGGTAGGGCGAGCAATAGGTGGTTGTTTAGTAGGGCCAACATTCGCCTCTGAGCTAGAGCGCACGTAACCAAAAGTGTTTCTTACACCAACTTGTATGGCTTGGTAGTTCGATACAAATTCAAGCTCGCAAGCTGTCTGTACGGTATGTTCCGGGTTAGAACTCAATAAGGTTTGCAACTTTGTGTCTAACAATTTCCTGAACATAAGTATTTCTGCAATGTTGGCGCATTTAGTCAATCGCTCTACAAAATCGCAAGTCTGATATATCTTATCAACAGTCTCTTGAGCTTTCTGCCCGACTACAGTGAGAGCAATTTGTTTCGTGGAAAATACGCTTTCGAGTTCCTTGAGTAATTCTTGCTTACGCTCCTCGAGCATAGAGCGGTAGAATTGGAACGTATCGTTTATTTCATTTTGAGCTTTGTGGTACTGGACTTGTAATTTACCAGCGGCATGTTCAACAGTCTTGATAACGTGCCTTATTTCAGTGGCTCGAGTCTTGGCTTCAGTTACAGCTGATTGCATCAGCTCCAATTGTTTAGGCCCAGCATCAGATAAGTGCTCGCAGTCGTGCAGAGCAGCCGGGTGTTCGATTATCGTGCATTCCTTGCAAACCGGCACAGAGCAAGTGCGGCAGAAGTATTTAAGAATATCATTTTTGTGTCTCGGGCAGAAAGCGGTTTTGTCACCGCTCGCAGAGAGGGTAGATCCAAGCATACCCTTGTCATCTTTCAGGTCCGTGAATGCCAGCACTCGGTGGCCTTCAAAACAATGCATGAATTGGTGCGCCATTACGCAGTTTGGGCAGAGGAAATTAGCGCAATCGACGCAACGTGCAACGGCGTCTGATTCCTTGGATTTGCAGCCTGTGCAGCGGGCTGAAGGCGAGTTGGTTTGGCGTGCAGTTGGCAGGAGGTCGGCGTCCTGCTCAACGGCGGCGGCTATCACAAGGTTAGTGAGTAGCCCAGGTACACCTGCTGTTGGTAGCTGGCTGTCTACGCGACAAGTGACGCAAGTGACTTTGTCGGGGTGCGTTTGTTCCCTCTCTAGGCAACCCCGGCAGAAGGTGTGGAAGCAGTTGAGTACTTTGGGGTCGACGAATGTTTCTCGGCAGATTGCGCAGATGGTGTCGAGTCCGTCGAACTCACGGAGATCACATACGGCGGAGTCACTCGCTGGGGGCGAGGATCCACTGAGAGTCAGGGGCGATAAGGAGCCACGCTCCAGCGAACCTATTGAGTTGGCACCGGGCAGCGACTCAAGGGACGGGGTGCGTGAGGCCATCTTCAGGAAACCGGCATCCCTGAAACAAGAAACATGGGCTATTAATAAACTAGTAAAACAACTCCATTACTCTAGAAAGATAGAATCATAAAAGTTACCATTACAGTTATTAAATATTGAAGGCTATATAATATTTCTCATATTTATTTCAAACAAGCATCCTTTTACGGCTCTCGCGAGCTAGAAAAATTCCTACATGAATAGTTGGTATTACGTAAATGCATTTTCCGACGGAGCCGTGACCTTAGATACAGGGGATGCCGCTGCTCTAAACTTGATAAATAGAGAAGCTTTAACCAATATTTTCGTGAAATTTACGAGCCGCCGAGCGATACACCGGAAGAAGCCGAGTGAAGTAGCGAAAACATCAATAACGGTGTCGAAAATGCACGGAGCCAGGAATGTTTACATCTGATGCACTTCCCAAGGGCGGGGTTACCATGGCAACACGTAGGGCGACGCGGTAAGGGGATCCGTTCTCGAATTAGAGGGTGGAGTATTTCGACTCCCTCGTTTTTACCTTAGGGGAGATATTTGAGGTGAATGGCCTTGGCAACGCGTTGGTTTAACGTCTTAAATGTCTATTTCCAGAGTTGCAATTCAGTTGCAAATTCAGAATTGTAATGACTCTAATCCGGAGCTTGCGGTGCGAAACTTTATGAAATATGACCCCCGCAGTATATTTATATGGTTTTAATTAAAAAACGCCGGAGAGGCGATAAAAACGAGTTTAAGTAGCGGCATTAAAGTATCTATATACATTTTAAAGCAATAAGAAGCGTGAATGTGTTATTTTAAATAAAGAATACAGAAACCTCCTAGAAAAGCAATTGTTGTGTGCCTGAATGCAGCTCTATCTTGTAGTTAGCGAATATTCTTGAAGCACACAAACTGAAATTTGACGTCACCGCCATTAGATTATGCGCGTAAAAAAGAGATAGCGAGATGGTTCCATCACGCCCCACTCTTCTTCAAATCAATATTTGAGATGCTAATTACTGTTTCATTTAATAACCAATTTTGATGCTGTATTCAGAAAACAAGATTTATTTTTAGTGCTATTTGTTGTATAAAAATAAACACAGAAAACCCAATTCTAATTATGCCTCCGACAACCGCTTACCGTACAAACGAATATTATTATGTATTAATGGCGTCTCTTGTCAGTTGCCAGCGCGCGGCTACACTGATGAAACGAGATTTCGATTCAATTTAGCACCAAACTTAGCAGATATACCTATGTATCCATATGTATGTGTATACGTAGGTACCGAGATTCTGTCCACGTAGACCGTTCCCTTTACAATACATCACAGGAAGCCGACCTGTCTAATTCCTGATGCGACGTAGCAAGTTTGGCTCACACTACATAGGGGGGTACCATTTTGGACAATCATTCTGGGACAGACGCCTAAGTAATGATGAAATGACTCCTTGTACCTGCAATGAAATTTGTGGTTAAGTACTAAAGGTTCATTTATAGTCATTATTATTTTCAGCGTTTTAATGGGTAATGTCAGGAAGAATGGCAGGCGGTCGCCTCCTGCGGAACAATAATGCTAGCGAAGGGGCCGAGATCCCGACCCCGATTTCCAGTCACTGTAGGTGTGGACTTACTACGGACGACGAGCATTGGGTAGCTCGCCGTCCGGCCGACCGGTAACCGTCCAGACCGAGCCCGAGACGTCGACGGCGCGTAGTGTTCCACGCACGCCTCAAAGAGATGTCAGGTTTGCTTCTAAAAGGAAAACCTGGTACGCAAGGCAAAAAAGGAATATAGGAGTGGATTTTAGCCAGTAAAAGTCTGACATGCCCTCTCGCACCAACCTAGAGCGAGAGAAGCCATTGGATGATTTCACACCTAAATAACAAACGTTATAATGGGTAAGTTGTGACAAAAGATCCTGAAGGCGTTTCTAAATTAGGTGTTTTCTTTTGCGCTCCAGGATTTCCTTCTAATTGATCGTAAATATCAAACAGACTGTTATTTATGTTTGTAGGAAAATATCTAGGTAAGGTTTAGTCTTAAGGTTTCGTTTATTTGTCCTGTCTGAATTTGTCCTTTTTCAACATCATCATCATCATCATCTTCCTGCCCTTATCCCGTATTATTTGGGGTCGGCGCAACACGTTTTTTTCTTCCACTCTGCCCTGTTACTCGTCATGCTATCACTAACTTCCTTTTCTTTCATATCACTCTTGTGTCCTTTTTTAACAAGAAATCTAAATCAAAATAGCGAAACTAAAGACAAAAAATTGTCAACAGTTACTAGTTCAAATTCACACATTTCTAACAAAAGCGTGTCCAAAGCTTCTACACGATATTTGTCACTTCAATATCTGGACCATCTAGCCTATAGGTATTTACGTGATAGATGGATACGGCCGCAATACATTACCGGCGCAGTTTAGTCCCCAGTGACGGGCGGCTCGATTGCATTGCCGATGCTGCATACAAAATGGCCGAGCCGGGACCAATGAAGACATAGCGACGAATTTGTACCGGTTTTGGCGACAAATTAGGTACGTTTGGTACTTGGTTCGTAATGTGATTGGATGGAATTGAGTTGGGAAGTTTAGAGAATTTGGGACGTAGCGAGTTCTGTGATTGTTTACTCTACTTTGTTTGTATCTGTCTGTTTTAGGTGTTTTATTGGACCAACCATTGGACCTTAGTAGTCTATGATACTCATCAGTATAAAAAAAACAACTATATAACCCTATCTCACTATCTCACCATATGGTCGACGATGGAGCACGCTTGCCTAGAAGTAACCTATTCACTCTTGACTTAAAGACCCCTAAGTTGTAGCTATCAGGAAACACAGACTCCGGCAGGGAATTCCACTCCTTAGCTGTACGCATAATGAATGTTCTCATTGTAGGCAAATCAATTATTATTAGAATTGATGCACTACGTTGATAGCGCATTGGTATTGGTATCCAACATGCTAGTGACGCAATCGTTTATCAAGAATTTATCGAAATGGGTGATTTTTTTAACCTAAAATAATTCTTAATTACTACTTTCAGCAAGTGCGTTTATTGTGTAACATGTTATAATAGGTAAATTTAAAACAAAAACTTCAATAATTCCTCCACATCGCTATCGACTGAATGTGTGTCCAAAAGACTCCTAGCATCGCTTAAACTTTGACCGAGGTAAAAGCCAGCCCTTGAGTCACGCGAAGTGTCAACTAGGCGTTTGGATAATCTTTAAATAGTTTATGAGCACTCTGACCCCACGGCGACTAAGTTTAAGTCTATTTCAGAGTTAAAATGATGATACAGCGTACAATCCTTAGGGCGAATTTCACCAAGAAATGCGATCAGGACATGCTTATATACAGCTTTCAAAAGCTGCCAGTGTCACTATTTCACAACAATAATGACACCATTTGCCTGAGTTTACTTTTGTACAATATTTTATACTAAATAACAAGCAACACTAAAAAGAGAACTTTTTTTGAAAACAGCATCATAATTACATAGTAAATGAAGCAGCAATTATAAAAAAATATTGGTTTGAGGAAGAGTGGGGGCGAGGAGGGAATTTCTTGCTATCTCTTTTGAGCACACGTAACCTAATGGTGGTGACGTCACATTTCAGTATGTGCATCCTTATACTGTTATTTGACAGTTTCCCCTTCCATAAAATTTGAAAGGTTTCTAACTTGGTTAATATTAAACGAACTTGAAAATTTCTTTCTATTTGCGATTTTGGGTAAAGTTACTTTTGATACAAACAATTAAAAAAATTGGGGCAAGTACCAATTTCTTGCATGCATTTAAAATTTTCTAATCCCATTTAGAGTACGTCATGAAGCTCATCACCGGATCCGGTATTTACATTTTATGGCCAATATCAACATTGCCTCGTAAAATTAATTTAAATTTTGCTACTGAACCTTTACGGCTCCAATAGCCCTGTCTAAAAGCATAGTACCAATTTCTTTGGCTATATTGACTAATTAAAGGGAATTACGTAAAAGCATTTACTTAACCCTCGGTCCACTAAATTGAGACCTTGTACTAATAAACTGAAATCTCTAGGGACTTTAATAATTAATTTCTATTGTTTCGAACACTACAATATGAAATAGCTTCGAAGCCTAGACTTTTACTGACTTAAGAACCCGTCCTTTGAATTCATTATTTTGAAATCAGGAGTATGGCTTTCGATTTAAGTTTTTTTTTTAATAGAAATAATTAGTGACGCCACGGTTGGAGCGCGAACGCCGAACGAAATCACGCGCAAACACCGGCGTTCGCGCGTGATTTCGCGTCATTTAGGTTTAACGCTAGCGTCCGCACAGATGATAAAATATTGAGCGTTTTATTTACAGGGTATTTATCCAGGTACATAGTTAAGAAGTTCTTCATAAAGTAGTCTAGTAAATATCGAAAATTAGCAAACCTTTCCGTTATTCCCTATAGATATTCACAGGATAAGCAGACTAAAATGTAAAAAAAAAATAGCGCCCAGTCAATATTGAACCGCCTCTTTCTCGAGAATTTCTAAAGAGGTCGCAGAAATTGTTTGAGGGATTATGACAGGTGGATGCCGCTGGCCATCCACCTGTACAATATTCTTCTACGCATTAACCCCACCTGTGCCGCCGATCCGATTTATATGCTCACAATATCTTAGAAGCAAACATTTCCATTACAATGGCTCCGTATACTCGCAATATAAGTAAAGTTTTTTACTTATTTCTTATGAAAATGATAGGTATCTTAGGACAGTAGTCTAAAAAAGCGTTATCTTATATGAATTCAGTACCTTCGACATTGATATTACTGAGCGTTACAATTTTAACAGAATATATGACTATCTCTATACATATTTTTCATTACACTTACTAGGAAACCCGCTCTTATTCCACCGCTTTTAGGCATCCAATAGACTGTTTTCCGCACTAGTGCAGAAAAGTGCGCGTGCTCTCTTCCTCAACAATTTTATTGCATTTATTAACCTCCGTTTATTCATTACTTCGTAAGTGTATTGAAAAACGTCGTTTGATACACGTGCAAATTTATCACTGCTGCAACCCTCGGTTCTATAACACGCTCGCCTACGGCTCGTAGGAATTCCACCTCGATCGCAATGACAAACTTTCTGCACTTGTATCAAAATGTAAACCAATGACGCTTGTCATATCAATAATATATTTCTGTATACCTTTGTTAGTAGTTTAAAAAAAAAAGAAAGATAGCCTCACACTAGGAATTACTCCTGTGTTGTGGGTGGGTGTGTTCACAATCATGAAGACTGGCCAAGACTCCAAGACCCGGAACAACTATCTGTCTAGTCTTGGCTTGGCAATATAAATATTTGTTTTGTGACTCGGGAGTCGTACCCGCCACATGCAGCGCAGCAGCCATGCGTTCGACCATTACGCCAGCGGTGCCGACAAAATAAAACCGTCGCCTATTTGAATACAGTCGTATAAATCGTCTGCCAATTCTTTTTTGACCAATTGCAAATGAGTACCAGTATTTAACAGGTAGGTGAGCCTTACGGACCACGAGCAATGGGTAGCTCACCGTCCGGCCGTCCGACCGAATCCGAGTCGTCGAAGGCGCGTAGTGATACACGCGTGCCAAAGAAATGTCAGCAAAACTAAGGTGTGGTTTTAGTGGCTAAAAATTTTACAGGCCCTCTGGCTTCACCCTAGAGCGAACATTGAGAAGGCATGGGATTGGACCTAACTCAAAAGTATTTCATACAGAGTTAATAAAAGAATAGAAAAGATTAGTTTCTATTCTATTTTAATACTCAGCACATTACTTTCTTACTAATTCAGTGTTATGTTTGTTGTTCCTTATTCATTCTTCCATATAAATGCAGTAAGCATATTACATCCGACACCAAATCGCAATTAAGCAACCTCATCATTAACATGTCTTAATGCTAAATCCAAAGTACGGCAGTATTCCAGACGTTGCAGTTGGCAATACCGTAGTTTAGTCAGCAAATTGTGACGTGACCATGCAAGCATATTGCGGTCCGCATCACCCGTAACCCGTAGCTGCATCGATATCCTGCCCAGTCAGTGGTTTGGGGGTTACAAGTAGCTATGTAGTAATTAACGAACAGAGTTTAATAGTATCGGGTAAAGCATAATTTGACCGCACTAATGATGTATCTGCATTTGGAAAAGTACTTATTGTAAAGTGTTTATTGTCGGTGCTGCCGCCGAAGCCTAATGCGGTCATAGGTTGAGTTTCAAAAGGGAAAGCCGGGGTTCTGAAACGTAAGGCAAAGATGGAACATAGATGTGGTTTTAGTTAGTAAAAAAAGTCTGACACTCCTGCCCCGGCCTAGAGTGAGAGAAGTCATGGGATGATTGCCCACCTTGAAAAAAAACCGTGTGTGGATTGTAGGTATCCCAGACGCGTTTGCCGGTTATGTAGTTTTTTAATATGTATAAGAAAGAAGTCTGTAAAATATATTAATAAAAGGTAATCTTTGGAAATACTGTGTAATTTTGCTTACTTAAATTGGCATATCTTTTCATATCTTGTAAAATTACTGAATTTCTTAGGATTTTAAGATACAAACTTATTGACACACCGCGTAACTTTAAGCTTCGGAAGATCGAAGTACACTAACACAGACAATTTTTCTGTCTGAAAGATTTCTTCAACAACTAGATATAGTACTTATATGTAAAAGGAAATAAATTATAATTTTTATACGATTCGAAAAATACTCCACTGATACGATTCCATAAAAAAAAGTCATAGTGTTATTTTTTATTCCGAAAAAGTGCACGGTGTCTAAAGAATTATTTTATGAAATAACAATTCTGTACGAAACGGTGATTCCGTCTTAGGAACACCTTGACGTGTCAAATAAAAATCTTAATTTAAAATTTTCTTTATCCAAAATATAGTAAGATAGTGTCTCGATGATCACCAGGATGACCCTACTATTTACCACAGGCATAACACTGCCATCCACAAACTCTCTAAGTAAGATAGGACCGTCTCCGAAGATAACCCTTCTGCAACATCCATTTTCTACCCTCCCATCCCCTTTTGCCTCATATCTATGGAATAAATTCACACCTTCATAAATATCGAATTTGTAAGGAGAACTCAATTTGAAGTTAAGATTTGTATCAGAATACTATATGCTTTGGCACAATAGTTCGAAATTGTGTACCGTTGTGCCCACAGACCGCGGTGGCTTCTTTAACAAAGATGTAGAAAGGCTGGATAAGGCAAAATAAGGCTATATTGTGTGAAGGTAAATGTGAGTGTTGCGTTGGCAGGAAAATCCTTTGTGTGCTTTTCTTCCTTTTTAACTTGAATTGTCGTTGCAGTAAGGGCTCTTGGCTTTCTATAGTCTGTTTCTGTTGAAGTAACGCCGAATAACAAACCGCATTTTATTTTTATTTTACCACGTGATATTTTGACGTAACAGTGCATGATTCATCGAAAATCTAAGTTCTTTTTCTCGTATGAAGACTTAGTTTGCGAGCTCATGCTAGCCACTACCATTCTATTAATTATTTGTAGTAAGAAGGTAATGACAGACACTTCTAGTTCCAGCCCATCTTCACAAGTCGCACCGCCCGGCCCGCCATTAATTGCGACTGGGCCGAAGCAGATAACTGAACCCCAAAAGCCGTCTCGATCTATCGTAAATAACAATTTGTCCGGCACAAAAAGAGACTCAAAGATCTAGCTACTAGAGTAGGTATTCGTGTGTGGTGGAAGGTGACAATTGAAATGTTAGGGCGGGTCGAGTTGTACGAAATTGGACGGTAGACGCAAGGTGAAGCAAAGACTATTATTTTAAGGTAACATGGAGTAATTTGGGGTCATTGTTAAGAAATACGCAGACAGTGGTGAAAGGTCGTAGGATTATATTAAGTGGTTCCTATTTATTTGCATTGTTTGACCAAACTACACTCATAAAGTATGTAGCATTATTGCAAGTTTTAGTTCACAAGGTAGATCTCTCTTGAGATTAGATTTTTGCGTGAAAGTCTCAGAGGTCACCAAGTTATAAGATTGTATTTTTTTTTATTTGGTCATATTTTCTTTTTATTGATAGGCTCGCGTTTAACCACTTTAATACTTGATGGTAAGCGATGATGTGGCTGAGCCTTATAATTTTCCCATTGCTGGAACTCAGACCATCTCTCTGGGAGAAGGAATGGTCCGTAATCCACAACGAGGGCATAATACGGATTAGTGGATGTCACAAGTCTTCGAATTTTTGTTTTTGTATGGCTTGTTTCCGCCGTCTCCGCCCTACTATCGGACTACCCGACGTACAGCGAGTATCAACCCTTATGTTGTTGAAACTTCTACGTTCCGGACTAAGCGTTTCGCTTCGTCGTTTATACCGCATACATCGAAGGACTGGAATAATTTGCCTGCTACGGTTTTCCCGTCCGATTATAATTTAGATGTCTTCAAGGCTAGAGTGAATAGGCTTTTAATAAACTAGTGCGCCTCACCATCAACGATTGCATCACTGCTTACCATGAAGTGGGATCACAGTCAAGCACTGGTTAATATGTATTTAAAAAAAAAAAAAACATTTTCCTCACAATAATTTTGTTCACCGTTTTGAGAGCAGTGCTTATGAATTAAATTACACAAAGTAATGCACCTGGCTGGGTGTGAATACGAAGCCGTTACCATTGAGCCCCCATTGCTCTCTACAAACATTCGCCTTTAAAATATTTGTATGACAAATGGAATAATTGCAGATATACCTGTTATGTTACCCAACTTTTGTTATAGTTTCTGATAGGTACGTAGGTACAATAACTACCCTCCCACGGACTTCCAAACAAGAAACCAGTCCCATCTAAGTTAGAATCTATAGACATCTAAAATTAATATGCAAAACACGCACAGAACAGAAATTATCATAACTAATTAAACTTTTATTACTTACTAAGATTACTTGGAGCAGATTGTTGAAAATAATTTCGTTAGGTCTTATCGGGAGTTAAGTTTTGATATCTGATTCAGACTTGCGAGTCTTATTATGATTATGTTTGGTCAGAAGATAATTAAGTCATCTATACGTTGGGGTAGGTAAATGTAAGAGTAATTTTAGTTCCAAGATTAGTTTTACTAAACAAAACACCGAAATCGGTGACACTTTATTTATTTATTATTTATTGTCTCCTTTATTGTACACCATCATCTTCCTGCCCTTGTCCCATCTTATTTGGGGTCGGCGCAATACGTTTTTTTCTTCCATTCTATCCTGTCAACCGTCATACTATCACTAACTTCCTTTTCTTTCATATATATTTCTTTATTGTACACCAAATACAAAAATAAAAGGAAACTAAAACACATACGTACATACAATGGGCGGCCTTATCGCATTCCGCGATCTCTTCCAGGCAACCTGGATGGCACTTTCGGTGTCAAAAACCAACAAGGAGCCGGAGAGAATGTCAGACTTTTACGGGCTAAACAGTATTCTTCCAGTTGCCCTTTTTTGTGAGGGCTAAGTTAACTCCTTTGTACAATCCGCAATCCTGACAGGCAACAGCCCTAACTAGTCCCATCAATTTCGCTGACATCTCTTTGAGGCGCGCGTGGAAAATAACGCGCCTTACTATAAATTTTTATAAATAGTTTTTTTTTTACATATATTAAAATATTTAATAGAAATCATAAAATGATTAATAATCTCTCTTTTTTCTTTTTCATAGATCTTACTGGACGGAGAGCTACTCATGGCTTGCCGTCTGCAAGCCCGCGCCTACGCTGGCCGGCAATCATCCTGCCACTCATGACGACACACGGCTCGTATGCACCCAACATAAGGATCTGCTAATGTTAAAGTTGTAGGTATAGCTATAATGCTTATGATTAACTTTCAACTTAAAGGCATTCAATCCTTAAGCGAAGGAAGCTGCCGATCGCGTGAGGCAACGGTCCTTACGCTCCAACCGCCGCCGCCGGGATTCCGATCCCGATTTCCGGCCACAGTAGGCGCGGGCTTGCGGACGGCGAGCAATGGGTGGCTTGCCGTCCGACCGTCCGGTAATCGGACCGAGCCCAAGTCGTCGACGGCGCGTACTGTTCCACGCGCGTCTCAGAGAGATGTCAGCAAATCGTAGGGGCCCACCAGCAGGGTCGAAGCCTACTAGGGCCACGGGTAGTGTGAAAGCGAAACCCGGGGCCCTGGGACGAAGGCAACGAAGGAACAGGACTGGGTTTTTAGTCAGTAAAAGTCTGACACTATCTCCCGGTCCGCCCAAGAGTGGGTTTTGTCATAAGATGATTCTCCCACCCAAAAAAAAAAAACCTTGTTTTTTTCGTCATTTATTTAATGTGATATACGAGTAGTCATGAAAAGAGGTACGTACACAGACCAAGTTAAACATCAAACCAGGGAAGACCTTTACACGTGTACAGAATATGTAAACGAGAACGTAATTAACCTTTCAGTGCTTCCTTTAGTCCCAAAATTATCATTACACATCTCTACGTAGACAAATTTAGTAGGGTATACCCGGAATAGACCACATTTATCTCAAGTCAGTACGAACGGTATCCATGAAAAAAGATACGTTAAGCGGGGTACAGACTGTTGTATCGTAACATGCAAGGTAAAATGAAAGGAACATTTTTAATTTTACCAAGTAAAAATCAAATACCCATGTACTGCAATATTTGTTAACGATCAATAAAGATTATTATTATTATTTCATAAGTGTGGTCGCAGCGCGCGCACGAACCGAGCATGTACCTTCTCACAAAGTTACATGCTCTGTTCGCGAGCGTAGTGTGCACGGTTCGCGCGCGCAAGGCGTCCAAACTGTGTGAATTCTGTTACATTGCGACTAGAGAATCCAATCCTGAAAGCGCGGGATCCTGCACTTTTTTGCGGGATTAGAAATGCGGAATTACTTATGCGGGATCCCGCACGCTTTCAGGATTGTTTTTTTTAGGATATGAAAAAGCGCCAAGGTAACCCGCAAATTCAAATGTCTTAAGTTTTATGCATTTTGCAGGTCAGAGTAGCACTGTGACCTGCAAAATGCAATGAAAACTTAAGGAAAATTGCCATTCGCGGGTTACTTTTGACCCGTTAAAAAATATAAAAATAAATTAATATATCCCGCAAATTGCTGACTTCGATCCCGCAGGCTTGCGGGATCGCGATTTTGATGCGGGTTTGGATTCCCTAATTGCGACAATGTGGACGGCATTCTTTCATTGCGTGTTACATTGCATGGTACGTCACAGCAGTCTGTACCCGGCTTTAGGAGTTTCTTTACCCGTCGCGACTTACGCGGGTTTATTTTATTAATGGACCGCATCGAGATGTTGGGGCGGCCATCTTTCTGTATTGTTACTTTTTGCTGGAAAAGTGGTTTATTTATATTTTATTTTATAAGCTGCGAAGTTAATGTTTATTATATAGGTGAAAGGTCCAGCCGTGGTCTTGCTAGATCGCGTTAAACTCAACATTTTTAGTTTCCTTTGTTTTTAGTGTATGAGAGCATTTAGCAAGTCAAGGAAATGGTATTTACTAAATTCGGGCATTCTACGCTACTGAACTTGGTCAAAATACATCTAATTCTGCCTATTCAAGTCTCTAACACTGATTTTCATCCGCACCTACACTTTAAAGTTTTATTTTATTACTATAAACTAAGGCTTGACTGCGATCTCATCTGATGGCAAGCAGTGATGCAATCATCGATGGTGAGGTGTACTAGTTTATTAAGAGCCTATGCACTCTAGCCTTGAAGACACCTAAATTATAATCGGACGGGAGGTTCAGTTGAAAGCCAGCGTAAGGCAATTGCTACGTAGTTGTCCGGCATTATGCTGAACTGGACCTATTTGGCGCCGCCGTGAGACACTTTGCTGTTGTTGTTATATTTTTATGTTTAATTTAAGTTTTCAATAATGGTTTAATGATTGTGTGCCAAAAAACATGTTTTCCATCCTTTTTCCTAAGCACTTTAACATAATGACAATAATAACTTTTGTCTTAAGTATTGAAATTTCGGAAAATAGGAAGGCATTAGACTAACTTGGAAAATTCCAGAACCAACGTGATGTTTCACTAAAACGTTGACACAATTGTGTTGAATTATTAAAAAATGCAGCACTATTATCAGTTTTCAACATGAATTTTTAATGAAAAGCTATTATCATACACTCGATACGATCAAACGAGCGTTCAAAATAGTTCGTCGATTGTCAGGGCTGCCACACGGCATTATTCAAAACACCCCGCTGCTTGTAAAAGTTAAAATTCATGAGGACCGTGTAGGGACAGTGAGCATATATTTCGTAGAAGGCGACATCCTTACTTTTATTACGTCACGTTTCACGTTAATGTAGCGGATGAAGTTATTTAATGTTAATAAAAAACGTGGATTTTTATATTTGGAAAGTTAGGATTTTGTTTTTTTTTTTCTTTATAAAGAATATGTAATCTCTTCAACAAATCCTTTGTCTAGCTTCTGTATCTGTGCATTTATGTTAGCATCTAATCTTAATGTGAAACAATTAAGAGAATGAGTTAAGATAATGAAGTAAGATTGCATTAGAGTGCAAGTAGTGACCACCACAACCACGCTAGTGCAAGCATTAACCAATAATATAAAACAATCAGCCTTATAACGTTCTCGTTGCTGCCCTAAGCCACCAAACGGGTCCAGTGCGGGTTCGTGAATGTCACATATCTTCGATGTTTGGTTCTAGGGACATGCCGGCTACCGTTTTGAGAGCAGTGGTGATGTATACTGGCTGGGTTTGAACCCGCGATCTACTACTCGTAAGTCGGGGCCGTAACCGCTGAGCTACCACTGCTTACATAAAGCAATATAAGAGTTCAACTTTCACATCTGCCAGCTAGGTAATTTACATAGCTCTTGCCCATCCCCGCTTTTAATATCTTCGAAAACACGACAACACAATATTTGAAGAAAACTTTCATGTTTAAGTCTGCCTTAATTTATCTCAAAAAGTCTAAACATATTTTCGAGACTCCCCTAATCTTTAATATTGAATGGCAACACATAAAACTTGTTCAATATACCCTAGAGAAATGCAAATCCCTTGTCCTTTATAAATAAATAATGTATGAGATTCGAAAGCACGTCGCAAGATAAAAGTGACACCGGTGTTTATTATTTACGTTTGCAATCAAGTATGTTCGTAAAAGTGACGAAATGTGTGAATGTATTGGACTTGTGGTTGGGTTCGGCTGTAAAAACTACAAGGGAACTCTTCGAACTACAGATCGAGTGATTAGCATATGTTTCAAAGCAATATCTTTTTTATTGAGCGATCGCTATTTGAAAACGAAACCGGGGGCCCTGGGACGAAGGCAACGAAGGAACAGGAGTGGGTTTTTAGTCAATAAAAGTCTGACACTATCTCTCGCTCCGCCCAAGAGCGGGATTTGTCATAAGATGATTTTCCCACCCAATAAAAAAAAAGTCGTGAAGGTATTTTTTTAAATACACGAATACAAAAGAACTGTGTTAATACGTGTTGCTGTAGTGGTTGAGAGATTGTCTGTTGCGCTGCGTGTCGCGGGTTCGATTCACGCACGGAACAAATCTCCGATCTACCAATAATCGCCTACTACGATGTCCCACACATCGCTTTAGGTTTATCCAGTCTTCTTTCTTTGTCCAGGCGATCTCTCTTTGGAATGCGCTCCCTCTGAACATCAGGACGGCTTCCAGTCGGTTCACTTTTAAGGTGATGGCACGTGAATACATTCGTAAGAAGTTGGTGTAATCATCACAGCGATGATTTGTTGGATACGTTTTTCATAATAACTTTGTTAATTTGTATGTATTTATCTAAGTATATATTTATTATTGTTTTCCTAATCTAGTTTACCATTATGTTGCACCTACCATGTTATATTTCTGCACCACCCTAAGGTCGACTGGTAGAAAATGCCTAAGGCATTAAGTCCGCCTTTGTACAGTGTTTCTTATTAGTGCATAAAGTTTTAATAAATAAAATAAACAAATATTTGTATAGTATAAAGACAGGTGTTCCGGGTCTGAGGGTCTTGTGCATGTTAATTTACGTGTTTGTGAACACACCACGATACAGGAATTATTTATTCCCAGTGTCGGGGAAAACATTTAAAAAAATTACAGGGCGCAGTTTTATTTACCTCCTGAAAAATGACCTCTTTTGGTTTACTACGATATTCATGCGGTATGAAATCGTACATACTCACGTTTAATCGTAATAGTAACATTTATAATTCAACAGGATTGTCAGCGGTGTTCACTAGCATGATGACAGTAGCAAACGGAAATTAGTGGCAGCCAGCGTGAGTAAATCCCTCATCAATCAATGGTCATGACGTGAAACCACGAATGTACACATTACGTGTTTTGTTTGATTTGCTAGTTACTGGCAGCTTGATAGTTTTCAGTTAACGTACATTATGAACGGATTTTTTTTTTAAGAACGATTTTTTTTGGACCTGATATACGTCAACGGAAAGGGCTATGAGTTGGAGCTCGGAGTTTTCTTGCGTGATCGAATCAGGAATGAGGACATCCGCAGGAGAACCAAGGTTACCGAAATAGTACGAAGAATCGCCAAACTTAAGTGGCAATTGGCAAGGCACATTGCTCACAGAACGGATGGCCGTTGGGGCCGAAAGGTTCTGGAATGGCGACCACGTATCGGAATATGTACCTTTGGAAGGCCTCCTACAAGGTGGACCGATGACCTGGTAAGGGTTGCAGGAATCCAATGGATGCGAGACGCACAGGACCGTTCCTTGTGGCAACACTTGGAGGAGGCCTATGTCCAACAGTGAACCTCTTTCGGCTGAAATGATGATGATCATCATCATCATTCAAACTATAGGTATGTCTTCGAATTTTTTGGTTTTAGGAAACCGACATATCGGTTTACTCACAATGTTTTCCTTCGCCGTTTTGGGAGCAGTGATGATGAAGTAAATTACACAAAGTAATGCGCCTAGCTAGGTTTGAACCCGAGACCTACAAGCCGTAAATCGGGCCCGTTACCACTGGACTACCACTACTCAAAGTAATGTTTAATAATTTTCCCTCAATATCAGCAAGTCCCGTACGGTCGCCCACGACCTGCGCAACAGTCATGGTATACAGTAATCCGTCATATACTCGTACGTCCCTATTACGTACAAGGTTCGTAATACTAATACCGTCAATCCAACCACTCGGTGCGAATCCCCACATTTCCACTTCAGGCCCTATGTTCGCTATTACGAATAAATTTTCGATTAGATTTCGCGTATTTGAATAATTCCAGCGTGAGTTATTCGGAGTTTATTGACGGCTTTTTATGTTGGATGGCATATTTTTTCAAATTCCTGATGCTTCCGTTTTTTTTTCCCCTTTTCTGTAGCAGTTTTTTTTTTTTCAAGCGACAAATTATTTTGATTCCGTCGTTTACGACAACTGACAAAAATATCAGATATATTGACTACTTCATACGTATTGAAATTTCATCGATATCAGAGCTACATCATTATCACCTGACGTCTGACGTCACTCGCGGTGATAACGTCAAATTCCCGCTCATGTAATATTAATTATGACTTAAACACAATCTTCGCGACTAAGACGATTACGTCATCGTGATAGCGTCACACGCCATTGCAAATTGCCGCCATTAAAATTCAACGGAGATCTAAAATACGAAATTGTAGGTAATGAATCTAAACGCTCCTTCCAAATTGAATTTGAAGTACATTGTAATGACGTATCGCTATCTCTTTCGCACTCGCTAATAAATATCGACGTTAATTCGAGTGACGTTTTGGTGTGAAGTAGATTAGATGTCTGATTTTTCTACGTATAAAAAATCACACTCATTTTTAGGTACACACTCACCCGGGGTGAGTTAAACTGAAACATAATTTAATAACAATACGATCAATTAATGAGACAGCCTTTGCTAATATTGAAACTAAAACCAGCTATTTGTCTATCTAAAATCTGAGCAACATAAACCAACCATTCATAATGAATTTCAGCGACATCAGGCTCACTAAATCCCGTGAGAAAATAACAGTGTGTTGTTTGCATAAATAAATAGTAATTTATCATTATATGCGACTCAATTTAGAATACGAAATTGATAGCTCGAAGAAACACTAAATAAACAAGAGAATAGCGACAATGATAAATATTAATAATAAAGGAGAAACTAAAAGCTTTGGTTAGTAAACATCTACATTGAAAGCTTAAATCTTTGAAACGTTATTTAGAGTGAACAAACAATCACTAATTGGTTAATTGTAAGCAATTTAACGTTTAAATTCGAGTTTAGTTTTGATATTTACTGTCATTATTAAAGGCAAATAAATATTGGAAAATGAAAGAAACTACAACCTCATTTTTATTTTCACTAGGGATGGGACACACAAGTCGATAAGTTACCGACTTAATTTGAGCATTATTCTATTTGTTACACTTACGCATTTACTGCAAGATGTTATGTCTATAGTAAACATTGTACCTCCTCTGCTTCGTAGATTAATGCCGAACTCGATACTTACCTGAAAATAAAAAAAAAAAACAAATTAATACGCTTTTAAGCATGTAGCGACATGTATGTAGGAACTAAACATTCAACCTCCCGCATAACAATCCGAAATCAATTATCGGAAAATTGCCTGGACCAGACATGGCACCCGTCTGGTCGGCCGATCCTCCTATTAAAATGGAGGTTTTAGGACTTTACACCTTGTTACATATAAGTACCGCTAAATTAGTTTGCGCAGAAGATTACTGAAGAAAAATGTATTACGGAAAATGCAAATAAATAACATTTTTACCTCGACAAACAAATAAAATGCATTTAACAAGTTGAAACGGGTAGAATTCATTTGAAACCATTTACTTAAGTGCAGTTGAAATTTAATTTCAACTGTCACGCGTGCAGACAATGGTAGCAAATGTTGAATGCAGCTTATTAGTACACCATTTTCTAAAAGTAATAATACGCGCACTGGTGCTATAGTTTTATGTTCTATTTAGTAAATGAATTGTTCATTTTGGTAAGTAAGTCACTATGTTACATATTAATAAAATTCTAATGAGATTTTGACACTTCAGAACCTTTCGACCCACCGACCATCTGTTCAGAAAGCAATGTGCCCTGCTCATTGCCACTTAAGTTTGGCGACTTTTCCAGTAATGTCAGTAATCTGGGTACTCTTGCGGATATTTTCATTTACGATTCGATCGCGTAAGAAAATTCCGAGTATAGCCCTCTCCATTCGCACAATCAAGCCCATACATTTTGGCATTTCGGCAAACGCTATCGATGATAGTCAGCTAAGAAACACCGGCCTCATCTAGTATAACCTATTTGCAAAATGCAGAATAAATATCATTTATTAATATGTCATTTCGTTTTAAGTCCTACCTCGCGTCCCTATCTGTCGCCATCTTTGTTTATAGTCAACGTAACGATGGACATAAGAAACTGAAAAAAAAAAACCACTTTCTTAGTTTTCTCAAACCGTCTCTTAATTTTTGATCAAGTTTATTTTACCTAGAGCTAAATTAAAATTCTGGCTGATCTCCGAATAAACTTGCTCATGATTAAGCCAAATAGTCTAATTAGGGTCTTTGGAATATGCAGTAAAATTTTGATTTAACCTAATTTAGTTTTGGCGAGAAAAAATACAGGTTGTTTTTTTTTTACTGGCAACATTTTTATTTCTATTTTCTGAGAGGAAGAAAAATTGAATTGCTTAGAATATAAACGTTGATAGTTTTTATTAAATAGTATATACATCTAATCTAATCAGTTAGTTAAACAAGAAACTTCTTTGATGTTCTCTATGTTCTCTGGTAAGTAAATCAAGTCTCCATTTTCATGTATAAATAAAATATTTTAGGTTATATCTCAATAACAGTCGTGTTAAGTTATGAGAAATGAGCTGCCAATATCATAAAGGGGAAGATCGCAAAGAACATTTTATACATACGCATCAAATACATAATATTTATGTATGTATTTATATCCAGGCTACCAGGAAAACACGTCCTTTAAGGGATCGATACACCACGTGTATGCTATCTGTGATCTTTTATTTTCAAGACGGCATCTCTGCAAAGGAGACCGTTGAATGTTCCTGTAAGCTGCTTATCATCTCGGGCGGGTTGAGCCAGCTACACGTGACATATGTGCTCCTAGTACTTTTAAGTTAGATTGCATCTTGCAGTATTAAATTGGATGGTAGATTGGCAGCAAAAATATCAAATTTTAGGCTTTGCCTTAATTAGATTTAGAATTGTTAAGGGCACAATGGGATGACACTGTGAAACCATACTGCAATTTTATCAACCATATTAATTACCAAACTTGGCTCAAGACCAGATTTGGCACGAAACGTAACTTTCATTGCTCCATGAGGGCTCGTAAGCACAACGTTATTTATTAACCAATAATTCCTTCTATCTCTAATTATAAACAACATTACAATAGGAGGTACATCACTAGACGCCATTACGTTAAAACTTTGATAATCACACACTAGTGATGCGAAAAACATCGAGATATATTTTTCCCAGGATAACACCTATTTCCCAACACCGTATAAGTTTGACTATTCTCGTTAATGCGAGTTACTAGTTTATGTACGTGTCAGTTCGCGCGGGAATACGATGAGACTCCAACCGAACTTTGGTATATGTCAAAGAAGGAAGGATGCATTTTAAAAACGACTTTTACACTTTGAAATAAGATTTAGAATCAGTTTTGTTGGGCTTGTTTATCGTATGTTTGCGTTGCAATTTCTTTAACACCTTTTGTTTCCGACTGAAATGTTGGTGTGGACGTATTGATACAACTTTAAACTTGTTTTTACAGAAACGCGTTTAAGTAATCCTATCTCTTTCTGATCCCAATGTCATTCTAGTTTTTTTAAATAATTTAATTTAGTTTTTGACTGCGATCTCACCTGATGGTAAGCAGTGATACAATCTTTGATGGTGAGGTGCAATAGTTTATAAGGAGCCTATTCATTCTAACCTTGAAGACACCCAAATTATAATCGGATGGGAAGACCGTAGCAGGCAAATTGTTCCAGTCATTCGATGTACGCGGTATAAACGACGAGTCGAAACGCTTAGTCTGGACCGTAGAGGTTTCAACAACGTAAGGGTTCATCGGACATGATAGACTGGCGATGGTCGAATCAGGTCATGCCATGTTTTAACAGAAACGCATTTAAGTAATCCTATCTCTTTCTGATCCCAATGTCATTCAAGAAAATATCGATCTTAACCTCCAAGATAAACCAGCCTTGAGTTTAACGATTAATCCAAAGTTAACTCGTAAAACAAACGCCTTAATTATAAATATACAGAACTAAGGACATCAAATAGATAATATTTCGATTATTCCTAATCGATTAACTACTATCGATGTGCCACGTCTTGCGTAATTGCTGAAGTTTCGTAATTAACGATCCACAATAGTCGTAATTATGGCACGGGCGGTAATTAGCACACAGAAATGTGGTACGGCTCAATCAAATATAACGACGGTACCTATGAGTATCATGATTACTACTTGCGCCTAATTCTGTGCTAAATAGTCAACATTCGTATTTCGTATTAATCGATTTATTAGTCGGGTTTTGGCATAATTTTGGTGATTACTCGATTAGCGTAGAATCTGTCGAAGATCAATAAACTTGCCTAGTTTTTTGATTGTTCAAAAACAGCCGAATCCATCAAAGATCTTCCACTTCCTGCCCTTATCCCATACTATTTGGGGTCGGGGCAACACGTTTATTCTTCCATTCTGTCCTGTCACCCGTCACACTAACATCCTTCAATTTTACCTTCGAGTCCATCAAAGATAATATACCTAATTTAATTTTTTAATAATTGTCAAATAAGTAGGTATCAAAACGTCAAGATCGAATGAAAAAAAAAATATATTCAAAACTTTATTTCATAAATTGATTGGGAAAAAACGATTTACCCATTGCGATTCCCAACTGTCATGTCCGAACGTTATTCAAATTGCGAACGTTTCTAAACGTGGAACGTGTCATTTGCAAAGCGCCGGTTTAGAAGCACTGTATAACGAGCCCGTTCGTATGATTACTTTTGTTTCAAAACAACAGATGTCCGGAATAGATGTTGATAGCAGTTCCGATTGGGACAAATCGATTCCTACGTTTTGAATTATCATCGAATTCGAAAGTACGAAACGGCTGTCTACCTGAAACTTGGAATAGATTGTTTTCTAATTTCATTAAGTATTCCGTCAAGCCGTCAGTGGGTCTTAGTCTGTCTTCAGGGAAACCACATAATCAGCAACACAAAGCTAGCAATTTATATACAGTACTCGCTTCGAATGTACCAAAACTAAGAGACTGCATTAAGACAGTATGACGTCACAGATTAACATATTAATCAGTCGGTTGAAGCAGGAAGTCTGTTACTCTGTACAGAACGAGGGTATGTAGTTTGAAAACTTTTAATTATAGTTACGGCGATATAAATTGACCTCTATTGTTTACTAGATAAGATTCAAATCAGATAAAAGTGGAAGTTTTAATAATTAATAAGAGCATTCCTTTGAGTGCCACGTTGGTGCAACATTCTAAGCGAAATATTTATAAAGGGATGAAGGTAACACGGATTCGGAAATAGCGTTAAGGGATTGTTTGCTAAATCTGCTTAATATTATAGTTTTTTTTTTTTATTCATATAAACCAGTGCTTGTTTGCGATCCCACCTGATCGTAAGCGGAGATGCAATCATTGATGGTGAGGCGCACTAGTTTATTAAGAGCCTATTCACTCTAGCCTTGAAGACACCTAAATTATAGTTGGACGGGAAGCCCGCACCAGGAAAATTGTTTCAGTCCTTCAAAGTACGCGGTATAAGAATTCTGGAACAATAGAGACTAAACTTTCTCAGTAAATAGTAAAGTAACTATTATATGTTCTGCGCCGTAGGTAATAAGATATAAAATACTTCAGCACAATATAAAATAAATATAGTTCAACCAAAGTCATGCGATACGACCCAACGCTCGGTCAGACGATCCATCAAATAACAGGTGAAAATAGGGCAATAACAGGGTGTCGCACAAAACAAATCGAAAAACATCTGTGTAACGACAACACTATCAGCTGACGGCCATTTTTTTTGCACACGTACAGAAAAAATACCGGCTCGAATACGTTACAGACGGAAAATCGTTAGTCACTTGAAAAAAATCGTTGAGAATGAATGACGCTTTAGCTCACTCAAGTTGCCAGCTGTTTCCGTTGCACAGCTGATCGACCGGATATTGGCTGTTAGAGAGACTATCCCTCTCTCTTTCCTTCCTCATATCCTCCCTTTCGTGGCTTTTAAATTTTCACTCTCCATTAATGAGGCAATGAACGCATGAAATGAATTTTTAAATATCGAACATGTTGTAACGGCTTTTTAAACGCCATTTTATGTCAGAGACAAACTTTTTTTTTAAACGAACTAAAGAGGTGAATACCTTATAAAACTACCCAGTTAAAACTTATAATGAACGCTATGCGACAACCAGCAGCATAATGAAGTAATTTTCCCAAGTTATATACTGTTCGATAACAAAAAAAAAGTTGCAAACAAAACAAAATTATGCTATCAGGCACGAAGCAAACAATTTTTGCCGTCTTTCGTGATGGAGTCGAAACAAAAGTATTGCAACTTCAGCGGTACACGCGATTCGAATGCGGGTTCGAATTTTTAAAATTAAAAAAACCAGCCAAGTGCGAGCCGGACTCGCGCACGAAGGGTTCCGTACCGTCCGTAGCAGAAAAACGGAAAAATAATCACGCTTGTTGTATGGGCCTCACTTAAATATTTATTTTATTCTGTTTTTTAGTATTTGTTGTTATAGCGGCAACAGAAATACATCATCTGTGTAAATTTCTATTGTGTATCACGGATCATGAGGTACAGACAGTCGGACGTGCAGCGGAGTCTTAGTGATGGGTCCCGTTTTGCCCTTTAGGTATGGAACCCTAAACAAAAGGACTGGCTTATTGCAGTTTTAGAAATAAAAAAGTTTGATAAGTCACACGCCTCTTTGTTGATTGTTAAATTAGAATTGTTTGTAAAGAAAGTTATCAAACTTTAACGAGGTTTTCTTTAGACTTTTCAAAATGAAAATTACGAAATTATCCATTAGGGGGGTTCCAAATTGTAACTAATGAAAAACACGAATGTTAAATACGTTTTCTAAGTTCACAATTTTATCTTGTTAAAAAGGCATAAATTAATATATTTTTACCAATATGTTTTGTTACTTAGAGTGCGTAGACGGGTTCATTATGGAACATTTCATGCTTCAAATGTACTTAACAAATTCATAATCTGATTTACTGAAACCTTACTTAACAGTTTAAATTTTCAGAGTAATTTTTCTTTATTAAAAGTCTTTGATATTTATTATTCAGCCAAGAATCGCCACAACTTTCACATTCAATGGCGTACTCCAGTACCCCTGAAAGTAATCTTTACTTAAAATATTTTTATTCAATAATTACCCGTTATTTGCTACTAATGAAAACAAAACTTCAGCACAGGGATTATTTTTATCAAAATTGTCTAAAAAAATGCAATAAACCACTAAGTCACAAAGATATACTGAACTAAATAGGCCGCAGTATCTTTTTAGTCTAATAGTATTTTAAAATGCTAATAATCAAAGGCCTAAAATGGGGTAATATGGAACAACATTGTCTTCAACTTAAAGTATGAAGACATTATAGAGCGCAAACAGCAAGATCAAAAACTATTCATGACTTCACGAGCTAATCTACAAATAGACTTTGATAAAGTGAAATCATACTAGTATTAATGACTTTCCGAAAATTTCATAACATCACTACATATTTTTCATCAAACCATCGATTTCTATAAATTTTTGACATTTTACAGCCGTTATCGCTGATAGAATTTCATATTGTCTGAACACTGTGTTCTTAAATCACCTGAATGGTGTAAAAAAAATTATAGTGCATTTAATTTTGTCAGAAAAATATTTCTTAGGTTCATTATTTATACGGTATACCTATTACAGTCAACTGACTTCAAGTTTAGGTAGTACCAAACTACATTAGCGCTCTACAAGCTTATTTCATTATACATACTTTAAGGGTACATTCATATTACCCCAGAATTTTGAACAAGGATTTTAAGTGAAAAGTTTCTGACAGTTTGAGTCGGAAGTTAAGAGGTTTATTAATAAACAACAAAATGTTCGGACTAATGAATTAATTTACACGTTGTTTCGTTTAAATATTCGGCCCTTTCATAATTTTAATCGAAACGACATGACATAGATATGGTTAGGACCCAAGATAGTAAATAAAAATCTTGTTAAGGTTTGAATAGAAATAGAATTCTTTAAATAATCACTCAGGTAACAAAGAAAGGTATGGAGAGAGGCGTTTACCCAACTGTGGTACAGTAAAGGCTAGATATAATATATTATACTTTTTTTTACTACCTATCATCAACATAATTGGATTCTATTGTAAGACTATCTACCCTTTTATGCTAGTTCTCGCACTTTAGTGTCGCACTTTCATTCCGCATACCTGCAATCAGTCTGTCATACATAATTATCCTGTCTTTACCCTCAATCTACTATCTATCTATATACTAGCTTTTACCCGCGGCTTCGCTCCCGTCAACGGACTATTATATTCTACTCTACCCTACTATACCCTACTCTACCCTACTCTACTCTACCCTACTCTACCCTACTCAACACTACTCTACCTTACTCTACCTACTCTACCCTACTCTACGGGATAAAAAGTATCTTATGTCCGTCTCCTGACTCTAAGCTACCTCCCTACTAATTTTCACCCAAATCTGTTCTGCCGTTCTTGAGTTATAAGTGGTGTAACTAACACGACTTTCTTTTATATATATAAATATAAAAAGAGAAACTGACTGACTGACATATACCGAAACTACTAGGACTAAGAGCGTGAAATTTTGGATTTTCCAAACCTCACCCCCTATGGGGATAAAATGAGGTCCAAAGTTTGTATGGGAAACTTAATTTTACGCGGGCGAAGTTGCTGGCAGAAGTTAGTCTTAATGATGAAACTAACGAATAAAGTGCCCATTAAGTTAAATATCCGAGGAGGTTGATAGGTTCTTTTTTCTTAAAAACTTGATCACTTGCTATTGGACTGACCTGTTGGTCAAGTGGTTAGTGGCCCTGACTGCTATGCCCGAGCTCGTGGGTTCGATTCCCATCCAGCATAAATGTTTGTGTGATGAGCACAATCATTTGTTCTGTGTCTGGGTGTGATTTATCTATATATGTATGTATTTAGAAATATATAAGTATGTTTATCAGTTGTATAGTACCCATAACACAAGCTCTGCTTAGCTCGGGACTAGACGGCGTTGTGTGATAGTTGTGTAATATTATATTTGATATTATTTACTGCACCTTCTGAAGACCCAACGAAATTAGATCGCATTTTTACATCACGACACCTCTTTTTGTGTGTGTCGTATCGTTGTCGTTTCGTCTCATATAAAAAGTCTAAAAATCTTCTAATAGATCCGGTTTTGTAGATTTATAGCGTTGCCCTGTTTCCGGAGACGAGTTTTTTTTTTAGTTACCGGTCGTCGATTATGATGTCATGCCATACACATAAATGCCTAACAGCCGAAACTTGTTATGTAAGACATGACACTCATACTGATTTGTATTTAATATAAGAACTTGCAGAAACGCACAATTCTGTACTAAAGTTTATAAAATATATTTTTTTCTAGTATTTATACAAAGAAAAATCATGTAATTATAAAATAGCGTTGTAATTACACTACTAACATTGTTTAATTCTTCAGCAATTTCCATATCAAACATACACAAAGAAGAACGTAAAAATTGTACATAAATTATGTAAAAGATAACTAAATGTTTCATGAACATGCCACCAGGGTGACATGAAAGCATAGTTGATATTAAACCTGCATTTTGCTAAATCAAACTTTATTACGAACACGACAAGGTAGAAACATCAGAAAATTTAAATTTGCCCATACATCGCGTGTATTGCTACATTGTAGAGAATTACACGAGCGCCACAGTGTGCAGTGCTAAAGCTCCCGTACTTCCGACCTAAAGATCCCTAGTAGAGTAACACAGTATTACGTAGCTGGAATACACGGAGTATTTCACTCGGTCTTATGAAAATTCATGTTGCAAAGGTTGGCTAAAAGGATTTCTTGGTTTTTGGGAAATGTGTATTTTAAAATGTCGTGTTGAGACTTCATAGCGGACCGTATTTTATAGTTTTCGTGAGAAATGAGTTAGAGTATAGTTTGGGGGTGAAATGCAAAACGGTAGCAATGCAATCAAGGATTCGTAAAATGTTGTGTACATTCCGAGTTTGAAAGCACGTAATAAAACTATGTCATGAAAAGAAACGACCTAGAATTGCAAATTGCTAAAAATCTAGACCAAGGACCTTGGTTTATGATTTAACCCGATAAATGGTTCAATCGTGTAGTTTTAACGAGATTTAGCAACAAATTATCGAGGACCTTGTAGTGACATCTATGACATCACCAAGGAACTAAAACAAGTCGTAATACTGCATCGCGCAATTCGAGATCTCGGCGCGATTTGAACATATACAACAACCATTAATCGGGCAGTTGCCTAGATCAGACAAAACTTCCATCTTGTCGGAGGATCCTCCTTTTCCAAAGAAGGTATGTGGGGCACCCAGTTCCATGTACCTCTGAAACTTTAATAAGGAACTCTGTTTCCAGTCCATTGATAGCCGCGAGCTAGCAATCCCAAAAAATGCAAGCGGGTTATTCCGTAACAAACCCGATCACAATCATGACTATTCGACCCATAAAGTTAAACCATAAAAATCCTAGTTTAGAAATATTTTTATCACGATTCGGGGTACAAAACGGTCCACTTTATCTCGGAGTAATTTAATATCACTCAATTAAGGTTACAGTACGACGCTGTACCATATTACCCCGTGTGTCCCAATGGGGTACGCCGGTAAACCAGACAGCTGCAATGCGGTTACCAACACGCTAACCATTACTTCAGTACGTCTATAATTATTACTACACAAGAGTTTTCTATTGAAATTTTCTGGCGGACCTTGCTGGTTTATCGTAAATTAATAATATAAATATGCATTTGTAATAAGCTTTGTCTTGTGGCTGGTTAGCCAGTGGTTATTGTTTGTTTAATTGTTAACATATTTTTTTTACAATTCCTCATCGTTTTTAGAGTTCCGAAAAACGAGGCCCTATTGCTATCACTCCGCTGTCTGACTGTCTGTCACCAGACCGTATCTCATGAACCGTGATAGTTAGACAGTTGAAATTTTCACAGATGATGTATTTCTGTTGCCGCTATAACAAAAGAATAAAATAGATATAAGTGGGGCCTCCATACAATAAACATGTTTTTTACAGTCGACTCGCACTTGGCCGATTTTGTTTACTAGAATAGCGGACTAAATACGTTTATTTTGTAGTGAGTTTAAGCAATCACTCAATTGGTTCTGTTTATTTTCAAGCATCCCTTTTTTAATGGCCCCTTTAAAAATCCACGACAATATGTCAACTTTACCACACATTAAAATATCCCCATCAAATCGAGTTCCACCAACATAGCCACAAAGGTCAATAAACCGCTTGTACATAACATTCTCACTCAAAATGACATGTTTGAACAACCCTCAACTGCGCAGGTATTGTGCGAAAATCACGTCGAATTACGAAAATGAGATTCATTCATGTTTAAAAATACAAGCGCTACTGACTCTGTGTAAGCTCATCTTGTATAACTGGTGAATAAGATGACAGTATAAATTCCAAGGTAAGTTGCTTGGAAATATATCTTAGTCAAATGTAAAGGAATCTCAAGCAGCTAAGTATATTGTAATGTATCTTTGTCTCGGAATAGCTGGGGTGTTTAGATTTTGGCACGGAATATTATTTTAGTATTTAGAAACCTATTTGTGAAATAGAAGTTATATTTCGAATTTAAGGTTTATTTTGTAGGCAGATTAAATCTGATATATAAAAATTTGTTTATTATATTTCCCAGTACTTTTTTATTGTATTTGCCTATCGGTATTTTACAGGTTACATTTTGGACAGTGTGCGCGGGAATTGCATGATTTGATTCCGCCATCTCCTTTCTACCATTTGATAACCCGACGTATGGCGAGTATCCACCTTTAAGTTGTTGAAACTTCAACGTTTCACTACGTCGTTTATACCGCGTACATCGAAGGACTAGAACAATTTGCCTGCTGCGGTCTTTCCGTCCAACTATATTTTAGGTGTCTTCAAGGCTAGAGTGAATAGGCTCTTAATAAACTAGTGCGCCTCACCATCAATGATTGCATCTCTGCTTACCATCAGGTGGGATCGCAGTCAAGCACTGGTTTATACCAATAAAAAAAAATCAAGTTAAACTAAACTCTCTAACGTAAACATCATCATCTTTCTGCCCTTGTCCCGTGTTATTTGGCATCGGCAACATCTTTTTTTCATCCATTCTGTCCTGTCTCCAGTCACACTATCACTAACTCCCTTTTCTTTCATGTCACTTCTCACACAACCTATTCATCTTTTCTTGGGCCTCTCAATACTGAATACTTTATTGCATTCCATATGTACGTAGATGGTATAAAATATAGTCAAGATCAATATGGACCCTGACGGGCACAGCAAATGTATGAGAGGAGGATGGCGGCAAAGTAAAAATTCATTCATAGATCTAATAGATGTATTTGTAATTCTAATAGATGATTGTGTCCGACATTTTAATTTATTTTTTGTCATCTTTTTTATTAAATTATGTATATTAGATTGTGTATGCATATTATTATGTCTATGTAATTGTCTAAGTAATTATAAATTATGTCAATTTTGTATAAGTAATTATAAATTCTGTCAATTTTGTATAAGTAATTGACAGAATTTATAATTACTTATATAAAATTCTCTCTCTCCCTCTCCATCCATCCACATGTATATTTATAACTATTTTAGTAAGTAACATGCATTTCATCCTTCCTCTTCACTTGGCCATACCAAGACAAATGATTCCCTTTTAACTTTTCTGTCACTGGCTCAACTTTCAAACTTCCTCTAATATACTTATTTCTCACTTATCCATTCTCGTTACACCACACATCCATCTCAACATTTTAATCACGTAAGATGACAGTCAAAGTCAAACCATTGCAACGGTTTTGTGGGGCTTATCTTATAAGTTACTTACCTTTTTGGAATAAAAATAAATATATAAATGAACCACAAATATCAAAAGATATTCCTGACTTGCAAACTCGCTGATACTTTTGTGTCCCTTCGCCTCTAAAGTGTGCAACCGTCACAAATGTTCTATGCGAACAGATGGGGCACTAAAACACCCCACGGGTCGCATTATAACCTAAATACGCTTCTATATCGATAATAGTACTGATTTATCGTCCCAAGTCGATGGTGATATTTATGGATAGCACGTGATTAGAACTGTTGTAACTATACATACATATATGGCTTAAAATGCAACACTTTCGTAGGAGGTGATATACTGTATACGGAAACTGGTGACGCATTTATCATCCGACTTTTAAGGAAGAGAGTTTTTGGAGGTAGGCGGAACAGAGAGTAAAGTCCCGCAAACCTCCGTTGAAAAGGGAGGATCCTCCGACCAGACGGGTGTTATGTCTGGTGGGCTGCAACTGCCCGATAGATGATTTCGGACTGTTCTATATGTTCTAATCGCGCGGAGAACTTTGATTGCGCGATTCAGGATTTTCTTATGTGACGCGATAGATGTCGCTACATCACTCCCCTCCGGAGATCGGAGATCGATGGTTCTTGATGCTTCTTGATGCGTGCCAGGCCAGTGGTAGGTTGGTTCCAGTGAGTCGGAACCGAATGCCGCATAGTTCTCGGTGAGTCGGAACTGTCTGCGGTGATGCCCCAGTGAGTCGGGGTGGTGCTGTCCCAGTGAGTCGGGATGATGCTGCAGGCTCCAGTGAGTCGGAGTAGTGCTGCTGGCTCCAGTGAGTCGGAGCGGTGCTGTGCGACGTAGTGGCTTGACTGCTTGCGTCGACCAGGAGAGGTTCTTCATTACTCTTCATGTGACTGGCCGAAGGTGCAGTGTGCTTCGCCAAGGTCGCTGATGAGGCTGAGGGTGATGACCAGGTATGACCATGTAGGCATGCTGGTGGTCAGGATACCCTTTAAATCCGTGGGTGCTGGCTGTATGGCTCGCTGCTCGAAAGCTTGGGAAGTGATGATGACGTCACGAAGTAGTGGCTGCACGAAGGCTGCGCTGACGTTCTTTGTCGAGGGTCACCAGTTTGGAGGTAGGCGGAACAGAGAGTAAAGTCCCGCAAACCTCCGTTGAAAGGGGAGGATCCTCCGACCAGACGGGTGTTATGTCTGGTGGGCTGCAACTGCCCGATAGATGATTTCGGACTGTTCTATATGTTCTAATCGCGCGGAGAACTTTGATTGCGCGATTCAGGATTTTCTTATGTGACGCGATAGATGTCGCTACAAGTTTAAGTGTAAGACACATTAGTAGGTCGTCGCCTTTTTGTTAAGGCAACAGAGATATCAGCCTGGAAAATTTCCAAGAAACTGCTGTATAGATCAGTTGTGCTATCTTTAAGGTTCAGTGCGCAATGTACAGCTCAAAACTGCAGTTTCAAGTCTGATTAAATCTTTTAAAAGAAAGGATACTTATTTCTAAAAATATTGGCCATTCATGCTATTATCGACAATTCGATACCAATGCAGTAGCAGGGTTGTATATAAATTCTGAATAACAATTGTATGTTATTATGTAATTCGTATAATAAGGCATCATAAAATCTGAGCATATGCTCCAAATAAAACGCCCGCATACAACTGCATTTCAGTAGTTTTATTTTTTTCCTAACTATCAAACTGCTGTAAGTTTTATTTTGAAACTAAAGCTAAACGAGCTCTGTACGTGTCCGAGGTACAGCCGAGCGTAGTACCAGTTGCTCGAGTTAAACTGTGGGGTTATAGTGTTTCGTTTTAAGTGTACACTATTACCCCACAGTCTTTTTACTTTGAATTCCCTGAAACTTTCAGGCAGTTATTTCGTATTCGTTTTTGGCCTTTATTACTAAAAGCAGGAAGGAGAGTTAAAATTTTCAATTTAACATTTTTTGAGTACGTAGATTAGCAGGGTAAATTAATTTATTTTTACCGTGAAAACCGCTGTATCACATTGAGGCGTCCAGTCTTAACTTGACGTAGGTTGTATTTTTACACTGACTACATTCATATTTCAGGGAACACAGGTACCAAAAATAAATGTCAATTAAAGTGTAAAACGGTACGTCGGGCGAACGTGACGGCTGCCAGATGGGGTACAATACGCCCCACTTGCCCACGGGCGGTACGTTATGGGTTACCCCTGTATACCACAACCCTATTCTGAACTTTGTAGAAACTTAGAAAATATCGTTCGTTTCGCATTTATGAATTATACATAGCTTGGTTTTAATACGCTTCGGTGGATAACCTTTGCAGCCAAAATGCCGGAAAATGTGACATGGTACAATATTAGTGGGTTGAGATATAATCTTGTTGCAATATAGCCAACATTCGAAGTGGTTCCTTGAATGAATATTGTATTTATTATTTGGTAGGGATAAAGAACATTTTGTTTTCCGCTTAGTTTTGATATTAGGATGTTTGACCGATGCGTTTAACGCTGGGAAAATGGCTTTTTGTTGATATGGGTTTGTCCTTGTCGGGCACTATGACCCTTCCTATTACAAGAGCACTGCGCTAGCCGCATAGCTTGGTACGTGACGCTGACAAGAGACCAGATGGTATGACGCTGGTCATTGGACGTTGGTGTCGTGGAAGGAGGGAAGGTTATTGAAGTGGAACGCCAAGTACGGAAGGTTATGCCAGCGTTGCCGCTGCGCCCGTTCAGGCCCTCAAGTGGCGCAAATACTTTAACCTTATTGGTATACTAATTTAAAAAAAGTAATAGTTAATTAAAGTCTGATACGCCCTCTAGCTCTACCCTAGAGCGAGAGAAATCTTTGGTTGTATTCTCTTCTAAAAAAGAGCATTTATTTCTATCTTACAACATTAGTTTCAGGGACGAAAATACGAGCTCAAATAAAAGATTTAAAAGAATGATGGTTAGCCCATTCTAACCTTTTTTATGAGATGGGAAATCATCACATCCTCCTCTAGGGCTCTCGTTCTACCCTAGAGGATGATGTGATGATTTCCCAGGCGTGTCAGACTTTTACTGACTAAAATCTACGTGTGTACTTCAGTTACCTTTTGTATTCTAGGGCCACAGTCCACTCCTTCAAACGTTCTCACAACCCCATTAGTCCCACACTATTTTTTTACGTTATAAGATATTTTTAGAACTACCTACGAAAAATAATTTGGCTTATAAAGTTTTATATTTTGTCATTATCTTTAAAATATTCGAGGGGCCATTGCGTGAGGCCGAAAGCTTTGTCTCTTATTATTAATGGGATGTTTTAGTTCTAAAAAACTTTTCATTGCTCCTAATTTATTCAAGTAGGCCTCACAGGGTTTTTGATGGGCTAACTTTAAGTTTTGAGCTCGTTTCAAATACATTCAGATTTAATATAAGTTGAGATTGTTTTGTATTGTTTTGTATTGCGTGTAAGATTTTTGACCGCACGTTTGGGGCAGTGGTTGCGAGATAGCCTGCTGATCGGCGGTCAGCGATCGGCGATCGGTGATCAGCGATCACGCCCGGAGCGAAAGGGAACCCATTCTCTTAGGAGGCGACTACATCCTAGATGCAGTCGCCTCCGGTGTGTGTGATTTCCTGAAAATTTGCTATTTATAGAAATATTCCATGGTTTATCTCCGAAGTTCTTCATTAGATCTTCTCAAAATTTAAATGGGATACTCTAGAGGCAAAACTCTTCCAAACTAGAAAAACAATCATCAAAATAGGTTAACATTTAACTAAGATGTTTCTGAACATAATCCAGCGCGATCAAAATAAAAAAAATAAACAATTAGACGACTTGAGAACTTTTTTTTTTAATTGTGTTATTTTCAGAGAGTAACTGTAATAAAGACTGATTTGACACTAAAACACGTATTGTAATGGTTTTATTAATGCCGTAATCTTCCCGTCCAAGTATAATTTAGGTGTCTTCAAGGCTAGAGTGAATAGGCTCTTAATAAACTAGTGCGCCTGACCATCAATGATTGCATCTCCGCTTACCATCAGGTGGGATCGCAGTCAAGCACTGGCTTATATCAATTAAAAAAAAAAAAAAATTGAACTTGTGTTCAATACCGATTTTGATACCGGTATTTGAAAGCCCTAGCTGCTGCACTGCGTGTGGCGATTTCGATTGCATTCACACGACAAATATTTGTAAGACTTTCAGATAAATGTTGAGGGTCTGGATGTTATGTGTAGGTATATGAGTTGTCCTTGTCATATTTGTGAAGGCACCTACGGTACAATTTATACATATACACATTCTTTTTCTGAGTTAGGAATTTGCAGCTAATAGAATATTAAACTAGATTAGAAAAATATTTAAAATCAAATTCTTAGTTCACAAATCGAGGGTACGTCTTCTTCAAACCAAGAAAAGAACAATGCTTGTTCTATTTTTATTTACTAACTTGCAAGTATATTGGCAAACAGAATGAAATTTTGCATACAAACGAGAATTCCCCCCTTACACCCCCTTAAAGGGTTGAATTTACTCAATCCCCTTCTTAGTACTCAATTACGTCACGATAGCTAGCCTTATGCAAAATTCCCCCCCCCCCCCCCCCCAGAACCCCGGGGCCCTGGAAAGAAGACAAAGAAGGAACAGGAGTGAGTAAGTAAAAGTCTGTCACGCCCTCCCGCCCCACCCAAGGGCGGGAGATGTAATTTGATGATTTCCCACCTAAATAAAAAAAAATCCCCTTAATAGGTTGAATTTCCTAACATCCTTTCTTAGTGTTTGATTACGTCGCAATGGAAGGCTAGTCCTGGTTGTTTCGACTGTGTGTTGATATGTCATTCAGTCAGTTTCTCCTTTATATATATACTCGTCTAAAGATATTGCCGCCTTCTCTTACCTTTGACGATCTTCCCAATAGAATAGTGTACGGTAACACAAGACGTGCGCAATGTGTGCATGCCGCAAATATTCTAGATAACCACTACAGTTCAAAATTTATATGGACTGAAATGGCACGTGTCTCACATTCTCTTTATTATATTTTGTCTGTCTTCCTTCGTGTTCAGCTGTTCAACGTTCACTATTTTTTTTAAAGTCGCTATGTTGAGTATAGAAAATTTTCAAGCGTTTGTCAATTTATTCTATACTTCATTTATTTACTTTGAAATGTTGAAATGACTCCCGCTCTGGGTGGAACGAGAGGAAGTGTCCGACTTTTACTGACTATAACCCCACCTGCGTTTCTTCAGTTGGCCTTTGCGGTCTAGGGTTCCGCAGTAACTATTTGGAACAATCCCGCAGCCTTTATTCTATACTTGTTTTTTTAAGGTGGCAAATCATCTAATGACTTCTCCCGCTCTAAAGAAGGCGAGAGGGTGTATCAGATTTTCCTTCAGTTGCCTTCTGAGTTCTAGGACCATAAGTATCTTATCTATAGCTAAGATATTAATTTAGTCCCCGAAATTTACAATCGAATTTTGGAAGTGACGTAATAACCATTATTGTACCAATCCCTTTACTTACAGGTCGAAGGTTTAATTGATTTCCAACCCTTCCGTCCCGGAAACTCCTATTGGCTCGGTTAAACTTAAATTAGACAAAGAAAATCCAATCAAACGAAGATCCTACATGCACTGATCCCATCTAATAAGTTTTAAGATAAAAGGAAACCCGAAACCGCAACAAAAAGACGGCACAATAAAAAATAACAAAGAATTACAGTGTTTCGATATCGTATCAAGAAATTCGAGGAAACCCGCATTCGGGGTTGTTAGGAAGAATTCCTTTGGTCCAAAGTTTTATAGCACAGAATGCCAATAAAATTGTATAAAGGATCTGGACAATGGCACTCACTGAATTGCCTTCGCCTATCTGAGTGACATTTGATACATACAACATTTTATACAGAAGTAATTTTTTTTTTTTTTGACAATTTCGAAGTTTGAGTGGACTTCGGAGTCGGAAATTAATTCGAATTTCAATTTGTACTTTCTTCTTTGTTATCTTGTTTTGATTTTGCTCTCATTATGATGGAACAAACAGAGTTTGTTTACACAAATGTTGTAAATTACTTATCAAACTTTAGAATTTTAGATTATGACATAAAATTCTTCCATTAACTCCCCTTCAGCAATCATTTCGAACGAAACAACAATTTTAGTTATCATGAACAATGTTGTACAAATATTTGCCACCTGTTCAATTTGCTACTTTAAAACCAACATTTGGCCGTACAGCCAATGTTTTAAACATCGCTATTGCAGTCCATAAAACCAAAAGCGCCGAGAGCAAATACATTAACTGATTAAATTGCAACAGGGGTTGTCGCTGACGAGTTATGCAAATTGTCGGGAAGCACGGTACGGATTTGTATTGTCTACATAGCTCCCAAAAGGGATTTGGAAATGGAACATATTTTATTGATAGAACCCGATATCAAAGAAATGTAGATCGTGACTCTTTACGAGGTACATGATTTATACTTCCAAGTCAAACAACAAAGGAAACCGTCCACTACTTTAAATAAAATTAATGATTTGATTCGTTTCAAATATTCACTAACAAAAATCTGATACAAAAGCAAGGCGGGCCCACATTCATGAAATCTATTACAACTGAAAGGAGCTCGAAAGAGGCACAATCAATCATCGCCATCATCCATCAAACATTCAACAAGTAAAAACAAAATGTTATCGGGCGGGCCCTGAAAGCAGTGTCGCACAATATAGTAACACCCCTGTGCATGCGGCGCAAGGTGCGTGAGCTTGTGTGTGTATAATCGAACCATTTATTCGCTAGTGTGCGTGATAAAGCGTGTCTGTGAGAGGGCGCTGTCTGTGTGTGCACACTTAGGGCTGGCAGATGCACGATTCACACGCAGCTGTCGACATTTCCCCCCATAAGCTGTAAAGTACTGTATTATAATACGGCACGCTTTCACGTAATTATGCATTATTATTACAGCCGCTTTTTAAAGCTTATTATTAAGCGATTGTATTATTTTGTTTCGATGCAGTTGCTATGCCATTGTAACGATTGTAATATTCTGTGACATGTTCCCCCGAGGGTGACACGGCTAACACTCATGTTATTATGAGCGAAAGTACTGTTTTTGGTCGTGTATGTGATAATTACTGATGTTTGTACATTTTAAGGTTGAAATGTTTGGATAGAATACACAGATGCATCAAATTACACTATATGTGAAACGAAATTTAAATTCAAAATAGTTTTATTTCGCATAGGCTTACATCGGCACTTTTGAAATGACAGAAGTTAGCATAGCATAATCAGGCTTTTAATGTTGCCACTGCTGGGACTCAAGCCTCCTCTTTAGGAGGGGGAATGGGTCATAATACACCACGCAGGCCCAGTGCGGGTTGGTGAATGTCACATGTCTTCGAATATTTGGTTCTAGGACATGCCGGTTTCCTCATGATGTTTTCCTTCACCGTTTTGAGAGCAGTGGATATGAAAAAAATTACACAAAGTAATACGTCTCGCTGGGTTTGAACCTGCCACTACAACTCGTAAGTCGAGGCCATTACTGCTCGAAAACCACTGCTCACCAGAAGTTAGTGCATGTCCCAATTGGTCGATTCTTACGGAGAAGAACAGGCAAGAAACACCACGGTTACTCTTTTAATGAAATGATTGATTTCCAAACCAATGAAATGCAAGATTCAGTTAGTTCTCTCTACTGTAATTTTACTTTTACAAACCTTTTTTTAAGTTGCGTTAAAGAGTTCTCAATGAGAGCATGAAACGAAACATAATAAAATGTGTGCACCATATTTAAAGTTATGTACTGTATTGTCCACAGATTTATTTGAGTGTAAACGAAATGCCACAACCAGCACGAATGTTTTATATACTATATATGAACCCGTTGATATTAAAAATGGGGTCAAAGTTGGATTATTCTTCCGCACCCAATAAGTGTGTTTTACATACTCGTGTATAAGGTTTAATACACATTGTTATGATTTAAAGACGGTTAGGCATATATGTATTTTCCTTTATTCCAAAAATGATATTTGAGGTTGGCTAAATTAATATTTTTTACTAACTTAAGCTTTTTAAAGGGTGGAAAATCATCTAATAACTTGTCTCGCTCTAGGGTGGAGCGAAAGGACGTGTCAGACTTTTACTGGCTAAAATCAGACCTATGTTTTTTTCACGAGTATCCTTTTCATTCCTATCCCCATGGCCCTAGCAGACATCGGCCCTCCTGGGCCGCTACAGTTTGCTGACATCTCTGAGGCGGGCTAACTAATTTTCCTGAGATAAATCATCAAATAACTGAGCGCGAAGGAGTGTCAGTCTTTTACTGTCTAAAACCCACCTTTGTTACTTCAGTTGACCCTTGCGCTCTTGGTCCACAGATTTCTCTCGAACAACGCCGCAGCCTTGGCAGGCATCGACCCTAGTGGCGCCCATCCATTTGCTACATCTCTTTGATGTTATTTTTTTTTTCAATTGGTATAAACCAGTGCTTGACTGCGATCCCATCTGATGGTAAGCAGAGATGCAATCATTGATGTTGAGGCACACTAGTTTATTAAGAGCCTATTCACATTAGTCTTGAAGACGCCTAAATTATAGTTGAAATTATACTAAGATGTTTTTCGTATAATGTAAAGAAAAAATGACGTGATGAAGGATCTCTTTAAAATAGTTTCGTTTAAATGTTATTATAAAATGACATAAAAATCTATCTCTATGGAATCTCCATGTCCCCCAAAAGGCATGAGAAAACAACATAATTACTTTTCACATAACATTTTCTCTGAATCATTAATAACGATACCCCCCTAGTTATATTTTATTGTACCGACCTGGCTTTTACTACCGACATCTATAACTACACAAATACATACCCAACACATAAATTAACTTAATGTGTTCATTTTATCTTTCGTGTTCACATATAACTCTGTCTTTGTCTAAAATTAACGTCTGTAAGTTCCTTACGTTGTATCCCGTAAATACTTGTTGAAAAATTGCCCGCCAACACATAGGCCGGTTGGAATAGAGCAGGTTTAATGGAGGTATATAAGAAAAATATCATTTTGTTGTGAGTGCGTGGACTCGTTCCCCCGTATCATACTAGATTGTAAGTTATTTTCTAGCGAGAAGCCATTTTTTTTTCCTTAAGGCCCTTGCTCCCTTTTTGTGCTATAGGACAGTGACTTTCTGAAGCCTATTACTCGGAAACGGCGTTTTTCATTTCAACCCTAACGAGTGGTATATTGTTGGATAGGTATTTAAAAATGAATAGGGGTTTACTAAAATATTTCTTTGACAATGTTAATATTTTCGGAAATGTACACTCCAAAAGTAAAAATAAATATCCCCCCCCTCTAACTTTTGAACTAGAAGTTTAGAAAATATGAAAAAAATCTCAAAAGTAGAACTTTATAAAGACTTTATAGGAAAATTATTTTAAAATTGATGGGTAACAGTTTTTGAAAAGTTGTATTATATGTATTTGTTCTTGCTCGTTGTCTGTCGTTCATTAACACTGAGCGCGGCCCGACAAGCTCTTGGCCGGTATTTTTTTTTAACATAATTTTCCGCTTGTTTTTCCTTCTCTTTTCAAACGGCTTTGATCTTTATAAATATGTTTACACAAAAAAAAATGTTCTTCAGAATATATATAGCATAAATATGTAAATCAATTAATGAAAAATGATTTTAAAGGTCAACGAAACTCTATGCGGGCGCAGGCGACTGTAGTATGTATACATGTACGTGTACATTTAAGTCCGGCCAGATGTTTAAGGGACTATACGCCTTAAGGGTGTGGAAGCTGCTAGTATGTGGTATAGCCGCTTGTATACTTGTTTATTATATTTCGAAAGCCAAGACGTTTGTTTACGAAGAGGAATTGTTATGTATTGGGACGTAACAGTAATATATTATTACGTAATGTTTTGTTATGTTGATGCTACCTGAATGAAAAATGATTATGTGAATGAATTTGTGTTGTGCTTTTGATCTAGAATCATACTTATGATAAGATCCTTATTTTTATTTTATGACTAGCTTTTGCCAGCGGCTTCGCCCGCACTTCGTCTTCTTAGGGGGTGAAATTTGGAAAATCCTCTCTTAGTGCTCGCTTACGTCATAAAAGAAAACCTTGTGCAAAATTTCACGCACCTAGTTCCAGTAGTTTCGGCTGTAGGTTGATATGTCCGTCAGTCAGTTTCTAATTTTATTATATATATAGGTGTAGACATTGTAGACAGGTATTGATTTCGTATCGTGAAAATTATGTAACTATGTTGAAAAGCGTCGTCGTGTCGTTAGTAAATACGCGTCTATGAAGCTACGCGTCCGTGGACAGTATGTCTTAATCAACCATTCACATGACATCTGTCATTATTGGTAATCTTTTTCCAAAAACTAAGAAAATTCCAGGGAACTAAAGTTCTAGATTAATTGGATCATCGAGTTATAAAGTAACTACAGCCCAAAAAAAACTGGCCCAACACTACAGAACTTTTCCATCACACATTAGGGCGTTGTCCACGGTAACAATTTACGTAGTGTTGTCCAAGTATCGATTGTAACGTGATCATTAGGGAGCGTCTATCTGTACACAGCCTTGTTTGTACAACACGACACGATTCGTGGTGTGACGACCTCGCTTTATAGTTTTAAGTGACTTAATGGAATGTTTGCTTCGGCTCAAAGCTCTTTTTTTTTCAGGGATTTCAATAGGGTATGAGATCGTGTGTTTTTGGACGTTGTAGGTAGTTCTGGTTGGGAGTATTTGAAATTAAAACGTTTAGTTATTTTTCATGAGCAAAGAGAGCAGTGCTTAGTTGCTGAATTCGTGATGTGTGTCCGAAATACGTATTTTGTAGTATCACATGTTACTCTATTAAATATCTACTGTTAACCTGCCTCATCCTATTTTTGGACAAAGATACAGGGAGCTGCCCATTGCTAGCCCGCGCCTGCGGTAGCCTTCATTTTTCTGTGATCGTTGACGCCTGCCCCCGTGCAGTAGCTAAGTTACAATCTTATTGTTCGCGCCGAACGCCTCCGATTCCTTTGTCCTGACCACGTGACTGAGCGTTAAGATGAGGTCAGAACAAAGGAACTGGAGGCGTGGCCTACCCGAGGCGTTCGGCGTGAACGATACGATTGTAACTTGGCTGGGGCATCTTCTGCGGCGACGGCTTAGGCGTGATGATATCCTCTCCCTTACAGTTTCAGCCACCTCCTTAGCTTAAATTACGGCTTCGCAGAAGAAGGTTACTGTTTGCCATTACCGCTTGCCACATACCATGGTCTGCAAGGTCACACCGCAGCCGAAGGTCGCTTATAAGCCTTCAAAACAAAAACATTAAATAGCATTATCTTCGTTATGCATGTGACGAAACTTCACGCTATAGATCATAAGCAAAATGGATCGACTTGGATGAATTCATTTAAACTTCGTAGACTGCATAAGCCCGGAGTAAGTTTTTGTGCCACTAAATTATTCATGAATAGAGACATGCCCGCGGCTTCGCCTGCGATTTTCAACTGTTTTAATCTTGTTTTTCTGTTGTGATACTTTGAATAGATTATAGGGAAAGCAAACTAACATTGTAAAATGTTTGTTTGTTCCTTATTTTGATACTCTTCAAAACATCTTAATTTTTTGTCTGTTTCTTTACAGCGATATCTATAAATATTAAATCAGAATCATATTAATTTCTTTATGTCCTTACATGTTTCAGTTACGTACTGCAAGAATGTTACGACGCATCATTTAGGTACAAATAAACAACCACTCCCGAGTCTTAGTCATAAAACAAAGTAATTTTCACGAAATTCACGCGAACTTCATTTCAAAGCGCAACGTGAGTGTTGCATTTCATGAAAAATTAATAAATTAAGGCAATGCTTCAACCGGGGCTGTCTTACAAAGCACCCCTTACATTTTCCCCGGTGAGTGCGGCATAATTACTGAACACGTTAGCGGAAAGTAATGAAAATCGTCTTTCAGAACGCCCAATTTGCATACAACAGAACCCCACAACACGCCCATTATATTACATTTTTATGTTTTAAACCCTCGTTTCTTTATAATAAGCTATTTATTTACAGACGCCATTGCAACGTAGGTACATTTATTTTTACATAAATATTGCTCATTACCAAAGAATTGTACGTACTTTCACAATTTTCTTTTGCACCTCAATTCTTCGGAAGGAAAATGACATTGCATTCTATCCACCAATTATTCAATTAAAACCAAGGGGTGAGATTAAATGGCACAAATTAAACCGTTTAAATAACGCCTCAGCGGCCATTTTGGATTCCGAACTGTCACTTTTGGCGCGCATTTTGACGACCAATTAGCGTTCCGAATTTGAAAGTGTTTGTGTGGAATGTTTTAATTGAAACAGTGAACAAATGAACGATTGAACAAGTTGTAACGACAGTTCGCTATACAGGCGGGATTCTATTTGCTACGGCAACGTATTCTGCTTAGTCACCCATTAAACTGTATACAGGGTGTCATGAACACGTGCTGACGATATCGGCAAATTTTTTCAGAAGCTCATTAGAGGTAGTATTTTTTATATGAAAGGCCATTTTCCTCGATCGGTTTAGGAAAAAATACATTCAACGGTCTACAGAAAAGCCATGTACTCTGTTCAATTAATGGCCTCGTGTTTTTTACATGAAAGCGTAATGAATATACCAGGTTTATGCGTTACAAACATCTATGAATCATCCAAAAATCCTTAATTAAAACAGCACTTTTTTGGTTTTATGCTAATATTTTCCAGCTACATGACAAGGCAAAAAGTGCTTAACGCCACTACATTTAAAGCATGTAATAAAAAGTTTCACTACACAAGCGCAGGACATCTTTATTACTTTCCAACCCTCTTAGAATGGCGGATTAAATGTGCATCTCTTTCACACCTGAGAGTTTTATAATGAGTGGGAAAGAGACGGACATATTAGGCTTATAGAATACAAAAGGCAAATTGGTTTCGCTAGGCACCCCTCAGTCGCACCCCAGCTTTGCATGACACGTGGCCTGTTTAGGGGATGATTTTGAAAGGGGGTGTTTACTTAAGCTCCATTCTGTGCAGTTCGGTAGCTTTAATTCATTTTTATTATTATATTAATTTATATGTTTTTCTTTCTGTTCCCTAGCTGTTTGTTTACATTTGAACCCGGAAAAAATATTTTGTTTTTTTTTTGATAGATTTCATCATCATCATTATCATTTCAGCCGAAAGACGTCCACTGCTGGACATAGGCCTCCCCCAAGTGTCGCCACAATGAACGGTCCTGTGCGTCTCGCATCCATCGTACTCCCGCAACCGTTACCAGGTCATCGGTCCACCTTGCAGGAGGCCTTCCAACTTGATAGATTTAGTAAGATAAAAATTAATTCTCCCGTATTTTTCTGACCAGATGAAGAAAAACAAAACACCGTCTTTTCATGATTAAAAAATAAGGAAAAATATTTTTAGAACTAATCTAGCAGATTGTTTCATTTCATGGAACCCTTTAGAAATGTAACAAAAGAGAAAAAAAACACAGATCGGGCCAAAAAAATCGGCACACCTTTAGAAACTGAATTTATTCAGTGAGCATCGATGTATGACGTCAGCGTCCTTTATGTGTAATCATTGTATTTAATCAACGGGCGGTCACGTGCCGGTCTGGGATCAGGGAGGGTAGTTTATTTCGTCCCATTGTGTAGCCAACTGTTGGGTACCAAAAGTTTTGGTGATACGAATCTTGTATGATTGGTACAGTAATTGGTTTGAGTTTAAATTATGTAGTATAGAATTGGACGGGTTGGTCAAAATGTTTGGTTTTACCCGGACATATTTTTTTTACGATATTGTTTTCTTTTTTTGAGTGGGTAACTATCAAATCAAGCGAGAGGAATTGTAAAATTAAAACCTACGTGTATTCATTTAGTTGACCTTTGCGAGGGCCACGATAGCCCTTATGACCCTGACAGGCATCAGCACTAACGGAGTTCCATCAATCTTACAGGTATCGCTTACAAGTCGTGCATGGAACACAACGTACAGTCGAACCTAGCTTGGTCCTTGCCAGACGTTGAGCTACCTACTGCTCGCCGTCTGCAAATCCGCGCATTTTAGAAGCTGGTATGCATTATTTTTAAAGGTTTTTCCAAAGGTCAACGTCAAACGATTCTTATCTTGAAAAATCGATAGTTTTTAATAACATTGAGTTATTAACGAGTTTATCGTGCTTATATTAATTTGCAAAAACTTTGACATTTAAGTAGGTAGTATCGATTCGTAGAAATGATTTATGTACTTAAGATAAAAAGATTAAGATAAAAAATTGTTTAATAATATAATATTTCACAACTATCACACGACGCCGTCTACCCTCAAGCTAAGGAAAGCTTGTGTTATGAGTACTAGACAACTGATAAACATACTTATATATTTCTAAATACATACATATTATAGATAAATTACACCCAGACACAGAACAAATGATCGTGCTCATCACACAAACATTTGTCCTGGGTGGGAATCGAACCCACCACCTCCGGCATAGCAGTCAGGGCCACTAACCACTAAACCAACAGGCCAGTCATACTTTAAAGATAAAATATTTTTTTATAAAGAAACATACTGTTAATAGATGATCTAACGAAGGAGACCTTTTGTTCAAGTCAACTTTCTGTTCAATTGAGTGCAATTGTTTTAACGTTCATACGCTTTACTGGCTTTACAAATTTACTTCAATTAAGAAAGTAGATGTATAAGGGCTATACTGATTATAATCTAAATCTGTAACTAATCATACTTAATATTATAAAGACGAAAGTATATGAGCGTGTGTAAGTTTGTTACTTCTTCACTCTCGAACGGCTGAACGGATTTCGATGAAACTTGATAAACGGGTAGACCATTATATATTAAAGATTTATCCTGGAAGTATGTTCCCTTGGGATAAGTTTCTACTATCTGCGCGGGTGAAGCCAAGAGAGTTCAAGAGTGTCTAGTACAGTCGAGAGTACGTCAGTGGTAATACTTTGACCTTGAGTTAGCCTAGCATAAAACCGAGTTAAAATTATACCTTCTTGAGAGTTCAAGAGTGTCTAATACAGTCGACAGTACGTCAGTGGTAATACTTTGACCTTGAGTTAGCCTAGCATAGAACCGAGTTAAAATTATACCTTCTTGAGAGTTCAAGAGTGTCTAGTACAGTAGACAATACGTCAGTGGTAATACTTTGACCTTGAGCTGGCCTGGCATAGAGTTAAAATAGTATACAAAGCTAATTTAAACTATTTTTGAGTGACGCGTCGATTGTACAAAACAATGTATCGTGATCAATGCACTGATGCCTTATTCGTATTTCATTTTAAACATGACGCCACATTTTTCGAAGAAAACGAGTTCATACCACATTCAAATAATTCAAATCTCTAAATCGAATTGAAGTTCAATTGTCGTGCTTATCTAACTCTATTACCGCTTGTGTCAGATTGGTTCGACAAGTATTTTACTGTCATATACGCCAGGGTCATGTGTTTGCGACTGGGTACTCCAACTCATTTATCTATTCAATCCCTAAAACAAAAGTGACAAAAGCTGACGAAATGGAGTATTTGGTCGTGGATTTACGACCCTGGTGGAATAAACACGAGAGTGTTTGCAAATTCAAATAGATAGCAACATCATATCAGCGAAAAACAATGTCAATACCGTTCAGTTGCCCTTTGCCGTTCCTAAAGATACGGGAATAGCCTGTCACAGATCACAACCAATCAAGAAGTTTGATCCCAAAATGGCGACAGATCATCGTCACGCAGCCACCTTTTTCTATTTACCCTGAATGGGATTTAATATAAGCTCCATAGCCGTAAATAAAATACGCTCAACGCGAGAATAGAGGATGAAATAGATTCCGCTCGAGCGATATCGAAAGGGACATTAATTTTCTGCCTACTTAAATTGCAAGGATGTGTAAGGTACAAGATTTCAGCGATTTTCAGCGTACTATAATACAATTCTTTTGTTTGAAGAGGAATGATGTTTCAATTATTGGTTAGTTTGTGCGTATCAGTAAAATAATGTCAGTAGTAAAAGTTTAAATGTCAAAATAGCCGAAAATCGAATTCGTCGTTAATACCGCGTACATCGAAGAAATGGAACAATTTGCCTGCTGCGGTCTTCCCGTCCAACTATAATTTAGGTGTGTTCAAGGCTAGAGTGAATAGGCTCTTAATAAACTAGCGCGCCTGACCAACAATGATTGCATCTCCGCTTACCATCAGGTGGGATCGCAGTCAAGCACTGGTTTATATCAATAAAAAACAAAAAAAAAGACAAGGTATATCTGCGGGACGATATTTTCTAGACAGTACCTAATTGTGATGATGAAAGGGCAACAAAAATAGCCCATTGCTCCGATAAAACCATATAATTTACTTAGTTATTTTTACAAAACCTGCTTGGAGGCTATTATTTCTGATAGCTCAATAAAATGACGCATTGAATCTCAACTGCTTGGAGAAACAAGTTGACATATTCAGAGGTCGCAAGTTTTATTTCTTTCTGGCTACAATAATAGCAACAACCCATTCACCTTGGCTATAATATGCTACAACTTCCAACTGACAACGCGGCAGATACACTGTACTCTTTCATTTATACGCATTCAATCAACTTTGCCTACATTTTGCAACTGACTGAACAAACTTCGTAAAAAATCCTTTCAAAAAACATACAAAGAAGTTCGCTACCGTCTTGAAGATTCTAGTTTCTTTTCATTTCGCAATAAAGCGCCGAGTGGATACCTACAATCAAAAAAAAAAACCGGCCAAGTGCGAGTCGGACTCACGCACTAAGGGTTCCGTACCATTATCTATGAAAAGCAAAAAAAAAACATGTCTGTTGAATGAGCCCCCTTAAATATTTATTTTATTTTATATTTTAGTATTTATTGTTATAGCGCCAACAGAAATACATTATCTGTGAAAATCTCAGCTCTATCACAGTTCATGAGATACAGCCTAGTGACAGACATACGGACGGACAGCGGAGACTTAGACTTAGGGTCCGGTTATACCCTTTGGGTATACGGACCCTAAAAATTATTTACATAGTTACAAAAAATACGAATGTTGAAATCGCTTTTGACTTGTACCATCGGTTACTAAGGGACATCGTTTTCCACCACCTGTCATCACGGAGTCCGTACCAGAGGATTTGCAAGGCACCTTTTATGCTTAACTTGTCTTTAACATATAGAATTTTTCAGATATCCCAATAAATACGGATTAATTCTATTCCCTTGACAAGAGTGATGTGAAATGTTCGTCTCAGATTTGAATAATCGCGTTATGAAGGATTGCTGTGAATTTTGTAGATGTGTCAATGTGTTTTTTCTACATTTTGAAGTGTAGATAAGATTTATTTGATGAGAGCAGTGGTGGCTCAGTGGTTATGGCGCCGACTTACCGAGTCGTACATCCTGGGTTCAAACCCAGGTGCTTTATTTTGTGTTATTTATTTCATCATCACTGCTCTCAAAATGGTGACGGAAAACATCGTAAGGAAACCAGCATGTCAAAGAAAAGTGACATCCACCAACCCGCACTTGGCCCGCGTGGTGGATAATGAAATCCCTCTCCTAGAAAAGAGGCCTCAGTCCCAGCAGTGGGAATTATAAGGCTGATTACGCCTATTATAGGCAAAATTTATTAATTAATCTTTAACTACTTATTTTATAAGTTCGGTCAATTAATCAAATTCTCGAATACAAGTTGATAACTTACTTCGTGACTTATAAAATCTTTATAAATACATTAACAAGAAATTGGCATTGTTTGCTCAAATAAAAGCAGCTTCTTAGAATTTTACATAAAAAATAGTTGTCGGACTAACATTATTGATGAACCCAAAAATTGAATTTTAAAAGTATGCTAACACAAATCAATACAATCACTGGTATTTACAACTTCGAAAATGGGGTTCCTAACTTTGCCCTAAGCCGTTCGAGCCAATATTGAAAGAATTTTGCCAAGTTAACAAACACTAAACAATGTATTTAATTTAAAATTTAATTGAGGGATAATTAAAAGTTCAGGCACTTGAGCTATTATACAATTTTTTTTAACGAATGATGGCCCTTGAAGCGTTTTTATTTTTAATTATTTGAATTTGGAAAACGTCGAAATAAAAACTGTGTAAAATTCGAATTTAATTTTTTTTTTTTCGTTTCCCAAACCTTTTAGTACTTTTTTATTTTATTTTACGTTTTAAGAACACAGTATTTTTCAAAACGTGGGGTGAACTCACCAAAACTCAGCCTCATTAATATAGAACTCACACTTTCGTATTATAGGATCATAAAAATCCGTCGATTCGTATCTTTTTTAATTGAATAAGCCCCCGTCGGGATTATGTGCCGTAATATCTCATCTTTTTCGAATAAACTCGTTTAATATTAACGCACAAGATGATGTCAAGATTCCTTATCAAAAATGTTCGGGAATAAATTACATACGGTTTCGTTTTGGCAGATTAACTTTCTTCAATTCTTTGTTCGGTTTACTCAGCTACTTACCTGGAAATAAAAGAAATCAATTGTTAGGTTTTGCATGAACAAACATTATAGAAACAGATAATTAAAAACAAAAAAAAAACTAAAAAATTAAATGCACGGAAAAGAGGTAGTAGTGTAACAAATGTTTTTTACAACTACCCGCACTGCTACTTATGCTTCTCAATAATAGATGGCGTTGTGCTGATGACGCGTAATTCTGAATCGCGGTATTAGAATATTTTGAAATTGGATGTAAGTACTGGTCTAGTATTGCATTTGAGTGTTATGTAGTTATAGAGTCCTACAACTTGGAAAAATCACTTGAGACACTAATAAGTAATTTTGTTTTTTTTTTTGCATGAAGACTTAATTTGTTTTTTGGGCCTTCCTGAGAAAGGGTCTAGTAAAGAAGTCTTAAGCGGGAACTACATAAGAGTGACGCACACGTGGCCTACGCCTGATTTGTACATAGAGTCGTGTGGGGTGGATCTAATGTAGCTCTACAAGTTTAGTTGCCATATAAAATGTATGGAGACCGACTCACCAAGATCGGCGTACTTGGCCCACGTGTGCCTAATGTAGTTCACCTTTATTGTTGCTCCCTCTGTTGTGCAATCTCTACGACAGTATTATAAGTGATGTTTCATTAAAATTACACTAAAAACTTCTTGAAGCATCAGACTGCAGTTTCAAAACAGCTTACGTAGTTTGTTTGAAACTTAAACCAAGAATCAATAAGACGGCGCAAGACAAATACAAAATTAATAAAACATTCCTTCGAACGAGAATTATTTGCGGAAAAATTAATTACTTTCTGAAGAATTCCTATTACGAAGTCGACCTTTGGATATGAGACTTCCATTGGAGTTGGAGAAGTATTTGTAGCTACGGAAATGTGTTGACGACATCAATTATTGGGAAAGGTAATTTCACTTTCATGTTCCTAGACATATGTCAAACAATAATTCCATATATGTATTATAGAAATCAGAATACGCACGTGTAGAACAGTTGTCCTAAATAACGTTAACAACCTTTGTAATGGTTTAATCTATAGTATATATTTGTTTATCCAGAGGCAATTACTGCCGGTAATCTTGTGCGTTAATATGTGGATAATGCAGTGGAAAAAACCATTACAAATGGGCGTTTACAATATTGCAGTGTAAACGCTCGATTAATCCGTTTCTTTTAGTGTATATATATATTATAGCTGATTCATTTCAGCCGAAAGACGTCCAGTGCTGGACATAGGCTTCCCCCAAGTGCCGCCACAATTAACGGTCCTGTGCGTCTCGCATCCATCGTACTCCCGCAACCGTTACCAGGTCATCGGTCCACCTTGTAGGAGGCCTTCCAACGCTACGTCTTCCGGTACGTGGTCGCCATTCCAGAACCTTTCGGCCCCAACGGCTATCCGTTCTGCGAGCAATGTGCCCTGCCTGTAGCTGATTATTGTCCTATAAATAAATAAAATAAAAAAATAACTATATTCTGATCACCGCTCATGTTGGTATATTCGAAAACTTTATTCGGGTACTAGCTGTCTCTAGTGGTTTCACCCGTGTTTTAGAATCACTTCTTTATCGAAGATGATTTCAAAAACATGTAAAATCACAAACACAAAACACCCAGAAACAACTGTCTGTAGGCCATTCAAAATTTTATTCCGTGCGGGATTCGTATTCGTGCCAGAACCAGTGGTTCCTGAGATAAGCGCAATCACCGTTCAAGACTTCAGTTACTTCAGCTACTTCACTCTCTATATTAAGTATAGATTCACACCCTGCAGCTGCACAAAAACTTAATCCACAGTCACAATGGAAAATTAAGAAAACCTTCAGAAAAAAAAAACTAATCTAGAATTGAAACTGTTACTTCGATAATAGTTTTTTACTTCGCTGGACTTTTTGAAATTGGCATAAAAGCTGCGCAAATCTCTGGCCTCACTCCAAACAGTTTTTCTTTTGCACTTAAGAGAAAAGGTGAAACTTAGTGAAGAGTGGAAATTCTATTGCCTTGGGCATAAAGGGGCTCTTTGTGTTCAAACCCGTAGAATAATGGTATCGACGATCGATTTGTACGCGACAAAACTCAGGAGGATTTCCAATTCCGATCAAGTATGAGATGTTATGTGTATTATTGTGTGTGTGTGTGTACCAAAGAGATATAGTGGGAATGAACTGAGGAAGGTAGTCTCACAAGATATGGTACTCGTGTTTATCGGAGACTGCGGTGAAGCTTTGAGTGGGCAAAGTTATATAAATGGAATCAAATGTAATGACGTTATATCTACATACCTTATAATGAAAACTAGCGAAGTGAAGTTTGGTAAAAAAGGGGGTGAATAGGAACAAAACTTTGATTACGATTTTTGTTGTGGTATTATTTGTTATTGAATTTTATTACAATGAATGAATAAATAACAGTATTTATTTGCTGGTAAAAATTGTTAAATAACGGGAAACTCCTTAAAAGTTTTTCTTCTTGTGTTACTTTCACCCCTTTTGACTGATTAAGAAGATTTATAATTCTGGACGTATCAGAACTACAATTCTTCTTAACAACCAATAGTTTGACGGAATGTTTAGCACAGTGGTTGAGCGATTGGGTCGCAGCACTGAGTGTCAGGGATTCGATTCCCGCACGGAATAAATAGGGTCTAGACTTCTTGTTAATGAACGCACTCAAGATACTGAAGTAATTCCAAATGTGGGGTAAAGTTAACAAAAAATCCCTAGAATTACCTAACCAGACCTAGTTAACGTTCACGATAAAAGCACTAATTCTCTATCCACATCGGGGCCACCTTATAGCCATATTAAACAGCCAACCTTGACCTCCCCAACCAGTATTTGAGCAAGTAACTTGAATGCTAGCAAACAAACGAAACGCGACGCCAAATAAACCCAAATTGTACAACGAAAAACGATATTGACGGTTTAGGGGTTTTCGTAAGCAGAATTACGACCCTTTGTTCGGGAAGGAGGGATGTAAGGGATGAAATTCGATGCGACACCCAGACAAATAGTGTGACTTGCAAAACTTCGGGTTTTTAGTTCGGAGACCAATTTTTGCTAAGCCAAACGTAATGAGACGGGTAGTGAGTACCTATTAGATTGGCCTAGTCTAGTGGTTAGTGGCACTGACTGCTATGCCGGAGGTCGTGTGTTCGATCCCCAGCCAGGACAAATGTTTGTATTTGTTGACTTTATGCCATTTGCCGCGATTTTTTATTTTACTTTGAACCTATTTTTTCTCAGATTACTTTATATTTATTTTTTTAATAACTAAAGAAAATAGATATACCAATCAAATACAAGTTTTATATACAAACTTGTAAAAATAAAACATTTACAAGCAAGAGATGAGAAGCAGACATCGTTAGACCGATGTAATATTTTATGAAGTTCTACAAAGACGATCCGACACGAAACGGAACGGACTGCAGCGACAAATTGTGCCGGCTCCTTGGAAAATATACTGATATTTCTATACTATATATATCAAAAAACCCGAGGTCGGTTGAACCAAATTAGGGAGGTCTGGCGCATTATTAGGGGAAATATAAAATAAGAGCAATGTACTTATGAGAAAATTTTAAATACTTTCGTAAGTAAATTATGAGATAGGCAACTAGTCGCATGTTTTCCCTAAATATTTATGAAATTATATTAATATGTAACCCAGTGTAGGCAAGTGAAAACAGGCATAAATATAAAAATAAATATCTTATTGAATAACACTCGGGTCTTATTTGTAAATTAAATAATCATGTGATTATTTTAAACAATGATTATTAATTCAAAATGTTCTTTTGCAAGTTTGAATTTAGAATCGGCTAAACAGTAAATATCTAAACTAACCTTGAAGAGGAATTATTATAAAGGAAAGAGGAAAATAATAATTAATATTGAAAAAAAAAAGAAATCTAAACATTACCTACCATCAAAGATAGGACGAACAAAAATAACAATATAAAGCTTCACAAACCAACGTCCGCCATTTTGTTTCGAATTGAATAAAAGTAAAAGAAATGAGAACAACAGACCAATGTGATCCTTTGCTATCCAACCTCGCGCATACGTTCATAAAATCCAATGGCTTGAAAAAAAATCTAGAAAAAGCCGTGAGATTTTAACCACATATAGGGTTGCAAACTAGATGGTACGTGTTAGAAAAAAACCTGTTGCTCGACCTAGATATGGTTTTAGTCTAAAATCGTAAAATTCTTTTTTTAAACATTTAGGGCCGAAATTGCGCAAAGCGGGCACCCGTCGCGTGACAAAGCGCGTATGTTCACGCAGACGGTCTCCGCCGGATTATTACCAACGCAGTGTCTCGAGCTTCAACTTTAACGGTGTGCATGTAGTCGTGTTGATGGTGAACTTAATAATAAATTATGTTATTGCTTAACAAAATGGGCGCAGGGCCCGGCTCCCCGCGACGGATGCTGGCGCTGGTCCCCGCTAAGGAGCGTTTTTGTATGGGATCGCGTGGGCGTTCGCTAATTCAGTTTCGGCCTTACTGCCTTAGGTTATGCCATCTACACTAATATTATAAAGAAGTTTGTTTTTTTTTTTATAATTTTGTTTGTACAAGGTAATCTCCGAAATTCTTGGTCTGATTAAAATTATTTTCACTAATATTAAGCTGCTTTATTTCTTAGTGACATAGGCTTGTTATATACCAAAAGTTACGTTTACGTCATAAAATTACTATATTTCTAACTTAAATCGGATAAAAAGACTTCCATGTAGGCGAAGCCGCGGCCAAAAGCTAGTTTTTAATCATAATTGGAAGTTAATATCTTACACGGAAAAACTATTATACTTCACCGAATCATTTTACGCAAGTTTTAGAAAAGTTGACCACTCGTATAAGCGGTGACACACTATACAAAAGTCAAATCACTGACTTACAATAATGTCACTACGGCCTTCAATTCAACCAGTCCAAATTTTATCATCTAAAATGTCACTGGCAGCTTAAATCCAAATAAGGCGTGCTATACACAAACAACGGTGTCGCGGAGGGTCAGCGAACAACACTTGTTGCTATACCACCTATTTATAGCACTGGCCTATTTGCTACAGTGTGTATTCCGGCTTATAAATAGAACTTATTTGAGGAATGTACTTCAATCTCGTTGCAATTGGGGCCGCAATTAGATGAATGTTTCTTTTAGCTGTTATGTATAAACACATTTTGTAGCTTTCGCATCGTGTGTGGCTAGTTAAAAAAAGTGTTGACGATGAATTCATTTTTAATAGCATGTAGCTCTTTTTTTTAGGTGGAAATTCTTGTAAATTACTTCTCCCGTTCTAGAGCGGCGCGGGCGGGGTTCGATGTTAGAATTTTACTGACTAAACTCCACCCCTATGTTCCTTCTTTGTCTTGCATTTCGGAACCCTGAGTTTTTCTTTCAGAAGCCAACCCATGGCCCCAGTAGGCTGCGACCCTGCTGGACCCTTACGGTTTTGCCAAACATCTCCTTGACCCGCCGTCAACGACTCGGGCTCGGTCCGGACAGTTACCGGACGGCGAGCTACCCATTGCCATTGCATTGGTCAGCAGACCCACGCCAATAGCATAAAGCTCGAAATATACAAGTATTATATATATATACTAGCTAACTCGGCGAACTTCGTACCGCCTAATAATGTGATGAATGAATAACCCCTCGACAGATTTTGTGCAAACTTCACATAAACTATCTACTAAATAGTCCGAACAAAGCCTAAACATTTGGTTTGGATAGGTGAGCCCGTTCTTGAGTTATAAAATTACAACGAAAAGTGGCATTGATTTTTACATATATAGACATATATCAAAATTACACTACTCATACGACATTTGTCTTTACCTGAATCTACTAAATAAAACTTGAACTAAATCATATCAAATTACAGCTTGCATTTACATTCAATCAGTTAACGAATCTATTGATTTCTATAAAGCTTAATATTTTCAAGTAAAAACATAATAAAAATGCTTTTCGCGTGCGATAAGCGGACCGTGCGAATCGCGTTACTGGGGCGCGTATTACACTACGTGATTCCGAATAAAGCCGTTCCGATATCTCGATATGCGAACGAGTACAAATTAAAATCGATGCTAAGCGGAGCCAAATGGTGTAGAAAACGGCACAACTTGATAATGTATGGCTAGGGTTGAGGTTTGAAGAGTTTTCTGGTTTTTTTAGTAAAAATGCTATGAGATTTTTATTATTTTGCAATGTCAGAAGTTATAATGAAAGTGTGCAGGTTTTTTTTCTGAACCATTTCAAAATCTGCTTTAAATTAAATTATTATTGGACAGATAAATTATTTATATAGGTAATTTAAAGAAGATTATACAGCTAACCACTACCACTGCTCTCAACACGGTAAAGGAAAACATCGTGAGGAAACCGGCATGTCCTAGAACCAAAAATTCGAAGACATGTGACGTCCACCAACCCGCACTGGGCCCGCGTGGTGGATTACGGCCCATTCCCTCTCCTAGAGAGGAGGTCTGAGTCCCAACAGTGGGAACATTATAAGGCCGACTATGCTATGCTATACAGGTAAATAGGTCGATTATACTCTTTATTGTACACCATAAAAAATACAGGAAAAATGACAGTTATTAAAAAAAAAGGGAAAAATACTCGCCTTTTACAGACGATAGGCAAATCATTTTAATAAAACTGCCGAAGTTGACTTTCTATGTCATTTTTTTTTATTGGGTGGGAAAATCATCTTACGACAAATCCCGCTCTTGGGCGGAGCGCGAGATAGTGTCTTTCTATTCACGCTTCGCAAGACTTTCGCTTTCTATGTCATGTGATTTTCATGAAATTTATCTCAGCATGTCATTTTCTTCAAAATATTGAAAATTGCCATCCCTAACCCATCACATCTCACGTTCAAAACTCGGCCTACCGCTCCAGTTATCACCAAATCTAATGTCGATTGAAAAACTTATATCGAGCATAACTTTAAAATATCGTTTTGCGAATTTCGAACTAAGTTCGGTTGAATAATTCGCGTTAATTTAGGCATAATATATATTGCTGAACTTTCATAATCGCTTCACGAAATCACTTAGCCATCCAGGTATGAATTTGAAATTTGTTCTTTTTTTTTTTCGCAATAACACTGGCCATTCAAATATTACCCATAGAGGCATTAATCAAAGACACGATTTATAACAAGTAGAGTTCAAAAAAAGAACACAGTTGTTCCATTTTTAAATATATTTCAAAATGTTTATGAAAACAATAAAAACGTCAACAAAAAAAAAACTCGACATGACATAAGTAACATTTCAATAGGATTACATAATATTTGCATAATAAAACATTTGTTGTAATTAGCAACAGCGCAGTACATAATATATGTCATGTCACACAACAGTAATATGTTAAACATGTCACAAATTACATTTACATGAAGAGAAAACATAAATAATTCCAGTATGATTAACAAAAGGGAAACAAACGCAATGCAGCGACCGACACGACACAGTTAAACGGTTTAAAAGTAAATAAATAGGTCCTACATACAAACAAGGTCTTTTTGGAAATCACTAAAAAAAAATATTGAGAAACTACCCCAGTTTTAGATTAAACAAATTAATTTTTCAGAACTATAGTAGCCAGTAACTGGCAACACTGCCTTTTTTATTTTTTGAGATGGAAAATCATCAAATAACTTCTCTTTCTCTCTGAATTGCGCGAGAGGGTGTCAGACTTTTACTGATAAAACCCACCTGTGTTCCTTCAATTGCCCTATGAGTTCCAGGGCCGCGGTAACTCTTTCGAAGGCAACAACCCTGGCAACACTAACTCACATTTTGTTTATTCCGAGAGTTTATGCAGTAACGCAGTTATGTACATTAATGAATATTAACAACAGTAAAAGTCCCATAAATATAGCAGATAGCATAAACTTATAAAACCAACCGAGTTATAAACTCTAAAAAAACACTTAAATACTCGACGTACAGACCACATAACCACCCTCTTTCCTGTGAAACTTTAAAAAAGTAATTAATGAACTCCGTTAACGCTGCTTATAAAACTTTTATAACTTGAACTCTGGTGGTGGAGGAAGAAACTAAAATGCAGCACACACGAATTTCGTTTAGTGACAACTAGCGCCATTGTTGGGGTTCAACATATAGTGGTGGGAAAGGGAAGTCGCGGCGACCATTTACGGGGCATGATTTAAATACGGCGCCATGTTTTATCTGGCATCTGCGACGTGACGGAACAACTAAGCACGCTCGTTTTGACGTTAATCGTGAGTCGGGGTGCGTAGGTACGAATTAAAAAAAAAAAAGAATTTCCCAATGTTTTTGATATTTTATGGGTTTTTTTTTTTGCTGATGTGATAAAGGTTGTTAATTGAATTGTTTTACACAAGAAGAACTGCTTTTTTTACTATTTTAGTAGGTCTATTCTGGAACATTTTTGAGGTGCACTATTTTCTGAGGAGCTTATTTACTTTAGCCTTGAAGACACCTTAAATTTAATCGTACGGGAAGACCGCAGCAGGGAAATTGTTCCAGTCCTCCGATGTAGTAAGTGAAGTTAGCTTAAATCCAACTGGTGCTAAGAAATGACAGCTTACTTCACTATGGTGAAGTGAATTTGAGTATAGCTAAAAATTAAACCGTCTATGGTTTTTTTTTTTATTGGGTGGGAAAATCATCTTATGACATCCCCGCTCTTGGGCGGAACGGGAGATAGTGTCAGACTTTTACTGACTAAAAACCCACTCCTGTTCCTTCGTTGCCTTCGTCCCAGGGCCCCGGGTTTCGCTTTCACACTACCCCTGGCCCCAGTAGGCTTCGACCCTGCTGGGCCCCTACGATTGCTGACATCTCCTTGAGGCGCGCGTGGAACTGTACGCGCCGTCGACGATTTAGGTTAAGAAGAACGCAAAATTTTCTCAAAATCACACCCATCTCTAATGGTATAATTTCGCTCAATATTAAAACGTTTAGCGTTAACGCTATTACATAAATTCTATCGAAATTTTGACTCCATTTTAGCAACAAATTATAATCGCTGAATTATGTTAATGGAAAAGGTTTTAGAACTGTTGTAGGGCTATGAACCGTGACCTTGAAGTTCAGGGACTAAATTGAGGACCGTAAATATTCAATGCTTAAATTAATACTAGTTATTATTTTCAGACTGAGCAGTGCTCAATTATCTTTAATTTTATATTTTTGTATGAGATGAACTTGTTTTCATTATTAAATATGAAAAATTTTAATAAGAAAATAAGCAAGTACCCATTTGTTTTATAGCCGGCATAAAGATTCAGCTTTTATTAAGGACAGGCTCACGTTTGACCATGCATCTCACCTGATGTTAATGATGATGTGGCCGACAGATGGTAATGATGATGTTTTTCGATACCTTGGTATAATTTTATTGTAGGCATCTATTTTTTTTCTGACTCGGATCGACCATCTAAAATCGGCTGAACCAGTTATATGATCCGTTGCAAAAAAAACAAATGAAGCAAGCAAGTAACCCTATGATACCCAAAAGACGGCGTCAAAAAACAGAGTCGCTCAATGAAAAGATATGAAGACGACATCCGCCTGACCTTGGGTTCATTCTGGTCCAGGATAGCAGCGAACAGTCTCCATTCCAACTGCTTCCATTAAGCAGTTGGAATGGAGGCCTATACCAAAAGACACACTGAACTGAGGGACATACTCGTAACAAGTACTACAATTGGTAAATCAAACAGAAAAATGTACTACACCAAAGTTTGGAAATATATGGCTATTTTATTACTTTTATGCTATCAGAACAAAGGAATATTGCTATTGACAATACTTAATAAAATACATTAATTGTAACATAATAAAAAAATAAATATTAATAAGTGAATTTCACAACAATTGAATAAATAAAGCGAACAGAAATTCATAACTCATTAAAAATACTCGCTAGCCAAACAGAAAAAAAAACAACACGACTGGCTGGTCATAAACAAAGACGACGAAATTCGACCTTTAAAATGAGGAAAAGAACAAACTGTAACGATTTTTTTAAACGCTATTATCACGTTTTTACGGTAAGTCGGTAACAGTCCATTAGTTCAACAAGGGTTTGGACTAAATTAAAAACGTTTTGGACTGCTAATGGTCTAAAGTTGGACCACGTCCGGCCTCAGGAAGTAGTATTATGATCGAGTTTTAGATCTATTTAAAACGACTTGTTTTTGGGTACATGTCGTACTGAGAATTTGATATACTTATTAAACTAGTATCTGCCTGCGGCTACACCGATAAGTAGTTATCTCCATACTAACTTTGGACTCCCCTTTCATCCTCTTAAGGGGGCGAATTCTGGAAAATTCTCTCTTAGTGCTCGCCCACATCATAAAAGGAGATCTTGTGAAAAATTCCACCCTCATAGTAACCCTAGTAATTTCGGCTGTGCGTTGATATGTCAGCCAGTCAGTTTCTCCTTACCTAATACTGACTCCTTACCTAGGACTGAATGACACAGGTATGGTTTTAGTCAGTAAAACCAACTTTTACACGCCTTTCCACTCCACCCAGAACGGGAGAAGTCATTGGATGATTTCCATCCTTAAAAAAAGGAAAAAAAAAGGGAAGTTCAGGTGACTGCATAGCATAGAATATTCTTACAATGCCTATGCCTTACAATGTTCCCACTGTTGGGACTCAGGCCTCCTCTCTAGGAGTGGGAATGGGCCGTAATCCACCACGCGGGCCCAGTGCGGGTTGGTGGATGTCACATGTCTTCGAATTTTTTGTTCAAGGACATGCCGGTTTCCTCACAATGTTTTCCTTCACCATTTTGAGAGCAGTGATGATGAAATAAACTACAAAAAGTAATGCGCCTGGCTGGGTTTGAACGCGCAACCTACAACTCGTAATTCGGGGTCGTTACCACTCGGCCACTACTGCTGTGCAGCTGACTGCAGCAGTCATTAATTCAGAACGAAATGGCTAAAAAAGTCGTTCGCAAATTAATTTGCTAAATAGATAACTCTGAGTTTCAAACTCACATTTAGATTATTTAATTTGATGGGAAGGCAAAAACCTCAAAGGCTATAAAAACTCGATTATAACATAACATTTTATTCAAAAAATATAAAGGAAGGTCTACAGGTACCCAATTAAAATCAGAACAAAGCAGCGCGGCCTTGCACCGACGATACTGAGCACGAATTTACGAAAATTCATCTACATTTAGATTAGAATTACCTACTTCGCGATAGAACGGGAGTGAGATCATTTTTCCCTACTCAAGTATTTACTTTATTATGTATACGGGGGCACGATGATATTGCGCAGATGGGAAACCGACATCAGACTTCAAGCTTACTTATGTAAAGGAGTATAAGTATAAACTGCTCAGAATGCGAGTGCCAAGACTTTTTCACGATTTTTTTTATGCATTCGTTCCAAAGCAAAATTTCAAAGAGGATTTTCCCGCCCAATAAAAAAAAAAAAAAACATTCAAAACAAAAGCTTGCTTAAAAATGAAGCAAAGACCAAGCTGTCCGGCATTACGTTGAAAACACATAGAAATTTGTGTAAGGGCAACGTGAACGTATAAAGTAAAGCTAATCTCGCTTCACAGTAAATGAACATTTTAAGCTAAAATAAAAAATAAACCACATTTTCCATTTACAACTCCTGAGCTAATATCAAGGCTCGGTAAACATTCCATTTTGCTTACCCCTTCGTTCCGACGTGGGTTGTTCGTCAACTTAATTTAACAACTCCGGAACACGTAAGCGTGATATTGTTAAATTCTGTATTATTTATTGCCGAGCTGCGCCTTATGGGGTGCTAGATGTCGACCGCGGTAGCCTCACGCGTTACTTTAGAACACGATAAACGTTCGACGTAGCGAGACGGTACCTTCCGTTTTTAAAATGCGAATGCTATTTTTACGTGATTATATTATGCCAAGAGAAATGGTGGCCGACTGGTAACGGCCCCGACTTACGAGTTGTAGGTCGCGGGTTCAAACCCAGCTAGGCGCATTACTTTGTGTAATTTATTTCATCACCACTACTCTCAAAACGGTAAAGGAAAACATCATGAGGAAACCGGCATGTCCAAGAACCAAAAAATTCGAAGACATGTGACATTCATCAACCCGCACTGGGCCCGCATGGTGGATTACGGCCCATTCCCTCGCCTAGAGGGGCCTGAGTCCTAGCAGTGGGAAAGTTAAAAGGCTGATTATGCTATGCTATCCTGTGCTTATATTATGCCAGTGGTAAGTTATAAATGGTCAGAATTTAAAAGGAATAAATTTAATTTAATCAAATTTAATTTTAACTATGAATTCATATTTAGGTTACACCTTTATAATCGAAGCCATATTTAAATCTACTGAAATTAATGACGTAATCGTTTATATGGATTCTTTGAATTTAAAATAAAATGTCAACGAATTACAGACGTGTTTCATAAAACAAAACGTGTTCATATTAATGTAATGAGTTCAACGACTTTGCTCTCAACGTCAAACTAGCTTTTTCCAGCGACTTCGCCTGCGTGGTATTAGTACTTCCCTGCTTTATAAATGATAGCCTATGTGTTAATAGAGGATTTAAGCTATCCTGCAACTAAATTTCATTCATATTTATTCAGCCGTTTGAGCGTGAAGAAGTAACAAACATACACACACATAGGTACATACAAATTTTCGCTTTTATAATATTAGAGTGACAAAGGCAATTTAAATCAATCCTAGACGTATGACGTAACAATGGCTATCCCGCAAACTCCCATACATTAAAACCCTTAACTGAAGTCTCCCTAAAAAGTACACACCACTACAAACAATTGAATTGAACAAATCCACACAAAAAAGGTCATGAAATATTAACAAAGAAAACCGTTAGGGCGCCATATTGAGACAGGTCTAGTTCCAAGAAATAGTTAAACAGACACCTGATCGTGAGAAAGCAATAGAAAAAGGAATCTTAGGGGTCACACAAAAGGCGAATAGTAAATTCCCTAGTAAAGTCAACGGTTCCCCCATCCCTAGCTATGAATATGAGACCTTTTTACTCTATTGTCATAAAACTAATTTGTAAGTGATGCGTATTTTTTTTCTGTTTGAAATCTCTCGTGAGAATATTAGATTAACGGTCAAAACTGCACTATGATGCAAGTCTATTATTTAAATTTGAATTAAGAATGTGCTCTTTTTTTAATGTGTCGTTTATACATTTTTATTTAAATTAAGTCATAGTTTAAGTTTGGTGTGTAAAATAGTGGTCAATTTAAATGATGCAAATAGTTTTATTTTTATTTGTTGACAGTTGGCCGTGCTACAGGTGAATAACGAATTTTGTTGAGCTTAGGTGACCGTTGACAAAAACTTGAAGTATTATTTATTTCAGATTCATCGTGCGATTACATCCATATTTGTTAGTACAAATAAATGTACAATGTTGATGATTTTTTTAAGTTTTAGTATTTAAGTTTCTATATTGTAATTGTTTTCTCATTGTGTGTACCTGTGTGTCAAATAAACGTGTTTTCTTTCTTTACAACACCGAGCTTACAACTAGAAAAAATGTTCTGTTGATCTCACAAAGTTTTTAACAAACAATGCCATATTAAAGAAAACCCCATCTTAGTTATTTCGTTTTTAGTGTATAGGAACTTTATTTGTCAAAGAAATGATATCCGCCGAAATCGGATATTCCACTTTATTGAGCTCAAGTTATTGCGTCAAAATCCACGTAATTCTAACTGTACATATCTCTAATATGAGTAGTCAGAATTATGTGAATTTAACGCCATCTAGCGAGAAATTCTGACATCTTACGTCGTTTCTTGTAATAATAACAATAGTTTCCCAGCAAGGGTTGTCCTTGGGTGCACTAGCAGAATAGTACAGGGATAATTATTATTAATTTATTTGTAATCGTCGGTTGATATCATGTTGCATGAAAATTGTTTAAAGGTCCTCTGCGAGTTGGTTTCGGGCCCTCGTGTGCCTTCTAAAAGTCCAGGGTCCTAGGATAAAACCCCTGATGTAATTCCTTGTGTACAATAAAGAATATCTATCTATAAATAAATGCATGACAAATAATAATTTATTTGTAAAAAAAAAACTTAGGTGAATGGAACTGTCATTCTACTTGACAGTAGGATATTCAGTTATAATTGTCAGATTTTAAAAAACCGCTACATTTCTCAAACACATTTAATTTATAAATATTGCAGCAAAACAGAATATAAAATACAGAGTTAGAAGCGAAACTCCTTCGCATATTACTCTATAATTTGGTTACCTCCTGCGCTGCCTACCGACGTCAAATGCTTCATATATTTAACTTAGTTCAGTACTAATTGCGTTACGGGCCGTTGCCGACGCAAATACGCAGAAATCGTATTAATCCAACCGTTCGCTCGTATCGGGGGTCTAACTTTAGTTGAGACTATATATGGTTCGCAGTTTGCTGCAAGTGGGCAAGCTAAACTCTTGTTCAACTAAACTTAGTTTAAATTGTGGAAACGGTGTTTTGAAAAGCCCGTCTTAACGTTCCTTTTCACTGAAAACTGCACCTCGAAAATTAAAATGAATCGGTAATACTTAATATGTAATATAAATTGCCCGCTGTCCGACTGTCCGGTATTGTTCCACGCGCACCTCAAGGAGATCTCAGCAAATCGTAGGGGCCCTATGATTTGCTGACATCTCCCTGAGGCGCGCCTGGAAGAGTACGCGCCGTCGATGACTTGAGCTCTGTCCGGACGGTTACCGGACGGTCACGGTTCCGTTATTATAATCATTATAATTTGTTCAAACCCAAAAAGAAATATACCTTTTATTTGAATAAAGAACCACATGCGATCGTATTGAAATAGAACCGTACTATCAATGAATACCGCTCAAAATATTCTCATTAATTTATGAGATGACTGAGAGGAATTCTCACACAAAATACGAAGAATTTCATCTTGGATATGTTCAAAAGAGATGTGGTAAAAGTCCCTTTAATTGACAAAATGCCATTCGTTAAATAGGCGTTTAAATTGGTTTCATAGACAAGAGCTTAATGTGAAAGACATTGCGGTATAAAGCGCTTAATATTAAGGGCATTAGACCACTAAAAACTTATGCAGATTACTGATAACTCATAGACAAATTAATGTAAAAACAAAAAGAACTGACAGCTTCGCTGTATTACAAATTTTTTAAATATCTTTTTGATTTCGCTTTTGACCACCATCTCACCTGATGGTAAGCGATGATGTGGTTGACGATGGAGCACACTTGCCTAGAAGTAACCTATGAAATATATTCCATTGTCAAAAACAAACTACAAGCTGCTCCTGAACAAATCGCTTCCGCCTCATCGTAACTATTAAGACGGCCATAGACAAGCTCTTACGAGCGAAATGAACGTAATTAATTTGATTAATCCAGAAAGGCGTCTCCGAGGCATAGCTGCGATGAGTAATGGAGGACATTCGCCTCTTTTTTCTCTCTGCTATGATCTATGGGCAGTGTAGACTCCCTCTCTCCCCGATTTAAGGAAAGATGCCTAATTGGTATTTTTTTTTTTGGTGGGAAATCATCGAATGACTTCTCCCGCTTGTGAAGCGAGAGGGCGTGTCAGACTTTTACTGACTAAAACCCACTCCTATGTTCCTTCTTTGCTTTATTTATTTATGTACACACGAACACTTAAAAATGAAAAGAACAAAAGCAGATAGAAGAGCACAAAGGTTCTGCTTATTATTTCAAATGAAATTTCTTCCAGCAGACCTGCGACGACCTGCTGTGCTGTGCTTTGCGTTCCAGGGTTTTCCTTTCAGAAGCGAACCCATAGCCCCAGTAGGCTTCGACCCTGCTGGGTCCCTACGGGTCCCTAGGTGGTACTGCTTTTTCGATGTTGCAACTGTTAAAATTTCTTTATGGGTGTTAAAATCGAGTATTTTTGGAGTTAAAAACGTATTAAACGCTTCTTTAATACCAAAATTTTACACGTTTCCAGGTTAAAAATTAATAGAGTTTAAAAATAACAAAACTACACATTGATACAGAAATCGAGTGACAGCTTTTTTTATTTCCAACAATCCGAATTTATGGCTAAATAAACGCTACTGAATGTGTTTGTAATTGACACGTGTTTTTTACGGTTTGAAAGCTTTTCAGCAATTATTTCAGTTAAATAAAAGCTTCGTTATAGTTCCAGCTATTCCTCTTTATTAGAAAAACCTGTTTATTCCGCTACAAAATTAAAACATACAAACTAAAAAAAGGTTACGAATTTTCACGAAAAATAACTAGATTTTGAAAAACATTGAAACTCTAGTGAACCACCGAAAAAGTTGTTTTGCGCGTATTTTTCATATAGAACAATGTTTTCTGCCTTGTTTTTCAGAATTTCAGCTACACCTTATACGTAATAGGATTACTCGCTTCCCAATTAAATAAAAGTGGGTCCAATCGCAGCGCTAAAAAGGGCACCATGTATATTACATTAATGAAAACAAAAAATAAATTGCTTTTGAGGATTACTTGATCAACAAAAAACATATCTTTTTAAAAATATTTTAGGGTACCATTTAATAACATTTAATGATATTACCTGACGGTACTCTACGGGACAATAGATTTTAACACAAAGGTACAGGTAGTTACTTAGACAAAGTTAAATTTGCTGTCAAGAAACCAGAATTCCGAAGAAAACAAAGGGTAAAACGTGTTTCTGAGACGTAAATGTAAGATGGTAATAGTAAAAGCTTCTTGGAATGTATCTTATGTTTGGTTTGTCATCGTGGGAATTACTGTTAGCATATTAGGTACTTCATAACTTTTTTTTTACGTCTGTTGTATCGTTCTACCTAAGTGGTGAAAGAAAGTCATGTAGCAGCGACTATGTCACTTTTTGGTTTACATAGCAAGAACTTGAATAAAGAGCCTACCGTTTCAAACATTAAGTTTCGGTTACGCAAATCATTGCAACAATATTATTTTCAGGCGCTAAGCGTGCGCAAGAATGTCATAAGCAAAATCAGACTTATAATGTTCCCACTGCTGGGACTAAGGCCTCCCCCTCCAGAAGAGGGAATGGGTCCTTTTTTTATACACCACGCGGGCCCAGTGCAGGTCGGAAGATGACACATATTATCTTCGAATTTTTAGTTTTAGAACATGCCGGTTTCCTAACGACGTTTTTCTTTACCGTTTTTAGAGCAGTGAAGAAATATATTACACAAAGTAAAGCCTGCCTGCCTGGGTTTGAACCCGTGACGTACAACTTGATCCGTTTTTGTTTATCTATTTATTTTAGTTTAAAATCGCAGATTGTGGACTACATTTTATGCTAAAAACCACAAAAGGCTTACACAGAAGTGGGACCTGGATAAGTGAGAAACCTCCTTAGCTGGAACTCATGCTGAGGTCAGTTTGTTACTTCTGCACGATCAAACGGCTGAACGGATTTGGTACACAGGTAAACCGTGGCCTGGAATAGCACATAGGATATGTTTTATTCCTTCCCTTGCGACATTTTTTTTTACTTTCACGCAAGTCCGCAATTCCCGCGTAGTCAAGAGATATCCGCAGGAGAACCAAGGTTGCCGACAAAGCACGAAGAATCGCAAAACTTAAGTGGCAATGAGCAGGGCACATTGCTCGCGGAACAGATGGCCGTTGGGGCCGAAAAGTTCTGGAGTGGCGACGTACCGGAAGACGCAGTATGTGGCGACATTTGGGAGAGGCCTATGTCTAGCAGTGGACGTCATCGGCTGAAATGATGACGATGAAGTCAAATCGTTGATAGCAGCTATTATTATATTTCTCAGCTATAATATACTGTGCAAGGACTTACCTAATCATCGATTTAATTAATGTTGCAATAATTACGACTAGTCAATTCGCTTAGAAACTGCAGCCATTCACTACACCTTTTACCACATCGAATTTCGTCTAAGCTAGCAAGTATACAAGTCTTAAAAGGCTTACTAGGCCAGTCTAACTTTTATAGAGCATTAAAAGAGTAACACATGAAAAGCGGTTGAATAAGTGGGCAGTTACAGGCGGGAAGCAAAGCCGCAGGGCGAAACAAGTTTCAGAATGTAAACAACAATTCTTTTGATAGATCGCGCATCAAAGACGGAACTTCTAAAGAAATAGTCTTTTGTGATATGTTGATTTTGTAAGTGAAAGGTTTTTGTATAAAAATATTGTTAATTCAATAGTAGAGTTTTATTTGTTGGTTGATTTTAAGATCTTTTGACAAGAACAGAGCTCTTAACGCGATACATTTTACGACTTAAACTAAACTGTTACATAAGGACATAAGCTGGATCCCTCATTTTCGAAATTCTGCCGCCGGGATTCCGCTCCCGATTTCCGGCCAACGTAGGCGCGGGCTTGCGGCGAGTAATGGGTGGCTCGCCGTCCGACCGTCCGGTAACCGTCCGGACCGAGCCCAAGTCGTCGACGGCGCGTGCTTTTCCACGCGCGCCCATGGAGATGTCAGCAACTGTAGGGGCCCAGCAGGGTCGAAACCTACTGGGGCCACGGGTAGTGTGAAAGCGAAGCCCGGAGCTCCGGGATGAAGGCAAAGAAGGAACAGGAGTGGGTTTTTAGTCTAGTTAACCATACTTTTCTAAGGGCAGATTTCACCAATAAAACTAATCGCGTTTTAACGTTTAGCTCACATAATCGCGTTTAGCCGCTGTCACTAGTGTCACTTGTCTATATTTTTCTTTTGAATTATTTTTACAAGTGACACTTGACCGACCACACGTAAAGCCGTTGGCCCCGGTTGTCATTCGCAGACCTTTGACAATAGTTACAGGTAGTCAGACGCCAGAAAGTCTGACCAACAGTCTATCCAAGGAGTATCGTGTTGCCCAGTAATTAGGTTCTGAAGTTCTGATAAGCAGTCTCTCGATGTAAAACTCGGGTATTCAGCCGCATTCGGAAACTGGAAACCGAACCGGGAAAGGCTAGAGAGATGATGTAACAGCTAAACTTTTAGGTTAACTCTATACTGTCGGGTTTCAGCGGATTCCTGTTAAGTTTTTGAAAGTCAGTCGACGGGAGACCCGCTTTATTTACGATGTTCGGGGCGGAATGGACAACTACATGTATTTATGTTTCAATCTTTTAACCTTCCAAAGGTTAAAAGTTTCAGAGTTTAGTTGCGTTGGGAATGTGATGAGATTTCGTTGGTAAGTGTGATTGGGTTTAGAGTAGTGCCCGACTGATCTATATGTTTCGGTTTTCGGACTTATTTCGGCTTCGGCTGCCATCTAGCTGAAACTATCGACCGAAACTGAATTGGTTTAAAGATATTTATTTCTCAAAAAAGACACAAAGTCACTTGATGACAAATGTTCCTCAACGCGTACGTTTTTTTTGGTGGGCAATCATATAATGAAGTCTCCCGCCCTTGGGCGGAGCGCGAGTCAGACTTTTACTGACTAAAACCCACTTGTTTGTTCCTTCTTTGCCTGGCGTTTCTGGTTAATTTTCACGATGACCCCGGGGTTCATTTTCACTCCTCACACTGCAAGCCGTATCGAGGAGTACTTACTGCCTTCAGTATCAGGTCCTTGATCAAACCGCGCAACGACAGCTGCAGCTTATTATTATTATTTATTTATTATAACTTTATGTAAGTACGGCAGTTTAACATAACATAATCGGCCTTCTTATGTTCCCACTGCTGGAACTCAGGCCTCCTGCCCTAGGAGAGGGAATGGACCGTAATCCACCACGCAGGTCCAATGCAGATTGGTGGATATCACATGCATTCGATTTTTTTTTTCTAGGAGACATGTTTCCTCACGATGTTTTCCTTCACCGTTTTGAGAGCAGTGGTGATGAAATAAATTACACAAAGTAATCCGCCCAGCTGAGTTTGAACCCGCGACCTACAACTTGTAAGTCGGGGCCGTTACCAGTGGGCCACCGCTGCTTTGTGTACATTTATGCAATTTGGCATTCTCTACTAGTAAACCTTTGGGTTAAAAAAGACTATGTGCTAAGTGTACCTTGTTGAAATCATCCGTCTCAACTACAATACAATGATTTCTCTCTTTCTCAAATAAACAACGCGCCCAGTTGACAATTTTCTCGCAGGTGGTCCACGCTACAGCATCCCCTGGTCTTACTCTACGTGATAGTTCAAATACTTATTAAAACTACTTGTGAATCTGCTGTAAAGGTAAGGACACGTTGACAATCAAAAGCCGATTTAGAAATTTATATGTACTTAAACTGATTATTATGTCTAAGCTTTTGTAACATAACATCACGCCTGGATTCTTTAAAGACTGCCATATTTAGTATGTTATGTACTCACTACATGTTTCCTACAATTTCACCCACGTCTTTGATTTCTACTTCACTTCCTCGGATCGCAGCGTGATTATGTATAGCCTATATTATTGTTATTAGTGTTATTGAAATAATCAAAATCAATTATTTTCTAAAATGCCAGACAATTTTGCTGTCAACATTATGTGTAAGTTTTAAAAATTCTATGTTAATTAATGTAAGTGGGTGTACCGTTTTAATTGACTATAAATAAAATAAAATAAATAAAATTATTCATCAAGAACTTGGCTATCCTAATATTTTTTGAATCCGACTGGTAGCTTTAAAGATTAATGAAACAAACAAAATACTCTTCCGCTTTATTATATTACTAGCGACCCGCCCTCGCTTCGCAAGGATGTTAGAAATCTTAAAAATTCTCGGCTTTTTTTTACTATAATATGGGTGTATTATACACCTAATCCTTCTTCATGAATCACTTTGTCAATAAGTTAAAACTGCGTGAAAATCCAGAATAGACAGATGCGGTGGGGGACTTTATTTTATTATATGTAAGAATAGAGATATTAGGTGTACCTGTACGAGATAGTGAGCCTTAGGCCATACATACACTCCGAGTTACTATAACAAGTATTTTACAGATATAAAAATTAAATAGCAATTTTATAAAGTGTTCGACCGATTTATCAATAAAGAATTGATTTAAAAGTTATCCATGAAAAGTTCTTTAAAATTCATAACCTCACTATTTTGCACTGCATGTTCTTTTTCAAAACGCCTACCACAAACGCAGCTAACTCAAAGATCGCCGAATATATTACGAGTAGATTACCATTATTATATACTTTATTGCACACCTTAACTTATCACAGGACAAACATTTACAAAAATAAGTGTAGGTACAATAGGTCTTATCGCACAGGGCAATTTCTTACAGACAACCTTTGGATGGACTGTACGAAAGGAAAACAATTAGATCAGATCTTTAACAACATAAATAATTTAAATAAATATTTATATTAGCATAGCATAGTCGGCCTTATAATGTTCCCACTGTTGGGACTCAGGCCTCTTAACTAGGAGAGGGAATGGGCCGTAATCCACCACGCGGGCCCAGTGCGGATTGGTGGATGTCACATGTCTTCGAATTATTGGATCTAGGACATGCCGGTTTCCTCACGGTGTTTCCTTCAACGTTTTGAGAGCAGTGGTGATGAAATAAATTACACAAAGTAATACACCTGTTTGGGTTTGAACTCGCGACCTACAACTCGTAAGTCGGGGCCGTTACCACTCGGCCAGCACTGCTCTCAATATTTAATTACAATAAAAATGTATAATACAATAACCAAATAATAAACTAACAAATATCAAAAATATACAATTGAGAAAGAAAAACAAAAATTAAAGTGATACATAATGCTCCTTCACCAATTTTTTTAACGCCCCACGTCTACGGGTAATGCAGTCCACAAACGTTGCTTGTATCGTGAAAGATGTATCAAAGAACGAAGTAAAATGTATATGAATACTAAGTTTTAGATTTTCCGATGGTTTCAAGGACCTAGATATTATTCTCTTGCAACAGTTTCTCAAACATTTCCTATTCGCTATTTGATCAGTGCTGTGTCGCAGCCGAATCGGCCCGGATTTGCCATTCAGATTTCTGTTAGCCGTTCAGCCCGATTTGATTAATGGATCTAGCAAATATCAGTGCACGGTTCGTTATGAGACTCGGATATCCGCGAAACAAGTCGGTTGAGAGACTTTTAGATTTCTGAACGTTATTTCGATGGAAAACTCGGAAACGGAGAGATGATTTTGTGTTCCAGCGTGGTATTTTGGAGGCCGCGCGGTTAACTGCGAAACATGTTTAGGGGCTTACGATTTCCGAGCACTACTATGTTTTTGTGTAAGGCCTGGCTTTTGGAGATTCTGGAGTGTTAATTTCGTAGTACTGTATTTTGAAAAGTATAGGTTTGGCAACTTTAATGTAGAATTCATTTTGAAACAAGCCGGTTGAGGAAAGATTTCTGGGAGAGATATTGACTCATTTTCTGTTTTGGGATTTATTTCCCGCGTATCAACAGAAACATGTTTTGAAATTCTTGATTTCTCTTTGTCCGGCCAGATATGCTTTACGAAATTAAGTTTTTGGGACTGAATTAGTCAAAATGTTAAATGTTTTTGTTCTAATATTCGTGCTATCCACTAGTTGAGTATCTCAAGTAGTCTCAGTTAACGATAAACAAGAACGGTTAACTTATTAAAATTATCTTGTTCGTACGACCATAATTCTAGGCTTTATTGCCTTGCCAGCAGTATTAAATTCAATAAACACATATTTTAATAACTTCCTGCTCCACTAAAGCTTACATTTAACAGAATTTCTCCCATAAACAAGTTACCTCACTTATCTATCTAACCTTAAAACAGACTACTCGATTAAAAAACCAAGACAATATAACACGATTAAATCAAGTTACTCACGAAAGATAAACCAGTTGATTGGGCAATATATCTTTTCAATTTATGCGGGTTATAAAAACGACGCGCCTGAGATCCGTGACGTTTATTGGCGACCACCAATTGAAACTTCGATGACGTCATCAGGCCTTGATGCCGGTTATGTATTTTTTTTTTTAAATACATTTAATGGTATGCGTAACGCGTTAAGGCGTGTAAGTCGCTAGTAAATACAACATGTGTTCAGAAAGCAGGTGCTGTTACATAATTTACTCGTTATGTTTTATTTATGGTTTCCAATATAAATATAGTAGTTGCGTAGCCTTTTTCAACTTGTTGCCTTTGATATATAGTGTGAAACAATACTAGCACAATTATCAAAGATAACAATAAAAAAATTAATAGTCAACCACACACCACGATTTTAAAGTCTCACAATCATCGACACTAGAAAAAAAAAAGTTTTAAAAACTCACCAAAGTAATCCAAATCCGTTCATTAAAGTCAGTCTTCTTCAGAAAAACTATTATTCAATAATTAATTTAGAAACACACAACCGTTAACAGCTAAATATTAAAACTAAGAACGCTAATTCACGTTCAAAAACACTAAACTAAAATACTTTTGGACACAATGACTAGAATTCAACCGTTAGCGGAGACACAACCGCTCGCGTCGACTGCCGAATCATAACTGAATGCGTGGGTCAAGTTTTCGAAAAAAAAAAGTTGTGCTGCAGGCAAAGGCACCCATACGTTACGGGCGAGATCATTACAACAAAAAAGAACCCTAAATATTATCGGTCGACAAAGGCAGTTCTCAAAGTTGCCAGTGCATTTATTTTTTTGGATAATTTTGTAGTAAAATATTTTTACGATTATATTTTGTTTCCATAGATTGATATCATAAAAAAAAATGCAAACAATATAATCGTAATTGTACATTATTTTAGTACCTATCTTAAAAATAATTACGAAGAGTATTTTAATATCAAAAATAATATGAACAATTTAATCTCTCTACAAATAATTCCATACTTTTTTTTTTGTTTTGCGAATGGTTTTCAACAACTTCTCAAGGCGATCTAGCTCCGTTCATTGTACTCTGCTTTATTACATGGAAGATATTAAAATTATATTATTAGAAAAAAAAAAAGATACCTATAAAACTCGTTCCCGCGTAAACAATTTATATGGATATCTTGCCATTTTTCACGTGGTAATCAAAGATTTATCGTTTTCTGAATGTTTTCACACTTTTTTGGTTTTAATTGATAGGCATTCGAATTGGGAACTAAAGGACATTCAAGCTTAGAAACAAGGACACGATTGTTTAAAAACTGCCTTAAGTTGGGTAAGGTTGTGCGTTAATCATTTTGCGAGACTAATTATGACATAATTGGTAGAAAAGATTTTTTTTTTCTAGAAAAATATGACATTTTGCATATTGTTATGACATAGTGATCAGGCAGGTTTTTGTGATCTAGTTTAGATCGATTGATTAATTGTCTATTTTTAGTTCAGTGATTTATATTTTTACACAACATAAATGATTAAGGAAGCCAAACTTTTACGTCTTTCTCATGAATTATACATGGATTTACATTCAAACGTGCTTTCCCTCAAGACATTTAAAGGCCACATATTAATTTACAATGTTATGTGTGATATTAGTATTATTGCCCTCATTAAATTAACCAACGAATTCATAACAAAAACTTAATAACGAATCATTAATTCAAGACAACCGATTACGGGACGCCAGCCTAGTTAATAATAAAACTTTGACATTCATAGGCAGTTGTATTCAAGTTTTGCAGCTGCCGTCCCTACCTTTACACACACGGTGTTCATGTGTGCAAGGCACGCGTACCTACTCATGTGTGCGTGTAATTCGTAGGGGTGCAGCGCTAACAATATTGATTATTTTTTTACTGTCGGCACATAAATTGATTTTTTATAGAGTAACGAACTTTTTTGTTTACAATTTTGGCAACGGCTGGCGTGTGAAATTAGGCATATTACTGTGAATGTCCATCCTTACGGTGTTAACACCTCTACGGCCGGGATTAATCGAATTTGTTCATAAAATGCGTGCTTCTTCTTCTTCTTTTCGATTCGATGGTAAACTCGTCAAACTTTTTGGGCACAATAGGTGGCTACATTAATAGCAGCGACATCTATCGCGTCACATAAGAAAATCCTGAATCGCGCAATCAAAGTTCTCCGCGCGATTAGAACATATAGAACAGCCCGAAATCATCTATCGGGCAGTTGCAGCCCACCAGACATAATATCCCGTCTGGTCGGAGGATCCTCCCTTTTCAACGGAGGTTTGCGGGACTTTACACTCTGTTCCGCCTACCTCCAAACTGGTGACCCTCGACAAAGAACGTCAGCGCAGCCTTCGTGCAGCTACTACCTCGTGACGTCATCATCACTTCCTCAAGCTTTCGAGCAGCGAGCCATACAGCCAGCACCCACGGCTTTAAAGGGTATCCTGACCACCAGCATGCCTACCTGGTCATACCTGGTCATCACCCTCAGCCTCATCAGCGACCTTGGCGAAGCACACTGCACCTTCGGCCAGTCACATGAAGAGCAATGAAGAACCTCTCCTGGTCGACGCAAGCAGTCAAGCCACTACGTCGCACAGCACCGCTCCGACTCACTGGAGCCAGCAGCACTACTCCGACTCACTGGAGCCTGCAGCATCATCCCGACTCACTGGGACAGCACCACCCCGACTCACTGGGGCATCACCGCAGACAGTTCCGACTCACCGAGAACTATGCGGCATTCGGTTCCGACTCACTGGAACCAACCTACCACTGGCCTGGCACGCATCAAGAAGCATCAAGAACCATCGATCTCCGATCTCCGGAGGGGAGTGATGTAGCGACATCTATCGCGTCACATAAGAAAATCCTGAATCGCGCAATCAAAGTTCTCCGCGCGATTAGAACATATAGAACAGCCCGAAATCATCTATCGGGCAGTTGCAGCCCACCAGACATAACACCCGTCTGGTTGGAGGATCCTCCCTTTTCAACGGAGGTTTGCGGGACTTTACTCTCTGTTCCGTATACCTCCAAAGGTAGCACTCATCAAATCCTCCAAAGTGCAGGTATACGGACACTTGGGGCATTCCAACATGTGGCTCATGTTTTGAACAGGAGCTCCGCACTCACATTGAGTATTCGATGGGTCTATAAAACCCCATTTTGCCAAGTTGAGTTTGCCAACTGCGTGCTGCGATCTTCCCGTCCCATTATAATAATCTAGGTGTCTTCAAGGCTAGAGTGAAAAGGCTCTTAATAAACTAGTGCGATTCACCATCAACGATTGTATCTCTGCTTACCATCAGGTGGGATCGCAGTCAAGCACTAGTTTCTATAATTAAAATAAAAAGGTGAGCAGAAGATGTAGGAGGCATGCAAGTTTACAAATAATTACAGAGAGAACCGGAGAGTTTAATTTCATGAGTTTGTGCTACGTTGTTGGTAATGTTATTGTTATTGTTTTAACGACTGTTATTCGGAAACCTTTTCCATTAAAGCTAAGGATGGTGGAATAACCAGTATCTTATCTTTTAGGCGTACTTATCAAGTGTTACACTTTGTTTACTACAGTAATGTCTTCGGTGCTTCGTACACTTTTGTGCTTGTTATTAATGAGCATATGTTGGAATTAGGTAGAGTTATGCATGCACTTGCATCGAAATAATATGGATCTTCCTGAGATTTATAATGAAAAATCCCGTGCGGCCAACAATATTACAAATAAAACAAAGATAAATTAACATACAATTTTTATTAGCACTTTTCATTGAAAAAGGTCTCTCTATGTCAACTGAGGTAAGGTTAACAAATTTATACACTTCCTCCTCCTCGTCATTAATGCAGGAAAAATTTTTTTCTGCAATATTTTTGAGTGTTACAAAAAAACTCTGCTCTTTAAAATTAATTTCGGGATTTGATTCATATCCACATATAGATATAGGTTGGGTTTGCGGACGTCGAGCAATGGGTAACTCGCCATGCGATCGTCCGGTAACCGTCCGGACCGAGCCCGAGCTGTTTCACGCGCGCCTCAAGGATATGTCAGCAAACCATAGGGGCCCAGCAGGGTCGAAGCCTACTGGGGCCAGAGAGCCCTGGTACGAAAGACATCGAAGAAACAGGAGTGGGTTTTTAAACAGTAAAAGCCTGACACGCTCCGCCTAAGAGCGGGGGATATCATAGGACGATTTTCCCAACTAAAAAAAAAAACTGTAATTGAAATACTGTGAAGGCCATTCCATTCTTGCTGTATGTTTAAAAGAAAAGTGAAGAACTTGCAGTAGTCTTGCACAAATGCTGTTTTGTTCCGTTTCACGAGAAATGACACTTGTAATTATGCTTGTGAAGATGTTTTTGTGCCGTCGCATCATTATGAGAATGACGTTTCGACTCACCCCATTTTACGGAAACTTGACTCACTGTGTAGAGAATGGATTTGAAGAAAAAACCTTGTGATTTCACAGTGACAGTGGCTGAATGTTTAGATTACTGGGTCAGTGTTTTTATATAGTGAGTCAGTGTGTTTGAAAAACCTTTTTTTCCTTTAGGAAGAGAGGTTGGACGTTTTAATAGAGTCTAATAGTATAAGGAAAACCTTTTTTTTTATGCGCTTGTTTATTATGAAAACCTGACAGCAAAAATATTTGTTTAACACTTTATATACGTGGCTAGAATAATAACCAGAGGTCGGAATTAGGTAGAGTTATTTAAGTACTTAAGTATACAGATTTTATACAGCGAAAGAATATAGTGGATATGCTTAGATTATTTTTAAAGAACAGAATTTTTGTATGACACTGTCAGAAATAGAGCAGAAAAAAAACTTCCTGCATTAATGACGAGGAGGATGAATTGTATAAATTTTTTAACCTCACCTCAGTTGACATATAGAGGTCTTTTTCTATGAAAAATATTAATAAATATGGTAAGCGCGTTTCATCGTCGACCGCATCGTCGCTTACCATCAGGTGAGATAGCGGTCAAGCGCAAACCTAACAAGAATTAAAAAAAAATGTTTGTTTTATTTGTCTTATCTATCTCTGAGGGTTTTATTATTATTTATTTGTAATATTGTAGGCCACACGAGATTTTCCATTACAAATCCCGGGAAGATCCATATTAATATCAACATTTCGATGCAAGTACATGAATAATTCTACCTAATTCCGACCTCTTATAATAACAACCGCACGGATCGAAAAAAATGTTGCGGCAAAGTCTAGGCAGATAGACACACCTCACTTTGTGTCAACCCTATATATTTTGGACTTTTAAGACAAACGCTGACGCTGGAAAAAATTACTAGGTGACCAGTAGACTTAGGAAAATCTTTACTAGCTTACATTGTTTATACCCACAGTAGTGCAAAGGCCTCCCCCTTCTTCTTCTAACCCCCTCTATCCTGAATGGTTTCTAGCCAAGTTTGCCCGAAGGTCGTGTGACGAGATCATCATATTCACTATGACGATCTCGTCACACGACCTTCACCGCGGTCGACACAGACGGCGTCATCCTTCCTCAGTAGGAGTGGACTGGCCACTTCGCTCGAATGCATCCGGAATGTGAACGAAGATCGTCACTGAACTAGACGAAAATCAATCCATATATATGTACATATTTGTGCAAAATAAATATTTGTCTAGTTTACACCTACCACACCACATTATATGTCAGAGTAGGAAATCCCACATCAAAAATTCCGCGGAACTCTCGGGATTTGCGGGATTGGCATATTTTTAGTGTTTTTTTATTTAAAAAACCGGGCAAGTGCGAGTCGGACTCGTGCACTGAAGGTTCCGTACAAACTTACCTATGAAAACAGTTTAATTTCCGAATTGAGTTACGAAGATTTTTCCGAGAATTTTAGAAGTACAAATAAATTAATTATCTTTTAATTATAATTTATTCCGCGTTTGTCGTATTCGATTCCCTATGTCAGAGAGATGTATTGCTTCAGGCTAGTTAGGATAAAATTAATTACCTACAACTAAAAGTCACAAATGACAAACAAAGTATAACTCTGTTTTAAGTATTGAACAGACGTCTTCACTTCACTCATTAACTCTTCAACATAAATACATTTAACGAGACGTCTCTCCATATTTAACGACAAACCAGATGACAGCTGACAGATTACACTTATTTCACTCCCAGATAGGCAAAGGAATCTCGTACATACGTCCTTTAAAAAAAAGACATTCTAACAATGTACAGCTTTTAATTAAATACTTTTGAAAGGACATATGAGGCACTGTCTCTTGAAAATGAACTTTATAATCCTGCAATAAAATATGTTTTCGGTTAACAATGAGCAAATTGCCACCAATGTTGGCTACATATGCAAGTATCGTTCGTGGCATATAAAATTAACGCATTCATAGTACCTATGTTGAGGCAGGCCGGATGCTAGTAGGTGTAGGTATGGAAGGGTCGACAAACTGGTGACTGACCTCCGATGACAAACAGACGTATTTTATTATAAGAAAGGTCAATCGAGTATACGATTAGTGATTTTGCAAGTTATCGCTTACATATTGCGACGACTGTTTGAAGTTTTAGTCGCAAATAGGTACATTATTTTCTTGAATTTCGTATGAGTCAGAATTTTGAGCTGTGAAAAAGATGGATAAAAAAAGGTTGCATGTAGCGGAGACGAGAATGTTGGGATGGATCTGTGGTGTGATAAGAATGGATGAAGTAAGAGATGAGTACATTAGAGGAAGTTTGAAAGTAGCGCCAGTGACTCATGATCATGCGAAGAGGAGGAATGAAACGCATGTTACTAAAAGAGTATACAATCATGTGGATGGATTGAGACAGAGGCCAAAGAAAAGATGGATAGATTATGTGAGGAGTGATATGAAAGAAAAGGTTAGTAATAGCGTGACGGGTGATAGAACAGAATAGAAGGAAAAAAACGTGTCCAACATTCTAATACAATGCGTTCCAAATAAGAATAGGATTGATTGCCATGTTGTGACGTCTCGTCATACTGTCAAATCGCAAGAAATTGGGCAAATTTGAAGAACTCTGAGATAAGCAAAATTGAAGATTTGCATTAAACATTTCGTTTGCAGTTCGTAAAAAAATAAATTTTAAAATTTTTTTGTTTTGCTCACCATAATAACACTTCGATTTGACAGTATGACGTGACGTCACAACATGGCAATCGATCCTATTCTTATTTGGAACGCATTGTACATTGTCAGTTATAGCTTAATATTTATTAACATTCATCGAGGGATTGATTGGGAAAGGAATTTTCTCCAGAAAGACTAAGATTTTTTTTTGAGTTGGATAGAGCCAGAGTGTCAGACGATTACTGACTAAAACCCACATGTGTTCTTTACTTGCTCTTTGCGTTCCAGGGCCACGGTAACTCTAAGGATCAATTCCGCAGTCCTAGCAGGTAAAACACAGGTCTAAGATACAGACTGCCATTGCACCTGATGAACAGCGGACCCCGGTGCATGTTTGTAAATACCTGTAACGGCAAGGGGCTCACGAGTGACTTGTCAACCTTGAAGACAAAGTTGAAACGCCTCATGTGCCCTTCATATTACCCGACCCTTCACACCGGAACACTACGAAATTGGTTGGCAACAGAAATAATGTATTGTTGTACTTTGCCAGACGAAGCATCATAATACGACTGGAGTACCATATGTCTGTTTGTTTGTAATGTTTTCACGCGTAAACCGCTAAACTAATTTTGATGAGATATGGTATTGAGAGATAGTTTTGAACTTGGACAAGGACTATATCTGCGAAGCCTTTTCCTCTATTTTGGGGTCGGCTTCTAGATAATCAGGTTGCAACTGGGTATCAGCATTTTGTATGAGCAACTGGCTGTCTGACCTTCACAACCCAGTAATCGGGTAACACGATACTTCCTGGCAAGGGTGTGAATTTCCTAGTTTCCGACTATCCTTAATGACTATCAAAGATCTACAAATTATAGCCAGGATCAACGGCTTAACATGCTTTTCGAAGGAGGACTCTCTATATATTAGAATGGTCGGCAATCCAGAAACCAACCTCAGAAACAGGCAATAATAATAATAATCTTTAAACACAAGTACAAGTTAACTACAGGTGGTAGATATAAATGTTTAAAATACCTACTCAAATTTTCTCTACTATAATATACATACATGTATCATACAACCAAACTTTCCTCATGAAATGCATGAAAACCGTTCAGAAGTTTTTGACTCTATCGCGTTCAAGACAGACAAACACGGAGAAACTAATGAGGTAAAAACAATATTTCTGAATACGATTTAATGGCAATAGGTTCCCAAAATGTATGGGACTTAGTCCATTCACCACTACCTACCCTTTTAGATCATATCCGTGATATTATTTGACGTGACTGTCTGCAACCATTATCAGTACAGAAGCATCGATACAATCGCGACAAACCACCGATACAGTCGCGCTACTGAATCGATAAAAACACGGCACTATCACGATCATATTGCCATTGTAGGGCGTTGCCATTGATACAAATACAATAGGACAGCCATTTTGTCAATTGACCTTGCGACGATGCAGCTGCGACTATGTCGCTGCAAAAAGTCGCACATGTGTGCAGACTACAGACAGACGCTGATTACTCAAGAGCATCTCAATTCTGTGAGGTGAAATATGTAGGTATGTTGTCGCAAGTTGTAATGTTAGAGAAACTATTTGAAATAAGTGATATATTATCTTGTAATTGTTTTGTAACTTTGTTGAAAATACGATTGACATTTAGAAATGTGATTGTGAACTATCACGTAGGTATCAATTGCGATTTGTAAGCTAACGCCTTGACCAATTAAGTGTCATACATGTCTATAACAGATCAGGGTTACTTTTCTTTAATTATTTTATTCAAAAAGGTCACCAACACCACAGGCCTGTAACGAAGCCCGGAACAACTGACAGTCCTGTCAAGTGCAAGCCACTATATCTTTCCTAAGAAAGATTTAGCACCTAAGTCCGACACAGGTACTAAATTGTAGAAAGAAACTCCCAGGCCGCTCCCACCTTAAGGGTGATATCGAACCCCCACTGCAAGGTCAACGCTCGGGTAAATGACCTGGCCAGATGACTCCAACAGTCTTTTTTTAAGTCATATGATTCATACATGCTATACATATAATTTGTATAGAACACAAAATGTTGATCCAATGAATAAGCGCTCGTTTCTTAGGGTTGGCAAAAAATGATCCTAATGGGGGAAGGATAAAATAAAACAAAGCGTCTAGATTTAAAAACGTTATTAATAAAGGATATGGACCGATCACGCGATAAAAGAAGGTCAAAACCGAAACAGATTAAAATTTTATTGGTTTAGCAAACAAGGGTTATGTTTTTAAAGGTTGTTGAACATGATATTTTGGTTAGTATGGAAGATTTGCTGAGACCAGTTGAATTCCTGTCGTGAGACAACCCTGTGAGGGTTGAGACGGTGTCAAGTTCGTGGAGGCAAGCTAAAGTTTTTTGCTTCAGAAAGGATAAGGTTTGACATTAGCATGCAGTTTCTGGTTTCATAAATCTGTAATGCATCAGATATTATAATTATGATTGATAGGCGAGCTTATTTCAATATGTAGGTAAAAGATTTATTGACCAATTTTTTACTTAAACGCGCTGATTCATCGGCTATAAAATTGCCTGTTATTAGGAAAAAAACCGGTTGCTCATAACTAATTTATGTTCTATAATTATTTAAATTAGGTCCAATTTACAATACAAACCCGAGTCGACCTATGAATCACGAATCGAAAGAGTCTATAATGCAGAGGCTCGAATTCTAGCTAAAGGGTCTATTAAACTACTCGATATTCAGACAGTCTTAGTCGATGTCGCGTAGTGTAATAAGGGTTATACCGGTCTTACTCGAAACAAAAAATAAGACTCTGAATATCGTGTGCTGAATATCGCATAGTAGTAATAGGCCCTTAACGAAATTTTGCACTTAGCGCCTCGGAATTTGATTATGCCGAGTTTAGGGGTCAATTCCCAGAACGTCGCATAATACAATTTTTCCTTTATATCTGATTGTAAGTTCTAAATGGCTCTCGATATTGATTCAAGCTAGGGGGGAGAGTTTGGGGGCCATATTGCCATGTACCAGTTAATATGATCACTGCAGGATTAAGTATGTACAATACCATCGTTCCTGCGTTTATACTTCAACCCTTTAGGGGTCAAAGATGAGGATTAGTAAAATTATACTGTGAGTTGATCTTGTTATTTTATACATCAGGCATTTTAGAACGACCCTGTAATCTTCTTATGAGTTACGCAGACGTGTCCTGTAAAATCCCCTTATTTGACTGGCTTCGATTTCCACCCAGGACAAATGTTTGTGTGATGAGCACGATTATTTGTTCTGTGTCTGGGTGTAATAGATCTATAATCTGTATTTATTCAGAAATATATAAGTATGTTTATCAGTTGTCTAGTACTCATAACACAAGCTCCGCTTAGCTTGAGACTGGACGGCGTTGTGTGATAGTTGTGGAATATAATTATTTTAATTTGTTTTTTGGTAACTATTATTACATAGTTTGTATTTAATAATATAATATTGCACGTTAAAAAACGTATATATTTATGGAGTAGGTAGAATGTGCAAAAAACTATCACTGACAAAAACTGGTAACTATTTCGAGCAATCCTGCAGCCAGGGCTGCAACTTTGCCTGATATGAGTTTGGATTCAAACGAAATCGCAAAACGAGTCCACTTGATTGCTTATCAGTAACGTGTTTTTCCATACTTCTCTGCTTAGTTACTCAGTAGTCAGTAGTCACCCTCTTTCTAGGCACATAATCATGCTAAAGCTACCGTCCCCATCGAAATAAACAAAGCACAAACTAAAACATGCTTGAAACCAGCAAAAAAAAAAAAAACGCAGTGGGGCCGATTATACAGCATGCACAAAGAGGCAGTTTGTCTATGTCTAGAAACGTGCCATCTCACACTGTAAACTAGCCATTTCTAGATTTCAGTCTAACCTACCTAGGTATGTTTGACTGGAAATTCGAAGATTTTCCAATGTTAGAAGGAAATAGAGTCTCAGGCGAAGCGGTTGGTACAGTTAGCGGCGGAAATTTATATCCACCGAATATTTCGTTGGTGAAAAATTTTGTGCTGAATTTTATTTTTTGCAGTCTGGCAGGAAATCAGAAGCAAATAGACGGGAATTGAAGCGATTATGTTATAGTAGTTTCAAAACGTTATTTCATTCGATAGAAACATAATAATCCTACGTCACTTTATAAATTGCCGGAGCTGACTAATAAAGTGCCAGATAGCAATATTAGTGACAAATAATTTACATAATAATTTGGCAAAGAATACCTAAGTTACCATATTAAATAAGCAGAAATCAGAAACGTTTATTTCAAATAGACCAATTACAGGCACTTTTGAATTGTCAAAATGTCGGCCAGTAAAAAAAAAAAACAAGTGCAGCTAAATTGTACGTTCCAAAATGTAGATCTCTATGGAGAAGAACGTGCAAGAAACATAATCGGCCTTGTAATTTTCCCACTGCTGGGCCTCAGGTCTCCTCTCTAAGAGAGGGATCGGGCCGTATTTCACCACGTGGATTGGTGTAAAATGTTAAATGAAAGAAAAGAAAGAAAGAAAGAAAAATAATTTATCTGGTACAGCACAAGGCACAAAAATAGTATTAGATAACACTAAACAATAAAAAATATAGATATATATATATATATAAAAACAGTAGCAAAACAACAGTAGCAAATACTAACTGCAATAGCCTAAAAACGGTTGGTAGATCGTAAGGTTATAATCCGCCTCCGTTAAACTGCTTACAGTAATCCTTACAATAATCTCCGGTTAAGAAGAAGTTAAAAAAATAGTATTACATGGTCGTTAGAATCGAGAAATGAGTTAGTGGGTTTGATTAATATTTTATGTATTATCTGTAACTGGATAATAACATCATTCTAGTCAGCTATTACTTTCCTCTTCTGAAGCTACGGCTTTCAAAAGGTGTGTTAAATAAACACGAAACACTTTTCAATTCTAAGCATTTTAGAAAATAGTATTACACTGCGCACACGTGTGCCACACACGCCGATCTGTGCGCGTCGGTCTCCATACATTTTATATGGAACCTAAACTTGTAGAGCTACACTAGATCCACGCCATGTGACGTCGTTCTACGTACAAATCAGGCGTGTTACACGTGTGCGTCAGTCTAATGTACTTCTAGCAACATTTATTTCTTACTAGCTGACTCGTGCCCGCTTCGCTGGAAATATTAATGGAGGAAAAAAAATATTTTTTACAACCAAATATAACCTATGTCACTCTAGAATAATGTAGCTTAATACTGGTGCAACCATTTTTAAAATCGTTTCAGTAGTTCCAGAAAGTCCTACAAACAAAATCACAAACTTCACCTCTTTGTAATATTAGTGTAGATTCCGTAGATTTAACAATTACTTATTATTATTACGTAAAATAAAACACTAGTGCAAATATATGAAACTAGCTAACCTATGTCACTCAGGAATAAAAAAGCTGTCTATCGGTGAAAAAATTTTTGCAATCGGACCAGTACTTTTAGAGATTACCTCCTACAAACGAAAAACACATAAAAACAAACTTTACTTTTTTTATAAAAATTTAGTAGATATAATGATTCACTATTTATTCAGACAAATAAAATAAAATGCTAAAGTGAATTCGAATGCATTCTATTGCTTCTCGGTAGAGTGACCTCATTGCGTAGTTGACTGTACCGGGTGCATTGCAGATCAATCATTAAGACACGTTGAGTGATGCTAGTCTCTTAATGCCCGTAATAGGAACCTTTGGCTTTTGTATTAATGGACTTAGACGTTTTATGGTATGCTGATTAACTGGTAATGGAAGTTGGAGATAGTTGATAGATTAGTTTTGAACTGCAAAAGTTACCGTGATCTTTAGGGGCCCTGCAGATTTTAGTCACTCAGTCTGACACGACATCTCGCTTTAACCAAAGCGGAAGAACCTCCACCAAGACCTTACAGACTACTTTCATCAAGCAACCTCTAACGTCTGATTGCTCACGACCACGCCGCACCAGTCCTTCCGTTTCTCCTAGAGTTACACACCACATTCATATCGGTAACAGTAATACGATATGTTGCATCACGCGGTGTCGCTTGCAGGTGCCGAGGTTGACTACTTGATCTAGAATCTAGATTGTCTTGTTTTGTAAGAAACAATGACACAAATTATTATTTATTTATTTTTTGTTAGCTTTCATCTCGGTGAGTGTCTTCCCTTACATTGTTATCGGTCCGGCCTAAGCTTTTTGTCTCGTCGTTTATACCGTGTACATCGAAGGATTGGAACAATTTGTCTGCTGCGGTTTTTCCCGTCCGATTATAATTTAAGTGTGTTTAAGACTAGAGTGAAGAGGCTCTTAATAAACTAGTGCGTCTTACCATCAGGTAAGATTGCAGTCAAGCACTGATTTAAACCTCAAAAAAAGTCTATTCTGTCTCACTCCTCTGCATAAGCCTTCCTCCACTTCTTCCATCTCTCGTGGGACTGTGCATCCTCCTTCCATTTAAAGAAAATCGGTTTAGTTCGTTCTGCCTTATCCTATGTGGTCTGCCGCGGCTCACTGTCTCAGGGCATCAATGTTGTGCTATGTCTGTGACTTAAATAGCTTGATCAATATCTCACCTGATTATAAGCAATGATGTTGTCGACGAAAGAACACGCTTGCCTAGAACTAACCTATATTCTCTTGACTTAAAGACGTCGTAGGTCGAACACACTGAATGTGTTTGTAATTGACACGTGTTTTTTACATTATGAAAGAGGTTCAGCAATTATTTTTTACAGTTAAAGCTATTTTTTTTTTATTTGGAGGCTGGTCACGAACCTGTGTTGCATGTGTTCGAATGCCTCAAAAAAAACTATTAGCAATTTTAGAGGCCGGGTTGATGGAATATCTACGGCACCGACAAAACGCAGATGTACTATTGGCTCACATCTGTTAAGTCCCTTCGGGGAATCTAGATGTTTTATAGACCATTTATCTCAGTTTCTCAAGTAAAATTTTTTGTTCAGCAGTGGTTTGAGATATTCTATAGAATTGATGTTGAATAAATTCTTTTTTTCCATACACTTTTATTTTTTGAAGTTGGAAATTATCATGTGTGGAGCGAGAAGTTGTTTTAAGACTTTTATTGACTAAAACTCATCTGTGTTCCTTCATTTTTTCTTTACCTTCTAGTGCCACGGTAATTCTTTCAAAAATTCCCGGAATTTCATCATAAGTACACTTGAGGAGAAAGTCAGCAATGAAGGCAGTATTTCTTTTAATGTTTTTACTCATTTTAGTTCTTATGTGAAAAAAATGGCAATGCTTATTGTAGTGGAAGTTTATGGTCTACAGGGACTAGAGGTGGCGAATGTCGTCTAAGGACTGGAATAAAACCGGTGGCAAGATGATCAGATGACGATGCCATCGCGGTTCGAACCTGGCTGAAATTTTTACTGAAGCATGAAGATTGGTACAACAAAAGAGATACCTATACTCAATAATTTGGGCTGTGCATGTATAGTTTTGAAGTGGCCGATATTGAAAAGAGCCAAATAGAGAGATCATCATCATCTTCCTGCCCTTATCCCGTATTATTTGGGGTCGGCGCAACACGTTTTTTTCTTCCACTCTGCCCTGTTACTCGTCATGCTATCACTAACTTCCTTTTCTTTCATATCACTCTTCACACAATCCCTCCATCTATCCAAATAGAGAGATAAAATCAAAATTTAAAACCTGACTTTTATAAGCATTTTATTCTCTATCAAAATCACATATGTACAAACTGTAAAACTAAAACACGTTTTCTATAAAAATGTTAATTTTGTCTACATGTAAACACAATTCAGTTCAATGCATCGAGAATTAAAGCAAACGAATAGAGTAAAACGTCCCACTTCAGGCGCAACGCGTCAACACTTTTTGATAGACACTTTATTAGAGACACTTTTTACAAGGCACTTTTTTCGAGATATTTTTTTGGTATAATGTTGAACAATGTTTATGAAAAAGTCTTGTCGCATTGTCGCATCGCGCCGTACGTGGACGTCAAAACGTAATTTATTCTTTGATAATTATTGGGATTGGTTCGCAATTGAATTTAAATACGAGTATGGACAGACAGACAATCGATGTTTGTATGTGATTTAAATGTTATATCCATAACGATTCGATTGTGTGTATGTAAGTTTTGATTAAATATTGTAAGTATAATATCAATATTGTGATCATTGTTGACCAGATGTTACTGAAATACAACCGGTGTGTTTCCGATTGAGAATACGACAACTGCGTGTTTTTTTTGTGGGTACCTAATTAGCCGGATATTGCGTACTCGCAGTCAGAAAAACACGTTGTTATATTTAAAAACCAGCCTGTGCGCTGGAAGGGACTTTCGACAAAAAATGGTATATCAACAGAAATTTTTTTTGTCATTTTTTTACTTTTTATATATATATTCAGGAATCCTTCTGTACTAGGGCCGCAGGCCTATTCGAAAGATTAATTATGGCCCTGGAACGTAAAGGGCAAATGAAGGCAAACAGGTGGGTCACACAGCGAAATGAATTATTTGATGAACTCTAACTACAAGTATACAATTTAGTATTTCTATACTCAACGGTTTGAGTTGTTAGAGAATTTACAATTTTCATTAAGTCTCTCTAACTCTTGTCCTCAAAAACTAGTGTTCATATCAATAACAATAAAAGATTGGCATTCCACGAAATTATAAAAACTAGATCGATTTCTTATAACATTAAAAACCACATGTTCTTAAAGCCAAAATAAATTGATCTTGTTTTTAACCTAACCAAAATCATACCACTAAAAACATTTAATTTTAAAATTACAATACACTAACACAATTTCCCTTCGTTACATGGCCAAAAGTCTGGAACATAACCGCACATTTTGAAGCTATAATTATAGGTATAGTCAACCACACGTAATACTAACACTTAAATGACTGAAAACCGCATAAGTGTTTCGAAATTACAGCGCTGTCAAGTGAAATTCTTCACTTGGACGTGGGTTTCATTATACCTGTATAATCTACCTTTATAACTGTTTGTATTGCGTGATTCCCTAACAAAGGCAACCGAAATGGCAACAAAGAAGTCGCATAAATTTCACTTGATTGACAAAACAATTACTTAAATTAAAAACGATGTTCACGCGAGCCCACATTGAATATAAATTGGTAACACAGGAATAATAACGACTAACCAATAGCAATTTTCGTGATCTATATTAAAAAAGTTTACTAAAATATTAACCTGCAATTTCATTAATAAATGGCATGACAGAATTAATGAATTTCATTGTTTACTCACAATGAAATTCATTAATTGGAAGAATGAAAGAAATACAGAATATTTGAAAATCGAAAAGGAAAAACAACACTATCTATACTTATAATAAATCTGTAGAAGTGAAAATTCAGTACATACGGGGTGTTACTAGACCGATACCGAACTACAAAATGTGATTAAAAAGTCTGTCTGTCTGTCTATCTGTTTGTTCAGGCATCACGCAAAAATATTATAATTATTCTTTGAAATCATGGGCACCAAACTGGTTACTTTTTATCCCGGAAAAGTATATACAATAAAAAACAAACTTAATTTTGCGGTTCGATCCCTAGAACAGCAAATAATAAGTTTGTCTTAGGTTATGTCACCGGCAGTGAAGTTCACTAAGGGGCGCTGCACACGGCTAAGATACTATAATATTTTATCTTAAGATACAATATCGCTTGCTATACAATTCAATGGACTATCCCACACGACGAAGATAATAAATAATATTTCATATTTTCGTATCTCAAAAAACCTAATAAAACCATTTTCGACTTCTACGCGGACGAAGTCGCGGGCAAAAGCTAGTAAAACATAAAAACTGTAGGTACATACTATAACACAGTACTAACTTAAAAAAACAATAACCTCATTTCAAAAGAACAAAAGAAAAGATCCGTGCAAGGGCAAAAAGGCTCCCTGAGATATCAAAAAAAAAAAAACACATCAGCCCGAAGCAGTCGACTTCTGGACGGAAGTCCTTTCCAACCGCACGCCATACAATTACTTTGTGCATTTTCTGTCAATTAAATAACCATGGTACGGTAAGAACTCAAATAATAATACCTTCAAATTATATTCTACCTAAATTTATATACGTCATGCCCAAATAACCATAACAAAGAAAAGACAAAGGGGTGCCAACCATCCCTAACAAGCATTAAAGTCGGTATATCTAATGAAAACAAGCTCTTCCCAGACAGAATCCTTAAACACTCGACAGAATCCAGAAAGTTCTATCAAGTTTTATTTGCGTTATTCAACCAGAAATCGAATCCGAGTCCCCCGCTGCAACGCCGGTATGTAAACAGGGAAACGCAGCGATCGATATGGCGGGGTAAACACGGCGGTTGCCATGGAAACGCGCCGGGAGTTTCGTCACTTCCGCCCCTTCACCCCCCCGGACCACCCTACGCCCCCCGGGGGCGCTGTCCGCGGCAGGCTTTGTGTACCACAGGGACGCTACAGCAAGTTAAATTGGCCCCGTCCTTGAATTAATGGTTATTTCGATGCAAGTCTGGCCCCGTGCGTATAACGAGATTTGACTATCAAAGCCTCGAGGAAAATTCTGACATGCAGTCGGAGTTCCGTTTTGCTTTTGTTTCGTGAGGCCATATCCACTTTTATATTTGTTAGTGGACTGCGTCAATGTGAACGTACTGTAATTTGGTCGGTTCAGAAACTAATTTAAAAAATAAACAAAGACATACTTTGCAGAATTTTGTTCTAGATGTCTTCACAAAATGTACAGTTAAAAGAATGCAAATGAGTTTAACAAAGTCTACAGCATCTGGCGTACAGAAAAACAATACCCAACACCACATGCTAGTATTTAAATATCCCTCACTATTGTTTCTTTAAGGCCCGGTACCAATTATCGGATCGAAAAGGATCCTTCAGCATCCCTACATGCATGCCAAGGCATAGTTTCTGACAGTGTGCGCTTATAAGTAGGGATGCCGAAGGATCCTTTTCCTTGCCCATGCCTAACCTAAGCTGACTTGTTTTACTGGAATACATTGTCTATGGCCCGGACATTTTCAATGCGTCGGCGAATTTTAAATTGTTTATTATCAACTGACGGCCAATTATTTAAGCTGAGATAATTAGTCTTTTGTCATGGCATCGGCGTTTGAACAAAATGGAGCTGATGGCTCGATGAGGAGCGGGGGCGCGAAGCGGTTTATTCGAGATTTTTATAGAAGTGATAAATGGAATTTTGAGAAGTTAAGTACGGAAAAACCCGGTTCTATATGCCGCTATTGATTTTAGTTTGAAAGTGAATCTTAATACACATAATATAAGGTATCTAATGGTTGGCGAAAGATACGAATTTAAATTATAACTATTCTGTACGCTTATTTAAACTGTCTGTATAGTAGTGATATACAACATTACTTTTAGTATATGCGAAACCCAAAACACATGTCTAATATTTTTACATAAAGAATATATATACAAAATTTCATAACTGTATCATGAAAAATCACGAAGATATAAGCTTGTTATGTCACATAGTTGTCCACACAAATACATGGTTACCGGGACATCCGAGCGACTGAGAGTTTGTTTTGCTCCTGTACCCAGCCGTGCGCTGGTGCCTAATGCCCGCTATGACCTACCATACCCAGCATTGTAATTAGTATCGGTGGTGTCCAATTTGTGACCTTTTTTTTGGGAATTAATATAACATGGTGTAAAATTATTGGAATCGATTCAGTTACTGATTCTGAAAAAAACTATATACATTATACTAAGAATAATGATGTATAGACGGACTTAATGCAACAAGGCATTCGAAAGCAAGGCAAAGCATTACTAGTCAACCTTTGGATTAAAAAAAGGCTACAACTGTTGAAGGTGTGAACAATCTAGGAATACATTATAAATAAAATTGTAATGTCTGTTTGTAAAAGAAAAGAAAAATGTTTATTCATTTTTTCGTTAAAAGTATATTCCATATCTACTTAAAACAGAAAAAAAAACCAAATTTTAATTTTTTTGTTCGTCTGTCTGTTTTTTCCAGTTAATCTCTGAAACGGCTGAACCGATTTTGACGGGACTACCAGTGATATATAGCTGACTTTATAAGAAGTAACTTATGCTATTGTTTTAGGAAATAGCTTTAAGGTTCCGCGAAAAAAGAAGACGCACAATAGCCAGGAAATATAGCTATTTTCGCTTGTAACTGAGAAATGAGGTGTCACCAGAATTAGAACTTATTATATTCCGAGCTGGGTCACGTAACCATTGTAAGACAAAGACAACACAATAGAATGAACCAAACCTCTTTCACATTGTCAATGATAATTTTCCATAATTATGTTAATATTAATAACAAAAGCCCTACGAAAAAGGGAAGTAATGCCCCTAGGATACGCGTGGCGGGGTTAGTGACCGCAAAACAACCCTTACGACCGGTACCGCTTGCCTGTCTACGACTTGATTTAATGTGACATAGACGTATCCGAGTACGTTAGTAGTATATAAATTTATGTGGGTACTTCTGTAAGTATATGACGATGGTTTGTATGTGTTGTGGACTAAGATTTGAAAATAAACATTGTATAATGGATTTCAGAGATAGAGTAGAAATTGAAAATTACAAGTGAAGGCGGGTGTAAGGTATATACATAATACCAGCAGAGGTTGTCATGCCTGAAAGCTGGTATGTAATAAGAAAAAAAAGGGACAAGCCTTTTAGGAGGAGTTAGGTGACAAACACACATAGCATAGCATAGTCGGCCTTATAATGTTCCCACTGTTGGGACTTAGGCCTCCTCTCTAGGAGAGGGAACGGGCCGTAATCCACCACGCGGGCCCGGTGCGGGTTGGTGGATGTCACATGTCTTCGAATTTTTGGTTCTAGGACATGCCGGTTTCCTCACGATGTTTTCCTTCACCGTTTTGAGAGCAGTGGTGATGAAATAAATTATACAAAGTAATGCGCCTGGCTGGGTTTGAACCCGCGACCTACAACTGGTAAGTCGGGGCCGTTACCACTCGGCCACCACAGCTCACCCGATAAACACACGTATAAAAGAATTATATGTATGTGTAAAGATACAACCATTCTGCCGTCTTGCTGAAAAGGGTCTCCATGGCCCTGGATTGCAAAGGGCAATCTGATGAGGAACAAGGCTGATGGGGAACGGCTAGGCTTTAGTCAGTAAAAGCCTGACATTCCCTCTCGCTCCATTCAGAGCGAGTAAAGTTATTTAATGTCATCCCACTTCAAAAACTTACACAACCTCTGCCTACCTTTCGCGGAATTTAGGGGTAGTGTTGTACTTTACCTTTTTTAAGTTGTAAATCACCAAATAACTTCTTGCGCTCTAGGTGGAGCGTGAGGGAGTGTCAGACTTTCTATTGATTAAAACCAACCTATGTTTCTTCAGTTGCCCTTTACGTTCCATGGCCACGGTAATTTTTTCGAACAATCCATCAGCCTTGATGTTGCCCTAGGTCTTAGGTACACCCTAGATGTGTTTTCACATACGTGCTAACCGGATTATTGAGGTAGGTTATGTACTACTGAATGAAAATGGAAAATTATGTGATAATATGAAATTAATGATATATGAAAACTGGTAATTTAAATAATGGTAATGTATCATTAATGAGTATGAATGTTTGTCGTAAAAGATGAATTATTTAAGCCTGGCTTTTTGTAAAAGCTGATATAAAAACTTAGGGCATTATTAACTTAAGGCTTACAGACAGGCACGACACAAAGCGACAATGCGACTATGCATTTGAATAGAATTTTTATAACAAAGAAATTCTGAAAATATAAAAAAAAAATATGTTTAATTTTAGATTTTATTTTTGTAACTTCGGTCCCTTAAATACAGGTGCCATCTAATTTTGGGTATAGACTATACCCTATTCATCTGGGCTTGAGACAAAATATAAACAAAGAAAACAAATTAGGTAGGGTACCTTCGACGAAGTTCCTTCGAGATGTTTGAATACATTAACAACAGTCTCCTTTTCTGTTGAATGCATTGGCGTTTTCTTAGCACGCTTTTTCTTCGGCGAATAACAAGAATTTCAAGAAATTTCAATCTCCTGGCTTGTTCCCTATTTGGGGTCAGCCTTCCTGATACTAATACGCAATTCTAGGAGATTTAGAAAATGAAATTAATTAGCAAGTAAAAGAAGTTCTGGGACGATGGAAAAGAAGGAACAGGAGTGGATTTTTAGTCAGTAAAAGTCTGACACTATCTCCCGCCCTGCCCAAGAGCGGGGGAAGATGATTTTCCCACCGGAAAAAAAAGTAAAAGAACACAAAAAAATATCTATAATCAGAACAAAGTTTATTACATTATACCATTTGTAACTGGAATCATCTGTGAGTCTGAAAACTTATGTGGGGAAACTTTTGAGTCATAAACATAAGTTTCAGTTGGAAGTAAAGTACGTGAGATGCATGGAAAGCGTGTCTAAGCATTATGCTCCTTAATAAATATGTTTTTCTTTGAGGATGATAGCACTTCTCTAACATAAATATCTCTGTTTCACTTTGTCTATCATAGCATAGCATAGTCGGCCTTATAATGTTCCCACTGCTGGGACTCAGGCCTCCTCTCTAGGAGAGGGAATGGGCCGTAATCCATCACGCGGGCCCAGTGCGGATTGGTGGATCTCACATGTCTTCGAATTTTTGGTTCTAGGACATGCCGGTTTCCTCACGATGTTTTCCTTCACCGTTTTGAGAGCAGTGGTGATGAAATAAATTACACAAAGTAATGCGCCTGGCTGGGTTTGAACTCATGACCTACAAACTCGTAAGTCGGGGCCGTTACCACTCGGCCACCACTGCTCTTCCTCTTTGTCTATCAACCTGACAGCAATTTAAGACTAAACTAAAAAGACTGGGATTCAAGTCAATGGGACAATTCTAAAGTAGAACTACACTGCGTACACATGTGCTACGTACGCCGATCTGGGCGCGTCGGTCTCCACACATTTTATATGGAAACTAGACTTGTAGAGCTACACTAGATCCACGCCACGCGACGATATGCGACGTCGTTCTACGTACAAATCAGGCGTGGCACACGTGTGCGTCGGTCTGATGTAGTTCAGCTTAAGATCTTCATCAGAAATCCTAACAGTTCTAAGTGAAAAATCATAATTTTAATTAATGTAACGAACGAACAAGCCAATACTTACAAATGAACTGAGGCCGTACCAAGAGCTCTTACCGCGATCCATAATTTCATACCGCATGTAACTTTATGTTTCGCCCAGATTAGAATTTGGTACTTACCTGAAACAAAAATACAAATGGGTAAGTCAAACGAGTCTATACATATAAATAAAATTAAAATGCATGTTTGTAATTTCAAAATATTTTATACCTATAAAAAAATGCAAGATTTGTAATTTTTGTGTCTGTTTGTTCCGAATAATCCCTGAAACGGTTGGACCGATTTTGATGATACTTTCACTGGAAGATAGCTGATGTTATAAGAAGTAACTCTGGCTACTTTTTTATTTTAACTAGAAAGAAAGAAAAACAGTTTATCCGTGCGAAATTATGCAATCTTAAAACTAGATAACAAACATAATCAATTGATAGGTAAGATGTGCGTCACATCCGCGCAAAACGGCCGAACGCTCAGCATAAAGCTGCGGCCTCACGCATAATGCGATGAGCTCACAGCGCTGGTTTTCAGCGCTAGTAATTACTACTCTAATTTACCCGTAATATGGTATCAAAGTGAGTGAGTGTGAAGTGAAGTGGATCAAAGTGATGGTGACCTGTAGCACAGGTTTCTTCGAAACCTACAACAGGCACCAGCTCTTACAATGCTAACTCATAAAATTATTTAGTCCTAAACTGTGAAGTCCAACAAAACCATTGTGAGAGAAAATAAATGATATTATTATTATTATTAAAGTGAAAAACCTGATCGAAGTTTTGTTTCTATTCGCCCCTGTATTTCTATTCACCCCATTTATAGGTACGCGCAAGACCGAGAACCTTCTATCTTGAGTAACCCTTAATAATAACATAACATAGGCCATGTTATTTCAGTTCAATACGAATTCAAACAGAACCGTTGGGCACCAGCATCCCTCCAAAACAAAAACCTTTTGGTACAATAAACCCTCCTTTGGGACCTTTTTCCCGTACCAAGGGGTCCTACAGTCCCATCAGATAAAAGTGTTGGGTTAAAAAGCTTTATAATTTTGAATATAAAGTTGCTGGTTTTGAGATAATAAAGTATTATTCGTATTGGGCAGATTAGCGTAATGTCGCTATTATGTTTTCAGTGGTTTTATTATATTTAAAAGGGTATTATTATTCCTGTTGGTCTAGTGGTTAGTGGCCCTGACTGCTATGCCGGAGGTCGTGGGTTCGATTCCCACCCAGGAAAAATGTTTGTGAGATGAGCATGATCATTTGTTCGGTGTTTGGGTGTAATTTATTTATAATATGTATGTATTTAGAAATATTTAAGTATGTTTATCAGTTGTCTAGTACTCATAACATAAGCTCCGCTTAGCTTGGGACTAGACGGCGGCGTTGTGTGATAGTTGTGGAATATATATATTATTATACTATTATTATTATATTATATTATGTGGTTTAAAATTTCAAGCTATTTCAAGGATTGAGTAACACACTTAGTGTTGTTGCACGGCATTCTTTTCGTTAAATGTCTGATCCTCAAAATGGACAGATGTCTAGACTTTCGACACCTGGAATCGCAGGAATTATCATCTGAACATAAAACATAGTAGTGGTAGTTACATTATTTATTATAACGCAAAAACGTCTGGAACGATTTTAATGATTTCAGCTTTATTAGATTCGTCTGCGCCCCTAATAGTCATAAAAATATCTTAGATTGAAAATTTACAGCAACTGTCAAATACACTAGGTCTCAATGATTTTATTTAGTCAATAGGTTACGTAGGTACGTACATCTCTAGGAGAGGGCCTAGAGAAGAGGACTGAGTCCCAACAGTGGGAACATTATGAGGCCGACTGTGCTATGCTAAGTTAAGTAATCACTAAATTCATTGATTGTTATGAGGTACGAAGTTCGCCGGCTCTGATAGTTATACATTTTACAATGATAAATCCCGTAACTGACGTCAGCACAATTAAAAATATGATTGTACCGCACATCCACGGGCGCCAAAACTTCTCCGAAACATCTCTAGATTTTTTTTTTAGGTGGGAAAATCATCTAATGACAAATCTCGCTCTTGGGCGGAGCGCGAGATAGTGTCAGAGTTTTACTGACTAAAAACCCACTCCTGTTCCTTCATTGCCTTCGTTCCAGGGCCCCGGGTTTCGTTTTCACACTACCCATGGCCCCAGTAGGCTAGCGATGAGCGGTGAGCTAGGTAGCGTGGCTTCGACCCTGCTGGGCCCCTACGATTTGCTAACATCTTCCTGAGGCGCGCGTGGAACAATACGCGTCGTCGACGACTTGGGCTTGGTCCGGACGGTTACCGGACGGTCGGACGGCGGACTACCCATTGCTCTCCGTCCACAAGCCCGAGCCTACGGTGGCCGGAAATCGCGATCGGAATCCCGGCGGCGGTTGGGGCGTGGGGACCGAGGCAACGGAACGCGATCGGCCGCCTCCTTTGCAAGCATTACTGCTTCGCAGTAAGAGGCGACCGCCTGCCACTCCTCCTCGCTCCAGACCATGGACTGTACCAAGGCCCGGCGACCCGCCACGAGGACACGACGTTGCTCTGCCCAAGCGGGGCACACCTCCACCGTGTGCTCCACCTTGAAAACATTTCTAGATGAGTATTTTCACAAGGACTGTCTGTTATTTCTCAAATACATTCTTGGACTGTCACCCCAAACATATCATTAGTCAACACCCAACAGCTAAACTTTTAAAAGCTACCGTCGTTACAGCAACAAACTCGCGAGGTGTTACTGTAACAACTCTGTTGCGCGCTTGTCATTCTGAGTTCGCACTGAGTGATAATTGGATGAAATCTCTTAGACGCTAGGGGCTCGATCAGGGTGAGGACTTAGTGCATTAGCGACAGCGGTTGAGGAATGTTAAGCGGAAGAAACCGCTGAATGCGTTTATAGTAAAGTGCACGTACAGCTAAGGAGTAGAATTCCCTGCCGAAGTCTGTGTTTCCTGATAGCTACAACTTGGGGATCTTTAAGTCAAGAGTGAATAGGTTATTTTTAACGTGATCCATCGTCGACCACATCTTAGCTTTCCATCAAGTGAGATAGTAATCGAGATTGAGCTTATGCATACATATAATAAATCTGTAGCAGTTTTTAGTTGTGTGAAATCTTGATATATTAACTAGGCTTTGTTTCATCGCAATCAGTTGACTATATCGAAAGATATACTACATCCATTGACTGTTAAGCGGTACGAAGTTCGCCGGGTGAGCTAGTCTAGTCAATAGTAAAAAAAGACCATGGATAACGTCTAGCGTGACAGAGCGGCCTCGCTAATAAACGATCGTCTATTGTTTTACCCTAGAGAAACACATCTAGTTTCTACTGCCTCCTAAAACTACTCGTAATGCATTGTGGCCACCAAATCGCGTCCGCTACCGTATGCGCTCCCGGCCTAGTCACCGCGTGTTTACTCTGACCGAAGCCTTAGGAATCCGTTTCCTCTTTGTAAGGTGAGAATCGCTACAATTTGTTGTGTAGGGATGTTGTATTGAACGTTGATAGTGTCGCAGGTAGAATAATTGGATTTTGATGAAACAGTTTGAAATTGGAGATTTATTTGTGTACTTAAAATTTTGTCTTGTTTTGGCGTAGTATATTCAACAGGCCCCTGCTTTGAGAGGGTATATGTAGTGTATAAATGACATTTTTTTTTAAATAAATAAAAATACAAACGACTTCAATGTAAAAAAAAAAAACACTGAAAAGTGGAAAATAACTTTATTTTAGGAAGTCGGTGTTTCTGTAATAGTTTTGTCTCTTCGTTATTTAACACCGACTTCCAAAATTAAAGTTATTTTGCACTTTTCAGTGTTTTTTTTTTTTACTATTCGCATTCGCATCCGCGAATATTCGCACATTTTTTGACATTCGCATTCGTATTCTAACAACAGAAGAAATATGCGAACGTTTGGCCATTGTTTTTGACAAACCAAAAGGAAATAATATATTGATTGAATGGATATAGAATTACAAAACAACTGATATGATTTTATAATTTTATATTTACTTCAATATTGTTCTATTACAAAACTTGCATTTCGCATTTTCAGCGTCGCAAATTGAAACGAAAGAACATATTAGAGAAGTTTTGAGTCAGTCATGTTTTTATATCACTTAATTAAACAAATACAATAATACTTACTAACCTCAAGTCATAACAAATCTTTTCGAATGAACTTATTGTGATTAGCTTCGTTCAATCAGTCTGTAAAGGCTCTGCTATGTTCGGTTTAAACATAGCTGAGGCGCGTACTTTAAGTCAATATTCGCATTCGCAATCGCGAATATTACATTTGAATATACGCATTCGCGAATGTGAGAAATCTAACATTCTTTACATCACTAAAACATACACACAAACTTTAGACTTTAAAATATTAAAATGTAATACAAAGGGAACCATTTTGAAGGTCACAATAACGTAATGCCTACCATATTCGTGTCATTAGTAAAAAAATTATAAAAACATGAAATATATTTCCCTAGAGCTTGTTAACTTTAATTAAAACGAAACGGGTTAACAAAAATTACTTCAGCCTTTGACCTAGAAATCGTTGTTAAAATCGAATAATTTAATGTTAGGCTATTAGATGTGTGGTTTATTTTAATTATGGAATTATGTGTTTATATGTTTAATGGAAAGGGCTCGGAGTTTCCTTGCGTGATCGAATCAGGAATGAAGATATCCGCAGGAGCACGAAGAATTGCCAAATTTAAGTGGCAATGGGCAGGGCCATATTGCTCACAGAACAGATGGACCGATGAACTAGTAAGGGTTGCAGGAATCCGATAGATGCGAGACGTACAGGATTGCTCATTGTGGACTGCGACACTTAGGAGAGGCCTATGTCTAACTGTGGACTTCTTTCGGCTGAAATGATGATGTATTTATTAAAAAATCTAGCTCTGAAAATATGGCTAACTAGCCCAACTCCTACATTTGATTGCTTAGTGCGAGTTTACGCCATCAACACGTCTATGTCGTTCGGCGCTCCGATTGGCCCGCCCCAAACTCTTATCCAATCATAGAACGAGCTCTTTTCTTTGACATTCCTGTCCCTTGCCATCTTTGTTTCACTAATCAAACGTTTCACCCATACTCTTATAACCATAACTCTATACTACAGAATACTCTTTAAAATCCAAATATTTCTACGTGTGGTTGTGAGTTTCTGACTGTACGTACTACCAGCGCAACTTGCTAAAGGGAGGGGCGGCCACAAAGATCACCACAACAATATTAAGTGGTCCCATGAGGAACGTAACTCGATGAAACAGGTACGGCCTTTAGGAGCCCCTTGGCCAATGGGAATGTAGAAAACAAAACACTAACGGAAAAATATAGAAATTGGATAAGTTAATGGAAGGTATGTACGAGTATATCTTTAGTTAACTATAGTGTGACGATAACATAACATAATTAATCAGCCTTATAATGTTCCCACTGCTGGGACTCAGGCCTCCTAAGGCTCAGACTCAGGGCTGTAATCCGCCACGCGGGCCCAATACAGGTTGGTGGATGTCATACGTCTTCGAATTTTCGGTTCTTGGATATGCTGGTTTCTTCACGATATTTTCCTTCACTGTGTGACGGGAACGGATTTTTTTCTTGAGGTGGAGGAAATTATCTAATGACTTCACCCGATTCCATCTCTGTCCTTCAGTCGCCCTTTGCATTTTAGAAAGACGGTTTTTCTTTCAGAACTTCCCTGTGGTCCTAGCGGGTACCAGCCCTACTGACACCTTTATGAGGCTTGCGTAGAACACTAAGCGGTCGACGAGGACGACTCGGGCTCGGACACCGAACCGTACCGGATAGTCGAGCACGAAGAGATAGCACTGTTTTAAATAGACCTTTGTTTTAGGCCTAATCACAGTAACATTATACAGGCGACTATGTATATGTAGGTATGTGTGTAGGTATGGTTGATACTCCTTCACACTGAAATCAGTGAACGCGTTTGGATGTAAAAGAATCACGGGCAGATCATGTCCTGGAATATCACATAGGAAAGTATCCTATGTGATATTCCATCATCATATTGATTCATCCCTAAGAGTAGGTATGTTCCCATTTGCATAATTTTCTAGTTACACGCAGGTGACGCCGCTGGCAGATTCTATACTCCATTCGCGTTAGGATTAGACAACCCTTTTTTACTGTCCGTTTAACCGATTTTGACTTATATTCTGTAGACATAAGGGTGGCATTAAAATAAAAAAAAAGTGGTTACAATACCAACTTTTTTCTGGAGCCGCCATTTATCATGCCACTAATGCAATAAAGGTCAAAATCGGTTGAAAGGACAGTAAAGAAGGTTTGTTTAAATGTCCAAGTTTAACGCGAAAGCCTAGACCTAATGTGTAATTAATCGAGTTGGTAAGTTCTTTCACCAGAAGTCCAACATGATATGAAAGACGAATATGAATTAAAAGATTCAGTACTAAAGCTTTTCGCTGTATTAAACCATATTACCAATCAAGGCTTCCTCAACGCAATCAAAATTCCCTTCAAGCTCCAAGAGAAACAGTCAATATACCCTTAATTTCCACACTGTCACGAAAATTGACGCGACGACGCAAATTCGTCAAAACTCAGTCAACAAGACAGAGCGACGAACGGGAGATTTTATGTAAATGTGCGCACACACTACGGGAGTCTTAATTACGGATGATAATTAATTAATTACATTAGCAGTTTAAACTCTGGGCTGTTAATTTACATTGTAGGTACGTGTGACAAATCCTGAACTATTGTGTTAGGAGTTTGACAGCATTGCTTTACGTCACGCCGGAATTGCGTTAAATTATTCAGATTGCCGGCGAGAATAGTGTTGTCAACGTAATTAGATGAACTGAAAGTTGTTTTTGGACCATGAATTTTTGATTTTGCGGTCATGCTGTTGTAGTTATTTTAAAAGTTTTAATGTATAGGTACTGGCGACCCGCCCCAGTTTCGCAAAGGAGTAATAAGTGTTCGAAATTCTCGGTTTTTGTTTTATATAATATGCATACACCTAAAAATCGCTTATAAATCGCTCTGTCTATTGGTCAAATTTAAAATTGATCAGTAATTTTTAAGTTTATCAGGAACAGATAGATAGACGCGGTGAGGAACCTCGTTTTATAATATGTAATACAATATACTTATAATTATTCAACAAACCAATGAGTCAGTGGCTAAAAAGTATAGGAAGTATACTGAAAATGGCTGTTGAAAGACAGCAATTGATGCTATTTTACATTGATGAGCTTTAGTTACCAAAGACAAGCATACCTCACAAAATAAATATTCATTCAGAAATAAAAGTGGCTTAAAAACATCTGTTTTGTATCAAAGATAAGTAGGTAAAAAATATAGGCAGTCCCGCGCAAAACAACAAAGCTAATGTTTTTGTAGGTAGCAGGTACTTGAAAGTAAGTGGATACAACCATAAGCTACTGTAAATTACAAGTGTTGCTAACAGAAAAAACTTTTCTCTTGAGACACATTATAAAAAAAAAAAAACCTATTTTTGTCTGATGGGTTTTCAAGTGTCCTTGTCTTTCATAAAAAGAACAGTCGCCTTAAATATATTTTTACGATTATCTCACGCTACAACGAATTTCTGTTACATTTTTTTTTTTTGAGCGTAATCCTTTTAAGTTCATATTAGTGGGAACGAGTTTTCTTCGCTTATTCTCCGCTTATTTTTTAATATCTTAAAAGAAAATTGAGTTATATCTAAATTAAGACAACCCAAGTGTACAAAAAAACTCATCTCCGTCCAACCAACTAAACAATATTTTAATTCTAAGAGGGGAAACAGCATTTTTACGGAAGGTAACCAGACAGTGGATTAGGGAATCGTATTTTCCTAAACGCTAAACACGAAATCGTTGCGTTTAGGAAAATGTAAATAAAAAGTGAGTTACGTCACGATAACAAACTGTAAACAAGGTTTTTGTTTGCCTTCTTTTACGTGGGCTTGTAATTTCAGGCTTGAAAAAGCACGTAAAAATATTAAGAACAATAAATATTACAAAAACCCTATGATAGATACTAAAGTGGAAAAAAATAGGACGTCAAGTTTTTTAAATATTTACTACTTACTACTATTTGTTTTTAATTTTTTTTTATGTGTGTCTTACAAAAAAATCAAAAATGACGTAGATTACTTGTTCTTTTATACAGATTAGCATCAGTTTCTCTTAATATAGACCAGTAGTAATCAACCTAACATATTTTTATCCCAAAAACATTGGTACCTTTCTTCATAAATCTTTAAATCTTGATTAAAACATTCACCATGTTCAACGCTTACACTTCCCAGGTTCTCAGGAAAAAAATTCAGGTGCGATTGTAAATATTGAATTATTAATGACACAATTTCTTTATAATCTTCTGATTTATGGTTGTCCAAGATTTTTTTTACTACTGCTTTAAATTAATCCAAGCATCTTTTTGACACTGGATAAGTGACCAACAAAATTTTCATCTTTTAATATCTTTCTTATTCGGGGGCCCACAAAGATTCCTTCTTTGACTTTGGCATCAAAAAGATTAGGAAAAATGGTTTTTAAGTACTTAAAAGCAGGTCCATCTTTGTCAAGTGAAGTCCTTACTTGAAGTACTGGGCAATGATGAATAAGGTACTCCTTCAGAATACAATACAGGTTTTGTGACTGATAAAATATCAGGATATTGTATATACTTCTTGTTTTTGTTGTTAAAACCTGAAGTTTTGGTAAGGCAAAAGTCAGCAGCCTCCATAAAATTGGGACGCCAAATTGCAAGTATTTTCTTTTTTCTACATACCAGATTATTAATATACTTCTTAAATTTTTACATAACACTCGAGGAACCCAACTTTTATCCAGTTTTGTCACCGAAATTTGGAAATACTGAAAATAGGTTCGTTTTACGGCTTTAATAATATATCTCTTCTTTTTTTGATAGTGTAATTTGACCACAAACATAGCAAAACTTATTTGGATATAATTTACACTGTTTTGAGGCCATTTTAAAACCAATCACAATGTTTAATTATAAGATTAATACAACAAAAGCGAATATTAACTCAGCACCAGTAACAACTTAGCAAAATAACTTAATGAGGGTGTATTAAAAAAAAAACTGACGTACGACTTGAATAAGAGGGTAGGTAGAAACCACATTCAGTATTAATTGTCTTTGGGTCAAAGATTATTTTTTATAAACTAGTGTTATTATTGGTTGGTTTGTCCTTGACAATTATCTCACTTGACGGCAAGCGACGATGTGCCTAGAAGTAACCTTACTCTTGACTTAAAAAGACCCCTTAAAAATCTCTTCTTTAAACAATATCTTTTAAAAGAAAAGTCAAGCGCAATAATCATTTTATTTCGAGAATTCATTTAAAATTGCATTTCAAACCAAACGTCATAGCCAGCAACCGAAGCATTGCATTGCCGCGGTTTTCTATAACGCGTCCGTTGCGACCGCATCCGCATCCGAAAAGAGAATTAAACATTAAATCCGTACGGATTTTAAACCATTAAATTCAATTCCGTTTCGCAGAATCGACCCGTGTGTATCGTATCGGCTTTGATATTCTCCTGGAATGAAAAGTTTTGGACACGACCCGTGATCCGGTTATCCGTGTTTGTGGAATTCTGGGTGGATCAAAAGTGACGTTCTGTTTTTGGGGTTGCCATAAAAATGTGTAAATATTTTCCTGAGTCGACTCAATAGAATAAATGCGAAAACAAGAAATCGTATAGCTACAGTACGCAGAGAATTTTCTGTTTCGGTTAGCGAATTTTTCTACGGTCTGTCTAGAATTCAAACTAAGCTGTTTAATAACTTCAATACTTTTAGACCGTTCCTCTTAAAACAGTTATATTTTTACAGATACCGGCACGGATCTTAAGCGCTGACTTCTACATTTCTACTTGCGCAGAAACACGCAGAAGTGAAATATCGGGCCTCTTTAGTAGTATGAAAAGAGACGCGGGGCGGGGAATGCAATCCTTGTACAGATGTGTGATCGATGCAGTGTACGATGCACAAAGCGATCTCAGCTCTTTCGCCGAGCGCTCAAGATTCGTGCCGCTATCTATACAAGCTCAGATTTTGCTGACATTTACAGTTTGGATGACAATGCGTGGTTAGCGAAGCGACGTCATTCTAAATCCAATATGGCGGACTTCTTATGATGGCGCACCAGTTATTTTTTTATACACATCCTTGATATGAGTATCAATAAAAATGTTTTGTTGGGATGAATCATCATCTTCCTGCCCTTGTCCCATCTTATTTGGGGTCGGCGCAACACGTTTTTTTCTTCCATTCTATCGTGTCAACCGTCATGCTATCACTAACTTCCTTTTCTTTCATATCACTGTTGACACAATTCATCCATCTTTTCTTTGGCCTCCCTCTCCCTCTCCACCCATCCACATTTATACTCATGACTCTTTTAATAACATGCGTTTCGATTTTGTTGAGAAGAATACGAAAAAAAAAGTCATGATAAATTCAACAACGCAGACTATTTTTCGAAAGGAAATCCCGGGGTCCTGGAAAGAAGACAAAGAAGAAACAGGAGTTGGTTTTAGTCAGTAAAAGTCTGACACTCCCTCGCGCTCCACCCAAGAGCAAGAGAAGTCATTGTATGATTTGCCAACGAACAAAAAGACTATTTTTTAAATGTTTTGTTTTACAATGATCTTGTTCTCAATAAAAAGCAGTGACAAAGACAAACACAGAAGTTTGAGAAACACAGGTAACACCAGCTCACTTTGACTCTGAAACGCAATAAGAATTTCTAGAATTGCTCAAAGATCCTCACATTACGCGAGGACAAAAGAAGACTCGAGTTCCAGCGCTCTTTCGAGTGCTTTAGAACGGAGGGAACGATATCAGACACTTGAGCACCATTGTCTGCAATACAGAATTTATCTCTCAAATAAAATATATCTTAAAATCGATTCATTAACGTATAATGTTTATAGTCTTATTTGTTTAAAGTCTAGACGGTTCTACGTCGACGACCCATTTCAGTTTTACGCGAAGTACTAAATGAAATATTCGTCTGTTTCAAGTAGACTACGTTTTCTGTTTGATTGAAATCTGGTGAATAATAAAGTTGAGCATTGAAGGCCATAGTCTGCCTATACATTTTATTAATGACTTGATGTGCGTGCGTCTTTGACAGCGTTTAAAGTAATTACGCTAATTATTGTGTACTCCACAGATTTATGAAGGTACTAGGAGTGCCTATGTTGAAATATACTCAGCCTGACAGACTATAAATTTTATTTTATTGCTCTATCATTAGTATTAGGACAGAATAACTTACAAGAAGGATGATTGGTGCAAATTTTCTCCAAAATTCTGAATTCTAAGATTTGATGTAAGGCGAACACAATTAAATGTGGTGTAGTTACCGTGGGCCTAAACGCAAAGAGCAAGAAGGAATTGAGGTAGATTTTTGTGGTGGGTGGTGGTGGAGTGCGCGCAATTGCATGGTTTGATTCCGCCATCTCCTTTCTACCATCGGACAACCCGATGTACGGCGAGTATCCACCCTTACGTTGTTGAAACTTCAACGGTCCGGACTATTACATCGAAGTACTGTAACAATTTGCATGCTGCGGTCTTCCCGTCCAACTATAATTTATGTGTCTTCAAGGCTAGAGTGAATAGGCATCACTGCTTACCATCAGGTGGGATCGCAGTCAAACACTGGATTATAATAATTAAAAAAAAGGTTTTTAATTATTATTTATAGGCACGCGCTTGACCACTATCCCACCTGGTGGAAAGCAACGATGTGTACGCTTTCCTAGAAGTAACCTATTCACTCTTGACTTAAAAGACTCCTAGGTTGTAGCACTTTAAGCTATCAGGAAACACAGACTCCGGTCTCATAAAGCCTGGCACCACTGTCTCGCTCCACCCAGAGCTGGAGAAGTTATTTCATGATCACCCACCACAAAAAAAGGCGAACAAAATTCCATATTGTACAAATATTAATAACAATATTTCCTGCCATTGCAGACCTCAAATCTATTTAACTAAAACAAACATGGAACAGAATATTTCTTTATATAAACTTATGCGATTCCCACTTCCAACTGTCTGGTAACCATCCGGACCGAGCCCAAGTCGTCGACAGCGCGTACTGTTCCACACGCGCCTCAAGGATGTGTCAGCAACTGTAAGGGCCCAGTAGGGTCGAAGCCTACTGCGGCCACGGGTAGTGTGAAAGCGAAGCCCGGGGCCCCGGGATAAAGGCAAAGAAGGAACAGGAGTGGGTTTTTAGTCTGTAAAAGTCTGACACTATCTCCCGCTCCGCCCAAGAGCGAAATTTGTCATAAGATGATTTTCCCACCTATAAAAAAAAAACTTCCAACTTTCATTGTGTTCCAACCAACAGTATTAAATTCATATTACGGAAACTTTGTTGTTTCCGTAAAGGTAACCGCTTTCGCGCCTACGGCGAAAATTAACCATGTTAGCTGTCAAATTTATCTGTAACTCGCAAAATATTTATTTGATCCAAGCGGTCACGTAATGGAAGGAGGTTGTATAATAGGAAGCCGGGGATAAATCTTGATACTTTATTTTCTAACTATGCAATGCACTATAGGAGTATTGGAATAGTACATTTTGATACCTCATCAGAAGGCTTAAAGTTTTAAACCCAAAGGGCAATGGAAAGGGCTATGCTCGGAGTTTCCTTGCGTGATCGTATAAAGAATAAAGATATCCGCAGGAGAACCAAGGTCGCCGACATAGCTCAAGGAATCGCCAACTAAAGTGGCAGTGGGCAGGGCACATTGCTCGTAGAACGGATGGTCGATGGGGCCGAAAGATTCTAGAGTGGCGACCGCGCACCGGAAAACGCAGCGTTGGATGGAAGACGAACATGATCAGTCGTTGTGGCGTCACTTGGGGGAGGCCTATGTCCAACAGTGGACGTGTTTCTGCTGAAATGATGATGATGATGACATTTTGATACAAGTGGAGAAACTTTGTGATTGCAACCGAGGCGAAATTCGCACGAGACGCAGATGAAAAGATGAAATCGCTACACATCCTAATATTAAAACTTAAGAAATTCAAATATTTTTGAATTTATATTACAAGTTAATTTGTTACTAAAAGCAAACTATTATATAATCATGTTTATTTATGATATTCTGTTCATAAACATAATTTTAATTTTCATTAAATATTAAGAAAAAACGCTTTGAAAAAAGAAACAGCATTGGTCATTGTTACCTATGATGAAATCAGAAAATAATAATACCCTTTTTGTGATAAATAGAAAAAAAAAACACGAGTGATATAGATTGTATATCGAACCTAATCGCAGTGCCATAAGAGTCAGTTTTCGAAAAAGTGTATTGAAAATAATATTTTTATTTATTTGGTTTTAGATGACATCCGAATTATTCGCCATCAGCACCGTAAGCATCGTTCTTATTTTGGAATATCATACGGGACTATGTATGATGGGAATATATAATGTCACGTTGACGGGCCAAAATTGAGCTCATGCATTCATTGATGAATGTGTGTGCATGAAGTTTGCAGGAATCGGGTGTTTGCTAAGTTATCTGCTTGAATATTCTAGAACTGTGTTAGGGAAGTTACGTTAGAGGTATTAGATTTTGCAGAATCGAATAATGACTGCTATATAGACTCGTAGTATTTGGGACTTCGTTTAAGAGGATTCGCATATCGGTTAGTTTCAGATTCGCTTGCATTATTTTCTGGTTCTCTTATGAAATTGTCATTTCATTTCATTTTCAAATATCTTTATTAATAATCAAACATTAACAAAATTGTACATTCCTTTAGATATATTAAAACTTACAAACAATTAAACATTTTATAAGGCTAATGATTCGCCTTTCAAAGTTATTAAAAGATTTTTTACTCTGATGAAAATAAAAAACAATCTTTAAATAACCTAGGGAACAAATAACTGAATAATTTCAAAATTTTAACAAAATCTCGAAATTAATTAAATAAATAAAAATAATAATTAATTAAATTTCAAAATCAATTAATTTTAAATGTCGAAACATTTACGCAAATTATTTACTTATATAATATTTGTAAGGGACGCCGAGCCTGCGGACCCAATGAGTGTCAAAGTGACAAAAGACTGATAGGACAGTGAGTGATTATGTACATAATTAGTGTTTTAGTGTAGTGCTAAGTGAACCTGATTAGTTTTAAGTAAGAAACTCATGTGACGAGCCTTTATTAAAATGTAACTGTATGTAATTATATTACGTAGTGATAAGGACTCAAGTTTTGTGATAGTGACTTTTTTATGTTTTTATATTTTTGTAGGATAGATAAGGGAATTCCAAGTTGAAAGATATAAGGTTTCATATGTGAAAAATGGATATTTCTATGTGAAAAACATGTTTAAAGTGTAAAGGCTCTCGTTAAGGTAAAGTTTCGCGATACTAAAGGTTAATGCATGTAATTTCGAGATTATTCCGTGCTTGATTCTGATTGGTTGAAATATTCGCGAGCATTCCGGAACGTTCCTTAATGGCCGAAAAACTCCACCTCCTGACCATTCGACCAATCAGCGATCAGCTGCGGAATGAATAAATTGGAACCGGTTTTGTTCCACGACACAGTCGTCAACAGTCGTCAACAGTCGTCAATTCACAGTCGTCATCCGATTATTTCAAGAATAACTGAGAAGAAATAAACTGGAAGAAAGAAGCCTTGTTTTATTTCAAGAAGAACACACAAGAAGTGAAAACCTATATATACAGTCCACCACAGCCTGGTCCTTCGTTCGCCGGATTAAGATCGGAAGAATCTGCGACGACGTACCTACGGAGACGACGTGTGAACAACGAGTCTACGTAACGAAGATTGAACCAACGCTTCAAGATCACGCCAAGGGAGTGAAGAAAAATCAGGATCTGCTAGTCTCGCTTAGAAGAGGGCTCCGTTGAAGTGGAGACGAAGAATTCACCGGTTCCTAACGTGTTGGAGGGGCCCCGTTGAGGTGATATTCGTTAACCACTGGTCCTAGAAGAAGAGGGACATTCGATCAGGGGTGGATCCAGATTGTTCAAGGGCGGATCAAGAAGAGGATCGTTGGGCTCGGGACTCGTCAAGCGCGGATCAAGTCCATTCCACAGCAAGATGGTAATTACTCGAAGCCAGGGGGACGCAGTGGAAGTGGAAGAACAGCGACGCGCCCAGCTACAGGAAGCAGCGCGTATTGAGAAAGAGCGACTGCGAAGATTGTCAATGGAGCCGCCGGCGTCACCTTTTTCAAAGGGAGCGGACGCTAGCACAGCCGGACCTTCGGGAGTCGCCACAAGAACCGAAGATCAACAAAGACCAAGGTCTCCTGCAAGATCAGTAAGGTCGATACGCTCAAACACCAGCGTCACGACACGACTACGAGTGGCGGAACTGGAAGCAGCAGAGAAGTTGGCCGCCATAAGAAGAAGGGAGTTAGAGTTGGAAGCGGACTTAATTAAGAAAAGGTTAGCAGTGGAAGTGTCAGTCATCAACGACGAAGAGAGCGTGCATGAAGAGCAGCTAGCAGAAGCCCTCCCACGGGAAGAACCCCTGCGTAAAGTGGACGACTGGCTAATGAAGAACCCGCTCACTTCACGGGGGGAGGAAGCGCCCAGAAGAGAGGAAGCGAAGCAGCTCCGGTTTGACACAGCGCGAGGAAGATCACCGACACCCACCAGAACCAGGAATAGCATAGAACACCTGGCGGCTACCCTAGAGAAGATGGCAAGACCAAGACTGCGACACACGGACCTTCCAACTTTCTCCGGCGCGACCAACGAGTGGCTTCCATTCAAGGCATCGTATCGAGACTCAACACAGATGTACCAGATCTCGGCAGCAGAAAACATCCAGAGACTGAGGAGCTGCCTGAAGGGAGAAGCTAGAGACGCAGTAGCCGCCCTACTCCATACGGCCACGGAACCGAACGTCATAATGAAGACGTTGGAGCAGTGCTTCGGAAGACCAGAAGTCATTATCGACAAGGCAATAGAAGACCTGAAGAAACTTCCGAGACTGGGGGCCTCAGCGACGGAGCTAAATAGCTTCGCCATCAAGCTGCAAAATATAACCTGCGTTCTCAAGACTATCGACCAGAGAGGGTACCTGCACAATCCGATGCTGAGCAGAGAGGTGTTAGAAAAGATGAGCCCGCACCTGAGAGCAAGATGGTGTGACTACGCGTACGACCACGAAGGCACCGGGGACCCTGAGATCATCGTAATGTCTCAATTCTTGATGCGGGAAGCGGACAGAGCGTTACGATACACATACGCCCCTGCATCATGCGCCTCTAGCGTAAGGAAAGAGGCGAGACCTGCTGTGACACTTAAGAAGAAAGCGACGGTGTACGCCACGGTAGAAGACACAGAAGAGAAAAAGGACCTGTGCCCGAAGTGTGATCAAGATCATGTACTAACAGCGTGCCCTAAATATAAGGCGCTTTTGGTTGACCAGAGATGGCGTCTGATTCGCGAGAAGGGAGTCTGCTTCAAGTGCGCCCAGAGAAGACATCGACGCATAGTGTGCAAGGCAAAGCCGTGCGGCGTAAACGACTGCCGCCGCCCACATCACTCTTCCCTGCACAGTGACGAGAAGACAGAAGCCAGGAGACCCGAAGACGCGAAGACCGACGAGTCACCGAAGCAAGAAGCAGTACTATCGGTAGCAACGAGACCTGCTCCCGGACCCAAGACAGTGCTGCTGAAGATGTGCCCTGTCATCGTGACGGGACCACGGGGGGAGGCAAAAACGTACGCGCTGCTGGATGAGGGAGCGACGATCACCCTCATTGACAAAGAACTAGCAGCCAGCATCGGAGCAGAAGGACCGTCACAACCGCTTCACCTGAACGGAGTGAACATGTCACAGCAGGAGGAGGAAAGTCAGCTCGTATCCGTCGAGGTTAAGGGGATCAAGGAAACGGATGGACATCGGATCAAAGCGAGAACAATAAAAGATCTGAAGCTGTACCAGCAGGCCATTCCGGAGACCTTATTGGACTACGAGCACCTGAGGAACTTGGACCGAGACGAGGTGTGCTACGGAACGGCGCGCCCTGGACTCCTGGTAGGAACGGATCATTGGGAGTGTATCGTTTCAAGAGAGTTGCGAGTCGGCAGCCCGAACCAGCCAGCTGCTTCAAGGACTCAACTCGGATGGGTGGTGCATGGGACCGCGCCACGCGGCAGCATCTATCGAGAGGGAAACGTACTACACGTATACGAGCCCGCCAAACCTACCAGCGCGGGCGATCAGGAGCTCCACAACTTGGTTGAAACCCACTTCAAGATCGAGTCTCTTGGTATACAGAAGAAGCCAAGAGTCAGCGAAGCGGATAAGCGAGCCATCTCTATAGTCGAGAGAACGACAAGAAAGATTGACGGAGGCTACGAGGTGGGATTACCATGGCGACGGGACGACACCGCCATGCCCTCTAGCTACAACCAAGCGTTTCGCCGACTGAAGAAAATAGAGGAGAAGATGGACTCGGACCCCGCCTTTGAGAAGAACTACTCCAGCCAGATCGAGAACTTGTTGAAGAAGGGGTATGCGGCTCCGTGCGACGGCTCTGAGGACGCGACTGCCATCAGCTGGTACCTGCCTCACTTCGCGGTACAGAACCCCAACAAACCAGGAAAATACCGACTGGTGTTCGACGCGGCTGCCAGAAGCAACGGAGTGTGTCTCAACGACGAGTTGCTGGAGGGACCGGATCTGTTGTTGTCGCTGCAAGGAATCATATTCAGGTTCAGAGAAAAGGCCGTCGCGATCACAGCAGATATCCAAGAGATGTTCCTGCGGGTAAAGATAAGACCTCAAGATCAGCCGGCTCAGCAATTCCTGTGGAGGGGAAAGGAACGAGAGAAGCCTCCACGGAAGTACAAAATGACTAGTATGATCTTCGGCGCCGCTAGCTCCCCGTATATGGCCCACCATATCCGCAACCACAACGCAGAAGTGTACGGGCAGGAGTTCCCGCGCGCACTGGAGGCAATCAGGAACAGTCATTACATGGACGATTGGGTGGCGAGCTACGAAGATGTAGAGGAGGCACGAAAGGCGGTGGAAGAAACACGGACCGTACACGCACACGCCGGGTTCACCCTACGAGGATGGAGTGCCAGCGACAAGGCGGTGCTAAGCGACGTGCCCTCGGAGCTACACGCCACTACCCCTACGCAATTGGGGGGAGAACAGCCGGAGAGCAAGATTCTGGGGCTGTTCTGGAACGCAGAAAAGGATGAGCTCGGGTTCAACACATCAATGAATCGGGTCCCGGAAGAAGTGAGGTCAAGAGCACGTGCGCCGACCAAGCGGGAAGCACTCAGCGCCGTGATGTCGATCTACGACCCGCTGGGACTGCTGAGCCACTACACGATCCGTTCCAAAATTATCCTGCAGAGCTTGTGGCGTCTACAGATAGCCTGGGACGACCAGATACCGGAAGAGGAAAACGAGCGCTTTGCGTCCTGGCTTACGCGCCTTCCAGAGATAGCCATGCTGAGATTGCCACGCTGTTACATCCTGGAAAAATATGAACGCATCGATCTCCACGTGCTGTGTGACGCCAGTGAGCAGGCCTATGCAGCCGCGGCCTACTGGCGCATCAAGAGGAACGACGGGAGTATCGCAGTCGCGTTGGTAGCAGCAAAGGCAAAGGTGGCGCCGAAAAAGACACAGACCATACCTCGGCTGGAACTCCAAGCGGCGGTTATCGGGACAAGACTCGCCGACACGATCAAGAGGGAACATCGTGTGAAAATCGACCAGACAACATACTGGACCGACTCCTCAACGGTCGTGCATTGGATACGACACGACATGCGACGCTACACACCGTTCGTAGCACATCGACTTGGGGAGATCGCCGAGACAACGCAGAAAGAAGAATGGCGATGGCTCCCTACTGACCTGAACGTGGCTGACGACGCCACACGCCTGACTGACGCGCCGATCAGCTTAACGGATCGGTGGTTCCAGGGGCCGAGCTTCCTGTACTTACCAGAAGAACAGTGGCCCGGGACGTCGACAGATGAAGAGATCGAAGAAGAAGTCCTGCACATGAGCGAGACACCCGGTCGAGAAAGCTGGCTACCAGAGCCGGAACGCTTCTCCAAGTTCGAGACCCTGGTGAGAAGCGCAGCAAGAGTGTTGGCCTTCATCGACATCTGCCGACGACGAGCGACGCAGCTGGAACACCGACACATCGAACGCGCTGAGACTGAGCTGATCCGACGAGCGCAACAGGAAAAGGCACCAGCTGAAGAAGTCTTGCAAACGCTCCTGACCGAGGCGGAGTTCTCCATCAACGCACGCCCACTGACCCACGTGAGCGTGAACCCAGTGGACCTTGAGGCCCTCACGCCCAACCACTTCCTGTTGGGATCCTCCATCGGCCTACCATCGACGGGGCCTTGCGACGAGGCTGATCGACGGGTATGGCGAGCCAGCATGGCGCTCGCGGACCACTTCTGGAGGCGCTGGCTCCGGGAGTACCTTCCTACTTTGGTACCCCGAGGCGAGCCGCAGAACGATGTGCGTCCTCTGCAAGTTGGTGACGTGGTCCTCGTGGTCGACAGCACGCTGCCCCGAAACACATGGCCGATGGGACAAGTTGAGCGCACGCATCCAGGACCGGACGGCGGCGTTAGAATCGTCGAGGTGAGGACCAAGACCGGCGTCTTCCGGCGGCCAGTTAGCAAGCTCGTCGTCGTGTTGAGGAAGGAAGCTACGCAAGCTGCGCTGGGGGGAGAGATGTAAGGGACGCCGAGCCTGCGGACCCAATGAGTGTCAAAGTGACAAAAGACTGATAGGACAGTGAGTGATTATGTACATAATTAGTGTTTTAGTGTAGTGCTAAGTGAACCTGATTAGTTTTAAGTAAGAAACTCATGTGACGAGCCTTTATTAAAATGTAACTGTATGTAATTATATTACGTAGTGATAAGGACTCAAGTTTTGTGATAGTGACTTTTTTATGTTTTTATATTTTTGTAGGATAGATAAGGGAATTCCAAGTTGAAAGATATAAGGTTTCATATGTGAAAAATGGATATTTCTATGTGAAAAACATGTTTAAAGTGTAAAGGCTCTCGTTAAGGTAAAGTTTCGCGATACTAAAGGTTAATGCATGTAATTTCGAGATTATTCCGTGCTTGATTCTGATTGGTTGAAATATTCGCGAGCATTCCGGAACGTTCCTTAATGGCCGAAAAACTCCACCTCCTGACCATTCGACCAATCAGCGATCAGCTGCGGAATGAATAAATTGGAACCGGTTTTGTTCCACGACACAGTCGTCAACAGTCGTCAACAGTCGTCAATTCACAGTCGTCATCCGATTATTTCAAGAATAACTGAGAAGAAATAAACTGGAAGAAAGAAGCCTTGTTTTATTTCAAGAAGAACACACAAGAAGTGAAAACCTATATATACAGTCCACCACAATATTATAGCACTTACAATTTTGCTGGCTACTTGTCATATCAATTTGAGGAGAGTGGCCTAGAGGACCCGAGCAGATTGGAGATATGGTGGCACAGACTGGAGTGTTGGCCTCAAATTAAACAGAACCAAAACGGAATACTTATTCTGCGTGAGGATGAATGGATAGAAAGGCTATAAAAAAGATGTATGGATTGTGTGAGGAGTGATATGAAAGAAAAGGGAGTTAGTGATAGTGATAGCGTGACGGACGACAGAACAGAATGGAAGAGAAATACGTAGTGTTGCACCGACGCCGAAAAACACGGGAAAAGGGCAGGAAGATGATGGGTATCTTATAAATAGGTTACTAAGTTTAATCTATTTTAATCAAAAGAGTGGTTAAAAAACCTGGAGGAATATGTAATAAACCGTTATTAAACTTTCAACTGAATGATTGAAAAAAAAAACTAAACCCAGATTGAAAACCAAGTTTCGATAAACGAAAAGTGTATCGAAATGAAAAAATGTCAGATTTAACGCATCACACCACAAAATCGGTGCACTGAAGCCGGCCTAGGGGGGTTGAACGATAGCTCGGCTTTCAACCATATTTGAATACCTAACTCTCGGAACCACGGACGGGAATAAATATTGCATTTTTAACTTACGAAGTCGATCTGAAAGGATGTTGTTTTTAGGTTCGGCTTTAAATTGGAAGCCTCCGGCTTCTGTTTGGTCGAGGAGATTGTTTCTGTTTTACTTGTCTAGAATACGTTCTAGTTTTGACGAATAGATCGAAGAGTTAATTGCTGTTATGTGCCTCTAAGGGTATCGCTTGATATTTTAATTTTTCTGATCTACGTTCGGGGAATTGATCACAATTATATTAGTCCCCTTCCAACTTGTACTACTATTTTGCCCTTCTTTGATTTGGTCCCAGAACCTTTGCTGCTTCAAAAGGCAAATGATGCTTCAATATCTGCCTAATTTTTTCTCAACTATTGCTCAAATGAGCACCAGTATTTCACGTGGAGCGATTGTCTCGCTGACTTCCACAACCCAGGTACTGGATAACACGAGACTTCATAACCGGTGTCTGATTGTATGGCTTTTGACCGAATACCACCGGTAACCACTGTCAAAGATCTCGAAATGACAGCCGGAACCAACGACTTAACGCGAATTCTGAGGCACGGAGAAATCTTGGTATGTTAAGATGGATCATCCACGGAATGACCTCGGCAAGAGCCCAGGTGACCTAGAAGATCGGCGCGTGCGGTTCTTATAGCTTAGCCACGGGCTTCTCATCATTAAAAAAAAACAAATCTTGATAAAAAAGAAAAGATGTGTCATTTGACCGGTCTGTTGTCGCGATTCGAGCTGCCGGCGATTCGATACTCATCAAAGACATGTATTTAGAAATATATGTTTATCAGTTGTCTAGTACTCATATAGCACAAGTTTGGGAATAGATAGCGCTATCTAAAAGCTGTGGAATATTATTATTATTTCACTTCCTCAGAATAATCTTCGATCAATTTACTTTCGATGTGACCTTGAAAAACCAAGACCTAGTTTAAAAATAATGAACATTACTTTGCATTAGATGTTGCAACTAATATAACGCAAGAATAGTAACAATTATTTTTATTACACAAGGCAAAAAACCTTGGGTTCGCAACGTACGCCTTATTGATAGTAAAAAAAAAAGTTAGAAGTCAGCCATAGTGACCAACTTTAAACAAACGCATAGAAATCTCAACTTGAACTTCTATGCTTACATAACTTAAGTAAGATCAAAATGGCGTAACAGTACAGTTATGTATGTGAAAGATAGAGATAAAATAATTGAATCACTATAGCGTGTTGTTTTTTTCTGATCTTATTTAGTCAACACGGGCATAGTGCGCGCGCACTTCAAAGAAATGTCAGCGAGATTGCGGGGCCAGGATTGGTCGAAAGTCTTACTGGCCAGGCGCATTACTTTGTGTAATTAATTTCATCACTACTGCTCTCAAAACGGTGAAGGAAAACATCGTGAGGAAACCGGCATGTCCTAGAACCAAAAATTCGAAGGCATGTGACATCCACCAACCCGCACTGGGCCAGCGTGGTGGATTACGGCCCATTCCCTCTCCTAGAGAGGAGGCCTGAGTCCCAACAGTGGGAATATTATAAGGCCGACTATGCTATGCTATGCTTACTTTGGCCCTGCAAAAAAAGAGGTTTTAATTTTCATGATAGTTTTAATCCAAAGCTGTTTATGCCTAATTCAGTTTTTTTTACACACATAGGTCACAAATTTTACGCTTGATCTAACAAAAACAGTTAATTTCGAAGCGTGAGTGTTTAACGTAACAAGTCTAAGGTACAGAATAACATAAGTCTAAGTACCCACTATATATCGATCTAGAACAAAGCTGGTTGTGTAAATACAGCTGTATGATTAGTCTGAAGTTAGCTCCAGTTGTGTTATGTATGGGCGAGTGATCTACGGTTGTGATTTGATCGAGAGCCGGGTGAAAGGCTTGAACGAATTCTTTGCGTATGAATAAGGACATGGAGCGCTCTGTTTGATGTTTATCCTCGTTTTGAGGATAATGTTATGCGTTTTTTTTTTAGTGTTTTGTAAATAAAGGATAAAACGTGACCCTATTGCTAAGACTCCGCTGTCCGTCCGTCTGTCTGTCACCAAGCTGTATCTCGTGAACCATGATAGTTAGACAATTGAAATTTTCACAGATACTAAAAAAAAGAATAAAATAAATATTTAATGGGACTCCTATACAACAAACGTGATTTTTTTTGACGTTTCTACGGACGGTACAGAACCCTTCGTGCGTTCGTTGAAGTAAGATCTTTTTTAAGCGTTTGAGCAAGTTTTATTAGTTGTATTTTAGAGGTATTCGGAACTGAATGTAAAGTACCGGAAACCTTCGTTGAAAAAGGAGGATCCTCCGACCAGATGGCTGTTATGTCTGATCAGGGCAACCGCCCGATAGATGATTTTTTGGGCTGTTGTATACGTTCAAATCGCACAGAGAACTCTAATTGCGCGTTGATATCGTAGTTTAGTTTCTATATCAGGCCACAGAAGAAAGACTATGTCTTATCTATACCCTGACTAGACTTAAAAGGAGTATGAAATAAAGACAACAGCTTGTTCTAATAAATCACTGTATATTGTCATTGTTACCATTCTGAACGTTGAACAGTGAGTGATAATTACGTAAGAAAGGCGAAAGGGGATTAGCAATGACTGGCGAGATTTGACGATGAAGATAAGTAATCACAAAGTCAATTTGGAGAAGGTAGTAAGGGTGGATTATATGCGGAAGGTTCATAAGCCATAAGTAAATTGATATAGAAATTGATACCTCTTTTCATTATGGCCAGGCTCGCGTTTGGCCACTTTTTCACTTGATGGTAAGCGATGATGTGGCCGACGATGGAGCAAGCTTGCCTGTCTAGGCAAGCGTGTCTTTAAGTCAAGAGTAAACAGGTTAGGCTTCTGCCTAACCTATTTACTCTTGACTTAAAGACCCCTAGGTTATAGCTATCAGGAAACACATACTCCGGCAAGGATATCCACTCCTTAGCTGTACGCACAATTAATGTATTCCCAAAACGCTTTGTACGTATGGGTGGGATGTCCACCATGTACCGGTGGCGCAACGCTACGGTCTACTGGTCCGATGAAGGAACGGACTTGGCTGAATTAAATTGTGTAATTCCAATGCACACTCCCCGAAATGTACCTAAACAATACAGGGTAGCAACTTGGCGTCGATGCTCAAGACTTTGGCAGTTTTAATTCGACAAGAGCATGAAGAAAGAGTATCAATCGAGCAGCTGCCGGATTGTTCGAAAGCATTTTCACGGCTCTGGAACGCAAAGGGCAACTAAAGGAGCACTGGTGGGGTTTACTGAGGTGGGGCAGGAAGAGGCTTAAAATAATTTTTCACTAAAAAATAAAAGCATGCCAATCCAGGACTCATAAAAAAAACCCTGCCAAACCAGGAACCATTTGCAACAAAACGAATTTACTCGTAAATCCTACAAAATAGACTATTACAAAAGCTACAAGACAGTTGACAGTTCGCCAGCTCATTATTGCGCATACGCAGGGGCGAGTCTACGCCTACGATTCAAAGTCCTTGCATAACTGATGACGTCACCTAATGAGACTGTCAATTAAAAATGTTAGGCATTTTATGCTTCGAAAACTGGGCTGACGCTGAGATTTCGATCTAGTGTTTGTACTGGCTTTCGCTTGTAAGTTTTTGGAGTCGGAGTCCGATAAATATATAACGTACATACTTTCTGTCAGCGCGAAGGGGGCGTGTTTGTTTTCTCCACACGTTTTTCGCCATCTCCTTGGTTTAGATTACCTCTTTGCAGAAAGAAGTAACTGTTTCTAATTTCCTCTCACTCTGTGGTCTACTTACCTGTATTTCTTCATCGATATCGTTCAGCCTTTGAAACGTAATTCATTCATGAAGTATTAAATAAACAGGATATGAAAACATTCCTTCTGTCTACGTCAAGATGGATGGATGTTACTTAGGGGTCGGAAAAATGTTTTTCAATCCATTTTAATTCCTTGCTTTTCTAATAGCCATACCCTTATTATCTCTCTGTTCCTTCATATCATCCTTTTTATCCATCCCTCACCCTCCAAGTCTTTAACAATCATTTTGTTTCAAAATTCGCCGAGTTGCTAGCCTGTCGGTATTCTACCGGTTGCATTTCGGGGAGTGTGTGTCGGAATTGCATAACCTAATTCCGCCTAGCCCGTTCCATCATCGGACCACCAGGCAATGCGCCACCGGTACATGGTGGACATCCCACCTACGCACAAAACATTTTGGGAACACATTCATTGTGCGTACAGCTAAGGAGTGGAATTCCTTGCCGGAATCTGTGTTTCCTGATAGCTACAACCCGGGAGTCTTTAAGTCAAGATTGAATAGGTTACTTCTGGGTAAGCGCGTTCCATTGTCAACCGCATCGTCGCTTTCCATCAGGTGAGATAGCGGTCAAGCGCAAAACTATCAAGAATAAAAAAAAATCGAACGTATGTAGTTGCCCAAGTCGACGACGGCGCGTACTGTTCCACGCGCGCCTCAAGGAGATGTCAGCAAATCGTAGAGGCCCGAAAGCGAAGCCCCGGGCCCTGGGACGAAGGCAACGAAGGATGTCAGACTTTTATTGACTAAAAACCTACTCCTGTAGGTTTTTAGTCAATAAAAGTCTGACACTATCTCCCGCTCCGCCCAAGAGCGGGTTTTGTCATAAGATGATTTTATCACCCAATAAAAAAATAAAAAAAAAACGTATGAAGTTACTTGATCATAAAGTCTATGTCACTACTTTTTATAAAGTTACTTAACGCTATAAAATATTTAACGACTGGGCTTTTTTCAATAATACAATCAACAGTCGTAAATCCATAGTTCACATCTATATTTCACTGAATAAATAAAGTAAGTAACAGAATCTTTCTGTTATTTATTTACGAGGGTCATACTGAAACTACAAATCACGACGTCAGAACAGTGTAAAGCCACTCACGGTCAACATGTTCTTACTTCAAGAAGAATTCGAGACCACTTACAGAATCGCACTTTTATTGCTTTGTCCTATTACGTAACAACGAATTCTAGACTTGATAGAATTATTAATATCAGACTAATATTAAAAAAAGCGAAAGTTTATGAGTTTGTATGTTTGTTAAGGAGGTTCTGCGAATCTAGAGGAGCCGAGCACGAATACATTACACGAATTTGAGCTTGGCTCGTGCTCATGCGAAAACACACCTTCTAACACACGTACACACACAATTTCACTATATACACCCAGAAGACATTTACTATTCATTTTTAATTAATTTGTTCTATTATTTAAAATTCCTGCCCCTCCAGCCAAGTTACAATCGTATCATTCGCGCCGAACGCCTCGAATAGGCCACGCCTCCGATTCCTTTGTTCTGACGTCATCTCAACGCTCAGTCACGTGGTCAGAACTTGAACTTTTATTAATAGAAACATTGTCTTTATTTTCTTGAGATCGTATTTGCAGATCCAGCTCCTGGGTTTAAGGCACTGCGTGCCGAAATACAGGCAGGTTCGGCAGTAGATGCAAAATTAAGCACAATTGTGACTTTCTCGTGTAAGGCAACGAAGGAACATAGGAGTGGGTTTCTGTCTGACACGCCATCTCGCTCCGCTCAAGAGCGGGGCATGTCACTGGATGAATATCCCATCGAAGAAAAAGACCTACACCAGGTTCTGTTAGTTTATACACTGACAACCGAGTAAAAATCCAGAATCAAGTCTGCTATCGAAAAATTCCACATGACAGAGCGGACAGTATAAAAGGTGTGTTCAAATGCCTTAACTTATTTCGAATGGAGTATACCGCTGCATCATCTTACAAAAAATTCAAGATACGCCCGCGAAACAAATTCCGCTCCCGCGAGCGAAAACCGCGTCGTGAGTACAGACTCTTATCGTAAATCAAATATTCATATCTGAGCAAACTGAATTTGGTATAAATCTTAGCGTAAGTTAGCCAGTTTGTAAGTTTAATACGTCGTTCGTAGTAGGGGTGTTACGAATAATCGCATCCGCATCCGCAAATGTGGAATATTCGCATCAATTATGAAATTTTCATCCGTTTACATATCCGCATCAAATCAATACAATAGATCTTTAACAGATGCGATGATTCATAACTACGACACAATGACTAAAGACTGAAACTGCGGTAAGCGGACGCCCGTCACGGAAACCGGATTATTTATTACCAACGCAATGTCGCTAGATCAGCTTTTGCGGTGTGCATGTAGTCGTGTCGATAAAGAACTTAATATTTATTACGTAACAAAAGGGGGCGCGGGGCCAGGCTCCCCGCGCCGGATGCCCGCGCGGGTCTCCGCAACGGAGCTTTTTTGTAAAGGACCGTGTGGGCGATGTAACTCTCTTTGCTGTAACTTGGGCTTTTGCTATTTGTTGTCATCGTTCGCTTACTGACACACTGAGCCGTAGTAAGCATTGGTGACAAGATCCTACAGGTTTTGTTTTACTTATCAACGTAATTCCCACAGTGAATTCTTTAGTGTTTGTTAACTCTAAAGAATTCTCCGTATCCGCATTCGCATCCGCGGATGTTGAAATGTTTGCATGTGTAACAACCCTAGTTTGTAGACAGCTCTGGGGATCAATTTTTAATAAGTTTGCTTGTCTGCGCGCCTATTACACGAACCACACGATTGTTATGTTTTAGCGGTACGTGCCCTTGGGATGTTTGTGGATCGATTTTGAAGGAGGATTTTTGAGGGTTAAGATTGGCTTTCGAGAGTTTTTACACGGTAACGAAGCGGGATCAAAACAAGTAAAAGTTAGAAAATAATTTCGTTTTGGGTTATATTGTAATTGAAAACCACCACTAATATTATAAAGGCCGAGGTTTCACGTTCTATTGATGAGTATGAAAACTAAGCAGGTATGTTTGTTACTTCTCCTCCTTCCGAAGAACCACTAACTCCCAAAAACCAAGCTTGACTTAGACCTGTACCATGACGTTAAAAGTAAGATTGTTTCATTCTTATTTCCAGTGTGGATAAGAGATGGCGCTAGACAACCTGTATAGCTCTGTCTCTTACCAACACTAAAATAAAAATGAAACAATTTTACTTTGAACGTCATGGTAACGCCGTTAGTTTGGGAGTTAGTAGATCATTTACTGTGTGCTGCTGTACAACCAACCAGAGAATTGTATATGTATACTGATTATTGTGTCTTTATATGTATATGTATACTGATTAAGATTGTACTTTTGGAGCGAAATAAATGAATATTATTATTTATTATTATTATTACTTGGTCATGCTTAAACAACTGAACGGATTTGGAGAAAATTTTGGCACAGGAATAGATCATGTTCAGGAATAGCACATAGGTAACTTTAATTCCAGGAAAATGTTTCCTCGCAAAAAAAAATTGGAACATCTCCTATTCAATAATATTTTTAATAGCCGATCTTTATTTATCATACAATTTTATAATTTACTTTTTAACCCTTACCCATTTTGGTCATATTCGCAAACATTCAGTAGTTCATTCCCACTTTCACCTTCATTTCATTTTTTAAGTTAACATCATATACAAAACCTGAATCCAAATAAAAAAACCGCATTCAAATCGGTTCACCCGTTTTGGAATTACAGTGCCACAGACAGACATAGCAGTCAAACATAAACCCCCTCTTTTTGCGCGAGGAGATAAAAACCTTGAGTGATTCTTTAAAACCAGTCCAGTCCCAAAAACAAATGAAAACAACTGAGCTATTTTGGAAAGTTGTTTCACTCAGTACTCAATCTATTATTTACTACTACAGTAAATTACAAAATTTAATAATCAGAATTTCGCTCATTTTCATTAACAATATAGGCCTGTATCTCTGCTAATAATATCAAGCTTAACTGTTGGCTGTGTTGTCATTATTTATAATGAAAAGTAAACAACAGAACATCAGTGAGATTCGATTGAAAGCATAACTCTGTCGCAAGTAATATTTATTTTTCGACTGTTTTCGAAAATTATAAAGTTAGAGCTGTCTCAATCAGCGAACGTAACGCAAAATGTGTCCTAAATTTATAAATTTACAGTTCAAATTCCCAGAACTGCTGGCTCATTCATTAGTTAGTACAATCAGGGCCCAAGCAAACATCAGACCGGTGGATTTTGTTTGAATTATTATTTCTGTTTGAATTATCCTAAACAACGCGAGACCCGAATGGAAAATTCTTGTTCTGTGTATGAAATCTAATTAAGTACGTAGTAAAGCCGTGTTTTGGCTCGTTTTGGAGGAATCAAGACGTATAAGATCAGCGAATTTAGTACAACTTTAATTATTATGTAATTTACTTTTAACACTGTCTCTAGAGGGACTAGTGGCTAAGTAACAAGCGTACGATTCGATCTTTCTTATAAAACAAAATTCCTATCGCATCTGTTACAATAAATCTGTCTGTTTATTCGCGAAAAGCTCAAAAAGTACTAAACGGATTTCGATGTGGTTTTCACCGATAGATACCTATAGTGATTTATGAGGAAGGTTCAGATGTGCTTATTTATAGTAAAGAATAGTCGTGAATTTCACAGATTTCTAACACCCGTGCGACGCTAGGGCAGTTTGAACTTACATGCCCTTTTTTTTAGGTGGGAATATCATTCAATGACAAATCCCGCTCTTGGACTGAGCGGGAGAAAGTGTCAGACTTTTACTGAATAAAAATCCCACTCATGTTCTTTGAATGGCCCACTCACACCTCCCCCCCTTAATAAACGCCATGCTCTAGTCTTAGTTTTGCGAGCTAACGTAAACTATCGCGTTTGCGTTTGAATGACTTCAGTCGCGGACATTCTCGACTCAGCAGTATGCATAATATCATGAAGTGCTGACTAAAACGCTGACTAGTTGAGACGTGAGATTTATACGTTACTACTACGTGTGTCCTACATTCGCCATACATTAGGCTAACACTATTTCCAAGAACGTTAAGCAATAAACAAAATTTGTCATGCAAAAAGAAATCTGCCGCGTTGGGCTAGTTAGTGGCCGTAAAGGCTGAGCGTGGGGTGTCTGCGTTTGGTGGGTTATTTCCGAATCTCAGTAGCAACTAAATCCCGATCATGGTAAAAAGCACAAAACTTGTTCGATTCAACCTGTTCTTCGCTGTCCTCACACAGCAACGCCCTAAGGGCTATATTTCACAGGGACACCATGGCGGCGCAATTGGTCGCGCCGCCATGGTGTCCCGGTGAAATATAAAGAAAGAAAGAAAGAAAAAGTGTTTATTCACGTCAAACATGGCACATACCTTAAAAATAAAAACAACAAATAACAACAAACGACTTAAATTATAGATGGTAGGATATGCGCCACATCCGCGCAAAACGGCCAACGCTCAGCAAAATGCCAGGGCTCGTGCAAGACCGAGCCTCAGCACTGATTTTCAGCACCAACCGTCGACGACGGTGAGACGTTGATCGAAATATAGCCCTTAGCCGAGGTCCGTACCCCACACTTGCCATTAGCGTCTTGTCGCTTTATCATCATCATCATCATTTCAGCCGAAAGACGTCCACTGCTGGACATAAACCTCCCCAAAAGACGCCATAACAATCGGTTCTGCGCGTCTTCTATCCATCGGATTCACGCGAGCCTCACTAGGTCATCGGTCCACCTTGTGGGAGGCATTCCAATGCTGCGTTTTCCAGTACATGGTCGCCACTCCAGAACCCTTCCCCATCGACCATCTGTTCTCCGACCAATGTGCCCTGCTTACTGCCACTTAAGTAGTCCTGGCTGGAGACTTTAGTTTATTAAGCCACTATAGGTTAGACAATCTCATAGGTTGACCTACGAGAGACCGTCATCATCTTCCTGCCCTTGTACCGTGTTATTTGGGGTCGGCGCAACACGTTTTTTTCTTCCATTCTGTCCTGTCATGCGTCATGCTGTCAATAACTCCCTTTTCTTTCATATCACTCTTCACACAATCCATCCACCTTTTTTTTTGGCCACCTTCTCCCTCTCTATCCATCCACATGTATACTCAAACTCTTTTAGTAACATGCGTTTCATCGCTCCTCTTTACCTGACAACACAGACACAAACGATTTCCTTTCAACTTTTCAGTCACTGGCGCTACTTTTAAACTTCCTCTAATATACACACAAAAAAATATGGCACCCCACTGCGTACCCTTACGTCACGCTTGTATTCCCCGAAGGGAAGGTTTTGTCAAAAACAAGAACAATACTTAATTGGCCCTTAAAAGTCCCTAAGTTCATAAAATTATTACTTTTCGCTCCTTACTTGGGCCATACCAAGACAAAATGTTTGAAAACAAGAAGACGAAGATGGCATTATTTGTAGTTCAGATGTTAACGAATTAAATACAACAGAGACACGCTTTACTTATTAGTCTGTGAATAAGGGAATAAGTACGTATTGTGTTTAATGTATTAACATTTGAAACACAATCACACTACCTAAGTAGTGTCACAGTACCACAGTATTTATCCTAGGTTAGGTGAGTGTACCTAATCTACCTACTTAAGTTACTTGCTGAAGTTAACTCTACTACTTAACATATATGGTTAAGAATAACAATTTAATAATGTGGAATTTAAATCAATTGACTTTTGAATGTACTTACTATTTGACTGCATAATAATGAATATACTGGACATAATTTATTTTTGACTATAATATACATAAACTTGTGTATTTTGTAATGAAATTTAAAATGACTAAGTAATGTAGGAGCAGTGGTGGCCGAGTGGTAACGACCCCGACTTACGAGTTGTAGGTCGCGGGTTCAAACCCAGCCAGGCGCATTACTTTGTGTAATTTATTTCATCACCACTGCTCTCAAAACGGTGAAGGAAAACATCGTGAGGAAACCGGCATGTCCTAGAACCAAAAATTCGAAGACATGTGACATCCACCAACCCGCACTGGGCCCGCGTGGTGGATTACGGCCCATTCCCTCTCCTAGAAAGAGGAGGCCTGAGTCCCAGCAGTGGGAACATTAAAAGGCTAATTATAAGTAATGTAAATGTATTTTTTATACGTACTAAATTTGTACGCCGTTTTAGGCAAAACATGGACGCTCAGAGCATATTAATTTAATACCTTCATGTCTGATTAGTCAGTTTATGTAAACACATGTGTGACAAATAAATTATCTTTCTTTCTTAAGTCACAACTTAAGTAACAACCTAAGTAAGTTAAAACCCGCAGGAGATGCCCCTAGCGTTGGAAGTCGCAGGGCGATTTCCAGCCCCCGTTGGGGCTTGGCTTGAGGACGCCGAGTGACCCATTGGTCGTCGTCCAAGTCTTTAATTTCAATTCTCTGTTCGAAGGAGCTACCACGGCCCAGGTAAGCAAAGGATAAATGGAGGAACACGCCGCCACGTGTTCCACGTGTGTAAAAGAAAATAAAAAAGGAATTTAACAGTGTTTTTTATTTCGTGTCTTTAAGAGTGAATGGGCTACTTCTAGCCAAGAGTGCTCCGTCGTTGACCACATCGTCACTTTCGGACAGGTGAGATGTGGTCAACCGCGAGCCTATCAATAGTAATAAAAAAAAACTGGGCAAGTCGAGGGTTCTGTACAAACTAACCTATGTAAACAGTTCAATTCCCGAATGGGGTCTCGAAGATTTTCCGAACCACAAAAGTTTTTTGTTGTGACGTAACAAAAAACAAGCAATACAGCTTCAAGAGACCGCAGACACGGTATATGGTATACGCGTTCAAAAGATAAAGGGCCATGACAGACAGACGGACAGACAACAGTGATCCTCTAAGGGTAGCCGTTTTTTTCCTTTTGAGGTACGGAACCCCAAAAATATCAATTTAAATTTGTTCTGACCTGTACTGAACCTGTACAGCATGCTCTGCTGAAGAAAATTAAAGGTAATAAAAAAAAATAGCCTACGACCGATTCTCAGATCTACCAAATATACTCAAAAAATTTCATAAAATAAGTCATTTTTTTTTATTGATATAAGCTTTTGCTTGACTGCGATCCCACCACTCGGGTTTCGGAGAAAATCGATAACAAATACTGTGACACGAGATTATTATGTATTGGTCTAGCGGTCCAGACAGACGTTGTCCTACACAAATATACCCTTTTAGGAGGAGTTAGGTGACAAACACACGTACAGAAAAATTATATATATAAAGCTAAAGATATACTGAATTATTTAGCACAAAATACAAGTAAGAAGGTACACTTACGTTTCGATATCGTTGTTGCGATATCTAATTCATGTTTGGCGGCCAGAGCGCCGTCTCTTTCGTAGCTTCAGGTTCTGTAACAATTCAAGAATTTAATATTAATATTATCGTCCGACATTATGAAATGACAAAAGGAGATTTTGAATTGGTAGAGGTAGCTATTTATATCAGCTTTTGAAATACCTATAATTATTTGACTATTGTTCTATTTATTTGACTGGCCTGTAGTTCTATAGTGAGTGGTTAGTGGCCCTGACTGCTATGCCGGAGGTCATGGATTTTCAGAGGTCTTTACTGGATTAGTTTTACACAAATTTAAAAATTGATTTCAATAGAAGTCTACATAATATCCACAAGATACTGTGAACTCCAAAATATCTAATGAAAATGTGTAGTAACGTCATAATTGCGTACGAGTGGTTGTATGAAAAACTGTGAAAATGTATGGCGAGCGAACGAAATTTAGAGAGATAATGTTATTGCACAACGCCATCTATTAATCGAATTAGGAACTAATTTAATAAACACCATCTACGTGAAAAAGTGTGAACTAAATTAACAATAACGTACGTAAATATGATTTTATATATCATCATCATCATCATCATCATCATTTTAGAACTTGAACAATCAGTCAAAACTATTATCGGTCATAACCATTCTAATAATAATATTGGTCAAAAGTACTTGTTAGTTAAAAACTGTACCTCAATTTTATCTAAATTCCTCAATTTATTTCCGTTTTTTTCTGCAAAATATCTATTGTTCCACCAAAAATATTAATTGTGCACTAAAATATACTCGTGTAGGGGGTTTTAAAAAAAAAATATCACAAAGGGGATGACGGGGTCCTTCTCTCTCTCTCTCTCTTTTATAATTGTAAAAAGTCCATAAATATTTGGTGTACATTTTCTCCTAATACAAATACAATTTACAAAAAAAAAACTTCATAATCCTTAAGCCAAAATAAGCATTCAGAACTCTTTTAAATAAACTGGTTTGCATCCGCACACTGTCAGTAAGGTTCAGTTGAAATCAGTACCAGGTAACTACTACGTAGTTTTCTGGCATTTTGCTGGTTTGGCGCAGCCGTGAGACACAATTTGCCTACTGCGGTTTTCCCGTCCAATTATATTTTAGGTGTCTTCAAAGCTAGAGTGAATAGGCTCTTAATAAACTTGTGCTCTTCACCATCAACGATTGCATCACTGCGTACTGTCAGGTGGGATCGCAGTCAAGCACTAGTTTATATCATTTAAAAATATAAAAGACACATGTTAGTGTTTTTTTTAAATCGTAAGTTCCTACAGGTTGTTTTTACACTGTACTTGTTTTTGTATTTGCCAAATAAAATATTTTCTTTCTTTGTTCTTTCATCTACACATCCGCATAAAATCTTTCCTCATGCCCAACGGACTACTCGACAAAGAGGCCCAAAACCGGCGCATGATCATTATAAAAGCCGAATAAGTTCGTTATGCGTGATCCTGTGGCTTTGCTTGTGGGGCACGTTCCAACCGTTGCTTCTATAGCTGTGTCGGCCTTGGATAGACAAAAAATATATAATAATTGAGCTCAGGTAGCAACAAACGTGATTTGTAGACCTCCAGACGGTTTCTACGATTTTTTGGGGTTGATTTTTTGTATTCTGGCCGCTTTCCCTTTATCTTTCTATTTTTTGTGGAGGTTTATGTATTACTTAGAAATGTGGATTATATAGTTGGTTTAAGATAAAGGAAAAGAAAAAAATGAGTAAAAATATTGACCTTAAATAAAGCAAGAATAGAAAGACCAAACTGTGCCTCAAGGCTCTAAATAAGTAAAAACATTTATAATAACCTTTAGATACTGACAAAATCTTTATTGAAATGCTAATGTCTAAGCTGGTCTTTACAATATAAAAATATATACCTACCTACTATTAATTACATGCGGGTAAAGTAGGTAATATTAGCTTGTGGCTGGACTATCAACATTATTTCAGCCGAAAGACATCATGTACTGCCGATTGGACATAGGCCTCCCCAATGTATCGCCACAACGACCAGTCCTGAGGGTCTCGCATCCATGGGATTCCCGCGACCCTCATCAGGTCATCGGTCTACCGGTACATCGAACTAGTTCAGTGCAGTGCAAAGGTCTTTCATCTGAATGTCACATAAGTCGTATATTCTCACTAAATAAAAAAAAACTATAACACTAAACATCGCGATTTCGTGATAAAATTGCCAAATTCCAATTTCAATGAAAAATTTATTCGAAATCTTCGAAATTGGATTCGTTTTACCGATTTTGAAGTTCATTGTCACTAGTCCAAGGTTATTACGAACTTGCCGACACGCTTTCGTTAAATTGACGGACAAAACGATTTTGTCATTACGTTGTATAATGCTAAGAATTTTTATTAAAAGTAGTTTTATCAAACCTTGATAGTTGAATGAATTTAGGTTACAAGATTATTGAAATATTTTCAGTACGGTACGTAGGTAAGGTATTTTTTTTTTACCCAAAGAAAGCAAACTTACAGGATCAACGTTTTTTTATACCAAAAACACTAAAATCTAACATGCTTTAAAAAAATAACATACCTACTCGTGCTTTTTTTTGGACACCCACTGTACTTGCAGTACTAAGGGTTCGAAATTAAGTACAACGCCATCTAGCCTGTTACACTAGAACTGCGACTACATCAACTAAGATCCCAGTTCTAGATGGCGCTACCGCTCGAAAGGTGTTCAATAAATAACCACGCAAAGGCGAATTTAAGAATGACATTATGCGATTTCTAATCTATTGTGAATAAGACTTGCAAACGTAATCTTACATAAGATTATTCATGTGAGGCAATCGGTTATAGATTGAAGATTGAACTAGGTGTTTAATGCGGTAAGGAACGTTCTTTTCAAACGAGAATGTAGGTAATGGAAGATTTCAACGATTGAATTGGCAGTCGTAATACATTAATAATAATTATGTGTTTAGCCTTATTTACTTTGAAAAGATGAAGATATTTGATGATATCACATGTCAATAGACTTCAATGAAATTAAGTAAATATCTATTTTGTGTTTGTCTTATAAATAGCCTGTTGCTTTTTGGCCTCGAAATGAAAGGGAAAGCTGGTTGTGTGTGTGTCTAATTTCCACGAATAAATGAGTACGGAACCCTTATAGGATCACTTTGTTGTCTGTCTGTCAAGACCCTTTATTTCGAGAACGCGTGGAGGTAACGAGTTGAAATGAAAACCGTATACTCAGGTCTGCGGTCCCTTGAAGCTGTGAAAATATCAAACTTCCGAATTAACGGAAAAAAAAGGTACAGCTGTTTATGTCGCAAAAAAAAATATATTTCGGCACTCTCAAGGGAATCAAAATTAGTAAGTTACTCGGTACTTCTCGTTGACCTAGAATCCCGAAATTTGGAATGAAGCAAGGTATCACAGCAAAAGTATAGGAAAAAAAGATCTGAAAACTGTAAATTTGTAGTTAGGTCACAAAAAAATTTTTTACGATTCGGAAAAATCGTCGTAACTCAATTCGGTAATTGAACTGTTTTCATGGATAAGTTTGCATGGAACCCTCAAAGCGCGAGCCTGACTCGCACTTAACTAGCTGGTGCCCGACTTCTTAAAATAGTAGATACATTACCATTTGGTTTCAATTTTAAGTTTTTTTTTCTCGCGGAACCCAATTCTTTTTATAAAATAAAAGTACAATCTACCAGCGAGTTTCGTCGAAATCGGTCTAGCCATTTTGGAGATTAGCCAGAAAAAACAGACGGGCAGACCGACCGATAGAGATAAAAACTTAAAAAATGTATTTATGTGTGCGTTATACATTTAGTAAAAAATATTATTTTGATATTACACACGGACGCTTCAATTTTATTTATAAGTATGAATGTATAGATAAAAGCTGATTTTTAACTAAAGGATAAAATATAAATATATCGTAATCGATGTCCACATAGGACTACCACAATACCGCCATCAACGTCCCAACTGACAATGTTGGTCTAGTGGTCAGTGGCCCTGACTGCTATGCCGGAGGTCGTGGGTTCGATTCCCACCCAGGACAAATGTTTGTGTGATGAGCACGATCATTTGTTCTGTGTCTGGGTGTAATTTATCTATATATGTATGTATTTAGAAATATATAAGTATGTTTATCAGTTGTCTAGTACCCATAACACAAGCTCTGCTTAGCTTGGGACTAGACGGCGTTGTGTGATAGTTGTGGAATATTATATTATTATATTATTATTAACTCAAGCTTTGTAATTTCACACTCTATCAACTCAAGTACAAGCGATTAGAGATTAAACACACCATGCAGCTGCAAATCCGGTCCTAGTTTCTGTTTAAAGATTTGACAGATTACTGTTGCAATTTATTTTAGTCCAAAAATATGGTAATTATATCATCATCATGTTCCTGCCTTAGTCCCGTGTTATTTGGGGTCGACGCAACATGTTTTTTCTTCCATACTGTCCTGTGACCTGTCACCATAGATATAAGAAAGGAGGAGATAGGTTAAGTAGTAAAAATTGTACCGGAACACGATGTCTCCAGTTTCCCTACCACCGCCGAAACTACTACATTTGCAGTAATATTTACGCAGTCGCGCACACATCCGCAAATCATAAATCAGTCCGTACTACACAGTCAATTATAAACCTTACCTCCCTAAAAACAGCGTGTATTTTCCATGCACCGTGCAACTTACGCACACATTAAATGTCGATGTGCTATGCAAAAGCAATTTATTTTACATTTACGCTAGTGATTGACTAAATAGAAAAGTTATCGATTTTTCCATTTTTTTTGTTGTGCTATTTCTTTTGGGTCCCAAAAACAAAATCATAAAATGTTAATAATAATAATTTAATAATAATAATTATTAATTATTTATTAATTTGTTTTCATAAAACCCAAAAACTAACCATTTACCCGTATAAGGCCATTATATACGTCATTTCAGAACGTCAATATCAAATACTAAAAATCGGCCAAGTACATGTCCTGGTCCTCTAAAATCCTGAAAATTTTAATAACTTATATTATGAATTATTGCATGAAAAACCTTTCAGTTACTAAAAAAACTTTAACTCAGGTCTAGTCTTAATTTAAGAATTGCCCATTCAAAAAGACTGCGTTTTTTTTTGACAGGCTAAAGCATTTCTGGTTGAAAGTGGAATGAGCATATAGTACTATATTTTTTTAGGGAATCCATTAGGTGGCCTTCCATCAATCCATTGCTTTATTAAAATTGCGTCTTTCGGGAAACTGAAAACATAAAATAACATTGTATTATCATTTTACCTAACTTACTGCTAAACCTCACCATGTAAGACTTTTGTTAGGAAAAAAATACTGTTTTGAAAAAAAATTTCTATCTTGTTAAATAAAGAGAACAAATAAAGAGCTAGAACATGTTGCCTTATTTTAAGCAAAAGTCGTTGTTAAATTCTGAATTATGCTATTTCTTTACAACTCTGTAAAATAATCAAAATAAATAAAAATATTTACATTATTTTACTTTGAATATCCAACCAATCGATATTATGGTCGATAGTCTATATTAGTAGATCATACAGGCACATCATTAACTCGCCGCAACTAACAGCGGCTTTATTATGAAATACACCGCACTGATAAAGTATCGTTATGTTATTTTTACATTGCTTGTTCCGTTACTGAGCGTTAAAATTAAGTAGTGGTTAAAGAGCAATGTATTTACTGTAAGATTAATACAGTCACCTTGATATTTGAAAACAAAAATAACGTAGTAGCAGCAAGGGATATTATAAGATTTGTTGTTTTTACTGATTTTAAAGATAAATATAGTATTAAACTTGTACTTCCATATGGTAAGAGATTCCATGATGACCCAGGCTTCTCTTATCGCTTCGGTTCTTGCATGAAACCACTGAACAACACAGCATTTTAAATTTGTTTACGATCACGTATCGCGTATCTCACAAGTTTAAAACTGACGGCCGTTTGCCCGATCGTGTGCATTTTGCGCAACTCGCGCGGACATGCACACGCCCCCTTGCCACTCACCTGCCTGTCACGCTATCACTGACACCTTTTTCTTTTATATCACTCCTCACACAACCCATCCATCCACATGTATACTCATAACTCTTTTAGTAACATGCGTTTCATCTCTCCTCTTCATTACCATACCAAGACAAACGATTCCCTTCCAACTTTTCAGTCACTGGTTTTACTTTCAAATTTCCTCTAATATACTCATTTCTCACTTTATCCAGTCTCGTTCACACATCCATCTCAAGTTGAGATCGATGTGTTCGATCGGTACAACAGACTCGCAATAGGCACTCTGAATATAAAACATTATCGCATCAGTTGAATACTCATGAATTTTTAATTACTATCCCAAGTTTTCCATGTAGCGTAGTCGGCTTTATAATGTTCCCACTGTTGGGACTCAGGCCTCCTCTCTAGGAAAGGGAATGGACTGTAATCCACCACGCGGGCTCAGTGCGGGTTGGTGGATGTCACATGTCTTCGAATTTTTGATTCTAGGACATGCCGGTTTCCTCACGATGTTTTCCTTCACCGTTTTGAGAGCAGTGGTGATGAAATAAATACCACAAAGTAATGCGCCTGGCTGGGTTTGAACCCGCGACCTACAAATCGTAAATCGGATCCGTTACCACTCGGCCACCACCGCACTATAAGTAAGATATATGAGTAAGACTAGAGAGGGAATATGAGTAAGACTTGAGTTATATTTAAGACTGAGAGCGTCAGTATTTCTCAGACTATGCCTTACCTTCTTTTCAACTCTTTGTGCCCCAATACTACACAACGCCATGTTTATTTTGACATAATTATACTGTTTTTAGCACTCTCGTGTCGCTGGCTGGGTTTGAACCCGCAACCAACAACTCGTAAGTCGGGGCCGTTATCATTCGGCCACCACTGTTCTTACAGTTTTCCATGTATTCAACTTAAAATCTTACTAAGTTAATCTTCAAGTAAAACGGTGATAACAGTTGTCAATAAACACTTAATTCCAACACGTTTACCTTCGAGTATTGCCGTAATCCTTTCACTAAACTGGCCTTTATTATTTGCGTCATCAAAATGCATCATCTGTCTACTTTATGAAACAACAAAACGTAATTGTTATGGAAATAGTTTAAATAGAGAAGGAAGGGCACATGTTGATGTAGGTTACGTAATCTGTTGAGAAATAGAAGCCAATGAAATGAAGGGTAAGAGAAATGCGGGTGCTCCTTTGTTTTCGACGTACGAATGGTAAATTAACCTTCTGACGGTCTGTTTCAAGGTTTTACAACGTATAAACCATTCATATTTAGACAATATAAGTATACGTCTTGTTTTAAAATATTAATCAAGTACATAGGTGGTGGTGTATGTGGTTGAGCATATTCGTAAGAAGTTGGCAGTAGTATCATCACAACGTTAATGTTTCTCTGTTTGTCGACTTAGACCAATTTTTGTTTTTTTTTTATATGTATATATATATATTATATTTACCTATATTGTATTGTATCTGTGATTCATTTGTGTGTGTTTTTTATATTGACTTTTTTTTCTTCTCTCTCTTTTATTGCACCTACCTCTATTCTTCTCTGCATCACCCAAAGGTTGACTGGTAGAAAATGCCTAAGGCATTAAGTCCGCCTCTGTACCTTTATGTGCATGAAGTATAAATAAATAAGTACATAACCTGACGGAGCAATAGCCTTAGATATGGCATTATTTTCTGGGGAAACTTTACAAATAAAGACATAATATTTAGAAGGCAAAAACGATGCTACTGGTATGTTTGGTCTTAAAATTACAGACAGTTGCAAACCATATTTTATTGAACATCAAATTCTCTCACTTTCTTCCTTGCACATATTAGAAACGGTATTATTTGTTAAAAAGAATTCCCAATTATTTCCGAAGACTTCAGATGGCTCCGAAAGAAGTCAACGTGATAATCGGAGACTTCGTATACCTAGGGCTAAAACAGCCCTCATGCGTAAAAGTGTGTTCTGTAAGGCCCCAATTTTCATGACAGCTACAACCTAGGGGTCTTTAAGTCAAGAGTGAATAGGTTACTTCTAGGCAAGCGTGCTCCATCGCCGGTCAAATCAGGTGAGATAGTGGCCAAACGCAAAGCTGGAAATTTGTCACTGCAGCACACGGATTGATAACAATTCCGCCTCGGTCGCAATGACAACCTTTCTCTACTTTCCTACAAGATTTCAAATATTCAAGACTAAATCATACATGTCGCATGCTTAATAAAAAAGAGACCTAACTAAAAAAAAAGTATTTCAAAATTGGACCTTATTATTGAAACATATTTCTTAAGATTCAAATACCTTATTTTTGAGTTAGGTCTTTTTATAATTAAGCATGCGATGTGTAAGAAGCCTAGGACTAAATCCAATCCACAAGTCTTCCTATTTCAAAGACAAACCCAACTAGGCCAAGTATACACAAACAATTTTAGTATACAGTTCATTAGTAATAGGTACCTTACCTATAAGTTTAGTGTGTCCGTGACTTTATGTCATTCGGCGTAGGCGGTGACAAGGGTCTCACTTTATTTACTCCTCAGTTACGCCCCTTTTCATTACGGAACCCGTATGCTAAATGCTTGGACCCTTATTACGGAAACCAGAATTGGGAGTATGGGCAGAATAATATTATTACGTATTATTACATTTCTGTCGGAGTTGTTAAGATTTTAATGTATGATCTTAGCAGGTATATTGGGTTGTGGGTGTTGAATTTTTGAGGCATAAGTTGTATTATCGGTCGATATAATCTTGTAAACGATAATAAGAAAAAAAACATTTTTTAATTCATTTGCATACACTAACACAAAGCACGATTTAGTAACTTTTAATATTTTAAATATTTCATTTTTCAAATATATTTGGGAAGGCGTTGACTCCTGACATACAGGACCGCCTAGTTCGAAAGTCAGGCTTCATAAATTGTACCTTTATTATGAAAATAAAGAATAATTCTTTGTTATTATTTTTTTATTAAAATAATTTTTAATTAATTTTAAGTGTAATTTCACTACCGGCGGCCATTGACCCCATCAGCTGCTTATTAATAAAGTCAAAGTCAAAGTCAAAGTCAAGTCAAAGTCAAAGATTTTTATTTCACATAGGCCTACATGGGCACTTATAAAACGTCAGAAGCTAGTGCACGGTTCCAAATTGGTCGTTTCCTATGGAGAAGAACCGGCAAGAAACTCCATGGTTACTCTTTTAAAAAAGAATTTGTTGATACAATACCTTCTGTTTACAATATATTGAATTTATTATGTAAGGACAGTGTAGACTGGTCAATAAAGTACAATAAAAATAATCATAATAAAAAGCAACCTAAGAATTCGCGGAGTCTACAGTGTTCTCACATTCACATTTCAAAAAAGAGGCTATACAAACAAAAGCAAGCAAAATAAATAATTACAATTATTAATAAACAATATGTCAACAATATAAACAATAATAAATAAATAAAAAATTGCAAAAGCAATGTATATATTACAACAAATGACTTACAATACATATGACTTTATTCTTTGATGGGGGATCGAGAGCGGCTTTTCAGACTTTCACTGAATAAAACCCACTTGTGAAACTTCAGTTGCACGTTGCGTTCGAGGACCACGGGTTAGCTTAACAGAAGTCCTCCCATGGCCCTAGCAGGCATCAGCTCTGCTTGGCTTCTACAGTTGTGCTGCCTTTTGCGTTCCAGAGCCACGTTAACTCTTTCGAATGTTCCCGCAACCCATTGATACAAGACTTCTATATAACCTCAACTCTTTTAACCGCCAATAGCATAAAGCATAGTCGGCCTTATAATGTTCCCGCTGTTGGGACTCAGGACCCCGCTCTAGGAGAGGGTAATCCATAATCCACCACGCGGGCCCAGTGCGGATTGGTGAATGTCACATGTCTTCGAATTTTTGGCTCTAGGACATGCCGGCTTCCTTACGATGTTTTCCTTCACCATTTTGAGAGCAGTGGTGATGAAATAAATTACACAAAGTAATGCGCCTGGGTTTGAACCCGCGACCTACATCTCGTAAGTCTACTCAACTTTAATCAACTTACATTACTAATATGTTCAGCTAAAATTACCTACAAAAATATTCTCACCCACCATCATAGATATTATGTACTAAAAGTAAATGGCTTCATAGAGAACGTCCTTTATCTTCAGCGGCCAGACGAGGACCACAGATAAATAAAGTCAACAATAGAAGGGACAGTTCATAACACGTAACGTCAACCAAATAAAGTGTAACTCAGTTAAACTCTGTTGTTGTTAATGAAGCTGTTGTTGATGTTACTGGTTGTTTATTGTGATTTTAAGTGTTAACTATTTCAGTTGTATTTTGACCTAACGATATGAAATGTAAATATTTGAATAAAGTAGTGCATGGTGTCCTTCAGGGCTTTTTTATGTGTGGAAATCATGTAATGACTTCTACCGCTCTTCGTATCAGATTTTTACTGACTAAAACCACCTGTTTGCCATCAGTTGCCCTTTGTGAGGGCCAAGGTAACTCTGTCGAATAAAGCTAGAACTACATTAGACCGACGCACACGTGTAACACGCCTGATTTGTACGTAGAACGACGTCGCGTGGCGTGGATCTAGTGTAGCTCTACAAGTCTAGTTTCCATATAAAGTGTATGGAGACCGACGTCACCTGTCACCTGCCTGACAACCACCCTAGAAGGAAGAATTGGTCAGATTAGATCATCTGATCTGAATTCCTCCTTCTTAAACTGGAATTAGTGTTTATTTATTTTATTTACAATAAGCCAGTTATGCCTAAACGGTGAAGGAAAACATCGTGAGGAAACCGGCATGTCCTAGAACCAAAAATTCGAAGACATGTGACATCCACCAACCCGCACTGGGCCCGCGTGGTGGATTACGGCCCATTCCCTTTCCTGGAGAGGAGGCCTGAGTCCCAACAGTGGGAACATTATAAGGCCGACTATGCTAAGCCAGTTATAAACCCTCTAAAGAGGTACTGACAAAAAAAAGACTACATGAAAGCTCCCACAGATATTTTTTTGTTAAAAATGGAGTCTAATCCTAAATAGAAAGAGATGGAAGAATATTAGAAAAGCGTTTCCACAACAGTAGGACAATAATTTGCTAATAATATAGAAAAATAGACATTCATTTCTAAAACAAACATATTATCGGAGTCCACTAATTTCCGACCAGTGTATCGTGGGTGCGTTAACAAAAATATTATAAACTCACATACACAAGACACTGAAGTAACAATCTGTAGGCCACACAAATATATTTTCCGTGCGGGTATCAAACCTGTGACATGCAGCTCAGCAGCCAATCATCTACCGTACCGTCAATGCATATTGTATGTAAACAAATTGTAGTAAGTATAGGAAGGGAACTGACTCCTGAGATACAGGTTAACTATCTAGTTTAGAAGGCAGAGCATCTAAGTAATAGTGAATTATGAAGATTTTTATTTTTATTAATGCCTCAAAATTTAAGGGTGCACCTTGAATTTTAAGGCATTAATAATAAGCGAAAAAAAAAGCGCAAAAAAGAAATTAAATAAAAACGCAAACGTAAGTGAATAAAGTTAAAATACGAAACGGCGTCGTAATTACCATGTTCCCAGAAAAGCGGACGAATCGAAATAAATTTTAAATGAACCCGCGACAAAAGGTGAGCTAATTAATTTTGAAAACTGCTGCCGTGTGTGTATTGTCCTAATTAAGTTATTGTTGCATTATATTAAAATTCTACGTGTTTTAGAAGTGAAAACGTGAAATGAATGTGTTTTTCTATATTGTACGTTCTGAGTGGTGCAACAAAGAATGTAGGAAACACATTCGTGGTAATTGACAAACACGAATACTGCGAAAAAACAGTAATTTCAGAAACGATATGACAGGTCATGTACAGCAAACCAAACGACTGCAATCAACAAGAGTAAGCGAACTAAGGAATCTCCATGGTATCAGAGCTATTGAAATAACTAAAGCACTTAGTTCCTGACCTGATGAGCGAGACGCGTAAGCTAATCCCAAAGCCAGACAGCTACTGCGACTACTTAAGTACATACATACTTATTTTAGACTTCAAACAAGCTACTGAAAAGCATCCAAAATTGCAAAACTTCCTTAAATAAAAACAACGTAATCCTCAACTAAACTTCTAAATTAATTCCAATGAGAGTTCGAAAATCGGATCAATTTGTAACAATGGAAAGATACCTAATATTATTATAATGAAAAGTAAAACAGAAAGTACACAAACAGATCTGGTCGTATCGTGTAATCGTATTACAAAAGCCAAATTAGTGACGAAAGCTGCCAACTTTTCGACATCCATTAAATCTCTCGTTGAAGTTCCAAATAAGTTTTCGGTCGAAAAGGGAATTATGATGAAGTGGGACGACTTTCGGATTAACGATATCGTTATGGGGAAAACAAAACGTTGGAAATGAAATTTGTGGAAAAGAAGGTTTTAGGAAAGTTTTGAGCGCCTAATATTCAGTTTGACTGGCATGAATAAAATGGGAATCATAGCTTGAGTCTTGACGCTGGCAATCTAAATATTTATTTCATAGATTCCTTTTAACACGCAATTTCTTTGGCATATCAACAAAAGGATATCAATACAGAAAATATTTATTTATTCATTGATGCAAAGTGGCCGACTGGAGAAGAGAAACCCCAATATAAACATAGTGTAATTCACGACAGCCTTGAGAACTGAACAAAGGTTATTTGGGTCTATGAGGGCCTTTATTTGTTTTACAAAGATATTGGTAAATAGGAAAGTGTTCTAAGTACGTAATGGGAAGGTATTTTTATTTGAAATATGTATCATGTCTTTCTTATTACAGACTGCCACAATGAACGTTGGTAAAGAAATTGTTTCTCACGCTCACGAAGCGTAACATTTAACAAACGTAATAGTGTTCGCGGCAGATATAGTTATATCAAATGAGGATGAAGTTATCAAGCCTATATATGTAGCCCTTTGCGAAACAAACACGAAGAAACTGGTCGGCTTCCCTAATCTATCAGACTTCAAACAGTTAAATTGAGCGCCTATTATTAGATATTTCGTAAGCAAATAATTAACGTTCCTGACAGCAGATAACGAATAGACACAACAGTCGCAGAAAATAGAATATTCATTCACATTAAAACCGGATATTTATTAATTCAAATGCACTCCTTATATCAGACCACTTGATTTACTAGACCATGGCACTTTCGTTTCATGCGAACAGGCCCTTACTTTACGTCATTTGGTTTTACATAATTTCGCACGATCACGGACATAAGGCTATGCATAGACCAGCTAGTAGGAGTTGCTCGATTGAATTGTGATGTAACATACGCAATGGTTCACACGCAATGATGGGAGACTTGAATAAAGCCGTATTTGTTTATGCAGACTCTTCTTAAGCATTTGATAGCATCTATTAGGATTGAGCAAGCTGATTTTGCTTTAGAAACTGGAATCATAAATTAGCTTATCTTCTAGTAAGATTATAAGAATTTACAATCTAGGCAAGACAGCTCCAATTTAAATTCAACAACAAAAGCTGTACGCCTATTAGTCATCTTAGTATTTTGTTTTTAATGTCAAGTCGGACGCTAGACGAACATTCACAACAAATTCACGTCAAGGCGAATTAGTGTTGCTCGTCTTTCCTCTCGATGAGTGGTAGGCCTTATATTAAGTGGGTTTCTTTCGCCACTATCATTAACTGCGGTGAGATCTGTAACTTCTGTTTTGGCATGATGCTAATAAGTGTGACTCAAGATAGTACCTAATTCTAAGAGTGTTCCAAGAGTTCTATCTAGTTATAGGTTCTTTATTATAAACATGTTTTACTGATTCGCCTACGATATTTAAAACTACATCAACCTAATTATATTTATTCTTGGAAATCATATTTCGTTCTCAATAATAACTCGGCAAAACGCTACAATTTTCCTTATTCACGACAAAATCCTTTAAGTACATTCGATCGTTATTAATAAACTTAGGGAGTCCGACCGAAATCGAAGCTCTATTAAAAAAATATTCGGAAGTCGTTGTCATTAACCAAAGTTGAGGGCAGAATGAAATTTCATGAAGGCATTTGTGGGCATCCATCTATAAATATAATTGGCCAGGCTTGTTAGTTTCATGGAACTTCGGCTTTGAAGTCTGCTGAGGTCTGTACGCACAATCGCACGCCGTAATGATAAACGTCGGGTCCTTGACGGGTGAATGGATAGAGAGAGCGTGTGTGGGTGTTTTGTAAGATTTTTCCTATGAGATCCGAGTTTTCCGGTCGTATTGTTAGTACATCTCTTTGCGAGGTTTGTGTATCGTCAAAGGATCTTGTGCACTTATTGCTGAATATAAAATGTTAGCTTTTTACTTATTAACTTTTATGATGGGTTTTGGTTTCAAGAAACTGCTGCCATCTTCGCCAAAGTACTAACGAAATGATAGTTTTGAAAACCTGCAAAAAAAAACAAGGTACCAACAGACAAGTTGATAAGGTCACAGTCTACAACAAAAACCGCGACAGCTAAAACAACACTGCACCTTATACATACTCATGTTATTCTCTTTTTCCAAACTCTCCAAATAAATATCAAAACTCATACAATATTTAACACGCAAAACATTATGTAAAACCAACATACAAAGTGCCCATCAAGATATTGATCCCTTATAAAGAATACAGTTATAACAACGCGGGCCTAAATAAACAAGTCAAACATACGTTACATACGGCAACACGTATTCAACATAGAAATACATAATAAATGTATAATATTTACATATGAACTAGGACCGGGAGAGGAGTATATTTTTGTGAGTAGCCGCCAGTTTTATGTTTACGCTTCGTTTTCTACAAGATGGGCTTGAGAATGTTGATATATTACATATATGTATGTGTGCAGTGTGACTTCTTATGCGTAAAATATCACTCAGTGAACATAGGGCACAGGAATAGGATGGTTCCTTGAGAAATAGATTTGTAATATGGTAAAATGGCGTATGAAAAATAAAACAATCGAAAAAGATTTTATCTCATCATGACCTGTAAGGTCTTGAAAAAAACTTACTAAGTTCACTCACTTATTACACTTCTGCGCATCTTACTTCATATGCCAGTATCGCTAATCCTCTCCAAACTTAATGAAGAATTTATCGAGAGAATCCGTTTTCAGCAGTGATCAGAACCACAGCGACTCAATTAAAACAGCTTCATAGAAACACTCTCGAGTCCTTTTCAATTAAATCAGGACAAAACCTGCTAACACATTGCATCGTATCAAAAGGATTAAATAGAATTTTCAGGCAACGCCGCGAAATCAAACTGAGCCTTTGTGGTTCCAGTGCATTCGACACTTTCAGTTTAACCAGATTTACAAGAATCTGGACATGCGACAGAACGATTGGAAAAACGCCATTCGATGTCTATCGAACGCAATCGAACGCCTATATGAGGTCCGAAACTATTGGACTGGTTGGTTTTACTGTTTACACTGTAACAAATGTTCAATGAATTTTATTAAGCGCTTTTTCATTTGACCTGGTGGATAAAACTGTACATAAAATGGGATTTTAGGTATTTTATGGAAAACGCTACGATGAACAAATCGGCTAAAGCTAGTTGGACGTGACCAATGCAAAACCGAACTAAAACAATGGGAGTGTGTACGTCTATAAAGGGTAAATGGTGATATATTATAAGGTGCCAATGTGTTTTATTTATAAGCTGGACTGCAAATGGTACGCATCAAGTGTGAGAAATGGGTCAAAACAGTGGTCGAAGGCGGTGAGTCACTTTCGACGACTGACTTTGGTTTAGAATGGTTCGTAGCATTTCATACCAGTCATACTAATATTACAATTACGTAAAATGCTTTAGCAAAGCAAGACAAAGCTTGGCACGGTCTCATAGTTTAGTAAGAATGACCTTTATTTGAAATTCACCAAGTGAATGTTTTAGACCATTTGCAAGCCAATTCTATGCCTTAAATAGTACCTAGCAAATAAAATGAGTCATCCTAATTTTACAAGTTCTAGTCTAGCCTACATTAACGTAATAGCAAACCCGAACAGACTAAAATAATGCGTAGTTTTAAGCCTAAAAGTAAAGTAATTTTCCCACAGCCTAGATAAAACTTCTAGTAGACCAAAGTAGATACTAAATAGTGGAGTCATTCACTCTACGATCGGCCACACGCATCGAACAGATGGCGTAACCGTTGATAGCAGCATGCGGGCCTCATTTGACGATCACTGACAGCTGTTAAGGCTGTCTATAGACAGAACGCTTGAAAGCGAAACAGAGTGCTAAAAACAGTATAATTATGTCAAAATAAACATGGCGTTGTGTAGTATTGGGGCACAAAGAGTTGGAAAGAAGGTAAGGCATACTGAGAAATACTGACGCTCTCAGTCTTAAATATAACTCAAGTCTTACTCATATTCACTCTAGTCTTACTCATATATCTTTCTTAGAGAGCAGTGGTGGCCGAGTGGTAACAGATCCGAATAACGATTTGTAGGTCGCAGGTTCAAACCCAATCAGGCGCATTACTCTGCGTAATTTATTTCATCACCACTGCTCTCAAAACGGTGAAGGAAAACATCGTGAGGCAACCGGCATGTCCTAGAACCAAAAATTCGAAGACATTTGACATTCACCAACCTGCACTGGGCCCGCGTGGTGAATTATGGCCCTTTCCCTCTCTTAGAGGCCTGAGTCCCAGCAGTGGGAACATTAAAAGGCTCATTATGCTTACTCATATTACTAAGACATACGTGGAAAAGGAATAAGAGACATATATGTGCTAAAACTACAGAGTAAGTGGAGACATTTTCCATGTCAAATAAATATTGCTTGGCGCGCAGGCGACTTCCCACCTCGCCCGTCAATTGCCAGCCTTAGATATTGTGTACTTTTTATTAGCATCTTATCTACAAGGGAAATGGGGAAAACAGTTCAGGTGAGGATGTTAGTGTTACTTTGTGCGGTATTCGAAGTGGTGACAGATAAATACAATTGTTTATACCTTTTGTTCTATGGGAAGTTCTAATAAGGTATCTTCGGATATTTATTTATTTTATTTAAGGACAACCAACAAAACGTACACCATTATACATGTAAGGATTGAAGGTCATTGTTACATTTTGTAGTGTAGCCTTAATTAAAGGCTGCCACGAAATGCATTAAACAGAAGGAGATTTCGCCAAACAAGTATTCAAATGGATACAAATTATTAAATCCTTATATATTATAATTATTATAAGGATATATTAATTTTTATTTTTTATTCTTGATAGGTTCCCGCTTGACCGCCATCTCACCTGATGGAAAGCGACGATACGGTTGACGATGGAACACGCTTACCTAGAAGCAACCCATTCACTCTTGACCTAAAGATTCCCGGGCTGTAGCAATCATGCTATAATGCAAAATGGCTTTTTTTAAGACAGGAATTCATCTAATAACTTTTCTCGCTCTAGGGCGGAACGGGAAGATGTTATCTGACTTTTACTAATTAAAATCACACATATATTCCTGCAGTTGCCTTTGCGTTATAAGACCACGAGTAACCTTTTCAGAGAGCAACCCATGGCCCTAGTATCTGCTAAGCCCCTACATTTTTTCTGATATCTCACTGAGGCACGCTTGGAAGTGGAACACTATGTCCCTTCGACGACTCGCTTTCGATCCGGACGGCGAACTACCCATTGATCGTGTTGGGTTATAGTGTCGGCGGCTGGGGCGTAAGGACGAAGTTACTACCCAGTATCCTTTCTGTATATTAATTACCTTTTCTATTTCATTCATCTTTATCTCCCTGTCCTTAGGATTTAGAAGTCTAGATCTAGACAATGAAAAAGACAATGACATTTCAGAAAATATATTGATGGTCTAATGTCCAAAATGCTTGGGATTGACTACCACCTTCTTTGTATCAGTAACACCTTTCACAAATTCATCCATCGTTGAATATATGAATTCTTCGAGATAATGATATTGTTAATTAACATTACACTTAATAAATAAATCGATGAACTGATTAATAATCAAGAAACTGTATTAGTGATGTGAATTTTTGCGGAAAATTCACGAGTTTGTCGATATAAAAGTCGAACTTGTAGCTTTGTTTGTATAACCTATTTCTTGGTGGTAATGCGGTTATTGATCATCCAAATAATGAATGGATAAATGCCTGCTGTATTATTTCTTAATACAGTACAGTACGTTACAAACTATGGGAAAAATAGGGCTATTCGTTTTTATTGGCGGAATACCTTTGCAGTGCTGCAAGGTTCAAATAAAGAATAGTGGCTCAATCAAGTGCCTCGGAAAGCAAGCAAAGCCGTTGGTCCTGGTTGTCACTCGTAGATCTTTGACAGTCGTTACAGGTAGTCAAGATGACAGAAAGTCTGACCATTAAGCTAGAATTACATTAGACCGACGCACATGTGTAACGCGCCTGATTTGTACGTAGAACGACGTCGCGTGGCGTGGATCTAGTGTAGCTCTACAAGTCTAGTTTCCATATAAAATGTATGGAGACTGATCGGAGTGTGTGGCACACGTGTGTGCAGCGTAGTTCTAGCTTCAGTATATCCAAGGAGTATCGTGTTGTCCAGTTATCGAGTTGTGCAAATCTGACAAGCAATCGCTCCATATAAAATACTGGACTGGAAGCCTCAATAAAATTCGAAGACTAGGAAGACGATAAGTAACCCGATCAAGAGGATAGGGCGCTGAACCTTTTCAAAAGGACTTTTTGTGGTGAGAAATCATAAAATAACTTCTCTCGGGCTTGTTTAAGCAGGAGGGGCGTGTCAGACTTTTAGTAACTCGAAACCATCAGTGTTTCTTTAATTGCCCTTTGCGTTCTAGGGGCACGATGCTAGCGGATGGCGAGCATTGGGTAGCTCGCCGTCCGACCGTCCGGTAACCGTCTGGACCAAGCCCAAGTCGTCGACGGCGCCTACTGTTCCACGCGCACCTCAAAGAAATGTCAGCAAACCGTAGGGACCCAGCAGGGTCGAAGCCTACTGGGGCCAAGGGTCTGATTCTGAAAGGAAGACTCGGCCCTGGTACGAAAGGCAACGAAGGAACAAGAGTGAGTTTTTAGTCAGTAAAAATCTGACACGCCCTCCCGCACCTACTCATATAGATAATTTTCTCACCTACAAAACAAAAGGGGCACGGTAACTTTTTTAAACAATCCCGCAGTATAAAGACTTATTATAACAAACATGATTCAAAAAATAAAAATGTAACTATAAGCAAACTAAATAAAATGAAAGTATTATAAAAGGATTTTTTAGCATGAACGGGTGGGTATAAAACTCGTAATATATTTCGAAGTATAGATAAAATATGTCCGTTTCATTTCCTAAGAAATCGTGTCGGCACATCACTAATAAAACTCCGAATCTCGCTATTCAGGATTCAATTTAATTTATCAAAATATAGACGCCATTACGCCTTTTATAACGTCGACTCTCAAATATAATGGATTTTAATTGAACTTAAACGATTTTCGAAGAAATTCACGTTCATTGAAAATTTTGTTTAATTTGTATTTGATCAATGAATGCCGTAGGTAATATTGGGTGGGTATTTTTTATTTTGGAAAATCATGATCTCAAAGTAAATTGACGCCAAGAATACAGAAAGAAAGAAAAATGTTTATTTGGGCCACTTATATATAAGTACTAGTTGACCCGGCAAACGTTGTTTTGTTATGCATATTTTTTTCAGGAAACATTTATCCAAAATTGAAAAAAAAATTTTGGTGTGGATTACCCTTAACATTTAGGGGGATAAAAAATAGATGTTGTCCGATTCTCATACCTACCCAATATGCACAAAAGCCGTTTCGGAGGAGATTAACCACAAACACCGCGACACGAGAATTTTATATATTAAATATAAAACTAAACCTAAAATAATAACTTGAGATTAAAAAGGCACCTAACTCAGTATAATATGCTGCGATATTTAAAAATAATAATTGACGACAAGAGGAGGACGGTACCGAGTGTTTTTAGAGTTTGGCAGTTAAATATTTTTTATTGTCTTCATAAACCTTTTTAGTCAGTATTTTGGTCCTATTATGTTCCCTTCAACAACATTAGTCTGTCCTATAGTCATAACTAGCGGACTAAAGTTTGTAGTCAAAAGACATAAAATACATCCAAACAAACATTTAATACATCATAAACGTCAATTAATACAATATATGTCCCAATTAAAACTTTATAAGCCGTATTTACATAATCCATTCAATCCACCAGCTATGCCTAATCTGATATAACAGGAAACTTCACCAACGATCCTTGTTACAACGGCATAAAGCACAAAGTCAAGTGATCCTTGATACTTAAACAAGCAAAAGTTATCTTTGCAGGAACATACGGGCACAAAAGTGCTTATGAAGCCCTAACGAGTAGTGCACATGTGAGACGATACGGGCGCCCTCTATATTGAACAATGCCTTCATTATTCAAACTACTCAAGTACAACAATAATCCTTATCCCTCAAGTTATAAGTCTCGAAGTTGAATGAATCTAATCCGGGACAAAGGATGGAGTTTTACAAAGAAAATCAACAGATGGCTCTGTGATAAAGATGGGTAAATCTCGAGTGAGTGTTCATTATGAAAATAAAGGGTCACGTCAAGAGGATTTGGACCTGTTAATTTTTTTTCGGGGAGGGTCTGCCCGGACTTTGTGAAAATGTGAGGGTAGCAACGAAAAATACTCTGAAATTAATATAAATTGCCTACCTTGTCAAGGCGTTAATTAAAATTTAATTCATTAATTGCATACAAACAAGAGTTGCAATTAGCAAGTTTCACTTAAATGTTTTCATTTAAGTAAAAGTGAAATAGTTTTCAAATAGATTTGATAACAATAATTTCAGGTTACAATCAGAGGTAGAGCAAATTAATCCCTTTATAATTATTCTTTTCCAAGAACGATTTAGTACAAAATATAGTATAATAATTAGTTTCTTTTCACTTAATTACTAAACAAACGTTATGAAAGATAGACGATTAGTGTAATTAAATGTTTTTGATACACCGTGAAAATTATGACAGCTATGAAAAAATGAAAATATGCGTGTTCTGAGTATTTTACCTGAAATATTCAATTAACGGCGCGATGTGTAGAAAAACTAATACTTTTATATAGGTAATTAAAAATAGATTAACATCCAGCCGACAATGAAAATAGAATACTTTTATTTTTAGAATAGTTTGTCTTTTAAATTACTGTAATTGCATCAAAACTGTTTTACAGCCGTTGGTTCGTTAATACTTTAGTTTTGGAGTGTACCTCATAAGATTTAATATTATAATTCAAATAATGCAGATATCCTTCAAAAATATCCTATGCCGCATAAAGGAGAAAGCCAGTTTTTCTTCGTAAAAAAAAGTAAAAAATAAAACAAGTCAGTTCCATTCCATCCAACTTTTCTTTCATCCAGTACATATTTTACACGTACCATTTCAAGAGCTTAGCGCGGAGCCCGTCAAATATGCAACACGTGGTACCAACCTCCCATAAATAAGATCGACCAGGAAAACGTTAGGCAACCGTAAGAAACAAAATAACGGCGAATAATATAAAAAAGGCCCAGGTTTTATGTGAATGCCCACATTAATAATTCATCCGTAATCCCCTAAAGTTTGGTGGTGGGATCTAAAATGTATTTTACGACACAATCGACCGTGTTTTATACACACGCCACAGGGGCGGACTGAGGTGCTAACTCGCCAATGACGCCTTCTGTTCAATAATATTTTTACTTCTCTTGTAATGTGTATTCGGTTTTATGGTTACTATGAGGTACGTTCTTATGTGGCCAGGTGTCCTGAATCAGTGTGACTTATAAATTAAAGCACGCGGTTTTCTTAGACTTTACATGTTTCTAAATTTGATCCGATATTCCAATATACGACACTTTTCCGGAATCTTACTTAAAATAATTAGGATCTTTATATCATATACAATTAAGTTACAAACATAATTTCAGTATTGAAATTTTACTCTTAGACATAGTAGGCAAATAAAGTAGACATTGACATCGACGCACTACATTGGTAACGCTTAGGTATTGACATCTACGCACGCACACACAAACACGCTAGTAACGTGATTAAGATTTATCACGAATTCTTCAAAGAGATCGTATCTTTTTCATATCCTAATCATCATCATCATCATCTTCCTGCCCTTGTCCCGTGTTATTTGGGGTCGGCGCAACAAGTTTTTTTCTTCCATTCTGCCCTGTCATTCGTCATGCTATCACTAACTTCCTTTTCTTTCATATCACTCTTCACACAATCTATCCATCTTTTATATCCTAATATAATTATGAATTATTTAAAGATATAAAATAACCTATTTTAAAAATACCTGAAATCTATTCAGCACCCGATTCTGAGCATACTACTTTAAGGATTTCAGTTTTTTACTACCATGTTATTTAAATTAATTAAATATTTTTATTTCATATTTATATTAATTAAATATTGAAATAAAAAAATATACATTATAATTAAAAACCCTTACATGTAGGCCGAGATCTCTTTGTAGCACCAGATTTACTAAATAAGAACGATAAGGTAAAACCAAGCAGAGGTACGAGCTATTTATTTACATCTAATTCTGTTCAACCAGCGATTTGTATGTGTTTCGTTTGAAGAACTGTCTTATTTACGGCTTTATTAGGTGTAAAAGTTTTAGTATCGGATCCGAAACGTCATGTGTGAATATAGCCGTATATTTTTATTGTGATTTAGGGGTAATACTCTTCAGATATCAGTCCTTAAAGACTGATATCTAAAGAGTATTGAAAGTAAAACTGGAAATAATAGAATTGACAGTAGTTGATCACATGAAAATGAATAATAAAATCTTCATGATATACTCTGTATATACCTATACTGTAAAATAACAATTGAAGGTAAACGTGTATTATTAGAATAGAACTAATGGCAGTAAAAGCATAATTTACTAAAATTACTAAACTTTACACCATAGAATGTTAATGGCTTCAAAATCTATTTCTACCCTTACTAAAATAGCTGAAACACCTACGAATACAAAAATACCAGCATCAGAGGCAAGCTCCATCCCTGCTTCCACTACACAATGCCCTTAAATGAAATTTAAGTCACCCGCCGAAAGTAGATAAAACTTTACTTTTTGTCGCAAGCTTTCGGCTAGCTTTTTTTTGGGTAGCGAAACTTCAATGAATGTCGGTGTTCAGTTTCCCCAATGGCTTTAGGAAACCAGCTAAATGCACCATTCAGAAAAAAAAACCTTAGCAGGTAGGAATGTTCGAGATAAATTCTCAGATGTCGATCCCAATGCTAATTTTGCACCAGACCTCATAAAGCATTTCTGTTTTATTTTTGAGTTATAAAACCACCGAAAAGGGACCAGATGTAAATTTAGAATAATAAGTCGAAATTTGGGTTCTGCCATCGCGTTTCTAAATGCCAAGCACCTCAGGCAATATAATATAAACTATATTGCAGACCCACAAAAAAAAGCAATAAACAAGACACTGAACTGAAGACAAAGAAGAAATTGAAACATCATTTACCGAAACAGATATTGTAGCACAAATATTTACCAAAAAAGGAAAAATAAATACAACTAAGCACGAAAAAGGAGCTGTATATGAACACGTCAGGACACAAACTAACAGAAAACGCGTAAAAATAACTCATCTAACGTTTTTATGATTTTGGGGAACAGGGATGGCGTTCATTACTGTCTCGGGGCTCGGGGCTAAAGTAAACAGTGCCGTTGGAATTTTTTCATCAAAATTTGACTTATACCATCTGCTTCCGCGGTAATCTCGGCTAGGGCAAATATTTGTACCGCCTCAGTTACGTCGCTTCATAATTATAGCTAGGGCCACGGATTATGGCTAGGTCACTGTGAAATCTCATTATCCTCGCTTTGTGTCATCAGCGATACAATTTGCGTGGGCTTGAATCAATTATAGTCTGTTTGGTGATGTGGTTCTGGGATTAACAAATGTCAATTAGGTTTAGAAGCCGATTTAAATCGCTAAGTGCTTTGTTTGTTGAGGATTGTGAGATATGACTGTTTGCTTCGTTTCTTGTTTGTTGGAGCAAATCAGAGATTACTGTGGTCGGAACTCCGTAAAAGATATTTCTAGGAACAGTAAATTCAACTTTGAGCATAGTTCTAGAAGGAACCAATTTTCCGGGCACGTTGTTAACTTTAAGACAATTGATTTTCGAATGACCACTCCTAAAAAAAATTGGATGTTTTATCACAACTGAGAAGGCACTCGCCAGCGAACAGCTAACTTTATTACGTAAAGACACTTAGAATTTATAAAACTTTTCTTAACTTCGTCAGTTTTTAATTGTTTTTGACAGACTTAATTTTAGAACATAATTCCTTTGGAAAGTTTATTAAAACTGCGAAAGCTACCTCGAAACCAATGCATTTTATTTATTACCTACAAGCTACCTTAAAGCTACTTTCGTTTTCTTAAATTTTCTTTTCTACAAACCTTGTCCTAACTATAACAAGCATATAAAAAGATTCTTTTTTTTTTTTGCAGTCGTTCGGAAGTTATTTCGACGATTATTATCAGATATAGTATATTAATTAGATATATCACACTTCGTCGACTCGTTTTCACATATATATGTCGCAGTGTGTAAAATTTCAGGTAATAAGAAAAACACAACTAGCCTGAACAAACTATAATATACTCATCATCATCATCATCATTTCAGCCGAAGGCGTCCACTGTTGGACATAGGCCTCCCCCAAGTGCCGCCACAATGACCGGTCCTGTGCGTCTCGCATCTATCGAATTCCCGCGACCCTCACCAGGTCATCGGTCCACCTTGTGGGAGGCCTTCCAACGCTGCGTTTTCCGGTACGTGGTCGCCATTCCAGAACCTTTCGTCCCCATCGACCATCTGTTCTGCGAGCAATGTGCCCTGCCCACTGCCACTTAAGTTTGGCGATTCTTCGGGCTATGTCCGCAACCTTGGTTCTCCTGCGGATATCCTCATTTCTGATCGCGTCAGAAATGAGGATATAATATACTCTGCCTGTTAAAATATCTTTGCGGTTCGTGGTGGCGCTGCCCGTAAAGGAAAAACATCAACAATATGTCAAACGGTTAATTCAAATTTAGTTTCACATTTTTCCACATATCACGAAATTCTGAACATTTTATTTATGACTATCTCAGGTTTTAAATGTCGCATGATATCGCTTAAGGGCATCCAACTCGACATACATTTTCACTGTTTTTCATACAACCGCTCTTACGCGATTATGACGTTATTACACATTTTTCATTAGCACTATTAAACACAGTATCTTGTGGATATTATCTAGGCTTCTATTGAAATCAGTTTATAAATATGTGTAAAACTAATCCAGTAAAGACCTCTGAAAATCTGCTATTTTTCATGAACTTTGGACACTTCATAATTTACTCAAAAATTTAAAACGCCAAAAAAGTATAACAATGGAAGCCTTGTAAATTTAATCAAGATTCTGAATGACGACAATTTTTTTCTAAAACTTTTAAGGGATTAAAAATAACACGACACCTGGAACAAGTTTTGTAAAATATTCGAGTAAATCATGAAATTTCCGAATACTAAGAGTTTCTAGGCATTATCTCTCTTTTTCGCGTTACCTTTTCGTCAAACATCGCGTTGGATTGCGTTCGATGAAGTAACAAGCTTAGAAAAGGATTCTCTTAAGTTCATGACAACTCTCGAAAAGTCAGTTGAATTTCATATTCAAAATACATGGGTTTTTTTCCGTTTGACGTAAAGAGATAGGCGGTCGAGAAGTTAATGACAATATCAATCAAAGGCAAGATGTATGCGAAAAATAGCTGAAAAAAAAACAAAGCATCCGTTCCCTATGATATGGGAACAAAAATATAATAAATAGCTGTTTTTGTAAGAGCTTTCCTTGATACCTAGTTCCTGGTTTTTTTTTGATGGTGAACCAAATTCACGATATATTTCACTCACTCACATCATCACGAACACAGCTGTGCTAGAAATTACCTGAAAACAAAAAAAAAAATAGGTCACGTATTTATATCAGAACGACATTAAGGGAACGAAATTTCTTTGGTAGTGAAGGTGAAATATTTTTTAAATTAATTTACACACGTAAAGTAAAATAGTGACATTGATCACGGAAATCTTAAGAGTACTACATAACATTAATATTAAAAAGTCGAAAGTTTGTAAGTGTGTGTATGTTTGTTACTTCTTCACGCTCGAACGGCTGAACGGATTACGATGACATTTAGTATAAGGGTAGACTGTGTCTTGGAATAGCATATAGAATACTTTTTATCCCGGGGGTATCTTTCCCTTAACATAGTGGGCCTTATAACATAGTGGGCCTTATAATGTTCCCACAGTTGGGACTCAGGCCTCCTCTCTAAGACAGGGGATGGGCCGTAATCCACCATGCGGGTCCAGTACGGCTTGGTGGATGTCACATGTCTTCGAATTTTTGGTTCTAGAAAATGCCGGTTTCCTCACGATGTTTTCCTTCACCGTTTCGAGAGCAGTGGCGATGAAACAAATTACACAAAGTAATGCGCCTGGCTGGGTTTGTACCTGCAACCTACAACTCGTAAGGTTCCCTTGGATATATATGTTCGTAAAGAGTGTCCAGCCGCCGAAACCGATCTTTCAATTTCCATCATTACTCAAAAGATAATATAAACTCTAAAACCTTTTTTTTATTGGGCGGGAAAATCATCTTATGACAAAACCCGCTCTTGGGCGGAGCGGGAGACAGTGTCAGACTTTTACTGACTAAAAACCCACTCCTGTTCCTTCGTTGCCTTCGTCCCAGGGCCCCGGGTTTCGCTTTCACACTACCCGTTGCCCCAGTAAACTCTAAAACCTTGAGATCTTAGTCTTGAAAAAGATAGTCTTAGCAGAATAACTTTCCAGAACCTATATACTAAAGTCAGTTGATAACAACGTGCCCATACGACGTGGAATCAGTTCAGATTTATGTTATCCTAGTACTCTTATAGCATCCGCCATCTTTGCGAAGATCTTCTATATTACCATGTCGTATTTTTAAGAAGAAATCCTCTCAAAGGACAGTCTAAGTCTGGAATATTTTGATGGAACACTCATTTTTTTTTTACTTTGCATAAATTAGAAGTTATGTAGGACGGCTTTAGTGAAATTGGGTTCTTCAAGTAAAATGTGTATTATTAGGGAACCTACTGTTTATATTTTATTTTGACTGTTTTTTTCACTATTTATAAGATAAAAAATCTAAGGCCGTAAGTGGAACTGGTTCGACCGCACGCTCCGAAGGGACCCTGAACATATGCCGAGGCAAGAACTAGAATGGAGTCCTCAAGGAAAGCGTAAATGTCGCTCAAAGTAAACATGGTGACGAACGATTATCGCAGATGTTAAGAACATAGTAAAGATTTGCAGCGAATTGGAACACGAAACTCAAGACCGAACGGGCCTCTGTCCCATCTAGGGGTCACAGGAACTTAAGTAAGTCATAATAATATAATAATAATCGTTTATTTGAAATAAAAACAAAATACACAGACAATGAAAACGCAATATGAAACCATGATGCAAAAGTTAAAACTGTGGCGCAGCTACCAACGCCCGACTCTTAGTGAGAGGAATGGTTATTCCAGACTAATACAATAACAAATTCTTAGATAATAGTTAGGAAAAGTTATATAAAAGATTTTAAGTTACTAATAAGTGCCGTGTGTGTGTAAGGGTGTGTGTGTAATGTTGAGTGAGAGTGGTGTGTGATGTGTGTGCATGTTATAAGATTACAAAACATATAGATACCGGCACGAATCTTGAGCGCTCGACGAAAGAGCTGGGATCGCTTTGCGCATCGTACACATCAGCGAGCCAATCATTGTACAAGGATTGCATTACCCGCCCCCGCATCTCTTTTCATACCACTAAAGAGACCCGATATTCACTTCTGCGTGCTTCTTCGCAAGTAGAACTGTAGAAGTCAGCGCTCAAGATCCGTGCCGGTACCTATATCCATTGTTGAAGCTGATTAACTCCTGAAGGTAAGTATTTTGGTCTTAAAAAAATTGTACAAATATGACAACAGGTAAGTAGGTATTTCGATCAATTTCGATTTAAAAATCTGCATCGCCGACCATCTTGAGAATTTTACGAAAGAAAAGGGAGTGTATAACAATATGATGGATGACAGAAGAGAATAGAAGAAGGTGAAGAATCTATTGTCCAACTCTACTAGGTTATGGGCTGAAAACATACATACATTTTGCATGTAAAACAATCAATTCATGCAATAAAATTGAAAGGATTAACACGAGCGATAGCAATGAACTATTGACCATTTCAATCCTTTTGATTTCTATTTTTAGAGTGTTGACTAGGGATTGATGAAAATAAAATAACATAGTACCTGCGTACCCAAACACGCTGTTATTAAAATGTTCTATTTTTTTTTTTTAACACGCTATATTTAACCCGGGGCCCTGGGACGAAGGCAACGAAGGAACAGGAGTGGGTTTTTAGTCAGTAAGAGTCTGACACTATCTCCCGCTCCGCCCAAGAGCGGGGATGTCATTAGGATGATTTTCCCACCCAATAAAAAATAAAAAATAAATAAAAAAGAAACACGCTATATTTCAGGTTTTATTTTTCAGTAGACAAAACCTATTTTTACAAATTCATGATGAATTCTAGTCAATCATTCTGGGACTGATATCACATTTAATTTAAGGGAAATGCTCAAATGTAGCCCGCGAAAAACAAATTTTCTTAAGTTTTTTTTTTGCAATTTACAGGCCAGTATCAAGTTTTCTGTTTAACTTCTATGTAAGAATCATCCAATGATATTTCCCGCTCTAGGATGGGGCGGTCATGTGCAATTTTACTAACTAAAAACCACACCTTTATTCTTTCTTTGCCTTCGTTCCAGGGCCCCAGAATTCTCTTTCGCACAACCTATGGCCCCAGTAGGCTTCCCTGCTGGGCCCCTACGGTTTTGCTGAAATCTCCTTGAGGTTTCTCGGGCTCGGTCTTGTAGTTCTGTTATATTTAGGTTCCCGTAGACAGACAGGGCGCGACAATGTGACTACAACTATTGCGACCACCTAGATACTAACTAAAGAACGAATTGTATGAAAAATGGTCATAGCAATAGTGTCGCTTTGTCTCGCCGCGTCTGTCACTGAGATTTTAAACCCCGTAGTAATATAACAAAGTATAAAGTAACCTCCTTTGATTATCTCAAGGGACGTTTCTCCTAAATTGTCAATTGTGAAAGTGATAACAATCGCCATATTAGAACTCCTTCGACCCTAGAGGGCCTAGAATTTAGGTCCTCATTTTAAGGCGTCCCTAGAGATAAACTAGAACCAAGTTCAGACATGTCTAAGTGTGTCTAGGAAAGTTTGAGACGTTTACTGCAAGTTGGAGGACCCAGAAATTCTTACTGGCGTTGTGTAAGATAGAGCGTAGGAAAAAATAAATGAAAAAGATACGTTATACAGTCTTTGTATTTTTTTTTTAGGTGGTAAAATCATCTAACGACAAATCCCGCTCTTGGGCGGAGCGTGAGATAGTGTCAGACTTTTACTGACTAAAATCCCACTCCTGTTCCTTCGTTGCCTTCGTGCCAGGGCCCCGGGTTTTGTTTTCACACTACCCATAGCCCCAGTGGACTTCGACCCTGCTGGGTCCCTACGATTTGCTGACATCTTCCTGAGGCGCGCGTGGAACAATACGCGCGCCGTCGACGACTTGGGCTCGGTCCGGACGGTTACCAGACGGTCGGACGGCGGGCTACCCATTGCTCGCCTTACGCAAGCCCGCGCCTACGGTGGACAAGTCTATATTTAAGAAATTTCAACAAAAACAAATCGTAAACTAATTGGGTAGTACCCTGTGCGTATTTTTGTACGTTATTTTATAATAAACAACAATTATTAACACTAAAAATAAATTCTTTTTTAAAAACAGCATCTAAATTGGTTATTAAATGAAGGAGTAATTAGCATTCCAAATATTGGTTTGAGGAAGAGGAGGGAAGGCGTGGTAGGAATATCTCGCTATCCCTTTTGAACACACGTATCATAATGGCAGTGACGTCACATTTCAGTATGTGCATCGTTATGCTGTTATTTGACAGTTTCCCCTTCCACCAGATTTGAAAGGTTTCTAATTTGATTTATATTGAACGAATTTGAAAATTTCTTTCTATTTTTTTTTATTGGGTGTGAAAATCATCTTATGACAAAACCCGCTCTTGGGCGGAGCGGAAGATAGTGTCAGACTTTTACTGACTAAAAACCCACTCCTGTTCCTTTGTTGCTATTTGGAATTTGGATAAAGTTGCTTTTTGATACGTACCCAATTCATCAGTATTATTAAAGTTTCTTTGTAGTTAATATTTTTGAGTCAAGGAATAGGTGAAACCCTTAAAAGGAATACGATCAATTCATCTTTATGGACGCCTAGATGGTAAAATAAATTGGCTACGCGTCGTAGTTCTCTTGAATTTGGCTTTAAAAAAGCTATACTTTTTTTATTATATTTCAGAAATAAAATGTGAACGATAGATATTTCCTCATTGAAAGGAATACACTTTTTTCGTATATCACTGAGATAATAAAAACTGTTTAGTAAGTTTATATAGGCACGCTATTTAGATTTTGGCTTTTTATTTTTAACAGAATCTTGCAATGAAATGTAATTTTTACATGGAAGTTAACTAGGTATTAGAAATAAACTCAATTACAAATCGTTCTTACTTTAAAAAAAAAAAAAAACATAATTGAGCACTGGCTGAAAAAAATAAACCAATGAAATTCAAATATGTACTATGGTTTGTAGTTCAAGGTTCTCTAAAGAAAAAAAAAGCAAGCATTTCAAAAATGGAACTAACGAAGTTACACTCAACTTTTTCACAAAAATCAAAGGGCCGAAACATCTCGTTATACAGCCAGCTACGGCACTACATGGCCACACGTGGCGCAACACACGGCCAGCTCCAGAAATACACAGAGTAAACACGGCAATATGTTCACAAGTAATGAAGCGAACACTTGGCCCGACCTATAAATAGATAAATAAATAACTACGCGGCCCGTTTGTGTTACTATTGGTGTTTTGAAGTGCTTTTTTTGTTTAGGGGATGAGTATGTTTACATCGTTAGAACTCGGCCTTTCGCATGTGGTACTGTGATTATTACATGTGTATTCCTTTTACAGTCACGTAGATCAATGAACGTTTGTAATGCCTAATTGAATTTTTAATAACGCTTGGTTTAGACAGCTCAGTTAAGAGGGTAATCTCCGGCTCGAAGATTGCAAAGCGATTTTTAAGTTATAATAATCGACGCTGACGAAACAGACTCGTTCGTTTCCCAACCCTTTAATTTGACTACCAGTATTTAAATTTCCTACAAGGGATACGAATCCTTAGTCTGTTCGTGACTTTGACAGCGGTCAAAACGTCGTCTGTCCCTGAGGACAGAGAGGGCAGACCCAAATCACTTGATAGCATAGATGTATTGTTTTTGGACCCGGACTCGAAGGTGACTTCGAGAGCGCCAGACGTTTGTATTTTTTGGTCGCAAGTGGAAAGTTTTGCGAGTTGGATCAACATTTTTGATTTAATCTGTTTTTAAGCCTCTTAGTTTAGGCTGTGTTGTAAGCACTCAGAATCTAAGATAACCTGAATTATTTACTCACAGAAAACTAGTTAGAATCCCCAAAAGAGAACCACTAAAGACTAAAAATAAAAGAATGTTATCTCCAACTTAAATTAACACTCAATAAGCGAAGCAGCCATATATTTAAGTAAACATTCCAGAGCGAAATTCCAGAAAACGTGACATGTTCTACAACCGAACGCATCGGAACGTTTACAGAGGCAGCATTGAACATCTCGGGAGGCATTGCTCCTTCGGTAAAAAAAAAAAACAAGTTCATCCCACGGACCTTTGTTGTGGTGGTCAGTGCTTCGTGCAAAACAAAAATAAGACAAAACGAACGGGACGGAACAGGTCGGGGCCGACTGAGACCAGTCTGACGACTTTTGACCACTTTTCTGGCCCCACATCCCAACAAACTTATCTCTACAACCACTTTCCAACTGCTCAAACCTTATTGTGAAAGCAACAAGATCTAATTTGGACTTATTATCGTTTTTCGACACGTTTTATGGTTTATTCAGCTATGATTTAAGAGCATTTCGATTTCTTTAGGAATTTCTGTGGTTACGATTACGACTATGAGTTTTGGAGTGATGTAAGGTTTTGTACATTTGTTATACATTTTGGGGCAACCACAAACACATGAATTTGATTTCGTAAATGTGACAAAGAAATGTATTTCACTTATCTGTACTACGTTTCTTAACGAATAGAACATTATTATTTATTTATTTCGAGTACCAAAGACTCATTTTAGTTCCATAATCAAAATTAAATTAAATTAGACTGCATTGGATTATCATTAAATTACATTGGATTGTCATTAAATTAAATTCAGTTTTATTACAACGTCAGTCAGTCAAAAGAATTGTATTAAATATTAAAATAAATTGTATAAAATTAAGATTCAAATAAATGTCATTATTATATTAAAATACATTAATCGTTATATTATAATTTCCTAACAGGAATTGGAATAGCAACATGTCTTCCACAGCCATGTCGGATATATGAAAATGATAGAATAAAATTAATTCGTAGTTGAAATGAAAGTTTGAGTCGGACAGGATAAATTCTGTCTTACTTGAGTAACCAAACTTTAAACTGGATTAAACGCAAAACTGGAGAAGCCATCTCATTTGAATTGGATGGCTAAATTATTTTAAATAGTTTATTTTACGATAAACTAGTCTTAGCAAGAATAACATTTATATTCACAATTATTCTAGACTATAATTATTTAATTATATGATATAGGTTTTAAGAAAATTATTTCTCATAAAGGACAAGGTTCACTTATCAAAATCTTATTACAAAGTCGTGTCAAATGGGTTTCTAAAATTTACTACTATCCAAAATATATATTTTTAATACCAAACCACTCACAATCCTTGATATCTCTAGGCAGGTCATTAAAGAGTTGTGCACCTTCAAACATAAAGTTTATGTTACCTATCAGAAGTTTTTGTTCTGGGTTGACCTGAAACTTGTTTTTGGATAATTTAGAATTTACTATGTTACACCGATACAAATGACTAGTGCATGAACACAAAGTAACCATTATTACAAGCCGAGAAAAACTTACAGCTATTAATAAAGAGACATCAACCCGTGGTGCACTAACCAGACATTCTTTCAAGGCCAGCAAAACGACCAGAAAACATATGGTTGAAAAAAGAAACCAGTAACATTCATGCGCTCACTCAACCACTGTAACATGACCTCGGCGAAACAGCCAACTTCCTTTATTTCACGTTTTAAAATAAAAGCAGCAAGGAAACGTCGGGAAATATAGAATGAACGATACATAAAAGACAAATACACTTGACATATTTTGAATGGCACGTTTCGTTTTAATGTAAATTTTTGCTTAAATGTCAGAAATCATTAAGAGTACTAAGGGCCGAGAGAGGTCGTTGTAAACTGGCTAAGTGATATCCATGACTTTTGTAAAAGGAGCCTTGGTGGCGTTAATTTGCGTTGCGATGTGGGTTCTAAGGATGTTGGCGGAACAGTCACCCCAAGGAAAGGTCCCTTGTGGTCACTGACCATCGCCAAGAATAACACAAGTACCTGGACTCACGCGCAGGCTGAGCTCGTGACGTCACTCGACTCGATTTATGGGAACAAGATTACTTGGACTTAAGAGAATGTAAAAAAAGGCCTTCATTAGCACGGAATGAAAAATTGAATTAATGGTAACGGAAAAAAGTTAGATGGGATCTCAGTTCTCACATAGAAAATAGGCAGGCTGGCTCTGACAGTCGCCCGCCATTTTTCTTTTGAAGCCTCATTTAAAATAGAGTAAGGTTAATTAAGCGTTTCATTGCGAGTACTTTTCATGGCGAGTTTGTGATACTTAGCGAGTATTTAAATAAAAAATATGAAGCGAAATATTTAAATTATTTTTCGCAGACCTTTTCAGTTGGTTTTTGTCCTTGGTTTATGTTTAAAAAAAAAAAATACTTACAAAAAGTTTAAAATTTTTTGTTTTCTTAGAATTGTTTCTTATTTTTAAAATGTTTGAAGTTTATACAAAAAAACATTCCTGCTGCCAAACCAAAAAAAATAATTATATTCGAGATTTAAGTAGATATAGCAACACCATGTTCTTTCTCTTTTAAAAAGAAAAAAAAAAACAGACTAATCCGAGATCAGCATAATATAATTTTACAACAAAATGTGTTGTCCTTTTGCATGGAAACGATTGAAATCGATATATCATAAAATTCTTTGGGGTAAACGTCCGCAATCTTTATATATATATCATTCTTCAGTACGTGTGTTTGGAACCTAACTCTTCCAAAACGGCTTGTCCAATTTAGATGAAATTTAGCTTGTATATTCGTGTAGGTCCCTGGATTGTTTAAATTCAATTGAACCCGATAGGTGGAGCTGTAATCGGGTTCTTTTTGTTCTGATTATAAGCTACTTTTCCGGTACAATGTCTGCCGGGACCGCTAGAAGGATATAATAAATATAATAATTTTGACTGTCAAAATGTTTTCATCATCAGTTTTCAATGGACAATTTGAAATTATGATTTTATCTATCACATTTTTATTATAAAGATGAAAGTTTGTGAGTGTGTGTACGTTTATTACTTATTCACGTTTGAAAGGCTGAACGGATTTGGAATAAATTTGGAACACTATATACTATAACTTGGAACTGGATTATTATTATTGGATTGGACCGCGCGGTAAAAGCTTGTTACGAAGAAATGCTTTTCATTAAAAATATATATTTTTATTGATCAAATGTCGATAGAAGCAGAACGTCCCACATATAAAAATACTGCCATATCTATAAACTGAACAATATACACACATAAAATATATTAAATCTACTGAGCAGGAAAATACACATCAGTTAGTTCACTATATGGAATACATACGACTGTTCTCGCTGAAGACCTACTTATCCCGATACTGAAGGTACCTACTTCAATATTCCGATATATTTCAATACAGAATATTCATGTTTTGGAGTTAAGCTGTAAATCTATAGCAGAAATAATGCAGTCTCTAATATGAAAATGTTTTTGTTGATGTGTCAGTCATTAATCAGGCTGACTGTACAACACGAGAACTGTATTTGCATAGCTGTTTTGATTGCACGTTTAGTGCAGTGGTTGAGCGGTTTCGGTTCACACACAGATTTGTTTTTAGTATAGTAAGTCATATAATTTCTCCTGAGGGAGAGCAAATATGTGTTTGTCCTACAGATAGTTGTAGCGGGTCACATATTTCTGAACGCACCCACGACAGAAGAGTAAATCCTAGTGTGGGACAACGTTTTATAAAAAAGGAAGAATGAACCCACAAACGTTCACATTTATAGTAGTATTAATATGATATGGTTAGTAGCATAACTATGTATTGATTAGTAGCATAAAGGGAGCAGTGGTGGTCGAGTGGTAACGGCCCCAACTTACAAGTAGTAGGTCGCGGGTTCAAACCCAGCCAGGCGCATTACTTTGAGTAATTTATTTCATCACCGTTGCTCTCAAAACGGTGAAGGAAAATATCGTGAGGAAAACGGCATGTCCTAGAACCAAAAATTCGAAGATATGTGACATCCACCAACGCGCACTGGGCCCGCGTGTTTGGATTACGGCCCATTCCGGCTAAAGAGGAGGCCTGAGTCCCAACAGTGGGAACATTATAAGGCATTTTTTTTTTCTACGGAAACGCATTTCGGTACTTATCCGACTTCTAAACCAACTAGACAGTCACCATCATTCCTATGACATTGCATCCGATCAAACAAATAAACGACATTGAACTTAATAATATAGTCAGCCAACATTAACTTGTCCATATTATGTTCAACAAAGGTCACATTGTCTGGAAGTGATATAACTTAAGAGCTAAGGTTCATTTCAAGACCAGCGTCAGGCAGCACCTGTCTGTTATTACTACTGAAATTAACCTTTTTGACGCAGTAGTGAGGTGTGCCTCTCTCGCTTAAATATTGTTTCTTTTTGGTGTTAAAATTTCATATTTGTAGAGAATGCTTTTCGGCCCCTTCGACCATCTGTTCTGCAAGTAATATGCCAGAACTGGAGTGACGACCGCATACCGGAAGACACAGCGTTGGAAGGCCTCCTACAAGGTGGACCGATAACCTGGTGAGGGGCCAATGGGTGCGAAACGCACAGGACTAGTTGCTGAGGGAGGTCTACGACTAGTAGAGAACGGCTCTTTAGGCTGAATTGATGATGACGATGATGATAAAAGTGTCTTATTTCTCCAAATTCTTCATATACTGATTGATTGATTTATATATTGATTGAAAAGGCAATCAGATTTCTAATAAATTTCCATGTGTATGCGCATTTGTCACTGCGTGTAAAAATCATCATCACATTTTGCGTAAGTAATTGCATCTGAAGCCGAATCGAAATAAAACAGATTTACAACCATTTAATATTTTATTGAACATTTTATTCCTGAAAACCAAATCAAAACCTTCATATCTAAATGCTTTCAACGGGGTAATTTTTAAAAGGGAAACCGTGGTCCTAAAACGCAAAAAATAACTAGAATAGCATAATCAGCCTTTTAATGTTCCCACTGCTGGGACTCGAGGCCTCCTTTCTAGGAGAAAAAAAAACTAAAGGAATAAAACTCACGACGCGTCCTCACGATAAACTCTAGAGCAAATTCATCCAAAAGTCATTGGATGAATTACCACCTAGAAAAATATATATCCAAATGACTTTCGACATCATCTGTTCCTTCTTCAAAACGAAAATCTTTTACACCCTTAGTTAGGTACTACCTTCCCGTTGCGAAGTAGGGGTTCTTCGTAACACACAGTTAACCTGCCATCTGCTACTCCGTAAGTGCCACCCTTCACTCTAAGACCGTCACCAGCGAATTTATGACCCAAGGAAATTAACCTAAAGGTGTCGTGCCGAGATTTATAATGAAGGAAACGAGGTATTTTTGAGGGTAGCAACATAGCTTTACTGGAGTAAGTTCTTTGATTTGTAATTTGAAGATTAAGTAAATATAGTTGGGCGAGGTCCTTTATGACGGATGTATGCGTTGTAGGGACGGACGGATGGTTGGCTTTTTAAATATCTGTGTAATTTTTTGGTTCCTTTAAATAAAGGCTTTGCTTTTTGTGATAACAGTTTTGTCAACAAGTCATGTACCTTACCTACTTCATTATCCGGAGCGAGAAGTGGCAGGCGGTCGCCTCCTTCTGCGAAGCAGTAATGCTAGCAAAGGAGGCGGCCGATCGCGTGAGGCAACGGTCCTTACGCTCCAACCGCCGCCGGGATTCAGATCCCGATTTCCGGCCACCGTAGGCGCGGGCTTGCGGACGGCGAGCAAAGGTCGGCTCGCCGTCCGATCGTCCGGTAACCGTCCGAATCGAACCCAAGTCGTCGACGGCGCGTACTGTTCCACGCGCGCCTCACAGAGATGTCAGCAAATCGAATATCAAACCAATGTCCAAAACAAACCCAGTTTAAAATTAATCTTTCGGACAACATTTTTGAGTTAAATATACTACGAGATCATTTCTCGTAGTATAATTAACAGGGCATCAGTGTAATACATCTTTGTGGCATCCTAACAATGCGTATATCCAGGCAATGGTTTTAGAATTTAACACAAATCATAAACATTTTATATGCCATTTCCAATAGCAGTGGCTTCATTTCAAACTTCTGACGTCACACGTTTCTATAAGAACTTTTCTTCGAACCGGAAGCATAAGATGCATTCGAAGAATTCTCGAAACAAGAGGAATATCAAGTAAATTCTATATTTATTTTCCTGGATGACATTTTGACATTTTCTCAAGTGATTTCAAAACGGTTTCAAGGAAGAAAAATTATTCCTTTGATGCCATATGCATATAAACTTTGGGAACGAAAAGTAATTTCGAAGCTTGTTTTCATCTTTCTTTGAGAAGTCGATCAGTTGTAGTATGAAGACTTTGTTTGTGGTTCATTTAGTAAAGGAAACAACTGAGGCTCTTTGACTGGATCTATTTGACGACCTCGACTGTACTGTTAAAGGGATGGAGCTATATTGACGGGTGCGAAGTAAATAAAGTTATATGCATTTTTGTGATTTTCTGATAGTTGCAGAAACTTACTAAATATTCATATTCTAAGAAATGGTCAATCGTCTTTTAAGTTTCAAAAATGCAGGCATTTTATTTTCGGTGGGATTGTCATCTGATGACATCCCCCGCCCTTGGGCGGAGCGGGAGATAGTGTCAGACTTTTACTGACTAAAAACCCACTCCTGTTCCATCTTTGCCATCGTTCTAGGGCTCCGGAGTTCTCTTTCGCATCACCCATGGGCCCAGTAGGCTTCGACCCTGCTGGGCCCCTACGGTTTTGCAGGCATCTCCCTGGGGCGCGTGTGAAACACTACGCGCCATCGACAACTTGGGCTCGGTCCGGACGTTTACCGGACGGTCAAACGGCGAGCTACCCATTGCTTACCGTCCGCAAGCCCGTGCATGCGGTGGCTGGGATCCCGGCGGAACCCGAAAAAAAATAAATGAAGACGTGATAGTTGTTTTTAAAGCAATATTTTTGAAAAAAGAACTGACTTAGTAACTGCTTATTATTCATTTATTAACACTAATTATCACAAAATTGCAGATGACTTTATTTACTTTGCACCCGTCGATATAAGATGTATGTGTGCTCCATCCCTCTTTCCCGCTTGACATTCTAACACGTCATGGTACCCTTGAACCCATGTCAGATTCGTAGTCATTATACGTCTACGTTCTTATTTATATTGTACACTGGATCCTACTCTGATCTCTATCATTCAATGGTTTGCTGGAAGAAAACTTAACTTTGAGTTAAGCTCGCCTATGTACGAGTATAGGAACTCTGTTGTCCACATATAATTATAAGTTGTTATGGTGTAAACTAAAGAATTGACTTTAGAAACCCTTTGCCAAAATGTATAATAGAATATAGTTTATTTAATAAAAGTCGCACATTTACATTAATAAACATTTTATTTTCAGGCATCAGAGGCCCATAGAACAAATACATAATAATTTTAAACAATAATAAACCAATGGACAATTTTATTTAATAATCAAAGAAAGAAAAAAGAAAAAAGATTATTATTAATTAAGCATTCCTCTCGACATGTAATTGAATACAATGCCACAATATTGGGCATTCTATTAAGATACATAAAAATAATTTATAACGCATAATATATTGCATTTTTGCCTGAACTAGGTTGGACCTGTATGTCAGGCTTAAAAGCACTAAGAACCTGAAAAATAATAAATTCACTATATTAAGTACTTAACCTAAATTTAATTAACTAAAAGCAAAGCAAGTTTTTACAAACTACAAGGAAATCTTCTTTCTCTCCGTAAGAGATGCTGAGTAAGTATTGTACAATAATCTTTTTACAGCTATAATAATTTAATTTATATAAACCTAATTTTCTATTTAATCTATTGTATAAAAATGGGCCTAAAAATGTGTTTTTCACGTAAGCAAGGGGGTCCGCCTTTAAGGCTAAAGAAAGAAATATTATAAAGCATCCGTTTTCCGTATACTTTTTTTGTCTCTGTGGTTCTAATCGCCTTTTTTTTTATAAGATTTGTCTTCACAATATGAATTTGTATGAATTTGAATTTTCACGTTATTTACTTTTTATTTCAACTGCCATTTAAACAACATAATCCATGAAATGTGTATTCCAAGAGCCTTTTCAGCTAAAACCCCTCCCAAAAAAACACTTAAGCGTACCCTATTCGACGTCGTTTAAGGGCCCGAGAGCTACAAATTTGAATTTCAAAAACTCAAAGTTAAGCCTAGGGTTTTGAATTTTAACATAATTTACATACACAAATGAGTCATCTGCGTTCGTTACGGTGTCTGGTCGTCGACTCCACAGAAAACTGAAATATAGCCACGTAAACCGTCCGCTGCTGGATGGTGTACCGAGCCTTTTGAATAAACCAAAAGTTGACGAGCAATGGAAATTATAACGCCGAAACTGTCGGGAAGTTTGTTTAAAATGCAAGGCGAATGAGATCTCTCGATGAAATCGACAAAAAAAAAACATCAAAATCATGCATTTACATTACAGACAAACAGGATGATTCAATGGACGGAAATGGTTATTTGGTACAATGGTTTTCTGGAAATTTATGTGTAGTTAGGACGGAAGCACGGGGCTTGGTCATGTCCTAAACGGGTATAAATGGTCATTTTTGGAGCGTTAAAAACATTTAGCGATATGTGCAAAATTTTGTTTGTAACCACAAAATCGTTGTCAAGCTTTAAATTGTTGAAAAAAGAAAAAGATTTAGGTGCGTGTCACTGGAAATGACAAAGAGATAAGTTTCAAGAAGCAAGATACTCAAATGGCTGGGATGAATCACGGAGCGCATGATGGTCAGTCTTCTTTTTCTTACAATAAGAAGGATCATGAAACCAGTCAGTCAGTATTTTTGGAAAGAATGTACTCATTTCATCGTCTGCCAGATTTTCCAGAGAAGACAGTCATTAGTAAGCCCATTTTACAACAACCCGGTGTAAGGTTCGAAACCGAGGAAGTAAGTACCAATGTGATTTCTTCAATTCAAATGTACTTTTCTAAGTTTATCAAGGACTTTACTGACACCCCGTGCCTCGGAACGCATCTTTGACAGTCGTTACAGGTAGTCAGACGCCAGAAAGTTGACCATCAGTCTATCCGAGGAGTATTGTGTTGCCTAGTAACTGGGTTGTGGAGGTCTGGTAGGCAGTCGCTCCATGTAAAACACGGGTATTCAGCCGCATTCAGTTGAGCTGCAAGACGACCCAAACAAATTGGGAAAAAAGGCTAGAGAGATGAATTTTTATTTTATTTATTAGGGACAAAAAAAAAACAGTTACATATTAAGTAGATACAAAAGAATTATTAGATAAATAGGTAAACATATAACCCACACTATGTCCATGGATTAATCAAATATTTAAAAAAATGAGACTGATTTTAAGAACCAATTTTGTTTTTAATAAGTTATCTAGTTAATTAATTTTATATTAATTTGGAATTTAGATGCTAAAGAGCTGACAACGTCAACAACAAGCTTGCATTTGTAAGCCTATTTTACTTCAGCATTTTGGACAACACAAATTGTTTTATGATGCAATATAAATTAAAGGCAGGCAGCATGATTGCACATTAAGTCTACGAACAAATTGCTTCCGACAAAATGACTCCCAAAGCCCACATAATCAGGCAAAGAATTATAATTTTATTATATCTTGGCTTATAATTTGTAGGTCTAACCTATTTCATGTGGCCTCGAGTTTTATGAGCGTACCTCCAAGGAGTCTCTGCGAAAGAATTAGATATAACAGCGAAAATTTCTTATTATGATGAAATATTACGAAGGCTGATTACTAAAATAATAACAAAAATCTCATCAAGATCTCTTCTCTGTTACGGTGTTTTCGGGATATGAATTTGACACCGAGACCTCCACTGACATGTAACTTAATTTTTTTATTTTTTTTGCAATCGCTCAATATTTGTAACAATTTACGAATAAAAAAGTATATGCATAAATCGCAGATACTTAAATATAAGATCATTTTCACGTTCGCACAAAAATTCTTAGGTTATTTTCCATGAAAACCTCTTTTCTCGTATCTATCAAGCTAATCCTCAAAGAAACCACTGAATTATTTAAGAAGGTATTTAAAATCATTTTATGAATTCTTGAGTCGCACCACAGAAACCCGTAAATCCAAAATCCCAGAGGGTTTTAATAATAAATAGCAACGCGGCCCAATTCGAAAATAATAAGCATTTAATAATATACAACAATTGGAACTCTGAAACTCTGAATTTAAGTAAATATCCACCGTTTTTATTGTATACTTCGGAGAAAATTGTTTTCCTTTTATTCACAATAGCCGTTTTGCAAAAATCAAATTACTCTGTTATTGACAGTTTATGATTCTGGAACGCGAAAAAACACTTATTGCGATTTATAATTTTATTTCTTAGGCGGGTTCCCGCCGAAGAAATAAAATGCTTGTTACTTTTTCACTAGGAATCTGTGCATTATATGCTACTACATAACTACAATATGCCAACGACAAAGGCTTAAAAGTTTAATCATCGCATTGTCAAAATGACAGCCCTTAATTCCAATACCCCGCATTGTATGAATAGTTTGATCCTCGCTCTCAGTCAGTCCCCCAATTCAAAATGCGAAGTCATCTCCATAAGTTTCGTAAAATTTGAAGGATCGAACGTTTCTAGAAAAAGTATGTTAAAATCTGATATTTTATACGAAACGAAGACAATCAACAAAATTTCTGGCTCTCGCGTGATTAATAACCCGCGGTACTCCCGTGACAGGTTAAAAAAAAAATAGAAGGCATCACGTCACATCAACCCAGACCCCCAAATCAGGTTCTATTCAATAGGTTTTTTGACAAACGAAAGTACCAAAAGGCCTTTATTCCGAACCTCGTAAAGTTCATTTTATAGTTCTCAATTTGATTATGACTTTGGAATTTGGTCTTTGTACGATTGTGATAAGGTTTATATTTGTTTGGGGAAGTGAAAGGAAGGAATTTCAATATGGCGAGTGAAGAAAGGATGCGTTCGAGATATAAAAAATACGGTTGAACGCACGTGGGCGGTCGCATTCTATGGGGTATTAGTTAGATACACATCTTCGCGCTATATTCCCTGTGGAGTGGGCAGGAATGTTATGAATCCTTCATATGAATCATAAGCGTATATTTCTAGACGAATGCTCCTGTTTCAGTTATATAAACACAAGAATTGCCCGTTGCCCTTTTCTATTGCTTTCATTTGTTACATTTATTTGTTTGGCTTTTCTCAAGATTTGCATTGAGAATAGCTGAACCGAAAACTGTTCCGAGTGTTATGACTTAATTTAAAAGTACCCTTTGTTCAGAAATGGACTGTTATAGGACTTGAATTCTTCCAATAATATATTAAATACGTCATTGGGTTTTTTTATTACTCAATAAAATAATAACTTATGTAACATTTACTTACACAAAGACAGCTGATCGATGCAAAACCTAACATCATAACAAACCCTATTATGTTATCCAATGCTGTTTTAATAACAATTACTATCGTAAATTAATAATGCAATAAAAATTAATATGAAATGTCAATATTTATTGCAGTGCACGCTTTTTTATGTCATAACCTTGCATATACACGTTTTGTTTCACTTTATTTTAAGCTTAAAAACTTTGATTTAAAGGTGAGAATTGTGTGATTTTATAAAGTGAGAGCACTACGTTACACATACATGTATGAAATCGGATTCGTCTGGTGACACACGATTCACGTGTCTTGATATTACAACCAGTGCCTTATCGCAGTAATAATTTGTTATTCAAAGAAATTCGTAATAAGTCAGTGTACATTTTGTAAGTTACAGTTTTCGTGCACGCGAGTGTAATTTGTTAAATAATAATAAGAATTATTTCGTAAGAATGAACGTGTTATACTAATTGGTTTGTTATTTAATTGTGTTTATTCCAATATAACTTGTAAATAGATTAGCAATAATACTCTTATGTGCGTCTTTTTTTTCCTCAGCAAATTATGCACATCACCAAATAGATAAATTAAAATAAGGTAAAGTAATCCCACTAGGGCCACGGGGAAATCTGAAAGGAAACCTGTGGTCTTACTGAAGGGTACAGGTGTGGTAGTAGTCAGTAAAAGTCTGACACGCCCTCTCGCCCCACCCTAGAGCGATTTCCCACCTCAGAAAAAAGGTAAAAGTTATGGTGACAATAATGAAATTTGTTGTTCAATAGAATGTTAGCTTATTTCATATAAATGTTTCTAGAACCAATACACAATTTAGAATTTCCAAATTATTTAGTGGCTACTTACAATGTCCAAATAATCTACGTACAGCTTTTTTTTCATATGACTAAAGCTAAAAAATATTTAATTTAGCAAATAAAAAAAAAAATGCGAATTCGTCCCCCATAGGGCGTATAGTCCCTCGAACATCTGGCCGAAGTTATATGCATACAAACTCGTAGAACCGCTGCGAGCGCCCGCAAGACTGTGTGAATATCGAGTAGAGTAATAGGCCCTTTACTACCTGCGGGATTGCCCGCAGGCCAAATCATTTGTGCAGGGAGTAACCACTAAGGGCCGCAGTAACTCTTTCAAACAATTTTGAAAAAGTGACTGCGGCTCAGGAATACTAAAAGCAACTGAAGGAACACATGTGAGTTTGATTCAGTAAAAGTCTGAAGCTCCCTTTTTTTATTGGGTGGGAAAATCATCTTATGACAAATCTCGCTCTTGGGCGGAGCGGGAGATAGTGTTGGACTTTTACTGACTAAAACCCCACTCCTGTTCCTTCGTTGCCTTCGTTCCAGGGCCCCGGGTTTCGCTTTCACTCTACCCGTCGACAGGATCATCGGAGATATTTGATGATGAAAAAACCCTAATATGTAGATAAACAGTTCAACCTCTTATAATATTAATGTAAATTAAATTTATTAATAGGACATTCGACTCATTAATTTACCAGCAGTATAGGTATATAGCTTAACTTACATCCCGTTCATTGCTAGAAAAAAATAGAAATATATCTAAATATATATCTATAGAGGACCTTCAATAACATTATAATTGTCCGCATTTGTATCCGGTACAAGAAAAATCACTTCGAAGCGGTTATTGCGAAACCTACTGCTGTTTGACAACGCTTACTATGACGTCATTAACTTATATTACCCTTACAATCATCACTCTTTGGCACAGAAGGAGGAAGATCTCATGGCTTAACAAAAAAAAAAAAATATTCTTTAGTTGCTTGGATGAAAAAAAATTACGAATGATTGAGATGCAAGGTAAGCGCACTGCACCATCGACCATATCATTGCTTACCAATTATGGACAAACGCGAACGAATCTTATACGTACAATGCGTTCCAAATAAGAATAGGATCGAATGCCATGTTGTGACGTCACGTCATACTGTCAAATCGAAGAATTATTAAGGTAAGCAAAACAAGAAAGTTTTAAAATTTAATTTATTTACAAACTGTGAACGAAAAATTTATTCAGAATCCAGTTCTTCAATTTTGCTCATCTCTGAGTTCTTAAATTTTGGCCAATTTCTTGCGATTTGACAGTATGACGTGACGTCACAACATGGCAATCGATCCTATTCTTATTTGGAACGTATTGTACTTTTCGAATCCATGGTAAACTCGTTAAACTGTTTGGTCCAAGTAGGTGACTACGTTAACTGCAGCATCGGTGGCACTCATTAAATCCTTGATAGTGCAGGTGTATTGGCACTTGGGGCACTCTAACATGCGGCTCATGTTTTGAACAGGGGCACCGCAGTCACATTGAGTATCCATTAGGTCTATAAAACCTTTTTAAACAGTTTTTAATATTTGAATAAAGAACGTGGAAGTCCATTAAAATACATTATATTAAAGGTCTAATTTGGTTTAGGTAGCACTATAAGCCATCATGTTTAGAACAGGGCTCCGCAGTCACATTGAGTATCCGACAGATCTATAAAACCCCATTTCGCCAAGTTGTCTTTGCAGCTTACCTAATAAAATGAGACGGAAAACGTTATTTTGTTTGTTTAAACCCACAAATCTCTGGACCTACTAGTTGGATTGGAAATATTCTGTACAGGATAGCCAAGGTCATGACGAATTCTATACATAGGTACCTATATAACATCACACTATTACCCACGGAAGCGGAGCATTAAACAAAGATGCGGGCGAAACGGCTTAGGACCGCTAGTCAATAATAATAATAAAACAATATCTGGTAAAAATACCAACTTGTATCACTGATACGCCGAAGAACTGTGGTGTTACGAGTAAGACCAAAATTGCATACAGATCTGTCACTATAATAGATACTGGGAAAGCCCGGTATATTACACCGAAGTTGTTGGGGAGACCCATGACGTTAACAATGATAAGGCTGTTCTTAATTGCGAGAACATGACAACTGATTCTCAATATTTGGGGTTGCGGTATTGTTCGGAAGTTACCGCGGGCTTGGAATGCAAAGGGTAGGTGAAGGACGACGCCTGGGTTTTAGTCAGTAAAAGTTTTTAAAGTCTGATTCTCTCTTGTTCCATCCAGAGCGGAAGGAGTTATAAGATGACTTCTTTATTTTTGATTAAAATCATCGGAGGACTGGAACAATTTGCCTGCTGCGGTCTTCCCGTCCAACTATAATTTAGGTGTCTTCAAGGCTAGAGTGAATAGGCTCTTAATGAACTAGTGCGCCTCACCATCAATGATTGCATCTCTGCTTACCATCAGGTGGGATCGCAGTCAAGCACTGGTTTATATCAATTTAAAAAAAAAAACCCTCTTACACTACATCCGACTTGTTCATAAGTCACAATGATTTCCGACACAACGTATAAACGCATGACTATAATAACAGCCGGAACTGTAACTTGTTCAGGCTAAATGAGTCATGGTTATCGAGTTTCCATTGATAAACGCATTATAATCGTTATGGAGAAACTGGTAGATTACTAGGTACAAGACTGTGAGAAAAATTGCTAACGTTACCTCGTGTCTTTGAACTATATTTATAGAACAATAATTGCTGCAATGAATGCTAGTCCAGTACTAGACCATTCACTCTCTGCAGCTGTGAAGAATCTTGTAGTCGAATAAAACTCTCATTTAAAAACTGCATATGTTGAAATTACTGCTTCGTAAAATAAAGCCTATGGTTGTCCTGACAACAAGACATCTTCGCCATCAGCTCATTTTGGTCTTTCTGTCTAAAGGCAGTTAGACCAAAATGGATTCCAAACACGGGTTTCAAAGATAGATGTGTCCGGTTTGTCATGTTATATGAAAAAACTAGTCAAGTGCGAGTCGGACTCGCACTCTGAGGGTTCCGTACAAACTATTTTATGCAAATAGTTCCAATTCCCGAATAGAGTCTCGAAGTTTTTCAAAATAGAAAAAAGTATTTTTTGTGATATATCTACATATTTTCAGTTTTTAAATTTATTCTTATACTTGTGCTGTGAGACCTTGCTTCATGCCGAATTTTAGGGTTCTAGGATAAGAGGAAGTACCCTATAAATTTCGATTTCCTTGAGAGTGTAAAATTTACGTTTTTTGCGACACAAACGGCCGTATCTTTTTTTTTCGTTAACTTAGAAGTTTAATTTTTTTTACAGCTTCAAAAGCAGGGAAAGCAGACTTGAGAATATGGTTTTAAATTCAATTCGATACCTCAACGCGTTCTTGAGATAAAGGATCTTGACAGACAGATGGACGGAAAACAAAGTGATCCTATAAGGGTTCCGTTTTTTTCTTTTTGGGGTACGGAACCTTAAAAATGAACAGTTTTTTTTATTAGTAGGCTAGCGTTTGACCACTATCTGACCTAATGGTAAGCGATGATGTGGTCCACGATGGAGCACGCTTACCTAGAAGTAACCTATTCACTCTAGACTTAAAGACCCCCAGTTTGTAGCAATCTGGAAACACTGACTCTGGTAGGCACTCCTTAGCTGTACGCACAATGAGAGTATTTCAAAACGTTTGGCGAATACTGTACTACACTATTAGCAAAACCTTTACCAAGACCATCAAATCATGCACAAATTCAACGAGTCCAATCACAGTAGGACATACTAGATCCTAGAATCTAGATGCGACGTTGCTAGTAAAATATTTGATCAAAGTACAACAATCGCCTTTGATTCCACAGCATCCAATAGCAAGCCAGATCTCACGTAGATCTAATATCCTGTTTGTAAATTGTGAAGGTGATCCTTGCACATGTATTTCGTATCCTGTAATGTAAATGTTGCTTGCTCTCAGATTGAGACTCCTGTCTTTATATTTGAAGAACAAAGTTCTAGTCGTAATGACAATGGGCTTAACTACCAGAGAATCTGACGAGGTAAGGTCAATTTTAACTTTTTTTTTTCTAGGTGGGAAAATCATCTAATGACATCCCCCGCTCTTGGGCGGGACGAGAGGGCGTGTCAGACTTTTACTGACTAAAAATTCACTTCTGTTCCTTCTTTGACATTGTTCCAGGGCCCCGGAGATCTCTTTCGCACCACTCGTGGCCCCAGTAGGCTTCGACCCTGTTGGGCCCCTACGGTTGCTGACATCTCCTTGAGGCGCACGTGGATCAGTACGCACCGTCGACGGCTTAGGTTCGGTCCTGCCCGCGCCTACTTTGGATAATCATAGGTACTAAGACGGTGCTCGCTATGTCCAAAGCCTGCATTTGACATTGTTCGATTTAATGCGGCCCTGGAACGCAAAGTGTAACTGAAGGAACTCTAGCGAGACAATAAGTCTCACACACACCCTTTCCCACCACATAGAGCGGGTGAAGTTATTTAATCATATCCCACCTAAAAAAAAAAAAGAGTCGTAGTTAAAAGGGTCAATCTTTAAGGCTGATTTGCGCTGCAATGTTATGACAGCTATTATTATCTCAAAAGATTAACTAACTTATGATTTCAAAGGACATTTTTGGCACTTTTGAGTCCCTAATTATTTAGGATACATTACCGTGCTGCGGTTTTAAATAAGTGTTACATGCATGTATGATCTAAGGAATCCCACACTGAAACTGCAAGGCGATGCGGTACGACGCCACATCGCAAAAACCTGCGATACGATTACGTGCGGTAAAGCGTCGGACCAAGTCACCATACAATGAGCGATGCGAATCAATTTGCAACTTCTTACGATGCGTCGTGCGAGTTCGAAGATTTTTGTGTTTGGGCCCTTACTGCAAACACAGTATCTACGTCTTAACAATCTACAAAGCCTCGAGCACAGGCGTAGGGTAGCCAGCCTATCGGTATTTTACAGGTTACATTTTGGAGAGTGTGCGCGGGAATTGCATGACTTGATTCCGCCATCTCCTTTCTACCATCGGACAACCCGACGAACAGCGAGTATCCACCCTTACGTTGTTGAAACTTCAACGGTCCGGACTAAGCGTTCGCTTCGCCGTTAATACCGTGTACATCAAAGGACTGGAACAATTTGCCTGCAGCGGTCTTCCCGTCCAACTATAATTTAGGTGTCTTCAAGGCTAGAGTGAATAGGCTCTTAATAAACTAGTGCGCCTGACCATCAATGATTGCATCTCCGCTTACCATCCCACCTGGATCGCAGTCAAGCTTATACCAATAAACAAAAAAAAAAAAATTCAACTGAGTTGCTTGATCCCGAAGAAACCCCTAATAAATAAGGTCAAATCTAGTCCTCTATAACCCCTGCCATTTGTCCACGCACCTGCCACATCGTTTACAAACGTAACCAATGTTTCTATAACAAGTTTACGCAACCACACGTCCACGTGACTTGGAGGAAACGTAGCACAATGGTGGCCGATGACGTCATCCGATATGATCGCTTGAAAGTAGACTGGTGTCAGGTATTGGTGTTTTATAGATACTGTTGATAGGCTGGTTTTTACTGGTGTTGGTAGGACACATAATGGCGTGGTTCTGGGAAGTGTAACAGCTGTTCTTCCACTTACACTTCTTATTAGAGATACTATTGAAACGTAGCATGTGTTTTCATCATCTCATGGTAAGGTTAGGGTGCATTGCTTGATGCTTAAGGCCAGAAAAAGGTGAATTAAGCTTGCTTGACTATAAGCATGCAGTTATAGCAAAATGTCTTATCATAAATGGCTATGCCAACCTCTTCCTATTCATAACATAACATAACATAATCAGCCTTTCAATTTTCCCACTGCTGGGACTCAGGCCTGGGCCGTAATCCACCACGCGGGCCCAGTGCGGGTTGGTGAATGTCACATGTCTTCGAATTTTTGGTTCTAGGACATGCCGGTTTCCTCACGATGTTTTCCTTCACCGTTTTGAGAGCAGTGGTGATGAAATACATTACACAAAGTAATGCGCCTGCCTGGGTTTGAACCCGTGACCTACAGCTCGTAAGTCGGAGCCGTTACCACTCGGCCACCACTGCTCTGAAAGTATAGGAAACGTAAAAGTTCTACTAAACCGCCGCAAGAGATGTCCTCCGCGTTGGGAGTCAGAGCGATTCTCGAACTCCGCAGTGCAGGTTTGCGAACGGTGAGCAATCTTATCTCAACGGTGAGCAAGCTCATCTTTCGATAAGACAAAAGAGCTGTCGATGTCGTATCGGGGTAAGTTGATACTTACCCCAATACGACATCGTATAACATTGGATAGTATTTTTCAAGACTATGGTGATCCATAGTCTTGAAAAATACTATCCAAGGCATTAATTTACATACTAAAAATCGAGACAGAATAAAAAGTGACGAATCATTCTTTTAACAATGCATCATGAATTTTTATCTCATGCTTTAAGAACTCTACAGAGAACCGAAAAGTTTTTATGAAAGTAAAAATTTAAGAGTTCACATAATATTTATTCCCTTGTATTTTACTAGCTTCTGAACGTCTATGCGAGATAAAATACCTTCTTATATTTCTACGTCAAAATCATAAACATTGGTTCAGTGGTACATGAGAGAAAACGTACCGAAACACAGACAACATATACTTTCGTATTTATACTTATTATATATTATAATATAATATATCACGCAACGCCGTCTAGTCCCAAGCTAAGCAGAGCTTGTGTTATAAGTACTGGACAACTGATAAACATACTTATATATTTCTAAATACATACATATTATAGATAAATTACACCCAGACAGAACAAATGATCATGCTCATCACACAAACATATGTCCTGGGTGGGAATCGAATCCACGACCTTTGGCCTAGCAATCAGGGCCACTAACCACTAGACCAACAGGCTAGTCAAATATATAATACTAAATTCATATCATAATACTAAAGAGTTTGTTTGGTTGAACGCGCTAAACTCAGGAAGTAATAGTTAAAATTGAAAAATATTTTATTGTTGGATATCTCATTTATCGAAGAAGGCTAGTGCTGTGTAACATAACGCTACGAGATACGACTCACGAATAGGGAGCAGTAACCAAAGATAATAAACTAATTGTCCTTAGTGGTTTCACCTAAACCACTAAGGACAATTAGTTTATTATGAATAATATTAGTTAGTGATTGGGATCCATTCACAATTAGTGTGAACTCGGCCAGAAGGTGTTTAAACCTCCAATTCTTTAAGCAGCATTAGCTTTGATAGATTGTTTATTAGTTATCAATGCTGTATCCTACTTAACTAAAAAGCGATGCTTTTTTTTTATGCTCACACCATTTTTTAATTAATTCTAATGTCTATACTTGAGGACTTGTAATTGGCTTTCCAATGATTATGGTTTTCTATTTTTGTCTGGTTTTATTAGCTGTAAGTCCTCCGTGTACTAAATAAATAACTATTGAAATATGAAGGCGTGTGATGGTGTGAGAGCTAATAAAGACAAAAATATCACAACTGGAAGCACTGACAAGCCTGCCTATACAGCAATATTCATTATTACAACTTGCGCAAACCAGATGACAATCAGATGACCTACTCTACATTTTCCTAATTGCAACATCATCATGCGAATGATCATTATTTTTACCTTCAATTACATCAAGTTATGGTTATTCACAGTAAGATACATTCATTTTTACCTTTTTACCATCAGATGAATTAGAAACTGCTTAAGATAGTGGCGACTGGCCTGTTGGTCTAGTGGTTAGTAGTTCTGACTGCTATGCCGGATGTTGTGGGTTCGATTCCCACCCAGGATAAATGTTGGTGTGATGAGCACGATGATTTGTCCTGTGTCTGGGTGTAATTTATCTATAATATGTATGTATTTAGAAATATATGTTTATCAGTTGTCTAGTACTCATAACACAAGCTCTGCTTAGCTTGGGACTAGACGGCGTTGTGTGATAGTTGTGAAATATTATAATATTCCCTTCAGCCATGACAACTGTCAAAACGTCCAAAATGTATGGTTCTTGGCTTGCGGGATTGTTCGGAAGAGTTACTGTTGTCCTGGCACAGGACGGGCTACTGAAGGAACACGGGTGGGTTTTACTCAGTAAGTCTGACACTCTCTCGCTCCACTCAAAAAAAGACCAAAACCTAGTGCGCAAAAAGTTGAAATTCTATCTTGAAATTCTCTATAATGACAGTTTGAAGTCTAAAACTAAAGGAGAATGTCCACATGGTATTTTAGTAACGTATGTCAATGTCATTTTGGATTCTTCAGAAATATTCGTCTTGTGTAAAAGATGACATTGTATATATAGGCTACAATGACAGTTGGAAGTCAATACTTAAATGAGATTGACCACGTGGTATTTCAGTACCATATGTCATGTCATAAATTTTGGGTTTTTCGGGAATATTCATCTGCTATAAAACGTTACGTTGTCTCGAGTGTCTTAAAGGCGACTTTCATTTGTTTGTCTCACGATAAAAAAAAAATGGCCGGATGTCCAATACGTCGATGACATCGGACGTGGTTAAAATCCTTGAGAAGGCGGAAACCATGGTATGGGCACAAATAGGTACATCATCATTTACCTTCTATAAAGTCCTTGGTGATGATACGATTTATTTTTATAGGATGAAAAGCCGGAAATTACCTGTAACAAGAATAGAAGAATTAATAGAAAACTTGTATTTTTAATCTTCTTAAGTACGATAATAAATGTTCTTAATCCCCGATTCCTCGGAGCGTATTGAGTAGTATTTATTTATATTCAGTGTATCTACAAAGGGCTGGCCAGGAAGGTCACGTTAACTCTTCCGTATATTCCCGATTCGAAAGAGTTAACGTGGCCTTGGAACGAAAAGGGGCAACTGAAGGAATACAGGTAGGCTTTAGTCAGTAAAAGTCTGACATTCTCTCAAGCTGCACCAAGAGCGGGAGAAGTTAAGTTACTTGATGATTTCCCACCCAAAAAAGAGGGGTATAAACTGGTTATAATTTTGATTTACAGCTAACGTATAAGTTTAAAAAGCAGATTCAATGATCTGGAACTTAATCAGGCTTTCAAAAACCACACTAACAGGAGTCTTAAAAGTTAAAACCCAGACTAAAAGGATCCCAAATACCGATTTCTTATACTTTAATCTCATTACAGAACCTCAATCTTATCCAGACAAAAACAGAGCAAATATACTATACATTTAAGAGAGACCGCACACGGGCAGCCCGCATTTCATCACAGGAACAAAAACTGTGATCACAAAGATTAACAAGTCAGTGAAGGGCCTAAACACACAGTCCTTTCGTGTACCTACCGCCTTGTATGAGGTTGAGGAAACATCGGGCGTTAGACGTTACATACGCTGAAGCGGAGAAGATAATATTTTGTACATTATAGGCCACGTTTCAAGCTGCTGTTTAGTACTTAAAAAAACACGCAAAGTGTGATTGGAGAAACATTGGTGGCACATACACTATTCGCAACCATCTGGTTAAATTAGCCATCTATTTGGACGCCTAGACCGTTCATCAAACGCTAAACTAATTAAATGCCTGAAGGACAACATGCCAAGCAATCGAGATTGGAATAACTTATCCGAGTCTTGGATCAGAGAATGTCAATACGACAAGCTGTTAAACGCAGTGATTCTAGTTCAATTGACTATCGGCCTAGGCATCTTACTGTATACCGGCGTTTAATGAACTGTTTAGGCTACTAATCAGCTGGTTAATTTAACCAGATGACAGCGACATACACAAACAAGTGTGTACCCAAACTTAGGCGCGAATTTCTAGCACCTAAACCCAGTCAGTTCTTTTCGCTTAACTCTTGACTCCAGTCGTTTTAAAGTCACACCAGTTCCTAATCCTCTACTCATACTCTAAGCACACTATGTGTATGTTTGTGTATGTTTTAGTACAAGAAATTCGACCACCCGCTCGTACCGTGGCTTACGAAGATATGACATGACGGTACAGGATTATCGCACCGAAGACCTTCGCCTTATTTTTATAAAGATTGATATGTTTAAGGACAGTTAAGTCAGTAACGTTAAAGGCTATGTTGCTATGTAGGTGGACTGAGAGAATGTTCGAAAGAGTTATCGTGATCCTGGAATACAGGTTTTAGTCAGCAAAAGTCTGACATTCTCTCTCGCTACGTCCTGAGCGAGACAAAAAAAACAATGGAAGATGGAATTGACAGTATTCATATCTACAAAGGTTCAACAGTGTCGTCTTTCGGCTGAGATTATAATGATAAATAGTCCACTAACGGAAAAGGTGTGGCTTTCAACCATTGCACTATTTAAATGAAGGGTAAACAGTAGTTATTAGTTGCTCTTTTATGAACTGGAGAAGATGAAACCGTGATACTAATGGAGGTCTAAAACAGTTGCTTCTGCTCCCTCGTTTGTTCGTATTCTTCGACCATCTTTTTCTTCTGATTTCTTTCTTTTATAATATCAAGTGGTCGCAGGCAGTCTTCTTTATCTAGGTATTTTAAAAATCACCCAATCTGCGGAATTCTTCGAATGAGTTACCACGGTGTTAGAACACAAAGGGAAATCGAAGGAACACAAGTGGGTTTTAGTTAATAAAAGTCTGTCACTGCCTCCCTCTCAACCCAGAGACAATATTACATTTAACGGTCCTTAAGACCAACTTCGATAGACAAACACGGGATTCTATACAACAATAGCTCACAAATTAATTACGACCACGAAGCTTAAGTTACATTAGAAAGGGGATCGGCAGAAGGCCCGGTCGTTTCAAAGCGGTAATGAGGCAAAAAGACAATAATTTACAAGATGGGGGAATGCAGAACAATATACTGCAATTAGATTTAGAATAATATTTTTTTACATTTTTAAATGTTAATATATTTTTGTATGCCAATATTTAAAAATGTAAGTTATATATGTTAAAAAGTATTCTTGTAAAGTAGTATGATTGTGTGAACAGTGATATGAAAGAAAAGGAAGTTAGTGATATCATGACGGTTGACAGGATAGAATGGAAGAAAAAAACGTGTTGCGCCGACCCCAAATAAGACAGGGCAAGGGCAGGAAGATGATGACGATATGTTAAGAAATAAAAAATTAAGGAAGTAATATTTAAGAAATATTTTTTTAAAACCAAAAGCATTTTGAGAAAGATGTAGTAGTATTTACAGGTTTCTAGTGGATTCATAAAAAACTTTTGTTATTAGTTGAAATAATATCTAATATTACAAAGCTTGAAGAGTTCGTTTGCTTGAACACGTTAATCTCTAAAAAAAAAACTTTTAGTGTTTTATATCCCATTTATTGAGGAAGGCATATAACATCACGCTGTGATTAATAGAAGCTGAACAGTATCCAAAGACGCGACAGCTAGTAACCGGTATAAAAAAATCAAAAGTACCCTTAGTAGTATACTTTTATCTATCTTTCTTTTTTTTCTTTTCTTTTTTTTACTTTTATCTTTTTTATTTTTATCTTTATAGATTTTTTCTTCTTTGGGAGTATACTTTTTAAGGAATCTTCAGCGTAAGTAGAAATTTGTAATCATTTCATCATTTTCTTTGATACATATCCAGACATTTTTAATAAATTATTTTGTGACATATTTCTACTAATTGTTCTTTCTGTACTTATCTGTGCAAAGCCCTTTAAGTTGTTCTCATACGCCATTATGTGTAGCCTTAAGGAATATTAATTATTAGCGAAATGATTAATTACTTCACAAGAATTCCTTTAGATTCGTATTAACTGAACGAAATTGAGATACTTACATAAGTAATAATTTAGGAGCAGAAAGTCTTTGGAAACTCGTCGTCGGTTGTTAATATATAATTATTAAGGTTCTGTTGAGGTATGGAAGTCATCATAAGAGAAATTTTGAATGATTATCTTAATATCTATGTGGTAATCTTTTCATCCTTGCCAAAAGGCTGGAGCCTAAAAGTTTTGGAGTGAAGACCGCGTACCAGAAGACGTAGCGTTGGAAAGCCTCCTACAAGGTGTACCGATGACCTGGTAAGGGTTGTGGGAATCCGATGTATGCGAGACGCACACGACCGTTCATTGTGGCGACATTTGGGGGAGGCCGAAAGACGTCCACTGTTGGACGCACCCAACAGTCGACGTCTTTCGGCTGAAATGATGATGATGAAATGGTTAGAACATTTTCCCTTCTTTATGACATAAATTCGGCGTTCAAACTTGATATCGAATAATGACGTCACTTTGGTTTTGACAAATCTTTTTAGGTTTCTGAATACCATCATCAACATTTCAAGGCGTCCACTTTTGGAAAAAGCCCTTCCAACGATGCGTCTTCTGGTAGACGGTCACCTCTCCAAAAGCTTTCGGGCGGATCGGCCACCTGTTCTGCGAGTAATTTTAGAATTTTCCTGAATCTTAAAATAATTCTTGCTTAGTTAATGGAAAAGTGATTGCGTATTAGTGGTGTTCATTTCTGGCATTAGTTGGGATAGGAAGTAATCTCGACTCGACAGTTGAAAGGAGAGAAATGGGGTATTCATGCTTGATTCTTTTTCACGTCAGACGTCTTAACCTTCAGTAATCTAACACTGTCTACTGAAGCGTGCACGCGCCCTTTTAACAAACCTAAATATAGCCCCCATAACAAATTAACAAGTCAAAATCATCGATACTGAACAACCGAACGGTCCCATCCCTAATTTTACCATAACAAAGAAGGAGGCTGGTTGTCATCAGGCATTGTTTGGACCAGACGTTATTTAAATATTCCGTCGCAGACGACTCAGTCTGGCTCCAGACTTATTTTTTTTCTTTTTTTTTCGAAATCTGACACGGCATTTCTGACGGCCATTATAACGTGAATAATTTTATTGCTTATTTCAATGTGTTAAGTATTTTTGAGTTCGATTTGTGGGACTTAAAGGGATTTTAGTAGTATTGGAGGCATAAAGATACGCTTTTTTTGGGTTTTGTTTTGTTGAAAATAAAAATTATTTGACTCGGCCTTTTGTAGACGTTTACAAAATATTTACAGAATTGAACGTTTTACTAAGAAAACTATTTAGAAACCAAGTCAAGAAGCTTAAACTACTCTGTAAAGACCTAACTATAATTCAAGAGCAATTTAAAATCGCTTCGACCTTTGTTCAAACAGAAAATTGAGTCAACAAAAGATTCATTAAGCATTTATCGATGCTACATTTCACATCACTAATTGCAATAAAAGCAAATAGTGATCCTCAACTGGCGACCGACTCATGCAATCATACCAACTTAACCTATCACTTCCCCTCAACCTTAGCTTCATGCAGATAAAGTTGATTTTCCTTAAGCGCGAACGCAATACCAACCTTGCCGCTTGTACCATTGTTTCGACGCAGATTGTATATTTTGACAGAAGTTGACACGTGCAGTTTATTTTTTTGTAAGAAATATTAATAATCTTGCTTGTATAAAGTTTTAATTAATAATTCAGTGAAAGCGCAGTGTTTGAAAACACGTACCAAAGACAAAGAGTTAAATAAAGTAGACTTTAAAATGTTTATGGTGACTCGGTAAATTGTTCCCGTTGTTTAGAATCAGGGTTTAATACGAGTAATTTAAAATTAATACTTGCAACACACCCCAGCTTCTCATTAGAGATGTCTAGAGACACAGCCAAGACCACCTGTGGTTTTAGTCAGTAAAAGTCTGACACGCTCTCACGCACCGTCCAAGAGCGAGAGAAGTCATTGGATGATTTCACACCTAAAAAAAAGAACCCCATTTTTTTTCTTTGATAATTTATATGGCAGGACAACGTATCGGGGCCAGCTGCTAGTCTTATATATACATAGGTACATTTTATGAATTTATTCGAGTTCCGGTACTCCTAAAATACTCGGGGGCTGTGATAATTTAGCCACGAACCACGAGCCACGATAACGGGGTTACATTACAGTCTAAATCCTGGCTGCTTGGAGATACTTATAAAATGTATTTATGCAGCCAAAATTTTAGTGAAATATTTGCTGCTCATTTGCTGTAGGTCTATTAAGGTCATCATCATCATCATCATTTCAGCCGATAGACGTCCACTGCTGGACATAGGCCTCCCTAAATGTCGCCACAATGACCGGTCCTGTGCGTCTCGCATCCATCGGATACCCGCGACCCTCACCAGGTCATCGGTCCACCTTGTGGGAGGCCTTCCAACGCTGCGTTTTCCGGTACGTGGTCGCCATTCCAGAACCTTTCGTCCCCATCGACCATCTGTTCTGCGAGCAATGTGCCCTGCCCACTGCCACTTAAGTTTGGCGATTCTTCGCCAAACTTAAGTGGTGATTCTTCTTAAGGGCTATGCTCGGAGTATCCTTGCGTGATCGCGTCAGAAATGAGGATATCCGCAGGAGAACCAAGGTTACGGACATAGCCCGAAGAATCGCCAAACTTATTAAGGTAAAGATTTTTTATTATTATTATCTATTTATTTCGAGTACCAAAGCCTCTTATAACTTACATAATCACATACAGACAATATTTATCATAAAATTACATACAATTAAAATATTAAAATTAAATTAATTTAAATTGCAAAAGAAGAAACTTAAAGAGCACTTCCTTTCATTATTGACATAATATTAATATATATCAGTATGTATTTATATTATAATTATATATTAGACTTATGTATAATATAATTATATTTTAGATTTAGTTATTGCAAGGATTATATTGTGCACTGGTTCCTACCCTCGAATGTGTTCTCACTATCTAACTCAAAGGTTTGCTGGGAGAAAACTCATTGTTGAGTTAAGCTCGCCTTTGTACATAAACTGTATTATCTCCGTGTACTATGTATGTTTTTGTGTACAATAAAGAATTAAGAAACCGACGAAAAATTCCCAAACCGACGAAAAATTCCCCAACTGGGGCCTCCACAATCATGAACTGGATCCATGGTATTCGTTTGTGCGTCGATGTTAAAGACACCCTGTATATCATCACGCTGCGGCCCACGGGAGTGGAGCAGTAACCAAACACACGGGTGAGACCGAGTGAGATAGTTAGTACGAAATAAACAAAGACCTACGAGAAGACATAAAATTCTTCATTTTCCTTTATTAGCAAGCATGATTTCATAAATAAAATACTAACCCATAAAATTCTACATAATACAGATAAAAGAAGTGCTTCTTCACTATTTCTGAGAAAATGATTTTTCTTTACCTTCTCAATGTTCAATGAACTGTTGTAGATAATGAAGATGTTATACTCAATTTTTATTGAATATAATACAAGAAAAATGATCTATTATCGTTCGTTAGCTTTGGATACAGAAACGAAGTATTATTAGATAGTTTATTGAGGAAAAAAGCTTCAGTTATCTATATGATATATATATAAAAGGAGAAATTGACTGACTGATATATATATATTTTTTATTATATATTGATATATAAAACGAAAAATCCTAATCGAAATTTTGTCCCTATTTGCCACGTTTGTAGCTTAATAGTATTTTAAATTCCTAAGGACCAAACGGCTTTTTTTTAATTTGATATAAACCAGTGCTTGACTGGGATCCCACCTGATGGTAAGCGGAGATGCAATCATTGATGATCAGGCGCACTAGTTTATTAAGAGCCTATTCACTCTAGCCTAATATTACCGCACAGCTGAAACTACTGGGACTAGGAGTGTGAAATTTTGCAGGAGGTTTCCTTTTATGACGTAAGCGAGCACTAAGAGAGCATTTTTCATAATTTTAACTCCCTAAAGGGATGAAACGGGTGTCCAAAGTTTGTATTGAGAAACCTACTTTACCGGCAGAAGCTAGTAGTATTATTTTTATTTGCCCACCCATACGCTTATAAGATTTTGAGAACACTTTCATTGTACTTACAGCTAAGGAGTGGAATTCCACAACTTGTCCCCGGTCTACGGATCAGGGGTGAATAGGTTCTAGGCGTGTTCCAACGACCACAACTTCGCTTACGAGACGGACTCGCGCACTCAGGGTTCCGTACAAACTTATCTATGAAAACAGTTCAATTCCCGAATGAAGTTACGAAGATTTTATTGAATCGCACGCGAATTTCAAACAACTGTTTTGATATTGTCATAAAACTAATGAGTCTAAAAAAAGTTTGTTTGGGAAAGTTGTTTTTGATCATGAGTACAAACACGTGTTTAAGTATATGTCACTAATTACCAGTCACCCTATAAAGCATAATCAGCCTTATAATGTTGCCACTGTTGTGACTTAGACCTCCTCTCTAGGAGAGGGAGAACAGCAGCCAGGCGCATTACTTTGTGTGATAACTAAAAATAAACTAAAAATTCGAAGACATGGGTTCAATCCCTCACCTAGAGAGGAGGGCTGTAAATAAAGGGTTAACAAACTCATTTTTACTAAGAAGAAATGTCGTCAAACACCCACGTAATCCTCAGCCAAACCTTTCTAGGTAAATGCTTCTTACCAAAACATGGTTCACTGTTAATTTAAAATACCGTAAAATTCAATTTTACTTTCAACATAAACTCTAAAAGCCCGTTTGATAAAATACGGTGCATTCTTTTTACGCCCCCGATGCAGGTAGGTTGGTAACCGGAGTGCGCCGAGACAACGTATTAAACTGCTAATGTATTTTCAAGATCGATGTCCCGCGACAGCCGGTGTCGGCAACCAATCATAATCCATATTTAAGACGTGTTCCTTGCCGAGGTTTTGTCTGCTGTGTTTCTGTTATGAAAGGTTAAAATGTACAGTTCATTTTAGAATACAGTGACATGTATTTTTGGTACAGACAAGAGTTTTTCATGATTTTGAGAGCCAAGCTAAGAAACCTAACTTTAGACTTTTTTCATTTGTAAATGGTGTCTCACAAACAGAAGGCTGAAAATGTATTTTTATAAAGACATTCTACTGTACTACAAAATGTAATATCTTGCTTTCAATCACTAGAAAAAGAACGCAATCTCATATATATTCTAGTTCCTACCATTTGATAAAATATTCTTCAGTAGTAACATATCAGAACATCCATAATAGTAATTGGATCTTTCCATTCTCTGGAAGGTAAAGGACGAGAAGGCGAGTGCATATAAAATTAAATTAGTTTGAGAAGGCTGATATGTGAAAATAATATAAAACTAGATGAGATTTCATAATACTCTTTCTAATACAGAAAGGTGCTCAGTGCATTCTAATATTTCTATCCAACTATTCTAACAGTATATTTTATAATTATATCAATTTGATATTGGTGTTTTGTAAAGTAAAGGAAAAACAACAAATTTTCCCGAACAAAATATATAAAATTATTTTTATCCCGATTGTAATTGTGGATTGCCGGTCATCCTTCGTCGGTAATAGGTAGTTTTTTCATAAAGGATTTGGTGTTCGCATGATTTTTTTTTCCTAAACAAGACGTATTTAGTAAAACAGTTAATATGGCTGTAATAACATAGTTGTAAACACCATGCCCTTAACCCCAGGCAAAGCACAGCAGCGGAAACTGCAGCTATTTTAGTTAGTTAAAATAAATTGAACGGCCCAAGTTTACTCGCCCACACATTTTATTACCTTTTCCGTTTGCTTGCGACGTTTTAGTTTCCTTTGATCGGAATTATTGTTTTTTTTTTCGTTTGTTTAGTTGGCTTTGAGGAAAAATTTGTTAGTGTAATTTTTTTATGTGTTTTATTAACGTTTAATTTTATTTTCCTTACACGATATGCGTAAAGTTGCACATTAATTTAGTGTAGCAGTAACAGTAAGTGATTCGCTTAGCAGGTACTTGTTGAAATGTGATTGTTTTAACCTTATTTTTTAGAAGTATGTAAGGTGTAAAGTTCCGCAAATCTCCGACTAAACAGGTGTTGCGTCTGGTCCGGGCAACTAGTTGATTTTGGACTGCTGAATAATGCTTTTTTTTCACCTCTTTCACACAACGCCATCTAGTCCCAAACTATAGCATATTTCAGAGCTTGAAATATGAGTTCTAGACAACTGATAAACATACTTATATATTTTTGAATACATACATAATATAGATAAATTACACCCAGACACAGAACAAATGATCGTGCTCATCACACAAACGTTTGTCCTGGGTGGGAATCGAATCCAAGACCTCCGGCATAGCAGTCAGGGCCACTGACAACTAGACCAACAGGCCTGTCAAAATTATGTTTTATTTGCGCAGAGAACTCTAGTACCGCGATGTAAGATTTTGAATTTTTTAATTCTTACGTGGTACCATAGATGTCGTTACAACCTCACGGTTAAACAACACGCCTAAACTAAAATTCGCAAACTTTTTAAATCAAATCCTGAAAGCTTTTTACAAGGCCCGACCACAAATTTGAACTTTAATGTACTAAGTTTCAAAATTACTGCAAAACTATAATACAGTGTGGTAGATAAACTTTAAAATACTTTTCAAGAGAGCCGGTAAGTGCATGCTGTTTGATTTAGTGCCCCTGCAGACTGTACTCCGATACCCGGACACCTGCTAGGCGAATAAATTGGCCGGAACACGGGTATGGCCGGTTTGTATTACGTTAAAATAATATCGCGAAAAACAGGGTAATTTTCAATTTAATTTAATTATGGAAAAACTGTTTTTGTTGTGGGTAAATTTTCGGTTCGTTGCACAGGTTCATTGTTTATAGCGAGTGTTTCGCGTTGATACGTTTAGTCAATTTGGCTTGTGCACGAAACTTACGTTTTAATTAATTTTGGACGATACTGAGCGTGTGCAATGAACGCGAATAGTGTACCGAGTTACGTCACTACTTTTTTGCTAATTTTGACACTTATTTTACCTTCATCTAACCTAACCTAACCTTTTCCCAACTAGCTTTTTTTTTTGATGCGGGAAATCATACAAAGACTTCTCTCGGTCTGGGTGGTGAGGGAAGACGTGTCAGACTTTTGCCGACTAAACTATACCTGACTCCTTCAGTTACCTTTGCGTTCAGTGTGCGTTCGTGTTCGTGTGTTTTGTGTGTTCTAGGACTACGGGTTTTCTTTTTGGAAATTCCCCGCGGTCCTAGCGGCATCGGCTCTGCTGAGCCTCTACGGTTTGCTCTTTGAGAAGCGCGTGGATCACTCACTACGTGCTGTCGATGACTGGAGCTCGGTCCGGTCGATTACCGGACTGCCGGACGGCGAGCTACCCATTGCTTGACGTCCAAGCAAGCCCGCGTCTTCCGTGGCTGGTAGACGTTCGTTCCCTCACGCGTGCGGCCACCTCCATGGCCATGGACCGAACGATCGCCGCGTAGCTTCCGACTTCCCAACTACTGCTCAGTGCAACTAGTGCTCGTGGTTGATTTCTAGTCTGATCGGATGCGTATCCTATCAGTCCTTTGTGCAGGTCTGATAGTATCTCCTGTATCTTTTCGTGTAGTAAATAAAGTTATATTTTCAGTCGCTCTTCCCGCAGCGTTGCGTCTCGATGTAGACTGACCCTAAGATCACGAAAAGCGAAGATACTGTTCTCCTGCCTACTAAGAAAGTTGAGTTGTTGCTGAGGGATGACTATGTCCAGCAGTGGACGTCTATCGGCTGATAAAGAAAGTAGCCACAGGTTACATCGAACAACCATTTTGTAGTAACAGGTTGCCGCATATCGTCAACAACTTAACTCAGGGAAAATAAACAATACAATCACGGAAAAATACCGGATGATTAATACACGAACAGCCTTAAAGTCTACAGCTTTATACAGGGGTAATTTTATTTTAGGTATTAATAATTTTTTTCCGGTCAATCACCCAAGTGCTTGGGTTGTTTTTTTTTTTTTAGTTTTTGTTTTGTTTTTAGCAGTTTCGCGTATCGATACCACATAATTTATCCACTCAGACGCCTTGAGGTCAAGACACCCGCATTTAGCATTACTTTATTAATGTACAGTCGTAAGGTAAAGTGAGAGGATTTAGTCGCATTCTAAGTGGTCCTTAAGTGGATTTCGCAAAGTTAAATAATCTACCTAGCTTTATCCCAACAGTTTTTTTCCAATGACTTCTCCCGCTATAGTGAGGAGCGAGAGTGCGTGTCACACACTTACTGACTAAAGTTCACCTGTGTCTTTCAGTTGCCCTTTTGCGTTCAGAGACCACGGTATTTCATTCAAAAAATCCCGTGGATTCCAACTATGTTGAGGTTGGTTTCTCTAATTTTGCTAAACACACACATCCACAACACAGTCATCATTTCAGCAGAAGGACGTCCACTGTTGGACATAGGCCTCCCCTAAGTATAGCCTTAACGAACGGGCCTGTGCGTCTTGCATCCACCGCATTCTCGCGACTCTCACCAGATCTTGTGGTAGGCCTTCAACGCTGCGTTTTCCGGTGCACGGTCGCCACTCTAGATCCTTTCGGACCCATCGGCTATCCGTTACAACACAGTAATTGAGTATTTTATTAACACAGTGACGCTAAGCAAGACTGGTGTCAGACTTTCTGCTTTCTGAATATCCATAAATACTGTCAAAGATCTACAAATTACAGCCACAATCTGCTTTTTAGGGTTCCGCGCCTCAAAAGGGAAAAAACGGAACCCTTAAAGGATCACTTTGTTGTCTGTCTGTCTGTCAACTCCTTTTACCTCGGGAACGCGTGAAGGTATCGAGTTGAAACTAAAACCATATACTCCGGTCTGCGGTCCCTTGAAGCTGTGAAAAAATCAAACCTCTAAGTTAACGAATAAAAAAGATACGGCTGTTTATGTCGCAAAAAACGTATATTTCGATACTCTCAAAGAAATCAAAATTCATAGGGCACTTCCCATTGACCCAAATTCCTGAAATTGAGCATAAAGCAAGGTCTTAAAGCACAAGAATAGGAATAAATCTGAACACAGTAAATTTATTGTTACTTTTTGCAATTCGGAAAAATGTTCGAGACTCCAATCGGGAATTGTAGTTTGTACGGAACCCTCAGTGCGCGAGTTCGACTCGCACTTGCTCCGATTTTTTTTTTTGGATGGGAAGTCATCAAATAACTTTTGTAGACCTGACTGTTGTTCCTTCAGTTGCCCTTTGATGACTCTTTCGAAAAATTTCGCAGCCCTAGACCAGCAGGCCACGGGTAGTGTGAAAGCGAAACCTGGGGCCCTAGGACGAAGGCAACGAAAGAACAGGAGTGGGTTTTTAGTCAGTAAAAGTCTGACACTATCTCTCGCTCCACCCAAGAGCGCGATTTGTCATAAGATGATTTTCCCACCCAATAAAAAAAAGCACTAGACCAGCAAGGCATGCGGACGGCGAACAATGGGTGGCTCGCCGTCCGATCGTCCGGTAACCGTCCGGACGGAGCCCAAGTGGTCGACGGCGCGTACTGTTCCACGCGCGCCTCTAGGAGATGTCAGAAAATCGTAGGCGCTCAGCAGGGTCGAAGCCAAAAGCCCAAGACCAGCAGCTTAACGTGCTTTCCAAGGCATCCTCGAAGATCAAGCCATGCGTTATAATATAATGATAATTGCGAAGTCATCACTTGTATGACAAAGCATTTATGTTTGAAGCAAGCTAGACACAGAACTAAATCAATACAAGTCTATATTTGTGAAGGTCGCAATGACCCAAGTTTCTAAAGGAGCAGTACTCAACGACCTCTCTTTACTTGAATAACAAGTGTCTTTTTTTAGGTTCTATGCGAGAGTAAAAAAGGTCAGTGTGGGTCCTAGGACGACTGAAGCCCACCCTACGGCTTATAGCTAAAGGACTTTCTGAAATTGTCTCCGTATGTAAGCTGTAAATCGAAGGACTGGAACAATTTGCCTGCTGCGGTCTTCCCGTCCAACTATAACTTAAGTGTCTTCAAGGCTAGAGTGAATAGGCTCTTAATGAACTAGTGCGCCTCACCATCAATGATTGCATCTCTGTTTACTATAGTTGGGATCGCACTCAAGCACTGGTCTATATCAATTAAAAAAAATAAATTGAGGAAGCTTCGAGAATTTCCCAAAAGAGTGACTGTGGTCCTGAAGTGAAGTCCCGTGAGTTGGAGAACTTACTTTTTATAAACTATGGATAGGCTCGCGTTTGGCCACTATCTCACCTGATGATAAGCGATGATGTGGCCAACGATGGAGCACGCCTGCTTAGAAGTAACCTATTCACTCTTGACTTAAAGACCCCTAGGTTGTAGCTCATCATCATCTCCCTGCCCTTGTCCCGTCGTATTATTTGGGGTTGGCGTAACACGTTTTTTTCTTCCACTCTGCCCTGTCACTCGTCATGCTATCACTAACTTCCTTTTCTTTCATATCACTCTTCACACAATCCATCCATCTTTTCTTTGGTCTCCCTCTCCCTCTCCATCCATCCACATGTAAACTCATAACTCTTGCTTCCCTAGGTTGTAGCTATATTTGATTATTTTTGCGCAAAAAAATAAGTTTGAAAACACATCTCTTTCACTTTCATTTCAAAAATGACTTTGGTACAATACCTAATACTGTAACAAAGTGTGAAAGGTTAAACAGCCCTGATTCAACGTCATACGATCGTGATCTTAATAAATCCAACTTTGAATCGAGGAAAATTTTTGAATTAAGAACATTTTGCGAAGTAAGGTCACTGACATAACTGAAATGAGTGACACTTGATCACGATTGTCGTAGAAATGTGACCTTCGATCAAGGTCACGAGTTGAAAATGTCTTGTGAAAGTGTGTAGATATTATGATACTAAATTTCATTAGCAATAGCGGGTCATTTTTTTTTTACACAGGTTTGTATTGTTAACTAGCTTTTGCCAGCGGACTCGCCCGCGTGTAAGTACGAAATTTTCCCAAACGATCATACTCCTAGGATTAAAATGTACCCTATGTCATCCTCATCATCATTTCAGTCGAAAGACGTCCACTGTTGGACATAGGCCTCCCAAGTATCGCCGTAACGAACGGTTCTGTGCGTCTCGCATCCATTGGATTCCCGCGATTCTCACCAGTTCATCGGTCTACCTTGTAGGAGGCCTTCAAACGCTGCGTTTTCCGGTGTACCCTGTGTGCTATTCTCATTCTACTTGTGTGCCAAATTTCGTAGTGTGAAGGTGTCTACGAAAAAGGAAGGGTAATAATTTTGTTCGTCTCTGGATGTGTCTGTTTGTTTGTTCATACCTGTACCACTAAAGTACTTATCGTAACAAAACATGACTAAGCACGAATTTCACCGGTTCACAGCCCCCATTATGTTTCCAAACTTCGAAGGAATAAAGCCAAAAACCCTTTGAAATTAAACACCGACCAAACGTCGATTCCTAACAATAAGCAACCAACCTGTTGAACAGTTTAATAAATTCGTAAGACTTTCGGCCCTGACTGTACGGTCGACCGACAATGACTCAACCCTGCCACTGGGACGCCATGCTACGCAGGTAGAGGTAAACCTCATAAAAAAGAACAGGTAAAGAAAGAGATGGAAGATACCAGGTACTTGTACTACCCACCCGCTCTCACCCTTGTAAATTAGGACGTAGCACCACCATCCGTAGTCTATGAATATCTAATCACACCAAGTTTTTCTAGTTTCAGTTATGGTTATGTAGGTACCGAGTATCTAGGTATTTGTACAACTTTGGTCTATTTACAGACTTGAACATAATAACCACAGTTTATTAAAAAAAAAAGTAAATTACTAAGTCATCCCTACTAAATTCAATGAGAAGTATCATTTACCCGTGTCCGTATTTTAAATAATGCCCTTGAAATTATCCGGTCAAGACAACAAGATTTACTTACGCAGTTGACAACATTAAAAACTTCTTTGCCAGTCACTAAAAGCCTTAATTAAAAAGAAAAAAGTTGCAAGAAATAAAATAAACATGATTAATTTGAATAAAGAACGAACTTCTAAAGTCCAACAGTTGTTTGACAGACTCCGTTGACGGTTGACGTAAGGAAAATGTCCGTCAATAATAATCTTAGCAAAACTACCATTGCGTAACGTAGGTAGGTAGTAGGTATATGATGGGTTTCCATAAACAATATCCGTGCTAACACATGGAGTGAATGACCTACGTAGCCCCCAACCGCGCCTCTTTGTTATACTACAAGACGTACAAGTTTATTGACCGTTTTCAATCTACCTGTTTACTCCAAGTGTGAATTATTGACACATGATGACCGACCGTGAAATTGTGCATTAATGTTGCTAGTGTCAAATGTGTCGCTAGTGTGGTGGTAGTTTTTTCTTTGTAGACATTGTAGCGGTCAGTTACACAATTAGGGCAAAGTTGGTTTCGACTAGTATTTGAAATAAAAAGAAAAAGTGAACCATACAGATTTATCAGATTTATTGTTCAAAATTCAAATATTCAGAATGTTTTTATGACGTTTCCAATTAGTCGTTTCCTATTGAGAAGAACCAGCAAGAAGCTCCATGGTTACTTTTCTTTCTGGTCTCAAAGAGTAAGAGTCAAAATAAAACATTATTTGATATCGGAAAATTTATTGAGAGGCAATAAAAGCGACTCAACTTCGTAGAACATGTTGGTTATTTTTTTCATGTCATTACCCCTACATAGGTAATAATAAGAGAGTACTTAACAAGGACACGTGTTTTCAAACCGAAAATGGAACACTGATTTTTCTTTTATGTTATTTTTTTTTTCTGAGTTATTTATGTTGTGTTCTCATTTTTTTAGAAAACCAAGAAATACATATCTGTTAGTAAGTAACGAAATTCTTCGATGTTAGATCAGCTCCGTGGACTCCCGAGCGAGCAATCATGACTCTCATTCAATTTATCCGCAGAAATTGTATTTTTTTTTTCTCCCACGACTTACACGCGCCTTTATCAGATTAGATACAATTTTCCCTTTTCGTATATTAGCATAAATTGTACAATAATTCAATAAACGTATAGGTATAAGTTCTTTGACATCGAATGTAATGTCTACAAAAAATTGTGATTCACTTTTTTGTAATAATGACCTTCATGCTAAAAGGTATCTCACATCTATGCCTACGCTTGAAGTCTGAAAAGATACGTGTTATTTCGCAATTCGAAGCAAGTTTTCACAACAATATTCATACTTGTTCAATTTCTTACTTAGAATTGTAAGAGTTATAAAATTGAAATCTAGATTAAACAGTTAACTGAGGGCACAACGACACGATTTAAATAGATCCTTCGTAGAAACAAAGCTTACAGACGAGAATAAAGTTAATAACCTTTTAGAAAAATGTTTCATAATACTTAACCAAGGCAACGTAATTCCTAAGAACCGCGCCCTGATCTGTAGCGACGACTTTCTTGGAATACCACTATTTATTTTTCGTTAGTCAGTTTTCCGCCCGAGTATCTTTTTTAGGGTTCCGTACTTCAAATGGTACTTTTATATACATACATTTGATCCCTTGTTTTCCTATTAATCTTTTCTTTTTTTTTATGCACCAACCATGTTTTCTCTTCACTACCCTTGGTTGACTGGTAGAGAATGTCTAAGGCATTAAGTCCGCCTTTGTACCTTTGTGTTGCATGAAGTTTTAATAAATAAATAAATAAAAAAGGAAAAAACAGAACCCTTATAGGATCACTTTGTTGTCTGTCGGTCAAGACCGTTTATCTCGGGTACGCGTAGAGTTATCCAGTTGAAATTAAAATCATATACTTAGGTCTGCGGTCCCTTGAAGCTGTGAAAAATAAGACTTCTGAGTTAAAAAAAAAAAAAGATACGGCCGTTTTTGTGGATATCGAATATTTCGACACTCTCAAGGGAATCAAAATTCTTAGGGTACTTCCCGTTGACTTAGAATCCTGAAATTTGGCATGAAGCAAGGTTTCGTAGCACAAGTATAGGTAAAAATCGGACAACTGTAAATTTGTATTTACGTCACAAAAAAAAACTTTGCGATTCGGAAAAATCTTCATAACTAAATTCGGGAACTAAATTGTTTTCAAAGGTAAGGTTAGTACGTAACCCGCAGTGCGCGAGTCCGACTCGCACTTGACCGGTTTTTTATGAATCACAGCGACGCGATAGATAAATATTTTGTTCTAATTATGTTATCTGTTACAATATTCTTTACAATAAGGTGGTAATCTGATACAGGCTTTAATAATAGATACTTGTGAGTGACGCATGCACAAATGCATCTAGGTATATTACATGTATCGTATACGTAACAATAAACACTGCACCCAGCTTCAAAATGCATGACTGACTTAGAAATTTCAAATGTAAGATATTTTAGCTTTTTTTTACATTTCCAGAAGTATATATAAGATAATCGTGGAAAAGTATGAATTAATGTACCAATATTTAGTTAATTGACGACGAGCATTGGGTAGCTCGCCGTCCGACCGTCCGGTAACCGTCCGGACCGAGCCCAAGTCGTCGACGGCACGTACTGTTTCACGCGCCTCAACGAGATGTCAGCAACTGTAGGGGCCCAGCAGGGTCGAAGCCTCTGGGGCCAAGGATCTGATTCTGAAAGGAAGACTCAGCCCCGGTACGAAAGGCAACGAAGGAACAGGAGTGGGTTTTTAGTCAGTAAAAGCCTGATACTATCTCCCGCTCCGCCCAAAAATATTTAGTTAATTGATATGCAATCGCAAGTGATAAGAACGCGGAATTCAAACTGGCCCGAATGATAATATTTACAAAAAACGCTTGTCAAATATTTACAAGTAGGTATAGGTACACACTTGTGAGATAGTAACAATATCATCGAAGCGGGAAAACCAAGTTTTTTGACAGTCTCAACGATTTTTTACAAAGTAATCAATAACGAGAAACAGTAGTTACATTCTACATTTATTTCTTTACGTATATAAGGTAACCCTTTATTATTTGTTAAATTTGTGTGAAAGTACGATGGGATTGACATCGTCACTTATTGTATACAAAAATTCCTTAAATAAAGAAGATTTAAAAAAAAAACTAAAAAAACATCGGGAAAACCAAGTTTTTTGACAGTCTCAACGATTTTTTACAAAGTAATCAATAACGAGAAACAGTAGTTACATTCTACATTTATTTCTTTACGTATTAGATAAATAACAAAAGCTTGACAAAAGGATATACAAGAGGAAAACATTAGTAATATGTACCTAGGCACTACTTTTTTTTACGGAAAACTTGCGAAAGGTCACAATTGTATCATTGTATGCAACACGCGATTAGGGGCACGTAGCTGCAATGATTCGTAATGGTCCGTGTGATTATTTACATAGCAACTGGTTTATCGCGTTTTGTCTAAAGATGGTGAATATTGCATTTAGTTAATTAGCATCATCATCATCTTCTTGCCCTTGTCCCGTGTTATTTGGGGTCGACGCAACACGTTTTTTTCTTCCACTCTGCCCTGTTACTCGTCATACTATCACTGACTTCCTTTTCTTTCTTAGTTAAGGATAACAACTGATAAAATCGACTTTAGTGCCATACGTGATTCATTACTCCGTTTTTTGAGGAAATTCCCGAATTAAAATGACTCTTCGTCATTGCAAATTTCATATAATATTGAAATAAGTTACGCGTGTCGAGCTTAGCATTAATTAATAATTATCTCAAGCAAAAATAGACCTTATGGTCACACCTACAATAACTGCAAAAGTGAAAGCAAAAAGGTTATTTCTGAAGGTTGATTTTTCCATATTAACTGCATTACAATAGTAATAAAATGCCCCTATTGTGTCGACACAAGGTGTTAATGATAAATAAGATTAGTAATAGACATTTATTTTTTTTATTCCACTAATTTATACGGCTATTAGGAAAATTTTACATAAAAGGCAACCCGGCAATGAAGACCTAACATAAATGTACCTAAAAGGATTTCCCTATTATAATACGTCGTTTCTATGCAGTGAGACAAAGAATTATAAACTAGACAACTCACGCGGCTTCACCCGACACCTCACTGATCCGAAACATATGTTTTACTATTGAAAGAAAAAAAAATAACATAAAAAAGTTTTAAGCCAATTTGAATAAAACAAGTTCGGGATGTTGTAGAAATACCTATCTACATGAAATAAATACATTTCAATGTGCTGCTCAGTAGTTCTGTGCTTATCTAAGGACGTACAAGCTGATACGTTGGTTGTTTTGTTATATTGTTCGTAATTCAATATCATAATAATAACTGCATGAATACAATTACTTGTCGTTGCTACTACTTAAAACGATCATAAACTATGTGACAACTGATTTCTCAACTTTACCAAGGAGACATTATTGAGTACATTCAAATTGTTTATTAAAGTTATCCTGCCACACAGTGCGTCAACACGGCCTGCGTCGTGGACAAAATGAAAAAAATATTTATTATGCGCATAAAACGATGGCCGCGCCGCGCGCCGTCTTGATGTTCACGTCCGACGCGCCTCCCGGTTAGATAACGTGAATTATTATTATTACACGCTCACGTTTCCACGTAAAACATGTGAACAATGAAAAAAATATTCCTAGAGTTCCAACATAATCGAGACACCCCATCGTACTACGATACACGAAAAAAGCATAAAAAAACATAGAATACACCTCTTTATATCCACGATAAAACATTGGCCTCTCTAAATTGAGACATTTTATTATTAGAAATACGATTTTGACAGTCGTAAAGCAACGTCGATCCGAAGTTATTATATCAGTTTACGAGTCGAAATATCACAATACGGCCTAGGAATAAAGCGAGAAATTTGAATTACGGCGCTAGTGAAACTCGATGTTGAAAATATTTAGAATTTTATGCCCAGAGGGAGTGTGATTTGTGCCACTGGGCGACGCTGTCTTCCGTTTTCCGCGTTGACTACGAGCCAATGTCATTACCATTCTCTTCGCAAGGTTATCGTTACGGTGCGTATTCTAAATCCGTCAGTTGCGAAAACTTCTAATTGAAAAGATTGGACAAAACGTCGTTAGAGGCGCACTAACAAGATGGCAGCACATGCTAATTCGGCCAGTACTACGTGTTTATGAGTCACATTTTTTCGTCTGTGACGCAGTTTTTCCTGTCGCCCGCTGCGTACGACCGTGACATTTGGTTGTCTGACCGATTGCACGGCCTTCGCTCGCGGTCATCAACTCCGCGTGTGAGTCGGTACCTTACCTTACGCTGCGTTTTCACTAGGCGAACGTGTTCCGTCTCGCTCGCACTTATGTAAACATAGGCATCGAGATAAAGAGCGTTCGTTTGTTCCTCTAAGCGTAAAAAGTAAAAAAAACGCTGCTCATACCATGTAAAATAGCTTAAAATAGTATAATGGTCGTTGCCATGTGGTTTAATGTAACTTTGTAAGGTACACTTAAGATATCATTATTGTGAATAATTCGGTTGGTTCGTCAGGCGGAATGGAATTTGAGGCAGGAAATCACCGGTACTTGATGAAAATCTATCAGATCTACGATAATGGCGTACAAAAAAAACGTTTTAGTTTTTAAAACAATGGAAGTAATTAGTTTAAACAAAAAATCTTCACCAGTGTAATATCCTTTGAATAGGCATGTTGCTAAAGCGAATCTTTCAAGATTTATTTTAAAAACTGCCAGAGAATGTTGGAGGTTGTTACTTAAGTATTTTCTTTTCACCTTTTATCACAACTTTGTTCATTACTTATGGGTCAAGAAGAATCCTATTAAGCGCGCAATTTCAGTTGAAAATTGTATTAGTTATATAAAAAAAAAACTTTGAACAAATGAACTAAGTTTCAGTTCAGCTATTTGCCGATTTTAGTAAGTAAATTTATTACAATAGAGATCAATTTTGTGATTTAACCTTCGTTACGACAGAATATTTAAATGAATCATAGTAGGTCCATGTTCCAAACATTATTATTAATGACTTCACTAAACTTAGACCACACACGAGCAACATTAACTGTTGGTTCAAATAGACCATTAACAACGGAATTAACTACAAAGTGTGGAGCGGTTGCAAATCGTCTGCGACTAACAATATGCCTTATAGATAGATACCAAGAAAGGCAGCAAAATGTTTGCGGAACTATTTACAAGGAAACGCAAAGCGGACTGTGCTATATCAACAAGGTTAGCAGCGAAGGTGGTTTGGATAGTTGAGAAACATTTCTCTCTAAGCCAAGCCCCATTTAGACTGGCTCAAAGATAAAGTTGACTAAACCTTTTAAGTGTTCAGTTGCTTGAATAAAAGCGTGTGATTTATATGATGACGACGTGACAATATGACTCGACTAAAATCCGTCACGCTAGGCCCAAAAACAATTGTTTCGTGGGGTCACAAACGGAGTCAACGCTCTTTAAAAGATTGTATCTTTGTTAAGAAGATTCTAGAAAGAAATGCGTACGTGGCTGGAATTTGTGTATAAAATGATCATCACGTCATTTCAGGAGTATATGTCGTTCAATTCAAATAGTACATACAGAGTGTTTACGCACTTGTCCGGCAAAAAAATTGGCATCGTTTCTGGATAAAATACAGTTCAAGAACAACATAATATTTCATTCACGTTTTCAAGCAAACTTATTTAAGGAAACAAATTAAATTTAGAAATGAACACGCCGATCATATTTGAATGCCTTTGTTATCGCAAGTCATGTGTTCCTGGAAACATTATTATCAATTCGGCTGCACCAAAATATTGACCGGTTAAAGCGAACATTCTGAATAAAATTCTATGTTGAGCAGTCTGTTCATAAATCACAAAATACTTTGTAGTAAACATAGGCATTACAAGGGAGCAACGGAATCAACAAAGAGCCATATGACTAATTTTACTCGCCGCATATGACTCAACGAGTTAGTACTAAATCAGCACGAACGAGGCACAGGCCTGAGAACAAACTTGCGTGGCGTTACGCTTCTTGAACAAAGAAAAAAAGGGGATGTTAAAACACGGCCAATGAGTATACTATAAACTCTGAGAATTCGTGTCTGGCTAGCATAATTAGACACGCCCTTCCTCCCGTGTGACATCTATAAGCAACAGGAGGATAGGTAACAAGACGGAAGGTTGGATGTCTTTCTAGTTTGGTTTTAACAAATCAAAAGGGGAAGGTGTGTTAGAAAAAGAGCTGCGTTGGTGACTGATGACGTCGATTCCCATGTCTGTTAAAAGCGATTAGTTCGTAATTGCCAGCCAGTTGAGCTGGAGCGATCGCACAGTTTTTATCGGATTTTTTCGGGAGCTCGGGAAATAAATTGTTGAGAACCGAGTGCTTTTTCAAGTAACCAATTTTGTGGATTGTTGCTTTCTATCAGTAAGGAGGTGGAATAGAGTTCACATAACATATTACGTCGATTTTAGATGTCAGTTTCAGGATATACAAAAGTAATGGTACGCTATTTCGCTGTCTGGTTGTTTATTTTTACTTTGTCATATTCGCTTATCTATTCACCTACATACTTATATAATATTAATGTGTTCTAATACAATCTAATGTGCATAAAGTATTTAGTTACATGATTGTACGCGGACATTTAAGTTTTGGAGTCTAAGATAATATGTTTTATGAGTTCACAAACCTCATTTATATTCAATTCAATTTTTATAGCTCAAATAAAACTTAATTTGAATGTTTATAACAACTGTCATTTGACCAAATTAATGTACACTGTGCAGTAAAATTAAAAAAAAAAAAAAACGAATGGTTGTCATGGCAACAGTAATAATAACGTCGCCCTAACGTACAGACTAATTGAATGATTGCCTGTGTAATTGTATGTTCCAGCCCTTTTGTTAAAGTACCGAGTTTGTGGTTTAACGGTCACATGCAGCAATTTAAAAGGGAAAATTATATTGCTAGACAGACAGAAATAATATGCCTGGTCAAGAGTGGGGGAGGCGGTTTGATTGGTTCGGAATATTGGGATAGGTCAGTAACGCAAGGTGCAAAGTCGGGAAAAACCGTATGTGTCATCGCGTACGTAAATAGTCGAAGTTTTTAATTTAGAAAACCAGTTATTTAGGAATTTTATTATACGTGACATTATTCATGCAGCATTGACATTGAGCTGTTTCAAATAAAATGCGTCAATAGTAGGTACGAACACTGCAGAATTTTATTGTAAATAGACTCATATAGCATTTACCTAAAACTACAACAACATTTTGCATTTTTTACTAGCCCCTGATGACATTACACGTAATAATTTCAAACCGATGCAAATTTGAAAAAAGAACATTTTTTTTTAACTGATTGTATTAACGGTAAATAAAATCAGCCAGAAATTATCCTGGATACAAAGCTATTTAATCGTTAATATCAATATCTGCCCAACTTTTTCCATGTAGGTATGTTGGGATCGGTTTTCAATGGAGCCTAAGTGCCTACCCGAGCTCCCCAACACAGTGACAGGGAAACACGATACCCCTTGACAAGATTGGTGCTAGATTTTGTGGTTGTTAACGACCTGTAAAGTCGGGTATCCACTATATTTGCGAACTGTGCTCCATGCATCTGCAACCGTTCTGATGGAGACGGTACGTGCATCTCCATAAGAAATACATGTGTGTTTCTTATGTTCTCAAGTCGAAAACATAGTAAAATACGCAAGAGGTTCACGAACATAGTGGATACCCAGCTTAACGACTGTCAAAGATCTACAGATGGCTCTATAAACGCGTTTTCCGAGCCACAGAGGAGATCAGTATGCAATTTTTGGTCTCCCAGCATGGACCTATCTGCTTTTATTTACCTAGCCACGGTCTCAATGAGATAAAAATATGACATTTGTGTGTTGGTGACGTAAAGCGACTCCAAGCACGGATCGGCTATCTGCTGTTATTTACTTAGCTAAAGTCTCAATGAGACAAAAATATGACATTTGTGTGTTGGTGACGTAAAACGACTCCAAGCACGGATCGACTAGCTGCTTTTATTTACTTAGTTACTATCTCAATGAGACAAAAATATGACATTTGTGTATTGGTGACGTAAAGCGACTCCAAGCACGGATCGACTATCTGCTTTTATTTACCTAGCCACGGTCTCAATGAAATAAAAATATGACATTTGTGTATTGGTGACGTAAAGCGACTTCAAGCACGGATCGACTATCTGCTTTTATTTACCTAGCCACGGTCTCAATGAAATAAAAATATGACATTTGTGTATTGGTGACGTAAAGCGACTCCAAGCACGGATCGACTATCTGCTTTTATTTACCTAGCCACGGTCTCAATGAAATAAAAATATGACATTTGTGTATTGGTGACGTAAAGCGACTCCAAGCACGGATCGACTATCTGCTGTTATTTACTTAGCTAAAGTCTCAATGAGACAAAAATATGACATTAATTTGTGTGTTGGTGACGTAAAGCGACTCCAAGCACGGATCGACTAGCTGCTTTTATTTACTTAGTTACTATCTCAATGAGATAAAAATATGACATTTGTGTGTTGGTGACGTAAAGCGACTCCAAGCACGGATCGGCTATCTGCTGTTATTTACTTAGCTAAAGTCTCAATGAGACAAAAATATGACATTAATTTGTGTGTTGGTGACGTAAAGCGACTCCAAGCACGGATCGACTAGCTGCTTTTATTTACTTAGTTACTATCTCAATGAGATAAAAATATGACATTTATGTATTGGTCACGTAAAGTGACTTCAAGCACGGATCGACTATCTGCTGTTATTTACTTAGCCACGATCTCAATGAGACAAAAATATGACATTTGTGTATTGGTGACGTAAAGCGACTCCAAGCAGAGGATCGACTATCTGCTGTTATTTACTTAGCCACAGTTTCAATGAGACAAAAATATGACATTTGCGTATTGGTGACGTCAAGCGACTCCAAGCACGGATCGACTAGCTGCTTTTATTTACTTTGCCACGATCTCAATGAGACAAAAATATGACTTTTGCGTATTGGTGACGTAAAGGGGCTCAGCAGGGCCGATGGCCGCTAGGGCTACGGAGAATGTCTGGGATAGGAATAGGAAACCTGCGGTTCTAGAATGCAAAAGACAACTAAAAGAGTAGGTGAAAATCATGGGGCGGGCACAAATAGGGTACATCATTTACCTTCTATAAAGTATTCGGTGCTGCTGATACGATTTATTTTTATAGGATGAAAAGCCGGCAATTACCTGTAACAAAAATAGAAGAATCATTAGAAAACATGTATTTTTTTATCTTCTTACGTATAATGATAAGTCTAAGTCATCCCCGATTCCTGGAAGCGTATTGAGTAGAATTTATTGTCTATTCAGTGTACTCATATCTACAAAGGGCTGCGAGAATGTTCGAAAGTCCCTGGCCCTAGGACGCAAAGGGCAACTGTAGGACACAGACGTGGTTTCCTTTCTTTAAAAGTCTGACATCGTCCAACGCCACCCAAAAGCGGTAGAAGCAATTGGATAATTTCCCACCTCAAAAAAAGGACTTCACTAGTTTAGACCAGCTACATCAATCAACCCGTAGGCCGTATGGAGCTCGTCAACTTTATTAAATGGCCCTGTAGTTTAACACAATATTGGAGGTATAATTTTACATTTATTTAGTGTCTCGGTAGCACTTCTACTGTATGGAACTCTGGTTACTACCCTTTGGCGTTGTGTGGATCATTGATGGACCTGCTAACAACACGAAAAAGTTGAACTATGCCCGCCCATAACATGTAGCAATATTATCGAAATAGTCCAATAGTCAATAAAAGATTTTTAATTGCTGTATTCTAGTGCTTGCCTACGATTCCACCTTATGTTAAGCAGTGATGTGATCGTTTATGGTGAGACGCACTAGTTTATTAAGGGCCTATTCACTCCAGCCTTGAAGACACCAAAGTTCGTCTTTGAACATGAATTGTCAAAAAACTGTATATATTTTAAACTAGCTTCTGCACGCGGTTTCAGCCGCGTAAAAGTAGGTTTTTTTTTTAAATTTATATAAACCAGTGCTTGACAGCATCCCACCAGATGGTAAGCGGAGATGCAATCATTGATGGTCAGGCGCACTAGTTTATTAGGAACCTATTCACTCTAGCCTTGAAGACACCTAAATTATAGTTGGACGGGAAGACCGCAGCAGGCAAATTGTTCCCAGTCTTTCGATGTAAGCGGTATAAACGACGAAGCGAAACGCTTTTCCTTCTCAAATCACATAGTTTTTCTACTATGTGGCCAGAGAAGAAAAAAGGTTGAATACAGCTACTCTAGATGGACTTGCCCGTCTGCTCATGTCTGTTTAGAAATTTTTGAATATGACTGTCACAGACAGATCTATAATTTATCAAAAATAAAAAAAGCATTTTATTACAAATAAACCATTTACAGGCACTTTTGAAACGTCAAGAAGACAGTCTAATTGCACATTCCAAAGCGTAGGTCTCTATGAAGAATGTGCAAGAAACTCCATGGACACTCTTTTCAATCATGTTTTGTAATTACAAATATATCTGTTACATGTTTCTTGTCGCTATCATGTGAGAACAATTTAAATAAAGGAAAAATATAATCTAAATATAGATATTAAAATAGCAACTGGCAGCTGACAGATGACCAGTCTTAACTGACAGCCCCCGTTCACGGACATGACGCTAATATTAGCACCACTCAGCTCAACTATTTTGAAGGAAACCGAATGATCCAACACATGCGCCACCATCAGTGAGACATTTGAATGAGCATGACAAACTCTCAACTGCCATGCTCATTTATGTCAAACAAGTCCAATAGTAACATGAAAACCATAAAATAGCAAGATTACTAGTATTAAAAGACATGACCCACGGATATGTCCTTCTATCCAACTCCCCACTTTACACTAAGTATGTGTAGGCACAAGAATTGTATTACATAATTATAATGTTATGTTATGTTATTAATAAACTTTCATAATGGCTTGTTATTGAATGAAAGTAAAAACAGCTGTTCGTGTAACTTTTTCATCGAGAAATTCCAAGCGATTTACGAGTAATATTATCATTATTTTATACTAACTTACAAGAAAAGATTAATTAAATTTTATATTATTAAAGTGATCAACAGTTTTGACTGCAGTATATGAAAAATAAAAACACTATTGGATGCTCGTATGCTCGCGACGGAGCACTTATGTATGGGACCGCGCAGGCGCCCGGTTTACGCATCGTCGATCCCTTTAACAGTTCAGTGTACGTCGTCAAATGGATCGCCAGAGCTCATGGTACGGCCTCAGGACACACAAACAACTATTTTCCAACCATCTAGACTTCCTATTAGATATAATTAACTATTTTTGTTACGCACGACAACTTTATAAGCTAAATAAAACTAGATATAATTTAATTACCGTCTATGGTCAAGACCGCTTGTTGCCGTCGCATAGGCAATGAGAGTAGAACGTAGTGCTAAAGGGGTGACCAAACGGTTGCAAACTAACGTCAGAACCAAGGTGACCTTGCTAGTTTCAATCCGTGTAGACAGCAGTTGTAATCCATGACCTTCAACGCCCTTGGTTGGGGGCCCGTTTTCCTAAGAGGGAGGGAACAGGGGCCCACCCCTGTCCTTTTTAGTCAGTAGAAGTCTGACACTATCTCCCGCTCCGCCCAAGTGGTCTGTCAGTCACCGAACTAATATCTGTCTTTAAAAAATTTTCTTTGTCTCAACAATTTTGAAAGATGATATTCATGTTCCTATAATTCAATTTGCGATTTATTTACACAAATAATTTACATTTAACAAACTATAATTACAGTAAAGTCAAAAAATAATTATAATCATTATATTCTTATAATAATAATAAATATTGAGACAAATTCTCGGCTCATGATGATGGGCTCACGTGATACAAAGAACCAACCTATAAATTCCCGCCTCAATTTCACATGAACCCACTAAAACCAAATGAATGCCCACAAAAGGGTCCCAATTACTAAGTGCGGGGTATTAATACCCGTAGTGACAAATAGGGAAGATATTTGAGTTATGAACTGTATGGAAACTCTTTGAACTTTAGATATAAGAAGCTTCCCCTCTTGTGAACTAAAAGACAATCAATCAACGCGGGAAGAGGTTTGCATTTCATTAGGTGGGGCTATGAATAACAATGTCATATCTGCGTTTTGGATCTTTTTATAGTCTTTGTCTCGTGCGGTGGTGTTCTGAGAATGTATGTTGACACTTGTAGTGTTGTATCAAGGTTAGATGACTTGGTATCGGCAGTATGGGACAGACGTTTTCTTCCATATTCGAAGGGTAAATACGGGACTTCGCTGTCCGTCTGTCAGTGACAAGACTCTCATGAACCTAGATAGCTAGACAGTTGAAATTTTTACAGACGATGTATTTCTGATACCGCTATAACAACAAATATTAAAATGGCTCCTATACAACAAAGGCAATTTTTTATTCCTTTTTTAAAAATACCCTTTGTGTGCGAGTCTGACTTGCACTTGGCCAGTTTTTTTTCTTAACATACTTCATATAAAACTGGCCACATTATTTTTAAATTCGTTTCCTGCTATAAGGAGAGTACAGAGGTAACGGGCTGCACTGACTCTAAATACAACAATATTAAAATAGGTATTAGGTTCAAAATGATAGCAAGGAGAATAGCTTATGCTGAAGTAAAAGAAAACATTTTTCTAGCCAGTCAGCGATGTTATAAAAAAGTAGAAAGAATGTAAGACAAGGTATCAACAGAGGCCACGACCCCTTAACGCGATCCGACCGATATTTAACGACCTAAACTGAATTGTTCAACGTTGTTGACGATAGCCTGGTGATAGCCTTTTGACTGGCCTGTTGGTCTAGTGGTTAGTGGCCCTGACTGCTATGCCGGAGGTCGTGGGCTCGATTCCCACCAGGACAAACGTATTTGTGATGAGCACGATCATTTGTTAAGAGGTGATCATACGGTTGCAAACCAACGCGACGTCCCAACCAAGGTGACCTTGTTAGTTTCAATCCGTGTAAACAGCAGTTGTAGTCCATAATCAGTCTTGGAGACGTGTTTTCCCAACCACCGAACGTGTTGACGCGTGGTTTATATCTAGTTATGTAGCCGCAACACAAACCAAACACATAAACCAAGGTCACCTTGGTTGGAATGCTAGTTTGCAACCGTCTGGTCACCCCTTTATGTGTCTGGGTGTAATTTATCTATAAACTGTACGTATTTAGAAATATATGAGTATGTTTATCAGTTGTCTAGTACTCGTAACACAAGCTCTGCTTAGCTTGAGACTAGACGGCGTTGTGTGATAGTTGTGGAATATTATTATTATAAGGGCCTAGATATTTTCTAGAAAATACTAGTGGGAAAGAGGGAGTGTTGCACCGGCCTCAAATAAATTGAGTTGAGAACAAGAGTACAATGGTAAAGAATTTTCTTTTATCATTTAGGACAATTTATTTTTAAGTTTGTAGGTATCTACTTATAGGTAGTAATTAAATAGTTCTTATTCAAGCTTCTACTGCGCCAATTTTTTAAAGAAAGAAAGAAAAAAGAATTTATTTGGTACAGCACAAGGCACAAACACAATATTAGGTAACATGAAACACAAAAAAATAAATAAAAAAACAAACAGTAGCAAAAAAATATAGTTGTGTGCCTCACGGCTACACCAAAATAGGTCTAACTAGTGCCTGACGCTGGTTTTCAACTGAACCTGTGGTTGTTACGCAACGGACGCAAAACAGTTTTGGATTTTAATAAATATGTATCGGTGACGTATACTTAAATAATATAATATATACTACTATATACAATATACTACTACTACTTAAATAATATAAAATATAAAATATATTTTTCGTAAATGAAATGACAATAAAAGTAAAATGCTTCAGCTGCTTCCTTTTGTGTCAAGGGAATCAGGTTATTTGCGCTCGTAGGCGGTAAGGTCCATGACTTGGCTGTCATTACGACTAGCTTTAATGTCAGAATCAGCTTTTTTTTTAGTTTTAACAACAAGGTATTTAATGTGACTGGCTATGCGTCTTATTTATCAAAAAATATAGAAATATTCGTCATATTTTCACGAAAGAAAATAGAATCTAAATCAGATTGTCTCTTGTCTGTTTCAAAAATAGGCTTGCCTTTAGGGAGGCGATTTCATTGTTTACAATTTTTAAGGATTATATAACAATTTATTGGACTGTCTGGTATAGTTACCTATTTCAATTGGAATATTTGGAATCTGGAGAAAGAGAAAACTCAATCCATCAGAAAAATATTACATTTGATAGCTCTTTGGTAGTGTTACAGGTAAGTACCTATTGTTATATTTCCTTATCATATCCATTGCCATAAATACTGCCCGTCGTAATTAAAAAGGGCACAACTAACATTCACTTTCCATTTTTTTTTAAATAAGTAATCGAAATTAGAGTTTTTTTCTGATTCCGAATATGTATTTAACTCAATTTCGTAAAAAAATGGCCGTTGTGCCCTTTTTAATTATGACGGCAGAATAGAGGACAAGCATTTGTGTGTTGAGAGATTGAATACAGACGAGTTTGGAAATAACAAGGTGTGTAGGTACCTACTTTAGTATCTAAAACTTGATCTGAGTAAGTCTATTTCAGTTCCTACTTCTCCACCTACAATATATTTCGTAATATTCATTATAATAACAAGAGTAATGGCTAAACTTATTTTAAAACTTGATAGATCTCAAGACTATAAAATTACGTAAGTAAATAATAAAACCATAATAGGTTCGGTATTAAAAAGACACCATGCCGCCTTGTGTGGGTGATAATGTGGGCTGGCACCATAGAGAACATTAAACTATGGTATAGAATTCATAAAAAAAAAATGGGAAGGGAAGTAGGTAACAGACTCTTTGATATGTCTAATAAAAAAATAAAAAAGCTGTCAATAAAAAATATGTAAAGCAATAAATACAACCGACAAATTCATTAACAAAACATTACAATAAATCATTTACGTAGATAAAAACACAGGATTATCAGACTCGAGATATAACCTTGAACGGTCGACTACTGGGCCATTCACCCTAATTTATCAACAAATAACCTACTGTGGCACGTCTGTAGGATTATTACTGATCTATGAAATACGGAGTACCTAAAATAGTTTGTTTGAAAACAGACCGGCGAAAATATGCTAGGATACAACAACACTGACTCTGCCAACGAATAAGAGCAACAAGTAACCGATTTATTGAAGACTATTTGAAAGGCTTTGAAACATCAAATGTCATGCAAAAGGTTACACATTATATAAGGTGCGCACCGATGCCATGCTTTGACATGCAACACAATAGTTTAATTGCATACGAGTACACGGATAAAACGTTACGTAAACTAACGCAATTTGCGCAAAAACTAACTTCTTACCTACTTAAACATAGACAATGAGGTCAATGACACAAAAACGGATTACGCTTCGTTTCCGTGCGACAGATACGTTGTAGGCATTTCAAATTGTAATTAGTCATGCGGACGCCGGTTTAGTCTATGGACTAGGACTTGATGTTCCAACGTTTTAAAACTTCATTCTATTTGACACTTGAATTGACAGGAAGAAATTCAAAATTATGTTCTGTTCGCTTCGGCATGTGTTTTCAAATAGATTCAAAATTCGAAAAAGTACGGCTCGTAGGCGTGTGAGTGTGTGTCGATGAATGAATTTCTTGTTCAAACATACCTGTAGCGAGTCGAATGAAGATCGTTCACCTTCCGACAATGTAAACCTTTGTTTCAACACAAGTCAACGGCTCCCAATCAATCCCAACAGTTTATCTGGAAATAGAAACGACTTATTCAATGTGGGTACTCCGTTTTATGATTCATCCAACGCGTTGAACTACCCGTTTATTAATAAAATCCTTGCATTACGAGGGATAGTAGAAAAAACGAAACACATGCCTATAACTACAGATGTAAACAATGAACATGTGTAGACAAGACGGGCGGCTCCAAAAAATCCCAACTTCAAAAGGGGATACTAACCGTTCACGTTAGATAAAAATCACGTTCACAGAATGTCCACAAACACGTAAAATTTAACAGCGCACAGGAGGCGGTATGTCGTACCGGAACAAAACTAGTTTATTTTTCCGATCGCATCGCAGAGAGCGACAAACGTCCGACCTCAGCGGTGGCCGGCGCGAGACTGAGCGACGGTAGCGCCCTCTCGTTCGCCCTGCGTCGCGCGTGTGTGCGTGTTGCCTCTGTGGGGGTGCCGCCCTCAGCGCCCCGTGTCGCTCCGGCCGTTTATTTATTTTCGAGTGTGGGGTGTTCAGTGTACAAAAATGGTGCATTCATCATACGAATACGAACGCACCGAAGATCCAGCTCGGCCAATTACAAGCGTACAAGGATAAAAGCGTTTTTAAAACATAAACGTCTTTTTTTAAACGGCCGTGAACCGAGCATCAGCCGCGGTCATTGCCACAGGCGTCAATATAAAAATATTCACGTCACAATAACGCGGCGTGTGTTTTTTATGTTTTTTATATTATTCTTTTATCTAATTGTTATTAGTCAATAGTCCGGATACACCTGGTAACATGTTTTAGGTGAACTAATAATATTAGACAGACATAATGTTTATAATATCGTATAATGTTGCTGTTTGCTGTTGTATAATAAAACTAAAATAATAATATAGTACTGTATGTTGTCAATTTGTATGTTTAGTTCTAGTAATTTTTGAATAAAGTTATGAAAAAAGAGAACGTTTTGTTGTACTGTTATCTTTACCTAACCAAGGATCTACACTACACCTATACAAAATCCTTTATATGCTTATGTCATTTTTTTACCTTTATGGCAATCAAGCATGAATCAAGGAGAACTTGCCGAGTCGTTGAACAGTGGGCACAGATTGAAAAACAAAAATGTGTCTATTCCATATTTAAATGTTGGATTGTTTTTTTTTAATCTGATTTCCCTTTTAATCCCTTGAGTGCCTATTTCCTCATAACTAGCGCAAAAAAAAACATGGGGTTTTGAACCTACTGCTAATGAACTCAAGTCGTATCATGAGGTTAATTTGTACAAAAATATATACTTATTGTTAATTATAATATGACCTACGTGAGACCTCTGGCAAATTATTTCATGAACACAAACACAAAGATACGCTAGGGACTGGTTTATTTTTGGCCATTAAGGCCGAAATGGCAACATTCTACTTAAAAGGCGAAAGTTTGTGAGTGTGTATGTTTGTTATTTCGTCACGCTTGAACGGTTGAACAGATTTGGATGAAATAGTGTACACGGGTAGAACATGTCCTGGAATGGCACAAAATATATATTTTATTTTTTATCCCAGGAGCATTTTCCCTTGGGACAATATTCCAATTTCACGCGGGAGAAGTCGCTGACAGAATTTAGTTATAAATAAAAACAATTCTTCTGATCTGCTTTGCCACTCCCCAACCATTTTGAGGTCCAGTATTTTATATGGATGACTGTCTGTCTGAATTTCATAACCCTGTATCTGGGTCCCCTGTATCACGATAACCTTCTGCAAGGCTCAGTGCCGTAACTAGGGCGGTACCAGCGGTGGCCTAGGCACAGGGCGCAGTCCCTGGAAGGGCGCATTTTTATATATCTAAGTGGACTACTTACTTTTTGTTTTTATCATACTTTTATCTGGGGGCGCAGTTATAGAAGCTCGCACCAGCCGCATTAAGGCTAATTATGGCACTGGCAAGTCTTTATGGCTGACGTAACAACTGTCAAACGCCGTCAAATGACAGCTGAGATCATAGATATCAGAAAAGAGTGAGACTGTATTTTATATTTCTATGGCTGGGACTCACGACTTTTGGTGCTTTGCGGAGAGGAGCTTCAGAATGTAATAGATTGTTACCCATCCACACATTAGCCTTGGCATTCGTTGCTAACCCTGAAGTTCGGTCAATGCAGCTGATTTATGTAAGTTAGCTACGAAAAATAAAAACACGGTAAGACAATTTATTAACAGTCATAAATCTAGAATCTACTAATCTATTCGGTATCGCTCAGAGAATCATTACTCAGCGTTTTAAATCGATTACGAAACAATAGAATCGATTTATCGATTACTTATAAATAGACTTTATCGATGATCGGTGATTTTTTCCAGATTGTTATTTAGGTGTTGCTTGCTTTACCTGCGCGTGCTTATTGTGGAGGGGAGGGGTTATACCATGTTTTTACGTGGGAAATCATCCAATGACTTCTCTCGCTCTTGGGCGGGGCGTGAGGGCGTGACAGACTTTTACTGACTAAAACTTACTCCTGTTCCTTCTTTGCCTTCGTTCCAGGGTCCCGGGGTACACTTTCAAACAACCTATGGCCCCAGTAAGCTTCGACCCTGATAGGTCCCTACGATTTGCTGACATCTCTGAGGCGCGCATGGAATACTACGCGCTGTCGACGACTCGAGCTCGGTCTGCCCCCTAGCTAAGTTACAATCGTATCGTTCGTGCCGAACGCCTCGTGTAGGCCACGCCTCCGATTCCTTTGTTCTGACCACGTGACTAAGCGTCGAAATGACGTCAGAACAAAGGAATCAGAGGCGTGGCCTACTCGAGGCATTCGGCTCGAACGATTCGATTGTAACTTGGCTAGGGGGGCAGGACTGGTGTTGAAGTGGTAACCCTTTGGCTGAATACAAATGTATAATTACATTTTCCTAGTTATACTACAAATGCTTTAGGATGTCGTGGGTGACAGCTGTCAGATTTATACAATGTAGCTACCTATCTTTTTCTCTCATGATAAAGTTGCATATTTTCGTCCTACTGTCATCCAACCTATGTTATGTAAAAAATACCTTAATGTGTGAGCAACATTTTTTAAGGTTTAATAGAACTTACTCATGACGACCTAGGAAAGTAGTAAATAGGTAGGTAGGTACTACAAATAGTAAATTGGGCTTCATTTATTTTTTTTGCTCTTTCTCTACCTATCACAAGAATGTGCTATTCTAGGACAGGGTCTACCCTTGTACTAAGTTTAATCGAAATCCGTCGAGCCGTTCGAGCGTGAAGAAGTAACAAACATACACATACAAATTTTCGCCTTTTTAAAATTAGTGTGATAATAGCTAGATTTAAAATAGGATAGATTACTAGGTCAGGTTAGTGGTTAGATAAGTCATCTTTTCGAGAAAAGCATGATGCTTTATTAGTGTGTAGTGTGCAAAAAAGAACAAATACATATATATTTTATTTATTTATTTAAACTTCATGTACAGTGGCGGTACATAGGCGGACTTAATGCCACAAAGCATTCTCTACCAGTCAACCATTGGGTTAAAAAGTCAACACTGTGGTAGGTGTGCACAATAAATAAATAACAGATATTTTTGAAATAGAATGTAGTATCATTAAATTAAGTGGCTTATAATAATAAAATACGTATTTAAGCTAATATAATAAACTAATAAATACTATTTTAATTATACTTATATAATTAAAATAAATATGTATTTGTTTTTCTTTTGTACTTTCAATTAAACTTGAAGACGCTGCCGAATAAGTAGACAGAAAAAACTAAAAGTTTTCTATATTCTATAATAAAGAAAACGGAATATTCAGCAAAAAGATAATTCGAAAAAAAAATTACATGATCGCAATCAATCAGATAGGAATCGTCCGTTCTACTCAATTCGTTGGCAAACTTTGATTAGTTCGACGAGAAACTCAAATAAACATCGCAATAGAGCTTTTCTAGAAGCCGACTGTATTCATCGAGACATTTTACTTTCTGTATGGACTGAAGAGAATCTTAGCAAGAAGGAGTGAAATGAGATGTGCGAGCTTTTTAATAAATCACTAAAAACTGGGCAAGTGCGAGTCGGATTCGCCCTGAGGGTTCCGTACAATTATGTAAATAGTTAAATTCCTGAATAAAATCTCGATTTTTTTTCCGAACCAATTTTTTTTTGTGACGTAATAATAAACTAAAAAAAAACGAAAACTGTACGTTTTATTTTTCATTAACTTAGAAGTTTGATTTTTCTACAGCTTCCAAGGACCGCAGAATTCAGCATATGGTTTTAATTTCAATACGATACCTCCACGCATTTCCGAGATAAAGGGTCTTGACAGACAGACAGACGGACAACAAAGAGATCCTATAAGGGTTCCGTTTTTTCCTTTTGAGGTACAGAACCTTAAAAATGGTAAAAACAAAGGTACTGCTTATTATTATTTTTGCTTAAAAAACGTTGCCCCATACTAGGAATTACTCCTGTATCTTGGGTGTGTTCACAAATATGTGAACTCACATTCACAAGACAACCAGACACGAATACCTATCCGTAGGCTATATATATATTTGTTCCGTGCGGGGATCGAACCTGCGACTCGCAGCGCAAGAGCCAATCGCTCAACTACTGCGCCAATCGTGCTATCATAAGTTTTTTGTAAGTTATAATTATAATTATTTATTGTTGTAATACGTGTTCAAATAAGCGAACCCCTGACTCCTGAGCTAGGTTAGGTGCCTGTATTTCAGGAGCCAATGACTTCTTCCATTTTCATTATACTACATTGAAATAATTATAGGCATTAATTTAACGAAATAATTTAGATAAAACATTATTTGCACAACTTAAATATAAAATTAATTGAAGTATAAGTTATATATATACTTCGTAGTTCATTTTATGGATAACCAGCCCCTGCCGGCGGCTTTGCTCACGTGAACGTTGAAAATTATCACAAGGGAATATAATCCAGGGATAAAAAATATCCTATTTGCTATTCCGGGACATGGTCTACTCGGGTACCAAGTTTTATCAAAATCCATTCAGCCATTCGGGTGTGAAGAAGTAACAAACATGCACATACACGCACACAACATCACAAAAGTTTCCTTTATATTATAATGAGTGTGATGGTGGAGTTGAGAAATCATTCAATAACTCCGCTTGCTCTGGATGGAGCAAGAGGGGGTACAGGCTTTTACTGACCAAAACCCACCTGTGTTCCTTCCTTCCTTATATAACCTATTTTACCTATTTGTCACGAATCTGGCTGTCCTATACAGGAAGATTTTTTTCCAATCCGACTGGTAGTCCCGGAGATTAATGCGTACAAACAAACATAAAATTAATGAAATCGTAAATGCAAGAAGGAGGCAGAGAAACCAGACAGTAACTTGCTTGTTGACTGGCCTGTTGGTCTTGTGGTTAGTGACCCTATGCCGGAGGTCGTGGGTTCGATTCCCACCCAGGACAAATGTTTGTGTGTTGAGCACGATCATTTGTTCTGTGTCTGGGTGTAATTTATCTATAATATTTATGTGTTTAGAAATATATAAGTATGTTTATCAGTTGTCTAGTACTCATAACACAAGCTCTGCTTAGCTTGGGACTAGACGGCGTTGTGTGATAGTTGTGGAATATTATTATTATTATTACTTGCATGTCATTTGCAGTCGTTGATAGTCAATTTATTTTTATTTTTTATTTGTTATCTATGTCAGGGCCAGATCTTAGCAATTGATCACTTCATGATATGGCCAAATAATACTGGCCGGATCGTTTTAAACGTTAAAGTTAGATGATTTTTCAATTTTCGTTTGGTTTACTTTCTTTAGACCTTTTATTATCATTGAAACCCTACATTAATGATATGGCTGAACGAGGATTGACTTATCATCAAATGTTAACGTTGAAACGATCTGGCCAGTTTTAGTTGGCCATATCATGAAGTGATCAATTCTAAGATCTGGCCACGACATATATACTAATATTATAAAGAGATTTTATTTTGCTATTTTGTAATAAATACACCTAAAAACAATAGGACAAATATTTTTTTTTCCGCAGTAGAGTAGCAAGTAGGTGCTTTATCACTGAGTGGCATTGGCTATAATTAAGCCTTCTTTCATGTGGACGGAGCCGCTGGCAAAAGCTAGTGAGTAATTATGTCTTAGTGTCTAGAATAAATAAATGATATTGTTATTATATCAAAAACTTAGCTAGATTTCTATAAAAAAGGAATTATTCTCACGTTTTAAAAACTCTGCTAATATTCTGCTATATTTGTAAATATATATTGGTATTTATTAGTATGTATGTATATTTTGATATACTAGACTTATTTATGTAGCAGAAACGCTAGCACGCGTGAGGCAACGGTCCTCACACCCCAACCGCCGCCAGGATTCCAATCCCGATATCCGGCACCGTAGGCGCGGGCTTGCGGACGGCGAACAATGGGTAGTCCGCCGTCCGACTGCCCGGTAACCGTCCGGACCGAGCCCAAGTCGTCGACGGCGCGTATTGTTTCACGCGCGCCTCAAGGAGACGTCAGCAACTGTAGGGGTCCAGCAGGTTTGAAGCCTACTGGGGTTAAGGGTCTGATTCTGAAAGGAAGACTCGGCTCTGGTACGAAAGGCAATGAACGAATAGGAGTGGGTTTTTAGTCAGTAAAAGTCTGACACTATATCCCGCTCCGCCCAAGAACAGGGGATGTCAAAAGAAAACACACGAAAAAAAAACTCTGCTATATTTGTAGATATCTATTGGTATTTATTAGTAGGTATATACGTATATTTTGATATACTGGACTTATTTTTGTAGGTTTATAATGTTCACTGGATCCTACCCACGATTGTGATCCCTCTCTGTCACTTGAAAGGTTTGCTGAAGAAAACTCATTATTGAGTTAAGTTCGCCTTTGTACATGAATTGTCAAAACACTGTGTACTGTATTAAACTAGCTTCTGCACGCGGTTCCAGCCGCATAAAAGTAGGTTTTTCCTTACAAATTTCCAACCCCCGTTTTACCCCCTTAGGGGTGGAGTTTTGTAAAATCCGTTCTAAGCAGATATCTACACCCTATAAGTAACTTACCTGCCAAATTTTAAGTTTGTAGGTGTTAATCAGTGAGTGATATTTAGCTTTTATATATCGCTCACCTAGTAAAATATTGGCACATCTACAATAAATGCAAAATTGAGTTTTAACGGCCTAAGTGTTTAAAAGTGGATAATTTATATCTTTGACTATCTATTATGGTTTATAATACTAGCCAACATCACAATTTCTGATATAAAATGAACTCAAAACTTCGTTTTAAAAACTTGTACAATCTTTGATCCTAGTTTCTGTAAAAAAAATGTAGATGTGCCAATATATTGCTAGGTGAGCGATATATAGATTTGTTGTATACAATAAATATTTAAAATAATATCACATATACTTTGAGTATGAAAACTCGTAAGCATACTAATTCATCATCTTCCTGCCCTTATGCCATCTTATTTGGGGTCGGCGCAACACGTTTTTTTCTTCTATTCTATCCTGTCAACCGTCATACTATCACTAACTTCCTTTTCTTTCATATCACTGTTCACACAATCCATCCATCTTTTCTTTGGCCTCCCTCTCCCTCTTCACTCATCCACATGTATACTCATAACTCTTTTAGTAACATGCGTCTCATCCCTCCTCTTTACATCACCATACCAAGACAAACGATTCCCCTTCAACTTTTCAGTCACTGTTGTCAGTAAGCATACTAATTGCTTAATAAAAATAATTAAAGAGATAACTGTATCTAAAGCATTTATTGTACAAATAAAATTACCAACACCTAATGGACTTATCATGTTAAAACCGGAGCATAGCCAAAGTTACTTTTTAAAATTGGCTATAATAAGTTATAGTAAACTCTTTGGTACTAATTCAGAATTTTAAATCGCCGTCCATGAAAAAGTATTATAAAATAAAACAAAGAATTCTTCTTAAATGATTGATGATGATGGATATTTTCAAGACTTAACGATTGATTGAGAGATCGACGCGCGATGGTCAATAGATAAAAAGGGGCGACAGGGAAACCATTTTTAAGTTCCGTTTTCAAGGGGCGTAAACGGGAGCCAACAAATAAGCCTATATACCATCTATGTGTACGTCAGTTTTGCTGTCTTTCATTGGGCTGTATATTTATTACCACAGTAGGTATATAACCAAGGGCGCCGCTTTTAGAAAAGCTCATGGGTGCTCATTCTCATTTGATGACTCGAAAAAGTGGTGAAGCGCGAGAAGAAAAATGCACACTGATCGACCGACAAATAAATAAATGTCCTACTTACATACTGCGTACTTATAATGCGTAATTATGTAATAATAAATTGAGACAACATCATATACATACATTGTCAACAAAAAACACAAAAAACAAATATCTGTTTCATCAACAAACATTCATGTTGGTGCGGGAGATAATTTCCCCACTAGAAAAAACTTTTTACAAAAAAAGAATAACCGACTTCAGTAAAAAAAACACTAAAAGGATCAAAATAACTTTAATTTCGGAAGTCGGTGTTTCTCTGTATTATTTGTATCTTATTTAACACCGACTTCCGAAATTAAAGTTATTTTGATCCTTTTAGTGTTTTTTTTACTGAAGTCGGTTATTCTTTTTTTGTAAAAAGTTTTTTATTTCACACTTTTTAGTTGCGATACACTTATAAACAGAGTGCCTATTTCGCATGATAATTCCAATTAACCCAAACACTTCTAGATTACATTGTTTTATTATGAAGTTCCTGTGTCTAGCTTTCACCTCCCGGCTCCATCATCAGATCAGTTCGATAGGACCTTATAGCCAAAGTGCATCTCATGACAATTCTGATAAATCCAAATACGGCTAGGTTATATTGATTAATTACGGAGTTCCAGTGCCTACCTTCTGGTTCCATCATCATCATCAAATCAATTTGGTGATACCATTTTCAACGTAACTATTCAGAACTTCGCGTAACTAGTTACTTAACTATCTTCATTGTGATATCTATGCGAGTATTTCTGGTCTTCTTCATCAGTTCCACTCTATCAAATGTTACTTTTTGACTGTAAATGCTTAATTTCTCGATGAAAATACCAAAATCACTATGCAGTTGCCTATAATATTTGAGGAGTTCCCTCGATTTCACCAAGATTCCATTATCAGATGCTGACTTGGTGACTATGGGACCATTTGGGAAGTATACCCTTTCTAACAGAAAAATAATTTTTCAAATCGGTTGGCAAGCGACGAAGTTATGCGCGAACAAACATAAAAAAAAATACAAACATCCGAATTGAGAACCTCCTCCTTTTTTAGAAGTCGGTTAAAAAAAAACAAAAGGAACGTAAACAATCACGGTTTAAAAAAAAAAGGCTTACGGAACTCATAGCATACGAGTCGGGTTCGCACATGGCCAGTTTCTTTAAGTTCGAAAAATAATCCAATCTAAGGGAGCATAAAATATTAAAAGAAAAATGGCGACTATCAATTGCTCGTCTTAAGTAATGAAATCTGCCAAATTCTTAATTAAACTTTGTTTAATTAATTAGCAAGTGAAACTTTGGGAACGTATATTTTTAATGATTGATTATGAACTTTTACTGTATTCATTTCTCTTTTTTTTTTGGGAAGTACTGGAGCTATGTTGCAAAACTCAATTATCTTGGATGTATTGTGTACGAAACTGGTGTAGGATGCCTTGTAGCATTAAGTGCGCCTATGTCTTCATCTTCCTGCCCTTGTCCCATATTATTTGAGGTCAGTGCAATACGTTTTTCCCTTCCATTCTGTCCTGTCACCCGTCACGCTAACACTGCCCTTTTCTTTCATATCACTGTCCACACAATCCATCCATCATTTCTTTGGCCTGCTTCTCCGTCGCCATCCACCCACACGTATACTCATAACTCTTTTAGTAACATGCGTTTCATCCCTTCTCTTCACATGATAATACATCATTATCATCCTTTAAACCTAAAGACATCCACTGTTGGACATAGCCCTCCCTCAAGCGTCGCCACAGCGACCGATCTTGTGATTTCCATGGCTATACGATACTAAGACAGACGATTCCCCTTTAACTTTCCAGTCACTGGTGCCACTTTCAAACTTCCTCAAATATAATCGTATACAGGTAGGTAAACACGTTTAAAAAAAGTCTCTCTATTTACCAATACTATACATACATTTTAAATAAATAAATTAATTTATGGTTTTTACCGATTCACGAAATTAACGAAATAATAAAAAGTTTTTTTTTTCACAATCATCCCACAACGCCATTTAGTCCCAAACTAAGCAGAGCTTGTGCTATGAGTACTAGACAACTGATAAACATACTTATATATTTCTAAATACATACATAATATATATAAATTGCGCATTGTCGTTAATTCATTTATTTTTCCTAAGCATAAGGAAAACGTGTAAATATCCTGTGCTAGTTACACAGAAAATATAATAAATATGAACGAGTGTCGTTCCTAATAAAATGACGTACTAAGTGTCTTTGAATTATTTCCGGCTATACCTTTTTTTTGGCCTCCACGTAGTCGGTACCTGAGGATGGACGACGCCGTTGAGGCTAACCGGGAAAGGGTTACCAGATGACCTAGACGCCTAACGTAAGGGCTGGTTCGAGATAACTCGAGGAAAAATACCTGGAAGAAATTGGACGACCCTTTTACCCAGCTGTGGGAATGTAAACGGTAAAGAAAAAAAAAAAACTTAAATTATTCTGATAGGAGTGGTAAATCATCAAATAACTTCTCATGCTCTGGCTGGAGCGAGAGGGAGTGTTAGTTTTACTGACTAAAACCCTCCCGTGTTCCTTTAGTCATAAAAAAAATAATATTAAAAAAAAGATAATCATTTTTATTTCACTGACCAATAATTTTATTTTCATACACAATTTGTATTGGTAATTCGACAAACATATTTTTTTTATTACCAAACGAGTGTTTATCGAAAAAGAAAAATAGTTTTTAATGAAAAAAGTAATTGACTTTGCTTTTTCGAAAACGACGTGTCATTATTCTCAGCAGCTGCTTTATTGTAATCAGAAGTCCATTCGTTCGTTCGGTAATGACAATATATGGCAATTGCACACTGATTGCTCACAGGTACATGAATAAAGTAGATTCGAAAGATAAAAATGGATTTACAATGGACTTTTTTCGTGAACGTGGACTGTTAAAGTATTGTGAAGTATTTTCAAAATTCGCTAACACTAGCGAGCAATTTATTTACTTTGGCATTTCTATTTGGTTAGTAGGGTTTTTTTATTTTTTATTCTTGACGCCAGTACGTCGTGTTCCAATCGTGTTTTTCATATTCTGTTTTGAAAATACTTAAAAAAATTATACGTTGCCTCACAATATTTTTATCTTGTTTATGCCTAAAAAAACATGTGAAATCCATAGATAATTTCTACTACTTTATCGTAAGTAAGGATTGACAGCTACCTTAATGTTGACAGCTGAGAACAGTAAGAATGTAAGATTATTTTTTTTACGAATTTTCGCGTATTTTTTTCATTTCTTTCTTCATAAGCCTTTCTGAGATTTCAACAAATAGTTTTAAAAAAATGATCATCCAAATTGGACCAGTCATTCTAGAGTTGCACCTTAGCAACACATTTCCATTCATTTTTATTTCGCTAAAATAAAATCCGTAGGCACTACATGCATGAGCAACTTAATTTAACAACGTTCAAAAAGTACAACTCCGCAACGAAACTCCCAAACTCGACTAACTGCCAAAAATCCTTCCGTACCGTCAACAAAAATCGACTATACTGAAACTTCCTCAACGCGGCTCAAAAATGGCCGCCGAAACTCATTGTCACTATAGTTAGGTACATCGGTGATTTCATTAAGCGCTGCACCCCCTGTCTCGACGTCTAGCCGTCTGGCTACATGTACAGGGGAGGCTAGTTGCTAGGCAATGGCGGTATGAGGGGATGTTCCGTGGTCGGGGTATCCGTGTCGATATTTGTGTATGGCGTTCGATTAAATACGAATAATAACGTTTTGATACTGGCCGCTATCGCTGGCAGTTTGTTCGAATGCGGAAACGTGGTGCGATAATTAAAAAAAAGTTTTACGTGATTTTGACAGGTCGTAGGATTGGCGGGAATTTTATTTAATTTACTTTTTTATAAATGCCTAAAATAACATAATGGGCCTCGTAATGTTCACACTGAACACTGCTTCCTCTCTAAGAGAGAGAATGGGCCGTAGGTAATCCAGCACTCGGGTCCAGTGCGGGTTGATGGATGTCACATGTCTTCGAATTTTTGTTTCTAGGACTTGCCGGTTTCCCCACGATGTTTTCCTTCAAGGTTTTGAGAGCAGTGATGATGTGCCTGGCTGGGTTTGAACTTACAATCTACTACTACTCGTAAGTCGGGGCTGTTGCCATTGGGACACCACTGCTCTATAAATGCCTACCTACACACACATTTATAGGTATTCTAGTAAGATTTACATATTTTTTTATTTATGATTTTATCGAGCTAGTGCTGATGAAAACCATAAATAAATTAAGAAAGCTAAAGGTTTTTTTTTCAAGTGGGTACCATAATATAAGCTTTCCTTACGTAATTCGTAAGCCTTAATACCGGGCCTTGGTACAGGCCATGGTCCGGAGCGAGGAGGAGTGGCAGGCGGTCGCCTCCTTCTAGCGAAGCAGTAATGCTAGCAAAGGATGAGGTCGCACGTGCACGTGCGAGGCAATAGTCCCCGCGCCCTAGCCTAGGTTTACGATACCGATTTCCGGCAACCGTAGGCGCGGGCGGACGGCGAGCAATGGGTAGCTCGCCGTCCGACCATCCGGTAACCGTCTGGACCGAGCCCAAGTCGTCGACGGCGTGTAGCTTCGAGGAGATGTCAGCAACCGTGAGGGCCCAGCAGCGTCGAAGCCTACTGAGGCCAAGGGTCTGATTCTGAAAGGAAGACTCAGCCCTGGTATGAAAGGCAACGAAGGAACAGGAATGGGTTTTTATTCCCAAGAACGGGGGATGTCATTGGATGATTTTCCCACCCAAAAAAAAAGACTTAATTTATATTTATTCAGTAACAAAGTACCAGACACATAGATCAAGTGCAAAGTGTAGACGTCTCAAGTAGAGATTTACTGCCTAGATTTGTGAGTTCTCTGAGAGGACGGTTGGGAGGTCAATGTATTTTGTTTTGTAAATTAAAATAGTTTAATTTACAAAACCTCCTATGTCTACCCGTGTACCAAAAACGGGTAGACATCGGATATGGAATAGCACATAGGATATTTATATCATAATTACATTTGATTGATACTCAATGTCCAAATAAAATGCAATTGAAAAATTACTGTGTATAGTGTATACACTATGCAGCTGTCAGTAAATTTACATTATTCTTATTGTAAAACACCAATATTATTTAAGAGAAAACAAACTCATAAAACAAAATACAAGTCATGTTTTTCTCTCTCATGCTATTGACGTAGAGACCGTATCAAGTAAACAGTTTTCATTTTTCAGAATATTCTAGATAAATTGAAGCCACGTAAAGTCGACGTTACTGTCAATTTCAGATGCAGTCCACTCAGTTGATGGTAATGTACTAACCCAGTTATACATACTTGTGTGACCTCGAGGATGAGGTCGATAAACTTGGGTATTTAAGATGAGTATTTTGAAAGAAAAGTTTTTAGAATGGCTACTTTTTTAAACTTCAAGGACAGTAAACGGGGTGATATTTAAGGTTAAGAGGCCTTGCTCACCCGTGTATTGTCAACCTGAACATAGTTTATAAATGCAATGTTTGTTATAGGCAACGCGAAAAGAGAGATAACACCTCAACGCTCTGTTGGCATTCGTCACTTAAATATTTGACGTCACTTGAACGAAGGCAAAGAAGGAACAGGAGTAGGTTTTTAGTCAGTAAAAGTCACAACCACGCGCACCGCCCAAGAGCAGGAGAAGTCATTGGTTGATTTTCCCACATAAAAAATATACGAGTAGGTATGTACATGTGCAATAAACAAATACAGGTGTCGAATTAGTCCTCAACATCGCTGCCATAATCTAGGCACGACGGAACGTGCCTAGATGATGGGTAAATTTGTATTTATATTTGTATTTCGGGCTGGTGTCCGCAACTCTATGACTAAAGCGCGTATTTTGCGTATGGGTGGGATAAATGCGTCATTTGATCCACCCCAGCTCCTCAGAGAAGGCCAGCAGCGCCTTTGAGTTGATGTGATGGGTACGTTATATTTACATACTCAAATATTGTCATTAATTATTTCCGCCGAAAGACGTGTACTGTTGAACATAGACCGCCTTTAAGTTTCGCAGCAACAAAAGATGTTCACTGTTAGACATAGGCCTCCTCCAAGTGTCGCTACAACGATCGCTTCTGTGCGTCTCGCATCCATCGAATTCCCGCAACCCTCCATCGGTCTACTTTCTGGGAATCCTACCAACACTATCTTCCAGTACTCGGTCGCTATTCCAGAACATTTTCCTTTTACTCAAATATAAATAATAATTAATGAACAAAACATGTAATGATATCAATTAAAAGAAAATAATTTGACTGAACAACCATGACAATCGAATGTATGATCAAGCAACAAAAACATCGCTTCTGTTTTAATTATGGAATTAATTAACTGAAAACGAAGTATTCAGTGTTCTGTTATTTTGAATTACATTAATTGAATGAATTTCATTGTATCACGTTCAGTTCTGATTTCAATAATGTTCAATTAAATAAGTTGTGGCAAAAGTAAATTTAATGATGGCAATACCGAAATTGTTTTTGCAAAGGAGTAACTGTTGATTAAGTTTAAAATATAAGCGTCCGAGATTATCATTGGTTGGTGACAAAAATGTTTTTTTTGAAACCGTTAAACCTGGAACTGTTTTTTTTTCTTCTCGGTGGGAAAATCATCTTATGACATCCCCCGCTCTTGGGCGGGGCAGGAGATAGTGTCAGAATTTTACTGTCTAAAAACCCACTCCCGTTCCTTCGTTGCCTTTCGTACCGGGGCCGAGTCTTCCTTTCAGAATCAGACTCTTGGCCCCAGTAGGCTTCAACCCTGCTGGGCCCCTACAGTTGCTGACAGCTCCTTGAGGCGCGCGTGGAACAGTACGCAATGGTGACACCCAAACCTGGACCTGTACCATGACCTTTAAAGTAAGATTTTTTCATTCTTATTTCTAGTGTGGGTAAGAGATGGCGCTAGACAAGCTGTATAGCTCTGTCTCTTACCCACACTGCAATAAGAATGAAACAATCTTATTTTGATTTTTTTATTTTTGTTGATCGTATAAAATTTTGTGTACAATAAAGAATAAAGAATAGAACGTCATGGTAACCCCGCTGATTCTTCATTACAAAGGTGTTAGACATCGCATGAATGAAAAGATGAGCCGTGGTGGGTTGAAAACTCAGTTTCTTTACGTTGTGTAATTTATTTCATCACCACTGGTCTCAAAGCGGCGAAGGAACATTGTGAAGATACCTGCCTTTTCTAAAACAAAAGAAAACTCGAAGACATGCTACATGCACCAACCCGCATTGGGCCCGACTGGTAGATAACGGGCCAGTGGAAACGTTATGAGGCTCATTATGAGAATGTGTGTGGAATGACATGGAAGAAAGGAGAAAAAGAGATTGAATGTTAGCGTGATGACAGGGGATAATGGAAGAAGATATAATGTTGCCAGTCCTATAAGTAACATGAGACAAAGGCTTGAACTTGAAGGAAGATGATGTTTTTTGTTTTTTTTTTTAGGTGTGAAAATTTTCCAATGACATCCCCCGCTCTGAGGCGAAGCGAAAGTGTGTGTCAGACTTTAATTACTGAAACCCACCCGTATTCCTTCAGCTACTGCTTCTGCGTTCCAGGGCGGAAAGAACATCGTAAGCGACAAGTAACGTTTTAGTTGATTAAAGGGGTGGACTGGAGCCTAAACTGGGGAAACCCTGTATTGCAGGTCTCCAAAAACCACCTAAAAGATGAAACCACTCTTCACTTAAAGACTAGTAGTAGCTAACAGGAAACAGACTATAGCATGAAATTCCACTCTTTAGCTGTATGCACATGTGTTATGTGTTCTCAAAAGGTTTAGTGCGTATGAGTGGGATTTACCCATGTACCGTTGTCGCATCACTATATGTCTGGTAGGCCGACGATGGAAAGGGCTTGGTGAAATTAAGTTATGCAATTCCGTTCCTCGAAATGCAATCGTTAAAAAACCGACTAGCTTGCAATCCGGCGTCAGTGCTTAAGACTCTGAAGTTTCGACTCGACGAGTGCATTTTGGTTACCAGTGATCCTCGTGGCTCGTTATAAAAAAAAAATTAAATCTGTTATGAACCAGTGCTTGACTGCGATCCCACCTGATGGTAAGCAGTGATGCAATCATCGATGGCGAGGCGCACTAGTTTATTAATAGTCTATTCACTTTAGCCTTGAAGATACCTAAATTACAGTTGGACGGGAAGACCCAAGATTGAATCAAGCTCATTATGCTAGTATTACTAATTACTTTAACTTTGTAGTTTTTGATTAGTAATGTAAAAACTACTTCTTGCAGAAAAGGATCGATTTACGAAGATTTGTATTTCTTTTATCGCTCCAATTTTAGTGCCTATACGTATGTGTTTCTAAAAATCCATCTTTCTTTCAGTTTACCCAAAGGTTATCGGTACGTGAGCGCCCGAGGCCTGTGCGATAAGCCCGCCCATTGTACACTAGTGTCCTTTATCTTGCTACTATGTTTATTAAGTGACGTGACAAAAAAGGTGTGTTAAAGAGTTTTTAATCGACTTCAAAAAGGAGGAATTTCTATGTTCGACTGAATGTATGTTTTTTTTTTATGTATGTTCACCGATTTCTCGGTCAATTGTGGACCGATTTGGAAATATCTTGGTGGAATAAGTTGGTCGCCATAGAAATTTTGTTATGATCTGATCATGAACTTCGAAGATATGGAACAGAACTCTTCATAGGAACACAGCAGAACCATCGTAACAAGTAAAATTGCTTTGTTTATACGTGTAGTCGATGACTGACTGAAAGAAGAAAAGGGGAATATATCGAACTGATCTGATGATGAAGCCTCAAGTTAGGCACCGGATCTCTGTAATAAATTAATGTAATCTGTTTTTGATATTATTAGAATTTTCATGAGATGCACACTGGCTATAAGGTATAAGTTTGGCTGAGGGGTACTTTTTAGTGGCGTTACCATAGCTAAAAAATGTAAAATAAAAAACTTTTTCCAAAAAAAAATACCACCGACTTCTATGTAAAAAAACGCCGAAAATTCGGAAGTCGTTGTTAAATAAAGAAGACACAAAACTATTACAGAAACACCGACTTCCGAAATTAAAGTTATTTTGCTCTTTTCAATGTTTTTCTTTTTACATAAAAGTCGGTTGTATTTTTTTGTAATAAGTGTTTTTTTAGTTTTATAGACCAGGGGCCTTATCATGACGTTTTAAAATGTTAGGTATGCGAGTGAGAAAGAGGGATGGAGCTATACACTCTATACAACATTAGTTTTTATATATGCGAAACCCGAAACACGTGTCTAGTCTTTTCATGTAAAGAATCTATGTAGGTACAAAATTTCATAATTGTATCATGAAATATCACAATGTTATAAGTTCCTTATATTACCATTTTTTTTTTTCACACAAATACATGGTCACCGGGCCATCCAGGTGACTCAGGGGTTGTTTTGCATCCGCACTCATCTGTGCACCTTTGCCTAATGCCCGCTATGGCCTGATGTTGTACTTAGTATCGGTGGTGTTCAACTTGTGACCTTTTTTTAAATGTTTTTGGGAAAAATATGGCAGTGTAAAAATTATTAGCATCTTTAACGTTATCGAAAAGACACATGTTGTAACGTCTTCATCATTGTAATTTCAGTCGAAAGACGTCCACTGCTGGACGTAGCCCTCCCCGAAGTCTTACCACAATGACCGGTCCTGTGCGTCTAGCATCTATCGGTTTCCCGCGACCCTCACCAGGTCGTTGGTCTACGTTGTGGGAGGCCTTCCAACGCTGCATTTTCCGTTACGTGGCCATCAACAACCTTTCGTTCCCATCGACCATCTGTTCTGCGAGCAACGTACCCACTTAAGTTTGGTGATTTTTGAAATTTCAAACATATGGTTCTAAAATTTCTTTCGATTGTAATACAAAGTATGTTTCGCTTTTAGGGTGCCAATACATCAAAGTTTGGCTTTGTAAATGGTGGTCCATTCCCAAACGATCTCCTTTACAAATACCGCTACATACTCAAGTGGAAGATTCCAATTTACTCCATCCATTCTAAATTCCGGATCGGTATATTGTTCACATATCGCTCTTTATGCTCCCAAGTTGCATCCCCTCTGGCTACACTATTGATTGACTCGTCGTATATGTATATTACATATGGTTTAACCACCCCTTTTGCACCCTTTAGGCGGTAAATGCATTAGCAAACTTGGTTGAAATCGGACGCGATGCATGACTGACCGACGCCTCCCTCTCGTCGGTGGCTGTGTGTGTAAACCTTAATTAGGTACTGGCAGCGTCATCAACTGGTTACCATTTTCTATGGTACTTTAATATGAAAGGTGTAACCAATAGATGTAGCTCTCTGTACCTATGAAACGTATCGCTTTTGAACGTACTTTTTAACTTTACTTTTTGACTGAACGACATTTGAGTGTACTACTTGAGCACGACAAATGGATGTGCGATTAGCGCTTCTACGATAAAACTCCGACTCACCATATTTCGAATACATGCTTGTGTGCGTGATGTCTCACGCTGTTGTGACATTGCGATTGTACGACAGTAGTTCGAAACTACGGTAGTGCGATAAACAATTGTGTGACTACTAATGTGAGTACTAATATTCGACAGCACGTTAGTGCAGTGTAAAGCTAGAACTACACTGCGCACACGTGTGCATGTCGGTTTGGGCGCGTCGGTCTCCATACATTTTATATGGAAATTAGATTTGTAGAGCTACACTCGATCCACGCCACGCGACATCAAATTAGCCCCCCTAGCCAAGTTACGATCGTTTCGTTCGCGTCGAACGCCTCGAGTAGGCCATACCTCCGATTCCTTTGTTCTGACGTCATCTCAACGCTCAGTCATGTGGTCAGAACAAAGGAATCGGTGGCGTGGCCTACTCGAGGCGTTCGACGCAACCGAAACGATCGTAACTTCGCTAGGAAGGCAGGCGTGTTACGCGTTTGCGTCGGTCTAATGTAATTCTAGTTTTACAATAGTTCGACACTACCCTAGAGTACCTAATGTCGAGGTTCAGTGTGTTGCGTGCATTCGAACTATGGTGAGTCTTAGGTAAGTAAGCGTTACTCGCACATCATCCATTTGTCGACTTCTGTCATTTTGACAATTCAAAAGTGCCTGTAAATGGTGTATTCGAATGTTAATTGTGTTTTTGATTGATTGATTTGATTAATTGATTGATATGTAAAATTGTGTAGTTGTTAATAATATCCTGTCTCTAAATCGGATATAAAAACGTCGCTGTTTCCTCGACGCTAAATTCTGTACTACGCAACGGATTTTTGTACGGGTTTCGCTGATAGAAAGAGCGACAAACCTTCCTGTTATTAGTATTGACTGTTAAGCCTCAGATATATTAGGGGACAGAATGTCCCCCGACATGACGCTGCAACGTTAACCAGTGTCCTGCACCTTATCTCTCAATGTTTTAAGATGCATTCACGAGACGCGGGACATGTTGTAGGACAATGTGACAGCGGTGCGCGTCATGTTAGGGGACATTCTGTCCCTGTTTGTTTTAAAGTGTTATTTATTCGTGTTATTTTATTAATATTTTGTAGCTTGAAAAGAAACAAATTATAATGTTTCACAGCGACCTTGTCCCACATTACTCAGGGTTGGCACAACACGTTTATATCTCTCCTCACACAATACATTATTCTTTTCTTTGGCCTCCCTCTCCTCCTCCATCTATCCACATGTGTATTCATACCTAACTCTTTTCTTTTCTTCACATGCCCATACCAAGACAAACGATGTTCTTTTAACTTTTAAGTTACTGGCGCCACTTTCAAACATTCTCTAATATACTCATTTCTCACTTTATCCATAGTAGCGTAGTGTAATGATGCATGGTGTATTTATTAGAGTTTTTAGGGTTCCGTAGCCAAATGGCAAAAAACGGAACCCTTATAGATTCGTCATGTCTGTCTGTCCGTCCATATCTCACAGCCATTTTTTTCTGAAACTATAAGAACTATACTGTTGAAATTTGGTAAGTAGATGTATGCTGTGAGCCGCATTAAGATTTTCACACAGTAAAATTTGGGGGTTCCACATACTTACAACTGAAAATCTAAATTTTTTTTTCGTCAAACCCATACGTGTGGGGATTATCTATGGATAGGTCTTCAAAAATGATATTGAGGTTTCTAATATCATTTTTTTCTAAACTGAATAGTTTGCGGAAGAGACACTTCCAAAGTGGTAAAATGTGTGTCTCCCCTGTAACTTCGAAAATAAGAGAATGATAAAATTAAAAAAAATATATGATGTACATTACCATGCAAACCTCCAGCGAAAATTGGTTTGAACGAGATCTAGTAAGTAGTTTTTTTTTAATACGTCTTAAATCGTAAACCGCAATTTACCTTTCAAGTTTGTACGGAACCATCAGTGCGCGAGTTCGACTCGCACTTGCCCAGTTTTTTGTCTTATACGGACCTACAACAAGCTCAAGTTATGTTAATCAAAAAGCATTTTCTATGAAACGTAATTTAGCCTTCCCTTTACCTCTTACAAATTAATCTTCTAAGAAATAAATTACGTCGCGTTTAGTCTCGGATGCGCCGCAGATGCTTAGACTTGCTACTTTAAATAATTTGGGCCTTTGTTAATGTATTCAAGGAATGTGTGGACCGTATTCTTATGAGGTACGATTCGAAATGTGGTACGTTTTGAAAAATGTGTTTTGAATTTGGAACGGTATACGAAGCAGTGATGTTCTCCTACAAATCTTTTTTTTTTTAGACCTACAACCCAGTACTTGATTGCCATCCTACTTGATGTTTTTTTTTTTATTGGGTGGGAAAATCTTCTTATAACAAATCGAAACGATAACCTGGTAAGGGTCGCGGGAATCCGATGGATGCGTACAGGACCGTTTGTTGTGGCGACTCTTGGGGAAGGCCTATGTCCAACAGAGGACGACTTTCGCCTGAAATGATAATGAAGCATATTTTTTGTTTAAATTGTGGTTATTCTTTTTTTTGTTTGCAATTAACACTTTTGTTAATCCCATTGCTCTTGAATAATGTTAATTGACACCTTTTTGTTTTACAAATCCAGCGAAAAAACCACCCAGCAAAAACAGTTGAAAACCAGCGTCAGGCACTAGTTGCCTGGCTTTTATGCTGAACTGGACCTATTTTGGTGCAGCCGTGAGGTACGCAACTATATCTTTTTGCTACTGTTTTTTTATATATTTTTGTTTTATTTTTTTAGTGTTGTGTTATCTAATATTATTTTTGTGCCTTGTACTGTACCAAATAAATTATTTTTCTTTCTTTCTTTCAAATCACCCACAATGCTAGTGTGCGATGGAGAATGTATCACGTGAGTTATTACTATTATATTCAAGATAAACCATGGTGACCGATCTCAATTATGTTAATTTGAGACAGGTATACGCCCATTAGTTCGAGGTGTCAGACTATGATCACGATGCCTGTCGATGGTTCGTTTTCTTTTTTTACTCTTTGGGAAATTCTTTAAGGAGGCAAGGATGTGAGTTTCATAGACAGGTAATTTGAATAAAATTAATTATCATATTTATGACTAGTGGTCTTTGGTTTTAGTTGATAGATTGAATAAAAAATAGTTATTGGTTTGTTGGTTGGTTAATTAATATGTGAGGGCAAAATGATATGAATGGTGACAAAATTCGCGCAGTGGTTAGGCGATTGGCTGCTGCACCGATTGTTGTGGGTTCGATTCGAAACGTTTTGGGAACACATTCATTGTGCGTACAGTTAAGAAGTAGAATTCCTTGCCGGAATCTGTGTTTCCTGATGGCTACAAGCCGGGAATCTTTAAGTCAAGAGTGATTCCTGTTCATTCGTCGCCTTTCGTACCGGGGCCGAGTCTTCCTTTCAGAATCAGACCCTTGGCCCCAGTAGGCTTCGACCCTACAGTTACTGACGTCTCCTTGAGGCGCGCGTGAAACAGTACGCGCCGTAGACGACTTGGGCTCGGTCCAGACGGTTACCGGACGGTCGGATGGCGAGCTACCCAATGCTCGCCGTCCGCAAGCCCGCGCCTACTATAGCCAAGGTTTTATGTAACAATAATATGTCTAGTTACACTCGTTTACATACCAGGGGCCCAAGTCTGCTATTTTTATAAATTCGTCATTCCAACACGATGCCATTGTCATTTTGCTAAAAGTTCTTAATCTGCTAACTCATAATGATCGATCATTGATCGGTCAATGGTCTCGTAATAGAGTTGTGGTAGAATGACAATATGAAGCTTATTAAAAGCAATGACTGCACAATGACGTTCTAATGGTAGATCACTGATCAAAGGAACTGTCAAAATTTAGCAATTACCACATACGTCAGACATTCATTTGACAATATGTACGAGATTTCCATTCTATGCCACTTCTTTCAATGGAGTGTCAGTGGTTGACCATTGGAAAGTCATAATGACGTCATTATATTAGTAGATTACCAAACTTGCCAAATCAATAATTATGATATCAATGAAAGACCATTTTGACACTATTGTAATAGCAGACTTGAGTTCCTGGGAATGTTGGAAAGACTTACCGCGGCCCCAGAACGTATAAAGGCAACTGAAGGAACACACGTGGATTTTAGTCATCAAAGTCTGACATCGCGCTCCACCCAGAGCTGGAGAAGATTTTTGATGATTTCCCACCTCAAAATAAAAGTTAAGAATTGATTGAGGATTTTTCATAGGTCAATTTAGTTTTCGGGTAATGAGCAGATATAAGTATATTAATTACCATGCAATACTTGCTTGAAAAAAAAAGGTGAAACTAAGGTTTTATACTAGCTTTTATTTAGTTTCATCCAATCCGATGTATGACTTTGTATGTCTGTAACCAAATCTTGCAAATTAAATTTGATCCACTTCGGGGTTACCGATTGAGCTGAAATTTTGCATGCACGTGTAAATCAGATGACAATAATGTAAAATTATTATGATATGGTGCTGATCTGATGATGGAACCAGAAGGTAGCCATAGGAACGCAGATAACCCTATCGTGTTTGAGCTTTTTGGAATCGTCTTGATGAGTATTAATTATATAGGTATATACCGCGCTATAACGGCTTGCTATGAAAAATTATTTTCATTAAAAACTTGTTATTAATTTATTATTATTAGTTTATATATTTTTATAATGATAGTTAAGTGTTTTTTTAAATATGTAAAAACTGTAGTACTGTCAAAATAAATCTTTTCCCCCTGTTAAAAAGCCTGTAGGGACTTTTTTTTGTTTTTGGAATTAGAATTGGGTTCCCAAGAAGGAAGGTCATATTTTTGGAGTTTTTTTTTATTGGGTGTGAAAATTATATTATGACAAATCCCGCTCTCAGGCGGAGCGGGAGATAGTGTCAGACTTTTACCGACTAAAAACCCACGCCTGTTCCTTCTTTGCCTTCGTCCCAGGGCCTCGGGTGTCGCTTTCACACACGAGTATGATTTTATTGTTAGAATTGCTCTGTTTCATCATAGTTCCCGGTAAAGTAAAAAGCAATAGGCTACTACGTCATTACCTAAAATTGGTCCCAGATAGAACCAATAATTACCGTAACTTCCCAAACAATACCAATCTAACCTCAAAATTCAAAATAATGAACCATAGCTGATTGAGGTACGTTTGCCAATATCGCCGTGTCGGTTACAGCGTACTCGTCATATTACAACGACTGACTGCGTTGAAACCAGGCAGGTTTGTCTGCCACGTCATTCAACGACGAATCGTGCATTCGCTCAACCATTTTGTCCCTGTTTAATCCGTATATTCGCTTGAACATCTGGCCGGAGTTAAATGCAGATATACTCGTACTGCCGCTCTGCCTGCGCCCGCATAGAGCCCGTCTGAACCTTTTTTTATAATAATAATAATATTTCACAACTATCACACAACACCGTCTAGTCCCAAGCTAAGCAGAGCTTGTGTTATGAGTACTAGACAACTGATAATCATACATATATATTTCTAAATACATACATATTATAGATAAATTACACCCAGAACAAATGATCATGCTCATCACACAAACATTTGTCCTGAGTGGGAATCGAAACCACGACCTCCGGCATAGCAGTCAGGGCCACTAACCACTAGACCAACAGGCTAGTCTTTAAAACCATTTTTTTTGGGAAATATTGATATATTATTATTTATTTATTTATTGTATCCTTTATTGTACACCAAATACAAAAATAAAAGGAAACTAAAAACTAAAACACATACGTACATACAATGGGCGGCCTTATCGCATTCCGCGATCTCTTCCAGGCAACCTGGAATGGACAGTAATAGCCTGGACAAGAAATGGGACTGTCATTGGTGTAACAAAACAAGCATTAAATAAATTATATTATAATAGATACACAGATATATATACATATGATATATAATAGATACATATATACATACATAATTATTTAAAACTATAGACAGAAATATGAGTCACGACTATCGATACTCACAGCGACAGGTAATGTTCCCTAACGAGTCTTTTAAAAAAAACAGGCAACGATTGAGCGCGTTTAATTGTGTCTGGCAATTCATTCCACAGACGAGCAGCCTGGACAGTAAATGATTTATCATAGAAAGTCGTGGTATGGATTGGCAATTTGATATTATTATGCTATGTACATTCTGAAGAACACTTAACCAGCTATTTTTTTGTGTAAACATATTTCTTAAGATCAAAACCGTTTGAAAGGAGTAGGGAACACGCTTTAGGGAATAGTGAGAGGGCGTGTCAGACTTTTACTGGCTTAAACGCATCTGTGTCCTTCAGTTACCCCTTGCGTTCTAGGGTCACTCTATCAAACCTCCCGCAGTTATAGCAGGGTCATATAGACTTGTAAACGAGTATCACTCTGATCAATTTGTAAAGAAAACATCTACAAATATATAAAAGGGGACTTATTTTTTCTACATAAAACTCTGGCCACTTAATTATAAATAGAGGGAACGTTGCACATGTCAATAATAATCGAGTTAGTAAACAAGCACATCTGTCAAATATGCCGAACCTAATTTACGTCATGAGTGATAGTTATAGTGATGGGACATGTAAAAATAAATTATCGATATAATTTTATTTAATCTAAAAAAGTTATTTGAAATAATTTTTGAAATTAATATTTAATTAAAGTAAAGTGGGTGGTACTCTTTGTAGAGAGCGGTCAAAATTATCGATAGTTTTTTACCAGTGAACATTTCCAGTGTCCTTTTATAAAATGGTCGTAAAAAGGTAAAGCCGATGTAAATTTCAATTAGAGCCTCATTTTGTTGGCCTTTAATGTGAATTACTTTTCCGTGTAAAGAGGAATACATTAAAGGGAGCAAATGAATTGGAGATAATTAATGCCGGGAGTGGGATTATGTTAGAATTTACGAATTGTATTGTGTTTAAATGGAATCATTGTTGGGCGTTAATGGATTTTATTTCATTCAAATGCCTCGGTGATTTTTATATCATTAAGGAAATCTTATTTAAGATAAGCTTTTGGCCTTTGGTAAAAATTGTTGACTGCTAGGGCTGTGAAAACGTTCAAAAGAGTTCACAGTGACCTTAAAACCCAAAGGGTAACTGAAGGACATAAGTGGGTTTTATTTGGCACACCTCGCTCCACCCTAAAACGGGAGAAGTCATTTGATGATTTCCCATCTCGAAAAAAGGTTTTGATTGAGAATTTCTCGCATTTCAAGTTATTTTGCAGGTAATCTGTTAATGTATAATACTTGCCGGTATAACAAAATGTAAAACCAAGCCTTTTAGTACTTATTAATCGGTTTCTGAATTGAGAATGTAATGTCAAAAACGTATTGAAGACTAAATTTTTGCCAAAATTTTACGACCTGAGAATTGAGAAATGGTTAGACAAATAATGAACTTCAGATAATTAAATCCGAAGCCAGCATTATGTGTCACGTATATACAACACGTAACTGAAATAATGCATACCTTTATACACCCAAATTAAGTTACAATCATAATTATAGTACTGAAATTTTACTTTTATTATAATAATAATAATCTTTTTTTTCATCTTTTACACAAAATTGTTGCATGTAACAGCCACAAGTAAATCTTAAACAAATATTTATGCCTAAGGAATAACTATAATTAACTTATCAGTATTTAAGAACTAAAGGAAAATTGACTTTATTAACCTAGAATTATATATAATTAGCGACATGCCCGAGTTAGATTTATAAAACCTGTGTTTCGGGTAAGTGAAATGCATTTAGGTAGTGTTTTTTTAAATATATAGTTAGCCTAATTGTAGAAAAACAAATTATACGGGCATCACCACACTACACCTGTAAGGGCATCGGTACTGGTATCTACACATGCACATATAAACACTAGTGACGCAATCAAGCATAAGCATAATCAGCCTTTTAATGTTCCCACTGCTGGGATTCAGGCCTCCTCTCTCTAGGAGAGGAAATAGGCCATAATTCACTATGCGGGTCCAGTGCGGGTTCGAGAATGTCACATATCTTCGAATTTTTGGTTTTAGGACATGCCGGTTTCCTCACGATGTTTTCCTTCACCGTTTTGAGAGCAGTGCTGACGAAATAAATAACATGAAGTAATGCGCCTGGCTGGGTTTGAACCCGCGACCTACAACTCGTAAATCGGGGCCGTTATCATTCAGCCACCACTGCTCAATCAAGATTTATCAAGAAAAAAGATAAAAAAATAACCTAGGTATTTTAATGATAGCTAAAATCGATCCTGTAACCGATTCTGAACATACTACTTTTAGGATGAGCATTTATTGTGTTACATGTCGTTTACGAATATCCATCAAAATTTAAACGTATTTACAGCCATTCGAAAATGACAAAACATCTGTCCTATCAAATCATACCAGCTTTTGGAAAAACCGTAAAAGAATCCATCAGGTGGGTTTTATGTTATGGGCTGTAACATAAAAAGGTATTCAACTGTACCGAACCTGGATCATTAGGCTCTCGTTTCAGGTTTATGTCCAAAATGCTGAAGACGATCAAAATAAAGTGAAGACGTGGGTTGTGAAATACGTTGAGTTAAGTTTGATCACTTGCTTTTTTTATTATTTCTCTGGTTTACCTTTTTAACAGAGCGATTTTTGGTCATTATTTAAATCTTCTTTTTGACGTATCAGAAATCACAAACGTTTATTTCGAATAGAGCAATTACAGGCACCTTTGAAATGTCAAAATGTCGGCCAGTCAAAAAAAAAGTGAAGCTAGATTGCACATTTCAAAGCGTAGATCTCTACGGAGAAGAACGTGCTAGAAGCTCCATGGATACTCTTTTTTAATCATATTATGAGTTTTATAAATCTTGGTTACATATTTTTTGTCGCTTCTAACATGTGAGCACAATGTAGATGAGATAATAATAAAAAAAAACTAACTAAAAAATAGAAATTTAATTAAGCCACTGTCAGCTAAGAAATGACCAGTCTCAACTGACGGTACCCGTTCACAAGCATGACGCGTGCATCAGCCCCACTCAGCTCATCCATTTTGAGGGTAACTGAATGACTCAATGTCACGTGCCACCATCAGCGAGACATTTGAGTGAGCATGACAAATGCATGTATGTTGACTGTTATTTGGAATCCATAAGGTTCTAGTTTGAAAAATAATGAGTCATTTGTCCAGTAACCTTCAGTTCTCTCTGAAATTATCGATGTGAAACAAAGGCCATGGATATATAAATAAGTTATAAGAGCAAGCTATCAAAAGTATTGCATTTATAATAAGCCTTGCTATGTTCCTACAGCTGTGATACAAGCCTCTCTAGGAAAGGGAACGGGCTGTATCTTAGTGATTAGATTAGTGTGTCACATACATACTCGTATCTTCAAATGTTTGGTTCTAGGATATGCCGATTTTCTCACGATGTTTTCCTACATCGTATTGACAGCAGTGGTGATGAAATAAATTACACAAAGTAATGCGCCTAGCTAGGTTTGTACACGCGACCACTCGGGGCCACTGGGCCACCAATACCAATATCAAAAGAGCTTAGTTTTATTCACAATCTCTTAGAAACGGTGAGCTCATCGCATAAAATCACTAAGGCTTTATTCCAATATAAAAATGAGAAACGCTTGCAAAATTTCCGACCTATGTTAGAGACAATGAAAAACATATAAAAAAAAGAGGTAGACCTTATTAAGTCATGAAAATTGATCGCCGGTATAGAAAGAGTAATTGAGTCAGGTTGTTCGTTTTTTTATTGAAAGTTTGAAAAATGTGCCATTGACGTATTCTTCATTAAGATTCTGAGCTGTTGAAGTTTTTAATACCTGTTAGGTATAAGCTATTCTTACAAACAAATTTGCTTATTAAATTGTATTATAACTTCTTTCATTAAGACGCCTTTGTACCCATAGATTTAAGTTTGTGTAAAAGTTTTGTTACTATTTTGGTGTACAATAAAGTTTATTCTATTCTATTCTATCTTTACAGACCCGTTCAAGGCAATGTTATAACAAACTAAAAATACTTAATAATGATAATAAATTTCAAATCCAGACCGTTTTCAATAATTATTTAAGCCAAATATATCCTCAGATAGCCGCTATGTGCATGAGCATGTGTCGCATCTTCATCGTCATTTCAGCCGAAAAACGTCTACTGTTGTACATAGGCCTCCCCCAAGTGTCACCATAACTACCGGTCCAGTGCATCTATCGGATTACTGCAACCCTCACCAAGTCATCGGTCCACCTTTTTCCCGGCCTTCCAACGCTTCGTTTTCCGGTACCTGGTCGCCACTCTAAAACATTTCGTCCTATCGAACGTTTTTTTAAAAATTTGATATAAACTAGTGACTGCAATCCCACCTGATGGTAAGTAGTGATGCAATCATTGATGGTGAGGCGCACTAGTTTATTACTATATTGTTAATAATACGTAATTAAATGTACGCCTTGTTTAATTAAGAAATAAGATATTCTGAATTAGTGGTATTAGTTTACGATAGTTGGAGATGTAAAATTAAGTTTTAGTTCTCTGCCAAACTTTTGGCTTGATTAGGTACGGTTTCGGAGATTTATTGCTGGTCGACGATTGATGTAGGAATATGTTCTTGGAAAAGTTTCTTGGAGTAATTAGTTCCAAGAGTTAGATTTGAGTTTGAATTCAACGATATTCAATTACTATAAAACTACTAGGTCCTTTTTTTCGGGTGAAAAAATCATCTAATGACGTTCCCCGCTCTTGAGCGGGGCGGGAGATTGTGTCAGACTTTTACTGACTAAAAACCCACTCCTGTTCCTTATTTGCCATTTTTCCAAGGCCCCGGGGATCTCTTTCGCATCACCCATGGCCCCAGTCGGCTTCGACCGTGCTGGGCCCCTACGGTTGCTGACATGTCCTTGAGGCGCGCGTGGAACACTACGCGCCGTCGACGACTTGGGATCAGTCCAGACGGTTACGGGACGATCGGACGGCAAGCCACCCATTGTTCGCCGTCCGCACTAGGTACTAAATTCTACCTTTCACGCAAAAGTGTAAATTTCTGAAAAGTAACTATCATCGTAAAAATAGTGATATATAGCCACTTTCACAATATTCCAACATAATATTTTACAATCCGTAAACCTAATTAATTTGCAAAATGCATCGATAAAGATAAACCAATATTACACCGAGCCATAATTCAATCGATAAATATCCCACATTAACATTATCACAAAACTGGTTTAAACTGCCTAATAAACCAAATAATCTGATTGAAAATATCAATTCGTCCCAAAATGGTCCGATACACAGTTTAATTAAAACATCGTTCAGTTTAATTTAAAGTTCGGTAATAGAAATTGGTATTATCGAGATTAGCCCATCACTATCCTATTAAAGGCTATCAACCTCCCCTCTGGGGCTGAGTGAGTACTTGATGTACCCGCATAAAAATAATTATAACGACAAACACTTGTCTGGTAAATATGGCGGGTCGATCAGCTGTTCGTCTTGTGAAGTTTTGGTTTTTTTTTTAGACTGTGGAACATAAAAGCTAAGAGTTCGACTGTAGTTATACTTAAAACCAAGAGATATGAACATTCAGTCACTATAAACAGTTAGAATTAGGTGGATTTTGAGGCAATAATCAATCTATAGAAGCAATAATATACAAAAGGAGAAACTGCATAGCATAGCATAGTCGGCCTTATAATGTTCCCACTGTTGGGACTCAGCCCTCCTCTCTAGGAGAGGGTATGGGCTGTAATTCACCACGCGGGCCCAGTGCGGGCTGGTGGATGTCACATGTCTTCGAATTTTTGGTTCTAGGACATGCCCGTTTCCTCACGATGTTTTCCTTCACCGTTTTGAGAGCAATGGTGATGAAATAAATTACATAAAGTAATGCGCTTGGCTGGGTTTGAACCCGCGCGCGAGGAGAAACTGACTGACTCAAAATTCAAACATTTTTATTTCACATGGGCCTATATGGGCACTTATAAAACGTCAGAAGCTAGTGCACGGTTCCAAATTGGTCGTTTTCTATGGAGAAGAATCGGCAAGAAACTCCATGGATACTCTTTTAAAAACAGTGTTTGATGTTACAATATTTCCATATTACCGTATTAATAGATATTATGTAAGAACAGTGTAGACCAGTCAATATTGTACCCAAAAGCACAAATAAAAATAATCAAATTAAATAAAAGTGAGTCGTAACAGAAAGTAGTGTTCTCACATTCACATTATAAAAAAAAGCGAGAAACATATAAATAATTACAACTATCAATAAATGAGATGTTAACAACATAAATTACTAACGAATTTAAGGTAGTTGAAGTCTAAATAATTTAAAAAATATTGCAAAAAACAATGTATTAAATAAATAAAAATGTATGCATGTATTAAAAAAAAGCTGGAGCAGTTAATAGACACAATATTAATGAGTTACCAAGGGTCCACATGTGCAAAAGTAGTCATTGCCAAACAAGCGTGTCTTCAACATAGTCTTTAACGTTATTATACGCTTTTTTGTCTGACTGACATATCAACGCACACATGAAACTACAAGGACCGTGAAATTTTGCACAAGGTTTTCTCTTGTGACGTAAGCGGGGGTTCCAAACCTATGTATGTAAATAGTTCAATTCCTGAATGGAGTTTCGAAGATTTTTTAGGACCGCAGTTTTTTTTTTCTGTCGTATCATTAAATTTGCTGTTTTCAGATTTATTCCTATATCTGTCATATAAGATCTTGCTTTATGCCAAATTTCAGGATCAGGATGATACTTAGAAGTTTGATTTTTTCACAGCATCAAGGAATCGCAGACTTGACCATATGGTTTTAATTTCAACTCGATACCTCCACGCGTTTGCAAGATAAAGGGTCTTGTCAGACAGACAGGCGGACCGACGACAAAGTGATCCTATAAGGGTTCTGTTTTTTCCTATTGAGAAACGGGGATCGACTAGGAACGCCTTCTACAGCAGTACTTGCATTTCAACATACTCCAAATATCACAAATAAAAGAAGGTAATACTAATTTATTGCTAATAATTTATCCCGTAAATATCACTAGCAACTGTTGGCAACTTGTTACAATTACAACCGACCTCTTCGCTTCGCCCCTAGTTCGAAACCTAAACAATACATACCGTCATTATGGGGCCCGCATTAAGTAAAATATTTACAGCCCCCATAGCAGGAAGTATGTGCTCGAACAAAGACAATTATGGTTGCAACGGTACAGGATGAGGTGGGAAAGGAGTTCCAGCTGCTTGCTTTAACTACCTATAAGGTGGGCCAGTGTAACAGCCCCGGCTTATGAGTTGTTTGGCGTGGGTTCGAACCTAAACAGAAGCTTCGTGTAATTTATTTCGTTACCATTGCTTTCAAAATGGTAAAGGAACACGTCGTGAGGAAACCGGCATGTATACATAGCATAGCATAGTCGGCCTTATAATGTTCCCACTGTTGTGACTCAGGCCTCCTCTCTAGGAGAGGGAATGGGCCGTAATCAACCACGCGGGCCCAGTGCGGGTTGGTGGATGTCACATGTCTTCGAATTTTAGGTTCTAAGACATGCCGGTTTCCTCACGATGTTTTCCTTCACCGTTTTGAGAGCAGTGGTGATGAAATAAATTACACAAAGTAATGCGCCTGGCTGGGTTTGAACCCGCAACCTACAACTTGTAAGTCGGGGCCGTTACCACTCGGCCACCACTGTTCTCTAGTCGCAAGTACCATAAATTCGTAGACGTAAATTAACCCGCAGTGGACCCGCGTGGTGGAATACAGTCCATTTCTTCTCCTAGAGAGGAGACACAAGTCCTTTCAGTGGGTACATTATAAGGATGATTAGTATGCTTACTTTGCTTTCCTTTAAGTGCTTTTTTCTTTCCAGGTGGACTTGGGACTTTGGGAGTCTTGACTTGAGGGTCTGGGTTAGGTTTAGGCTAGCGTAGGTAGCTCAGGAATTAGAGGGGTGGCGGGGGTATAGAAGTACAATTCCCTCAGCAATAGTGTGATGTTAAAGATTGTTTTAAAAGTTGAAAAATGAATGGGATTATGTATGACTGAAATGTTACATACTTTAAAAAACCAACAATAAAATACAATACTGAGTTACCCCCGTGACGTCACCGTTTTAATTACTAATTCAGTAATAAAATATTTTTCTTTCAACAAAATTTGAACGCCGTTATAGACAAAACATTGACGCTCACAGCATATTAATTTAATACCTTGCATGCCTGACTAGTCAGTTTATGTAAACGCATATTTGACAAATAAATTTTCTTTCTTTCTTTTTTTCTTTCTTTCTTTCTTTCTTTCAGTGTCCGCGGTGGAAGGACCAAGCTCAGAAGATACCTGTTCACCATTGCTGTACATCAGGGCATGTAGGTGACAGGGAACATTGCTGCGGAAACGTTTGCAAAGGTCAAAGTGGCCTTATAAAGCAGAGGGTAACTTTTCAGTTACCCTCTGCTTTACACACACAGGTGGGTTTTAGTCAGCAAAAGTTTGTCACTCTCTTTCGCTCTACCCTAGAGCGGGAGAAGTCATTTGATGGTTTGCCACCTCAAAAAAAAAGGAATACTATTGAACATATTATGTCATACCACAATCTGACACAGAATTTAAATTGCAAAAAAATAAAATAAAAACAAAGTTCCTTCTAAGATCGCACATGCGATCTTTTAAACACTTTTAATACACATTGTCAAAACTCTAAACCTTATAAAAGAAGATTTTAATTTTAAATTAAGTACTTATTAACGTTCTTTCTTATCTAATGCAATTATCTCTTAGTTAGCTCCACTAGACAAAGGAAAACAGCAGGAAAATTTAAAGCTTTATTCTTGGCTGTAAAAATTGCCATTGCTATTTTATTTTGCCTCAAGGAAGGATGGCTGCCCAGCTTAAGTGGGACTGGGCTGGATATGTCAACCCCATGCCGATGGAGAGGTAGGCCCGTAAAACACAAAACTGGTGCCCTAAAATTGCACGACGGGGTCGCGACAGACTATGCAGGAGATGGCTGGATGACTGATGTCTTCCATATGATTTGGCTTAGAGTCGAGAACAATGGAAGCAATGGACAGAGGCATTTGTCCAGCAGCTGAAAAGTATATGCTATTTATTAAATGAAATTCTAGGTACCGATAAAGCTTCAAAAATTTATTGAAAATTTGCAAAATAAAATGACGATATCATTTAAAACAAAAGAACTCAGGCGTACCAAATAGAATTCACATTTTTGACAGACAATTCACTAATTTTACTATTCTTTGCATCACAATGAAATCTATTTTAAAATTTCGACCATCGAGTACACGTTCGAAATTTAAATTAAAACAAAAAAACAATGGCCGCCAGCTGGGCCGGACGGCGCGTTCCGGCCCGACGAGCGGCGATGCGAGTGCATCCAGCTATGATCGCGTACGACTCAACGGGTTCCGTACATGTTTGGATTGCAACGCACATGTAATTTGATGGCACATTTTTGCATAAAAATATATCATGTAAAAGCAGAGAAGGTTTGAAAAAAAAACAAAAAGAGATTAAAGAAAAACATTTATTTGAGGTTATTTTTGATCGCGTTTTAATTAAAATATAACAAAGACATGAATAATTTCGGAATTTTTATAAAGGTATTCCGAAAATAAAATGGCTTTTTATTCAAACTGTTACATACACGTAAATCAAATGTTAGTGGCGACCTACATTGGAATATTTAAATTCGTGACGTAAAAATCTGAATATCGAGTACCTAATGTGGCCGTGCCTGACCTATCGCAAGTTTCATAACATGATTTATCGTAAAACCTCTCTCTAAAGGTCTAGGAGACCGTGCCGTGCGTGACGGACAAATGCCGGACGCTTTTAGATCGTTATGAAAGTTTATATTTGGATCGATGGATGCCAGGTGTTTCTAATGACGAGTGGTAAATTGTTTGAGATAAATGTCGCGTATAATAATTTGACAAATATTTCTGGAGTACTTAAGGACATTTCAAAGCGAGATTAAGTAATTTAGAAACACTAATGCCAAGCGTATATGGCCCAGCCCAGTCGTCAACAGCGCGTAGTGATCCACGCGCTCCTCAAAGAGATGTGAGAAAGAAAGAAAGAAAACACGTTTATTTGGCACACAGGTACACACAATGAAATAACAATTACAATATAGAAACTTAAATACTAAAACTTAAAAAATACATTAACGTTGTGTGAGCAGACCGTAGGGGCCAGTAGGGCCGATGCCCGCTAGCTAGGACCGCGGAGAATTTCTGAAAAGGAAACCCGTAGTCCTAGAACGAAAAGGGTAATTGAAGGACACAGGTGTGGTTTTAGTCAGCAAAAGTCTGACACGCCCTCCCGTTCCACCCAGAGCGCGAGAAGTCATTTGGATGATTTCCCACCTTAAAAAAAAAGCGTATATGGCCTTTAAAAAAAAATACAAGAACAGGTTCACAAGGCATTTGATTGATTTAATACTCAATTCACAAAAACAAAAGATGACAGGCTAAAACCTTTAACAACACCATCAATCTCAAAAGGAAATGAGATCGAATCTTTCAGCCACTACAAACTATTTGTTTCCCTCTAGAAAAACAGTAAACAAATAAAAACCTTACTTAATCGACCTTTTTGCTGGCACTCGGAAGCATGAGCCATTAGCCGTAAAAAAGAAAATCGTTATTGTCTATGGTCTATATCAAGTTCTACAGATAATTAAGTGTAACATAATGGTGCGTTCCGTTGATTTTTATTTAAAGGTGCGTTCCAAGCGGGTGCATGTGAACAAGAAATACGAGAGTATATTGTGTATTATATAGTAGGTATTAGAAAAGACACGCATTATAGTCGAAGTCATTGTCATTGTAGGTTTTGTTTACATGTTAGCATGGAATAAGCTTATGATTACGGTCGTAATGGTCAATTTAATAAAGAAAACCAGGGGTTTGGACTTTTAGACGTGTGTCATGTATGCTGTGATTTCTTTTTAAGCATGAAATTGAAATAGGGTTGTTAAAGAGTTGTTAATTTTAGACACAGTCTACCAATATAGCTAATAAAGTTAGTTAGAATTAGTTTATTCGCAATTATTATTATTACATTATTATAATTCAAAAGTATTGACCTTTATGTAGTCATATATTTATAAAATTACTGACGTTCCAATCTTTCGGAAAACTAAAGAGTTACACACGCCTTATACACACTATAGACGTACATAGAATTTGTAAAAAATATATATTTATAATATATACTTATAGTGAGCAGTGGTGGCCGATTGGTAATGGCCCGATTTACGAGTTGTAGGTCGCGGGTTCAAACCTAGCCCGGCGCATTACTTTGTGTAATTTATTTCATTACCACTGCTCTCAAAACGGTGAAGGAAAACATCGTGAGGAAACTGGCAAACCGATTGTGGTGATTTTTGGTTTATGAATGCTGTGCATGAGTGGTATCAGGAATTCGAGCAAAGTCAAAAATCAAGAATTTCAAAAACATGAACATAAATAAAATTAAAGTGTCTGTTTGTAATATCAAAATAGTTTTTTTTTATTAAATGCTTTTGAAATTATATTTTATAGCTATAACAAAAATGTACTTAGATCAGTTTGTCTGGCTGCTTGTCTGTTGTTCCAGCTAATCTCCGAAATGTTTGGACCGATTTTGATGGGACTTTCACTGGTAGCTGATATTATAAGGAGTAACATAGGCTACTTTTATTTTAGAAAAATAAATTAGGGTTCCGCTTAAAAAAAAACTTCTTGAAATTATGGCCGAATGGCTTAGTACTGTTTTGTTCTGAGTTTGACGCGAACAAAGTCGCGGGTACCAGCTCATCATCATCTTCCTGCCCTTGTCCCAGCTTATTTGGAGTCGGCGCAACACGTTTTTTTCTTCCATTCTATCCTGTCAACCGTCATACTATCACTAACTTTTTCGCGGGTACCAGCTAGTTTATAAAATTAAAGTATGAATTACTAAGTTAGGGTACATCTAATATCTGGCAACATGACCCCGACCTGCCCCAAACATCAAGCTACAATAAAAAAACTTTAATAAAAATGACAGTTTCGATGCAGTAAGGGCTAGTGCGCCAGTGCGCCAGTGCCTGTGCCAGTGGTTCCGAGCGAGTGCGTGTGAAGTTACTAGTGGGGTGACGCGCTCGGGTTGGTACGCGTAATGGGCGGCGACATCCGATGGGAGTAGTATGGATGCGGATTCATTTTGATTGTGAATAAGTTTTGATCATTTAAAACTGCTAAGATTGGTATTAATTGGTAGCTTATGATAATTATCTACTCTAATATAATAAAGTATTTTTTAGGTAAAGTTAAAAATAAAATATAATATAATAATAATAATATAATATACCACAGCTATCACACAACGGCGTCTAGTCCCAAGCTAAGCAGAGCTTGAGTTATGAGTACTAGACAACTGATAAACATACTTAAATATTTGTAAATACATACATATTATAGATAAATTACACCCAGATACAGAATAAATGATCGTGCTCATCACACAAACATTTGTCCTGGGTGGGAATCGAACCCACGACCTCCGGCATAGCAGTCAGGGCCACTAACCACTAGACCAACAGGCCAGTCATAAGTTTGATTCTTGCTTTTTTTTGTTTGTAGGTGGTAATCTCTGAAAGTACTGGTTCGATTGCTAAAATTTTTTCACCGATAGAGAGCTGCTTTATTCCTTAATTGACATAGGCTATATTTTATACGTGGGCAAAGCCGTGGGCAAAAGCTAGTTGTTTATAATCATGGTGTAACCGACCGCGACATGGCGATATTGACAAATGTATACCTCAATCAGCTATGCTTCAATATTTTGAACTTTGACGGTAGATTGGTATTAGTTGAGAACTTATTGGTAATTATTTTTGGTTATAAACATGTTTATCTGGGTTCACGTACCCAAAGTGAACATATACCTAAAGGGCAAAAACAGGACCTTATTGCTATCACTCCTCTGTCCGTCTGTCTGTCACCAGGCTGTATATTATGAACAGTGATAGCTAGACAGTTGAAGTTTTTATAGATAATGTATTTCTGTTGCCGCTATAACAACAAATACTAAAAAAAAGCAGAAAACTAAAACGTCGGGTTTTAACTAAAACTAAAACGACGGCAAAAAAATGACGCTGAAAAAGTATCAAGATCTTTATTTGCGAAATATTGATTGATTTAAATATGCTATGTACATTCTGAAGAACACTTAACCAGCAATTTTTTTTTGTGTAAACATATTTCTAAAGATCAAAACCGTTTGAAGGGAGTAGGGAAAACAAGCAAAAAACATATTTTTTTTTAAGTATTAGTCATAAGAAAAATTCATATGTTGATAATGTTATTTTTTTTTCCAAGTTTTTTAACTTAGCCGTTACCGAGGAGTAGGCTTCAAGAAAGTCACTGTTTTATGGCACTAATTGGCCTTAATAATTGACAGTACCTATTTTTAGTTTTCGACTTATCGATAGTCTAGACAGTATTACGAAAGTGAGCTGCGAAAGATTGCTCTTGCTTCGTTTAGTTTAATAATAATGGTTTATTATTTTAAACCTAAGTCTGTAGGTTTTAAGTAGCTTTTATCTTGGATGAATAATTAATACCCTTATTCAGTAGAAGTTTATTCAAATTCTAGGATAATTCTGCTGATATTTTGAATAATAATTTAAATACAAAGATTTATTAAATTGCCCTACCGTCTGGTCGGAGAATCCTATATTTTCAACGGAGGTTTGCGGGACTTTACACTCTGTTCCACATACCCAAACACAGAATGACGAATCTTAAATCAAAAAAATATACGAGTGTATATCTAATAAAAACAGCCTAGGCAGGCAAATCTCCCTGGATGCATCCAGGGACCAGGGAAAGAGTAACCGTGGCCCTTGCAAAGGGTTACTGAAGGGACACTGTGGGTTTCAGTCAGTGAAAGTCTGACACTCCCTTTCGCTCCATCCAGAGCGGGAGAAGTGAATTGATAATTTAAAGTTTTACCTATTCCTTTTTTTCTTGGCTTGCTTATTATTGAACCTAGATTTGGGTTTGTATGATTGATTGACAAAGTTTACATGGTCTGATGAACAGAACAAAAAGAAAGAAAGAAGGAAAGAAAAAAAAAAGAAAAAAAGAAAGAAAGAAAAAAAGAAAGAAAGAAAAAAAGAAAGAAAGAAAAAAGTAGATTTATTTGTTACAACATAGGTAAGGCACATAAATACTAGGTATAAACGAAACTAAAAAGAAGCAAAAAAATAAAATAGTGTGCCTTACGTCTGCGCATACACAAACCTCAAGTCGTATCCACACTATGCTATCGCAGGACTTGACTCGAACATTCTGAGTTCAAGTTCAATGTTCACTAGCGTTTGAAGGATGCCACTCGCGCCCGTGACTCAGTTCGACCCTCACTTGTTATCCCAAAGAATATTTAATGGCATTTTGAATATCGACTGTGAACTGGCAACCGGTCCTATCTCAATTTTTACAACTTTAAAGGATGAAGAAAAGACTTCCTTGCATCTGGTATGTTGAATAAAAACACGTGTTTTTTTTTAAATATTTTTATTACACACCTTGTTAAAAACAAAATTTGCATAATATGGTTCTTTCTAATGTTAAAAAGAGATAGGTCAATATATAAATTAACAAAAGAAGATGAAGTTAGTAAATGTTGAATCTTCGATCAACTTTGAACGAAGTGTTGAATGAAGTCAATTCTGGCGCCAAATTTAAATGTATCTAAGATGGGACATACATGGGGTATCAACACTGCGGAGTATGAAATTGTACAAAATGATATTAAAAAAGGAAATCTTCAAAAAATTGAGATAGGACCGGTTGCTAGTTCACAGTCGATATGCCGTAGAGGTTTCTAGAAGAGTATTGTAATCTATGATTCCCTGTTTCCTGAGTGTCGTTGTTTGTGAATGGCGGAAAAGGGTCATAAAGTCTATTAATATGTAGATGGTTATTCTTGAAGTGTTTGTATTGTCATAATTGGCCGGGTCGACAGTGAATTGTTTCTCGTGCGCCGCAAAGAGATGTCATCAAAATTATAGGGGCCAGTTAGGGCCAACGCCTGCCAGGGCTGCGAATTGTTCGATGGACACCGCAACGTTTGCGATAAAGGTCGACTGAAGGAACATTGGGTTTTAGTCAGTAAAATTCTGACAATAAGTGGGAGAAGTTATTTTGTTGTGTTCTAGAGCCACGGTGTCTATTTCGGACAATCCCACAACCTTTAGTCCTATTATCATCATCATTTCAGCCGAAAGACATCCACTATTGGACTTAGGGGAAGGACCGGTTCCGTGCGTCTCACATCCATCGGATTCCCACGACCCTCACCACGTCATCGATCTACCTTGTGGGAGGCCTTCCAACGCTGCGTCTTCCGGTATGTGGTCGCCATTCCAGAACCTTTCGTCCCCATCGACCATCAGCTGTTCTGCGAGCAATGTGCCCTGCCCATGCCACTTAAGTTTGGCGATTCTTTGGGTTGTGTCTTTTTCTATGTCTGTTACCTTGTTTCTCCTGCGGATATCATCATTTCTGTTGTGATCACGCAAGGAAACTTCGAGCATAGCCCTTTCTATTGCCCTGTGAGTTCTTTTTAGCCCCAATCTGTCAAAAATATCCATAAATTCTTTAATTTTTAATAAAAGTTTTTAACTTTGCTGAAGATGTGATTGATTATAGATATTTATTACAAAGAAAAATATATGCGCATTTTTCCCCAGTCACCGTGATGTAGAGAAATAGTAGTGCAATAAGAGTGTAAGAGAAAAAAGAGGCGAACGTATAAAAAAGATAATTATGCAAATAAACCATAACTGCAATACAGTTGTATAATTAAACTCAAATTAATACACAAAATACATGAATATATTCAAATTATAATATAATATAATATTCCACAATTATCACACAACGTCGCCTTGTCCCAAGCTGGTCCCCAACTGATATACATAAATGCATATAATAGATAAAATTGAACAATTAGTACAACCACGGCCATCTTCTTACGAATAAGCTCGCGAACTTTAGTTTTGATCCTAGTTGAATTCCATTTCTTTATCTATAATTAGAATAGAGATAATTGTCTATCCATATTTCCGACACATATATGGCAGTCGTGCTATCAATTATTTCGTATGTATTAACAGAAAACAAAGTAGAAAAATGTTCCATGGCATTAAGACGATATTATCATTAATTATAATTATATTCATCTCGTAGAAGCCTACAGCAGCTGGCAAACGAGATACCTATATCAATAAACAATTCTGTCAAAACAGCTGTTTAAGAAGTACTTGCAATGTATTTCAGCATGTAATACTCCCGACCTTTTAAATAACTGGTTATAGGTTAAATGACATTAGTGACGCGACAATTTATGTGCGATATTCTTACGGTCGTGATGGCTCAGTGGGTTCAACGATAAATTTCGGAGACTTAATGGACTAAGGTAGTCTCGAGTTGAGCTACACGAATACTGACAAATGCTTGCATTGATTGGACGGGTTCACTCAAATCTGTGTGGTTCTTGCCTCAAAAGACCATCTTAGACACTGCTCACTCAGACTCTGCATAGTTTTTTTTTTTTTTAAATTTTATAGGTTCGCGCTTGACCGCTATCTCACCTGATGGAAAGTGACGGTGCGGTCGACGATGAAGCGCGCTTACCTAGAAGTAACCTATGCAGTCTTGTCTTAAAGATTCCCGGGTCGTAGCCATTAGGAAATCATAGTTCTCATACGATTTGACTATATCATGTGTACTGTATGTCAACTGAATATGCCTCAACCATTTCTTTGCCGCACGAAATCGCATCGTAGCAATTCGCATCGCAGGTACTGCGATGCGGCGACGCCGACGTACCGCAACGCATCGCAGTTTTTGTGGGAGCCCTTTAGCTGAAATAAATATCACAAACACAAGGAAAGACACGGCAATAAGAAACGTACGTGCGAAACACAAAGGAAAGGAAAATGAATGCAAAACGGTTCAAAAAGACTCCGGAAAACAAAAAGAAGGTCTCAGAGAAAAGTCTCACACCCAAAAAATACCTCATTAATTATCCGTTTCGAAAATGCTCGCAGAAATACGTGAAAATATTGCAATAAAAATAAAAAAAACTGGGCAAGTGCGATTCAGACTTGTGCACTGAGGGTTCCGTACTCATTTATTTAAATAGTTCGGTTTCCGCATGGAGTCAAACTCAAAGTCAAAAGTTTTTTATGTCACATAGGCCTACATGGGCACTTATAAAACGTCAGAAGCTAGTGCACGGTTCCAAATTGGTCGTTTCCTATGGAGAAGAACCGGCAAGAAACTCTATGGTTACTCTTTAAAAAAAAAAAAATGATGTTACAATATTCTATATTACAGAATAAGTAGATATTATGTAAGGACAGTGTAGACTGGTCAATATTGTACTAAAAAGTACAATAAAAACAATCATAATAGTCTCGAAGATTCTTCAGAATAATATTTTTTTTTTGTGATGTTTCAACAAATTTACTATTTAAAGATTTATTCCTACCAGGTGTAGGAATAATCTTTAAATAGTAAGACCTTGCTGTAAGACCTTGCTTTATGCTAAATTTCAGGATCCTGAAATTTTGAAATGATTCCCTTGAGGGGGTCGAATTATATGTTTTTTGAGATATAAATGGCAGTATCTTTTTTTTTTCGTAAACTTAGAAGTTTGTTTTTTTTCTCACAGTTTCAAGGGATTGCAGACCTGAGTATTTTTTAATTTCAACTCAATACCTCCACGCGTTCCCGAGATAAAGGCTCTTGTCAGACAGACAGACAGACGGACAACAAAGTGATCTTATAAGGGTTCCGCTTTTTTCTTTTGGGGTACGGAACCCTAGAAGACAACCCATTCACGAATACCATTCACAACATAATAATTTTCAAAGTTATACAAGCATTTTAAAATACGACACAGAGAACTATTTAAAACACTGTGCTCTCATTCCTTTGTCAATTTCTAAGCGATTTAAGTGAGCACGGAAAATCTCTGTTCACAATTGGAAAACGAGTGAGTGAATCCGACTGAAAGACTGAGTAATTTATTTATGAACTCGCAAAGGAGATAAGCTTTAATAAAATGGGAATATTTTTTTATGGAGACAATGATGGAGCCTCCATGATGACACTTTTAGTTTAATTACTCGCTTTTTACAAGCTTTTATTTTGTTTCATCCGTACCTATGTTTGTGTCTGTAATAAAATCTTGCAAATTAAATTTAATCCACTTCGGGGTCACCAATTGAGCTGAAATTTTGCATGCATGTGTAAATCAGATGACAAAGCAAAAATATTATAACATGGAGCTGATCTGATGATGGAACTGGAAGGTGGCCATAGGAACTCAGATAACCCTATCGTGTTTGAGCTTTTTGGAATGGTCTTGATGAGTATTAATTGTATAGAAATATACCACGCTATAAAAGATTGCTATGAATAAATGATTTTCATTGAAAACTTGTTGTGACAAAGAAACAGTATCTAGATGATACTGAGAGTTTTTTTAAAATATAATTGATAGGCTCGCGCATGACAAAGACTTGTACCATGACGTTTACAGTAAGATTGTTTCATTCTTATTTCCAGTGTGGGTGAGAGATGGCGCTAGACAACCTGTATAGCTCTGTCTCTTACCCACGCTGAAATAAGAATGAAACAATCTTACTTTGAACGTCATGGTAACCCCGTATGTCACCGACGGTAAGCGACGATGTGGTCTTTTCTTTTAGCAAAAATAACCAGTCTATTAAACCAGTGATATCCATTACAGTTGGTAGGGGTTATGGAAAAAAAAAATGTCACTCACTAGGAATTACTCCCTTGTCGTTGAGTGAGTTCACAGACATATTAACTCACACACACAAGACACACACGGAACATCTAATTGTAGGCCATAGAAATATTTGTTATGTGCGGGACTCGAACCCGAGACATGCAGCGTAGTAACCAATAGCTCAAACACTGCGCTAAGTACGTTAAAAAAAAAACAAAAATTTCTCGCTGACCATCGAAAAGGTCGATGGGGCCGAAAGGTTTTGATACAGACCGGGAATGTGGTACCTCACCATACCGGTCGCTGGCTTAGGGCATGACAGGAAATATTTAGAATCATGTCATGAAGATTTTTTAAATACATATGTTATTTATAGGATTTTCTATTAAGCCCAAAGTAATGCGCCTGGCTGGGTTTGAACCCGCGACCTACAACTCGTAACTCGGAGCCATTACCACCCGGGCACTACTGCTCTCGGCCACCATTGTGTAATTTATTTCATCACCACTGCTCTCAAAACGGTGAAGGATAACATCGTGAGGAAACCGGCATGTCCTTGAACCAAAAATTCGAAGACGTGTGACATCCACCAACCCGCACTGGGCCCGCGTGGTGGATTTTGGCCCATTTCGTCTCCTAGAGAGGAAGCCTGAGTCCCAGCAGTGGGAACATTGAAAGGCTGATTATGCTTATGCTAAGCCTGTGTGCATAATAAAAATATGCGAACAAAATATCTTCAGGTACCGCCATTCACTCATTTATTGAACCTTTTTATTCCATCTCTATTAATTAACGCACCGTACATGCTCATCAAAGATAAATAATCTTCTAATCATCAATATCTATCCAAAGAAATGTTCGAACAACGGAACAAAGACCTAATTTCAAGGAGCTTAAGGCGGCTAATCGCGTGCTTACCGATACAAAGGCAAGTTCAATTACTTAACAGATTCTAAGTTAGACGTACAACCTCTTTGGAGAGGGAGGACAGAGGAGGATGTCCATTTGGAAAGTTGTACAAAGCAATTTCGATCTATCCAAGCTGTACGTAATAAGAGAATCGCTTTTTCTTTTATATGCTTTATATAAAGGACAAAGTTCATTTCAGAAATTTTGCCCGACCGATGTCTTGATGTGTTATTGAATCTGTTTTTGTAGTGATGTTAATGTCGAAACTGAAATTGGTTTTTATTAACTTAAGAACAAGATTGATTGACACAACATTAGTCTGGTGATATTCAAGTCTAGGATTTTGTTGAAAATAAATAGATTTGTAAGAGATAACCAAGATTAAATACGAGTCTGATGACATTTAAAATTAATATTTTAATTATTATTTAGATACGATATTTATAGACCTTGTGGGACCCTGGACCTTTGAAAGACATGCCAGGAGTCGAAATCAACTTAAAGCGGTTCTACTATAAATATTTAAATGAAATTTGACACTAACCGAGGCTAATCCTAATATTTGCAATCCACTGGCAGCCAAGGACGCTGGCTGGTTCGAAGTTATTGCAGGATTTGGAAAACACGTGGGGGCAATAGGTAGCTCGCCGTCAGGCCTTCCAAAAAATTCCAAGCCCGGTTTCACGACGTGTTGTGTTCTCAAGTGTGCCTCAAAGAGATGTCAGCAAAATTGACATGGCCAGTTAGGGTCTATGCCTAGAACAGCGGATTGTTCGAAGGATATATAGTAGCCTTCGCAAAAACGGCAACTAAAAGAACACAGAGTTTTAGTCTGTAAAAGTTTAACACTCCCTATCACTCTATCTAGAGTGGGACATGGACACAAGGATACGAGAACAAATATATTGGGGTTATGGTTTTAGGAAGCTAAAGTGGATTGTGAGCCAAGAAAAGACTATGGCAGTAATGCCATGCATAACGTTATTAAAATACATCGATCGAAAGGCAGGGAGTGACTTGCACACTCAATAAATACGCCCCTCAAAAATGGTTGCTAGCTGGAAGTGTTACGTAGCAACAAGGGGGCCATATCCTGAGCACCTTATTATTAAAATAATTGCTTCATATGCCTTGCTTTTTGGAAAAGGTAAAAATGTATCTTTATTGGTACTTATACGAAACTAGGCAGTATTTCGGAGCGAAAGGGATGCCTGTTCTTAGAAGGGGTGATTCTTGACTGGAAGATGATGATGGTGATATATCGAGTCTATTCAAGAAGAAATTTTTAAGCGATAGTTTGCCCTTTATACATAACTAGCGACTCACCCGCCTCGGCTTCACACGGGTGCAATGCTGATACCACCGCAACCACTATGTCCCTGCATTTTTTATTTGTGTTTATTTACGACATCATATTTATTAGAAACTTTAAAAATTATCAGTATTTCTCAACTATATTACGCATGTATTATACATATAAACCTTCCTCTTGAATCATTCTATCTATAAAAAAACCGTATTATGATTGGTTAATAGAAACTTTCCTAACAGATTAAGACCATGACGTATTAAACTATCAGTCGTGAGAGCTAGAAAGAGGGATGAAGCGATACACCCTATATAGCTCCATCCCTTTAGTAGTTCAGTTTAGGTCGTAAAATCGATCGCGTTAAGAGCTCGAGCTAACACTTCAGTAGTTGTATGAATAACAAAATATCATATTTGTTTTTAGAAAGATATTGTCATTAATACTTTTTAATTAGGGAAAAGAAAACTCCTTCCAACAAAAAATGAAAATCGTCGCTTAAGATGTTCTTCTAATGAATTCAAAATTTAAATAATTAGCCAGTTCTCTGCAGCCATGTTAGTTATGGTTTGCAGAATAACAAAGCTGAAACTCAGTGTTTTGAAAAGTTAAATCTTGCTGCAGTGGAGCGAGAGCCTAACCGACCAAAGAGATTGCAGGCTTTGAGGTGGGGTCGCAATGCTAGCGGGGTATCTAAAGTTGAGCTTTGTATTAGTTTTTTAATAGTTATAAACTTGTGCTTGATTGGAATTCCACTAGATGGTAAGCAGTGATGCAATTGTTGATGCGCACTAGTTTATTACCCAGCCAGGTTCATTACTTTGCTTAATTTATTTCATCACCACTGCTCTCAAAACGGTGAAGGAAAACATCATGAACCAAAAATTCGAAGATATGTGACATTCACCAACCCGCACTGGGTTGCGTGGTGGATTACGGCCTATTCCCTCTCCTAGAGAGGAGGCCTGAGTCTCAGCAAAGGGAACATTGAAAGGTTGATTATACTTACTAGTTTATCAATAGTCTATTCACTCTAGAATTTCACAATGTTGAGCTGTTTTAATTTTCTTCATTTTGTTTTTTAAAATAGAAAATCTTTGCAAAGTTTCATAATTGGCGTGGAAGCCATTGACTAGCTAGAATGGTTTCAGTGCAACGCAAAGTAACAGCCGGTGCGGCGGAGCATCGGTGTCGCTTGCACCATTTTATAGAAATCTTGGTTGTTTTGGATCGAGGACCTAATAAAATATCTGAACAGGTGTAATACAATCAAATATTACTATAATATGATACATAAACTTTTTTAGTTGTCCTTTTCACGTTGATTACCTCGCCATAAATCGCTCCAGCATGATTCGCTCTAACCCCCGCTACAACTGGAGCCCAACCCATCGTCTGCACGCAAACCATTTGCCACAAAGGTCTCTTTACCTATTTCAGTATATTTGATGAGAGTCGCTATGTGCAGGGGATGGAATTTGTTGACCTAGGAAATGCGGCAGACTGCGTCTAGATTGAGTTGGGCTTTGTGGCGAAGATAGGATCTTGGTGAGATTAGCTGGCGTATCTTCTGCGAAATTCATTTAAAATGCTGGGAGAGGCAGGAGATGAAAGGGTTGGTCTTGTTTGAAGGGTGTTTGTAATGGGGTTTTTAACATGCATGGTTTGTTTTTTTTTTGTCACGAATTTTACATGCATGTTAAAGTTTAATTATTTCAGTGCATAGGCTTAGAGAAATTTTTATTTCATTTACATGAAATTTTCTTTTTTTTTGTGTGTATGTATGTTTCCTTTGGATAATTTTTTTCAATCAGGCGGGCAAAGCCGCTGCTATTACGATGTTGGCCTATTTTCTATCTTAAATATGAATACTATAGAGATTTTTGGCTCTAATTATTCAAATAGTGTATAATTGTGTAATCGATAATATTAAAATCGACACAAATCGCCTTTTCGGAGTCTAACTAAGCCAATATGTCTTTTTTATTTTTAATACGGTTGACCACTATCTTACCGGAAAGAGACGACGTGGTCGACGATGAAGCACACTTGCCTAGAAGTAACCTATTCACCCTTGACTCACAGACCCCCAGGATGCCTTCTTATTCCAGACTTCTACAACAACATTTCAAAATGTACTTTATTTATAAAACAAAAGTTTCTTAACAGTCAAGAAATCTTCTTCGATGAACACATCTCCATCTTAGTAAAATTTCGTCCTTATAAAAACATTCAATGTGGAAAGTTCGTTTCAACTCAAGGTACCTGAATACGTAAATAATGATTTCATGAGATAAGTTTAATGTATTGTGAACTTTCTTGGTAAAAGTAAAAGATTAGATGAATTTGTTTGACGAACTGTTTTTCAAGAATTTAATGATTTGTTGGAATTGAAAGTTTTTTTTTAGTATTTTGTTAACAGTGTAACCTGTTTCGATGTTTTCGACCTTGACCTTTTTTGTAAAATCAAGTGATGTTATAGAATGTTTTTTTTTTTTAATTTTAACAATAATGTGAAAATAAAATCAATCAGTACAATTCAGAGAACCATCATTATTAGGGATATTATCAACTGTGAATATTTTTTTTTTATTCTTCACTATAAATACAATACAACAAATATTAATGGACATTTACAACTATTAAGGGAATAAGGGCACCCCGACTCGGACAGGTTAGGTAAGCAGGAGATGGCGGGGTATAGTGAACGAACACAGACCCCGTCATTCCTTTCGTGGTTATTTTTTTAACCACACAGGAGAGTATGTTTTAGAACACAAATAGTGTTTTTGGTGGAATACAAGCATATTAGTAGAAAACAGGACTGAATTGAGAAACATTTAAATATACTACCCGTTAATTGAAATTTTACCGTTAATTGAAAGTTTTCTTTTCAATATTTAATACTGAAGAAAGCGTAATGCTTTTCAACTTTTTAAATCTAAATTTCTACTTTATACATAATACTGTTACGAGTGGTTACGGTTCTACATAACCACTCGTTTTTCTTACTAAGGTCAGTAGAAAAATCTAAATATTTCTCAACTGGAAACCTCTGGCGCTGTATCGTTGTAGGATCATATACATAATTGTATGGACCATCACTTTATGCAGCTCTTGGTTCCAGGGTAATGCTTATCTGCACGGCGCCATCTTGGATGATAATCATACACTATTGTTTTAAATAAGTGCACTTCGGGAATGAAAATCCGAAAGCAGAACTGCAGGAAATGACAAAACTTTGAGCAGTTTTTGGGTTAAGCGCATTTCGTAATATTTGGAGCCGTTTAGATTCGGCTAGCTATTTGAATTGTCGAGGACTTTTGAAAGAATGTTACTGTTAATGTGTATATGATGGGGTGTAACGACTAAGGGCTCCGACAGACGGCGAGGCGGCCGTAAGTTTGATCGAAATCTACGCTACTTAGCTGTGATGGATGTTCTTAAATAAGTCCTATTTATTATAGTGGTATGTTTAGCTTACTTAAGTTTTATCTTGTCGAAGTAATAAAGCATGATTGAGACGTTATTTTTTTTTATTGACCACTGCAGTCTGTTTCAGTAGAGTGTGACGGAAGAGTATTTCATTCACTCTGACACGCTAATTAAAAATAAAGAATACTAGAGTAACAGTATTATGTAATTTGTTAATAACCTTAAAATAAAAGAGAACTGAGTAATATAAAAATGTCAATTTAAATACGATAACATTATTTTTCGAGGCGGGCAATCGATTCTCGGTAAGAATAATCGTTCCAAGTACGTTGTAAAATATAGAATACCTTGTTTTGTAGCAGTTATAGAATGTTGTCATACCTGAAACAAAAATTATTTATTATTAGTTTTGGAAAAATCATATCAGTCAAGTCACAAATTTCTTTATTGGCTACGTGATCAAACTTATAATTTTATAACTAACTAACGGGAAAATGAGATAACCTGTAATAACCTAATTAGTTTTTTTTTTACAATACCAACTGTACTACACAACTATTCTTAGTCCAAGACCGAGCGAAGCGAGCTCGGAATTATATGGCACTTCGACACAGACAGGTTAGGTTAGAAGGCTAAGGCAGGAACGGAGCGGAGCTCAGACAGTAGCTTACATAGAAGGTAACTCATGGCTAAGACCGAGCGAAGCGAGCACGGAATTATATGGCACTCCGACACGACCGAGCGAAGCGAGCTCGGAATTATACGGCACTCCGACACAGACTGGTTAGGTTAGAAGGCTAAGGCAGGAACGGAGCGGAGCTCAGACAGTAGCTTACATAGAAGATAGCTAATGGCTAAGACAGAGCGAAGCGAGCTCGGAATTATATGGCACTCAACACAGACAGGTTAGGTTAGAAGGCTAAGACAGGAACAGAGCGGAGCTCAGAAAACACCTTACATAGAAGATAACTAATGTCTAAAACCGAGCGAAGTGAGCTCGGAATTGTATGGCACTTCGAAACAGACAGGTTAGGTTAGAAGGCTAAGGCAGGAACGGAGCGGAGCTCAGAAAGTAATTTACATAGAAACAAATGTCTAAGACCGAGCGAAGCGAGCACGGAATTATATGGCACTCCGACACAGACAGGTTAGATTAGAAGGCTAAGACAGGAACGGAGCGGAGCTCAGAAAGTAATTTACATAGAAACAAATGTCTAAGACCGAGCGAAGCGAGCACGGAATTATATGGCACTCCGACACAGACAGGTTAGATTAGAAGGCTAAGACAGGAACGGAGCGGAGCTCAGAAAGTAGCTTACATAGAAGATAACTAATGGCTAAGACCGAGCGAAGCGAGCTCGGAATTATATGGCACTCCGACACAGACAGGTTAGGTTAGAAGGCTAAAACAGAAGCGGAGCTCATAAAGTAGCTTACATAGAAGATAACTATAATGACTAAGACCAAGCGAAGCGAGCTCGGAATTATATGGCACTCCGACACGACCGAGCGAAGCGAGCTTGGGCTTATATGGCACTCCTACACAGACAGGTTAGGTTAGAAGGCTAAGACAGGAGCGGAGCTCAGAAAGTAGTTTACATAGAAGATAACTAATGGCTAAGATAGTATCATAAGACAGTAATTTAGAAGGCAATGTAAATTTTTAGAGGCCAATAATGCTATTAAAAAGACGCCTGTTTTAAATAGCACCCTTAGTTTTGTTGCATTCGATTAGACTTAAAGCAGACCATTTTATTATTATTTTTTTAGGTGGGAAATCATCCAATTATTTGTTGTGTTCTAGACTGGAGCAAGAGGGCGTGTCAGAATTTTACTGACTAAATCCCACTCTTATGTTCCTTCTTGACCTTGCGTCTCAGAACCTCGGGGTTTTCTTTCGGACGACCCACGGCCCTAGTAGGCTCCAGCGCTTTTGGGGACCTACGGTTGTGTTGAAATCACTTTGAAGCGCGCGTGGAACTTTTACGGATTACCGGACGGCTGGACGGCGAGTTACTCATTGCTTGTCGTCCGCAAGCCCACGCATTTTAAAACTTTCGACTTTGTAATATTAGTGTGATTATCTATCACAACCTACTTTAATTTAATCTAGACTGAACAAAGACATTGCTGTGGACCTAACTTGAAACAGAAGTAAAATAGACGTTCATCATCCGTAGTACAAAGTCTACTAGTGTATTTAATATCGCAAAGCGAAATATACTTCAAAATGACTTTCAAATTGTTTCATTCAAAGTAGATCTAGTTTTATTTTATTTATAGAGCTAGTCGCTAGGGTTGTCGTGTAGAGTTACCAGATAAAAAAATCAAAAGTTCGGAGAAAAGGGCCGATTTCCATTGAAATTTCCTGAGATTTTTTGCTCTTTGAGAATTTTTTCACACTGCGGATCTAACTCAAGCGTTATACATAGCGCTCAAAGTGGTGGAGGTGATAGTGACCCCGTTAGCCAAAGCAAGATTAATTTTAGTTTATTTAATTTTTTATTAAGTGTTTTTATTCGTTTATTTTAGCTTGTTTAATAAACAGTATTTTATTGCAAATTCTAAATATCCTAAGATTCATGAGCTTAATTTAAACGTTAGTTAAAGTTTGACTAAATTAAATTAGGTACAATACTTTGATTTTGTGATTTAAAAAAATACAGTCCATCGACATATAGAAACCAAGTATACGTGCCATCAAATCGTCATTTCATTAGCCATGTTTGTTTCAGAGCTTTACCCTAGCTGACTATCTTCCAGAAATCATGTATTAATCCTTAAGTATATTTTTTTTTAAGGTGGGATGTCATCCAATATACTTCCTTGCTCTGGGGGAGCGAGAGCTTTTAATGCCTAAAACCACACCTGTGCCCTTCAGTTGCTCTTATCGTTCTAAGACCACGGGTATTCTTTTCAGAAAATGCATGAATTACAAGCAGCTCATTTTGATACAAGTGGAAAAAGTTTGTTATTTCACCGAGGTGGAAATCGCGCGAGCCGTAGGTGAGGGGGAGCAGAGTGCTGCAGTGACAAATTTCTACGTCTATCAAACGATGTTTTTCAATACACTTAGGAAGATATAAATAAACTGGGGTTGACGTGCGACTCGTGGGGTTCGCTTAGCGGCCCGTTTGATACAATAAATGTAATAAATTGTATCAGGGGCGAGCACGTTCACTTTTCTGCTCTAGTGCGAAAAACAGTAAATTGCGTGCCTGAAACCAGTAGGGATAACTGCAGTTTCCGAGTAAGTGTATTGTAAAATATTTTAAAAGCATTACCTCCTTCTTTCAAGTCAGTTAAAATTCACTTAGAAATTGTTTCATATTTGTAGCAGATTTAGTTTTATTCAGTGAACCGTAGTCAGGGTTGTCGTGTAAAATATAAGAACATTTGCTGTTGAAAGCTGTGTTCCAAAAGATTAGAAAACGTTTCACACAATACGAGGGTATTATATTAAATAACCAGGTGTTGTCTGTTCCCAGTTAAAGTAGGTGTGACATTGTGGAGGGTTCGGAAAATAAATTATTTTCGTTTTATAATAGTAACGGGTCTATTATATTTTTTCGTCAGCATTTTAATATCAATAGCCTCTACTAAGTGGGTGGGATCTTAGGATGGACAACCTGGGAAGAAGTTTTTTTTAAGTTGGGAAATCATCCAATGACTTGATGGTTGGAGCGCGAGGGTGTGTCGGACTTTTACCGACTAAAACCACACCTGTACCCTTTAGTTACTCTTTGCGTTCCAAGACCACGGGTTTCAGAAAATGCTTTTCAGAAAATGCCCGTGGTTCTAGCAGACATCGGTTTGCTGATATCTCTTTGAGGAGCGCGTGGTGCACTACGTGCTGTCGACAGAGGCGGCGAGATGACCTAGAGGGCTGGTTTGAGCCCGAGGTAGCTCGAAGAAAGAATATCTGGAAGAAGTTGGGAGTGGCCTTTGCCCAGCAATGAGAAAGTATAGGCTGAATAAAAAACAAAAAATACCAATTGTCTTTTTATTACACCGTTTTATGCAGCTAGGGTTTTTTTTTTTTTTTTTTTTTTTTATTGGGTGGGAAAATCATCCTAATGACATCCCCGCTCTTGGGCGGAGCGGGAGATAGTGTCAGACTCTTACTGACTAAAAACCCACTCCTGTTCCTTCGTTGCCTTCGTCCCAGGGCCCCGGGTTCCGCTTTCACACTACCCGTGGCCCCAGTAGGCTTCGACCCTGCTGGGCCCCTACGATTTGCTGACATCTCCTTGAGGCGCGCGTGGAACAAAACGCGCCGTCGACGACTTGGGCTCGGTCCGGACGGTTACCGGACGGTCAGACGGCGAGCCACCCATTGCTCGCCGTCTACAAGCCCGCGCCTACGGTGGCCGGAAATCGGGATCGGAATCCCGGCGGCGGTTGGAGCGTAAGGACCGTTGCCTCACGCGATCGGCCGCCTCCTTAGCTAGCATTACTGCTTCGCAGAAGGAGGCGACCGCCTGCCACTCCTCCTCGCTCCGGAGCATGGCCTGAACCAAGGCCCGGCGCGAGAGATCACCGCCGCCGATTGCCCTCACGAGGTCACGGCGTTGCTCTGCCCAAGCGGGGCACACCTCCACCGTGTGCTCCACCGTGTCCTCCGGGTGGGCCACACAGTGGCGACACCCGGGCGTCGTTTCCGCACGAATGCGGTGCAGGAACCTCCCGAACTTACCGTGTCCGGTGAGGACCTGCGTCATGCGGAATGTGAGGACGCCGTGAGGTCTTTCCAACCACGCCTCAAAGAGGGGACTTACCGCCATAATTGTGGCGTGCCCGATTATGCATGCAGCTAGGGTAAGGCGATGAAACGAACATGGCTAATGAAATGACAATTTGATGGCACGTGTACTTGGTTTCTATATGTCGATGGAATGTTTGTTTTTATCAATAAATCAAATATTGTACCTAATTTATTTTAAGTCCGAGTGCTCATAAGCTTTTCAAAGAATTATCCAAACGCTTAGTAGACACTTCGCGTGACCCAAGGGCTGGCTTTTACCTCGGTCAGAGATTAAGCATTGCCATACAACGTGGCAATGCCGCCAGCCTTTTGGGCACACTTCCAGTCGACAGCGATGCAGAGGAGTTTTATGACACCATATTTTAGCTAGTAGTTGTTAAGTGTCTTATGTATTTCTTTGTAAAAGTACTTAAAATAAATAATATGTTTTATTTATTTTAGTCGAACTTTAACTAACGTTTAAATTCAGCTTTAAATGTCACTGAACCGGATGTACATGACATTAGCAACCCTGTAGACGGAAAAGTAGTCGGGGTGTGAGGTACCGACCTCATTTGGTTGCCGAGAACTCATTAAGTTGCCTCACCGCTTAATTTTAAACTTAAGTGAAAAAAAAATCACAGTTTTTGCTCCCAACTGTGAACATAGTTCAAATATTTTGTGGCTGTGTGAGAATTTCGTATTCCAGAAATTATTTGTTCTTGAGTTTTTTACTAGAGAGGGCGGGCTCTATCAGAATACCAACGCTTAGATCGACATTTGGCGCAGTGGTTGAGCGATCGGCTGCTGTGCTTCATGTCGCAGGTTCGATTCCCACACGAAACAAATATTTGTGCGATGGGTGTTTCGATACTGGGTGTATTGTGTATGTGAGTTTACATGTTTGTGAACGCACCCACGATACAGGAGTCATTTCTAGCGTGAGGCAAAGTTTAAAAAAAAAAACTGGGCAAGTGCGAGTCGGACTCGCGCACTGAGCGTTCCGTAAAAACTACAATTCCAGAATGGAGTCTCAACGATTTTTCCGAATTGCAAAAAAGTATTTTGTTTTGTGTCGTAGGTAACAACAAATATACTATTTTCAGATTTATTTCTATACCTGTGCTAGGAGTACCTTGCTTCATGACAAATTTTAGGATTCTGGGTCAACGACAACATGAATTTTGATTCCTTTGAGAGTATCGAAATATACGTTTTTTGCGACATAAACAGCCGTATCTTTTTTATTCGTTAAATTAGAAGTTTATTTTTTTCACAGCTTCAAGGGATTGCAGACTTTAGTATATGTTTTTAATTTCAACTCGATACCTCTACGCGTTCTGGAGAAAAAGGATCTTGACAGACAGACCAACAGACAAACAGACGGATGACAAAGTGATCCAATAAGGATTCTATTTTTGCCTTTTGAGGCACGGAATTCTAAAAAGAAGAAGGAAGAAAGAACGCTGCGCTATTTATTGTTTTAAATATTTGTAGTAATATCAAGCCTTATCTTGGTATGGTCATGTGAAGAGGAGGGATGAAACACATGTTACTAAAAGAGTTATGAGTTTACATGTGGATGGATGGAGAGGGAGACCAAAGAAAAGATGGATGGATTGTGTGAAGAGTGATATGAAAGAAAAGGAAGTTAGTGATAGCATGACGAGTGACAGGGTAGAGTGGAAGAAAAAAACGTGTTGCGCCGATCCCAAATAACACGGGACAAGGGCAGGAAGATGATGATGATCATTGAGAAAATTGTAACCGACAGTTTGGGTATTTAGTGGAAAGGGATATTTTTCTTTCCTAATTTGAGAGTATTTATGATAATATCATTTTTAATAATGTGTTGTTTTTAACCTTTCGAAAACCGTAATTAGAGACACAATAGAAAGACAATGAGTGAGCGAACGGCGTGTTCGCTTGGGGTTCAATGAATTAATTGTTGATACGAGTATGTTCGCGCTCAGGACCGGTCATTGTGGCGACATTTGGGGGAGGCGTATGTCCAACAGTGAACGTCTTTCGGCTGAAATGATGATGGTGATGATGATGATGTTCGCGCTTGACTATTACTTCACCTGATGGAAAGCGATGATGTGGTCGACGATGGAGTACGCTTGCCTATAGGTAAACTAGGCAAAAAAAACACAGACAGCCTTGTTAAGATTTATTATTCATAAAACTACTGGTCTATTAGAATCTCATAAATATTTATTAAATCACTTTTTCCGGTCGACACCTGTCAAAACACTTTGTTTTGACATGATTTGTTAAAGAATATCGCTTTTTAGGGTTCCGTACCAAAAGGGTAAAACGGGATACTATTACTAAGACTTCGCTACTCGTCGGTCTGTCCGTTTGTCACTGGGCTGTATCTCATAAACCGTGATAGTTAGACAGTTGAAATTTTCACAGATAATGTATTTCAACAAATACTAAGAAACAGAATTAAATAAATATTTAAGAGCCATACAACAAACGTGATTTTTTCCCGTTTTTTGCTATGAACGGTACGAAACCCTTCGTGAGGTATTCCGACTCGCACTTGGCCAGTTTTTTAAAAACAGTAGTGTTCTGTCAAATTTTAAAAATAAAACAATGCACAAAAATTTTTCGTCAAAACCCTAAATGACAAAATGATGTCCACAATTTTATATTCTTTGGTATCTAAGTACTATGCATTTATAACAAGGCCATCAGACTCGATAATGTTGATAGATAGTCACACCATCAAACACGCTAACCGTAGGCGCGGGCTTGCGGACGGCGAGCAATGAGTGGCTCGCCGTCCGATCGTCTGGTAACCGTCCGGACCGGGCCCACGTCGTCGACGGCGCGTACTGTTCCACGCGTGCCTCAAAGAGATGTCAGCAACCGTAGGGGCCCAGCAGGGTCGAAGCCTACTGGGGCCATGGGTAATGCGAAAGAGATCCCCGGGGCCCTGGAAAAAAAAAATGGCAGAGAAGGAACAGGAGTGGGTTTTTAGTCAGTAAAAGTCTGACACTATGTCCCGCTCCGCCCAAGAGCGGGGATGTCATTAGATGATTTTTCCAAACGAAAAAAAAAAAAAATCAAACACGCTAAAAATACTTGAACCTGAAATCCATTGTTCAAAAACAAATATTAAACCTTTACCGAACTCGCGATTTTGCATCGAAAACGGTCGAAAAATAAATGTATCGTCGAAAAAACGTGGCGTAGAATAACATTTTGGTACAATGCGTAGGTACACTCGCCATTTTTTGTTTGAATAAAAAATACAGACGTACTCTGATTAAAGGGTGAAAAGAGACGTAAATATAAATAAAGAAAAAAATTGGGAATAACGTGACAGGCAATTGGACGAACGGAAACATAGACTTTGTTTTGTTTATGTTTTGTACAGTATTTTGACTCTTTTCCAAAGTAATTAAGAGGTTAGGGGAAGCATTCAATTCGTAGCATCATCATCATTTCAGCCGAAAGACGTCCACTGTTGGACATAGGCCTCCCCCAAATGCCGCCACAATGACCGGTCCTGTGCGTCTCGCATCCATCGGATTCCCGCGACCCTCACCAGGTCATCGGTCCACCTTGTGGGAGGCCTTCCAACGCTGCGTCTTCCGGTACGCGGTCGCCATTCCAGAACCTTTCGTCCCCATCGACCATCTGTTCTGCGAGTAATGTGCCCTGCCCACTGCGACTTAAGTTTAGCAATTCGTAGAATCTATTTTAATTTAATTTTTTAAAACTCCATGCAACACTAAGGTACAAAGGCGGACTTAATGCCTTAGGCATTCTCTACCAGTCAACCAAGGGTAGTGAAGAGAAAACATTGTAGGTGCATAAAAAAAAAGAATAGATTAATATTTAATATAATATGATCCTACATATATATAAATATATATTATTTATATAAGAAAAAATGAAAGGATTCTTTTGAGAATATTCTTTTGTATTTTTATGCACCTGCCACATTTTCTCTTTACCACCCTAGGTTGACTGGTAGAGAATGCCTAAGGCATTAAGTCCGCCTTTGTACTATTGTGTTGCATGAAGTTTTAATAAATAAAGGATTTTTGAGACTAGTTCGCTATTTGTGTAGAAAATAGAGCCGCAACTTCCGCTTAAATGCAGACTGGTGGTGTCTGGTGGTGGTGGTGGTGGTGGTGGTGGTGGTGGTGGTGCCCAGTGGCAGGGCAAGATCTAAATCTGATGTGGGCAAGGTACATTTTGCGAGGCCCTCTGGTGGCGTAGGAAGACTGATTTTTCAAATATATCATAATCGAACAATGCGAGCCTGACGTAAACTTAAAACGTCCATTGTTGGGTATAGGCCACCCCAAGTATCGCCAAAATGAACGGTCCTGTGAATACACATTGGTCCGCCTTGTAGGAGGCCTTCCAACGCTGCTTAATGGGCAGGGGCACATTGCTCGCAGAACAGATGGCCATTGGGGCTGAAAGGACCTGGAGTGACGAAAGCGCAGCGTGGATAGGTTAACTTGTTTTAATCACCATTCCTACACTAAGTAATAACAGTACCTTTGTTGTCTCACGCAAAAATGGTTAAGAACCAAGAATACTCAGGCTGTAATAGAGAATGACTAGAGACCAGGCTTTTAAGTAATATAGTTTCAAGTTAGGTGCGAGGCCCCCCAGACCGCGAGGCCGTAGGCGGTGGCCCGCGTCGCCCACGCTTGCGCTGCCTCTGGTGGTGGCATACAACACACGACGTTACGACGACAACGCCACGATGACGACGACGACGTTTGTTCATACTTTGAAGAAAAAGAAAGAATTTTTACGCAGAAAATTAAATATTAACTAAGTATTTATTAAACCTAACTATGGACATAAATAATCAACATCATCATTTCAGCCGAAAGACTTCCACTGTTGGACATAGGCCTCCCCCAGGCGTCGCCACGATGAACGGTTCTGTGCGTTTTGCATCCATCGTATTCCTGCGACTCTCACCACATCATCGGTCCACCAAGTGTCCAACGCTGCGTCTTCCGTACGTGAAAGTATATGTACATAGTACATTGTACATATTATTTTTTATTATGACAAAAAAACAAAATATCAAAATACACTTAGGCGTCCTCCGCATCGCAGTCATCCACAAAAGTGCCCAGAAGACTGGCAGCATTTCCACGTTGAATGGCAATGTTAATTCCTTAGGCGAAGAACGAGCCAGCCATCTGGTCACTCAAACTATTGATCAAAGGAGACGCGCTGTCGGCCCCATGATCTAGGTATCTATACCTACATAGTTACGTTTAATATAAATACTTTGTTCAGTTAAAACTAGCTTTTGCCTGCGACTTCGCCCACGTACTTAAAATATTGCCTGTCACTCAGGAACAAAGCAGCTTTCTATCGGTGAAAAAATTTTAGCAATCGGACCAGTACTACCAGAGATTATCTCCTACAAAGAAAAAAACATAAAAACAAACTTTACCTCTTTATAATATTAGTGTAGATTTAAATTTCTTATTTAGGTACATATATATATATATATATTGACATACATATATAGATTTAATGAAGCTGTATATTTAATGAAATAAATAAAAAAGATTTTTACACTATATTTGAAGTATGTGCAATTTAACACTAAAAATATCGAGTTCAAAACAAACTTTTAAAAAGCTTTGTGCCATTTATGAATATACTTAAATATAACATCGTGTTTGTAATCAAACGATGATTTGACAGTTCCAAAGAGTTCAAATACGATCCTATTGCCAGTATTCGACTTCATCATCAGACCAGCTCCATGGTACCATATTAATGCATTGTCATCCAAGTTACCTCAGTATACCAAATTTCAGCTGAATCGGTTAGGGGTAACTGCTTCAAAATCTATTAGCAAGATTCCACCCAAACAAACATTGCAAGTGAAAAAGGAAATATTATCGGGAAATTATAATTCAAGTTACACATTTCTTTATTGGCCACGTGATCTAACTTCTCATTTTATGACATAAGTAATGGGAAAATGATATAGCCTCTAATTAAACTAATTCGTCTTTTTACAACGCCCACTAAATATCCTTAGTCAAAAAGCAAGCTAAGCGAGCTCGAAATTAAAGGGTACTCTCACTTCTTTTATAACCAGCCAGAAAGTAGCTTACATTGAAGATAACTAGTAGCTAAGATAGTACTAAGTATCCCTAATTGTGGCTGACTTAGTAATTTAGAAGGTAATGTAGATTTTTAGAGGTGAACAACACTAGAACTACATTAGACCGACGCACACGTGTAACACGCCTGATTTGTACGTAGAACGACGTCGCGTGGCGTGGATCTAGTGTAGCTCTACAAGTTTAGTTTCCATATAAAATGTATGGAGACCGACTCGCCCAGATCGGTGTGTGTGGCACATGTGTGTGCAGTGTAGTTTTTACAAAGAAGTTTGTTTAATTAGAACCCAATGTAATCGAGGAAATGTTGTAATGTCTTTATTTGATCGACTAACTGTCCCGATGAACTTCGTACCGCCTAACAGTCAATGTATATAGTATATCTTTCGATATAGTCAATCGATTGCGATGAAATAAAGCCTAAGTAATGTATTAAGTTACACACAATGTTACTGTATAAAAGCTATCAACATCGATTTCGTACAATTTACGTGATGCGCGCACAACTAAAATCTTCTACAGATTTATTATATGTATAGATAGATAATTATTGTGTTTAAATGTAGATTGAATATTTCGAATCAATCATGGAATAACGAATACAAATCTGTTACACAAACACACGTAGGATTTACACACACTCGATTGAATTAATTGGAAACTATAAAACTGAAGCTTTCATTTCTACAAATCTCTTTGTGTATTTTTACCCGACTGCACCAAAAGGAGGGTTATGTTTTTTGAGTGTAGGCATGTGTGTATATTTCTATATATATTGTGTACATAAATGGTCAAATAAAAAATGAAATTCATAAATTACTTTAAACTGTTTAATACTAAATCAAACAGAGACGACCCATTAGCTAATCAATTAGAATCAGTAAGCAGTTCTTGGAGATGGCTTCAGAATTAATATCTGTTGACATTCAATGTCAAGGTCTAGTTTATATTGTGGTTACAGTTTATATTACCTATTTACGATGGAAAGTTGCGACGATTTTGAGTCTATCGGTTTCGGTTACATCACAGGGAGTGTGTATCAGAATTGCACAAGTTGATAACGTCAAACCTGTTTCATCATCGAATCACAACACGTAAGGCGATGTACCAACGGTAAATAGTGAACACTTTGATTGAGTATACAGATATAGTGCCATACTGTATGGATCAGAATGTTGGGCTGTGAAAAAGACTGATGAAACGGTGTGACGAAAATGGATAAAGTGAGAAATGAGTATATTAGAGGAAGTTTGAAAGTGGCGCCATTGACTGAAAAATTGCAGGGGAATCGTTTGTCTTGGTATGGTCATGTAAAGAGGATGGATGAAATACATGTTACTAAAAGAGTTATGAGCTTACAGGTGGATAGATGGAGAGAGAGAGTGAGGCCAAAGAAAAGATGGATGGATTGTGTGAAGAGTGATATGAAAGAAAAGGAAGTTAGTGATAGCTTGACGAGTGACAGGGCAGAGTGGAAGAAAAAACGTATTGTGCCGACCCCAAATAAGATGGGACAAGGGCAGGAAGATGATGACAGATAAGGAGTGAAATTCCTTGCCAGTCTTTGTTTATTGGCAGCTATAACCTTCGGGACTTTAAGTGAAGAGTAAATAAGTTACTTGAAGCTAAGTGTGCTCCATCGTCAACCGCATCATCGATTCTGGTGGTGTAGTAGTCAAACAAATCAATAAAAAATAAATCAAAAGAGTATAGTCTTTCAATTCTTCTTTTGGCGTCGATTCCACTGAGATTTTGTCTTATCGGTATGACATACAGTAATATGTATTTTTATTTAAATTGTGTTTAAATACTGGGCAGGATGGTCACGTTGTTTCCACCTGAAAGCGAGAATGGACACCGAGAAAGGGCTAAGTGATCCAGATTTGGTTAAGTCCAATCTTTAAAGCCTTGAGCACAGGCGTAGGGTAGCCAGCCTTTCGGTATTTTACAGGTTGCATTTTGGAGAGTGTGCACGGGAATTGCGTGACTTGATTCCGCCATCTCATTTCTACCATCGGTCAACCCGACGTACGGCGAGTATCCACCCTTACGTTGTCGAAACCTCTACAGTCCGGACTAAGCGTTTCGCCGCGTCGTTTATACTGCGTACATCGAAGGACTGGAACAATTTGCCTGGTGCGGTCTTCCCATTCGATTATAATTTGGATGTCTTCAAGGCTAGAGTGAATAAGGTCTTAATAAACTAGGACGTCACTGCTTACCATGAGGTGGGATCGCAGTCAAGAACTAATTTATTTCGAATAAAAAAAAAGAACGCTTTTGACTCATGTTTGAAAAATTGGCCGGAAAAGGTAAGATATAAAGAGAGCTGGTAAAATGAGTGAAATAACTTTTTTTAAGAGTTAGGTTAGTTTAGTAAGTTTTACTGAAATACCTTGACAAGTTTTCAAGCTAAAATAGATTTTGAGAAATACTCAACTTCAAATGCTTAAAGACGTGTTTTTGAATTGAGTATTTTGTATTAAGAACGTGTCAAAGCTACTTAAATGTCAAAATTTGACAGGTTTTCAGACTAGAGTTTGAGAAATACTCAACTTTAAACGCTTAAATCAGAAATCGTGGGTTAGTAATAAAATCTTAGTTAACTGTCAAGAGAGTCGAGAATCCTTAAGAAAAACGACAATTTGGTTTTTATTGAAGAAAGAGAAACATTCCAAATAAAAACATTCCTTTTATGAGGATTCCAAATAAATCCTACTATTTCATTTGCGCACAACACTTTTATCTAAAAAAGATTACTATGAAAGAAAAACATCAAAATAACGAATTCAATTTAGTGATACCCTCTAAGAAACCGTTTAACGTTCGATATTGGAATTATTCGCGCAAACGTGTGTCTGGAAACATATTGAGGACCTGCCGACATTCTGACCTTGAACATACCGAAGGTCAAGGTCAAAGTGAAAATTCTGGCAAGTCTGTTTATTTTTATTGCTAGTAATATATGTTACAGTATTAGAGCACTAACGAAAAATCTAGTACAGAGGGTTTTTAGATGTATTGCTATAAATTTTGATTTGTAGTGGAAATGGTTATTATAAATGAATATTGAGTTTGAGTAGCTCGATTTTTTCACTATACAGTTGTCTGGTACTCTAAAATAAATTCGTTGATTGCGATTTATATATTTTAAATATTTATTTCTTTTCAAACGTCATATTATATTTTAATAGGTGCTAATTAAACAGGCGCCTCTAAAAATCTAGATTGGTCTATAAATAATTAAGTGAGCCACAATTAATGAGCGTTTGAATGATACTATCTTAGCCACTAATTTTGGGTGACTTAAAAAAAAAACAAGAAGACTGAGGCGGGAACTTCGCTCCGCTCCCGCCTTAGCTTTCTAACTTAACCTGTCCGCTTTGGAGTGCGAAACAATTAAAAGCTTGCTTCGCTCACTCGTGCACTAAGAATAGTTGGCGTTATAAAAAAGACGAATTAGTTTATTAGAGGCATCTCATTTTCCCGTGGCTTAGTTATACAATCAGAAGTTTGATCACGTGACTTATAAAAAATGTGTGGCTTGACTTTCTCATTTTTTAATTTGGTAATTTGTGACAGTTTCAGAGCAGTCCCAGGTGTTAGCATTTTCTGAATTATGTATTCTTTAACTTTTATGAACCTTTAATGAATATTTATTATTTAATTAGTGTCGAACTAGATTAAAACTAAATGCTGTGTACAATTTGCATATTTTGATGTAAATTTGTGTGTACGCAAAAATAGTATATTACGTTTTATATTTAGAATCTCTTAAACTAAAAACTACTATTTTCGATGAAAACAAAGCCAGTTTTTATTTAAACAACGATGTGGATATACCTACCTATTTCTAATACACATGTGTTTAAAAACCTTTCAACAAAGCGCACGTGTATGCCACACGCACATAAACGACTGAAATAAATCATTCTCATCATAAAAGATAACAGGGGCCCTACTATGACGTATTAAAATCCTTGCAATTCCGATGTGGGAGACAGATGAAGCTATACAAAACGTATAGCACTATCTCTTTCTTACTTCCGAATTATGGAGGGCTGAACTGATGTCTACGCGCTGTGTAGCGGTGCTACGGCGTGCTACGCCGTAGCCGCGTAGGCGTCGCTTAGGAAATTCGCTGGCAATAAGAATTATGGCCCTATTTGATATTATGCTTAGGTTTATGAAGCTTTTTCTTCAGGTATAAGAGGCAAGCAGATGTTCTAGCTGTGTCTGCAAAATAATTTTTGAAATGTGTTATGTTAGCATATAAAGTATCGTTTTTATGAGTCTAACAATATTCGCTGTGAATGCATAATCAGCCTTATATAGTGATCTCACTGCTGGGACTTAGGCACAGAGGGAATGGGCCGTAATCCGCTACGCGGACCCAGTGGGGGTTGGTGGATGTCACATAATTTCGCATTTTTTTTTCTAGAACATACTGATGCCTCATGATATTTTCCTACACCGTTTAAATAGAGCAGTGGTGATGAAATAAATTTACAGCGAGGTAAAGTACCTGCTTAGGTTTGAACCTACGACATCCAACTCGTAAGTCAGGGTCGTTGCCACCAGGCCACCACTGCTCTTTGATTATTTCTATAGTTTTTGTAACATATGTTGTTAAATATTCAATGATTTTATTTGCCACAAAATTGGTGCCTAGAGATCGAACGACGGGTTCGCAGTAGACCAAGATGATTTCGGGACGACTTATATGTCTTCCTTAGGAATTGGCAAGAAGTGCTTTAAAGCCAATTGAAGGAATGGAAGGAGATATTTGGCCAGTAGTGGGACAGTGAAGGCTAGATATAATAACATAACAATAAAAATAATTCACCTCGTATATAAAAAAAAAAAACTCTTTAACTTGGTTCAAGATAAAAGGCAAAAAATACAATATATCATTTTAATTTTAAAATTGTGCACTAGATCCTATCCTCTATTGTGATCTCTCTCTATCACTCAATGGTTTGCTGGAACAAAACTCAATTTTGAGTTAAGCTCGCCTATGTACATGAAGTAGTAGTTTTGGTATACAATAAAGAATTCATCATCATCATCATCATCTCTGCCGAAAGAAGTCCACTGCTGGACATAGGCCTCCCTCAAGCGATGCCACAAAGACCGATCCTGTGCGACGCACAGGATAGACGAGACGTCGCATCCACCGCACTCCCGCGACTTTTACCAGGTTGTCGGTCCACCTTATGGGAGGCCTACCGACGTCCACACGCAACACGCACTGGTCATAGACTTTCGTTTTGAGACACTGTGGTATGTTGGACGAGAAGATACCGCGCAGCTTCCCGAACGTTGCCCAGCCGAGTCGGATTCGACGATTGACCACTTTCTCAAAGTTAGACCTACCCAACTGGATTGTCTGTCCCAGGTAAACGTAATCGTCAACAACTTCGAGTGCAGAGTCTCCGATCTTGATCAAAGTGGGAATAAAGAATTAAAAGAAAAAAATAAATATAACATATAGTAACAGTTACTATAACTTTATTCCTTAAACTGAGCACATACTTAAAACCATCAACCGCCTAACCTCCACTTGAATTAACAAGACACAACCAACAAGCAGTTTTAAACGAAATACGTTTATTACAGTACACAGACTTCATTAGAGGAGCATGTAATGCGGAGAAGAATCTTTACAGCTCGTTCCGTGTAATAGTTTGTAGCTCAGACGTTGGTTAGGAATATAAAGAAGATTTAATATGGTCCATGAACCAGATTAGTACACATGAATTCAAGTATTTCGGCCGCATCTATTTCTTTTTCAATTATTTCGGCCACAACTATTTCTTTTTCAATTATTTCGGTAACAACTATTTCTTTTTCAATTATTTCGGTTACAACTATTTCTTTTTCAATTATTTCGGCTACAACTATTTCTTATTTTATTATTGACTAACTTCTGCCTGCGGTATAGTAATAATTGTAAGAATAATTACTTGTCGACAAGTAAGAAGTGGACACAGCAGTCATTGTGTCGATAGTCGTGACGGATATGTGCGGAGGCTCTCGTTGGGCAGTTGGATCAAGGGCTTGATCCATAAGGCGTATTGTTCGGAGATTCCTCTCTTAAGAGCCCTGACCACCGGTAGGTTGGACTCTGTCCCCGATGCCGGTGGACTACTATTTTTTATATATAGTTAAAAAAAATAATTATTAAGAAATATTTAATGATGAGAGCAGTGGTGGCCGAGTGGTAACGGCCCCGACTTACAAATTGTAGGTCCTGGGTTCAAACCCAGCCAGGCGCATTACTTTGTGTAATTTATTTCATCACCACTGCTCTCAAAACGGTGAAGGAAAACATCGTGAGGAAACCGGCATGTCCTAGAACCAAACATTCGAAGACATGTGACATCCACCAACCCGCACTGAGCCATTGGCCATGGCCCATTCCCTCTACTAGAGAGGTCTGAGTCCCAGCAGTGGGAACATTAAAAAGGCTGATTAATATATTATTTTGTACTTACGAAAATCGTTATTGATGATAGGATATCAATTTGTCTGATCTACAACCTCTTCAAACGATTCTATTAAAGTGTCTACTTATAAGGATAGGTTCTGCCAGCTAAATTAAAAACCATTTCTCGGAAGCCACTTTTCAGCTGACTACTCGTAAAGCGAGGCACAAATGGGTTCGCGGAGAATCAATTAGGAGCCCGCTGTATATCACACCGGCGATATTTCGAGCTGCATGCTAATTACACAGAAGTAGGTTCACTGGAAGCGGTCAAATAATAATAATAGAAGAGAAATGACAATATTTACAGTGAATATTTACGATTTGTATTTGAATACTAACTTTTAAACTTTTGATACAAGTCTGCTGACACTGTCATTGCAACCAAGGCGGAATACACGCCCGAGTGGAAGGTGAGACCATTTTGGAGCTGACAGACTGCAATCACAAATGTTCACGTGTACCAAATGTTTGAAAAAAAATCATAAACATAGATTTAGTAATTTATTGGCAAGGTTGATTTCGTGGGGCTGCCCGGCGTCCAACCTCAAGTTTTAATAATATATGTACGTAGAATAAGTTAAATAGGCTTGGGGGTAAGCCGGAGCATTTTTCGGCACTAGTGTGAAATATCCGGTACTTCACTGCGTGCCTAAAAGCGGTGAAGTAAGAGCTTGGTTTCGAATAAGTGTTTTGAAAAACCATTAGTTTGGATTCAGTCAATCAAGGCCTATGAGAATCACATGGCAAACCCCTTTGTCATATGATGTTCAAAAGCTATCGACTTTTTGAAAAAAAAAAATACAGTCAAGTGTCATTGTCCTACACTATATAATTTTACTAGCTTTTGCCCGCGGCTTCGCTCCCGTCAACTGACTACTCTACCCTACTCTACCCTACTCTACCCTACTCTACCCTACTCTACCCTACTCTACCCTACTCTACCCTACTCTACCCTACTCTACCCTACTCTACCCTACTCTACCCTACTCTACCCTACTCTACCCTAATCTACCCCACTCTACCCTACCCTACCCTACTCTGCTCTACCCTACTCGATAAAAAGTATCCTATGTCCGTCTCCTGGTTCTAAGCTACCTCCCCACCAAATTTCAGCCAAATCGATTCAGCCGTTCTTGAGTTATAAATAGTGTAACTAACACGACTTTCTTTTATATATATAGATTTTAACACCTATAAAAGTTTAACAACAATAATAGTGTACAAAATACATTACGCTAACAGTAAAGGATTTAGTACCTACTTAGCCGAAATAATTTATAAGCTCAATTACTACATAAAACTGACCTAGATTCTGTACCTAAATAATAAAGAAAGATATACCCATTCATTTAAAAGGTTCTGGACTGGATGCCTCGTCTTTTAATACCCTTTTAGAGACGTTAAATGTCTAGCAAGATAATTTATTACACTTATTCCTGCTAAGTGACTTTACTGGCGAGAACTGACAAGTGGGGGAGGAAGGGTTGACATTTAGCTTGGGATAACATAAGCTGGAATAAATGTTCTATCTGATTATGGCAGGTTAGTTTTCGATGTGACTGCATACTTACGTGGCTACTTTTAGGGTTCCGTTTCTCAAAAGGAAAAAACGGAACCCTTATAGTATCACTTTGTTCTGTCCATCTGTCTGTCTGTCAAGACCCTTTATCTTGGGAACGCGTGGAGGTATTGAGTTGAAATTAAAACAGTACACTCAAATCTGCGGTCAAACTTCTAAGTTAATGAAAAAAAAAGATACGGCCGTTTATGTCGCAAAAAAACGTGTTTTTTGACACTCTCAGGGAAATTAAAATTCATAGGGTCCTTTCCGTTGACCTAGAATCCAGAAATTTGGCATGAAGCAAGGTCTCAAAGCACAAATAAAGGAAAAAAATTGAAAGTTGTAAATTTATAGTTACGTCACTCAATTTGTATTGTACTGTTTTCATAGGTAAGTTTGTACGGAACCCTCAGTGCGCGAGTCCGACTCGCACTTGTTTACTAGAGAACTAGCTGTCCCCACCCGGCGGTCCGGTTTCACCTACGTATTTGGTTACTGTATCGCTTCCGTGGGCCTTAGAGTGATGCTATACAGCCTATACTATTTGACATAAATCTGGCTATTCTATACAGAAAGACCAATTTTCCAATTCCACTGGCATATACAAGAGTATACTAAAACTAGTCTGGATGTATAACTTACAGCTCTGAGACAGTGCTAGTGACTCCAACATTCTAATAATTCAAAGAAAGAAGAAGATGATCCTTAGAAACCTTTTTAAAGTCTTATGGTTCATCCACCAACGTCTCAAGATGAGCACTGTGAAGGAAGAAATTCACAGAGCTAAAGAATATACCTCGGGAGGCTTGAAAGACATCCCAATGTATTAGCTGTAAGGCTGACAACTCGAAGCTACAAAAGAAGACTAAAGAGGAAAGACATTTTGGCCGTATAATATGGCCCACTGAAGAGTAGATGCCTTTATTGAAAGACACACTCAAAGCGACAATATCTCGCAACACACCTGCTTAAACCTTATTTAAAACTGATTGAAGATAAAATAGAAAAAAAATATAATCCACTAGAGATCAGCAACTTCAACAAACTAAAAAAAAAACTTCCATTTTTTTGTATTCACATAGAGAAAAAATGATTTATATAAAAAAAAGTGTAGGTTCTGCACCTACCTTTCTGTCTAAACCCTTAGAGAAAATCAAGGGTAATTTGATGCTATGTTAATTATTATTATAATTTTGTAATACAATTCCTGATAACCTTGATTGAATCTCAGATCAGTAAATCCTTCGCCAAGCCACATGTTAGATGATGTGATTGGTTGGTTAAAATAACAATTGCCGTGTTTGTTGACAACATGTAGATTAAATCAAAATGGCTTTCAGGAGTTGGGTTTGAAATTGCTATTAATCTGCTTGAATACCCGTGTTTTACATAACTCTTTAGTTTAGTGAATACATGATTTACCACAGACAATTCTTGCGTGGGAACGACGTTCGATCCCAAAGACAGACAATCCTAATTATCTTTTCAGCCTTCTACGAAAGACTTCTACGGACATAAGTCTCCTCCAAGTGTCGCCACAACAACGGGTCCTGTGTGGCTTGAATCCATCAGATTACCGCGATTCTCTCCAGGTCTTCGGTCTGCTTTGTGGGAGGCGTATCAACACTGCCCTTTCGGCCCCATCGACCATCTATTCTGTGATCAATCTGCCCTGACCTCTGCCACTTAAGTCTCGTGATTATTCGGGCTAACTTTGGTTCTAAGGCAGATAATTTGATTTCTGAATCGATCCCGCAAGAAAATCTGAGCGTAGCCATTTCCTTTGCCCTAATTACAGTCCTAACGAGTAAAGTCAATTTCAGTTACTTATTTATTCAACTTTTTGTCAATAAAAGAGGTACAAAGGTTGGTTTAGTAGCTAAGCCGGTAAACTTATTGATTTCTTTTTCTATTTAGACCTCATGAAATAGCTAGAGTGCACCTTTATTGTGGGCACACTATAATCATCTGCCCACCTATTCAGAAATTTCAAGCGTCATGTCCATCTTTTGTTATGTAAAATCAAACCACGAACCACCCCTTCTAGTATCGCATATCTTAGTTATGACATAATAGGTGGTGCAAGCAATATTCTTAATATGACCCACCCATCGCTTTATGAGCTAGTCAATTTGTGCTTTATATTGCACTAGGTATGTTTTCAAAACTGTAATAAAGTGTTTATGTTCTGTTTATATCACTGAGTAACGATCCACGCGAGCTTCACATGGATATTAGGAGTTTTCGTAAAGAATTTTCGTAATCACATTAATTTGTCCAGATATAACTTATCACCTAAAAAAAACAAACAACAGCCACCGTAGGCGCGGGCTTGCGGACGGCGAGCAATGGGTAGCTCGCCGTGGCCTTGGAACACAAAGGGCAACCGAATGAAACAGGGGGCTTTAGTCTGTAAAATTCTGTCACGCCTTCTCGCGCTATCCTAGAGGGAGAAGTCGTTAATGAATTCCTATCTCGAACGATCTGTCGCGACAAGTCGCAGCATGGCGGATAGAGTTCCGACGGGACCTCATAGTAGAAAGGTGACGGCGACTATCGCAACTCACCGGACATGGTCAGTTCGGGAGGTTCCTGCACCGGATTCGTGCAGAAGTGACGCCCGGGTGCCACCACTGTGTGGACCGCCGGGAGAAAATGGTGGCGCATACGGTAGAGGTGTGCCTCGCTTGGGCAGAGCACTTCCGTGTCCTTGTGGGGGAGATCGGCGGAAACAATCTCTCATGCCAGGCCTTGGTACAGGCCATGGTCCGAAGCGAGGAGGAGTGGCAGGAAACAATAATGTTAGAAATTAGGAGGGCGCACGTGCACGCGCGAGGGTGCGGCTCTCAGCCGCCGAGATCCCGATCCCGATTTCCGGTCACCGTAGGTGCGGGCTTGCGGACGGCGAGCAATGGATGGCTCGCCGTCCGATGGTTCCTTAACCGTCCGGAACGAGCCCAAGTTGTCGACAACGAGGCAACGAAGAAACAGAAGTAAGTTTTTAGTCAGTAAAAGTCTGACACACCCTCTCGCCCCGGCGAAGAGTGAAGCCTCGAATGAAAAAAAATGTTGACCCCAACATTGTAGCTATTACAAGAATTTTCTTCTTGATGTTATTATGGCATTTTGTTTGTCCTCAAGATCCTCAAAAAATTCTTCAATAAAACGTTTACAGTACCGGGTTCATGAAAATTTTCTTATTAAAATTGACAAAATTTCACGCCGCACTGCATAACTCTATCCATTTCCCTTCATAATCTCACAATACATCATTAAAATCAATTTTGTAACATCACTCGTGGGATTATCCTTATTAAATACAGAATAATACAGATATTATTAACAAAATAAAGCATCGCTTGTTATTACAATGAATCATTTCATAGTTTGGGAAATGTCCAATTAACTCACTAATGATTAATTCAATGTATTATTATTTTCTCTTGTAGTTTTTTTTAAAATTTTCGATGTAGATAGGTAATTATTTTAATTTATTTTGTTAACTGTTTTAAGTAGGTATATATTTCTTTTTTATTGTTGATACGTTCGCGCACGATGGAGACAGTTTGAAAATTAAAAAAAAACAAAACATTTTTATTTCACTAAGGCCTACATGGGCACTTATAAAACGTCAGAAGTTAGTGCACGGTTCCGAATGGTCATTTTCTATGGAGAAGAACTGGCAAGAAACTCCATAACTCCACTAGCTTAGAAGTAACCCGTTCACTCTAGATTTAAAGATCTCTAGGTTGTATCTAGCAGGAAACAGAAAATATTGATATAGCATAATCAGCCTTATAATGTTCCCATTGCTTGGACTCAGGCCTCCTCTCTAGGAGAGGGAATGGCCGGAAGCCGGCATGTCCTATAACCAAAAATTCGAAGACATGTGACATTTAACAATCCGCACAGGGCCCGCGTGGTGGATATTAGGTATACTTCAATAATTTCACCCGATTTCTCACAAAACATTCACAAATCAACTATTTAAACCAGCTAACTAAATCGAAGTGAACAATTCTGCTTAAACTACCCTTAAACAAACAACTCGACGTACAGAATTCTCTATATTTCTTTTGTCTCACAAAAGTAAAGGAATTAACTTTCAAGTTCTTTTTGTTAGAAATTTGTTCCTTTTCGATAAGTCAGAGAAAAAAGGTGGAATAAAGAAATCTTTTGACGTATATAAAGGACTACCTTTTCGGGAATAAAACTTTGATTTTCTTGGAATATAATGTCGTTTGTATAGTTTTGATTTTGTTTGGCAAAGTATAGTGGAGTACTCGAATAAAAAATAGAACTCCTTTACTATATATATGTATATGTTTTATTAAATATATATGTATGTTTAGTTTTTATATATCATTTTGTAATACTTGTTGTCCAAATAATGTTTTTTTATGCTCCTGCCATATTGTCTCTCCACTAGCCTAGGGTGACTGGTACACCTTGCCTAAGGCAATAAAAATAGAATCTACGGAAAATGTTATGGTTTACTAGCTGCTGTTAGCGATTTTAAGCGCGTGACAGTAAATTATCCCAAGGAATATACTCCCGGGACTAGCTTTTACCCGTGACTTCGTCCTGGAGAATGTCGGTTATTACCACCAACCACCATTACCATCAACCAATTATCACCACAGACTTAAGTATATAATTTTAATTTCAACTCGATACCTCCACGCGTTCCCGAGATAAGGGGTCTTGACTGACAGACAGACGGACAACAAAGTGATCCTATAAGGGTACCGTTTTTTCCTTTTGAGGTCCAACACCTTAAAAAAAAACAAATAACTACTCCCGAGTCTCCCGCTCTCTGAACAGAACGAGAGTGTAAGTTCTTGGAATTATCTCGCAAGAGTCTGGGAGGCAACATTGAAGAGGTAATCTTGTGTTTTAGTATCAATAGATATTTTAGGGCCCATCTTCCTAGAAGATTGTCTCGTGACAAATCCATCTTTAAGATGAAATGGCAAAGAGATTGGCTTTGAGGGTTACTTAGTAAAGACTATATTCATGAGTCCATCACTCACAGTAAGCGCTGTTAAGTTTCTTTGTCATAACCTTTTCAATTCATTTGACTTAGTGTACGTAACACTGTTTTATTAAGAAGTAGCGACGCGCCGCGGCTTCGCACGGGTGCAATGCTGGTACTACCGCAACCGCTATGTTCCTACATTTTAAATCTGTAATATCTTCGAAAGTATTCATTAAAATTACATGCTGTAAAGGGCCATATTGATTTATATTAAATGCACAATGTATTTCAGGTACTTAATTGGATAAGGATTGATGTATTGCATAAAATCGCTTCGTAAATAAGCCATTATTTCTCGTAATAAGTAAAGGATAAAAAATGGTTATTGTGGGTTCCCTAAGAGAATACATATACCATCGAGAACTTTTTGTTGACCTTTCAAGATGTACAATATTGTAGTTCATTTTTTGATCTATCTCTTAGGGTTCAGCCAGAGTTTGCAGTGTAAACGCAAAAAAATGTGTTTATTTACATCATATTAGAAACCTCTAAAATTATCAGTGTTTCTCTACTATATTATGCATGTATTATGCATATAAACCTTGCGTACAATCCGTTGCGTAGTTTTAAAGATCTAAGCATACGTAGGGATAGACAGACGGGAAGCGACTTTGTTTTATACTATGTAGTGACTAGTAGTTGCTAACGGCGTCACCCGCGTAATAAAAGAAAATTATTCCAAGGGATCATACCTACTCCCGAGATAAAAAGTGACTTATGTGCTTTCCAAGTATGCACTATCTGTGTACCAAGTTTTATCGAAAACCGTTCAGCCGTTCGAGCGTGAAGAAGCAACGAACATACAAACTTTAGTCTTTGTGTGATTTTTAGTTTTCGGCATAAATAATATAATAAATAAATGTGAGAAATACAATGTAGATGTAAAGATGACAAGAGCGATAGTATAGTCCGAAACAGTCAAATTGCAACTGAAGTAACACGGATGAGTGTTACTCAGCAAAAGTTTGACACTCGCGCTCCACGCGGGGTGGATTTACCACCCCAAAAATGCCACGTACGCTACTCTCTTGTCCCCTCATCATTATCATCATCATCATTTCAGCCGAAAGACGTCCACTGTTGGACATAGGCCTCCCCCAAATGCCGCCACAATCCTGTGCGTCTCGCATCCATCGGATTCCCGCGACCCTTACCAGGTCATCTTTCCACCTTGTGGGAGGCCTTCCAACGCTGCGTCTTCCGGTACGCGGTCGCCATTCCAGAACCTTTCGTCCCCATCGACCATCTGTTCTGCGAGCAATGTGCCCTGCCCACTGCCACTTAAGTTTGGCGATTCTTCGGGCTATGTTCGTAACCTTGGTTCTCCTGCGGATATCCTCATTTCTGACGCGATCACGCAAGGAAACTCCGAGCATAGCCCTTTCCATTGCCCTTTGAGTAACTTTAAGCCTTCTGATGAGGCCCATTGTAAGCGACCACGTTTCGGAGCCATATGTCATCACTGTTGTCCTCTCGCTTTGTCCTAATGTAAGTAAGGATTGCGTACATCACAGCAGTAAGTCAGTGTCCATAAACAAGGTGCAGTTCTGAATCCGTAAAAAATTTCAGTTTCAGGTTCCAGGTCTAATAATCAATAATACTTGATATTTTTATTTTTTTTATTTTGCGTGTTACTTATTCAGAAAACTCTCTTAATAAACCTCAAAACAAAAATCACTCGTTGCGATTTATTGTCAGTCATGTCACTATATGCGTGGGTGTGACAGCTTGTACAAAGCTCCACCCAGTTATTCTAAGAAACGCATTTTATTCCTATTTACGGAAATCGGTAAAAGATTTCCGTAAATAGGAATAAAATTTAATAAACTGGGTATTTGCAAGTCGGACTCGCATCCTGACGGTTAATAATTCTATTCCGGAATGGAGTCTCGGAAGATTTTTCCGGATTGTAAAAAAAATATTGTGACGTACTCGTAACAAAAAATTAACAGTGTTCAGATTTATTCCTATATACTTGTACTATAAGACCTTGCTTTATGATAAAATTTCAGGATTCTGGGTAACGGGTTCGTTTTTTGCCACATAAACCGAAGTATCTTTTTTTTCTCGTTAACTTACAAGTTGAATTTTTTTACAGTTTCAAGAATCTGCAGACCTGAGTATATAGTTTTAATTTCATATCGAAACCTCACGCGTTCTTGAGATAAAGGGTAATGACAGACATACATACAGACAGACCGACAGACGGACGGACAACAAAGTGATCCTATAAGGGTTCCGTTTTTTCTTTTTGAGGTACGAAACCCTAAAAAATGCCTACCCATATTACATTTGATTCGGGTTGAGAATCACTAACACAACTGCCTCCTGAAAGTTATTTGCAGGTTAAAAACTGCACCTTGTATTATATTCTGCCGAACGTGAATTACAAACTTCCCAACTTCGACACACTGTAGCATTTTATTAGCTTCACTCGGATTATTGCAGTCATTTAGCTTAGCTTCGCTTCCTCTATAATCCAGGGATTTCCACACGTCCGCTCAACTTGCATTTAAGTTTAAAGTAAGTTAAATTTCATGCGCTTTTTATTTTGGCCGGGTTATTTAGACTAAGTAATTTTAATTGGGTCACTGGTTTGAAGTAAAGTTTGAATATAGTTTTTAAGTTAATGTGAAGTTAATGAGGTCTGAAAGTTGACTTCAGTTGACCCTAAGTGTGTTACAATGAGGTGGAGTCTTATAAAAGAAATGTACAGTAAAACTATCGATGGGTCTAATAAGCATAGGGATGTTGTCAATTTCTTTGTGATAGTGCACTACTGTTATGTAATGCACTTGATTAAATGGTTTAAAATTATCCCAAGGGTACTCTCGGGATAAAAAGCTCCTATGTGTTATTGCAGGACATGGTCCACCCGAAATCCGGTCAACAGATTGAGCGTGAAGCAGTAAGAAACATACACACACACACACAAACACTCACAAACTTTCGTCTTTATAATATTAGTATATTTCGCACCTCAAAAAAATTAACTTTGTGGAGAGATAAAAACATATTATGTATTGTGTAATTTATTAAGTTTGTTGCGACCATCGTAGCAGATACAATTCGATAGTAGGTATTTTGCCTACCACTAAACGAGTTTTTTTTTTGTAGGTGGGAATATCATCCAATGACATCCCTCGTTCTTGAGCGGAGCGAGAGGGCGTGTCAGACTTTTACTGACTAAAAATCTACTCCTGTTTTTTCTTTGCTTTCATCCCAGGTCTGAGTTTTCATTTTAGGCACAAACCTTTGGCCCCAGTAGGCTTCGACCCTGCTGGGCCCCTACGGTTTGCTGACATCTCCTTGAGGCGCTCGTGGAACAGTACGCGCCGTTGACGACTTGGGCTCGGTCCGGACGGTTACCGGACGGTCGGACGGCGAGCTATCCATTGCTCGCCATCCGTAAGCCCGCGCCTACGGTGACCACTATAAGAGATGGGCATGAATTTATGTGTGTATGTAAAACCAGAAAAAATATTGCGATGTGGCGACGCTTAAGGGACGCATATGTGCAGTAGTTTTTGGCTTTTAGCTGTAATGGTGATGATAAACCGTGAGGTTTAAACGTCAGTTGTCAAATTTTCATCATTAAAAATAACATCTATTTTATTTATTTATTGTTAGGAACACCAACGACATATTTGCAAAAGATTCCACATTTAATTATTCAGTACTTTAGGCTTTTATCTGTGCAAATATGTCAATTATAAATTAGAGGTGTACAAAGTTTGGTTAATTTTATATATTATAGTTAAACTAATGGTTCCGACAGATGTTGCCTGCCTGAAAGCTGGCATTACGCAAAAAAATCAAGAACCCGATTGCAGCGCCATCTACCGGGTCCGATTGTATTTTAAAACCGTTCAGGGACACCTTTATTTATTTTATTTATTTATTCATATAACAATTTTCATTGTGTTTGAATTTTGTCGTACATTAATTAATTTATAACATCCAAAAATAATACATAGAAAATTTCAAACGGTAAATTAACACTAAGAAAATCAAGAGCAATAATTACTAACAAATAATCAATAAATAATAGTCATTAATTCATAATAAAAATTATAATCAATATTCAAATATACACATAAAGTTTTGTCGAAATCGGTCCAGCCGTTTTGGAAGAATTAGGTAACAAACATACGTACAGAAGAATTATATAATAAAAATTTATTAGACAAAAAAAAATAAAACCTTTGACAACGTAAATAAAAACATTGATTAAGAATGGAAAAACGTATAGCACTTATAGACGATTTTTTATTTACGCTAAGTATTCAGGTTTTTAGAAAACCTTACTTACTCGAAAGAGTTTAATAAAAAAGCTCCAGTATCAATCTTACTTCATTCACATCGCAATATCTATTTACCTTCGTTTTTCCAGACTCTAGACTCTTTTCTATCCATTCAGACGAGATTTCTATCTCTAATTTCGAAGAAAATACTTTTACCATCCAGTCTTGGGTTTGACAGTAAATAATTATACTCTATCTTGGCTTATAAAGCTGGAAATATATCAAGAACCCTTTCAATCGTTTCTATTGGCCAGCTAAACGACATACTAGGCTGTTCACTGCAATCATATGACAAATAATACCCGGTTCAAGCCGAAAACCGGGTCGCAATCGGTCAAAACGTCCATTTCTGTCCGTTATAGCAGCCATTCAACCTGGACCTCAAGTGACAAGCAAAATGGTAACGACGCTGAGTTTCATAGAGGTCCACACTTCCTGGTTGCATGAAAAATGACATTTAGTATCGTATTACGAAATACAGGACGTTGTACGATAACACCGAGTAATGTGACTTTATTTTACACGTCTCGGGAATCGATACCCGCTTTCACAGCGATTTCACGCTAATAACTAAAGCATTAAGGTTGAAAATTGGCTGTTATGTATCTAGCCAATATTGCTATCTAGATAAATTGTAGCGTCGAAATGTGTAAAAAATAAGGTCATGTTTGCGTTCAAATAAGCGGAAAAATCCGGTTTAAAGCGGTTGCAACCGGCTCGCGTCGGTAAGCACCGGATTATTAGGTGCATTCTGGCTTTAAGTGGATTTGCTTATTCCAAGCCAAGTGAAAATGTATCTTAAAATGTTCTACCGTTGTATTTTTTAAATTATTTGATTTATTACTGCAGTTTCCTGAAATCTGGTTAAATCCAGTGTTTATATTGTTAAAAGCTTGCGGGGCTTAACCGAGTTACGTAGTTTGAGTGCTTCTATTCAAATTTAATGTACACAAGATTCATGTAATTTTCACGACCTTTGAAGCTATTTTGGGTGAGCAGAGCTTTCGGTGAAGTCGACTACGGTATTTATGAGTTGACTGTTAGAATCCAGTCAAACAGAATATTGCCAGAGACGGGTACTTCGATTTTTTAGAGTGTTACTAGTAAAAAAAAATACATAAAGAAAAATACAACCTAATTCAATGTAAAAAAAAATGATAAAAAGTGCAAAATAACTTTAATTTCGGAAGTCGGTGTTTCTATAATAGTTTTGTCTCTTCGTTATTTAACAAGTTAATGAATCCTGCCTCTCTATGTATGGCTACGTGTATTTTGAGAGACAGTTTTCGGTTAATATTTGCTATATTTATGCAACTAATTAGTTAAGATTGTGTGGAAGGTTTTACGAAAACTTCAGGGATTTTATCAATGCCAACTTAATCATGGCACTCATTCATTTAAGCCGAAAGACGTCTACTATTGGACATAGGCCTCTCCCTAATGTCGCCACAATGATCGGTTCTGTGCGTCTCGCATCCATTGGATTCCCATCATCACACTCACATCATCAAGATCACGGATCATGGATGGAGGATCATGGCCCTGCAACATTTGAAATCAAAAATATAACACTTGTATTTTGTTTTTCAAATTCACAAACAGTTGAAAATCTTGTGTCACTGTTCTTATTATCAAACTCCGAAACGGCTTGACCGGTTTTTATGAAATTTTTGTGTATATTTGGTGGGTCCGAGAATAGGGCGTAGGGCCTACCTTTATGCGGAAGAAACCTCTGGCAGAAACTAGTACTTTATATCCTGTAAGTACTCCCAGATATAAGTACATTTTGATACAAGTGCAGAAAGTTTGTCATTGCGACCAAGGCGGAATACGCACGAGCTGTATGCGAGCGTGTTATGGAGCCGACGGCTGCAGTGACAAATTTGCACGTGTATCAAACGACTTTTTTCAATACATTTACAAAGAAATGAATAAACGAGGGTTGACCAGCGACTGGTGGGGATCAACGCGCACCTAGCCTTATACGATAAATGTGATAAAACTGTGCCGGGGAGAGCACGAGCACTTTTCTGCACTAGTGCGGAAAACAGTCTATTGTGTGCCTAAAAGCGGTGGAATAAGAGCGAATCGACAATCGCTCGTGAACAATAATCCAACAACTTTCGCTTCTATCATATTAGCGTGATCCCTAAAGACGCACTGATCCTTTGAGAGAGGCCATGGCGCAACTGCTATATAAAAAAAAAACTTGAGTTAAATAAAACTCTATGCTTCTATTTTCGCACCGAGATTTTTCAAAATTAAACTCGGTTTGTTTCACTCTCATACTTTTTTAACCGTGGAGTTTTTACGGGCATGTTAGCTAAGTCCGGCTAACGAGCTATACGTCTTCATTAAGTACGGCGTGGTTTTACAATACAGCTGGCTGAAATGTATAACTATTTTGTTGATAAATTATATTTATTTTGCAAATAGGTTTTAAGTAACACTTTTAGGTGCACGTCGATTTTTTTGTGAACCAAATGAGGCCGGTGTTTCATAGCTGATTACTCTGAGAAGAAACACCGAAATAAACTCAGGGGTCAGACAAAGTATTTTTTAAAGTCCATACAGCAAATATGTAATGGTCCACCGAAGGATCGGACGGCGAGCTACCCATTGCTCGCCGTCCGGTAACCGTACGGACCGAGCCCAAGTCGTTGACGGCACGTACTGTTCCACGCGTGCCCCAAGGAGATGTCAGCAAACCGTAGGGGCCCTGTCAAAAAAAAAATTAGTGTTAAGTTAGTGTTAAGTTAGTGACACCAACGTAGAAGGGAAAAGGTTGATCAGGTTTTTTTACCAAAAAATAAACTATTATTCAAAGAAAAAACATATATGTACATTCAATATCAAAAGGGAATCGAAACAGAATTACACCTGCCGTCAGCGATTTTACATTCAAAAAATATTTCCAACAAAAAATATGGTTACATTCCGTCAATTTTAAAAATAACTTTTATACAATATTTTATTCAAAAACCAAAAATCCTGGCATTTTAAAAATCATGTACATAAATTCCGTTGCAAGCGATTTTCTTCGCTTCGCTTTTCAAATCAAATTTGCATTTCAAATTTCGAAAATGGTAAAACGCTGTGGACGCGCTATGAAACAGTATGAAAACCTTTTTCGTGATTTAATTTTATAATTAACTTGTCTGCTGGACATGTGGGTAGGGAATAAGAATTATGGAAACATGGCTTGGGTAGGTTCAATGTTTAGAATATAATTTTATAATAATTAATCAATTGATGAGTTAAAACTTTTTGAAAGTGGTTTAGGTTAGGTAGATTCAGAATTACACGGCAAATTAAAAAAAAAAAATCTTATACTACTCGCGTACTTTTTTTTTCTTCGTTCGGTTTCGTATCTAAAGAGTAAAAACTTATTACTAAACTCCGCTGTCAGTCAGTCTGACACCAGGCTGTATCTCATGAACTGTGATAGCTAGACAGTTGAAATATTCACAGATGATGTATTTCTGTTACCGCTATAACAATAAATACTAAGAACAGAATAAAATAAATATTTAAGAAGAGGGTTAAATAGAAACCTATATATATAAGGTGTTAAAAAATTAACTTTAAGAATTTTGAGGAGACATTGTACTCCTCATTATGAACAACTTTTACTATGAGACCAAACCTGAAATCGCGAAAAAAAAATCAGCTGTTCCCTACGCGTAACCCGTCAAAATGTATGGAGCAGCTGATTTTTTTTTCGCTATTTCAGGTTTGGTCCTATTGTAAAAGTTGTTCATAATGAGGAGTACAATATGCCCTCGAAATTCTTAAAGTAAGTTTTTTAACACCTTATATATATATAAATAAAATATATGTGTCTCTATATCTAGAGAAAGATGTGTAGTAACGTCGTAATCATGTAAGAGAAATGGTGAAAATGTATCTCTCGTTGGACGCTCTTAAGTAAGTACCATACAACAAACGTGAGTTTTTTTCCGTTTTTTGCTGCGGACGGCACAAAACTCTAGACTCGCACTTGGCCGGATTTTTTTCTACGCCCAAAAAAAGCTTTCTTACTTTTCCTAGAAAACCTTAGACATTTTACTTTAAAATTATGAATAAACCATTTCCAAGTAATAAATTAAAATAATTAAAACATCTTTCAGACCTAGTGTAGCCTCACCCTAAGTACTAGTGTTGTGCCACGTCCGCCTCTTAAATTCCCGTTGGCAGTTAGTTTGAATTGTGCAAGCTTTTAATCCTCTTCCATTACAGACTTTTTTGGCCAGAAAATACTGGGGTTATTTTTTTTTTTTTACTGCTTTAAAGGGGCAGCGAATTGGATCGTGTATTAAAGGTGAAATGTGAGTAAAAAATGGGCGAATATTTCATGAATGCGAAATGATGTAATGAAGATACTTGTTAGTCAGGGCTTAGGGATGTGAATACCGGGTTTTTATTCGAATACCGGTTTGTTTTCGGACTTCATTTAGTACGGTTGATTGCTCTGTTAGGTTTTATTGCCTCGTATTCGTTGCTCGCTTAGGCAAACGACCAAATGGGTAAACCTGAGATATAGATGCGTTCGTGTGACTCGTATATCATTACAAAACGCGGTATCATATGAATGGTATGATGGTTTTTCTTCTTCTTCTTCCTGCCCTTTTGTCATATTACTTGGGGTCAGCGCAACACGTTTTTTTTCTTCCATTCTCGAAGGACCATAGATAGGCCCAGGTAGAATTAAAAAGCGGACTGTATTTCTAGGTTATATTAAGCCTTTACAATGGTCAAAATTTAATTATTTAAAAATCTATGCGATCGTGGTCGCGTTTTTTAAAAGGAGTATGTGGAGGGCGCGTGCCCGTCGCCGAGCCGCTGCGCTACCACGCCGCCCGCTCCCCTCTGCTTGATGACGCATGTGTGTTTTTGAGGTGTTAACGTATGCGTTAACACATTCTATCCTATCACCCGTCACACTATCATTAACCTTTTCTTTCATATAACTCCTCACACAATCCTTCCATCTTTTCTTTTCCGACTTTTTTATATTTTTTCGATGGGAAAATCATCCATCCCTCGCTCCTGGGCGGAGTGGGAGGGTGTGTCAGACTTTTACTGACTAAAAACCCACTCCTGTTCCTTCGTTGACTTTCATACCAGGGCCGAGTCTTCCTATCAGAAGCAGACCCTTGGCCCCAGTAGGGTTCGATCCTGCTGGGCTCCTACAGTTTGCTGACATCTCGTTGAGGCACGCGTACAACAGTACGCGCCGCCGACGACTTGGGCTCGGTCCGGACGGTTACCGGTCAGTCGGATGGCGAGCTACCCATTACTCGCTGACCGCAAGCCCGTGCCTACGGTGGCCGGAAATCGGGATCGGGATCCCGGCGGCTGAGGCGTGAGGGCTGCTCGAGCGTGCACGTGCGGAGCAGGCCGCATCGGAACGCCTTGCAGCCATTACACCAAAGGAGCACAATTACTCCAGAATCTGCTACTTTCCAACATCGTGTGAGCAGTGGACAAAGCATCAAAGGAGCGGCGCGACGGAGGGTCACGTCGCTCGCTTACGCAACATAAAGCCGTCGCTCCTCCAGAATTCCACATGCATCAAATCCCATATCGAACACATTTTGAAATGTCAAAGCTCTTTCGATGAGTTTTTAAAAAGAAAACTGATTTAAATTGAAAAATACGAAAAATTTTGGTATCTTAGAAAATATTTTTTTATAACATGTCTCATTTAGTCATCATCATCATCCTCTTCCTGCCCTTGTCCCAACTTATTTGGGTTCCGGCGCAACACGTTTTTTTCTTCCATTCTTCTTTAATTCTTTCTTCCAACATGTCTCATTTAGTAACAAATATATATTATGTATTTTCTCACAAAAGGAATCCTTAGCATTCCTACGTCTCTAAAACATAATGCTCACAGTGTATTGTCTATTTTGCTCAACCTTTTAATGTTACTTTGCCTCTAATGAAGTAAAAAGATGTTAGTCTAATGGAGGCTTCGTACGAACATATTTTTTTACATTTACTGTGTAAAAGGGTTGAAAATGGAGGTTAGTATGTGTGATTGTACTGTTTGCACACGTTTATTGCTTCGAGTAATATCTACTAAGGTATTAAGCGTGGCACCCTACTTTTTTGGGTTCCGTGCCCAAAAGTCGTGGTTTTTTTAGGGTTCCGTACCTCAAAAGGAAAAAACGGAGCCCTTATAGGATCACTTTGTTGTCCGTCTGTCTGTCTGTCTGTCAAGTCCTTTATCGCGGGAACGCATGGACGTATCAAGTTGAAATTAAAATCGCTTACTCAGGTGTGCGGTCCCTTGAAGCTGTAAAATCAAACTTCTGAGTTAATGAAAAAAAAAAAGATACAGCATTTCCGCACTCCCAAGGAAATCAAAATTCATAGGGTGATTCCCGTTGACCTAGTATCCTAAAGTTTGGCATCAAGCAAGGTCTCATAGCACAAATATAGGAAAAAAATCTGAAAACTGTAAATTCAAAGGACTTCACGGACACCGTACTAGACACCAAAGAGACAGCAGAGTCGCTACACCACACTGAGACAGTATCAAGAAAATGGACCTTAAGTGCACGCATCCGAGTTGGTTGCGCTGCCAAATTGGTTTCGCAACCAAACGGACACCAGGTGAGTAACTCTCTATAGAGCTATATACATTTTGTTTGTAGCGGCAACTGGTCGCGCCGCCATGGGGTCCCGCTGAAATATAGCCCGTACAGTAAAGAGATAAATAAGATACTGACATGACATGACACCAATTCAAAAAGCCGTCACACCAAAAATCAAAAGCAATTCAACTAAAAAAAGTCTTTTTAGTAAACTTTCTAAAAATAGCCCTTACCTAAGTAAATGAGGCTTTCATTGAAAAACCTCCAGTAGAAATATGAACGGCGCACCGGTTGGCATCCTCAATCATAATCAATCATAGCTGAATGTTGGCAGCCCTGTAGCCATTGTTTTTCTTTTTTCTCCTCCCTTCCCGAGTGCATTTCGGTGAAAAATGGAGGGTAGTTTTTTGTAAACATTGCTTGTTTGTTGTTTAGGTGTGTCTAGTTTGGGGTTGATAGTCGGTGGGGTGTTAATTTATGAAAACTTTTTGGCGGTAGATTTTGTTTTTTTTTTTTCAGTCAAAATCTGGCTTGGTAATGTTGTGGTTACTGTGCGGAATCACGTAGGTACGCGATGTGGAAAGCAACTTTCTGAGATGGAAAATCATCAAATGACTTAGTAGTTTATTAAGAGCCTATTCACTCTAGCCTTGCAGACACTTGAATTATAATCGGTGCAGAAGATATCATACCATAGCAGGCAAATTGTTCCAGTCCTTCGATGTACGTGGTAAAAACAACGAGGTGAAACGCTTAGTCCGGACCGTAGAAGTGTTAAAAATGTAAGCATCATTCGCCGTACGTCAGGTGGTCCGATAGTAGAAAAGCGATGTCGGAATCAAGGTATGCAATTCCCGCGCTCACTCTCCAAATGCTTCCACCAAAATACCGAACGGCTGACTACCCTACGCTGTGCTTCAGACTTGTGCCAGACTTTTATTGACTTGACTAAGACCCACGTGTGTTCTTTCATTTGCCCTTTGCGTTCTAGGGCCATGCCACAAGCCCTACCAGGCTGAACTGACCCTGAACCTGACCTTCGTGCCAGAGCTAAATACATACAACAGACATTATAAACACTGCCTGAATTGTTGTAGAACCGTTACTGACCTTGAAACGTGAATGTACACTGAAATATTTTATTGTTTGGTTTAAACTTTTATTATTCATTTAGTAATCTTTTTTAATTTTTATTATTAATAGACCCGAGTTTAACCACTATCTCACCGGATTGATGGTAAGCGATGATGAGGCCGACGATGGAGCATGCTTAACTAAATATAGATATTAAAATAGCAACTGGCAGCTAAGAGATGACTAGTCTCAACTGACAGCGCCCGTTCACGGACATGACGCGAATATTAGCACCACTCAGCTCAACCATTTTGAAGGGAACCGAATGATGCAACACCTAGAGTGGGGCACATTATTATTTTTTTATTTTACTTTATTTACATTGTTCTCACATAACATTAGCGACAAGAAACATGTAACCGAGATATTCGTGATACATAACATGATTGAAAAGTGTGTCCATGGAGTTTCATGCACATTCTTCTCTATAGAGATCTACGCCTTGGAATGTACGATCGGCATCATTTTTCTGGCTGACTAACTCTTAACATTTCAAAAGTGCTTGCAAATGGTTTATATATAAAAGGAGAAACGGACTGACTGACATATCTTTATTTATTTATTTAAACTTCATATACAGTAGTGGTACATAGGCGGACTTTATGCAACAAGGCATTCTCTACCAGTCAACCTTTGGGTTAAAGACATCACTGTGGTAGGCTTGCACAATAAACAAATAACAGATAATTCAAACAGAAAAAATAAAATAAAAAATAAGTTATTTATAATAATAAAATACATATATTTGCTTAAATTATAAACTAATAAATACTATGAAAAATATCAAATCATTAAGAGAACTTAATAAAAATTCTGATGAAGACCAAACTAAAGTTGAGAGGACTTCAAGTAGTAGTTCCGAATTTTATGCTTAAAGGAAAACTTACTTTCATCTTTTTTAATGTCAAGGGGAAGCACATTCCAGAGTTTTATCGTGGAAACAGCGTATGAATTGGACATAAAGTCAGTGCGGTGAGAAGGAATATGAAGGAGCATATTTTTGGATGCACGAAGGTTAAGATTATGAGAACTACCCAAAACTTTAAAATATTGTTTTAAATAATCAGGAGATATCAACGCACAGCCGAAAGTATCGGGTCTAGCAACGTGAAATTTTGCACAAGTATTCCTTTTATGACGTAGGCGAGCACTAAGAGAGAATTTTTTAAAAAATTATCTTCTAAGGGGTTAAAACGGGGGTCCAAAGTTTGTGTGGAGATACTAACATTTACGCGGGCGAAACCGCTGGCAGAAGCTAGTTGGAAATAAAATGAATTTGAATCTTGAATCAGCACAGTATTATTAAAGCCCATTGGTTTTTTACAGGTTACATTTTGGAGAGTGTGCGTGGGAATTGCATGACTTGATTCCGCCATCTCCTTTCTACCATCGGACAACCCGACGAACAGCGAGTATCCACCCTTACGTTGTTGAAACTGCAACGGTCCGTAATAAGCGTTTCGCTTCGTCGTTTATACCGCGTACATCGAAGGACTGGAACAATTTGCCAGCTGCGGTCTTCCCGTCCAGCTATAATTTAGGTGTCTTCAAGGCTAGAGTGAATAGGCTCTTAATAAACTAGTGCGCCTGACCTTCAATGATTGCATCTCCGCTTACCATCAGGTGGAATCGCAGTCAAGCACTGGTTTATATAAATTAAAAAAAAAAATGAGATCTATAGCACTATACTTACTAGCCTGAATAGATTAACAGAATATTCCAATTACGAAATAATAGCACTCAGTAATCAGCTTTTAAAAGGTGATACGAGTTCTAGTAAACAGTGACAAATTAAAAGCATCGCGAAACTAATTTCCCTAGTGCTACATCCTCATAATTTCATAATAGTATCAGTGTGCATGCCACTAGTAGCTATTACGACCAATCAGCTAACTGCTGTGGGGTACCTGTGGTTATGTGGAAAGATGTCGGTTTTCTAGATGTGCTATGAATGGGAATGTTGTTAGTATTTTTTTATCACATTAATATTTTTAAGGCTGAAGTTTATGTATGTATGTTTGTTACTTCTTCACGCTCGAACGGCTGAACGGATTTGGATGAAATTTGGCACACAGGTAGATGATGTCCTGGAATAGCAGATAGTCATTTTTTTCCTGGGAGTGTGTTCCCTTGGGACTACGAAGCCGATGGCAGCACTGACATGAAAGAAAAGGGAGTGAATGGTAACGTGACTGCAGGGTTCTTCCAAATAGTCTCTGCGACCCTGAAACTCAAAGGTCTATTGATAGAACACAGATGTGTTTTAGTCATTAAAGGTTTTACACTCCCTCTCCCTCCACCCAGAGCGGGAGAAATTAATATTTGATGATTTATCACAAGGAGTCGGAATTAGGTAGAGTTATTCATGTACTTGCATCGAAATGTTGATATTAATTTGGATCTTCCCGGGATTTCTAATGAAAAATTCTGTGTGGCCAACAATATTACAAATAAACAATAATAAAAACAAATTTATACACTTTCTCCTCCTCGTCATTAATGCAGGAAGAATTTTTTTCTGCAATATTTCTGAAAGTCATAATAAAATTTCTGCTCTTTAAAATTAATCTCGAAATTCGGTGCAAGTACATGTTTAACTCTACCTAATTCCGACCTCTGATCACTAAAGTCATCTGAAACTGCAATTCATTATATAGGAACCGATTCTGAAAATTATTCAACTAATGCGACTAGCTAATTATCCGTGATATTTTTTAATTTCTAACTGAAATAAATTTTCTTTTTTCATGCTAGCGAAGCCGCTGGCAGTGGCAGTGGGCAGGGCACATTGTTCGTAGAACGGACGGCCGATGGGGCCGAAAGGTTTTAGAATGGCGACCGCGCACCGGGAAACGCAGCGTTGGAAGGCTTCCCACAAGGTGGACCGAGGACCTGGTGAGAGTCGTGGGAGTGCGGGGGATGCGAGACGCACAGGATCGGTCATTGTGGCGTCGCTTGGGGGAGGCCTATGTCCAGCAGTGGACTTCTTTTGGCTGAAATGATGATGATGATAATGAAGCCGCTGGACTAGCCTAACTAGAACAGCTATAGTCTTAAATATGTATTTACGTCAAAGTCAAAGTTTTTTATTTCACATAGGCCTACATGGGCACTTATAAAACGTCAGAAGCTAGTGCACGGTTCCAAATTGGTCGTTTCCTATGGAGAAGAACCGGCAAGAAATTCCATGGTTACTGTTTTAAAAAAGAATTTGTTGTTACAATATTTTCTGTTTACAATATATTGGATTTATTATGTAAGGACAGTGTAGACTGATCAATATTGTACTATAAAGTACAATAAAAATAATCATAATAAAAAGGAACCAAAGAATTCGCGGAGTCTACAGTGTTCTCACATTCACATTATAAGAGGCTATGTAAATAAAAGCAAGTAAAATAAATAATTACAATTATTAATAAATAATACGTTAACAATATAAATAATAATAAAAAAAAAATATTGCAAAAGCAATGTATATATTACAACACGTACTGCAATATAGGTCTGCCATACTTAATTTAAGTCAAATAAAACACAAAGTACCTACCCATTTACATTATCCCTTCCAGCGAAGTACTATCAAAGGCAAATGTTTTACTATCCAGCAGTATTTTTTAATGAGTTCGTCCGAGTGACTTTATTAACTACCCAGGTAATTAGCAAATGAACTCAGTTTTCATGTCTCTCTAGCAAATGGAGAATGCGGTGATTTGACTATTAGTACTTACATACAGGTTGTTTTTAATTAGTTTTTCGTATCGTTACCAGTTTTGGTGGGGACAGTACCTGGAAAGAAAATTTTTATAATTAGTCAATGTTACATGAAGGGCATGAAAGTTAGATTATTACTGGTGAGTTTGACTGGCTCGTTGGTCTAGTGGTTAGTGACCCTAGACAAATGTTTGTGTGATGAGCCCAATCATTTGTTCTGTGTCTGGGTGTAATTTATCTATAATATGTATGTTTGTTCCAATCGAGCCGCTTCGCTTCGCGATCGCGTTCGTGTTGCTTCGCCTACATCATGTCACACTCACCGGGCTTAACCTCCAAAGCTTGGCCGTTTTTGAAGGTAACAAAGGGCTTCTAGAGGTGCCTTATATGGATGGTAGTAAAAAATCAACATCATCATCATCAGTTCAGCCAAAAGTCGTCCACTGTTGGACACAGGTCTCCCCCAAGTGTCGCCACAATGTACGGTCCAGTGCATCTAGCTACAATCAGGTCATCGGTCCATCTTGTGAGAGGCCTTCAATCGCTGCGTCTTACGGTACGTGGCCACCACTCCAGAACCTTCCTGCCCCAATATCCTTGGCGAGCAATGTGTCCTACCCACTGCTACCTAAGTTTAGCGATTCTTCAATCTATGTCGGTAACTTTGGTTCTCTTGCGAAAGTCTTTATTTCTGATGACACATGAGACACACACACACATACACACACACATGACACATATAACACTCAGTGGACACACTGATTATTTATCCATTGAGTGATTACAGGGAAGACGGTGGTACCGTGCTCACGTGCTGCTTAGCACAGCGAGGCTCAGGGTCTCCCCTGATCCTCGTGAAGGTGTCTCCTCGGTAACGGCTAAGTCAATAGATTTGAAAAAAATATATGTTTATTATAGATTCATGTACAATATTATCAACATATATTTTTTTTTTTTCATAAGACTAATACTTTTGCCAAAAAATAATTTTTAACAACATGATATTTTTTCGCTTGTTTTTCCTGCTCCTTTCAAATGGCTTTGATCTTTAGAAATATGTTTATAAGAAAAAAATTCTGGTTAAGTGTTCTTGAGAATTTATATAGCATATGTAAATCATTCAATATTTCGCAAAGAAAATTGATTTAGAGGTCAGCGGGGCTCTATCAAGACAGCCCCCTTAGTCAAGTTACAATTGTTTCGTTCGCGCCGAACGCCTCGAGTAGGCCACGCCTCCGATTTTTTTGTTCTGACCAGGTGACTGAGCGTTGAGATGACGTCAGAACAAAGAAATCGGAGGCGTGGCCTACTCGAGGCGTTCGGCGCGAACGATACGATTGTAACTTGGCTAGTGGGGTAGATGTTCAAGGGATTATACGCCTTAAGAGTTATCGGTGCCCCTTCCATGTGCTGCTCTCTGCCCGGCCCACTGCCACAAAAAATCATCACTTCTGGCAAGACATATCTTAAATTCCTATAAGTACGTACATAGGGTATCGTAACTAATAAAAGAGAAGAATAAAAGGGTACTTAAAGCTTGCTCAGAGCTATAAGAACGTTTTAATATGGCAATAAGGCCGCTGCCAAGTGCGGAAAGGATATTAAACTTTATAACAATAAACAGAATTATGAAATTTTATCACGATTTTCTTCGTTTTTCGCGAAGTTAAAATAGGGATTTACTTTACAGGAATTAACATAACCGAAACAAGCAGTTTATTTACTATGCAGTTTTATGAATAGTCTTAAAGTTTTATTGGTAGGAAATATTTTCTCCCGATCTGGGTGGAGCGAGAAGTGTCAGATTTTTTACTGACTAAAACCCTCCTGTGTATCTTCAGTTGCCGTTTGCGTCCCAGGGCCACGTTGACTCTTTGAACAATCCCAATGCTCTGCTCCCCTAGCCAAGTTACAACCGTTTCGTTTCAGGCCCATCGATCATTTGTTTTACGAGCAAAGTCCCCTGCCCGCTGCCACTTATTTTTGGCAATTCCTTAGGCTATGTCCGTACCCTTGATTCTCCTGCGGATATCTTCATCCATTCATGAGTGCTATAGTAAATTTTTGAAGTGACAACAGCTAGCTGTAATGAATAGACTAACCATTTTGGAATACTCTTTTCGATAATTTTTCCACAAAAACGTTTCATTTTGCCACCTCGATGGTTAAGGAGAATAATTTTGACTTTAAAATGAACCATTTAGTTCATTAGTAACCTTTACGTAACTCAAAGAAAATAGAAGTGAACTCGAATATGTATAATTAGAGACACAAAGAGAAAATAAAGAATTTTCCTGTGAACAAGTTGGTGTGTGTACCACAGTAATTTGCTAAAAGCCTAACAAGAAAAAGGAAATATAACTATTTAACTAATATGACAAAACAAATGAAGAAGCAGTAACTTTGTGCTCTTATATCTGTATTTGTTCTTTTTATTTTTAAGGGTTTGTTTGTACAGCCACGGGTAGTGTGAAAGCGAAACCCGGGGCCCTGGGACGAAGGCAACGAAGGAACAGGAGTGGGTTTTTAGTCAGTAAAAGTCTGACACGGGGTTTGTCATAAGATGATTTTCCCACCCAATAAAAAAAAGTGTTTGTGTGTACAAAAATAAATAAATTACAGAAGTAAAACTTTATGTACTTTTGCCAGTGACTTCGCCCCCGTTAAAGTGGAAAATAATCCGTAGGAAATATATTTCCATATTGCTGGCTTGATACCCACACAGAATAATTATATTTGTGTTACTCATATTTTGTATGGCCCACAGATAGTTGTTCCGGTTCTACGTATCTTGTGTATGTGAGTTTAGAGGTTAACAAAGATTGCATGTACCCGAGATGAGAATGTTAAGATGGATGTGTGGTGTGACGAGAATGGATAAAGTGAGAAATGAATATATTAGGGGAAGTTTGAAAGTGGCGCCAGTGACTGAAAAGTTGAAAGGGAATCGTTTGTCTTGGTATGGTCATGTGAAGAGGGGGGATGAAACGCATGTTACTAAAAGAGTTATGAGTTTACATGTGGAGGGATGGAGAGGAAGAGGGAGACCAAAGAAAAGATGGATGGATTGTGTGAAGTGATATGAAAGAAAAGGAAGTTAATGATAGCATGACGAGTAACAAGGCAGAGTGGAAGAAAAAAACGTGTTGCGCCGACGCCAAATAATACGGGATAAGGGCAGGAAGATGATGAAATATTTTAACGTAATTGGGATACTTTAAACCGACCCTACTTAAGAAGCTCTATCCGTTGACTGGTATTGCTCCATCAGCTGTTCAAAGGAATATCGTATGCGAGATTGAAAAGAAAATTCAAGAATCCGATTTCCAGGGATGTATTGTCTGATCTTCGAACACAAAACGGTACGGAGGTAAGCAAAAAACATATACAGTAAATATCGAGCTAACTTCTAACATTTCATTAAGGTACAACCTCTAACGTCAGTGACATTTGGCCACATTAATGGCCACTTTAATTACAATTACGCACCTTTTACTGTACACCATTTGTAATATTAACGAACTGTGAAAATTTATTGACTTTCGTTCTGATAGGTGAACTGTTTATTTATGAACAAGGGCCGTAAATGCGATTCTATGTGATATGGGTGAATAAAAACTTGAAACGCAAAGAGTTACTGAAGGTCACTGGCGTGGTTTTAATCAGTAAAAGTCTGACACGCCCCCTCGCTCCACGTAAGAGCGAGAGAAGTCATTGGATGATGGAAAAATAAAACTATAAATAAAGTTACTAATAAAACCGAGTTATTCAATAAAATGTACGCACAGGCCAGCATGGGTTCAATTAATAGACTACTGACCTGACTGGGGACTTCGATCGTCATAGAATTAGATTATTCATTGCTATGTTGTTGATGTTGCAGTCAACTAGAAGAATTCGCCATTTAGTTAACCGCCTAGCCTTTTTTTTTTGGCGTGGGGGGGGGGGCTATATTAGATCATTCATTGCTCTGTTGTCGATGTGGTAATTAACTAGATTAATTTGCCATGCAGTCAACCGCCTAGTCTTTTGGGGGGGAGTTGTAATTATAATTTAATTAATATAGTGTGATAAATCATTAAAACACATATGAATGGAATAAGCAATACTGTTAAATTATTATTTCCTGTATTTGAATTGTTTACGTATAATTTAAATTTTAAATATTGACGATCGAAAATAAGACCCCTTCTCCACTTATTATATCCTTCTTTAGCTGTGCCCGACAGGGTCCAAGATTGTTTCTTTTGGCAAATATTTACCACCTAAATCTACATTGTGGAATGCAATAAAGAATTGAGTATTAATTCATTAAATAACTTCTCCCGCTCTAGGTGGAGCGAGAGGTCGTGTCAGACCTTTACTGACTAAAACCATATCTATGTTCCTTCAGTTACCATGTGTTTCCCGTTTAAGAGGTCAACTCATGGCCCCCGTAGCCTTCAGCCCTGCTGGGCCCATACGCCTTTGCTGACATCTCTCTGAGTCGCGCGGAACACTACACGCCAATTATTTGGTCTTAGTCCTTACTAGACGGCGAGATAACCATTACTCACCCTCCTTAGGTGTTGGTTTGCGAACGACGAGTAATGGGTACCTCACGGTCGTAAAGGATCTGTACACCCAAAAACCTCCAGTCTCAACGCAATCACAGGTATTGTACATTTCAAGAAAAACAATGAAACAGAAACGTGTTTTCATAACCACCTTGTAGAGGTGACCTTAGCTTGCTTTCTTGTGACCTCGTTACACTCTTACTTCGGTGACCTCATTATTATGACCTTGGTCAGTTCCGATCGCATACGGAACCTATCACTGCTGTAATTATTGTTGGACCAACACTTTTTGCGACGTGTGACGTCAGAGTTCTATTTTTTTTTTTATTGGGTTTTTTTTTTTTTTTTTTTTTATTGGGTGGGAAAATCATCCTAATGACATCCCCGCTCTTGGGCGGAGCGGGAGATAGTGTCAGACTCTTACTGACTAAAAACCCACTCCTGTTCCTTCGTTGCCTTCGTCCCAGGGCCCCGGGTTTCGGGCAGTTGCGTGTTGCCTAGGCAAAAAAAGTTGCTGACGTGTTGTAGGCTGATATTATTACAACGGCTTCTTTTGTACTATGATGAAGGGATTCTCTAAGTTTGATTCTGTGAGAAGAGTCCTTTTGGACTTCAAAGATATACGTTTCTTTTTGTTTTTAAACTATTTGGATAGCTTTAAAAAAAAAAAAAAAAGATAAAGAGAAAAGATTTGATTTTTGGTTTCTTTGTTTGATTGTATATTACGATTTAACTCAAAAACTACTTGACCGATTTTAAAAATAGTTTCACGATAAGAAAGCTATATCTTCACTGAGTAACATAGGCTATTTATTTTCTTCTTTCATACAGGCGGAGCCACTGGCAGAAGCTAGCGAAAAATAATTGGAGCAGTTTTTGTTATTATATATATATATCTTTTAAACAATAGGAGTATATGATTATGTAAAAAATGCATAATTATATACCATATTTAAAACGGAAGAGTTATTTTGTTTGGTTAAAGGCGGTAATCTCTGTGTGGTGATGGCCCAGTGGTTAACGCACTCGCTTCTCATACACGAGGTTGCCAGTTCCAAACCAAGTAAGTATTAATGTGAATTTTTCAATTTATATGTACATTTCTAAAGAGTAGATGGGAAAAGACCCAGGGGCAGGAGTCCGATACGTTGGTCTGATCAACTTCGTGCTACTCTGGAGACCAAGGTCTGCGACGCCATTCACATCGCCGAAGATAGGACGTCATTCACATGGCAAAATATAGTCCACAAGAAAGTTATTCATCGAGGTCACGACCTTCAGCATTGAGGATAAATGATGCAAGGAAAAGAAGGATATAGATTTCTAAGTTTATTTAGGATATTTTTGACACTACAGGTCTTGGGAAGCACGTAAAGTCGTTTGTCCCGGTTTTCGTTCGTAGATCTTTAACAGTCGTTACATGTAGTCAGACGCCAGAAAGTCTGACCATCGGTCTATTCGAAGAGTATCGTGTTGCCCAGTAACTGGGTTGTGAAGGTCTGATAGGCAGTCGCTCCATGAAAAACCCGGGTATTCAGCCGCATTTAGTTAGACTAGAAGCCGATCCTAAGCAAGTTGGGGAATTAAGGAGATGTCAGCAAACCGTAGGGGCCCAGCAGGGTCGAGCCTACTGGGGCCATGGGGTAGTGTGAAAACGAAACCCGGGACGAAGGCAACGAAGGAACAGGAGTGGGTTTTTAGTCAGTAAAAGTCTGACACAATCTCCCGCTCCGCCCAAGGGCGGGATTTGTCATTAGATGATTTTCCTACCTAAAAAAAAATATGATAATAATGATTATGAAACCTAGCTATGCTTGACAGTCACATGAGATCATCATCATCTTCCTGCCCTTGTCCCATCTTATTTGGGGTCGGCGCAACACGTTTTTTTCTTCCATTCTATCCGGTCAACCATCATACTATCACTAACTTCCTATTCTTTCATATCACTGTTCACACAATCTAACCATCTTTTCTTTGGCCTCCCTCTCCCTCTCCACCCATCCACATGTATACTCATAACTCTTTTAGTAACATGTGTTTCATCTCTCCTCTTTACATGACCATACCAAGACAAACGATTCCCCTTCAATTTTTCAGTCACTGGCGCCACTTTCAAACTTCCTCTAATATATTCATTTCTCACTCTATCCATTCTCGTCACACCACACATCCATCTCACATTTCACAGACAGTCACACGAGATCCTAAACCAATAATAAATTTATGCCTTAAAATTCGAATTTAAAATTCTACCATGATTTACTTCCTTTACTAGAATCTTTTCCCTGAGCTCCTACAGACTATGCACACATTTTTTTAATACCCTCCTCGCCAGAAACAATATTTATTTAAGGTAGAAAATTGTATCGTCTCACAGTACAATTTTATTTTTTATTGACGTAAAGACATTATCCAGGGAGGCCTTTATTTGAGAGTCGTCTTCAGTGGGTCGGGTTTTAGAGTTCTTTGAGTATATTAAGTATTTGTTGATCAATTTCTTTTGCGAGAGTCTTGATTTTATTGGTTAACACTAGAAGCGTGGTATGGTAATGTCAATATTTGCCATTTTATTTTTGGTACAGTAATATGGTGAGGAAACCGGCATGTCCTAGAACCAAAACTTCGAAGACTTGTGACATTCACCAACCCGCACTGGGCCCGCGTGGTGGATTACGGCCCATTCCCTCTCCTATAGAGGAGGCCTGAGTCCCAACAGTGGGAACATTATAAGGCCGACTATGCTATGCTATGCTAATATAAAGAGATGGTATACAAATTCCAATACTTTTTCAAAATATGTCTTTGTAAAAAAGTATTTCACATTTTCAGGCCCATTTTTGTACAATAGATTAAATAGGAAAATAGGTTTGTATAAATTAAATTATCATAGCTGTAAAAAGATTATTGTACAATACTTACTCAGCATCTCTTACGGAGAGACAGAAGATCTCCTTTTAGTTTGGAAATAAAACATGCTTTGCTTTTAGTTAATTAAGTTTAGGATATATATATATATATCGACGGTGAAGTACCAATAACTCCTAACTGGCGGAAGTCAAAATTATCTGTCCAAAAATTGTTAGGAAGTAATACTATAAATTGACACGTTGGTTTAGTTAGGTGTTTGTTTCCACAAATTAATTTGATGCAGTTGCAACTAAATATCCGCTTCGGATATTTTACGAAGTATGTGGAAACACGCATTTAAAATATAAGCACTTAAAAGTAATTTTATTGAAAAATGTCAGTTAGAAGGTATTGGCACTTCACCGTCGATATATATATATGTCGGAGAAGTCAATAGTACGGAAGCTTAAGAACGAATGAACGAGCTAAGTGAAAAGTGACACATGTCACTTTGACAGAATCCGCACTGACGTTTGCACGAACCGAACAGATAAAAGTGCCGACCGCAGAGGGGCGGTGCTCTTTCCTGTGTCGGCAGTCGTGGCAACAACATCGTCTCTCGGAGACTGTTTCACTGCTCGTTGTGTAAAGTGAATACCTAAAGCTTGCATTATAATAAATCAGTTGTATGATCTGGAATAGTGTGTTTATTGCTCGATACCCAGTCATCGCCCACAAAACAGAGTCCCTGGACAGAGCTTCAATGATGATCGGCATCCTTGCGCCGACATATATATATATATATACTCCCAAGCCGATTTCAGCTACGGTGACTGGATTCTGAAAAGTGCAACTACGGGTTGCGATCATGTGTTCTGTGAAACTAATAAAACCTATCCTTGCTGTAAACGTGCGTGCACAGTGTGGGCACGTTAAAACACCATTTTTTTATAGGTACATTTAGGATATATTCTATAAATGAACTGGTAACTGAAAAAAAAAAAACAATATATTTACTACGGTGGAGTGAATGGTAGTGTCAGACTTTTATGTCTAAAAGCTACCTATGTTATTTCATTTGTCCTTTGCGTTCTAGAGTCACGGTATCGGTAACTTAAGCACCTATTTAATTTTTGTTTACTTTTATATTTGCACTAAGTGCAACAGCATTTTGTGTCTAGGCAATCTTTGTTCGTTCCAGGTTGCCTGGAAGAAATCGTTGAGTGCGATAAGGCCGCCAATTGTATGGTTTTTTAAACGTTTCCTTTTAAAAATAGTTATCTTAGCAAACAATAAAGTATACGAGTATATAAATAAACTAACTAACTGAGAGCAGTGGTGGCCGAATGGTAACGGCCCCGACTTACGAGTTGTAGGTTGCGGGTTCAAACCCAGCCAGGCGCATTACTTTGTGTAATTTATTTCATCACCACTGCTCTCAAAACGGTGAAGGAAAACATCGTGAGGAAACCGGCTTGTCCTAGAACCTAAAATTCGAAGACATGTGACATCCACCAACCCGCACTGGGCCCGCGTGGTCACACACACCACGTCGGCCTAGTGCGGGTTGGTCATCATTTACACTTGAACTAAAAGAAAAACGAGCCACAAACAAAAAACAATAAAAACAGCACCCTTAAACAACGGAACAGTTCTCAATAAAAACAACCGTCACTTCACCGCATTTTTTTCTAAAGAAAAACTAATTATTTCTCGCTTTCTCGCCATTCTTTCCCATTCAGTCTCGTTACTGTTCGTTCGTTCCTTCGCGCCATTTTCTTTTATTCCCTTTGTACTGGTCCCGATATTTCTTAAGGCGACACTTAAAATCGTTTCGCATTCGAGTGATTGGTGAGTGAATATTGATTGTGTTTAGTTGAGAGATGTAATGATAGGATTTGGGGATTGAGAGCTGAGAGACGGAGTTTATTGGTGCTTTTTAATGATTTGGAAGGACGAGCAATTGGGATGAGTGATGTAGAATTGAGTTTGGCTCGATGATTGAAAAGTTATTCAATATGGTGGGCTTGCGGACGACGAGTAACGGGTAGCTCACCATCCGGTGTCCGCCCGGGTGTCGCCACTGTGTGGACCACCCGGAGGACACCGTGGAGCATACAGTAAAATTCTGACACTATCTCCCGCTCCGCCCAAGAGCGGGATTTGTCATTAGATGATTTTTCCACCTAAAAAAAAAACACCATCCCGTGTTCCGGTAACCGTCTGGGCCAAGCCCGTGTCGTCACGTAATGTCCCACGCGCGTCTCAAAAAGGTAATAATAATAATAAATATCATTTATTTCTCTCATAAAGATACATTGTAACACAAGTTTATTATAAAAGATATATGTCAATTTATACGCTGTTTCCATCATAAAAGTTTGGAATGTGTTTCCCCTTGACATCAAAAAAGCTGAAAGTAAATTTTCCTTCAAGCGTAAAATTCGGAACTACTACTTGAAGTCCTCTCAATCTTAGTTCGGTCTTCGTCAGAATTATTATTAAGTTCTCTTAATCATTTGATATTTTTCATAGTATTTATTTGTTTATAATTTTAGTATATATATGTATTTTATTATTATAAATAACTTTTTTTTTCGGTTTGAAGTATCTGTTATTTGTTTATTGTGCAAACCTACCACAGTGTTGTCTTACCGCACAGTGCTGTCTACCAACCCAAAGGTTGACTGGTAGAGAATGCCTTGTTGCATTAAGTCCACCTATATATATATACCATTACTGTATATGAAGTTTAAATAAATAAATAAATGTCAGCGATAGATGTCAGTAAACCGTAAGAGCTCAGCAGGGCCGAAGCCTACTGGGGCCATGAGTTGACTTCTAGGGAAACTTCTTTCGAGGGAAACCGGTGGTTTTGAACGCAAAGGGCAACTGAAGGAACATAGGTATGGTTTTAGTCAGTAAAAGTCTGACACACCCTCTCGCTGCGCCCATGAGCGGGAAAAGTCAGTATATAATTTCCCATCTAAAGTCGACTTGCTTTTATGAAACGATAAGTAATGAGTTCACAATTTGTACTTTTGATACTCGATAAGGCCACGGGGAATTTCTGAAAAGGAAACCCTAGAACGCCAAAAGGTAACTGAGGACACAACTTATTTATTTATTTATATATACTTTATCGCATATCAAGTTACAAATTTACGAATTAAAATTGTAATACAACAAAAAACATACAATTGGCGGCCTTATCGCACTCGGCGATTGGCTTAGAGCGAGGGAAATCATTAGATGATTCCCCACCTCAAAAATATTATTAACATAATGTATTAGAAATTTACATAATCATTATTTCTTTGTCTTTCAAAGACTCAAAGTCGAAGTAACGCCGAAATCCGCGTAAATTTTAAAATATTACGCGTTCTATTTGTAGGAAATTTATTACAAGAACGTAAATAATCGAACTTCTTCAAGTAGTCTGTAAATATCGAAAACCAGGTCTACAAGAATTGGGAGAAAGCGCGCACGCCGCAAAATAGGTATTACCTTGTATACAAAGGTTAAATATTTTTAGGAATAGCATTTTTGTTACTCTATACGATGTAAGGTTACCCTTGTGAATGTGAAAATAAATCATCTATCATTTCGCTCTTTTATTTATATATCTTTTCGTGTGTCATGGTTTCTTTTTTTATTTATTTTTGACCTCTGACGTAAAAGAGGGTTTATTTTTGTGAGATTGTACGTCACAACAAATATGTTTCTAACAAATGTTTTTTGGGAGTTTTTGACGGGATTTGGTCAGTCAAGTTCAGGGGCTGTTTTAATTATTTGCAAATTATTTCTTGTGGATATTGTCATTTAAAATTTATGTAGTTTTGTATCTCATCGTCTTTTGAGGAAAGAACCACACAGATTTGAGTGGACCGGTCCGGTCAGTGCAAGCAGTAGTTTTAGTCAGTATTCGTATAGCTCAACTTAGGACTACCAAGGAGCTCAACGATTTGACGAACAATACCAAGAAAATGTTTTGGTTGTAGAAATACTCAAGTTGCTTTACTCACTGCAAACATACGTCAAAATAACTGAAAAAAAAATGATTCACATAGTCCTCATACTTACAATTATAAACGAAAATATATAAAATAAAGTGATATAAAATAAAGTATAGAAAAATGTAATATTTAACAAAGTTATTATTTATGTCAAAAAATCTTTAAAAAATAAATTCATATTGATCACAATTGAACATTAAAAGAGAAGAAAAAAATTGACAACAATTTTGGAGCGTACTGGAGCAGGTCAATCCCTAGCCTTTTTGTCCTCAAGATAGTCCTATATAGTGTAAAGATCCTTTTGCCTACAGCTGTGTATCTCGAAATAAAGCAGGTACTTATAAAACTAGGTAGAAAAGCAGGAAGCGAGGCAGTAGGCAAGCTATGTATAGCAAATGTATGTAGCTATATCATGTCTCTCCTAATCCTTCGTTCAACACAGTACGTTAAATACAGTGGAACCGCAAGTCAAACAAACTTATGCTACATACATACCAACTTATAAACATATGTACTTATATATGTATGTATGTAATCTGTAGTGTTGTACAACTTAACTCATTAGATACTATCTTACTAACGACATGTACTGCTTAGTTCGAGGCACTTCCGACAGAGGACGTATCTTCAAGGATAGTGATTCGAAGGGTAGGTAGAGAAACAGGGTAATGCAATTAAAGAGGTGGTATGTAATAGGTGGGGTAGTACTTTTTTATTTTTTTCTTTTGTGAAATCATCTTATAACATCCCCGGCACTTGGGCAGAGCGAGAGATAGTGTTAGTCTTTTACTGACTAAAAACCCACTCCTGTTCCTTCGTTGTCTTTCGTACCAGGGCCGAGTCTTCCTTTCAGAATCAGACCCTTGGCTCCAGTAGGTTTCGACCCTGCTGGGCCCCTACAGATCGGAATTCCGGCTGCGATTGGGGCGTGAGGACCGTTGCCTCACGCGATCTGTCGCCTCCTTTGTTAGCATTACTGCTTTGCAGAAGGAGGCGTCAGCCTGCCACTCCTTCTTGCTCCGGACCACGGCCTGTACTAAGGCCTGGAGCGAGAGATAGCCGCCAGCGAACGCTTCCACGAAGACAATATTGAACAGAAAGCAGTGGTTGAGGGTATTACTCCCCTATTCTAAGTCACTATGTAGAGAGAATGGTCATGTGGTTAACGCATTAGTATATCGTTCTCTGCACATCTTGCCTCAGACATCCACTTCACTATATGTTTTATTTTTATATCCTTGTTTGTGTACAACTTACACTAAATATAAGGTACTTTACTAACAAAATGGACCATATTGTTGTCTTTGAAAATATGATTTTTATTCATATATACATTTTCAGTACATATTTTTAAAACACAAAAAAAAATAATTTCAAAATATAATAAAAAACTAGCCTTTGCCCACAGTTTCGCCTGCGTACATTAATTATAGCCTATGTCACTCAGGATTAAAGCTGCTTTCTATCGGTGAAAAATTTTTAGCAATTAAACCAGTACTTTCAGAGATTAATTACCTCCTACAAACAAGAAAAAAAACAAACTTTATTTCTTTATCACATTAGTGTAGAAAGTAGTTCGCCGGTGTCGGAAGCAGGGGCCAAGCTGCCGGTAGTTAGGGCTCCAGAGACAGGAATCTCCTCAAATTGCGAGCAGTATTGAGGAGAACTGCCTTCTGTATCAGGCCCTTGATCTAACCGCGCAACGACAGCTTTAACAGTGGGTCGTCGAGGCCAAATTGTTATTATTAGGTTCAAAGGTAGTAAAATTTTACTATAGAATAATTAAGATTTCCAAAAAAACTAGAGAAAAATACTAGTTATGTAAAAGTAATACATTTCAGTATAGAACGGCGTTCCAATTCGAATACATAATAGTACAGTCGTAAGTCGTGATACTAAAGTTACTTCTCCCAGTCACAAAGATTTGACAGTGCGCATAATAACACAATTATTATAATCATAAACGAAACTGCAATAAAACTGCACTCCCCAGAAACTTGGCGTTATTATCCGCCATCTTATTTCAGAACTGTCATTTAAATCAAAATGGCCGCTTGCCTGACGCGATACACCTCAACTTGAAGGCACATAACTTAGCCAAGTTTATACAGCGCTGTTGAGGCTTACTTGTTATGAGGACAGTTCAAGTTTTGGGCGACAATAATGTACTAAGTTTCTATTAAATATTGGCCTCTCTCTGGCCTGGCTTATAGTTCCGACATTTTAGAGGTAGGCTGGCTGTGTGTTTGCGATTAGGAATATTAATTTTAGTTTAAAAAAAAGTTTAATCAAAAACTTTATAAATCAGACTCAGTGGCGTAGCTATAATGATACGGGGGCCCCGTGCTAAAGGGGCCCTAACGCGACATGCCAAAGATTTGTAACGTGAAATCCACAGTCTTCTTGTATTGATAAGAGACTACTAGTGAATGAATAATGATAAGTATAAAGTTCTAATAGCCTAGTAGCTCCGCTCGTTCTTTTTTCTACGTGTAAGACCACAAGAAAACTTAACTTCAAACGAGCTCATGTTCATCAAGACCGTTCCTATTTCAGTCAGAGTAATCCAATTTTTGAGCTCGGTCCTACATGATGACAAAACCACTTCTTCCATTTTTCGCGAGTTTGTACGGTTTCTAGTCAATATCACCATTATGGCATATCGGGACTTTGTCGCGTCGTCTCAAGGTACTACTAGTTCTATGCTAGTACGACCTATTTGATAAAAAAAAAAATGTTTAATACGGGGCCCCTCAGGGCTTGCTACGCCACTGAATTCGAACCCCGTTTTTCACTTCGATCTGGATGGATAAGGTCTTCGTAGACCTTTGGAAGAACTTTAATCTTCATTGAAACGAATGGATCTGCACTCGTCTGAACCCCAGAAGTTTGTTCAGTCTTGCTTTGTGGGCTTTTTTGGTGGGAAATCATCACAATTCTTTCCGGTCTAGGTGGAGCCAAACACCAGTGTGTTTTAGACTTTTTTTTTGTTCCTTCAATTTCCCTTTGCGTTTCAGGACTATGGTTGTTGCAATAAAAACTACGATGTACTCATCATCTTCCTGCCCTTGTACCATTCTACTTAAGAACAGCGCAATACGTTTTTTTCTTCCATTCTGTCCTGTCAACCGTCACGCTATCACTGACTCCCTTTTCATTCATGTCACCCCTACACGATCGATCAATTTTCTTAAAGTTACAATTTACTGTCAATAAAAAAATCGGAAGACTGATTAATGATTACATCATGCTGTTGTCAGCGGACAGGTACAGATATTGTAACATTTTTTGAGGTAGGTAATCAAATAAAATAGGTAATAAAATCAAAAAACGGTGATCTGATGACATTTATAAAGAATTCAGGAAAATACTGGATGGGCAAGAACCATGATAAAAAAAAATAGAAACAGTTGAAGAAGGCCTTTACTCCGAATGAGATTCATACCGGTAAACATATAACTAACTTTACTAACAAAAACTAGTTTAAGTGAACCTACTTATACTACTGACAACTCTAAAAATGAGTACGACCGTGGCATCACCGAGGGCCTTAACAGAATATCAGCGCTACGTTATTCATCGTTTTAAATATCGCAGCATACGCTTAGTTAGGCGCCTTTTTGGCCTTGCACAGATTTTAAAGTTATTTTTTTTTCCATACTTAAAATTGTACTGTATGTGTGAGGTATGAAGAACGTTTTTTCTTCTTCTTCTCTTCTAAAAATGTAAAAAAAAAAAATAAGAAATGAAAATAAAATGGCTTTATTATTATTATACTCTGTAAACATTCAATTATTTCCAAATAGATCTACTAATACATCACCAAAACAAAACAATCGATGAAGCCAACGTCTAAAACCAATCAATATCGCAACTAGAGGATTATTTCGTCGACCACAATTGACAAAATTACCCAAATCATGTGCAACCAGCTTTATCACTTATGGCGCCCGATATCTAGATTACTGCTAATAAATTGGAATAGCGATCGTTGATCTAATGATGCCTGGGACCCCTAACTACGCTTACCTAAGCGATCGTTAGGCTTTGACACAATTCCTATGTATGTGTGTGTGTGTACTTATAGACAGCGCGTTCTGTTTCATATGCGCCTCAAAGAAATGTCAGCAAAATTGATGGGGCCAGTTAGGGTGTTTTTGATAACGTGCGGATTTCATCACGCATGCGGGATTGATTGGGAGAAGTTTGATTTTTTCACAGCTTCTAGAGACCGCAGACCTGAGTATACGGTTTTAATTTCAACTTGATCCACGCGTTCCCGAGATACAGGGTCTTGACAGACAGACGGACAACAGAGTGATCCTATAAGGGTTCCGTTTTTTCCTTTTGAGGTATGGAACCCAAAAAATAAAATTCTTAATATGTTTTAATTGTGTCTAAGTTCTAGATTGTTTTTGTGTGCGTGATGTCTGCACGCACACCTTGTGTAGCTTTGTGCACTACATTGATAGGTATTGGTAGTATCAATACAGATGCCCATATATTTTCCTCCTATTAAGAGAGATAATTTCTTAAAAAAACACTACCCAAGTGCATTTAAGTCGGGCTTGCGGACGGCGAGTAAAGGGTAGCTCGCCGTCCGACCGTCAGGTAACCAACCGGACCGAGCCCAAGCCGCCAACGGCGCGTTGTATTCCACGTGCGCCTCAGGAAGATGTTAGCAACCGTAGGGAGCCAGTAGGGTCGAAGCCTACTGGGGCCATGTGTGATGCGAAAGAGAACCCCGGGCCCTAGAACAAAGGCAAAGAAGGAACAGGAGTGGGTTTTAGTCAGTAAAAGTCTGACACGTCCTCCCACCCCGCCCAAGGGCGGGAGACGTTATTGAATGATTTCCCACCTTAAATGAAAAAAATGCATTTAAGTACAATTTCAGCGCTTGAATTATGATAATGACATAATTTTCTAATTGGAGTGTATAAGGGAATAAATTATACCAGTTACATGTTGTATGGTCATGGCAGAGAGATAGAAACAGATTATTCAAAATCTGACGACTGTCGTGATTGACTGATTTGACGCTGAACTTATTTTTATTCAATCATTTGACTGGACTGTTGGTCTAGTGGTTAGTAACCCTGATTGCTATGCCGGAGGTCGTGGGTTCGATTTCCACTCAGGACAAATATTTGTGTGATAAGCACGACCATTTGTTCTGTGTCTGGGCGTAATTTATATATAAATATGTATGTATTTAGAAATATATAAGTATGTTTATCAGTTGTCTAGAACTCATAACACAAGCTCTGCTTAGCTTGAGACTAGACGGCGTTGCGTGATAGTTGTGGAATCACTACATTGTATAAAACAAAGTCACTTTTCGTGTCTGTCTGTCCCTATGTATGCTTAGATCTTTAAAACTACGCAACGGATTTTGATGCAGTTTTCTTTAATAGATAGAGTGATTCAAGAGGAAGGTTTATACGTATAATACACGCACAATATATTAGAGAAACACTGATGATTTTAGAGGTTTCTAATGTGATGTCGTAAATAAACACAATTTTTGCACTTACATTGCAAACGCTGGCTGAACCCTAAGAGATAGATCAAAATAATGTACTACAGTATTGTACACCTTAAAAAGGTCTACAAAAAAGTCTGCAATGGCATATGTCTATCTTTTAGGTGCAACCTACAATGATCAGCATTGCACCCGTGCGAAGCCGGGGCGGGTCGCTAGTATTATATATAATATAATAATAAATCACCTTTCACAAGCAGTTTTTTGACAATAATAACGATAAGTGGACAAACCCATACATTTTCATGAACGTCATTACAATATGCACATTTCCATAAAACTTTTTGCGAGCTCAATCCTCAAGTGCCTACATGATAATGAAGCCATTACCAAGACATTACCATGTTCGGGGCCCTAAATAGTCCCTATTGACCCCTGTCGGGCCCTAATGTGGGACATTTCGGGGCCCATTCGGTTTTATGTGATCGTATTTAGTTGGTGGCCTGAACAATATCTATGGTGTTGTTGCGAATATTTCACCTGTAGTGATGGAGAGTCATGGGGATTGTGGAGCGAATTGTTATTTACAAAGGTCAAAGTCCCTTTTCAGTAAATCACTTTTCTTTTTTTGAGGTGGGAAGTTAACTAATAACTCCTTTCTCTGGGTGGCGCGAAAGGGAGTGTTCGACTTTTACTGACTAAACCCATTTTTACAGACAGACAGGTTTCTTGGTCTGGTCATGGGTTCGATACCCATCCAGCACAAATGATTGTGCGATGAGCACGATCGATTGTTTTGTGTCTGGATGTATTTTTTCTATAGCATGTATATAAGGTGTTTTGACGAGTTATGCGAACATAAATGTATGGAGCAGCTGATTTTTTTTTCGCGATTTCAAGTTTGGTCCCATAGTAAAAGTTATTCTTAATGAGGAGTACAATGTCCCCTCGAAATTCTTAAAGTTAATTTTTTAACACCTTATATATTTACAAATATATAAGGTGTGGCCGAGAGTGGCCTAGAGGTCCAGAACAGATTGGAGGTGTGGTGGCACAGACTGGAGAGTGTTGGCCTGAAATTGAGTAGAACCAAAACGGAATACTTGTTCTGCGATTTCGGCGGTCTCTCCAATCCAGTGCCTTTAGCTCTAGCTGGAACGCCCATACTGATCTGCTTTGACTTTCGTTACCTCGGGTCACTCATCCAAGGGAATGGTGAGGTAGACCGGGACGTAACACATCGGATCAACGCAGGATGGATGAAATGGAGACAGGTCACGGGAACAACTTGTGACCCACGGATGCCCCTCAAGTTGAATGGTAAAATCTACAAGTCCGTGATAAGGCCTGTCATACTGTATGGATCAGAATGTTGGGCTGTGAAAAAGACGGATGAAAAAAGATTGCATGTAGCGGAGATGAGAATGTTAAGATGGATGTGTGGTGTGACGAGAATGGATAAAGTGAGAAATGAATATATTAGGGGAAGTTTGAAAGTGGCGCCAGTGACTGAAAAGTTGAAAGGGAATCGTTTGTCTTGGTATGGTCATGTGAAAAGGAGGGATGAAACGCATGTTACTAAAAGAGTTATGAGTTTACATGTGGATGGATGGAGAGGAAGAGGGAGGCCAAAGAAAAGATGGATGGATTGTGTGAAGAGTGATATGAAAGAAAAGGAAGTTAGTGATAGCATGACGAGTAACAGGGCAGAGTGGAAGAAAAAAACGTGTTGCGCCGACCCCAAATAACACGGGATAAGGGCAGGAAGATGATGATGATGATGATATATTTAGAAATATATAAGTAAGTTTATTGGTTGTCTAGCACTCATAGCACGAGTTCTGCTTAGTTTGGGACTAGATGGCGTTGAGTGAAAGTTGTGGAATATTATATTGTTATCTGTGTCTCCTTCGGTCGACTTTTGCGTTCCCTGCTGCCCTGGCTAATATGGCCCAGGCGACGTTCGGTGACCGAGATTCGCAATTTGGACTTCAGCCACCCGGGGCATCTTCTGTGGCGGCTGGGATGTGATTATATCTTCTCCCTCACGATTTCCCTCCTAAAACTTTAATTCAAAAGATATCAAACTGCCTAGATATTTTAAAAAAGCGCTAGCTCTATAATTTTCAAACTAAAACCAGCTCTTTTTCAAAAAATACCATAAATATACTACGCAACAATATTATCAACACTTATGTATGTATATGTGAAATAAAATTACCATAGGCAAGCACGGTAAGACCGTTAACCCTAAAATGCGGCGTTTACTTTAAAACTCGAGTATTACAATAAAGTGGGCCGTTAATTATAGTCAGTTTACAGGTTAAGCTCACGTTAATTTGTAATACAACAAGCTTTTACGGGAGGGGTGTATGTTCGCAAGTTTTTGGCTTTTAAAAACAAAAACAGTGAAATACTGAAACGGGTTGGTATACTAGGAAGGGTGGACGGAACAAGGCTGCCAGAAGCAGGCAAAATTGGCAGGAAGTAGTGCGACGTATCCTGATGGCTTCCGCAGAGCTACCTTTGTGATGACCACGACTACTTTGGCAAGAGTGAAACGACCAAGAAGAAGATACAATTATCTTGTCTTGTATCAATTTTTTAGTTTAAGTAAGGGTTATATTTATATAGGTTTATGTATATGTTATATTTTATTTACAATCATCCGTGCGTCACTGCGGGGTGCCAGCTGAAAATCAGCGCTGGGTGTCTAACGCCCAGCAATTGCTGAGTTGCCGACCCTTTCGGTTCGGGTACGCTCAGCGCAACTATATTGTAAATCTGTACTTTTTTGTGTTGTTGCTTTTTGTATTGCCTGCATCGAATAAATAGTATTCTATTCTATACACTAAAAACAATATAAACTCACACACATTGACTTCAGCGCCATCTAGTCACAACATGGCCACGCTCAGCCTTAAGCTTTCATCTTAAATCAAAAACACAAAACTTAGACCATTTAAGTAAGAACACACACTTGACTGAAACATCTCACTTACGACTCCCCATAACAAATGATTTACAATATACCCGTAATGGAGCCTTCTCCAAAATGCTCAAGTAAATGCCGTTTAAGTACAGCCGTTAAATTAATTGATGGTATCAATTAAGACAAAGGTGTTCATGTGATTTATTTGAGCGCATCAAAAGTTAGCGGCGCTTTGTCAAGCATTCGCTTTAAAGCGCTGTATCGCTTAGGATTTGTTAGTGAAGCAAGTTGATAGAAGACAGTAGTTAGTGACTTTGTTGCTTAAGCATAAATCTGTGAAACCTTTGCTCAACTATGTTGAACTCAGCTTCAGTATTTTACTTGGAGTAACTGCTGATGGAACGGGCTATACTAGGAGTTACCTTGAGTGATCGCATCAGAAATGAAGATATCCGCAGGAGAAATAAGGTCACCGAAATAGCACGAAGAATCGCCAATTTTCACAGAACAGATGGTCAATGGGGACTAAAGGTTCTAAAGTGGCGAACACATACCGGAAGACGCAGCTTTGGTAGGTCACGCAGGGTAGACTGATGACCTGTTGAGGGTCGTGTGAATCCGATGGATGCGAGACGCACAAGACTGGTCGTTATGGCGACACTTGGGGAGGCCTATGTCCAACAGTGGATGTATTTGATGGTGATGATGAAATGCCGACTTCAGTGTCGTGGTGGTCTAGTGGTTAAGGCATCTGCCTCTAATGCACGAGGTGAACAGCTTTTTGAGGCGCGCGTGAATCACAACATGCTATAGACCCGGTCCTGGCCTTGGAAGGTTCAGACAGCGGTTTCATTCGTAGTTCGTTGATAGTCGTTACAAGTAGTCAAACGTCAGAAAGTTTGACCATCAGTCAATCCGAAGAGTAGTGTTGTCCAGTAACTGGGCTGTGAAAAGGCTAGAGAGATGATGATGAACTATTGATCTGAACTCCTCAGCCCAGTAATTGGATAACATGATATCCCTTTTTACAAGCATTTATTTATTTTCACCTGTCCCGATGTTTGTATGTCTGTAATCATACCTTGCAAATTAAATTTGATCCACTTCCTGGTTACCGATTGAGCTGAAATTTTGCATGCTTGTGTAAATCAGATGACAATGCAAAATTATTATGACTTGGAGCTGATCTGATGATGGAACCGGAAGGTGGCCATAGGAACTGAGATAAACCTATTGTGTTTGAGCTTTTTGGAATGGTCTTGATGAGTGTTAATTATATAGGTATATGGGGAGTGCCAGAATGTTACTGATTAATTCCTACCTGTATTCTGGAACACGGTATCTCTATAGAACATACCCGCTGCCCAACACGATACTCCTCAAATGTAAAATTTTCTGGTTACTGTCTGCCGTAATGACTGTCAAAAATCTACCTCCTCAGTAGCTAATGGATGGTCACCCATCCATAGGCCGACCTAGGAAGATGCTACTTGAATTTGGACATCGACCTGTGTAGTTGTTGTTATTTAGCAATGAGCAGAGGCCCGACTACGCGATCTATGTGTCCACCTAAACTGAACTGTTAAAAGGATAGCGCTGTAAAGAGTGTATAGCTCCATTCTTCGTTTTCGCTCGCACGGCTGACATTTTAGCATATTATGGTAAGCCGGTCGCATTTAAAGTTAGCGGTGCTTTATCAAGCGTTGGCTGCAAAGCGCTGTATCGCTCAGGATTTGCTAGAGGTGCATGTTGATGGAAAATAGTAGCGGGTTTGTTACACGGCAATACCATCTATGCTCAAACCGTACCAATTGCTGTGGAGAACAGCTCTCAGGTAAACTAAGCCCAGTAGAAAAATGAAACAATTGACTGCTGATGCCACAGCTAGATTACTTTGCTTATTTTTACAGTAATATGTCTTATGGCATTTTGTTGTGAAGATCTGTAGCTGATTTAACGTCAATTTTCGTATTGAAAAAGAGGACAATCCGGGAAATTTAAAAGAAGGACCTATCCTCCTCCCTTAGGAATATAATCAAGGAAATCGATATAATGATTATGCTTTTATTAATTATATTTAAAAAAAAAAACAATGTTATTTGCAACTATTTAGGAATGAGAAGCTGTTATCAGCATAAAATAAATACACGCAATAAATATGATATTTGAGTATTCAAATGAAGACTAGTAAATAAAAGCAAGTTGATCCTGATTTAGCTTTCGTTGTTTATAAGTGCCCAAGTAGGCCTGTGTAAAATATTGTGAATCGAATCGGTAAAAAAAAACCTTTTTCCCCAAAGAAAAATCATCGACATAACAAAAAATCAATTCAACCTACATACCGTAAAAAACTAGCAAGAAAGACATTTCGTACTCAATATTTTCCGAGTTTGCCCGAACAATCCCGAAGTCACATTTGTTAAGAATTTGTCAACTTGCAAGGACGAAATACTGGGTGTCAGTTGTGTTACAATGAAAACTTAAACGTTACGCCACTGTGGCGTGTACGCCTCAAGGGTAGCTTGGCAGATGGGGGCTATGTTTGTGGTTATATGTAGGACAAATTGGTTATTGAGGGGTTTATTACAGTGCCATTACTATGTCCTATGGGAATGGCGATGCTGTGTTTGTTATAATATCTAATGGAAACTTGATTGTTTTTTTTTTGCAACCAACTTTGTACCGAATAATTACAATCGCTCTAAAAAGCATAAATTATGTAATACCCGGCTTTGTCGCGCTATATTAGTTCGATCCATCTCTCCAATACCGTGTATGCTAACGATGCTCAAAGCGTTTGTGGAGACCGACCTTGGGTTAGACATGTTTACTGATGAATAAAAGCCGATTTTGTTAGAAAGTTTGCAGTTTTGTGATGATAAATCCATAATAATAAAATAAATTGACAACTTTGACTTATTTTTTACAATAGCAAGATTGTTGTTTATTTGTATTGAAAAAGTATATACATATATATAAATTAAAATATAATTTCATAGAAAAGTACACTAACGATGAATGTCATACCATAAGATAATAACAAATTTTATCCAAATCCACACAGCCGTTTGAGCGTGAAGAAGTAACAAACATATATATACAAAATTAATTTTAGTATATGCGACACCTGAATATAGTTTGTTATTTTTAATATTTAAAAAACGGTCACAAGTTGGACCACCGACACTAAGTACAATACAAATCACGGCAGGTCATAGCGGGCATTAGACGCCAACGCATAGCTGGGTGCGGGAGCAAAACAATTCCTCAGTCGCCCGGATGACCCAGTGACCATGTATTTGTGCGAACAACCAGGTAACATAACAAGCTTATAACTTTGTGATTTTTCATGATACAGCTATGAAATTTTGTACATAGATTCTTTATATAAAAATACTAGACACGTGTCTCGGGTTTCGCATATACTTAAACAAATGTTGTATAGGTACATTGAAACTGTTGCTTTCATAATATTCGCGTGATGACAATGAAATGGTATCTAATTCCATTTAAGTCTGTTAGCATCGTTTTGAAGGTGAACTCAGTTCATTTACCCTTAATTTCGTAGTAGACAATTCATTAGCCACATGCTAGGTAAACGACATGGTACTATAACATCGCCTATGACTAATCAATTGAATAGTATTGTATTAATAAAACGCTTGAAAACAATTTTTTTGGGTTCTGTACTTCAAAAGGAAAAACGGAACCCTTATAGGATCACTTTGTTGTCCGCCCGTCTGTCTGTCAAGACCCTTTATCTCGAGAACGCGTGGAGGTATCAATTTGAAATTAAAACGATATAGTCAAGTCTGCAGTCCCTTGAAGCTGTGAAAAAAATAAACTTCTAAGTTAATGAAAAAAAAAGATACGGCCGCTTATGTCGCGAAAATCGTAAATTAGACGCTCCTAAAGAAATCGAAATTAACAGGGTACTTTATGTTGACCTAGAGCCCTGAAATTTGGCATGAAGCAAGGTCTTATAGCATCACGTGACTGACCACGTGACTGAGCGTTGAGATGCGTCAGAACAAAGGCATCGGAGGCGTGACCTACTCGAGGCGTTCGACGCAAGAGAATCGAAATGAAACGGTCGTAACTTGGCTAAGGGGGCTGTGTTATTGTAATCTAAATTTTGTCATTTTTGTATGTTATATCAATTTTAAATTCCTAAATTGTTAAATAGTGTATGCCCAATCGGTAGCTTTTTGAATTGCCATTAATACTTTAACTTTGACTTTGACAATCTCAAAAGTTTCCGTAAGAAGTTATATCTCTGTCGTCATCATCATCGTCATTTCAGCCACTGCTGGACATGGAGCTCCGAGAACTATTACCACCAGTCCAGTCTCATGCTTCTCTCATCCAGCGGACTTCAACCTTCACCAGCCCCCCAACGCTGTATCGGTCGCCACTCCGGAATCTTTCGACTCCATCGATCATCCAATGGATGTTGGACGCACAGGACCGGACGTTGTGACGACACTTGGCAGAGGCATATGTTCAACAGTGGACGTCTTTCGGCTATGTGTAAGCAAAAGTTAGGCATAGTAAAAGACAGTTTTAAATTTTAATTATATTTTTCTTACTTGTTCTCAGTTTACCCGTCGTGTGGACACCTTATATGCGGCATAACGTGACCTTGTCGCGACAAACCAGCATCCCGAACTTGCTCTCAAGAGTCCGAAAGCGTGCATTTATCATTGTCCATCTGAACATGTTCGTGATTAAATTATTTACTTTGACAAAATTCTGTGTTTGTTAGATGAGTATAGTTTTGAGTGGATCTCCGGTTATGATAATAGGAACTTCTGCTAGCGGGTTTGCCCGTGTGGAAACAGAAAATTATTCTAAGAGAAAATACTTCCGAGATAAAAAAAGTATCCTGTGTCCTATTCCACGGCATTGTCTCCCCATGTGCCAAATTTCGTAGAAGTCAATCTTTTCAGTGAGAAGAAGTAAATTTCGTTATTACAATATTACTGTGATCGGTCTATTTCACGAAAAGAAAAGGTACAATAATTAATAACCACGATTGCTTGCTCCGTGTTTTCGATTTCAGGCTATCGTATTATTTTCAGATATTTTACAAAATTGTTTTACTACTATTAGCCTGCGTTTTCAGTCAGAAACTGCTTGTCGCATTTCAGGTTTTAACTCTGAAACATTTAAAAAAGTGTCAAAAAACGCCTCAGTGCAATTCTAATTTTTCATTTATTGATACTTATGCTCAGGGCAAGGCTATGCTCGGAGTTTCCTTGCGTGATCGAATCAGAAATGAAGATATCCGCAGGAGAACCAAGGTTGCCGACATAGCGCGAAGAATCGTCAAACTTAACTTAACTTTTCACCCTTGGGTGGAGCGAGAGGGCGTGTTAGAATTTTACTGACTAAAACCCACACCTGTTCCTCTTTTACCTTCGTTTCAGGACCCCGGGTTCACTTTCCCACAACTCGTGCCTCGCCTCGACCCTGCTGGGCTTCTACGGTTTGCTGACATCTCCTTGAGGAGCGTGTGGGACACTTCGCATCATCCACGACTTAGGCTTGATCCGGGCGGATACCGGACGGTCGGACAGCGAGCTACCCATTGCTCGCCGTCCGCAAGCCCACGCCTAGGTTGGCTGGAAATCGGGATCAGAATTCTAGCGGCTAGGCCGTGAGGGGCGTTTCCTCGCGCGTGCGTCTACCTCCTTTGCTAGCATTACTGCTTGGCAGAAGGTGGCGACCGCCTGCTACTCCTCCTCGCTCCGAACCATGGCCTGTACCAAGGCCCGGTGCGAGAGATGGCTGCCACTGACCGCCCCCACGAAGACACGGTGGTGCTCTGCTCAGGTGGGCACACCTCTACCTTATGCTCCACCGTGTCATCCGGGCGTTCCACACAATGGTGAAACCCGGGCGTTTCTTCCACACGAATCCGGTGCAGGAACCTCCCGAACTTACGATGTCCGGTGAGGACCTACGTCATGCGGAAGGTAAGGACGTCGTGAGGTCTTTTCAGCCACTCTTCAAAGAGGGGACTTACTGCCATAATTGTGGCCCGCAAAAACCTGAGATCTACAGGTAACTAACGGTTCACATAGACCTTCAAATGGCAAGAAAACATCAATCCAGTCAAGACATCTGACAAGCCACACACGTCCATAATTATATGGGTAGGTAGTTACAATAAAAACTAATGAAGCGACCTTTATCGACCATTAAACGCATTCGTGAGACATTTGCCAGATTTTGGTTCGTTCCTTGGTTATGTTTGATCATTAACGTCATTTGTTAAGGTAGATATAATCTATTGTATCTAATGATAATAATTAGGAAACTCATCCTCTTCCTGCCCTTGTCCCGTGTTATTTGGGGTCGGCGCGACACGTTTTTTTCTTCCACTCTGCCCTGTCACTCGTCATGCTATCACTAACTTCCTTTTCTTTCATATCACTCTTCACACAATCCTTCACATTAATTAGGAAACTAAACATTCAGAATTTATTTGGGACACATATGGAAACGAAAGTCATGTTGTAAAACGTGTCGAGATCACAATCCCGATTTCCAGCCACCGTAGGCGCGGGCTTGTGGATGGTGAGCAATGGGTAGCTTGCCGTCCGACCGTCTGTTAACTGTCCGGATCGAGCCCAAGTCGTCGACGGTACGTACTGTTCCACGTGCGTCTCAAGGAGATGTCAGCAAACCGTAGGGGTCCAGCGGGGTCGAAGCCTACTGCGGCCAAGGGTCTACTTCTGAAAGGAAGACTCGGCCCTGGTATGAAAGTCAACGAAGGAACAGGAGTGGGTTTTTAGTGAGTAAAAGTCTGACACACCCTCCCACTAAAGAGCGGGGAATGTCATTGGATGATTTTCCCATCGAAAAAATTAAAATAGAAGTCGGAAAAGAAAAGATGGATGGATTGTGTCAGGAGTGATATGAAAGAAAAGGGAGTTAATGATAGTGTGTCGGGTGATAGGACAGAATGGAAGAAAAAAAACATGTTGCGCTGATCCCAAGTAATATGAGACAAAGGCAGGAAGAAGAAAAATCATCTTATCATTCATATGTTGCCGCGTTTTGCAATGATATACGAGTCACACGAACAAGTCAAGTGAAGTCAAGTCAATAGTTTTTTATTTCACATAGGCCTACATGGGCACTTATAAAACGTCAAAAGCTAGTGCACCAAATGGTCGTTTTCTATGGAGAAGAACCGGCAAGAAACTCCATGTATACTCTTTTTAAAAAAAAATGTAGTTCTTACAATATTTCCATATTACAGCATAAGTAGATGTTATGTAACGACAGAACGCATCTATATCTCAGGTTTACCCATTTGGTCGTTTACCTAAGTAGGCAACGAATACGAGGCAATAAAACCTAACAGAGCAATCAACCGTAAGGCTGCTTCTGAAAGGAAGACTCGGCCCTGGTATGAAAGGCAACGAAGGAACAGGAGTAGGATTTTAGTCGGTAAAAGTCGCTACTGTGCTGCGTGTCGCGGCACACGCACGTGTCGGCGCTGAATCACTGCACCAATCGTGCGATCCGTGTTGTCTGTCTCTTTTTTTATTTGATATAAACTAGTACTTGACTGCAATCCCACATGATGGTAAGCAGTGATGTAATCGTTGATGGTGAGGCGCACTAGTTTATTATGAGCCTATTCACTCTATTTGAAGACACCCAAATTATAATCGGATGGGAAGACCGCAGCAGGCAAATTGTTCCAGTCCTTCGATGATTGTTAAGGGGGTCCTCTTTCACTCGCCTATCGTCAACATCGAGCATGGTTTAAAAGTTTGTTGCTTCATCTAACGCAATCCAACGCGGTGTTTGATGAAGAGGCAATGCAAAAAAAGAGAGATAACGCCTGAAAACACTGCTGGAATCATGGAATTACCGAATATAATTCAGTAATTTACTCGAATATTTCACATAACTTGTTCCGTTTTTTTTTAAACTCTTAAAGGTTTTTCAGATCAATTGTCATCATTCAGAATCTTGATTAAATTTGCAAGGCTTCTATTGTTATACTTTATTGTTAAAATAAAATTTTAGAGTAAATTATGAAGTGTCCAACTTCATTCGAAACAGCAGATTTTCAGAGGTCTTTACTGGATTACTATTACATAAATTTATAAATTGATTTCAATCGAAGCCTAGATAATATCCACAAGATACGGTTTTTCCAAAAAATCTAATGAAAAATGTGTCATAACGTCATAATCGCGTAAGAGCGGTTGTATGAAAAACAGTGAAAATGTAGGGCCGTTCGTTGCGGCGACATTTGGTGGAGATCTATGTCCAGCAGTGGACGTCTTTCTGTTGAAATAATGATACTCTTAAAAAATTTCATAATGCTACTCATATAATTTTTCACTAAACCCCTTTAAATTTTGAGGTGAGATAACATCAAATAAATTTTCCCACGCTTGGTTTTTTTTTGGTAGGAAAATCATCTTATGACATCCCCCGCTCTTGGGCGGAGCGGGAGATAGTGTCAGACTTTTACTGGCTAAAAACCCACTCCTGTTCCTTGGTTGCCTTTCGTACCAGGCCCGAGTCTTCCTTTCAGAATCAGACCCTTGGCCCCAGTAGGCTTCGACCCTGCTGGGCCCCTAGAGTTGTTGACAGCTGCTTGAGGCGCGGGTGAAACTGTACGCGCCGTCGACGACTTGGGCTCGATTCGGACAGTTACCACTCGCCCGCACCTATGGTGGCCGGAAATCGGGATCGAAATCCCGGCGGCGGTTAAGGCGTGAGGACCGTTTCCTCACGCGATCGGCCGCCTCTTTTGCTCTTAATGGAGCAAAAGGCGTGTAGAACGGCTTTTTCTTACTAAAACCTACCATTGTTTCTTTAGTTACCCTTTGCGTTCTAGGACCACGTTAACTCATTCGAACTTTCTCGTAGCCCTCCCTTAGCCCCTTTTTTTCCGTTTTGTCTATACAGAACCATGAACTTATATTTGCCTTTCTTAATGCAGCAGAGAAACATCCTACAAAGGAGTACAAAACAAAAACTTTTACCAAGTTCCTTCCCCCAAAACTTGTAACCAAAGCCGGGGGTAAAAACTAGCAAGTAATACGATGCGGCCCTTATTACCGACCACCTAATATGACCAACTTGATTATGTAGTTAAGCTATAATGTCTTACGTGAGCAGGGTTGGGGCCCAATTTAATAACGAACACCATTAGGGTATCTCTGCTAACGTGTAAGTCTTAGTTTACGTTTACGTTTTCCTATGGGGCGTGTGGAAATGCGTTTTACTTATATTCTTCCACATCCTTACTTCAAGATAAATAACTCTTAGTCGAGTCTTTTAAGGGGCTGCAACTCGACATACTTTTTCACTGTTTTTCATACAACCGCTCTTACGCGATCATGACGTTATGACACATTTTTCATTAGATATTTTGGAAAAACCGTATCTTCTCTCATCCATCGCATTCCCTCGACCCTCGCCAGGTCATCGGTCCTCGGTCTCCTGGTGCGACCTCAAGTAACTTAATATAAAGACGGAGGATTATTTTATTAAATGGCGTTAATTTTATGGACTTATTTGCTAAATCACAATTTTGCTGTCACAAAAAGAAACCAACCACATTCGTTTTGGTACAAGGTGCCTATAGACTTAAGACAGGGTCGCCAAAATGGCCTAAACACCTACAAGCAAGGTTATAAAAGCTAAGACCTATAATCCCGTCGATCTAATTTAGGAGAACTGACATTACTACCACAGAATGGTCGAGCTGATATGTAGACAATCTTTTAAACAGAAGGCCGACTCCGTGCAATGAGTGAAAATGCTCAACTCACGCTGGCTCGCTACTCGAGATAGTAAAACTTCTCGAGCTAAAACTCCAAAGTCTTGAGCACCGACACCGAGCTGCTTTTTTCATTATCAAATCATCTAATGACTTGTCCCGTTATGGGCGGAGCAACACCTACGGTGACTGGAAATCGGGGTCGGGGTCACGGCGGTGCTCCGCTCAGGCGGGGCACACCTCCACCGTGTCTGCCGGGCGGTCCACACAATGGTGAAACCCGGGCGTTTCTTATGCACGAATCCGATGTAGGAACCTCCCGAACTTACCATGTCCGGTGAGGACCTGCGTCATGTGGAAGGTGAGGATGCCGTGACGTCTTTCCCGTCACTCCTCAAATAGTGGACTTACCGCCATAATTATGGCGTGCCCAGGGTTAAAGCGACTGTTTAGGCTATGAGAGCGAATGTAACTGTTAAAGTTTTTGTGACTCACTTTAGCCCCATGCTAAAGTGATTCTTAAACTAATTTGCATGTTGACAATTCATAGATGAAGATTATTTCAGTCATAAGCTATGATTATTTTACATTCACTTAAGCTCCGTAGTCAAAAAAGCCTCCATTGGCCTAACATGTGCCAGATTTTTATCACTACATGAACTTGACCTTCTATATTTACTAGTCAGTGATACCGGTTACCTAAGTCTAAATAAGGTGAGCTTAGGAGCGCGTTTCAAAAACGGCCATGTCCGAACCTGTTGCTGAAACGAGGGTAGTATTAAATTGTGGAGCTTAGCATAGTTTAGATACCTACTGGAACCTGTTACTTAGTGTACATTTTCCAGGAACTCTAGGAATACCTAAGTTATTTTGTCTTGTTTTCAAGCTGTATACTGTGTAAACGAAAGATTGATTTTCTGGGAAACCGAGACGAAAATTTAAACTCATTTTCAGGTTTCATTCCAGGAAAAAGTGGTAGTGTATGTAATTAGCTTTCGGTATATTCGAACTTTTTGTGCTTTTTTTTCTCCTATTTTTTTTAGTTAGTTTGGGGCCAACGCTGCATTAAGCGGGCACACACACGGGAGCCCGCGTGTGCTCCCGTGTGTGTGCCGTGTGTTACTGCAAATTAATAATGTAAATATTAGATTTGATTTATTTTTATTTTTTTCACAACACATTACATTTTATACATAATTATATACTTAAATACTATACAGTAAAACGTTATTATAACAGACAATTTTTCTAGAAATCGCCACTGTTAATTTTGGTTCTCAAGAATAGCAGTCATTAGGAAAACAGAGACAGGTATTTGCCAACAAAAAAACGACAGGCATACATGATTGGTCCTGGAACGCAAAGGGTAACTAAAGGAACCCGGAAGGGCTAAGTCAATAAAAGTCTGACACTCCCTCTCGTTTCAACTAGATCGTGACAAATAATTTGATGATTTTCAACCCAAAAATAAATAAAAATAAAACTTGCATAAATTATTATGGCGTGTGGATCAAAAGCCTGAAAGATTCTGCTAACTTTACCGCGTACTTCGAAGGACTGGAAAAATTTTACTGCTGCGGTCTTCCCGTCCAACTATAATTTAGGTGTCTTCAAGGCTAGAGTGAATAGGCTCTTAATAATCTAGTGCGCCTGACCATCAATGATTGCATCTCCGCTAAACATCAGGTGGGATTGCAGTCAGCAATAGTTTATACCAATTAAAAAACAAAAAACGCAAAGGGTAACTAAAGGAACCCGGAAGGGTTTAAGTCAGCAAATAATTTGATGATTTTCAGCCCAAAAAAATAAATAAAACATGCATAAATTATTATGGCGTGTAGATGAAAAGCTTTTGCTATCTTGCAGGTTTCAATAGGACCAGTCTCACAAAGTATCGTGGTGCGGGGACCTAAAGAAACCAATAACAGCAACACACGCGTGTAACATGCTGTAATACAGTAAAACGTTATTGTAACAGACAATTTTCGTGTTCGTCAGCGTCCGTATTACGATCGTGCTCGAACGTGAGCCGAATGGAAACGATGCGATCTTATTATCGTTATGTTTAAATAGGTACATTCAACGCAGGACATAGTACATAAATGATGCTTTGAGATTATTAATATGTAAAAAAACGCAGCTTTGGAAGGCCTCCCACAAGGTGGACCGATGACCTAGTGAGAGTTACGGGAATGTGGTGGATGCGAGGCGCAAAGGACCGTTTCTTTTAGCGACACTTGGGGAGGCCTGTGTCCAGAAGTAGACGTCTTTCGATTCAGAATCAGAAACGTTTATAATTTCAAATAAACCAATTACAGGTACTTTTGAATTGTCAAAATGTCGGTCAGTCAAAAAAAAAAAAAGTGAATCTAAATTGCACGTTCCAAAGCGTAGATCTCTACGGAGAAGAACGTGCAAGAAACTCCATGGACACTCTTTTAAATCATATTATGAGTTAAATAAATCTTGGTTACACATTTCTTGTCGCTTCTAATATGTGAGCACTATGTAGATAAATAATAGAAATAAAAAAAATGAATTAAAAAAAATAGAAATTAAATTAAGCCAAATGGCAGCTAAGAGATGACCAGTCTCAACTGACGGCAGTTTAAGTGGGTGAAGCCGCTAGAAGACGCTAGTATGATCAGAATAATTAATTAAAATAATAACTATCTAACTATTTTATACTACTGATCGGTCATTAGCTCTGTGAGCTATATGTAGCGGCCATTGCTACTAAAATTAAGCAATTTTTAAAACTGGTTCTTTGAGAATCTTCTTTGTTTATATTTAAGGAATGTTAATTTTAATTTCAACCGTATCCTAATTATACAAAAGAATTCTGATTGGACAGTGTTTTTCTGTTTAATTATTATTTCATTTTAATTGAGTTGTAAATAAAAGTTCGTTGATATTATTAATTTTTTACGTTTTTTTTTGCACACAACGGTTCAGAGTCGGCTTAAGGTATTTTCTATCAGTCTACCTTTCGGTGATCGGCGATGAAGCACAATAGTGTGTGTACGTCTTGCTTGACCTGTAATGGAATACCATTACAGGTCAAGCAAGACGTATCAGAATGAGCCATCGACTCTTATCATCTCTTATTTTAGCCATCAATAAGATCGTAAATAAATCACAAAGATAACTTTTTTTTTACTCTACATAAGAGGTTGAAAGGACCGCGGGGAATTCCTGAAAAGGCAACCCGTAGTTCTAGAACGCAAAGGGCAAGTGAAGGACACAGGTGTGGTTTTAGTCAGTAAAAGGCACACGCCTTCCTGCTCCGCCCAGAGCGGGAGAAGTCATTAGATGATTTCCACACTTAAAAAAATAAAAACATAAGAGAAAAAACAAATATTTTTGTCTCATAGATCACATATTTTCTGGTTTTGTATAGATTTTTTTTGTTGGGAAATCATTAAATAATTCCTCCCATTTTATAAAGAGCGAGAGAGCGTGCCAGGCTTTTACTGAATAAAACCCACCTGTGTTCCTTTAGTAACCCTTTGTGTGCCAAGGTCAAGGTAACTCTTAAAGTTCTACAAAAGGAAATCCATAATTTACTTCGTGTGCTTGTTATCTCTCATAGCCATTCACATTCAACATCACCATCATCATTTCAGCCAAAAGACATCCACTATTGGCCTTTCCCAAGCGTCGCCATAACGACCGGTCCTATGCGTCTCGCATCCATCGGGTTCCCGCAACCCTCACCAAGTCATTGCTCCATCGTGTAGGAGGTCTTCCAACGCTGCGTCTTCGGATACGTGGTCGCCACTCTAGAACCTTTGTACCCATCGACCAACTGTTCTGCGAGCAAACCGCCCACTGCCATTTGCCATTTTTTTTCCTTTTTTTTACAACTATCTCGCAGAGTTTGTGTTATGAGTACTAGACAACTGATAAACATACTTAAATATTTCTAAACACATACATATTCTTGATAAATTACACCCAGACACAGAACAAATGATCGAGCTCATCACACATTCATTTGTGCTGGGTTGGAATTGATCCAGGAACTCCGGCATAGCAGTCAGGGCCACTAACCTCTAGACCAACAGGCCAGTCATTCACATTAATTTTTGCAAAATATTTCTTAAGCACTGCTCACCTCACACCGGCTTCACACAACACAATCTAAGTGCATTTAAGTCGGGCTTGCGGATGGCGAGTAATGGGTAGCTCGCTGTCCCACCGTCCGGTAACCGTCCAGACCAAGCCCAAGCCGTCAACGGCGCGTAGTCTTCCACGCGCGCCTCAAGGAGATGTCAGCAACTGTACGGGCCCAGCAGGGTCGAAGCCTACTGGGGCCAAGGGTCTGATTCTGAAAGGAAGACTCGGCCTCGGTACGAAAGACAACGAAGGAACAGGAGTGGGTTTTTAGTAAGTAAAAGTCTGACACTATCTCCCGCCCCGCCCAAGAGCGGGGGATGTCATATTCCCACCGAAAAAAAAACCTCACACCGGCTTGAATATAAACATTCGCACGTCATAACCAATCAATAAAATGACATCGCACTTTTGAACTCGTCAATAAATATTAATAGGCACCCCTATCTTAATCGAAGGTACTCGGTAAATGCGCGAACGGTATTAAAATAACGTTAAATATCATAAAACGCTTTTCGTTACGTTATCGTAACGGTAACGTCTTTGGTTCGTTTTTTTCGTGAAGGTACTTAAGAAGGGGTGCTGATAGTGATTTATAAGCATAATCATATTTATTTTTGTAGTAAAAGATCTTTAGGATTTTTTACTCAAGATTTGGCGACGAAGAAAAACGATTGCATACAGCGGAGACGAGAATGTTGAGATGGTTGTGTGGTATGACGAGAATGGATAAATTGAGAAATGAGTTGTACATTAGAGGAATTTTGAAAGTAGGGGCAGTAACTGAAAAGTTGTAGGGAAATCGTTTATCTTTATATGGTCATGTGAAGAGGAGGGATGAAACGCATATTACTAAAAGAGTTATGATTATACGTGGATGGATGGAGAGGTAGAGGGAGGCCAAAGATAGATAGATTCTGTGAGGAGTGATATGACAGAAAAGGGAGTCAATGAAAGCGTCATGGGTGACAGGACAGAATAGACAAAAAAATGTAACGACAAACTGGTGACATACCCTATGAGTTGAACTTGGCAGTTTTTAACCCCTCGGGGGGGGGGGGGGTATTATTATTACGTAATTGCGCGTTTTTACGTAAATCACCAAAAAAAATTAAAAAAAATTCTATTTCTGGATTTTTCCAGGAAAAATAAAGATACAGAAACCTTCGAGATAAAGAAAAATTCATACAAACGTGTGTACAAAACAAAAATTTAGCATTTTTCAAGGTCATTCAAGTTGTACAGACGTATGTACAATCGGCGCTTACACAGATTTTTTTATATGTAATAATTTTCATTGAATAAAAATAAACTCATATTCACACTTAACCTCACGTCCACTTCTTATTTGCTTCTCATCTCCTTAGTTTTTCCAACTAGCTTGGAGTCGGCTTCCAGTCTTCCAGAATTTTACATGGAGTGACCACCTATCAGACCTCCACGGCCCAGTTTGCTAGGCAACACGATACTCCTTGGATAGACTAATAGTTTGACTTTCTGGAGTCTGGCTAGGTAGGAACAGACACACTGATTTATCAACTGTCAACGATCTACGAATGACAACCGCGATCAACGCCTTTACGTGCTCCTTGAGGCACGGGTTGTCAATAATGTCCTATACCCTATTCAGGAAGCCATGGGACAAAATGTAAACAAACCATAAGAAGGGTTACTTAAAAATATAAGTGAACCTGGACTTAGCAACGCTTGTACTTTTTCTTCACCGAAGAAAAATCGTGCAAAGAAAACGACAATTCATTTGACAGAAAAGGAAACTGTTATTAATGTATTTAACACGGTGAAGAAACTTGGCCTAAGGTACCTACATTGTTTTCTTTGTTTACATTTTGTCTCAAGCCCAGATGAATAGGGAATAGATAAACTTAGAAAGGTACGTATATGATTTGAAAAATTCATATTGGTTCTGCCCGATTTCGAACATTATACATAATAAGCGGATGCCTTAACCACTGGACCATTACAACACACTTTCTATCTGATTCTACATTACAAAATCATTTCCAAACAGGTCACTATCTCAAAACCGACGTTTTCATACATTCCTAATCCTTTACTACCGAACAGTGTCGCCTTGACATTGCATGCGGGGGGTATTCAGAACCCGATGCAGGCTGAATGTATAATACGGGCACGGGAGGGTTGAGCTCGGATCAACGGAGGTTACGTGCTGTCTTTCTCAGGGCTATAACCGTATACGGAGGTATATTTGTCATGTGAGGTTAAATTGGAGCGGTATTTTGTTACAGATATGGTTTTTCGGTTTTAGGATTCTTATATCACGTTTATTCATTTTACAGGTTGGTAGAAAGGATGCCCAAAAAATCAAAAATCAACAGCATTTTATTTCAAATAAACCATTTACAGGCACTTTTGAAATGTTAAGAAGTCAGTCAGTCAGAAAAAAGAAAATGATGCTAATTGCACATTCCAAAGCGTAGATCTCTATGGAGAAGAATGTGCAAGAAACGTGGACACTCTTTTCAATAATGTTTTGTAATTACAAATATATCATGTGAGAACAATGCAAATAAAAGTAAAAACTAAATATAGATATTAAAATAGCAACTAGCAGCTAAGAGATGACCAGTCTCAACTGACAGCGCCCGTTCACAGACATGACGCTAATATTAGCACCACTCAGCTCAACCATTTTGAAGGGAACCGAATTATCCAACACCCGCGCCACCATCAGTGAGACATTTGAGTGAGCATGACAAACTCTCAACTGCCATGCTCATTTATGTCAAACAAGTCCAATAGTAACATAAAACCATAAAATAGCTCCATGGTACTCACATTTACAAACTTTGAAAAAAAAAATGTTTCTATATTATACCATACTTATATTGTAAAATTTCAAAAAATAAACATTTCATTTCATTTTATCATCCTGGCCGAAGAACAGGATGATAACCCATCCTGTTCTTCGGGCATCCTTTGGTCGTTGAAAATAAGTTTGAAGTACTGCGATCTACATTGAAGATCTCAATCCAAAGCAGTACTGACAATAAATGAAGACGAAAACTTTGTTAAAAATAAGGTTATTCTTTAGTAAGATTAAAATATGTCAAAAAAATAAATAAATGAAAATGAAAAAATTAAGTATAACATTCAGCTCGCTAATTTGAACTGAATATTTTGTCTGGAGACACCTTTATATGGTTGTGCTTTTAATTCAAAATTTTGGGACACTAACACCTAACAGCCACAATGCTTATTAATATTTAATAATAATCTAAATGATAACAAAATAGCGGCTCACAGCATTCTCAACATTTAAAAAAAACCGGGCAAGTGCGAGTAGGACTCGCGCACTGAAGGTTCCTTATAAACTTACCTATGAAAACAGTTAAATTCCAAAATTCCAAATTTGGTTACGAAGATTTTTCCGAATCGACATAAAGTTTTTTTTTTTTGTGACGTTACTACAAATTTACAGTTTTCAGATTTTTCCGTATACTTGTGCTATAAGACTGTTTCATGCCAAATTTCAAGATTCTACCTCAACGGAAAGTACCCCTATGAATTTTGATTCCCTTGAGAGTGTCGAAATATATGTTTTTTTAGAAGTCTGATTTTTTCATAGCTTGAAGGAAAGAGCCTGGTATATGGTTTTAATTTCAACTTGATACCTATACGCCTTCCTGAGATAAAAGGTCTTGACCGACTGTCGAACAACAAAGTGATCCTATAAGGGCTCATTTTTTTCCTTTCAAGACACGGAACCTAGAAAATGTTACCGTTTAGAAATTACGAATTACAGTTAACTATAATTTTTTGTACCCAACAAATAAAATAAAACAACTCAGTAATCATACTCGCATAACCGCCGACCTTTACCAAACTTTTCACTTATTAATAAAATAATAAAAATTCTTCTTCCAGATCGCGACACCACAAATCATGAGAACTGCGACAACCCTGACAGAGATAAGACCCAGAGGTAAGTCGGAGCTTATTTTTCTTACTGTTTTTTACTGCGGTGTGAATGATAGCGATAAGGGAATAGGTATTTATATTTAGTCTGTCAGTCAGGCTGTCGCGAAAGATAGCGAGGCAAAGAAAAGTTAAGTGAAAGAAAATCGTATTTTTTTACTATAAACCTCCTTGAGGAGTGGTGGCTCAATGGCAACGGACCCGACTTACGAGTTGCGCGTTCAAACCCAGACAGGTTCATTACCACTGCTGTCAAAACGGGGAAGGAAAACACCAACCCGAATTGGGCCCGCGTGGCGGGTTACGGCCCATTCCCGCTCCTAGAGAGGAGGCTTGAGTCCCAGTAGTGGGAACATTATGAGGCTGATTACACTAGATACTTCTACTTGAGTCATGCGTCACCACTTCTCTTGTGATGTGTCGCCATGCAGCTCTGTGTTTGGCAGTTTAGGAGTTATCATTAATGCTGCAGTGTCTCATTGATTTAATGGGGTCCGTATACTGTGTTGGAGAGGGTTCACGTGACCTTTTGCCCTCGTTTTTCCCTTGCACTGCCATGGTTCCACCGAGCCCTCATTTCTGGTGATATGACCGAAGAACTTGAGGATGCGTATTTGCAAAGACGACGTTAATCTCTCTTAGATATTGAGTTCTTTCAGGATTTAACATTGGTTCGGTGCGCGGTCCAATGGACAAATTAAATTTATTTTGGTTTCAAAAAATACTTTTCTGAATACACGTCAAGGTTTTCTTCAGTTTAAACTAGATGAGGCCGGTGTTTCTTAGCTGACTACCCTAAAAAGAAACACCGATACAAATTCAGGGCCTTGTTGGCCTGAGACTTTTTAATACACAAAATAAAGCTCGGTTACAAGGACTCAGTGAGTTTTCTATTCATTTTTTCAAGTTTTCGTTCACAAAATCGCTGCAACAGCAACCCCACTCCTCTTCCGTAAAGGTTATTATTGTTTTTCTCCATTGTTACGGGGTGACAGAGTGCGAGATGAAACAAATAACATTTATACTGACGACATGCGACGTGAAGATTCATTATATAGCCGACAGCTGTGGGGAAAGTAATTAGCAACGTAACAGCTTTAGGATGAATGGACCTTTCGGAAAATTTTGGGAGAAATAAAGAAAGAAAGAAAAGAAAGAAAAACAGTTTATTCGCGCGAAATGACGTAATCTTAAAACTAGATAACAAACATAATCAATTGATAGGTAAGATGTGCGTCACATCCGCGCAAAACGGCCGAACGCTCAGCATAAAGCTGCGGCCTCACGCATAATGCGATGACATGTGTCTTTTGTACGTTGAGGGAGAATTTTATTAAATACTTTTTGTTTTATTTAAGTAATGTTACTCTTCCTCCTCCTCGAGTCGTATTCCTCATTACTGAGGGTCGTGAAGTTCCCGCTGGATTAATTTTTTGCTGATGGTATTTCGCCATCTGTGACGGTTCTTAGCGTCATGAAGAGCAGACCTGATCTGCCCATCTTTTTGGGCTGCAGTCTCTTGGTCGCAATTTTGCATTGGCAAGAAACTTACCATATTGAACACATGCTTCCAACATCACCCCAGAAGCTTATACACATGGATGTCTCCTGGTGGTCGATATCGCAATCAAATAGATTATGTGCTAGTTGATAACCGATGGAGATCATCTGTGTTCAACGTGAAGACGTACCCTGGTACCGATTGTGGTTCCAACCATTGCTTGCTGGTAGCAAATTTCACTCTGCGCCTAAAGGCTCCCAGCAAATGTTATTAGGGTAGGGCTAAATAATTACCACGGCCCTGAAACGCAAAGGGCACCTGAAAAAACACGGTTTTTTTTAAGGTGGGAAGTCATCCATTGACTTCGCCCGCTCTAGGTGGAGCAGGGTGTCAGACAATGGAGTTTTACTCATTAAAATTTGGAGGAACCAGTTTGCTGAGGTTGAAGGATGGGCTGCTGTGTTGCGTGTCGTAAAGTCTATTCCAGCTCAGAATATATATTTGTATGGCCTTCAGATGAGTTGCTTCGGGTGTCTTGTGTTTATGAGTTTACACCCATGATACAGGAGTCATTCCTAGCGATTGCTTAAAATGTCGAATTGAAACCTGCTATGGCAACAGTTGTTTACATGCATTAGTAATTTTAGCCTCTGCAAGCTGAGGACTGCACAGCAACGTTTCGTCTAGCAAAAACAGCACTGCCGTATTTTGCATGTGGGATTTCGGCTGTAAGGATCACTCCAAGTACTCACGGTCTAGGTAGTTCACTGCCACGGTAAGTTTCAATTTGGAAATCTCTTAACCGACTGCGGACCCAGGTTGGCCGCTGTAAAAACAATTTGGCCAAATGGGGCTTCCTCGACCCATCTCTAACACAGTGCCAGTGTGGAGCCGTTGCACCGGACATGCGTCATTTGCTATGCTGTCCATCCTGCAGTTTTCAGGATCTATACGAGGCTAAAATAAAAGCCGTAGAGGTTGCCAAATACTAGTCAGAAAAAATTAAGATTAAGAGTACATCGACACGAAAAGAAGAAGAAGTTGAAGTACTTTTAGCTCCTGGAATAATTCCATTTACTCCAAAGTCACCTTGTGCTTACTGTGCGTGTTCAAAAGAAGACTGCGTAATAGTTACAATTTTGAAAGAAAAGAAGACCTGTCTAGTTGAGAACAATATAGGTAGGCAATAATATATCTAAGTAAAAAACGCGTAGGTATAGGTAAAGACCATGAAACCACGACCTCCAAAAAAACCTAACAATACATATAGATTACTATCGTGTAATAAGGCGGTGACCTCATCAAGGTTTTCTACTAAACAGAAGAGTTCAGTGAACTGCGAATTTAATTGGATAATTTTAATGTAATTTTAGAAGATATTTTTTGAAGAGGGTTGTGGATTCATTGCTGTCGCTCAAATTAACCAATTCGAGGTCAAGGGTCGTCGCACACGGTCCACCGGCCACAACCACAAAACGCCGCCACCAGAATATTTCCTGTAGGTTTCATACATTTTATATGGATACGCCGTACACGGTTGGCGCAGGTGGCCGCCACATGCTGCAAATCGCCGCTACTCGCTTCTTGTGGCCCGAACCTACAACTAAACGCCGATACAAAACACAGTCACATGCCACTCGCGCATTTAAACCTTCTTCGTCAGAGTCCATTATGATACTACGCGTATGGGTTAAAAAAGTAGCAGCCACCGACCACATGTAGCTGTCGCGCGCTTCAGCTTTCTTCGTGGCGGCTTTGTGGTTGTGGCATGTGGCCCACGTGCGGCGACACCAAGATGAGAGGTAAAGTTGTTTCCCAAATAACTTGGAGTCAGCATCCAGTCTAACAGGATGCGGTTGTTTAACCGTGTTTTACATGGAGCGACTGCCTATCAGATCTCCACAATCCAGTTACCTACTGGGCAACAAGATTCTCCTTGGATAGACTAATGGTTAGACTTTCTGGTGACTCACTACTTAAACGACAAATATCTACGAATGACAACCGGGACCAGCGGCTTTACGTGCTTTGTGAGGCACGTAGTGTCAGTGATATTCTAGGGAACCTTGGAAAAGTACATATGAAATAAAAAAATCACTTTGGTATCTACTTGCCCGATTTCAAGCTCGCAACCTCATGCATGAGGGGCGGGAGCCTTAACTACTAAGTCATCACGACACATCATGTAAGGTACTGCAGCACAAAATTGACGGGGCGAGTTGGAGCGACGCTTGTCAGGGCTTTTTTTTTTATTGGGTGGGAAAATCATCTTATGACAAATCTCGCTCTTGGGCGGAGCGGGAGATAGTGTCAGACTTTTACTGACTAAAAACCCATTCCTGTTCCTTCGTTGCCTTCGTCCCAGGGCCCCGGGTTTCGTTTTCACACTACTCATGGCCCCAGTAAGACGCCTGTCAGGGCTGTGGATTCTTCAAGAGAGACCGTAGCCCTCGCAAAAAAGAGCTATTGAAGGAACACTGAGGGTTTTAGTTAGTAAGTCTGACACTCCATCCCGCTCCAAAGCGGGGGTGTTGTGTGCAATCAATCTTCTTGGTGTTTAGTTCCTAAAGATGGAGGTTATTTTTATACTGTGTATACCACCCACCATAACATGAAACTACAATAAAATTGCCATCACAAAAATAGAATCGTGACCTCATCAATCTCCTCTATTAAAATCCGACAGGTCAACGTACTGTAAATATTTACAGAAATAATATTGTTTTAGAATACACTCTATTAGAGGTCACACTTTGTGAGTCAGATGTGCAAAACAAATGGTGTGACAATAATAATACCTAGATATTGTAGCGTTAATGGTAACTTCAGTAAAAAAGGGGTTCTAAATTGGATTGTATCTTTTTATGTTTGTTAGGTCAGAACCCCGTCACTTATGAATCTATTTGGAAAATGGTCTTTTTGATTGAAAGAACCTACTTTCATGATTAATTATGCCTCTGTTTAACTGAGAGCAGAAGAGCAGTGGTGGCCAAGTGGTAACGGCCCCGACTTACGAGTTGTAGGTCGCGGGTCCAAACCCAGCTAGGCGCATTACTTTGTGTAATTTATTTCATCACCACTGCTCTTAAAACGGTGAAGGAAAACATCGTGAGGAAACCGGTATGTCCTAGAACCAAAAATTCGAAGACATGTGACATCCACTAACCCGCACTGGGCCCGCGTGGTAGATCAGAAATCAGAAACTTTTATTTCAAATAGACCAATTACAGGCACTTTTGAATTGTCAAAATGTCGGTCCGTCAAAAATCCCGTTCACGAGTATGACGCGTGCATCAGCCCCACTCAGCTCAACCATTTTGAAGGGAGCTAAATGACCTAATAACACGTGCCACCATCAGTGAGACATTTGAGTGAGCATGACAAACTCTCAACTGCCATGCTCGTAATGTCAAACAAGTTGTAACCTGATAAAAACCTAACCTGATTACGGCCCATTCCCTCTCCTAGAGAGAGGCCTCCTCTCTAGGAGAGGGAATGGGCCGTAATCAGGTAAATTATAAGGCCGACTGTGTAGTTTAACTGACTTCAGGAAAAGACAAAAGAGGTTCTCAACTCGGTTGTGTCTTTTTTATGTTGGTTAGAACACTATCACTTATGAAACGATTTGGAAAATTATTTTTTGACTGAAAGGACTTTCAGATTGTTCTCATATATTTAGTCAAAATCATCATCATCATTACAACCGAAAGTCGCTCGTCCACTGTTGGACATAGGCTTTCCTCAAGTGCCGCCATAACGACCGATCTTGTGCGTCTCGTATCTATCGGATTCCCGCGACCCTCGCCAGGTCATCAGCGCTGCGTGAAGCGGTACGTGGTCGCCACTCCATAACCTTTAGTCCTTATCGACCATCTGTTCTGCGAGCAATGTGCCCTGCCCACTGCTACTTAAGTTTGGCGATTCTTCGGGCTATGTTGGTAAAATATCCACAAGGAATTGAGAGAACACTAAATACACATACACCACTCACTCACAACGCTTATAACACTAATTAAAATGTCGGACACAATCTACCAATACTTATACGCGTAGGTACATAATAACATACATCTATTAGATCATCTATTATCTACCTACAATAATTAATTCCATGAATTGTTACTTTGCCGCCATCCTCTCTCCTAACTTTGCTGTGCCCGACAGGGTCCATATTGATCTTGACTATATTTCATACCACTTATGTACATAATATGGAATGTATTAAAGTATTAAGTATTGAGTACACGTTTTGTCTTCGGCATTATAATTAGGTATATTTTAAGCTTGTCTTAATTAGAATGTTTGGTTTTTGTTTTTTATCATAATCTTTAAAAGGTTATTTTAGAATCAACATAATTATGTTTTTAGTAGTAGGTAGGTTTTACCTGCAGTTTTTACATTATTAATTCCAAGTTTAAGTTATATTTTACAGCCATATTGTAGACATGGCACAGGGAATGGAAACTAATGTGCTGCAGGTTTGTTCAAAAGAGCCACCGGGCCCTAGAACACAAAGGGCAACTAACGGAACACAGGTGGGTTTTAGTCAGTATAAATCTGTCACTCCCTCTCGCTACATCCAGAGCGCGAGGAGTTGTTGCTGATGCTCGCGGCTTCACCCGTATAAAAATAGAGAATTATTCCAAGGGAATATATTCCCTGAATAAAAAGTATCCTTTATGCTATATCAGGACATGGTACTCTCTGCTCTCAAGCGGCTCCTGCCCCTACTTAAGGGGTACAGAAGCCTCCTGCCGTAGGCTCTACGCAGGCATCGTTCGGTCCATGGCCCTTTATGGGGCGCCGGTATGGGCGCCGTGGTTGCGAAAGATGCCGGCGGCCAAGCTGAACGCATGCCAGAGCACATACATTACACATTGGACATACATTAGATGCACCGACACTTATGTTGGTGCATCTAATGTATGTAAATGGGACCACTAGACGTACGGCGTGGCGTCACCGCTGCATGGTGGATATCTCACCCATACCTACTAAACATTTTGAGTAAACATTCATTGTGCGTACAGCTAAAGAGTGAAATACCCTTCTGCAGTCTGTTTCTCCTGATAGATAACCTAGAAGACTTTATGTCAAGATTGAATAGGTTACTTTTGCCGTAAAGGGCCATCAGGACCAAAGCCTGGGGTTCGCTTCTGAAAGGAAAACCCGGGGCCCTAGAAAGCAAGGCAAAAGACGAACATAGGAGTGGGTTTTAGTATAAGTCTGACATGCCGCTCCGCCCAAAAGCGGGAGAAGTCATGGGATTATTTCCTACTAAAAAAAAAGGCAAGCGTGCTCAATCGTTGACCACATCAATTCTTAACATCAATAGTGGTTAAGCCCGTGCCCGTGAACTATAAAAAAAAAATGGAAATATCAGCCGCAATTTAAGTTAATTTACCAGTGCCTTTGTGGACAATCTAGATAATTTGGCAACCTCTAAATTATTCCATAACCAAGTATGGTTGCGGAAACATGCTCATGACGTCACAGGTCAACGTCCGTCGAGGTCATTCTATGTAGTTGAAAAAACTCAAGAAAAACTTGTAGTATTTGCAAGTCATTATTTGGAACAATTGTGGCGGATTTCGTTATGGTTGTTTACGTTCAAATGACTATGATTTTAATGGAGTGGTAGAATAACCATATTATATCTAATATATGGCTGGCCTGTTGGTCTAGTGGTCAGTGGCCCTGACTGCTATGCCAGAGGTCGTAGACTCGATTCCTATCCAAGACAAATGTTAGCGTGATGAGCACGATCGATTTGTTCTGTGTCTGGGTGTAATTTATCTATAATATGAATGTATTTATAAATATATAAGTATGTGCCTCATCAGAAGGCTTACAGTCACCCAAAGGGCAATGGAAAGGGCTATGCTCGGAGTTTCCTTGCGTGATCGCATAACGAATGAAAAGAATGAAGATATCCGCAGGACAACCAAGGTCCCGAGTTAGCCTAAAGAATCGACCAACTAAAGTGTCAGTGGGCAGGGCACATTGCTCGTAGAACGGATGGTTGATGGGGCCGAAAGGTTCTAGAGTGGCGACTGCGCACCGGAAAACGCTGCGTTGGAAGGCCTCCTACAACGTGGACCGACGACCTGGTGAGAGTCGCGGGAGTGCGGTGAATGTGAGACGCACAGGATCGGTCGTTGTGGCGTCACTTGGGGGAGGCCTATGTCCAACAGTGGATGTCTTTCGGTTGAAATGACGATGACGACGATGAAGTATGTTTATCAGTTATCTAGTACTCACAGCGCAAGCTGTGCTTAGTTTGGGACTAGATGCCGTTGTGTGAAAGTTGTATACCATGTGTGTGTTGTATGTATGTTGTTGTGTGCCATTGTGTTGTTGATATTATATAAAAATCACGTATCACAGTATTTGTTATTCAAATCTTCCGAAACTGCTTGATTGATATTTTTGTTTTTTTTTTTGTGTATATTTGGCAGGTCTGAGAATAGGTTAACGATAACTTAGTTACGAGTATTTAAGAGGACTACACGACCTAAAGTGCAGTCCTCTCGGACTGCATACAGAAGAAAGAGATGTCTAAAGACACTATGTTTTTTTTTTTTTTTTATTGGGTTGGAAAATCATCCTAATGACATCCCCGCTCTTGGGCGGAGCGAGAGATAGTGTCAGACTCTTACTGACTAAAAACCCACTCCTGTTCCTTCGTTGCCTTCGTCCCAGGGATGTTTGCAAAATATGAAACATTATCTAAAAATCTACAGATTTGATTGTAAAATTAAAACACAGTAACGGCAAAACGTTATTTTTGTACAATAATCTGACAAATAATCAGAATGATTGTTTGTAAATTAGTCCGGTTTTTAATCGCAATAGTAATTTTTAGAAGTGTTTTTGAGATATTTCTCGATCGTACTAACTTAGCTAGCAATTATCTTGAAATAACATAATAGTAAAAATCATAAAAATGAAAGAGTGTATAACTACCTAACCCTAAGAAAAGATGGATTGTGTGAACAGTGATATGAAAGAAAAGGAAGTTAGTGATAGTATGACTTTTGACAGGATAGAATGGAAGAAAAAAACGTGTTGCGCCGACCCCAAATAAGATGGGACAAGGGCAGGAAGATGATGATAATGTATAACTACCTAACCCGCCAATCTAAGAAAAAGAAACTCCAGGTCCCTAAGGTGAATAATTACTACGGTAAGCGTGCGAGACGATGGATTGCAACTATACTTATTAATGAGTTACCTGATGAATTAATAAATTGAGCCAAAACTAGAAACCAATTAAAAATGTCCTAATGAAACATTATCTGTCTATGTGTCCATAGTTGCTGCGGTATGTTAATAATAATAATTATTTATTTGCTAATAATGTAGGTATACAGATAAGGCGTTATAATTTTTGTTTGTCCCGATACATTTTACCTTACGGCATGCAAAATATTCATAGTTGATTGAAAAGAAAGCAAATATAAAAAAGGTTAAAAATTGTAAGCTCATCTTAATCGTTCAACTTAAATGATATGTCATACAAATTCAGATACCATGTCATAAAAATTCAAATCCAATATCATAAAAAAAAATACAATGTCATAAAAAAAGAAAATAATGTCATAACAATAATACATGTTAGTCTCAGTTGGTTAGTGTTGTGGTGCTGCATCTGTTTATCTCAGAACGAGTAGGTACTACCTACCTGCAAACTTGGGGGGTGAACAGATGTGGTCTTAGTTATAAGCGAAATTCACGAAAAGGTACTGCCGACAAACTGCTATGCAGTTTGGCAGATGCTATAAATGATTCTTGATGTAGCAAATATATAAAAAAATGCTGTATTATGTGTTGAACACTCTATCTATATAGAATTTGTTTTGAAGAATACCATATGTCTTTTTGATTATGTTTACTGTAGTAGGTCAGATACTTTTGCACATTACAAAAATCGCGATTCGATAGTCGATAATCGAAGCTCGTGATAGTCCTCTTAATGCATTAAATTAGGCAGGCCAGCAGGGTCGAAGCCTACTGGGGCCAAGGGTCTGATTCTGAAAGGAAGACTCGGCCCCGGTACGAAAGGCAACGAAGGAACAGGAGCGGGTTTTTAGTCAGTACAAGTCTGAAATTATCTCCCGCTCCGCCCAAGAGCAGGGGATGTCAAAAGATGATTTTTCCACCGAAAAAAAATGCATTAAACACTAATAATGGCTCTTATAATGCTAATATAGGTATGCGAGTAAGTCAAAAGTGACTTTTATTAACAATAATCAAATTAATCACCAGTAAGTACTATTTGCAGTATTTTCAGTCTAATAACTTAATTAATTAGCAAAATCTTAACATCAACACAGTCTTAATTAAATTATATTTCTGATTGCTGTGACGTTTAATGGGCAATCAAAGGAGTTTACCTGCTAAGCGAAGTCTTAATTATAATTTTATGAGCAGCTATATAAAACTTATAAAATAAATGCCATTTTATTTATTTAAAATTTACTGGTACATTTAATAACACTTTTTAAATGATATTTATTTTTGTAAGTATGTTTAAAAAAAATACTACACTAATATAAAACATTTGATTTTAAACAAACACACAAATACGATTAGTTAATTGAATTTCATTGGATAAATTAACAAAGGAAAAAAAATAGAATAATGTCAGTAATAATACCACAAAAATACGGTTGACAGATTTAAAAATGAGAATTGATAATTACATTACATTACCGAAATACATTAATGTCTAAATCAATTAAATTATATTAAATTAAATTAAAATTGGAATACAATAAAGGCAAATGGATTGAATCTAATTGACATACAATCAAATTAAATCGAATGACGTGAACTTTTACATCTATTATTTTTTTAACGATTAATGTACACACAAAATAAAAGATAAGAAGAAGGAAACAGAAAAATAGGTACAGAGGTAATGCTTATTTCTAAAGAAATCTCTTCCAGCATACACAAAACACATGCATATGCAAAATAGTTATCAATGTTATAATATAACATGCAAAAAAAAAGATATACTATTATAATCGTAAACACACACTTTTGTTTTTAAACCATTTATAAATATCTAAGATATCTTGTCTAAAGACCTTTAAAAATCTAAAATATAATGTAGAGTGGCGGCCGCGCCTCGGAAAACACAGCGTTGAAAGGCCTCCCACAAGGTGGACCGATGACCTGGTGAGAGTCGCGGGAATGCGGTGGATACGAGACGCACAGGACCTTTCATTGTGGTAACACTTGGGGGAGGCCTATGTCCAACAGTGGATGACCTGACTTTTAATAATCTTTCACGACAGCCGACACATACGGCTTGACGTACTTTCTGAGGCACGGAGGAATCTTGGTATGTTAAGATGGTCGACCCATCTACCAATCGACCTCGGCCAACGTTGCTTAACCTTAGAGATCGGCCCGTACGGCTGTTATTATTTTAGTCATGAGGGTCACGTGACTAAAACGACTTAAAAAAATAGTGCCTGTGAGGAAACGTTCTATGTGTGCCCTTCCTGACAGCTACAATCTCAGAGGATTCATTTAAAAAAAAATATTAAAAAAAACACACGTTGCCCCATACTAGGAATTACTTCTGTAACGTGGGTGCGTTCACAATCATGTAAACTCACATACATAAGATACCCAGACTCGGAAAACTTATCTGCCATACAAATCGACAAACCGTCGAACGGCGAGTATCCACCCTTACGTTGTTGAAACTTCAACGGTCCGGACTAAGCGTTTCGCTTCGTCGTTTATACCGCGTACATCGAAGGACTGGAACAATTTGCCTGCTGCGGTCTTCCCGTCCAACTATAATATAGGTGTCTTCAAGGCTAGAGTGAACAGGCTCTTAATAAACTAGTGCGCCTGACCATCAATGATTGCATCTTCTGCTTACCATCAGGTGGAATCGCAGTCAAGGTGGTTTATATCAATTTAAAAAAAAATATATATATTATATTTGTTCCGTGCGGGAATCAAACCCGTGACACACAGCGCAGCTGTCAGACGCTCAACCACTGCGACAATCCCACCATCTTTAATTTATTTACATTGAAGAAAAAATATGAAAAGGAAGTTAGTGACAGCATGACGAGTAACAGGGCAGAATGGAAGAAAAAAACGTGTTGCGTCGACCCGGGACAAGGGCAGGAAGATGATGAAGATGATGAAGAAAAAATATACATCCCTTACTACCAACATAAATACACCAAAACTATAAACCAACAACTCTATCTATAAAACGAAAAGTCATGAAGGTTAGTTATAAAATAAAAAATAAAAAAACATTTATCTTAAGAGGTGTACTGACCGGCCGGAAGCTTGCTGTAGTGCTCTCTGACTCTCGGCAGTTAGCGGTGAGACCAGCACTTTAGTCGGGTGAGTACTCGCCCTTAATGGTCATCTTTATGGCATGTTTCACCTGGCTTGTGTACTGGACTCTTTCGATGTGTTTTAAAAATGGATTAGGTACACGATATGTAGTGACTAGCTTATGCCAGCGGTTTCAGCCGCGTTTAAGTAGATTTCATACAAACTTTTGACCCTTATTTCATTATTCTAGGGGTGAATTTTAGGGAATCTTCTTAGTTCTCGCCTACGTCATAAAAGGAAACCTTATGCAAAATTTCACGCTACTAGTCCCAGTATTCGACTGTGCCTTGATAAGTCAGTCAGTTTCTCTTTTTATATACATTTATATAGATATATAGTATACAAGTTTTGGTATGTACGTAGCTTTTTAATCCTTCTAATTGAAGGAGTTCATTAAACCTCAAACGAACGCCGGCGTTCGCTCTCTCATTGTCTTTCTATTGTGTCTCTAATTACGGTATTAACCGGTATTAAACGCCTAACGCAGCGTTCAGCCTAAGTCGTCCTGTCATCTCTCGCTCTCAGTCTGCCGCGACCCTGTCTTGCGACCTAAGGGCACCAGCTTTGTGTTTTATTGGTCTATCGTTCGATCGGCATGCAGCAGACATATACAAGCTTTCACTTTATTTAATTATAATAACATCACCTTAAGCAACTCCCATAGGAAGACAGTACTTAGCCTATTGTCTACACAGGAACCCCACCAACCCTGGCCACAATTCTGCCAACCAAGTACCAACCGCCATAAAGCAGTCACCGTGAACTCATCAGTACATAGTTAATAACATAATGCACTACACCGAGTCAACGATGCGAAATTCCTATGCCATATGGTGTGATGGATCGAGTTACTACCTACTCTGATCTTACCCGTGTGAACCTAGTAGTTTTGAAAATGAGACTGTTATAATTTAATTGGCTGTCACCCGCCCTCGTGAAACTATTTTTATGGGTGTATACTGCCATACTCGTAAATCATCATTAGGACTGACTGAATGGTAGAAAATGCATTACGGAATTAAGTCCGCATCTGTACAATGCGTTCCAAATAAGAATAGGATTGATTGCCATGTTGTGACGTCACGTCATATTGACGACGATGTTGACTGGCCTTTTGGTGTAGTAGTTAGTGGCCCTGACTGCTATGCAGGAGGTCGTGGGTTCAATTCTCACCTAGGACAAATGTTTGTGTGATGAGTACGATCATTTTTTCTGTGTCTGGGTGTAATTTATCTATAATATGTATGTATTTAGAAGTATACATGTATGTTTATCAGTTGTTTAGTACTCTTAACACAAGCTCTGCTTAGCTTGATACTAGACGGCTTTGTGTGATAGTTGTGGAATATTATTATTATTATTATACTGTCAAATAGCAACTAATTGGGCAAAATTGAAAAACTCAGAGATGAGCAAAATTGAAGAACTGGATTCTGATTAAACTTTTTTCTATTCGTATTTGGAACGCATTGTACTCTTGTGTGCATACAGAATAAATAAATATGGATTAAATTTAAATTTAAAAATTGTGAGCAATCTGAAAGTATATCCAATGAAATAAAATATGTATATTAAAGAATTTTTCAAACCGGTTCAGGGGTCTGGAGGTAACAAGAAAAAATACAATCGAATTGAGAATTTCCTCCATTTTTAAAGAATGTTAAAATAGACAAATAAACTGTTTGCTGATGAGGCTGTGTCCTCTGACTTTCCTTGGGTGTAGATAGATGTTTTCGATTTTGGGTGATTTTATCAAAAAAATAATTCTTAACTAGACTAGTACGTGGGTGGACATCCCACCCATACACAGATAAGGATTGAAATTTCCTGCTGGAACCTATTTCCTGATAGGTACAACATGGGGGTCTTTAAAGTCAAGAGTGAACAGTTTATTTCTAGGCAAGCGTGCTAAATTTTCGACCACATCATCGCTTACCATCAGGAAATATAGTGGTCAAACGGGAACCTATCTAAATGTTTTTTTTTAGGTGGGAAAATCATCTAATGACAAATCTCGCTCTTGGGCGAACTAAAAACCCACTCCTGTTCCTTCTTTGCCTTCGTCTCAGGGCTCCGGGTTTCGCTTTCACATTACCCATGGCCCCAGTAGGCTTCAACCCTGCTGGGCCCCTACGATTTGCTGACATATCCTTGAGGCGCGCGAGGAACAATACGCGCCGTCGACGACTTGAGCTCGGTCCGGACGTTTACCGGACTTTCGAACGGCGGGCTCACTCCATTGCTCGCCGTCCGCAAGTCCTCGCCTACGGTGGCTGGAATCAAAATCCCGGCGGCAGCCTATCTATAGGTAACAAAAATAAAACAAAGACTGCGTCACGTAGTCGAGCCCTATCGATTAAAAGTTAACGAATCAAATCACTAACAAGACTAAAGAACTAACCACGGACTTCTAAGAAATACTCAAAACTAATCAAAACTTCTTAGAAATTGATATTTTCTACTGAAGTTCGTGATTTGATTTTAATTACTTAGAAAATATTTTTATTTGATGAAGAAAATGTAGTAATTTCATTGTCAGTCGATTCTCAGTATACATTTTGATTAAAAATATTCTTCTTCTTCTTAAAAACATTAATGATAATATTTATTTTGGAAATAGGTTTAAAAAAAAATCTTTTACACGTAAATTTTTTCGTCAGTTTAAACTAGATGAGGCCGGTGTTTCCTAGCTGACTACACTGAGAAGAAACACCAAAATAAACACAGGGTTTAGTCTCTTTTAAAGTCCAAACAGCAGATTGGTGTCTGAGATGGTCTTTTGAGCAAAGAACCACACGGATTTGAGTGGACCTGTCTAGTCAGTGCAAGGATTTATTAGTATGTGGTGGTTGTATTTATTATATACTAATTATATACTCTGTATATTAAAAGACCGGAGGAACCATAAAGTGAAAACTACATTAGACCGACACACACGTGGGCCACGCCTGATTTGTACGTAGAGTCACGTCGCGTGGCGTGGATTTAAAATAGCTCTACAGGTCTAGTTGCCATTTAATATGTATGGATGGAGACCGTCCCGCCCAGATCAGCGTACGTGGCCTACGTGTGCCCAATGTAGTTCTACCTTAAATACAACTGCATCTAATCAGCTTTATTGTAATCTTATAAAGAGCCTCGCTGGGGTTCTGTAATTATTATTAAGAGGGCCCTTCCCGATCACTCTATAGTCGACCTGAGTGTGGTTTAAAAGCATGTTGTTTCATCTAACGCAACGTTTGATAAAGAAGCTATGCGAAAAAGAGAGATAACGCCTGAACGCTCGGTTGGTATTCGGTAATTCCGCCAATCGCTCGAATATTTTACAAAACTTGTTCCAGGAATTACGTATTTTAATAACCTCAAAATTAATAATTTTCCTCATTCAAAATTCGATTAAGGGTGCTTTTAAATCAGCCGTAAAGTGCTATACGGTGCAACCGCTAGGTTCGAGTATAATAATGTTTTTGAACTGATGCGTGGCTGCAGCGCGGGTGTAGCGTTGCAGTCGAGCGACTTTTATTTGTATATGGAATAACAAACGTTAAAATCGCGCTGCCCCCGTGCGGGCTTTTGTTGTAAATTTGAAAGCGCCTTAAATGCGCAAGGTAAATAATAAATAAATATATATTTTTATTTTAGAGTTTATTATGAAAGGTCAAAGTTCACGACAAATAGCAAATTTTTTGAGGTCTTTACTGGATTAGTTTTACACAAATGTATGCTTTGATTTCAATATAAACCTAGACCATATCCACAAGATCCAAAAAAAAAAAACGAAAAAACTAGATATTTCTTATTTATTTCTTTCTCTAGATATTTTGTTTCCAAAATATCTAGAGAAAGATAGATAATAACGTCATAATATATATATATATATATATGTATGTGAATAAATCTTGGATTGGGCGCTCTTAAGCCAAACATGCAATCAATAAAATTGATTCTAAGTTATTTCAAACAGATTTATTTAAGGCAGTTTAAAAAGTATTAAATTAAATTTACTACGCTAGTGCCGGCCCTAAGATTTATCGTATGTCTAAATAAGTAAATAACTTCAGTACATATGTGCAAATATTCAACGTTTTCTTGACGGAAACGTATTTTCTTCGATCGTATTCGAGTTTTATGTGCTCTTGCAATCCGGTTCAGGTTCATCATTATGCTTTCAAGTTGTTGGTAAATGGAGGCGGTAGATGCATTTTGAAGAAAGGAATCTATTCTCTGAGACAGAGTTTCTCAAAGAGGGGTACGTGAACCCCTGGAGGTTCGTCAATTGATGGTAGAGCGATCGCGACAAGATTTTTGTAAAAACGGCTAGATGATTGACATGCGTTTGCGATACGCTTTACAGTAATTTACAGAACTCTACTTAATGTTAATTATTATATTTTTTATTAAACAATTGCTTCCTATACTTACAGTATGCACCAAAGCGTATAGTAACAACAATCAATAACATTGTCCTACATTTATATTGGCAAAGTTATACATGGCACCGTATTACATTTAGTTAGAATTCAAATCCTTATGTTCTAAGACAGCTACATTTTATTTTAGGAGAAAGGGTTTTGGTAAGTTTGAGGTACGCAGTCGTTTAGGAACTTTAATAGGGTTGGGGTACGTGAGGCCATAACTTTGAGATACTTTGTGTAACACTTGAAGACTAAAGAATACAGTTTATTGATGACTTTGTCGTATAGGTAACTTTGGGTTTCAATGTCTCTGAATTTTATTGTTTAATAGATAGTAAGGGGCTTATTAGAACTCGTATCGTTTAATTTTTTTTTGGTAAGTGCTCTACGAGTTCAAGGGAGACACATACGAGGTGTATTAGACCTCTTTCCGCACTGAATGTGTTAACCACTGTGCCAGCCAATTAGGTTTGATTCTGAGTCTGAAAGTAATAACGTAGTCCTTTTTTGCATGCAAAAAAAATCAAATAATGTCTTACAATCTGTGGGAGTGAGAGAGAAAGTGTCAGACTTTCACTAACTAAAACCCACCTGTATTTTTAGGGTTCCGTACTTCAAAAGGAAAAAACGGAACCCCTATAGGATCACTTTGTTGTCCATCCGTCTGTCAAGACCCTTTATCTCGGGAACGCGTTGAGTTATCGAGTTGAAATTATCATATACTCAAGTTTGCGGTCCCTAGAAGCTGTGAAAAAATTAATCTTCTAAGTTAACGAAAAAAAAAGATACGGCCGTTTATGTCGCAAAAACGTGTATTTCGACTCTCTCACGGGAATCAAAATTCATAACATAAGGTACTACCCGATGACATTAAATCCTGAAATTTGGTATGAAGCAAGGCCTTATAGCACAAGTATAGGAAAAAATCTAAAAACTGTAAATGTATAGTTACGTCAAAAAAAAAACTTTTTTGCTATTCAGAAAAATCTACGGACCTCAATTCGGGAATTAAACTGTTTTCATAGGTAGGTAAGTGTGTACGGAACCCTCAGTGCGCGAGTCTAACTCGCATTTGTCCGGTTTGTTTTTTTATTTGCCCTTTACTTTTAAAGAAAGAAAAAATAATTTATTTGGTACAGCACAAGGCACAATAATAATATTAGATAACACTAAACACTAAATATATATATATATATATAAAACAAACAAACAGTAGTAAAAAAGAATATAGTTGCGTGCCTCACGGCTGCACCAAAATAGGTCCAGTTCAGCGTAAATGCCAGGCAACTAGTGCCTGACGCTGGTTTTCAACTTTTCAGGGCCGTGGTAACTTTTCGAGCATTCTCGCACTTATGGTGTGAATTTATTAAAACTAGCCGGAAACCACTAAACAAAATGATTCCAAGTACAACATAATTTCATGATGCAGTATTAGAAATCAAACACTATTAACATTTATCAAACAAATTTGAACCTTATTTTCAAAGCACTAAATTTCTATCGCACAAATCAAGTTTACGATTACGAAAATCGCTAGCATTCCAATATATGCCTTAACAATTGCAAATAAGGTGCAGAGTTACAAGGAAGTTCGAAGTTGGATGGGTTCTAAGTTGCAGGGCCATATGTCTACCGCAGAGTGTTTATGAGAAATGGCGTAACATTGTGTAAAATTGTTTATATTGCTATTAAATGTAAAGTTAATTATATTGTGGGTAGATTTAAGAGGTATTTGGAAACCTCTATGGAAGTAAAAAGCACTTATTATAAATATATTTTTTATACCATATCCTTCGCTTCCTCGAAGACACGGTACTCCGCCCAAGCGGGGTGCACCACCACCGTATGCTCCACCGTGTCCTCCGGGCGGTTCACAGAAGCACAATAGTGACATCCGGGCAATTCTTGGCTTTTGGAGCTGTTGGGAAGGAAAAATTGGAAGCCCATGGAAATTATGAGCCCATGGAGCTATAATTTTAAGACTGTTTTTTAGAAAAGAGGTTTCTTATTAGTGTTATTTTTTGTTTTATATAAAATATGATATAAAACACAACAAAATTTCTAATTGAACCAGCTGATTTGAATCATTCAACATCTTTGAAACCAAAGGTATTCCATTTTTTATTGCTCTTCACTAAGACCCGATAAAAAACTCCAGCAAAATGGTATTCAGAGCAATTAATATCGTCTCTTAACCTGCATTTCTGAAGATATTGGACGGCTATTGCAAAATAATGAATGCAAAACCATTGAAAGGAGTGAACATTCAGCGAAAAATCATAAAAATATTCTCGAATCAAATCGTAACCGGGTTGTTTGGGTAGTCAATGACGCACAAAATTTTAATGAATAAAATCTACCTCTTCGTATAAAAAAACGTTTTACTTACGTACAGAAAATTGTGATGAATAAAAACGGCAATTACCTGAAAGTAAAAAGGGGGAGTGGTTAATATTTAGTGTAAAATGGAACTTTGTTCATATGGTTTGGTAATGCTAAGTGGTTTTTAGGGTTCCGTACCCGAACAGTAAAACGGGATCCTATTACTAAGACTACGCGGTCCGTCCATCTGTCTGTCTTTAGGCTGTATCTAATGAACTATGATGGATAGGCAGTTGAAATTTGTATTTCCGTTGCCGGTATAACAAATACTAAATAACAAAATAAATATTTAAGGGGGCTCCCATATAACAAACATGATTTTATTATTGAAAGGCTCGCGTTTGACCACTATCTCACCTGATGGTAAGCGATGATGTGGCCGACGATGGAGCACGCTTGCCTAGATGTAACCTATTCACTCTTGACTTAAAGATCCATAGGTTGTAGCTATCAGAAAACACAGACCCCGGCAGGGAATTCCACTCCTTAGCTGTACGCATTATGAATAAGTTCCCAAAACGATTTACATTGCTTTTTTTTTCATATTACAGATTGGTACGAAAACCATTGCGCGAATCCGACTCACCTTCATGCGCGTGTCCGATTCCCACTTAGCCGGTTTTATGAGTTTAGAAATCATGAAATGAATTTTCCTGCTCTATGGTGGAACTTTTACAGATTAAAGCCCACCTTTGTCCTTCAGTTGCCCTTTGCGTGCTAGAGCTACTGTCAATCAAACATTCCCGCAGCCCTAGTGGGCATCGGCAAAATAATAGGGAATTCCCTCTCGCTCCTGATCATGGCCTGAACCAGAACCAAAGCTAGAGGTCACCACCGTCGATCGAAGTTAGATCCATGTGGCTGTAGTTACGAGTATGTCGCTTTTTTTAGGTGGGAAATCATCCAATGACTTCTCTCGCTCTTGGGTGGAGCGCGAAGGCGTGTCAAACTTTTACTGACTAAAACCCACTCCTTTTCCTTCTTTGCCTTTATTCCAGGGCCTTGGGTTCTCTTTCGCACAACCCATGGCCCCTGAACGATTCGACCCTGCTGGCCCGTACGGTTTGCTGACATCTCTTTGAGGCGCGCGTGGAACACTACGCGCCGTTGATGACTTGAGCTCGGTCCGGACGGCTATTGAGCTACCTATTGCTCACCGTTCGCAAGCCAACGCCTACGGTGGCTGGAAATCGCATAATTATGTCGCTACGATTCAATAAGTAAAATTAAATTGTTCGGTGATAAACGGGTAGCAATCAAATCCCTATTTGAATGCGGAAATGAATTCTCGCATCAGTTGTGAGTACAAATTATGTGTGACTAGATTTACCCACCGCTCCACGATTCGGGACTCGTAACATATGTAAATTGTGTGCTGCATGTTATTTAATATAGTTTGTAGTTCGTCTGTCTGAATGTAAGCTTGATTTTACTCAAGAAAGTGGGGAGAGGTCTTAGGATTTCGGAAGGAATTTTCTATGTATGTAAAAGTGAAATACCACTCACTGATTAATGATGGATGGATTGTGTGAAGAGTGATATGAAAGAAAGGAAGTTAGTGATAGCATGACGAGTAACAGGGCAGTGTGGAAGAAAAAAACGTGTTGCGCCGACCCCAAATAATACGGGATAAGGGCAGGAAGATGATGATGATGATGACCACTCACTGATTAATCACGAAATCTCAAAAACTATTACACCGATAAACTTTGGGCACGCCACAATTATGGCGGTAAGTCCCCTTTTTGAGGCGTGGTTGTAAAGACCTCACGGCGTCCTCACCTTCGCATGACGCAGGTTCTCACCGAACACGGTAAGTTCGGGAGGTTCCTGATTCGTGCGGAAGCGACGCCCGGGTGTCGTCACTGTGTGTACCTCCCGGAGGACACGGTGGAGGTGTGCCCCGTTTGGGCAGAGCAACGCCGTGTCCTCGTGGGGGCGATCGGCGGCAGCGATCTCTCGCGCCGGGCCTTGGTCCGGAGCGAGGAGGAGTGGCAGGCGGTCGCCACCTTCTGCGAAGCAGTAATACTAGAAAAGGAGGCGGCCAATCGAGTGAGGCAACGGTCCTCACGCCCCAACCGCCGCCGGGATTCTGATCTCGATTTTTGGCCACCGTAGGCGCGGGCTTGCGGACGGCGAGCAATGGGTGGCTCGCCGTCCGATCGTCTGGTAACCGTCCGGACCGCGCCCAAGTCGTCGACGGCGCCTACTGTTCCACGCGCGCTTCAAGGAGAGGTCAGCGACCGTAGGGGCCCAGCAGGGACGATGCCTACTGGGGCCATGGGTGATGCGAAAGAGATCCCCGGGGCCCTGGAAAAATGGTAAACAAGGAACAAGAGTGGGTTTTTAGTCAATAAAAGTCTGACACTATCCCCTGCTCTGCCCAAGAGCGGGGGATGTCATTAGATGATTTTCCCACTCGAAAAAAATAATAATAGTATGTCCATTACATTTTCTGACATAGAGATACGAGGTTTCAAGTTGACGAATCGTTTTATTTTTTTAATTATTCTGCTTATATTTAGGTACAAGCTTTTTTGTTTAATGCCAAGAGCGAGATCTGTCTCTGACATTTAAAATTTGATTAATTTTACAATGTCAATGTAGTACCTAAATAATATTATATTGACATTTGTGTATCAAACAATTTGGTAATAATTTATTGCTGTATTTATTATATGTGGGTGGATTGAAAAGTATTCGCAATTTGAATTTGAAACAGATTCTGTCAATTCCGTAAATCAAACTAAACCCACATTATTTAGTTTCACCAGGGAGAGTGGAAACAGCGAGAGATGTTGTGTGGTGTTCTAGGGCCGCCCTTGTACGGATACGACTATGTGCTGCGTAGCGACCTCCCTGACGGGGTCAGCGTGGTCTGTTACGCAGACGACAGGCTGGTCCTGGTGCAGGGGGAGTCGCAACAGGCGTTGAGAGGTACCAGTAGTTGACACTCGAGATGGCACTGCACAAGTCACACAAAAAAAAATAATTCATTTGAGATTGTGAATAGTTGCGATTATACAAATGTACAATTCAATTTAAATAGTAATAGGAAAGTCAATGACCTCTATCTGTCCAATAACGTTACTTGAAAAGTAAGGTTTGCAAAGAAAATTTATTTGCGTCTCAATAACGGTTTTCTTTTACTTTTTTTAACCGAGTCTTGTTAAATCTAACTGAAGAAAAACTTTATTGTAAATTAAATAAATATATTATTTAAGTCATAATTACGTAAAAAAAAAAACTGTTTTATTTTCATTGTAGGCAATATTTATTTATTTTTTAAAACTTCATGCAACACAAACGTACAAAGCCTAAGCAAGCAAAGTTAATGCCTTAGGCATTCTCTACCAGTCAACTCTAGAGTGGTGAAGAATATTTCGTAATTTTCTTCCATTCGCTATTATTCAGGCACTTCACACAGTGGTGCAAAATTGAGAGGAATTGAAAAACTAGATTCTGATAAAACTTTTTACGTTCATGCTTCTTAAATAAACATTTAAAATACATCTTGTTTTGCTCACCCTACCTAATTCGATTTGACAGCTATGACGTCACCATATGGCGCTAAGTCAATCCTATTCTTATTCTTATGAATCGTATAGTATTTGTCACTAGCGATTCGCCCCAGCTTCGCAAGGGTGTTTTTTAGGATTCCGTAGCCAAACGGCAAAAAACGGAACCATTATGAATTCGTCATGTCTGTCAGTCTGTCCGTCCGTATGTTACAGCCACTTTTTTCCGAAACTATAAAAACTATGCTGTTGAATCTTGGTAAGTAGATGTAAACCGCATTAAGAATTTTACACAAAAATAGAAAAAAAAACAATAAATTTTGGGGTTCCCCCCCATATTTAGAACTGAAAATCAATTTTTTTTTCATCAAACGTATGAAGTATCTATGGATCCGTCTTCAAAAATGATATTGAGGTTTCTAATGTAATTTTTTTCTAAACTGAATAGTTTGAGCGAGAGACACTTCCAAAGTGGTAAAATGTCCCACCCCGTAACTACTAAAATAAGAGAATGATAAAACAAAAAAAAAATATATGTAGTACATTACCATGTCAACTTCCACCGAAAATTGATTTGAACGAGATCTAGTAAGTAGTTTTTTTTTAATACGTCATAAATCGTAAACCGCAATTTACCTTTCAAGTTTGTACGGAACCCTCAGTCCGCGAGTCCGACTCGCACTTGCCCACTTCTTTTTTAATTATATAAACTAGTGCTTGACTACGATCCCACCTGATGGAAAGCAGTGATGCAATCGTAACCGCATGAAAATCTGTTTTTCACTTATTGACTTTATCGTGAACAGACATATAGACAAACCGACGGTAGGGAAGCTCCCCACCGCGTTTTTATAATGAGTACATATCTAAATGTATGTAACGATAAGGAAGCGCAACGCGAATACATACATTGAGCATTTAAATTTACCAAACTCTAAGGAAAATATTGTTTTAAATGTTCTGAACGCAGTTCTGGGAAAATGGCAGACGTGTTTTGAATTAAGTGTTGATTATGTAAAAAATAAGATATAAGTGTTTATTTTCTTGTTCTAGCCGCAGACTTTTATTCCACCCTAGTAGTAATTTAAATACACGCTTCAGTTATTTTCGATTTTAATTGTTTTTTTTATTATCTGGACATTTTTTACGTTATGAAACAGGTTTATTATATGAACATGTATATATAAGGTGTTAAAAATTAACTTTAAGAATTTCGAGGGGACATTGTACTCCTCATTATGAACAACTTTTACTACGAGACCAAACCTGAAATCGCGAAAAAAAAAATTTCGAGTTATGCGAACATAAACGCAGAGAACAGCTGATTTTCTTTTTCGCGATTTCAGGTTTGGTCCCATAGTAAAAGTTGTTCATAATGAGGAATACAAAGTCCCCTCGAAGTTCTTAAAGTTAATTTTTAACACCTTATATAAGTTGCAACGTCTGCTGCAGTCATCCGTCCGATTATAATTTGGGTGTCTTCAAGGCTAGAGTGAATAGGCTCCTCATAAACTAGTGCGCCCCACCGTCAACGATTGTATCACTGCTTACCATCAGGCAGCATCGCAATCAAGCACTAGTTTATTTTTTATTAAAAACGTCCGAAATCAAAATTATTTGGTACTGTATTTTTATGCAATAACTTTTTGGATTTCTCACATATAGAAGGAACGATAGCTATAAGGTGCGGTAAGTATAGTGTTTTTCAATTTAGAATGCTTACATGGTCCTTTAATTATAAAATGCACTATAACCGATTTAAAATCATTAACTAATAGAAGCCTTAAAACAACTATATGTAGTAACAAAACTCCTTGTAACTCTCAGCTCCTCAAAATACACACGAAGAAGGAAACATACCACTATACCTACCACAACCTTACTCCGACAATAAAAGAAGTATCTCTCCTGAACACACAAATCACCCTTCGGGGTACATTCAGGAGGGCATCACACATAGCGGGGCTCGGTAAATAAACATATTAACCTTAAGTGGGGAACCGACCGCTGGGCCGCTGAAATTGTGTGGGATGAGGCATGAGCGGAAGCGATTATGACGGTAGTGTTGGTAGAGTGACTGAGCGATGAGTTTCGCTCTGCGTGCGTGGGGTACGTGAGTGTAGAACTCGCGTGGGCAACTCACGCCAAAGCTCGTTCATGCAAGTGGCCACAGTGAGTGCGCGGGCGGCGAGTGGCAACTGCGCGGGGGCGGACATCTCAAACTAGTTTGAGCCACTTCTCTTATCAACAAGTTTCTTCAGTTGCCTTTTGCGTTCCAGGACCATAAGTATATCCTTTTCAGAACGAATCTTATGGCCCTAGCAGGCATCGGCCCTGCTGGGCCCCTACGGTATACCGACATCTGTTTGAGGCACGCTGGAACACTATGCGCCTTCTACAATTCGGGCTCGGTCCTTATAGGAGGAGCTTGCTCATCATCCGCAAACCCGTACAACTCAGTAGGTTGTATAAGATTAATTATTTTACCAAGATAGTTATCTACTGTAATGGAACTTGAACAACTTAGTCTAAAAATTCACTATTAGTTTAGATTATTCAAACTAAACACACTTAACAAAAACAGTTCTCAATAAATTTTGCTAATAATAGGGTACAACGAAACTTTATTCAATCAAAACGCTTCCCTCCCATCACTTGCGCCAACAACTCCTCAAGTTCTCCCAAGGCACGTTTCCTGAATGTTTAATTTTATTGAATTCCGATCGATCCCACTCGCAGATGTTTGGTAAGTACCGACTTATCCCTTTTTACCATGTTTCTTACCAAACATATTTTGCCTAAAAACTGTTATTTATGTATTTTGGGCTAGTTATTGAGGATTTGTGATGTACTTCACAAATCCTTACGCTTCGTTTTCCGCTAAAGAATGGGCGATATATTAGGTCCTTGAAAAGGAGTGTTAGAGTTACCGACCGCCTCATCGATTCCGCCGCGTGCGATCGCACTTGTATTCTCTTTCTCATTATAGTAAATGACAAGTCTATGTGACAGAAAAGGATGGAAGCATAGCAAAGTTTGTTTCAGTGCTGACAGATATAGCTCAAGTCTGGGATTCTACCAAGACGTTGGGTAACAATATTTTCCTGTCTCCTTATGCCATGAACTGCTGTCACCTTTGGTTGTTTTGTTGACCCTGGTAAGTGTGGCGAATCACTAGTGACCATTCATACATCTTTAGGTACATACATACATATAAATAAACTGGAAATGTCTGTTTGTTACATATTGTAAAGTGTATTCGATACCTATAACAAAAGCAGCATTTTTTTAATTTTTGTCCTGTCTGTCTGTTTGTTCCAGCTAATCTTTGAAACGGCTGGACTGATGTTGACGGGACTTTTACTGGTACATAGCTGATGTTATAAGGAGTATTTAGCTAGTTTTATTTAAAAAAAAACTAATGGGATCCGCGCCAAAAAAATTGTAATTGTGAGAATTGGGCAGCAGCTAGTCATCATCATCATCATTTCAGCCGATAGACGTCCACTGTTGGACATAGGCTTCCCCCAAATGTCGCCATAACGACCAGTCCTGTGCGTCTCGCAACCATCGGCATCGGTATTGGCAAGCTAGTTTTTAGTAGGAAGGATTGCAGCTGGTAAATTTGATTTTATCTATTGGTGAATGCTGGTCGGATATTCAAACGAAAACCGTTACTTACCCCATGACCTTCATAAAATCCGAACCTCTTAATCTCTAACTCCCAATTCAGAATTACGTTTGCACGTTAATTAATCTGTTGAATTACAGTAATCCCGGTTAAACCTAACGCTCGATCAAAGTTTTATGCAATCGACCGCAAGTTGTTCAAACTTCGGCCAACTTCGGGGAACTTCGGGGAACTCCGGCCAAGTTTAGCCGACATCTTGTTTGATGTTGTCTACACGTAATGGTTTCGTCGATGTGGTAGGATACAGACCGCGACACGGAAATTAATTCGGCCTATGTAGTTATATGAGTATACTGAGGTAAATATGGTTTGTGAGTACTCTGGTCTTGAAGCCACAGCAACGTATATTAAAAGTTTGGAAAATGATGTTTGAAACTAAGAGCTAAGATACATAAGGCGGCATGTTACCAACGGCAGGGCTAACTGGAGCCGTCGACCTATACCGAAACTTGCTGTTGCGTGCCGCATCCGCCATTTTGTCAGTCGACTGCAAATTGTTCAAGAGCCGCTATAAAATTATTTCTAGTAACGAAATTGATTTCAACATCATTGATTGCTGAAGTAAAAGCAAAAAAGAATGTTTCTTCTTCGGAATACATTCTGAAACTGAGCATTTTTTTTTTTTTGGTTTGAAAATCTTCTTATGACAATTCCCGCTCTTGGGCGGAACGGGAGATAGTGTCAGACTTTTACTGACTAAAAACCCACTCCTGTTCCTTCGTTGCCTTCGTCCCAGGGCCCCGGGTTTCGTTTTCACACTACCCATGGCCCCAGTAGGCTGCGACCCTGCTGGGTCCCTACGATTATACATTTTGGAACTGACTGATCTGAGGCCGGCTGCCGCTGATCTTCGGGTTTAGAATGTCGTTGGCCGCCGTCATTGTGCCAACGGCTGCCGATGATGAGATGAGATAAAAACCTTGTACTTCAGTTTGTGGAAGAATTTGTTATTAATATGCTAATAGACGCGAAGTTTGTGTTGTGTAAACATGGCGCGTTTAATACCAGCTGAAAGACTTCTGAAGGATCTAATGAATTTTTGATTTGATCTGCATTAGCTTTGAATTCTATTTTGGTGATGGAATTTTAATTAAGCCTCACCGTATTTAGGAAAGTTTCTAGCGAATGAGCTCATATTAATCTTTCAGGGTGAGTTTCTCTCTGAGTTGAGAATTTGCTACTAAGAGAGTGTCAAGCCGTACACTTTATTAGACTTAAACGAAGATTACAACTAATTCTTTTTTTTTTTGTTATTATATTCATATCTCACAAGGTATATACAAATTATTACCCAGTTGATAATTATATTCAAAACTATAATATAAAATATACTACTGTACATTGGTAGGGACAAGGATAGAAAGATTATGATTGGCGCCCAACGTGGGACTTCTCTGCTGCCTTACGGCCCCACGTTGGGCGCCATAACTAATCCAGTTCAATTATTAAGAGGGCCCTTCTCGATTCGACTATGTTAATGTGAGCATGGTTTAAAAGCTTATTGTTTGATCCAACGCAAGTATGATAAAGAAGCATCGCGAAAAAAGAGAGATAACGTCGTAATTCCGTCACTCAGTCGACTTATCCGTCACTTTTGGTCATTCAGTATATCGATTAAATGTGCAAGATTTCTATAAATATATAATTTTTTTAATCAAGTATACATTTTGAAGGCCCAAAGTTTACGAAAATAGCAAATTTTCAGAGGTCTTTACTGGCTAAGCCAGTAAAGATCAAAGCCAGTTTTGCGCAAATTTATATTTTGACTTCAATAGAACTATACTTTTTTTTGTGTTAAGACTAAGGTCATTGCGTCAACAAGCTTATCAAAATGTGATATTTTTATTTATTTGCTCGCACTTGACCACTACCTCACCTGAACATAAGCGATGATGTGGTCGACGATGAAGCACGCTTGCCTAGAAGTAACCTATTCACTCTTGACTTAAAAAACGCTATGTTGTAACTATCAGGAAACAGACTCCGGTAAGGAAATGTCAGCCACGGGTAGTGTGAAAGAGAAACCCGGAGCCCTGAGACGAATGCAATGAAGGAATAGGAGTGGGTTTTTAGTCAGTAAAAGTCTGACACTATCTCGCGCTCCACCCAAGAGCGAGATTTGTCATAAGATGATTTTTCCACCCAATACGAAAAAAAAACCCCAAAACGTTAAGTGCGTATGGTTGGAAAGTAATATATTAGCTTGGCATTTTCCTATCCACCCAAGCCATAAAATTAGGCTTAACATCATTTCCACTCCTTGTCTCCTACTCATTGTCAATTTTCGCACCTTTCTCTAAAACATGTAGGGAGCATAAACTGTACACAGGAAAAAAACGAAGTTAGAACGCTAAAAGGCTTCTGCAGCTTTCAGATATTACAGCTGAAAATTGTAAAAAGATTGGTAACCAAAAAACCTTTCCATTAAATATTAGCGAAGCACTTTACAGGCGCATAAAGGAATTTCTCTTTTACGGCTGCTTGCATCTTGTCGGAATATTGAAGCATTGAGGGTGGGGTCGCAGTGATAGCGGAGCGGAATGAAAGCATAATGGAAGATTTTCATCACCATCGTAATCATTCTAACCGCCGAAAGAGGCCGCCATCTTATTTCGGCCTTCCAACGTCGTATTTTACGCGATCATCACTCCAGAACCTTTCGGCCCCGTCGGCCATATATTCTGCGAACAATTTCCACCTGCCTCTTAAGTTTGCCGATTTTTTGGTTTATGTCGGTGAACTTGGTTCTCCAGCGGATATCTTCAGTTATGATTAAATTACGCAAGGAAACTCCGAGCATAGTCATTTCCATTGTCCTATGGGTGACTATAAGTTATTTGATAAAGCCCATTGTGAGCGAGCACATTTCAGAGCCATTTATCATTATTGGTAACAAACACTGATCATAGAATTGTCTTCAGACACTGATTTAATTGAATATTTAATTAAAAATATTGTATAAGGTATAGTTTTAAGTGAAAGAAATCTTTCAGGGAAGGTCTAAATATTTAGTTAGACCTTCCCTGAAAGATTTGGTGCTGTTACTTTTTGGTTACAAAAGGTGATGATTTTCTTATGTTCTTTGTTATTTACAACTTATGAAATCAATAAAAATAGAATAACTGATGCACACAGGCAAGTTTAGCCCACAATTGATTTTGAGAAATTAACAGTTTAAATAATTAATAATATTCCACAACTATCACACAACGCCGTCTAGTACCAAGCTAAGCAGCGCTTGTGTTATGGGTACTAGACAACTGATAAACATACTTATATATTTATAAATACCTACATATATTGATAAACTACACCCAGACACAGAACAAATGATCGTGCTCATCACGCAAACATTTGTCCTGGGTGGGAATCGAATCCACGGCCTCCGGCTTAGCAGTCAGGGCCATTAACCACTAGACCAATAGGTCAGTCTAATAAATGATTTTGGTTAAATGAAGTACAATCTGATTATACCTAAATATTGGAAACTATAAAAAATGCGAGAAACGCGACAGTGCTACGACGTGTTTTGATATACATTTATAAAAAAAATATATATATTGTTTTCTTATAAAAAATAGTTTGTCTACTGCAGTCTGAAAGCCTTAACATATGCTATTTTCATAATACTTTTTCTAATAGTTAGGTCTGGTAAAGTAATAATAAGCTTTGTCGTGACACCAATTATATTTTCCTTAATTTTGAAACTGAAAATTAGTGAAAATGCACCGTCACTAAGTATTTTAAGTAAAATTGCGAGAGCTTATGAACTTAGCAAGTGAGTAAGAGGATATTCAAAACGTTTAACGCCTGACATTTTACTACATTTAGTAAACAGAAATTAGTTTTCGTTATAATGTGGATAAAATCTTTATATTAACCTTTTTTAAATAAAGTTGCACCACATTAAAAATTATTATGGCCCTGTACAAAAGATCATAGCGGTTATGATTTTTTTTTTTTTTATTCTTGATAGGTTCGCGCTAGACTGCTATGATTGAAAGTGACGATGCGGTCGACGATGGAACGCGCTTACCTAGAAGTAACTTACTCATTCATGACTTAAAGGATGAGGTTTTCAAAGGATTTTGCAATAGGTAAAGTATTACATATACACTTGGGCTATTTATACAAGTTCCGTGATCAGGACCTTTGAACTGGGCTCTTGAAAATATGACCTAGCTGAATGCGTCCCCAAGAATTGGGAGAACATTGCAAGTGGATACAAACATTTTGTGTTCATTCCGCCCCCGCTATTCACTGACACTGAGACCCCACCTTTGTTTGGTCGTTAAGGCCAGGCGCAGCACTCATTGACGGTAGCTTATTGCAGCTACGCCGTCTTCTGAACTTATTAAATTACACGATATTGTTGTCTATAGCAATTTTGGTACCACCGCGCACCGTTGGAATGAGATCTTGCGCAGTATTGGTTAGGTGGCATTTTGTTTAAGTCGTGTCAGAGAGGGGAGATATTGCATTGTCAAGCTAACGTTATAAAAGATGGAGAATTTTTGAGCCAGCCTTTTTGTTCTTTTTTTTTTTGTTGTTCGAAATGATCAAATAACTACACGGTAGATTAGTAGTTGAATGATTGGCTACTATGCTGTGCACAGAACAAATATTTGTATTATCTACAGGCAGTTATTCTGGTCCATGGTCTGGAGCAAGGGAGAATGGGTGGTGCGGTCGCCTCCTTTTGTGAAGCAGTAATACCAGCGAAGGAGACGGTCGCACGCGCGACGGTATGGACATCCTCAAGCCGAGATCCTAAACCCAACTACCAGCCACATCTACAGTAGACGACGAGACATGGGTAGCTCGCCGTCCGACCGTCTGGTAACCGTCCGTACCAAGCCTGAGATGTCGACGGCGCGTAGTGTTCCACGCGCGCCTCAAAGAGATGTCTTCTGAAAATGTAACCCGTAATCCTGGAACGCAAAGGGTAACTGCAGAAATATAGGTGTGGTTTTAGTCAGTAAAACTGACACCGTCTTCCGGTCTACCCTAGAGCGGGAGAAGTCATTAGATGATTTTATACCTCAAGAAAAGAAAAGTGCTTACCGTCAGCTAGCTTTTTTTTACATAATGAAAATTTTACATATTTTGCGACTAACTTCTACCAGCGGCTTCACCCGCGTGAATGCAGGTTTCTTCATATAAACTTTGGACCCCCGTTTCATCCTCTTAGGGAGTGAATTTTAGAAAATCCTTTAAATAATAAAAGGAAGAATTGAATTAAATACTAAAATAAATTGTATAAAATTAAAATTCAAATAAATGCCATTATCATATTAAAATACATTAATCGTTAAATTAGTTAATTTCCTAACAGGAATTGGAATAGCAACATTTCTTCCACAGCCACAATAAACACAATAAAATACTTGGCTACTGAAACCATCGAAACGCGGCAGCTGATATTTACCAAACTTCGACCACATATGTGTCGGTACGTAAACTTTACAACAAACGCCTTTGTCGCAGCCAATGTCGGAGCTCGGTGCATTGAGGAACTTCCTAATTATGTGCAACTTCAACAATTAGTGCTCGGAGGTGGAACCGATAATATCGTTTGCGATGTCTTGTCTCAGGTAGTTCGCAAGTATAGTTGGTATCATTCTGCTGGTCGATGTGTTTTGTTGGAAATTTCGGAAGTTCGGAGCGAGTCGGACGAAGACGAAATTTGTTGATGTTATCTACAATTATATTAATACATATATGCAAATGCTTATTAAAAAAAATATTACCAAACTTTTACAATGTAATACTTAGTCATCATCATCATCATCATCTTCCTGCCCTTATCCCGTATTATTTGGGGTCGGCGCAATGTAATACTTAGTAAAGGTTTAATTATTGTAACAACATTTGTCTAAAACTAAAAAGTCACACGTCAATATACAACCCGCCCCTGATCGTTCCTGGTGCAAAAGTGCCCATAATACTGGCCGCATTACCTCGCTGAATAGCGATGGCCATCCTTTGCACCAAGAACGACCCGGACCGGGAGTCACCCGTTGCCTCCCCGAGCCTACGGCCCAAATCCCCCACAAAACACTTTGCCTCCGTACTCCAACTGCCCAGAGTCTCCACAGCGACAGGCACAAAATGGTAAAACTGAACCAAGGAAGCGTAGTTCAGCCTTTTTATACATATATCACACTAATGTTATAAAGGCGAACGTTTGTGACTGTGTGTGTGTGTTTGTTACTTCTTCAAGCTTGAAAGTCTAGACAACATCCTGGAAAAACATTTTTTATCACAGAACTATATTTCCCTGGGACAATTTTCTACATCCACGAGTGCGAATTTGCTTGAAGCAGCATTTGTTGGTTTAATTAAGCTTCAGAGTTTGTTTATTTGAATGAACGCGTTAATCTCAGGAGCTAATGGTTCGAATTGAAAAGTTCTATAAATTTTAGTTGTTTTGAAGTCATCGCTAGAACCAATAGAAGTGGAGCAGTAATTAAAGATGCGGGGGAAACCGCGGAAGGTAGCTAGTTTTATAATGGTGCGTTTACATGTGGGCCCAGCCTCGGCCAATCGCCGGCTGGGCCCATGTGTAAACGGGGTATAATATTCACGAGTCTGGGGAATGTTACAGCGTTCTTACTGCTCCTTCGGAAGTAGCCAGGATGATGTACAGACTTTTAATTAGTAGGATTAAGTGCAAAGGTAATTTAAGATTGTATTAACTCATATATTTTTAGTTATGTAAATTGTAAAATCGATTTGTGATGATGAGGGCAGAATAAGCCTTAATTAAATGCTCGGTAAGGTATCGAGATAAAATAAGCACCTCAAAAAAAAGATGGCAGATAGGGGCCGATTATACACCAAAGATACAAATAATCTCGTCTAGATTCCGCATTGCAGACAGAGACGTTATTTTAATATTCCCAAAACTTCTTCAATCTGAAACGATCGCAACATTGATTTAAACGTAATAATAATTAAAAAAAAAAAACTGTCTTGTCACCCGTCAGGCTAGCACTAACTCCCTTTTCTTTCATATCACGTCTCAAACAATCCACCCATCTTTTCTTTGGCCACCCTCTCGCTCTCCATCCATCCACATCTATACTTATAACTCTTTTATTAATATGCGTTTCATCAGCGCAGTGGCTCTGTTTAGTACATGGGCCACAGCATTTACATTTTAATCGTAATATAGTTAGAAGTTGGCGATATTTATTCATATTATATACCTACACATTTAACACTAAACGTCTATTTATGATTCATCACTTTCTATACTTGTATATTTATTTATTTAATTCCCATATAAAAAAGCTAATTTTCATCCGTATTTGCACTCTAAGGTTCAGTTGAAAACCAACGTCAGGCAACTGCTGCGCAGTTGTCCGGCATTATGCTGAACTGGACCTATTTGGCGCCGCCGTGTGATATATAATATTGTTATTGTTAATTTTATTTCTTCTTACTTTTTTTTTTTTTTTTTTTAAGTTTAAATTTAGTTTGTAAATCAATTATTTGTTGATTAATGAATCATGGTGTGCCAAATAAACATATTTTCTTTATTTCTTTCATTTTGTTGAGTACTGGCCGTTTTGCGCGGATGTGTCGCATAACTTCACTCTTTTGTATAGATTTGTTATATATATACCTATATATATATATTTACTTTAATTGTGTGCCATGTTTGTCGTAAATAAACTCTTTTTCTTTCCTTCATTCTTTCTTTCTATCTCTCCTCTTCACATGTCCATACAAAGACAAACATTTAACATTTGGAGTTAAAACTTAAGATTCGCTAAGACGTAAAACTAAGTTCCTTGTACTAAAACTAAATGTTACAAGTCTTACTTAGTCTTTTTACTATATGTTTGAGTTTGTAAGCGAAGCCGGGTTTAGATTGTAGACTATTAAGGTAAGTTTAGCTCTGTGTAATTATATTTTATAATTATAATTTTATTTGTCTGTTCTATGTTAATGTGGGCGGAATATGTTTTTGATTGCAATGTTGTTTGTTGCAATCAAAAACATATATATATATATAACTATAAACATATATAAATATATATATAAACATATATACATATAACTTATGTTGTTGTTGTTTGTTGTTTGCAATGTTGTTACCCTCTTCTAGAGAGGAGGCCTGCGTCCCAGCAGTGGGAACATTATAAGGCTGACTATGCTATGCTATGCTATGTTGTTTGTAACACAAGTTCTGTAATTAATTAATATGTGTGGTTTTACAATGCATTTTAAATTGCAAAATGATATGTATATCAGTTTTATTAACGTTTGAGAGCTATGATTTTATTTGATTCATTAGGAATATATTGTTTAGATTGGAATATGCAAGGCTTTGTACAATTAAAAGTTGTCAAAATTAGTTTTTGTGTTTTGAATTATTTACAAACTAGCTTCTGTTAGCAGCTTCGCCCGCGTGAAAGTAGATTTCTCTGTACTAATTTTGGACCCCCGTTTCATTCCCTTTGGGGGTGTATTTGGAAAAATCCTCTCTTAGTGCTCGCCTACGTCATAAAAGAAAGCTTTGTGCAAAATTTCAAGCTCGTAGTCCTTGAAATTTTGCACAAAGCTGTCGACGGCGCGTACTGTTCCACGCGCGCCTCAAAAAGATGTCAGCAAAACGTAGGGGCCCAGCAGGGTCGAAGCTTACTGGGGCTACGGGTAGTGTGAAAGCGAAACCCGGAGCCCTGGGACGAAGGCAACGAAGGAACAGGAGTGGGTTTTTAGTCAGTAAAAGTCTGACACTATCTCCCGCTCCGCCCAAGAGCGGGTATTGTCATAAGATGATTTTCCCACCCAATAAAAAAAAAGCTCGTAGTCCTAGTATTTTCGACTGTGCGTTGATATGTCAGTCCGTCAGTTTCTCCTTTTATATGTACCTATAGATAAAAATAACTTTATTAAAGCCGTAGTCTTAAATAGTATTCATTTTATTTTTAGAATATAGTAAAGTCCCTATTTGTTGGGATTGTAAAAATATTCTTTTTTGTTAAAATTTTTGTTCTGTAAATACTATTATATTTTTATTTTCCTTGTCTTTATTATTGTCTTGACAATTTTTTTTATAACTGAATTTAAAAGAATGGAGGAGTACAGTAATCAGTTCCTATATTCTTTTGGAATATGTAATTTGTGTATGGATACACTTCCGCAAACCTAAACATTTCAATTTCCAATTTTCTAGTCGTTTACCAAAACTCCCGATTCCTTAAACTGCCAGCAACAGCCAAGCAAACCCTGTAGCCGGCCTATTGTTCACCAATAATAAAAGTTTTCCTGCGACACAGTTCCCAGTCATATTCGCTTACGTAATTAGTGCTTAAAGCTACGAGTGTAGAATCGTGTGGAGTCAGCCTTTTAGTTAATGTGCTAGTAAAAATAAGGGGAAATAAAGCTGGCGATATATTGTCAAACTAAATGTTTGAGTTGGAAGAAAATATGGGTTGCCTCTCGTTGTTTGGAGATTCTTAAGGAACTCGGAGTATTTTATAACCCAGTTACCGGGTCGTCGCTCCATGTAAAATGGATTCAGATTCAGATTTGGTTGAAAGTGAACCTCAACATTATTGGGTCAAGGTTACATAGTTTAATTCCACCAAGTCCATCATTGAAACATCCGAAGTACTGTGATGCGCTACCGACACATGGGATATGTCCTACCCATAAGCACAAAACGTTTTGGGAACTCATTAATTTCGCGTACAACTAAGGAGTTGTATCTGTTTTTCTTGATACCTTCAACGTCTTTAAGTCAAAAGTGAATAGGTTAATTCTAGGCATGCGTGCTCCATCATCGACTATATCGTCTTTTACCATCAAATGTGATTGTGGACAAGCGTGAGCCTAAGAATAATAAAAATGGTTCATCAGATTGATCGAATTTGGATTAGCGTCATTTGCATAATGGGATCACCCTATTACAGTCAGAGTGGTTAGGAAAGCCTTATAAGCGAAGCGAAGGGCTAATAGTCAGTCGAAAAAATAACCTGAAGTCCTAGAGTGAAGAACACTATAACAGGTGGGTGGGACAGACTGTAGACGAAAAGTAGAGAACCGAAAAAGGGTTAAAATTAATATTGGACCAAGTGTTAAGCCGAGTATTGATCCGTGTGTGGATACGAGTGTTGATCCGAGTGTTGATCCGAGTGTTGATCCGAGTGTTGATCCGAGTGTTGATCCGAGTGTTGATCCGAGTGTTGATCCGAGTTTTGCATCGAGTACTAAACCGAGTGCTTAGCCGAGTTTTGGTTCGAGTGTTGAACCGAGTTTTGGACCGAGAATTGAACCGAGTGTTTAGTGAGTGAATTGAATCGAGTTTGGAATCAAGTGTTAAACCGAGTATTGATCTGAGTGTTGAATTGAGCCTTGAATCAAGTGTTAAAAAGGATGTTGGACCGAGTGTTGATCCGAGTTTTGGACCAAGTGTTGTACCGAGTCTTGAACCGCGTATTGAACCAAGCGTTAAACAAAACGTAGAACCGAGTGTTAAACAGTAGTGGACTACGATATTCCAATTAAATGAATAAGTGTACCAAATCTTTTTTTATGGAAAAAGCATTTCACTATATTCCCAACCACTAAAACTCTTGAAAACCAGTATCAACAGTGGCGGAACACTAGAAAAATACCAACGGAATGAAACTATGTGTCCTGGGGAAACAATTCAACAGCCTACCGAGCCTAAAAGGTTCCTAAGAGCACTACGATTGATCCCCTTTAAAAACAACACTTTGTCCAACAATATATTACCATGTATAAATTATAGTACAAAATAAATATTTTTTTGTTTTGTTAACACCGAAACACCTCTAAATGTTTGCTTCCATTATTGCTGTGCGAATATTATTCACGAATGTTATGTTAATTCTTTTGTATGATTTACATGTTGGCTGTTGAATATTAAATGTTTATGTATTTTATAGTTGTGAAACACTGATTAAAATTTTACTTCAATTGCTTGTGAATGCGGTTTTCAAAGTAATAATAATAGCTCGAATAATGGTAGCTGATGGAGCCGAAACCGCTTAACAGAAAACCCAGCGCTGATAGGTGATAGCTGATAGACAAGGTTTTGAGGTGAGAAATTATCCAATGACTTTTCCCGTTCTAGGTTGGAGTGGGACAGATAGGGGGGGCGTGTCAAAATCTCACTCACTAAACCCACTCCTTTTTTTTGTAGGTGGGAAAATCATCCAGTAATGCGGGAGGGTGTGTCAGACCTGTTTCTTCGTTTGCTTTTCATACCAGGGCCGAGTCTCCCTTTCAGTAGCAGGCCCTTAGCTCAAGTAGTCTTCGACCTTGCTGGGCCCCCACGGTTTGCTGACATCTCTTTGAGGCGCGCGTGGAACAGCGCCGTCGATGACTAGAGCTCGGCCCAGACGGTTACCGGACAGTTGGACGGCGAGCTACCCATTGCTCGCCATCCGCAAGCCCACGCCTAAGGTGGCCGCAAATCGGGGTCGGGATCCCGGCGGCTGGGACGTGAACACCGCTCCCTCGCGCGTGACTAAACCCACACCTGTGTCCTTCACTTTAAAACTGAGTTATTATAGTATTCCTTGCAGGTGTCCAAATGACAACCAGGACCAACGTGTTATCCTAGGCAAGGAGGATTCTCGGTCTGTTACGATGGTCACCCATCCACACACTGACCTCGTTAAACGTTGCTTAACCTTAGAGATTGACCTTGCATCTGTTATAATTTTAGCCACGAAGTTCTCGAGTAAAGGTTTTCAAGACTGTCCGTCCATTATATCGTACCCTTATTGCAAAAACCAACTATCTGAAATTTTTAACCAAATAAAAGTTAAATCCATTCATCCATTCGTCTCATCAAGATGAATCTACAGGTAAAACCAGTTATTAGCTACGACACTTATTTACAAAGATAGCTTCGGCAAAAAGTAAATAACCTACAAATTTGATTGAATATATGAGAAAATGTCGGTGCACTTAATTGGTTTTTGCAATAAGAGTACGATATGGACTTTAATACGGCACTGAATCTTTATTATAACTTCATAACACGAATCTACATAACACAGAGAACAGAGAAGATAAATCCATACACTCAAAGTCCACCTCACAGGCTTTACCGCACGGCCAACTCGAGCAAATAATAATAATTTGGTAGAATAGAGTTTACAAATCGGCTCTCAGAATGAAGCAGCCCTGAAAGGGATTACAGGGATCACTGATCACCCGTAAGCCTTTAGTTACACCGATATGCTGTTAACCAACACTGAGAAGCGTAAATTTGTGTGCAAACACACACAACACATGTTTTTGTGCTAGTGTGTATTACAGACAGATATCACGTGTGTACGTGGGCGCAAGTAGTGGTGGGTGCGAGTGTATGTAATTGGATTTTAGTGTAAGTAATCGTGTTCTGTTTATTTCGCTTTGATTGGTTTGTGTAGCGAATTATGGGTAGTAACGTTTCTTGTCAGATGTTGAATATCGATTTATAAGTCTCTTTGATGAGTGTATGATGAAAAGTGAACGTTATTGACATGTGTCTTCTTTCAATTATGAGCTGATTACTATTTATTAAAGAACAGAATACAGCAACTGTTATTTTTTTAGCAGGAACAGTTATTTTAGTATTTACCAAATAGTCATATGTTGAAAAGAATCTCATAGCCGGGCCGTCACGATAAAACCGGCCAAGTGCGAGTCGGACTCGCGCATGTATAGGAGCCCCACTTAAATATTTATTTTATTCTGTTTTTAGTTATAGCGACAACAAAAATGCATCATCTGTAAAAATCTCAACGGTTTAGCTATCACGGTTCATGAGATACAGCCTGGTGACAGATGGACAGACTGACAGACGGATGGTCGTAGTAATAGGGTCCCGTAGTAAATAAAATCATCATCATCATCATCATCATTTCAGCCGATAGACGTCCACTGCTGGACATAGGCCTCCCCCAAATGTCGCCACAAAGAACGGTCCTGTGCGTCTTGCATCCGTCGGATTCCCGCAACCTTCACCAGGTCATCGGTCCACCTTGTAGGGGGCCTTCCAACACTGCGTCTTCCGGTACGCGGTCGCCACTCCAGAACCTTTCGGCTCCAACGGCCATCTGTTCTGCGAGCAATGTGCCCTGCCCATGGCCACTTAAGTTTGGCGATTTTTCGTGCTATGTCGGCAACCTTGGTTCTTCTGCGGATATCTTCATTTCTGATTCAAGTAAAATCACCTGCTAATAACCTACTTCTAAGTACCCACACAAGAACATGGAGCAAAACTTTGCTAAAGTCTCCCCTCCCCCCACTTGACCTGGAACTAACACCAATTTGTTACACACGGCGAGACAAGTGCATACCGTCTCCGGAGCGCATCAAAGTTGACTAAGTTAGGTCTTAATTAGCCTTCCAAGTTCGATAGCCTACTTGTACCAGGTCAGCGGTACTAGGAACCATCTTAATTAAAATTTAGTTTCAGTCTGGCACTGCGGGAGCTTCGGTATTGTTCGAAAGAGTTGACGGATCATTTGGTGCAGTGAGCGATTGACTGTTGCACTACGTGTCGCTGGTTCGATTTCTGCACGGAACAAATTTTTGTATGGCCTACAGATACGTGTTTTGGGTCAGGATGTGTTGTGTTAGTTTACATGTAAATACAGGAATATTTCTTAGTGTGTGAAAAAGTCTACAAAATTTCTGTCACTCCCTCTCGCTTCACTCAGAGCGGGAGAAGACATTTACAGGAAGAAAAACGTTTACTTGAGACTCGCACAAGACAAACAAAAGAATATAATAAAAATATTAACTTATCACTTTTGACACTTCGCGTGACCCAAGGGCTGGCTTTTACCTTGGTCAGAGATTAAGCATTGCCATACAACGTGGCAATGCCGCCAGTCTCTTGGGCACACTTCCAGTCGACAGCAATGTGGAGGAATTTACACGCCATATTTTAAGTAGGAGTTATTGTGTATATATTATGTAATTTTAATTAGTTAAGTGTTTTTACTTATCACTTATAAAATAACATAAGAAACAACAACAATAAAAATTTGAAAGAATAAAAAAATACCTGTGTGAGGCCAAAAACAACATACATTTGATAATTTCCTACCTAAACTGGTCAAGTGCGAGTTGGAATCGCTCACTAAGGGTTCCGTACTACAATATTAACATCAAGTAACAAAACTCGTTTATTGTATTGTATGTATGGTTATTATAGTAATTTTTAATTTGTAGTGGCAATTGAAATACTGTACATATTCTGTAAAAAATTCAGACTTTTACGGTTTATGAGATACAGCCCGCTGACTGACGGACAGACGGACATGCTGACAAACGGATAGACGGACGGACAGCGGAGGGTCTCGTTGGTTACGGATACTTAAAAATGATCTCGTGGTCGAATATGCTAACATTTTAATTTTTTTTTTTTATTTATATAAACCAGTGCTTGACTGCGATCCCACCTGATGGTAAGCGAAGATGGAATCATTGATGGTCAGGCGCACTAGTTTATTAAGAGCCTATTCACTCTAGCCTTGAAGACACCTAAATTATACTTGGACGGAAAGACAGCAGCAGGCAAATTGTTCCAGTCCTTCGATGTACGCGGTATAAACGACGAAGCGAAACGCTTAGTCCGGACCGTTGAAGTTTCAACAACGTAACCTTAATAACTTGTTTCATTCAAATGTGTTTTCAATACTGATTTTCTTTCTTACACAATTCTTGATATCTACATAAATGTAGGTATATAGATCAAGAAAAGGCGGAGCCATCTGATTTCCATATACACATAGCAATCAGTTGTATCGGACAACAGCGGAACACTGTATGTTAATTTAATTAAATAAGATTTTATTAGCAAGAGCGTGTACTTTCTTGGCCATCCTTATTCATGCAATTTATAATGCGAATGAGGCACTGTGTTAGGAATTGGACTGGCCTGTTGGTCTAGTGGTTAGTAGCCCTGACTGCTACGCCGGAGGTCGTGGGTTCGATTCCCACCCAAGACAAACGTTTGTGCGATGAGCACGATCATTTGTTCTGCGTCTGGGTGATTTTTTTTTTTTTTCGGTGGGAAAATAAATGTGGTGTTCACTAAAATCACTATTTAGGGATTTGGGTTTATAAATGAAACAACCAAATTATCAGTAAGCAGGCGCAACTTCAGAATGACGTCTACTCGTCCTCGGGAATTTATCGAGTGTGCTTACGACGCCACAACTCAGCCGGTTTACATTTAAGGTGAATGTTCCGCTGGCCTGTTCATACATTTTTCGTTCGAACTATACTCCGTACATAGACACTTTTTGCTCAAAACGAATCACTTTATCACTTTTCTACAATGAAATAGTTCCGCATGCACCTTTTTGGTAAATAATTTGCTTTATATATTGAGAAAAACAGTCTAGAAAACCGGGCAAAATTAGACATTTTGTTTACTAGTGTGAGTGCGATTTGACAACCAAGCTTGCCGCCATGAATGCGATAGATTATAATACTTAACGCTAGATGGCGTGCAACCGATATTGTAAATTTGAAAAATCTTTACTAAATTTATAATAATGGTTTCCATTAAAAAAAGCATTATAATAACGTAAAACTAACTATCATAAACGAAAACATAAAACATTGTTGTTGTCAAATATTGTTAGCGTTAGTTATTATTATTGTTACTAGCAACAATTTCGTCAAACGAAACCTACGAGAAACAAAACGCGACGTTGCCGTACTTCCTAGTTCCTTCCTACTTGACCCTTTGACCCGTAATGTTTCTAAGAAAAACCGTTGCCAAACTTCGTTCGATTCGATAATTCGGTTGACTTGTAATAAAATACATTTTGAAGCTCTAGGCTTGTGCAGTGATAGGTTTTACGCGCGGAATTTCTTGTATGTTTTGAATTTTATGCATTTTCATAGATTCGAACAAATATTTCTTGTATGTATTTCATTCCAATTTAATGTAATTATAGCAATGTATTGTAGTAAAAGTTGCATAGACGCAATTTTATTTTAAAATAAAAGTAGGTACCAATCTTTCGGTGGTATTAGCAAGTCGGCCCGTGAGTTTAGCTGGCTATTTATTACAAACTAAAATCTTCTCATAGAAATCACCAATCGATATTATTAACTGATTCGTGAAGTTATACTTAATTAATATCAAGTATATAATTTTTTTTTTACTTTATAATATATTATCTATCATATGTAAATCAAATTTATAAGTCGCTTTAAATATATATATTTCCTGTCATATTCTTTTTTCAGATTAGTAATACAAATAGTTATCGATGGACAAACAAACATTAGTTTTACTTGGTATGTACCAAGTAAAACTATATCGCGTCATAATGTGCATTCCGTTACATATAATTATGGATTATGATTTATTATTTATGGTTGTTCTGCAGGGATTTATCCCCACTAGATATTATTTTCTTAATTGTCAATCAATATTATATCAAAATTATTTGGGTAAGTAAAATTTTACTGCTGTAATTTTGAACGTAATTTGGAACGTCAATATTTGTAATATTCTGTATTATCTACGGACATTACTTTGCATGACATGAGATTGCATTTCGAACGAATTCCGAATTTATAAAAGTACCTAACATATTGTCTTGTATATATCATTTGTTTTTGTGTATTTCAGTTTAGGTTTACATCTTGGTTCCTACTGTCTGATGCTGCGAGAAAGATAGCGTACCAAACGCCACGAATATTCAGGCGTCCGTAAATTGTCAAAAAGAGTGAAAAGCGCATTCAAACGATTATATAGTGACTGAACTGCAAGGACTATTATTGCAATGTCAATGGAACTGAAAACAAGGAAGGAAACTTCGTAGAAGATCTAAAAAAAGGATGCTCCAGAAGTGTGGGCACTGATTTATGCCACCAATGAAAAAATTGCCTTGAAGGCAAGCCTTTTGTCAAATGAGACGACAAATGTGGCAGAAAACTTTATGAGCGTAATAAATAAAATCAGCTGAGGAAAACGAATTAATCTAGGTAAAGGGGGATCGTACCAACGTGTTCATGTGGCAGGTAAATACTATAAACATTTACTTTTCTATTAGAACAAACAGAAGTTGGAACCAAAAAGAAATGTTATGTTTATCAGTACTGTTTCCTTATACTTATATTGTACATAACATAGATATAATTTCTATCTATTTTTTTCATATTTTCTAGTAAAATTATATTTTATTTTCAGGGCTATCGCTTGCTACTGGACACAAATGGTATAAGACTGCATGGAAAAAGCAGACCACACAGAGTCCAGGAACACATTTAAAAAAATACATAGAGCGAAAGGAACAGAGCAGAATACGATAAGATTTGTCAACACTCAAACAATTTTTTGTTTGAAGAGAAAAAAACACAAACGACAAGAATTATGGACCTGAACCGAGTGATCCAATTGATGTTGATGAACTACAATTGAGAATATGGTGTGAAGAATGGTTAGCAGAATTAATAAAATTTATAATTCTATTGCATGTCCACTATATTTTAGCATGATAATTACTCTTACTATAATATTAAATTTATTTCAGGTTCAAGGACGAATGCGTGTCAGTAACATGGATAAATGCTACTTCAAATGTTTTATTTCAGTCAATGAACCTTAGACAGTTATAGAAGTTTGTCGAGATAATGAATTTATTAGCAATATGATGCCAAAGCCATTAGACTTTTTGAAATACTGTATTCTGCCAGAAATCATTTTGAACCATGGTCAAAAAAATGTGAAATGTATAGATATGAAAGGTACACTAAATTATTACTCTTTTTTATTTATTTCATAATTTCCATAAATTTCAATCTATATTAATTTTTTCTTGTGGAAAATTGTTCTTCAACATCCACATAAAAAGTTACACACAAAATATACTAAGTATAGTCATTTTCTTTCGCAGCAGCTGTTAAGTGGTGGTTTTCCGGACAAGAACTTCAGGATCAAATGATTGTTTTAATTGTATGTTTAGAATCTACATTATCAATGTTTACAATCATAGAGTGAATGTAAAGAACTTTGTTGCTTTTTTATTTCCTTTACAATTAAAACAATACTTTAGCAGATATGTATAACCATTTGTTAGTTATGTTTAAGTTTTACAAGAATAAAAATGTGATTATGGATGCTTAGATATTATCAAACATTTTTCCACCTTCTTGGTTGCAATCTCTTATTCTAATTTGTGTTTTAAATTTGTTGTCTTGTTTATGAAATAGAGTTTCTTGCGTTTGTCTTGTACTGGTGTGTAATTAATTTTGAAAAAGATTGTTTTTTAGTAAATGGTCATGTATCAAGCATTTATGTCTCTATAATTACTTGTAATAATTGTTAGTTGTAATATATGTTATTTTAAATAATGTAATAAAAGGTAATAAAATAAAACTGTCTTATGCATTCTTGACATTCATTTGATTCACAAAATTAGAGGTCAATTAAATAGTTTACACCTGAAATACCGCCTTTTATTTTTATAATATAATCATAACAGGTACTCCCCCAGACATAATTATAATTTCTACAGAAACCAGGCTTATAACTTTTAAATACACGCCATCTAGTGGTAATTTTGTTAGATTTTAAAGTAGTCGTTCGTGTCTATGTGTGTGTAAACGATACTATAAGCAGAGTTAGATATTAGTATTTCGAAAAATGGCGAATCAGATGGGTTTTGAGACTATAATTTGACTAACTTCGATAAAGTGGAATGTCCGATTTACGCTGTACTATTTCTGTGACTTAATATTTTTTCAATTACACTCAAAACAAAATAAAACTGAAAATGTTGACTTCAGCGCCATCTAGCGGGAAAATGGCCACGAACAACCCGTAGCAATCACCTTAATGTACAATTTATCTATAATATGTATGTATTTAGAAATATATAAGTATGTTTATCAGTTGTCTAGTACTCATAACACAAGCACCGTCTAGTCCCAAGCTAAGCAAATAAATTAATCCGGAATTTGTGAAAAGACCAGCTAGATACCAGATTGTTGCACTTGAGTCAATTGAGAAGCGAGCCTCACTTGTCGAGTAGAAGCTACAAAGTCTTGAACATCGACGCCGAGTTGCTAGCCTGTCAGCTTTCTACCGGTTTTATTTCGGGGAGTGTGCGTCGGAATTGCAAAGCCTCATTACAAAACCCTTTCTATCATCGGACCACCAGGCTTGCGGCGCACAAAAGGTTTGGGAAACACATTCATTATGCGTACAGCTAAAGAGTGGAATTCCCAGAATACCCAGAGTATCCAAGGAACCGACAGGGCGGTTATTTTGGGGTACCTATACGTCCGCCATCTTTACCTGTCTTACGCTTCTCGCGTCTTTTGGCGCCAGTGACTGAAAAGTTGAAGGGGAATCGTTTGTTTTTGTATTGTCTTGTAAAGAGGAGATATGAAACGCATGGTACTAAAAGAGTTATGAGTATGCATGTGGATGCGTGGAGAGGGAGAGGGAGGCCAAAGAAAAGATGGATGGATTGTGAACAGTGATATGAAAGAAAAGGAAGTTAGTAGTATAGCATGACGGTTGACAGGATAAAATGGAAGAAAAGAACGTGTTGCGCCGACCCCAAATAAGATGGGACAAGGGCAGGAGGATGAAGATGATGATGAAGCTTCTTGCGTCCTTTTGGAATCTCACAACCTTCTTCAAATATAAGCTGTTTTGAGACGTTTCAGCCCTACCAGTAGTAGTCCATAGATGCGGCGAGGAATTTCTCTTCCGATATAATTCTTCTATAAGCGTATAATATTACCATATCATCATTCCCGCGACTCTTATCAGGTCATCGGTCCATCTTGTGGGAGGCCTTCTAAAGCTACATCTTCCGGTGCGCAGTCGCCTTTCCAGAACCTTTCGGCCCTACCAACCCTCCGTTCAGCGAGCAGTGGTGGCCGAGTGAGCAGTGGTGGCCGAGCGGTAACGGCCCCGACTCACGAGTTGTAGGTCGTGGGTTCAAACCCAGCTAGGCGCATTACTTTGTGTAATTTATTTCATCACCACTGATCTCAAAACGGTAAAGGAAAACATCGTGAGGAAACTGGCATCCTAGAACCAAAAATTCGAAGACATGTGACCTCCACCAACCCACACTGGACCCGCGTAGTAGATTACGGCTCATTTCCTCTCCTAGAGAGGAGGCCTGAGTCCCAACAGTGGGAACCGTACCCTGCCCCCTGCCACTTAAGTTTGGCGATTCTTTGAGCTATATCGGCGACCTTGGTTCTCCTGCGGATATCTTTATTCCTAATGCGATTACGCAAGGAAACTCCGTATAACGATAATCCTTCATCTAAGCAGAAAAGGCGTGTCCGACTCATTTCCATATACACAGCAATGCCGTGGTATCGGACAAGGGTGGGCGTATTGTGTAACCAGCTTATGTAAAGCTTATCGTACCTAAGGACTGTACACATGGGTTTTATGGTATGCCAACAATTTTTTTTATGGGCTGCATTTTCGGCAGATACTGTGGCGCCAGTGACTGAAAAGTTGAAGGGGAATCGTTTGTCTTGGTATGGTCATCTAAAGAGGAGAGATGAAACGCATGTTACTAAAAGAGTTATGAGTATACATGTGGATGGGTGAAGAGAGAGAGGGAGGCCAAAGAAAATATAGATGGATTGTGTGAACAGTGATATGAAAGAAAAGGAAGTTAGTGATAGTATGACGGTTGACAGGATAGAATGGAAGAAAAAAACGTGTTGCGCCGACCCCAAATAAGATAGGACAAGGGCAGGAAGATGGTGATGAAGATTTTTGGCAGATTGCAAAAGGCTTTATGTGTGGATAAGTTACTTCTAAGCAAGGGTGTCCTATCGTCAATCAGATCACTGCTTACAATCAAGTGAGATAGAAGTCCAAGGCTAGACAAATATTGTCAAGTCAGTTAATATGTATGTCCTCATTTAAGCTCAAACGGATTTAGATAAAATTAGGTACATGGGTCGACCATGCTTCTCCAGGACATGCTATTTCAGGTAGATCTTCCTTTGGGATGACTTTCTTCTTTCACGCGAACAAAGCCACTGACATAGGTTTTTTTTATTCTTTTTATTATTGATTGGTTCGCGTTTTACCACCATCTCACCTGATGGTAAGCGATGATGTGGTCGACGATGGAGCACGCTTGCCTAGAAGTAACCTATTTACTCTTGACTTAAAGACCTCTAAGGCCCGGCGCCCATTATCGGCATCGGCTAGATTAAGGATCTTTCGGCATCCCTACATGCTTGCCAAGGTATAGTTTCCGACAGTACGCGCTTGCCTGTAGGGATGCCGAAGGATCTTTTTCCTTCCCGATGCCGATAATGGGCGCCGGGCCTAAGTTGTAGCTATCAGGAAACACAGACGCCGGCAGGGAATTCCACTCATTGGCTGTACGCTCAATAAATGTATTCCCAAAACGCTTTGTGCGTATGGGTGGACAATGTACCAGTAGCGCAACGCCGTACGTCTAGTGTTCCGATAATGGAACGGAATTGGCGGAATCAGATTGAGCAGTTCCAGAGCACACTCCCCGAAATGTAAACGATAGAAAACCGACAGGCTAGCAACTCGGCTTAACTTATTTTAGCTGAAGCTGGTGGTTTATATAACCGTAGAATCTTCCATTCTACACAACAGTATGTATCTGCGTACCTTATCAAAGGTTACGTAAGCGGTCATAGCCGGTAATCTAGCCTCGTTACCTAACTCCGGTTATGTCAGTTCTAGTGGTACTGGGGTTGTTTGTTACTGCCTCAATTTCGGCTCTTCGCCGTTTTATATTTATGATTGGCCTGTTGGTCTAGTGGTTAGCGGCCCTGACTGCTATGCCGGAGGTCATGGATTCGATTTCAACCCAGGACTAATGTTTGTGTGATGAGCGCTTTCATTTGTTCTGTATCTGGGTGTAATTTATTTATTTATTTATTTAAACTTCATGTACAGTAGTGGTACATAGGCGGACTTAATGCAGCAAGGCATTCTCTACCAGTCAACCTTTGGGTTAAAAAGACAATACACACATTTAGCTATAATATGTTTGTATTTTGAAATATAAAAGTATGTTTATCAGTCGTCTAGTACTCGTATCACAAGCTCTGCTTAGTTTTGATGTATCTGTAGTCTCTTTAGTATCTGTTTAATATTAATTTAGAAAATAATCATCATTCATCATCAATTCAGCCGAAAGACGTCCACTGCTGGACATAGGCCTTCCCCAAGTGTCGCCACAATGAACGGTCCTGTGCGTCTCGCATCCATCGTACTCCCGCAACCGTTACCAGGTCATCGGTCCACCTTGCAGGAGGCCTTCCAACGCTACGTCTTCCGGTACGTGGTCGCCATTCCAGAACCTTTCGGCCCCAACGGCCAGATTAGAAAATAATGTCAATTTCTAATGTTTATTTCAATTTATTGAAGCAAAACCATCGTCATAATATTTTGTTATTGTTTGAAGGTTCACAGGGCGTGTCATTATCATCTTCCTGCCCTTAACCTGTGTTATGTGACGTCGGCGCAACACGTTTTTTCTTCCATTCTGTTCTGTCACCATCATGCTATCACTCTCTCTCAATCCCTTTTCTTTCAAATCACTTTTTATCCAGTCCATCCATCTTTTCATTAGCCTCCCTCTCCCTCTCCATCCACCCACATGTATAACTCTTTTAATAACATGTGTATTTCATAAAAAATAAACATAAACTACGAACATTTCCATGTAAATGCATTTTAAATTCTCAGTATTTTATTTCACGACAAATTGAAATTGAACTTTAGCCATCTGTTTTCCCTATTTCCCGACATATTTATACGTCACTATAAACACACAGTAAAAGAAACATTATTGCAATAGTCATAACAACCAAAATTGCTCGACATTTAATTTTCACAACAGAAAGTATATTGAGTCGAGCTACACGGCACGCATATAAAAATATTACGCCATAATTTTATGAGCTTTATTACCGCCTCATAAAGTTCAAAGTCGTACGTTATTGATAATGAAAATGTAATTGATATATATTATTAAGGGTTTATTAAATGAAATATATGACAATAATCTTTTATTCATTCGGGGTTGACGCAATACGTACCTAATAATGTCACATAGAAAACCTTGAGAATGAGTATTGTGAGATCATCAAAATACGGGTTTGTTTTGAAGCTATTTTCGTTTATTCGAAGAAGTCACTTTCGCTCTAAAACGCAAAAGGCAACTGAAGAAACAAGAGTGAGTTTTAGTCAGTAAAAATCTGACACACCCTCTCGCTCCACCTAGAGTAGAAGAACTTATGTGATGATTCAGGTCCCCAATACAGGGCCGAAATTCTTACGACGTATAAACGCTGGACACGCCACAATTATGGCGGTAAGTCCCCTCTTTGAGGCGTGGTTGGAAAGACTTTACGGCGTCCTCACCTTCCGCATGACGCAGGTTCTCACCGAACACGGTAAGTTCGGGAAGTTCTTGCACCGGATTCGTGCGGCAGCCACGCCCGGGTGTCGCCACAGCGTGGACCGCCCGGAGGACACGGTGAAGCACACGGTGGAGGTGTGCCCCGCTTGGGCAAAGCAATGCCGTGTCCTCATAGGGGCGATCGGCGGCGGCGATCTCTCGCGCCGGGCCTTGGTACAGGCCATGGTCCGGAGCGAGGAGGAGTGGCAGGCGGTCGAAGCAGTAATGCTAGCAAAGGAGGCGGCCGATCGCGCGAGGCAACGGTCCTCACGCCCCAACCGCCGCCGGGATTTTGATCCCGATTTCAGGCCACCGTAGGCGCGAGCTTACGGACGGCGTGCAATGGGTGGCTCGAGCGTTATAGTTTCTGAGATTTCGTGATTAATCAGTGAGTGGTTTTTTATATATATAGATAATATAAAAGGTTCGATCGCGTCTGACCACTATCTCGCCAGATGGTTAACGATGATGTTGTCGACAATGAAGCACGTTTACCTAGACGTAACCTATTCACTCTTGACTTAAAGACCCTTAGCTACCTATGAGGAAGCGCATGCTCCGGCAGGAAATTCCACTCCTTAGCTGTACGCACAATGAATGTGTTCCCAAAACGATTTATACATTTGGGTGTGGTGTTTAACAATTGATCTAATTAATCAGTATCTTCTCACATAATTACTTATGAATAAACAATTGAATATAATACGTAGTGCTAGCGGATTATCGGCATTGTCTCCGCTGCATTAACAATAGCTCGCCTAATTGGTCATCTCCTAGTGTTAATTGATTCTGTACCAAATTATTATGGTTTAATTCTGATGCATTAATAATTTTAACAATATGATGATAGCCAATGTATGACTAGACTAAGTGATATATTTGGGCGCTATAACTCTACTTTTTTACTTTCTCACAGCCGGCTAAAGGCCGTTTCCAACTTCTTCCAGGCTTTCTTTTCTCGTCCTCTGTTGGACATAGACTTCCCTCAAGTGTCGCCAGAAAGAGTGGACCTATGCGTCTCGTATTGCGGCCCTCATCGGATCATTGGTTTGAATCTTAAGAAACTTTCGGACCCATGGACCCGTTGTTCCGCGAGCAAACTAAACTCCTTAAACAAAGTATTTCATCTAACAAGACTACTGTTACAATATTCCTAATAAATGAATCGTGAAATACGATTCCCGCCATATAATGACAATATTCCATCTAGCATAACAGCGCATAATCTCCCAATATTAATTACATATAATACCGTTGTAGTTAACAATAAATAATTTACATACATATTATTAATTAATAATTTATCTATGGAACTCGCAAAGCGACCCTTTCACCCCGCAGGATTAATAGTATAACACAACCAAATTGAAATATACGCATTGTGTTCCCAAATTCGTTTGTTGAGGGACTCTGAAATTTGGTCGGTTTACAATATCAATTTAGTTTGGATCAGAGCTGAAATTACGTAAATGCAAATAGAGATAGTAGAAACAGAAATAATTGATAAGGCTTTAGCGTCGACTGTTGTTTCAGGGTAGTTATGGTTAAATTGATAACGGACTTTGTTACTTTGGGATTTGAAATGTGGTAGCCCCTTTGTATAGGACCTTAATTGTCTTCTGGGTACTAAAGATAATGCTCTATTTTATAATATTCATGATTTTAGTATAAACTACAAAATTGGGTATATATCTACTGCTAAATATGACCACTATTGAACAAACACTAATGAGAATTCAATAACTTCAGCGAAAATATACGTCGAGGTCACCTAACAACTAACACACCGAATGTCACCTATACAATCTCCTGATAATTCTGTTTTATATGCTGCATGTGATTAGAGACTGTATGTACTTTCATTGAAGAATTTCTATACATTTCTCAATATGTAAGTGAACCGTAATATTCTTTTATTTTGGGACATAATTTTCTTTAAACCGAATGCATAATATGGCACTTGATGCAAATTTGACATCCAAGCTTCGGCCATATAAAACACAGAAATGGAGAATCAGCCAAAGGAGTGGCCTACTGTTAAACATTAATAGTGGAGAGTCTGTTTTTCATCATAATTATATCTCTGGCCAACTCAGGCCTCCTTTCTAGGAGAGGGAATGCGTCGTAATCTACCACGCGGGCCCAGTACGGGTTGGTGGATGTCACATGTCTTCGAATTTTTGGTTCTTAGACATGCCGGTTTCCTTACGATGTTTACCTTCACCGTTTTGAGAGCAGTGGTGATGAAATAAATTGCACAAAGTAATGCGCCTGGCTGGGTTTGAACTCGCAAACTACAACTCGCGGGTTCAAACCCAGCCAGGCGCATTACTTTGTCAACCACAAGTTTATAACAATTAAAAAAAAGTACGAGTGCTCACAAGCTTTTCAAAGAATTATCCAAACGCTTAGTAGACACTTCGCGTGACCCAAAGGCTGGCTTTTACCTCGGTCAGAGATTAAGCATTGCCATACAACGTGGCAATGCCGCCAGTCTTTTGGGCACACTTCCAGTCGACAGCGATGCGAAGGAGTTTTATGACGCCATATTTTAGCTAGTAGTTTTTGCTTTTAATGTATATATAGTTTTAATTAGTTAAGTGTTATTATTGAATTATTTTTTTTATAATAAACATACTTATTCGTTTCTAAATACATACATATTGTACTCAGACACAGAATAAAAAAGTACAATATCAACCGTAAAATTTAAGCATAATTTAATCGAAAATTACACACAAAAACAATAATAATCCACCTTCATACTTCAGATAAATCAAATAAAACATAAACTATCAATTAAACCGGCTGCTAAAACTATTAATCTCATTAGGCTCCGGTGACCATTTTGCATAAATAATAAGATAATTCTGGACCAATTTGATGCTGTGATTAAATAAATTGATGCAATCGTGTATTCAAATTAATAGGGAAAATTTTATACAGTGAAATACATGGTTAGATTATGTGTGTTAAGTTATATTTCTACTAGCTTTTGCCCGCGACTTCGTCCACGTAGAAGTCGAAAATGGTTTTATTAGGTTTTTTGAGGTACAAAAATATGAAATATTATTTATTATCTTCGTCGTGTTTGATAGTCCATTGAATTGTATGGCGAGCAATATTGTATCTTAAGGTAAAATATTATAGTATCTTAGACGTGTGCAGCGCCCCTTAGTGAACTCCATTGCGGATGACGTAACCTACGACAAACTTATTATTTTCGGTTGGAACAGTAATCGGGTCTAGGGACCAAACCGCAAAATTCTGTTTGTTTTTTATTGTGTATACTTTTCCGGGATAAAAAGTACCCAGTGTGGTGCCCAGGATATTAAAGAATAATTACACCAAGTTTCATCGTAATCGAACCGGTAGTTTTTGCGTGATGCCTGAACAAACAGACAGACAGTCAGACAAAATTTGTTTTTAATCACATTTTTGGGTTCGGTGTCGGTCTAGCACTAACACCCCCGCAATTTTTTTTTTATATTTTCAATGTACAGAATTTTCACTTCTACAGATTTATTATAAGTATAGATAATCGTAATATTTAGTCTATGCTGTACTTGATTAGAAAAAAGGTATTTAGTAGCATTATTTTATTTTTTGTACATATTATCATAGGACAAATGTATTTTATATAAAAAAACAAGTGTACAATTTTTGTATGTGGTTTTATCGCACAGGGCAATCTCTGTCAAAATCTGATAACTGTCTGAGAATAGAATTCCGATTTCATAATTTTATTGGAATATATTATATATGAGAGTAAATAGAATGTTTTATGCAATATGGCAAACTTTCAAAAAGGACGTTCAGTATTGGACCCGTATGTATGTTTATTCGTCTGCAATTTTCTCAAAAACTATTGAACTCATTTGGATAGAGTTTTCGTCATTAAAATATATTTTTCTTAATAATCGTCTGCCCGTTGAACATTGTATACTTACCAGTTAATTAAGACAATTAACGGAACAGATTATTTCAATAAGAATTGAGATCAATTAACAAATCATTGAACCATCAGGGGCGTAGCTACTACCGTATCAACCATACAAACGACAAAGGGCCCCAGGCTACAGGGGCCCCGACGTGTGCAAACATTCTATATCAAACAACTCCTTTGTGGCCTAACGCGACCCTGTTGTGCTGTCTAAAAGCACTGCTCCCCTAGCCAAGTTGATAATGTGGAATCGTTAACGCTAGTCGAAAACTAATCAAATGTATGGGAATGATATCATCTCAACGTTAAGTCACGTGGTCAGAACAAACGAATAGAAAATTCATAGCCAAGTTCACATCGTTCAAAATGATAAAATGAATTGTTATCGTTTCTACAATGTTCAACGCTACATCTTTTTTTATTGTAGAACGACATTGTAGAATGAGCAGCCGACTCAGGCGCGTCAACATGACTACCAACTTTTGCTGACAACGAGGCGTTACCGAACGGAATTCGACACTAAACGGTTGTAACTTGGCTGGGGGGGGCTGTTTCTGTGCTAGTAAGGCCTAGTATGTACAAAAAAAAAATGATATAGGGCCTCTTCGGGTCTAGCTACGCCACTGTTAACTATTCAAGTATTAGTTCAGTCAAATCGGTTACTTTAACAATAGTTATTACTTAAACAAAGTGTCATAACGGATAGTTAAATATTGGAACCGATAATAAATTGTAGTTACGATTGGATCGTAATGAAGACTGGTTTATGAGTGTTTGATTAAATTTAATATGCCTCTGGGCTTTGGCGGCAATTTATTATAAGAATTGAATGTATTTTTGGAAATTACATTGTGTGTGATATTATTAAGGTGATTGCTAGCAAAGTAGACGGCTGCAAGCTTAAACGGATATCCTCATGCCCCTGTTACGGTAAGCGCTGGCTTGCGGACGACGTGCGTTGGGTGGCTCGCCGTCCGGTCGTCCGGTAACCGTCTGGGCCGAGCCCGAGTCGCCAACGGCAGCGGCGCGTAGTGTTCCACATGCGCCTCAAAGAATGTCAGCAAAACCATAGGGACCTAGCAGGGTCGACTTGCATAATGGGGCCATGAAATGACTCCTAGAACGCAAAGGGCAACTGATGGTAGGCAGGTGTGGTTTTAGTCAGTAAAAATCTGGCATGGCCTCTCGTTCCGCCCTAGAACGAATAAGATGAATTCTCACCTTAAAAATAGGGTAGCCCGAATAATTCAAATTTCTAAAATTTTTTTTTTACAAATTGTAGTTTAGTGTCGAATAGTAACGTAAAATATATTTGCAATTATACTCATTAAAATCATTAACAGCTCTATAACTTAGAGAAAAACTAAAATTGCACCTGTCTCTTTATACACGTATACGTTCTGAGAGCAGTGGGGATAACTGCCCCGACTTCAAGTTGTAGGTCGCGGGTTCCAACCCAGCCAAGCACATTACTTCCTGTAATTTATTTCATCACTACTACTTTCAAAACTGTGAAGGAAAACATCGTGAGGAAACCGGAAAGTCTTACAATTAAAAATTCGGGGACATGTAATATCGTATCGTGTCGGCACGGTTAGCGCAGTGGTTAACCAATTTATTACTGGGCTTCGTGTCGCGAGTTCGATTCCCGCACGGACCAAATATTTGTATGATCTTTGTGTTTGTAGTAGTTATTTCGAGTCTGGGTGTATGTGAGTTTATATGTTTATGAACGCAACCACGATACAGGAGTGATTCCTAGTGTGGGGAAAACTAAAAAAAAGAACAAGTCATTTCCTCGCCTAGAGAGGCCTGGGTCCCAGCAGTGGGAATATTCAAAATTCATTTATTGGTGTGATTTTTGGTACATTTTACATGAGATCTAAACAATAAATTAATTAGTTCCTCAAAAATCTACCTTAAAGATGTACTCTTTCTCGTACTTAATAATTATTATAAATAAGAATTAATCAACATATTAAAATGCGATAATTATAACAAAACAACAAAACTCAATTAATAGAAATTAGAATAACAATGCAATGTCAAAATTAAATAAATATCAATGTCAATTAACTTACTATAGTAAAAATAATAATACAATGTCAAAATTAAATAACTATCATTGTCAAGTAACTTTAATAACAAGTAACATTACAAGGCCGATTGTGTTATGTATACCTACGTTCTAAAATTAGGTAGCGACCTTGTGAAAACACTGCCCCAGCGTTTCCACCCGTCGATATCCTTCACAAACAAGCAGAGAAAGCACAGACTATCTGCCAGTCTTACGTAGAAACTTTTAATGGCAATGGAACTGTAACTAAGGATGAGGGAGGAACATGAAAACTTGTAACTGTTCGTGTACCTGGACATGACGGGTCGTTTGTGAAAACGGGATCTGGATTTATTTATTTATTAACTGTCCCCTGTGGTTTTACCCACGCCTTTAGGTACTGCTCCGCTCCCTTAGGTCTATACAGCCTTCCTCATCATCAGGTCACTTCGATGTTTTTTATTTTATTTTTTTATTGGGTGGGAAAATCATCTTATGACTAAACCGGCTCTTGGGCGGAGCGGGGGATAGTGTCAGACTTTTACTGACTAAAAACTCACTCCTGTTCCTTCTTTGCCTTCGTCTCAGGGTCTCGGGTTTCGCTTTCACACTACCCGTGGCCCCAGTAGGCTTCGACCCTGCTGGGCCCCTACGATTTGCTGACATCTCCTTGAGGCGTGCGTGTGAAAACGGGGTTCAGGATTTATTTATTTACTAGCTGTCCCCTGTGGTTTTACCCACGCCTTTAGGTACTGCTCCGCTCCCTTAGGTCGTAGCGTGATGCTATATAGCCTGTAGCCTTTCTCGATAAATGAGCTGAGTTATCTATCTCTAAAATAGTTTTAGGGTTCCGTACCTCAAAAGGAAAAACGGAACCCTTATAGTACCACTTTGTTGTCCATCCGTCTGTCTGTCTATCAAGACTCTTTATCTGCATATACTGAAATCTGCGGTCGCTTGAAGCTGTGAAAAAATCAAACATTTAAGTTAAAGAAAGAAAAAGATACGCCCGTTTATGTCTCAAAAACGTATATTTCGACACTCTCGAGGGATCAAAATTCTTAGGGTACTTCCCGTTCCCGCAAAGCTTGTATACATTTTTTTAACACATTTTTGTGACTCAATTTCCCCTATAAAACCGAATTGTACCAAGTCCACTGCCGCTTGCCACGGTATCCGACGGGCAATGCAGTTAGCAAGACATGCATTGGACGTGTTACTGATGTTTATAGACGTCTAGAGTGACCGGTTCAATTGTCGTATTGGTTTGATTTGATTTCAATTGGCATAATCAATAGAGTTTCATGTGTTGGTCGCAATGTAGAATTGAATATCAAGTGTATTTTTTTTCATGTTTCGATATGTCTGACAGATTGAGGTCAGTCGATCAATCTACAGACTTTTTGTATAGTAGTGGGGTCGGTTTCCAGTTTTAGAATAGTATTTAATAAACTCATCATCTTCTTGCCCTTGTCCCGTGTTATTTGGGCGCAACACATTTTTTTCTTCCATTCTGCCCTGTCACTCGTAATGCTATCACTAACTTCCTTTACTTTCATATCACTGTTCACAATCCATCCATCTTTTCTTTGGCCTCCCTCTCCCTTTCCATCGCACCACATCGCATCGCATCCACATGCATACTCATAACTCTTTTAGTAACATACGTTTCTTCTCTCCTCTTTACATGAACATACCAAGACAAACGATTCCCTTTCAACTTTTCAGTCACTGGCGCCAAAAGACGCGAGAAGCGTAAGACAGGTAAAGATTTCTTTGGTCTCCCTCTCCATCCATCCACATGTAAACTCATAACTCTTTCTTCTTTTCTATATTTAACAAACTAAACAATTTATATAAGTTAATTTACTGATAGCGTAAACAATTCAATATCGAGTTATTTTTGCCCTATCCTATCAAGGCAGTTTTATTTCTTCATCATATATAGATGAGCAGTGGTGGCCGAGTGGTAACGGCCCGACTTACGAATTGTAGGTCGCGGTTTCAAACCCAGCCAGGCGCATTACTTTATGTAATTTATTTCATCACCACTGCTCTCAAAAAGGTCAAGGAAAACATCGTGAGGAAACCGGCATGTCCTAGAACCAAAAGTTCGAAGATATGTCATATCCACCAACCCGCACTGGGACCTCGTGGTGGATTACGGTCCGTTCCCTCTCTTAGAGAGGAGGCCTGAGTCCCAACAGTGGGAACATTATAAAGCCGACTATGCTATGCTATGCTATATGGATAATAACCTATACTTGTTATGATTTTTGCTAATATGACCTTATTTATTGATCTTTTGCTAAAGTGAATTTTATTTTTTACACAATTTTTGACTTAGTTTAAGAAACTTGTTAATTAAGAAACAAGAAGTTAACCTTTGGTAATATTATAATAGTTATTATATAACTTGTCTAAATTACAGATTTTTTAGACGTTTGCATTGTACTATAGAATCCTTTTGATTATTTGTTAATTTTAAATTATTTTAGTTCTTCTCGCCTGAAATACAGGAATTTCTAGTTCAGGCAAGTAAGACTCAGAATTAAGATTTATATTTAAGACTATATTAATTTATCCTGTAAAGAATTGTGAATAAATATTATTATTATACCATTTATTTATTTCATATACATATTCATTACATTTTTAAATCATCATCATCATCTTCCTGCCCTTATCCCGTGTCATTTGGGGTCGGCGCAACACGTTTTTTTCTTCCACTCTGCATTCATTACATTTTTAAATATTTCTTTAAAAAAACACATTAAAAAAAATATAAAAAAATGTAGCCCACCGGCATCGGTAACAGGGTCTAAACTACCAGCGGTCAGGTCTCTTGAACTGAGAGAGGAATCTCCTAATAATGCGCCGTGTCCAGGAGTAAGCTGCTTAACGAGAGCCTCCTCAGATGTTGTTCGAGGCTTTTGGCTATTAAGCCATTATTATTATTATTATCTTACTCAATATTTTCAGTGTTCTGAACAGTTTTTAGACTTCTGATGAGTAGTTTACCTGTAACAAAAGGAGCATTAGTTAATAAGATGGATATAATACTCTAAAGCTAAGGTGTTATCGTGGATGGGTCAGATTGATCAACATTTTTTTGTTTGTGGGAATGGTTTTGTCAACGGCCTCTTACAGAAGTCTTAGACACAGTTAATTTTTTTTTTTTATTCTTGATAGGTTCGCGCTTGACCGCTATCTCACCTGATGGAAAGCGACGATGCGGTCGACAATGGATCGCGCTTACCTAGAAGTAACTTATTCACTCTTGACTTAAAGATTCCCGGGTTGTAGCCATCAGGGAACACAGATTCCGCCAAAGAATTCCACTCCTTAGCTGTACGCACAATGAATGTGTTCCCAAAACGTTTCATGCGTATAGGTGGAATGTCCACCATGTTCCAAGTAATTTAACTAAACCTTTACTAACCAACGTAAACTAAGCTAAACTCCAATTTTCCGCCCAAAAACAGTGATTACTCTAAAGGTAGAACAACATTGGGCACACGTGGGCCATGTACGCCGATCTGGGCGCGTCGGTCTCCATACATTTTATATGGAAACTAGACTTGTAGAGCTACATTAGATCCACGAAACGCGAAGCGACGTTACGCGACTTTACCAACAAATCAGGGGTGTCCTAGGTGCGTCGGTCTAATGTAGTTCCTGCTTAAGCTACTTGCATACTTTGAACTCAATCAATTTAGGTCCTAAACAATTAGTGCTCGCTAGGCTCCACTGGGAATTTCTGAAAAGGAAACCCGTGGTCCTAGAACAAGGGCAACTGAAGGACGTGTGTTTTAGTCACTAAAAGTCTGACATGCCTTTCCACTTCGCCATAGAGCGGGACAATTTGTAGAATGATTCTCACCTCAAAAAAAAAACAGCGTTGCGAGGTTGTTTGAAAGAGTTACCCTGTATCGTAAGAGGCAACTGGAGGAACACAAATAAACTTTTGTAGCTACAAATCCAACACAACCTCTCCCTCCAAGCAGAGCGGGAGGAAATATTTCATGATTTCCCACCTCAAAAAAAAAACCTACCCACCTAAACTGGGTAATCTAAACAAAACACCGGTTTTTCGACAAAAAACCAGAGGCAACGCTAATCACCACAACGAATAACCTTCCTCAATTCGTTTAACAAGTCAATAAACAGTCCACACCGGGTATAATACCTGTATCCCTACAAACGACGGCGCAGCTCCTGATTTCAATCATGACGTCACATTTTAGGCGCCCAATTCTGTGAGATAGGCTTGGTAGGGTGAACATGTTTGCCAGTTCTGCGGGATTATTTGAAAGAGTTACTGTGAGCTTTGAACGCAGAAGCAAACTAAGGGAACATGGCTGGGTTAACTAAGGTTTCTCCAACCAATAAAAGTGACCACAAAAAAATTGTTGTTTATTTTAGTCTATACATTTATATTTAGTTGAAGCCATTTGAATCCTAAACTAGGCAAGGACTGCCTGTATTTCGGAGTTTCCATTGATTCAAAATTCAAATGTTTTTATTTCACATATGCCTACTTATAAAACGTCAGAAGCTAGTGCACGGTTCAAATTGGTCGTTTCCTATGGAGAAGAACCGGCAAGGAACTCCATGGTTACTCTTTTAAAAAAATGGTAGTTCTAACAATATTTCCATATTACAGTTTTAATAGATAGTGGAGGAGTGCAGTGTAGACCAGTCAATATTGTACACAAAAGTACAATAAAAATTTCCTCCTAAACAACAATGTCTTACATATACCTTAACAAATGCTGTTCTTAAAGTATTTTTTAAAACCCCACAACGATGAAGCTACTTGATAACAGCAAGAAGATCTTCAGTCACTTCATAATTATGCTAAGTACTGGAACCACTTACTAATCCTAGTTTTCAAATGTTTAGTGAAGGTGTAAACATTTAGTGTTTCGACAACTCTCATTTCTGTTAAATGTCTTGGACTTCATCAATTTTGATCTCTGGTCGACGCCTTAGTCTTAGCTCCTAAGTCTGCGAAATTCTTCAAAAAGAATTACTGTGGCCTTGAAACGCAAAGGAAGCATGGCTGGGTGAACTCAGAATTTCCAACCAAGAACATTGATAACTGTCAGCTTCATAGAATATCTTGGACTCATTAATTCGGTTTCCTGGTCGATAAAAGATTAAATGAGGTGGTTTACAATAAATAAAATCTTAGGACATAATATATACATAAATAGACAAAATAAAAATAATCGTATAGTATTCGGATAACTTTCAATCTGAAAATTTTTCTACGCGTAGATATTATTACCATATTGCAGAAATGGTAGATTTTAAAACAGCAGTCTATAATACTATATATTACTTGAATAGAATGTATAAGTTTTAGTAAACAAAACTATAAAGACATGAAGAAATCGTGTTTAGTCTAGATTGCGAATGTGAATTTTATAAAAACAAGTTTTATGAGTCTAAACTTTACTAGCTGCTGCCAGCGGCTTCGCCCGTGTGATAGTCGAAAAATGTCTCATGGGAATGTAACTTTCTCCCAGGAATCTTATGTGCTATTCTAGGACATGGTCTACCGGTGTACTTAATTTAATAAAACTCAGTATCAAATTTTATTGAAATTCGTCTATTATTTTTAAAATAATTTTAAGTACCTACGGAACTTATGTTTACAAGGGTGACTACCGTTAAAAAAAAAACATTATTTATTTATCAATTGATGTCATTTATAATGTCATTAATGTGTCCTGTCATTAACCATATCAATTGTATACATGCAAATTATATAAGGCTACATAAAAGACCATCATATCTGAGCACATAAACACAATGAAGAGCCAAAGCCATCATAATCCAAAACAAGACCAACCGAAAACCGCAATGTTAGAACGCAAAGGGCAACTGAAGGACACAGGTGTGATTTTAGTCAGTAAAAGTCTGACATCTCCCGCACACCACCCTAGAACGGAAGAAATCATTGGATGATCCCACCTCAAAAAAAAAAATATATTCAAAATTTTTTTTTTTTAAATTCCGTTTCTTGGTCACCCTACATTCCACACCTTCAGTGCTAATGTACAGAAATTTCATTCGCTTGCGAGTTTAAAGCGGACGAATGAAGCGATTTTTTTCAGTTAACTGTTATTGCTCGATGTAAGGATACAGCGCTTAAGCGGATTTTATCGCAAACGACTTCGTGAGGAGCAGAATAGACCTGCTTATCGTGTGTCATTTTTAGGTTACAGGACTTAACGAATTGATGAATATAGGAATGTTTTATAGTTATATTTTGGCCATAGTTCTCTTGGTTAAGCAGGAAACTGTTTACGAACCAAAATTGTTAGCTCCTAAGAAATAGTAATCGTGATGTTGAATTGCCCATTGATTAAGGCATCCGTCTCTCATGCATGAGGTTCAAGATTCAAAACATTTATTTCAAATAAACCATTTATGCACTTTTGTCAAGAAGTCACTCAGAAAAATGATGCAAGAAATTCTATGGATACTCTTTTCAATCATGTTATGTTTTACAAATATCTGATTACATATTTCTTGTTGCTACGATTATCTGAGAACAAAGTAATTAAAAAGAAACAAATTCTACATACAATAATTAAAATGTGTTTGTCAAATGTGTTTCGCAAAACACGTAAAGCTTTTGGTCCGGCTTTTTTTAAAATCTTTATTAAGGAGCTTTGTCAGAATATTGAAGTAGCCAAATTTTGAATTTTTAGTCTTTTAAAAAAGTCATTGTAATATATTTCATGCTGAACTCTTGCCTTGTCTGACTGATTCTAGGACGTCTGATTAGCTAGGACTCTGTTGCAAATACCGATTTCAAACATATCTAGAGTGTTGTCATTCTTAGATCTTTGGCAGTCGTTACAGGTAGGTCCTGTGCGTCTCACATCCATCAGATTCCCGTGATTCTCACCAGTTCAACGGTCCGCCTTGTGAATGGCCTTCAACGCCGAGTTTTCAAGTGTACGGTCGCCATTTCAGAACCTTTCGGCCCCATCGACAATCTGTTCTCCGAGTCATGTGCCCTGATATGTTCCCTCGGGATTATTATTGTTATCACGTAAGCAACGACGCTGACAGAAGGTTGTATCCAAATACATTACAGTGTGTGAACAGATTGATGTAAAATCGTCGTAATCTATCTCGCGTGAGAAGAAATCATTATGGAGATACGATCTATCTTAAAGAACAAGACTCGTTTGTTTCAAATTGAGCTTGAATCACTCTCGCTGAAAAGGGGGGAAGATTAGGGAACAAAAAACAATTGCGTCAATTGAGACATTGAAGTTATTCACAGAAAACAATAAAGAAAATGTGTGAGTGTCTGCCCTGTTGGTCTATTAAGGTCCTGCCCCCCTAGCCAAGTTACAATCGTTTCGTTCGCGCCGAAGCGAGCCGAGCCCTTTGTTCTGAGCGTTGAGATGACGTCAGAACAAAGGAATCGGAGGCGTAGCCTACTCGAGGCGTTCGGCGCGAACGATACGATTGTAACTTGGCTAGAGGGGCTGCTGTATAACCGGTCTAATATTATGTAGACAATGATATGGCACTTCGTGCGCGAGTCCCACTCGTGCTTAGTCGGTTTTTCGATTCCAGGATACCATTTCGTTACGAAGATTTCCTTTATCTAGCTAGTCAGAAATAATATTCCACTTTATTTCAGTTATGTTGACTAAGTTCAGCAGTGAGAGAGCAGAGAGCAGTGCTGGCCCAGTGGTGACCCCGACTTACAAGCTACAGGTCGTGAGTTCAAACCCAGCCAGGCGCACTATTTTGTGTAATTTATTCCATCACCACTGCTCTCAAAATAGGTGCAGTAAAACATCAAGAGGAAACCGGAATGTTTTAAAACCATAAGTTCGAAGACTTTTTACATCTACCAATCACCATTGGGCCCGCGTGTGATTGAATGTGTGCATTCCCTTTCCTAGAGTGGAGGCCTAAATCCCAGAGGTGGGAACATTACAAGGTCGATTATTCTATTCCATTCCATTTCTTTCCATTCCATTCCATTCCACTCTATTCCATTCCAATCCATTCCATTCCATTACATTACATTCCATTCTATTCCATTCAATTCTATTTTATTTTATTTTAATAAGTATAGTGGCAGACAACCGACTATGACGATCAGTTAAGAACACAGACCTCGTTATGTTATGTATGTGACTAATCTCAACAACTAAGTACGTATACCGGCACGGATCTTGAGCGCTGACTTCTACACTTCTACTTGCGCAGAAGCACGCAGAAGTGAAATATCGGGTCTCTTTAGTGGTATGAAGAGCGGGGGTGGGAAGTGAAATCCTTGTACAGTGATTGGTTCGCCGATATTGTACGATGCGCAAAACGATCCCCGCTCTTTCGCCGAGCGCTCAAGATTCGTGCCGCTATCTATAGTAGTGTATAAACACAGATACACTCTCTGTTCCTTTACTCTCACAGTCCGAAGGGACGGCAATCAACATGACGGGGAAGAGATCAAGCACAGGACCAACGGCTTTGCATAAATCAGTACATCTATCATGTCTACGATGGCTGCCTAGCATTATGGCCGGCTATCAATCTTGGGAGCTCGACTCGATTTGTTCAGGAAAATTGGGCGTTTATTCTTTTGGCAAATGGCTCTTCAACCTTTGTTAGTTGAAATAATCTAGCGAGAAAATAGAGATGATGAAAGATGCTGGGAGAAATGAATGAGATCTTTAAGTGTAATTATGGAGTTAGTGGAATAATGACTGGGTTATACGAGGCTAGTTTTTAAGCTAGGATAGTAACAAACCAAAATTGTTAACTCCTAAGAAATAGTAATCGTGATGTTGAATCGGTGACGTGGCCCATTGATTAAGCACCCGTCTCTCGTGCATGAGGTTGTGGGTTCAAAATTTAAAGCATTTATTTCAAATAAACCATTTAAACACTTTTGAATTGTCAAGAATTCACTCAGAAAAAAAATGCAAGAAATTCTGCGGACACTCTTTTCAATTATGTTATGTTTTACAAATATCTCAGTAACATATTTCTTGTTGCTACGAGTTACATATTTTATGTGAGAACGAAGTAAATAAAGTAAAAAAAAAAAAACAAATTCTACATCATCATCATCTTCCTGCCCTTATCCCGTGTTATTTGGGGTCGGCGCAACACGTTTTTTTCTTCCACTCTGCCCTGTTACTCGTCATGCTATCACTAACTTCCTTTTCTTTCATATCACTCTTCACACAATCCATCCATCTTTTCTTTGGTCTCCCTCTCCCTCTCCATCCATCCACATGTAAACTCATAACTCTTTTAGTAACATGCGTTTCATCCCTCCTCTTCACATGACCATACCAAGATAAACGATTCCCTTTCAACTTTTCAGTCACTGGTGCCACTTTCAAACTTCCCCTAATATATTCATTTCTCACTTTATCCATTCTCGTCACACCACACATCCATCTTAACATTCTCATCTCCGCTACATGCAATCTTTTTTCATCCGTCTTTTTCACAGCCCAACATTCTGATCCATACAGTATGACAGGCCTTATCACGGACTTGTAGATTTTACCCTTCAACTTGAGGGGCATCCGTGGGTCACAAGTTGTTCCCGTGACCTGTCTCCATTTCATCCATCCTGCGTTGATCCGATGTGTTACGTCCCGGTCTACCTCACCATCCCCTTGGATGAGTGACCCGAGGTACCGAAAGTCAGAGCAGATCGGTATGGGCGTTCCAGCTAGAGCTAAAGGCACTGGATTGGAGAGACCGCCGAAATCGCAGAACAAGTATTCCGTTTTGGTTCTACTCAATTTCAGGCCAACACTCTCCAGTCTGTGCCACCACACCTCCAATCTGTTCTGGACTTCTAGGTCACTCTCGGCAACCAACACAATATCATCGGCAAACAACATACACCAGGGAGCCTCTTCCTGAATGTCCGACGTCAGAGCGTCCATTATCATCAGGAAGAGGTAAGGGCTGAGAGCCGACCCTTGATGTAAGCCGACTGCCACATTGAAGCTGCCAGTGGTACCCACTGTAGACCGGACTTGGGTACTGCATCGACTGTACATCGCTCGGATCAACTGCACATACTTCCCAGGCACACCTTTCTCCTTAAGGGCCCACCACAGAACCTCATGAGGTACCCGGTCGTATGCCTTTACATATACATATACTTTTATATATACATATACTTTACATATACATTACACATACATATAATAATAAAAATAAGCAATTGACAGCTAAGAGTAATATCATATATTTCTGGCCTAATTTCCTGATTTGACAGAAGACAATGGTTAATTAGTAGTCCTGAGTAGTCCTGAATTGAGCTTTTCGAATACTGACAGATAGTTGCACTGACTAGACAGGTCCCCTCAAATCTGTATGGTCCTTTCTTCAAAAGAACATTTCGGACAAATCTGCGTGGTCCTCATGTGTTTTGACCATTACATATTTATTGTATGGACTTTAAAAGAGACTTTGACCCCTGAGTTTGTTTCGGTGTTTCTTCTCAGGGTTGTCAGCTAGGAAACACCCCTCATGTAGATAAAAATGACGAAAAAATAATAATTCTAAAAGTGTTTTTTCAAACCTATTTCCAAAATAAATATCATTTATCATTTAATTTTTTGTCAGGTCAGGTCATCTGTCACACACACCTCACATTTACGCAGGTGAAGCCGCCGGCAGAAGTTACAAATACAAGCAAGGACAATATAATCAAATAATGGTTGTGCGCCCAAGTAGGTACATATGCGTGAGTGCTTATGCCTATGCATGCCTCGGCACATTCCATGAATATCTGTCGTCGACGACCTTGCGTTGTTGACATGGTTTATTCACAAACAATTATCCGTATACCATATTCCTTCTATTAAAATAATAATCCACCTTACAATTAAGTTTTGTGTCCGGAAAATAAATATCATATTGCAAATTTTCCAAACATCTCTTTTGAGAATCTCTCTCTGAGGGCTGTTAAACAAAACTGCGATGCAATGCGTTACGATGCCGCTGCGATGCGTTTTCGTACGGCAAAGCATCGTTGAGACCGTACCATGTGCGATGCGATTCAATTAGCAAGCTCTTGCAATGCGCCGTGCGAGCTTGTTGACTTTTATTGTTTTTAGGGTACCGTACCTCAAAAGGAAAAAACGGAAACCTTATAGGATCACTTTGTTGTCCGTCTGTCTGTCTGTCAAGATCCTTTATCTCGGAAATGCAGGTAGGCTGAAGGTATCGAGTTGAAATTAAAACTATATACTTGGGTCTGCGGTCCCTTGAAGCTGTGAAAAAAATCAAACTTCTGAGTTAACAAAATAAAAAGATACGGCCGTTTATGTCGCCAAAAAACTTATATTTCGACACTCTCAAGGGAATCAAAATTCATAGTGTACTTCCCGTCGATCTAGAATCCTGAAATTTGGCATGAAGCAATGTTTCATAGCGCAAATATAGGAAAAAAAACTGAAAACTGTAATTTTGTTGTTACGTTGCACAAAAAAGACTGCGTTGCGGAAAAATCTTCGTAACTCAATTTGAAAACTGAACTGTTTTCATATAGCGGATATGAGTATCTTGAGATGGATGTGTGGTGTGACAAGAATGGATAAAGTGAGAAACGAGTATATTAGAGGAAGTTTGAAAGTGACGCCAGTGACTGAAAAGTTGAAAGGCAATCGTTTGGCTTGGTATGGTCATGTGAAGAGGACGGATGAAACGCTTGTTACTAAAAAAGTTCTGAGTATACATGTAGATGGATGGAGAGGGAGAGGGAGACCAAAGAAAAGGTGGATGGATTGTGTGAGGAACGATATGAGAGAAAAGGGAGTTAGTGATAGTGCGATGGGTGATAGGACAGAATGCAAGAAAAAATCGTGTTGCACCAACTCCCAGTAATATGGTAAAAGGGCAGGGAGAAGAAGATAAGACACTTGAATTATTATTGTCAAAATGTCTGACAGTCAAAAAGTGAAGCTAAATTGTATGTTCCAAAGCGTAGATATAGATCTACGGTAGTTCTCTATAGAGAGAAGAACGTACAAGAAACCCCATGGAGACTTTTGTAAATTATGTTATTTATTTAACTTAATTACTCGGGGATCAAGAACCAACCATTAAGTTAAACTAATTAAACCAACAATACTCGCTCGACATCAACAATTGAACACTAAGCAATAAACCAATAGGACCCCACCTCATTCTGAACCCTCTATTAATAACGCTGCACTGTCGGCTGCGGTCCATTTGATCCCAGACACGAAGGGTAAATTTCAGTAGGGTTAAGGTCCTAGCTTCCAATCAGTGCTATAAAACAGTATCTTTCTGAAGCCTACTTCTCGGTAACGGCGTGGTCAATGAGTTTGAAAAAAAGATATGTTTATTGTAGATTCATGTGTAACATTACCAACATTTATGATTTTTTCGTATGACTAATACTTTTACTAAAAAAAAAAAACCTTTAAAAACATATTTTTTCGATCTAGAATTTAGGTGTCTTCAAGGCTAGAGTGAATATGCTCTTAATAAACTAGTGCGGCTGACCATCAATGATTGCATCTCCGCTTACCATCAGGTGGGATCGCAGTCAAGCACTGGTTTATATCAATAAAAAAAAAAAACTCTTTTCAGACGGCTTTGACATGTAGAAATATATTTACACAAAAAAAAAACGCTCGTTAAGATGTTCTTCAGAATGTAAATAGCATAAGTAAATCAATCAATATTTCGCAAAGAAAATAATTTTAAAGTTCAGTGGGGCTCTATGCGGGCGCAAGCGGCAGTGCGAGTACGTGTGCATTTAACTCCGGCCAGATATTCAAGAGACTATACGCCTTAAGTTTGCCTCTGAGGCGAAGGCGAAGGTTAGTATGTAGGTGTCTGTATGTTTGTTCCTCCTTCACGCTCAAACGGCTGAACGGATTTTATGAAATTCCTCACAGAACGCAATTCGCATCCTGAAATATCGCGCATTTTCAGGAACAACATTGTAAGTGAGAGTTGTTTTTTTTAGTTTTGGTAATAATCCAATGACTTCTTGCACTCTAAGCGGGGAGGGAGGGCGTATCAGACTTTTACTGACTAAAACCACACCTAAGTTTCTTCTTTACCTTGCGTTCTGGGACCCAGGGGTTCCCTTTCGGATGTTCATGGTTCTAGATAAGTGATGATTTGATTTTTTTTATTGTTGATAGGTTTGCGATTGACCGCTATCTCACCTGCCCCCCTAGTCAAGTTACACTCGAGTAGGCCACGCCTCCGATTCCTTTGTTCTGACCACATGACTGAGCGTTGAGATGACGTCAGAACAAAGGAATCGGAGGCGTGGCCTACTGGAGGCGTTCGGCGCGAACGATACGATTGTAACTTGGCTAGGGGGGCTGATGGAAAGCGACGATACGGTTAACGATGGAGCGCGCTTACCTAGAAGTAACCTATTCACTCTTGACTTAAAAACTCCCGGGTTGTAGCCATCAGGAAACACAGATTCCGACAAGGATTTTTGTAGAAAGGGCTTTTTTTCGTAATTTAAAAAGTATTTATCATAATATGTCAATAGGAACTACTCTATTAGTCATTAATAATTTTTAATTAGGAGCCATGGATTTTCATTCCTGCAAAAAACGCAAATTGTCGCTTACTATGTTCTTCCTAATTTTCTTTTTTCAGGCGGGCGAAGCGGTTGGGGGAAGTTAGTTTTTAATAAATTTTGTCCAGATCCGTTTAAATTATTATTGACAAACGATATACCCCCTATTTCTGAATTAAGCATTTGAAGTTGAGTATTTCTCAAACTCTACTTTAGCCTGCAAACCTGTCAAAATTTGACATTAAAGTACGGTTTGAGACGTACTTAACTCAAAATATTCAATTCAAAAACCCACCCTAAGTATGCTTGCGATAATTTGATTATCGTATACGACATAAAGGTTCTGCAATGGGAAAAGCGTGAATTTTAATGTATATTTTTGGTTTCGTTACCAAGTATCGTATTAAGTTATTTCTTACATAAAAACTTGTAACATTAAATAAAAAGCTTGCAATTAGCTTCGAAATTACGAGGTAACAGCAGATTCTCCTTTTACCGTCTATAAATCAATTCGAAAAACAAACAGGAAACGAAACACAAACCACAAACGAAATCTTCTCTGCTAATTTCATATGCAGACCGCGAATTCGAAGAAAAACATTTACGAATCACCAAAAAAAAACCGGCCACATTTTTCCCGTCTCCCACCCAACACCCCCGACGCGACGGGGGTCATTCCGACCACTCATTAACCAGATAGATACGCTGTCAGCATACTCGCCCCGACTTACTGACGATTCGGCCACAGTATATTCGGACACAGTGTCCGAATTGACACATTTTTATTTCCATTTTTTTTGCACTGACTTTTCGGACACACACTGTTCGGTATATATATATGGGAAAAAAGTTAGTAAAACTATTTTAGGCTGGATTTAAGGCGCAAATTCGGGTAATAAATTTCTTTATATTATATTTTAAGACTTTTTTTATCTGACGGTACTAATCAGCTTCAATAAATTTGGTGGTGTCCGAATTGTCACTGAATTGTTGTTGACTGGTAGAGAATGCTTTGAGGCATTAAGTCCGCCTATGTACCACCACTGTACATGAAGTTTAAATAAATAATAAATAAATTGTCTGTGAAAAAAATATTGAAAATAAAATATGTCCATATATGTGTGTAGGTGTGTGTGTATGATGTATGTGTTATGTGTATGTATTTATATTGATAAAATGTGTCGATTCAGACACTGTGTCCGAATCGTCAGTAACTCCTCGCCCCATATATTTTAACAAGCCTCGCTAATTTCCCATTTATTGTCCATTCTCGTATAAAATACGTTATTCTCCCGCAAAAATAACAATTAATGATGATCTGATTACTCTTATTTTTATTCTTGTTATATTTTTGCTTCGTAAATTGCTTTTTCGTTGTTTTCTTTGTGGTACTAATGTGATTTTGGTATTGAATGTAGTAGATTACGAGTTCGGGATTCGGGCCACCTGTGACTTGTGACTGTTGGAACTGTATTAATAAATAACTACGAACTATATTTAGTTAGCTTCGCTAATGACCTTTTTTTCTGATGCTTAGAAATCATTAAATATCTTCTCCCGGCTCTGGGAGGAGCATGAGGGAGTGTCGGGCTTTTGTTGACTAAATCCACCCATGTTTCTTCAGTTGCCCTTTGTGTTTCAGACCTAGCAGGCTTTAGCCCTATTAAACCCCGTCCACGTCGTTTAGTTCTCGCTCCACCCAGAGTGGAAAAAAAGGGATCTCAAGGAGAGGGAATAGACCATATAATCCACTACATGGGCATGAAATAAATTACACAAAGTACCTGTCTGGGAGCAGTGGTGGCCGAGTGAGAGCAGTGGTGGCCGAGTGGTAACGGCCCCGACTTACAACTTGTAGGTCGCGGGTTCAAACCCAGCCAGGCGCATTACTTTGTGTAATTTATTTTATCATCACTGCTCTCAAAACGGTGAAGGAAAACATCGTGAGGAAACCGGCATGTCCTAGAACCAAGAACTCGAAGACATGTGACATCCACCAACCCGCACTGGGCCCGCGTGGTGGATTACGGCCCAGTCCCTCTCCTAGAGAGAGGAGGCCTGAGTCCCAACAGTGGGAACATTAAAAGGCTGATTATGATATGATATGACCTGTCTGGGTACAAACGCACGACGTACTATTCGTAAGTCGGAGTCATTACCAGAAAGCTAACACTCCTCTTTAATCAGAATTGTGTAACAGAAATTCTAAAGCCTTAAAACCAAAGACTAAAATATATTTTACGAGGACCTGTAAGCATGCATTTTATTATAATAAACTATAAACCCAGCTTATACACCAAAACGAAACACTATCTAGTCATAAAAAGCAACGCTTTAAACCAAAAACATATAGAAAGCGATTTTATCTTCAACAAAATGTCTACCCAATATTAATCCATTTCAGCAAACATATTCGCTTTCAACAAACTTGCATTAAAAGGCGAACTCCAACAATTCACTTGGCTAGCATTAATCATACGAAAAGCGAGTTATTCGCTATTTTTCGTAGGTTCACAATCAGTTTACTGTCGACATTGAAAGGAAGTATATAAGTAACAAGACAATATCGAAGAGTTTCGTCGAAAATACCCATCGCAGACAGGTCGTACGATAGATTATGACGTGTTCTATCGTGTTTAATAAAGTTGTGCTTTTTAGGGTTGAGCCCAAGTTTCGAGAATTTTTTTGACAAACTGTTTTTTTTTATTTGGAAAATTCTGTCGGTATTGGAGTATTTTTTTGACAAACAGTTTTTTTTATTTGGTAAATTCTGTCGGTATTGGAGTATTTTTTTGACAAACTGTTGTTTTTTTATTTGGAAAATTCTGTCGGTATTAGTGGACAAACTTGCTTACTAGCATATTTTTATTGTTTTCTTTACTTCTCTATAAGTATTTAAACTAACTAGCTTCCGCCAGCGGCTTCGCCCGCGGCGTGAAAGTTTTTTTTTTTACACAACTATCACACAACGCCGTCTAGTACCAAGCTAAGCAGAGCTTGTGTTATGAGTACTAGACATCTGATAAACATACTTATATATTTCTACAAATACATATTATGGATAAATTACTCCCAGACACAGAACTAATGATAGCGCTCATCACACAAACATTTGTCTTGGGTGGGAATCGAACCCACGACCTCCGGCATAGCCACTAACCACTAGAGGACCAACAGGCCAGTAAATTCATCAGTTGATTTCTTCATGCAAACTTTGGACTCCCATTTCATTCCCATAGGGGGTGAATTTTGAAATATCCTCTGTTAGTAACCTTGTGCAAAATTTCACGCTCCTAGTCTCAGTAGTTTCGGCTGTGCGTTGATATGTCAGTCAGTCAGTTTCTCCTTTTATATATATATATATATATATATTATAAAGCTCAAAAGTTTGTTTGTTTGACCATACCTATTGCACTGGAAAAAATCTTTCTCTATGGAATAGCAGAATTCATAACAAAGAGTATTGGCTATATATCTTTACGCTATGACTTAAGGAAGCGGAGCAGTAACCAAAGAAGCAGGTAAAACCGCGGGATATATGTTACGAATTAAGCATTGGGCAAACATGTTATATGATCAAAACTATCTTTCTTTCTTTCATCATCATTACGGAGGTAAGCCATCCAGTGGGCACATAGGTCTTTTTTTATGGGAAATTACCAAATAACTCCTCCCTTTCTGGATGGAGCGCGAAGGAATGACAGAAATTTGTTCCTATAGTAGCCCTTTGTTCCCTTAAGATACAATATCGCTCGATATACAATTCAATGGACTATCATACACGACGAAGATAATAAATAATATTTCATATTTTCGTATCTCAAAAAACCTAATAAAACCATTTTCGACTTCTACGCGGACGAAGTCGCGGGCTAGTCATCATCATCATCATTTCAGCCGAAAGACGTCCACTGTTGGACATAGGCCTCCCCCAAATGCCGCCACAATGACCGGCCCTGTGCGTCTCGCATCCATCGGATTCCCGCGACCCTCACCAGGTCATCGGTCCACTATGTGGGAGGCCTTCCAACGCTGCGTCTTCCGGTACGTGGTCGCCATGCCAGAACCTTTAGTCGCCATTGACCATCTATTTTGCGAGCAATGTGCCCTGCCTACTGTCCCTTAAGTTTGGCGAAAAGCTAGTATAAAAATAAACCTATCAATAAATGATGATCCATTAAACATCGCTTCCTCTTATCACATATTCCTCAACAACGCGACTCTTCCACCAGCACCCTTCCACTTTCAATATCAGTAATCAAATCAGAGTGCCTCTACGGGCGGCTTAAATCAACATTTCAAGTTAGTTTCTCAGCTGATTTGGTTTAACAGCACTTTCTATGTTTTAAATTAGGTGTACCTGTTCGTCTTTATTTTTGTTTATTTAACAATATATGTACACACAATAATAAAAGAAAAGGAAAAGGAAACAGAACAAAGGTGATGCTTCTTTCTAAAGAAATCTCTTCCAGCATACTTGCGAAAGGAGAGTTGGAGAAAATAGAGATGTAGACACTGTGTGTTGAAGTAAAAGGAAAATTGGTACACACAAAATACGTAGTTAAAAATGAAATAATATAACATGCAAAAAATAATAAAAGATTTACTATTATAATTATATACATACACATACTACATACTCGGCCTTATAATGTTCCCACTGTTGGTAATACACCACGCGGGCTTAGTGTGGGTTGGGGGGTGTCACATATCTTCGAATTTTTTATTCTAGGACATGCCGGTTTCCTCATGATGTTCTCCTTCACCGTTTTGAGATACATACTTACATAATAAAATAAATATCCCAAAAATACATAGTAAATATTTTAATTCAATAAAATAATGCATACTAATATGCAACTATGAAGAAATAGAAACACAAAAGGTAAATAGATATCTATTTTTACTAAACAACAAATAACACTAAAAATAAAAAAACTGTTTCTGAAAATAGAATCGAAATTTATTATTAAATGAAATATTTCAAATATTGGTGTGAAGAAGAATAGGGGCGTATTTTTTTTTTATTGGCTTGGAAAATCATCCTATGACAAAACGCGCTCTTGGGCGGAGCGCGAGATAGTGTTAGACTTTTACTGACTAAAAAACCCACTCCTGTTCCTTCGTTGCCTTCGTCCCAGGGCCCCGGGGGCGTGGTGAATATCTCTAAAAGAGATATTTTATTTATTTATTATATTATATTAATCTTCATGCAGCATAAAGTACAAAGGCGGACTTTTGTGCGTACTTAACCTAATGGGGGTGACTTCACTTGACAGTTTCTTTTCCACCAGTTTGGAAAGTTTTCTATCTTAATATTAAACGGATTTCAAAAATTCTTTTCTTTTGCGATTTAGAATAAAGTTACTTTTAGATACAAATAATAATTAAATAGAGTCAATCACCCAATCGGAATATTGAATCATCGTACAGAAAGATGATGTTTGGGAAAACTAGGTATCTGTCTATCTAAAAAATTACCACATTATATACATTCAACAATTCATTTTTATATATTCTTGGTTTTCAACTTATAAGTAATACTTACTAAGTGACAGTTTTAATCGGTTAAATTCTACCTTTTTAGAGGTGGGAAATCATCAAAAACCTTCCGCTCTGGGTGGAGTGAGGCCAGAATTTTACTGACTAAAATCGACCTGTGTTCTTTCAGTTGCTTTTTGCGATCCACCACAACCACAGTACCAGGACCACAGTAACTCTTTCAAGTGGTGGAATTTTTCGTCAGCTTTTTCCTAAAAAAAAAAATCCGGTATTTTTAATGTACTGGATCCATGGAATTCGTTTGTGCATTGATTTCAAAAACACTCTGTATAAAAATATACATTTATAATATAAAACTAATACTAGCGGTCTCCACAGACGTTGTCCCGCCTAAAAGCTGGCTTTTCCTCAGACAAAAAATTGAGAACCCGATTGCAGCGCCACCTACCGGATTCTAATTTTTCGGCCCTACTTAAATGTACACACAAGTTTCATATAAATCAGTTAAACCGCTTAGCCGGAGTTAGGGAACAAACACACGTACAGAAGTATTATGATAATATTTGTTATTTCTAAACAATCTAATACAACAAAGCCCCTCAATCACCATACATTAAAATAATCCATTTAAAAACCAAAAATTTCATTAACACTCATGAATATTTCATAAAAAATCTCATCCAATGAAAGATAAAAATATCAACGGAAAAGGACAATTTGGGAGAACAAAAGAAAATTACGCGTACAATAAAAATGTTAACGTAAACTAATTAAGGCGTAACTCAGGAGTAATCTAATATATTTGAGATAGAACGCGAGTTACGACTTCGCATTAGGAAGATGTTACAATTTTATTAATAGGTAAAAATGCTGGTGTAGTCCAGAAAAATTAGTCAAATAAGGGCAAGTGTCTCGTAATGAGAGATAGTCAATTATAAACTTGTATAATATAAATTTTGTATAAATAAAAGTTGTAGAGAATTTAAATATTAGGGGTTAAAGTATGAAATTGCCGTGTTTAAAACGGGTTGCTTTGAAGTGTTATGTCTTTGGATTGATTTGGAATTATAAGTTCAAATAAACTTTATATTAAAGGTGCGTTATTCTTTTTTCAACATTAGGTATTTATTGGTTTCTTTGTGTTTTGTATTATAACCATGAAAGCTAAAAAAGAATAACGTACCTTTAATATAAAGTTTATTTGAACTTATAATTTCAAGTCAATCCAAAGATTATAACACTTCAAAGCAACCCGTTTTAAACACAGCAATTTCATACTTTAGCCGCCATTATACACACAAACGAAAATAATAAAAACGGGTAAAGGTCGTAATGTAGGGGGAAATACCGACATTATGTGATAGTTTTTTAGTTTTCGTTTTAGGGCCCTAATAAATAGAAATAGCATAAAACCATCCAGTTAGACTAGAAGCAGACTTCTAGTCAAATCAGATGCAGCTGAATACCACTATTTCACATGAGCGGCTGCCTACCTAACCTCCACCAACCAGTAAATGGATAATACGTTACTCCTTGACAAGACTCGGGCCAGATTTCCTGCCCCCCTAGCCAAGTTACGATCGTTTCGTTTGCGTCGAACGCCTCGAGTAGGCCACGCCTCCGATTCCTTTGTTCTGACCACGTGACTGAGCGTTGAGATGACGTCAGAACCCCAGCTTGCTGGGGCTGGGATTTCTGACTATCCGTAACGATTGTCTAAGGTCCACAAATCAACTAGGATCAACAGCCTATTACGCTTATTAAGGTACGGATGAGCACGGTTTGTCCCGGCTTATTAAAATGGTCGGTTTGTTAAAATGGTCTTCCATCCAAATACTGACCACGGCAAGTGTTGCTTAACCTTGAAGATAGACTCGTGTAGCTGTTTTTAATTTAGTTACAAGCTCTTTGTTTTTGTCTTTACTAAGAGAATATTATATGGATAAAATTCGTCAAGTGTTAAGATTAAGTGTTAATTAATTTTGTAAATTGTATGGCTAAGAGAAACATTAATTAATCAACGAAATCAGGTAATTTCCTACCGTTACTTACAAAATATTATTTTGCGTCTAATTTGACGTAAAAAATTAAAGAACTTTTTACATTATAGTTTGAAATACCGTGGCCCTGGAACGCAAAGGGCAACTAAAGGAACACAGTTGAGTTTCAGTTAGTAAAAGTCTGACACGCCCTCTCGCTTCACCCAGAGCGGGAAAAGTTATTTGATCATTCCTTACCTCAAAAAAAGCTGCAAAACTGTGCGATTTCATAGAAAATAACATAAATCAATTCCCTAGCTCGTTCCATATTTGAGATCAGCTCTCCTGCCCCCCTAGCCAAGTTACAACTGTTTCGTTTCTATTCTCTTTTTGTCGATCGCCTCGAGTCGGCCACGCCTTCGATTCCTTTGTTATGACGTCATCTCAATGCTCAGTCACGTGGTCAGAACAAAGGAATAGGAGGCGTAGCCGACTCGAGGCGATTAACGAAAAGAGAATCGAAACGGTCGTAACTTGGCTAGGGGGGCTGATACTGTTACAGTAGGCGATTTTGTCATCTCTGGCGTTAGGCCTAGTTCAGTAGATTCGCCTTCAAGTAGTTCTATGACTAAAAAGCATCGGGTCAGATGGTCTTTGTTTCAGCCTATTACGTGCATGGTACCATAGAAAAGAATTTGCATTTGGAACAATTTATATATTTTTTTAATATTATTATTGATATGCTCGCGTTTGACCACTATCTCACCATGGTAAGCGATGATGTGGTCGATGATGGAGCATGCTTACCAAGAAGTAATCTATTCACAAGTTGTAGCTATCAGGAAACACCGACACCGGCATGGAATTCCACTCCTTAGCTGTACGCACCATGAATGTATTCCCAAAATAATTTAAACGAAAATTTATTTATGAAAACCAGTTGCTGCGTATTCGTGGGAGCCTTAAAGGAACATAAATTCATCATGCCACAGCAATACCTCCTCCATCTATTTATTTATTCCTAATGCGACGAAAGCGCCAACTGGGACCCACGTGTACATAGGTAATTTAATTCTGTCGCATTCGTAAATAAGTAAAGGATATGGCTGTCCTGATTTTGCCATTCATGGAATGAATTGGGCAATCTCACTCCGGGGTGCTTTGGGTCTTTTTGACCTCCGCGATTGTGTGGGCGGGGTCTTTTGTGTGTTTGGCCACCGAGGGGTCGGGCGTGGATGGTTCAATAGTTTGAAATAATGGATCGATGAGAATTGCGTTTCGTTCTTTTTAGTGTGTTTTGTACCTTTTAAGGGTTATGAGGTTTTTTTTCGGGTGTCAAAATTATCTATCCCCCGCTCTTGGGTGGAGCGAAAGGGCGCGTCAGATTTTTATTGACTAAAAACCCACTCCGGTTCCTTCTCTGCCAATGTTCCAGGGCCCTCAGGAATCTTTTTCGCATCACCCATGGCCCCAGTAGGCTTCGACCCTGCTGAGCCCCTACGGTTGCTGACATCTCCTTGAGGCGCGCGTGGAACACTACGCGCCGTCGACGACTTGGATTCGGTCTGGACGGTTACCGGACGATCGGATGGCGAGCTAAGGCTTAGAAGGTAAGTAGTTAGACGGTTTGAGAGTAGTGGTGATGAAATAAATTACAAAAAGTAATGCGCCTGGCTGGGTTTGCACTCACAAGCTACACTCGTAAGTTGGGGCCGTTACCACTGAGGCACTATTGCTCTCACCATAACCCCTTAATCAACCGAATTTGAGCGTTAAAAGTTATCGTTATTTGTGACGTAATCTTATCGATTACTAAATTAACTATAATCAGAGATTTGACGGCTGATGGGCGATGACATTAGTTAACGTTAAAGTTAGTTGGTGCAACTCACTTTTAAGGGGATTCTACTCGACATACATTTTCACTGTTTTTCACACAACCGCTCTTACGCGATTATGACGTTATTACACATTTTTCAATAGATATTCTGTAAACACAGTATGTTGTGGATCTTACCTAGAAAATATCTTATCTTATCTAGAAATCAATTTATAAATTTGTGAAAAACTAATTCAGTAAAGACATCTGAAAAACTACTATTTGGCATGAACTTTGACACTTCATAATTTACTCAAAAATTAAAAAAGTCAAAAAAATATAGCCTTGCAAATTTAATCAAGATTCTAAATGACGACAATGTTTTTCAAAAAAGTTAAGGGTTTAAAAAAAAACACGTATTTCCTGGTTAAAGTTTTGTAAAATATTCGATTAAATCACGGAATTACCGAATGCTAACAGAGTTTTCAGGCGTTGTCTCTCTTTTTTCGCGTTGTCTTTCAAACATCGCGTTGGATTGCGTTAGATGAAGTAACAAACTTTTAAACCATGCTCGATATTGACGACAGGCGAGTGAAAAAGGACCTTCTTAATGAAAAAAATATTAATCAGAGAGTGAATAGGTTATTTCTAGGCAAGCGTGTAATATGCGCATTCTTTTTGTGTACCGCTTAAGAGCAGAGTTCCCTGCCGGATTCTGTATTTACTTACAATTACAACCTGACTCATTTAGACTGAAAAGGTTACTTCTAGGCAAGCGTGTCGACCACATCGTCACTAACCATCAGATAAAATAGTCATCTAACGCGAGCCTAGAGCAGTAGTGGCCGAGTGGTAACGGCCCCGACTTACAAGTTGTAGGTCGCGGGTTCAAACCCAGCCAGGCGCATTACTTTGTGTAATTTATTTCATCACTACTGCTCTCAAAACGGTGAAGGAAAACATCGTGAGGAAACCGGCATGTCCTAGAACCAAAAATTCGAAGGCATGTGACATCCACCAACCCGCACTGGGCCCGCGTGGTGGATTACGGCCCATTCCCTTTCCTAGAGAGGAGGCCTGAGTCCCAGCAGTGGGAACATTATAAGGCCGACTATGCTAACGCGAGCCTATCAATAATAAAAAACAAAAAAGCTATTTCTTTGTGGAAGGAGCGCATTCCACGAAGAAATACTGCGGGATACTGGAGGATACTACTCCCAGGAGATTAGGATGGCAACAAATCGATTAACATTCAAAACCAACGTTCGCGAGCTAATTCGTAAGAAGATGGCAGTAGTGCCATCACAGCGTTAATGTTTTCAAATTGTCGATTTGAACCGATTGTTTGACTTTATTGGTCTAGATATATATGTAGATAGTTTATTAATTTGTGTATGTATTGTATAATTGTATGATATTTATGGTTTATTAGTATATCTATTCTTGTACCTATTAACCTTTTCTCTCTCTTTTATTGCACCTACCACTATTTATCTCTGCATCACCCTAAGGTTGACTGGTAGAAAATGCTTAAGGCATTAAGTCCGCCGCTGTACGTTTGTGCATAAAGTATTAAATAAATAAATAAAAGAAAGAAGAACGTTTGAATCAATTGTTTTTTATTCGATTGGAATTTCATTGTATTTCGCAGCTGGCGTGACCTGTTATGAAATTGCAAAGATTTATAATCCTTTACATATTTGCAATGTTATATAATGTTGGTTAATCCACTAACTATAATTCATTATCCATGGTTGACGGGTACAGTGTGCGTGGAATAATTAGCAGGTGATAAGTACATGCGTTCATTGTATTGTAATTATTAGATTATAGACATTTGCTACAAGCCTTTGACTTCTATGTGTTGAATTGAATGGATGTGAGGATCATGAGGATTGGTCGATGTGGCGACGTATGATGGAGGCCTGTGTCCAGCTTTGCGGGATTGTTTCGAAAGAGAAAACGCTAAGGGCAACTGAATGGACACTGGTCGGTTTTAGTCTGTAAAAGTCTTGCACTTGCTCTCGGTCTATCCAGAGCAGGTTATTTTTGCAGCAGCAGTTATTTTTGACTGGCCTGTTGATATATTGGTTAGTGGTCCTGACTGCTATACAGGGGGTCGTGGGTTCGAGTGTAATTTATGTATAATATGTATTTATGTTGAAATATATAAGTATGTTTATCCCTTGTACCTATAGATTTAAGTTAGTGTAAAAGTTTTGTTACTATTTTGGTGTACAATCAAGTTTAGTCTTTCTAATATTATGATTAGATAATTCTCTGCTGGAGGCTGTGTTTTCTGACAGCTACAACCTAGAGGTATTTAAGTCAAGAGTGAATAGGTTACTTCAAGTTAAGAGTGCTTCATCGTCTCACATCATCGTTTTTCATCTGGTGGGATAGCGGACAGGCGCTAGCCTAATAATAAGAAACAAAACAAAGTACTTTGTGAAGGATCCTAAGTTTGCTCAGGTAACCGTCCGGACCGACCCCCAGCCGTCGACGGCACGTAGTGTTCCACGCGCACCTCAAGGAGATGTCAGCAAATCTGTAGAGACACGACAGGCCCGAAGTCTACTGAGGCTATGGGTTCGCTTCTGAAAGGAAAACCCATGGTCCTGGAACGCAAGGCAAAGAATGAACATAGGAGTGGGTATGTTTTCAGTCTGTAAAAGTCTGATATGATATGAGTCCTGTTCCGCCCAGAGAAGTCATTGGATTCCCAACAAAAAAAAAGTTTATTCAGGTTCTTACAAAAACAAAACAACAGGAATACTGACCTGAAATCAACTTCGTCTTGTTGATAAGAAAACGCATCACCTTAATTGCATCCAATTCTCATTTCCACAAGTACCTAAGCTTGGCCTTTTCATTTGCGCCCGTACAAAATAAATATCTAGCCGCCGATTCTGCCGTATTTCGATCACGACTCTGCCCTCAGACTAAGTATATTATCCACTTTTATGACACTCGTAAAGTCTCCCTAACCCCCTCCTCCTTTCGTGGGGGCTAAAAGTAAAAATATATCGGTTTCTCTTATTTTGAGAAGCGTATGTTCTGATTGTGCATGGCTGGTGGTAAAAATCTAGTTAAGGAATTAGAAACAAGTGAATTACTAAACGGTACAATCGAAATTACAGAAATTCGTTTTTAGAGCAGTCGTGGCCAAGTGATTACGGCCCCGACTTACGAGTTGTAGGTCGCGGGTTCAAACCCAGCCAGGCGGATTACTTTGTGTAATTTATTTCATCAGCACTGCCCTCAAAACGGTGAAGGAAAACATCGTGAGGAAACCGGCATGTCCTAGAACCAAAAATTTGAAGACATGTGACATCAACAAATCCGCACTTGGGCCGCGTAGTGGATTACAGCCCATTCCTTCTCCTAGAGAGGAGGCCTGAATCCCAGCAGTGGGAAAATTATAAGGCCGACTATGCTATGCTATGCTATATTTTTGGGGGCGACAGTTTTCAAAGTTAAATGTATGTTATACACACTCCCTCTTGCTCCGCCCGAAGAGAAGAAAAGGTTTTTGATAACTACTTATCTTAAAAAAAAATGTTGTACATAGTGGGAATATTAAGTATAGTGTCAATTTTAAAACATCATTTAGCTGTGTCCTGAAGGCAGCAGACAGCTGGGCATTACAAATAGTTATAAACTGTGTAGATACAGATTGAATTATTGTTTATTAAAAATATACATTCTCAATGAAATCTTTAGTTATAAAATATACACATCACAAAAGGACCAAAAGTAATAAATAATTAGTAATTAGTAATGACACTTTCAATAAATAAACGTAATAAAAAACGGTAATAACAATGTAAATAGAAAAAAAAAGAAAATTAACCATTTAAATAGTTTTAAAGTTATATTTTACAAATCGTCTACAGAGGAGAGACATTTGTTCCCAGTGATCCCCACAATACAGCTTTTGCTAAAAAACAAAACTTTGTCCTATGCTCTTACCTTTACAGGAAATTGACAAAAAAACAAATATAATTAAAATAAGTACACATGATGTAAAACTTACGGTTAAGAGCTTTTTTTTTTCCGGTGTGAAAATCATCTTATGACATCCCCCGCTCTTGGGCGGGGCGGGAGATAGTGTCAGACTTTTAGTGACTAAAAACCCACTCCTGTTCCTTCGTTGCCTTCGTCCCAGGGCCCCGGGTTTCGTTTTCACACTACCCATGGCCCCAGTAGGCTTCGACCCTGCTGGGCCCCTACGATTTGCTGACATCTCCCTGAGGCGCGCGTGGAACAATACGCGCCGTCGACGACTTGGGCTCGGTCCGGACGGTTACCGGACGGTCGGACGGCGGGCTACCCATTGCTCGCCCTCCGCAAGCCCGCGCCTACGGTGGCCGGAAATCGGGATCGGAATCCCGGCGGCGGACAGGGCGTAAGGACCGTTGCCTCACGCGATCGGCCGCCTCCTTTGCTAGCATTACTGCTTCGCAGAAGGAGGCGACCGCCTGCCACTCCTCCTCGCTCCGGACCATGGCCTGAACCAAGGCTCGGCGCGAGAGATCGCCGCCGCCGATTGCCTGGTACAGAGGGCTGTGTTCAACAATGTTAAGTGTTGGAATTAGTTTGCCATCTAAGTCCTTTCTAGGTTTTTTGTCGAAGACAAAGTCACGGGCACCAGCTAGTATAATAATATAAACGTACAAACTTCAATAAAACCAGAAAACGCCTCTAAAACATGAATGAAAATAGCAAGAAAAGAGCAAAGTGTCATCAATAATGTTGCCATATTTACGATGCACATAAACACATACGTGAGGCTCTGTGATCTCTTCTGTTGTAGGCAAGTTGCGCACTTAAAGTTTTATGTTTCGTATCTGATCGGGCTGTAAAGATTATATTGAAGTGTAATGTGTGTTGCAATGTGTTGGACGGCGAGCAATAGGTAGCTCGCAATAAGGACTAGGCTCGGGTCGACGGTGCCTGGTGTACTACGTCTGCTAGGCTCGATACCAGCTAGGCATGCGGAGTTGCCTGAAACATTTACTGCTACTCTGGAATGCACAGGGTCACTGAAGGAATATTAGGGTGTTTCATGTTTCGGGCTGTAAAGATTATATTGAAGTGTAATGTGTGTTGCAATGTGTTGGACGGCGAGCAATAGGTAGCTCGCAATAAGGAATAGGCTCGGGTTGACGGTGTCTTGTGTACTGCGTCTGCTAGGGTCGATACCAGCTAGGCATGCGGAGTTGCCTGAAAGATTTACTGATACTCTGGAATGCACATTAGAGTTTTTTTTTCCGGTGGGAAAATCACCTTATGACATCCCCCGCTCTTGGGCGGAGCGGGAGATAGTGTCAGATTTTTACTGACTAAAAACCCACTCCTGTTCCTTCGTTGCCTTTCGTACCAGGGCTGAGTCTTAACAAGGAACATCAGGGTGCTTCATGTTTTTTTTTTTTAATTTTTGATTTTCATTTGACTTTGATCAGATTCTTGATACAACTCATGCACAGAGTTCTTATACCAAAAATCACCAAAATCGGTTAATATTTAGAGGTTGCACAACGCCAAGAACACTGCATGAGTGGTACCTATCAAGAATACGAGCAAAAAAAAAGTAAAAAATCGAAATATTTAAAAAACATGAAACACCCTAAGGAGCATGGTTAGGTTTTAGTCAGTAAAATTCCGACCCTCCCTCTCATTTCATCTAGAGCAGGAGAAGATTTTTATTGAAATTCATCATCATCTTACTGCCCTTATCCTGTTTTATTTGAGGTCAGCGTAACACGTTTTTTTCTTCCATTCTGTCCTGTCACCCGTCATGCTATTACTAACTCTATTTTCATAAATATCACGCCTCACACAATCCGTCCATATTTTCTTTGGTCTCTCTCTCCATCAATCCACACGTAAACTCATAACTCTTTTAGTAACATGCTTTTCATCTCTCCTCTTTACATGGCCATACCAAGACATACAATTCCCTTTCAACGTTTCAGTCACTGGCCCAATTTCAAACTTCCTCTAATATTCTAATTTCTCACTTTATCTATTCTTGATTAATTTGGAGCGAGAGGACGAGTAAGCTAACACGAAAAAAAATTCTCAAATTAAACCAGAGATTAGCGAGTTCCAACAAACAAACTTTCGACTTTTTAATATTATTAGTATAGATCACACATCATTTTATGTGGTAATAAGGACGAAAATGGCTTGGCTATTAGAATCCAGAACTGCTACAATTCTTTGGAAACCTCCAAATAAATCGAAATACGACATCATCCTATTTCATATTCGCACCAGTGTTACTAGTTCCACGCATCAGCTGCTCACTTCTCACGAAACTCCCCGAACTTTACCGAACTTTCCCGAAGAGGGATTGTATTGGATTACTTACCGATGTCATTCAATCGAAAATAGAACTAATCACCTATTCATTGTATATAAGATATAAAGGAAATAAAGGAGTTAATCACTATAATAATTTTCGTCTAATTCAATCAGCTTCTAAATCAACGCAAATGTTTGTATTCGCTAATCAATCACAGAAGTGAACATGAAATATGACAGTAAATTTACTGATTAGAGGCTTGATTACGCGTTAGGACCTCTTTGAAAGGTACTTTAATTAATAATATAATATTCCACAACTATCACACAACGCCGTCTAGTCCCAAGCTTAGCAGAGCTTGTATTATGAGTACTAGACAACTGATAAACATACTTATATATTTCTTAATATATGCATATTATAGATAAATTACACCCAGACACAGAATAAATGATCGTGCTCATCACACAGACATTTGTCCTGGGTGGGAATCGAATCCACAACCTCCGGCATAGCAGTCAGGGTCATTAACCAGACCAACAGGCCAATCAATCAAATTAATGGTTCATTAGATTTTGCCAACAGCTTTGCCCGCGTAGCATATGCATAGCATAATCAGCGCTTTAATGTTCCCACTGCTGGGACTCAGGCCTCCTCTCTATGAGAGAGAATGGGCTTTGTTCCACCACGCAGGTCCAGTGCGGGTTTTTTTTTTTTTATTGGGTGGGAAAATCATCCTAATGACATCCCCGCTCTTGGGCGGAGCGGGAGATAGTGTCAGACTCTTACTGACTAAAAACCCACTCCTGTTCCTTCGTTGCCTTCGTCCCAGGGCCCCGGGTTCCGCTTTCACACTACCCGTGGCCCCAGTAGGCTTCGACCCTGCTGGGCCCCTACGATTTGCTGACATCTTGAGGCGCGCGTGGAACAAAACGCGCCGTCGACGACTTGGGCTCGGTCCGGACGGTTACCGGACGGTCAGACGGCGAGCCACCCATTGCTCGGCGTCTGCAAGCCCGCGCCTACGGTGGCCGGAAATCGGGATCGGAATCCCGGCCAGTGCGGGTTCATGAATGTCTTCGAATTTTTCACCGTTTTGAGAGCAGTGGTAATGAAATAAATTACACATAGTAATGTGCCTGGCTGGGTTTGAACCCGCGACCTACAACTCGTAAGTCGGAGCCGTTACACCTCGGCCACCAATATACTCACAATAGTCGAAAATTATTATAACAAAAAATAAAGGAAAAAATTAACATACATACATTATTAAAAAATAATAATGGTGACAAAAATAAATAAAAAAACCTATAATTTTAATTTTTATGTTCCCACGTAAAAAGAAAATTGGATGATTTCCCAACCATCCAATTACTTTTCCCTCTCTAGTCGTCTAAAATTTTTTATCTAAAAATGTTTACAATTTGTTATTTACATATACAGATAATAATAATAATAATATTTCACAACTATCACACAACGCCGTCTAGTCCCAAGCTAAGCAGAGCTTGTGTTATGGGTACTAGACAACTGATAAACATACTTATATATTTCTAAATACATACATATATAGATAAATTACATCCAGACACAGAACAAATGATCGTGCTCATCACACAAACATTTGTCCTGGGGGGAATCGAACCCACGACTTCCAGCATAGCAGTCAGGGCCACTAAGCACTAGACTAACAGGCCAGATGTTTGGTAATTAACTAAATTTAAATAATCTTTGAATATCTTTTATACGATTTTTTTTAAATAAAAATACATATCAAGTTTGTTTACGTTTAGTTAACTACCTAAACAAATTGAGTATAAGTGAACCACTATTAGATCAACAATCGTATAGAATTTCGTAAATTGCTACTAAGCCCTCTACAACCACTCTCAAATTTTGCTGGGCCTGACAAGGTCCATATTGATTTTTGACTATTTATAGATATACCGCCTAAGTACACAGGTGGTACCTATGGAATGCCAATCCTAAGAGGAAAAACACCCGGGACAAAAAATATCCTATGTCCTTTGTTTTAATGACATTCCACGCTCTTGCGCGGAGCGGGGGGGCGTGTCAGACTTTTACTAACTAAAAACCCACTCCTGTTCCTTCTTTACCATTGTTCCAGAGACCCGGGGATCTCTATCGCATCTCCCATGGACGCAGGAGGCTTTGACCCTGCTGGGCCCCTACGGTTGCTGACATCTCTTTACGCACTACGTGCCTTCGACGGCTTGAGCTCGATTCGGACAGTTACCGGACAGTCGGACAGCGAGCTATTCCTGCTCATCGTCCGCAAACCCGCGTCTACGGTGGCAGGAAATCGGAAATCGGAAATCGGGATCGGGATCAGCCACTCCTCCTCGCTCTAAACCATGGTCTGTACTAAAGCAAGGCGTGAGAGATCACTGCCGCCGAGCTCCTTCATGAGGACACACCTCCACCGTATGCTTCACCATGTCCTCCAGGAGGCCCACGCAATGGTGACGCTCGGGTGTTTCTTCCGCACGAATCCGGTGCAGGAATCTCCCGAACTGAGCATATCCGGTGAGGACCTGCGTCATGAGAGGACGATGCCTGTATATGGTCTAAGCATAAGCATAAACACCCTTATATTGTTCTCATTGCTTGGACTCAGGAGCTCATTAGAAGAGGGTATGGGCCGTAATCCAACACGTATTCTACTCTAGCATTACTGTTCCACAGAAGGACGTAACCGCCGTCCATTTCCCCTCGCTCCGGACCATGGCATGTACCAGGGCCCGTGAACGCTACTATTCTGCGTAACAGTATGCAGAACCCCGGAATTAGGTAATTCCTGTTCACACAGCCCACATTTCAGACCAGTTCTGATATCACCTAAAAAGAAAGTAATAGGTATACATATATAACCTACCCTAACAAAAACTCTCAAGCACCAACATAGTCACCTAAATCCAGATTAAATGCAGCCGACTGCGAAAACGCAAGTGCATATTTTACGACCTCAAGTTTACGATCTGCGACAGTCTGTACTGGTTTATGACTTGACGACGGCGTCAGTCATAACTGCCGGGAAGTCGTTTAAATGGCGCGACTAGTCTTAGCGACTTGATGAAGTCTTAGTTACAATCGTTTATGACTACGCTGACTGAACGTGGAGTAACCGTGGAGTTTCTTGCCGGTTCTTCTCCATAGGAAACGACCATTTGGGGCACCAAATGGTCGTTTACATCAGTAGCTAGTGCACGGTAGTGCACGGTAGTGCACTAGCTACGGACGTTTTATAAGTCTCCATGTAGGCTATGGCCTCAGTAGGCTTCGACCCTGTTAGGCCCCTACGGTTGGCTGACGTCTCCTAAGAAAAACACTTTTTTTTAAGTAGAAGATGATCAAATTACTGCTGTCAAATTTTTACTGACTAAAAGCTATAGCTCTCTGATTGTAAAATTTTTACTGATTAAAACCTATAGCTCCACGATTGTAAAATTTTTACTGACTAAAAGCTATAGCTCTCTAATTGTACAATTTTTACTGATTAAAACCTATAGCTCCACGACTGTAAAATTTTTACTGACTAAATGCTATAGCTCTCTGATTGTAAATTTTTTACTGACTAAAACATATAGCTCCACGATTGTAAAATTTTTACTAACTAAAAGCTATAGCTCTCTGATTGTAAAATTTTTACTGACTAAAACATATAGCTACACGGTTGTGAAATTTTTACTGGCTAAAAGCAATAGCTCTCTGATTGTAAAATTTTTACTGACTAAAAGCAATAACTCTCTGATTGTAAAATGTTTACTGACTAAAACATATAGCTCCACGATTGTAAAATTTTTACTGACTAAAAGCTATAGCTCTCTGATTGTAAATTTTTTACTGACTAAAAGCTATAGCTCTCTGATTGTAAAATTTTTACTGACTAAAAGCTATAGCTCTCTGATTGTAAAATTTTTACTGAATAAAAGCAATAACTCTCTGATTGTAAAATGTTTACTGACTAAAACATATAGCTCCACGATTGTAAATTTTTTACTGACTAATAGCTATAGCTCTCTGATTGTAAAATTTTTACTGACTAAAAGCTATAGCTCTCTGATTGTAAAATTTTTACTGACTAAAAGCAATAACTCTCTGATTGTAAAATGTTTACTGACTAAAACATATAGCTCCACGATTGTAAAATTTTTACTGACTAAAAGCTATAGCTCTCTGATTGTAAAATTTTTACTGACTAAAAGCAATAACTCTTTGATTGTAAAATTTTTACTGACTAAAACATATAGCTCCACGATTGTGAAATTTTTACTGACTAAAAGCTGTAGCTCTTTGATTGTTAAATTAAGTTAAAGAACCCTACAAGGACACCACAGTAAACATCAGAACCTAGTGCACGGTTCCTATGAAGAAGAACCGGCAAGAAATTCCATCGTTACTCTTTAAAAAAAATATTGATTCTACAATATTAGTAGGTAATAATCAAAATTAATAAGAGAATATAGTGTAGATCAGTCAATATTGTACCAAAATATACATTAAAAGTAACTTAAACAAACAATAGTGCCGTTTTTACTATCACGGAGGCGAAAACGCTGAAGAATAGTAGAATTTACAAAAAAAAAACTTTCAACAACCAATCAATTAGATTTCTCCATTTAATAATAATAAATAATAATAATATTCACACAACTATCACACAACGCCGTCTAGTCCCAAGCTAAGCAGAGCTTGTGTTATGAGTACTAGACAACTGATAAACACACTTATATATTTCTAAATACATACATATTATAGATAAATTACACCCAGACATAGAACAAATGATCGTGCTCATCACACAAATATTTGTCCTGAGTGGGAATCGAACGCACGACCTCCGGCATAACAGTCAGTGTTACTAACCACTAGACTAACAGGCCAGTCAAATTAATAAAAACAGATAAACATCATTAAAGTTAAAACAACTATTAATAACTATATACTTCTACTCTGGGGTAGCAATAGTTAACAATATCACAATAAAATGTGTTAATGTAAAATAACACGCTATTTTAACAAAACTGAGTGTAGTTAATGTGCTTTCTAAATAACTTTTATCGGTCCCTTTGCGGTGTGTTGTTAAAACTAATTAGAGTTACAAAAGAATTTCATAAATACTTTCGTTCTCTTAGGGAGTTCAATATTCTTGAGTTAATAGAAAGGTTGGTGGAAAGGATAAAGATAAAATGTAGAATAAACAGAAACCAAAATTTCATGTCGAATGTCAAAATTTTGGTGTCTTCAAGGCTAGATTGAATAGGCTCTTAATAAACTAGTGCGCCTCACCATCAATGATTGCATCTCTGCTTACCATCAGGTGGGATCGCAGTCAAGCACTGGCTTATATCAATTTAAAAAAAAAATGTCTGATTGCAAGAATATTTGAAAGTGTTCAGCGTGGTACTAGAACGCAAAGGGTAAGTGTCGCTCCACCTTTATGATGATTTCACACCTTAAAAAAAATCTACGTGTAGTGTGAAAGCGAAGCCCGGGGCCCCGGGACGAAGGCAAAGAAGGAACAGGAGTGGGTTTTTAGTCAGTAAAAGTCTGACACTATCTCTCGCTCCGTCCAAGAACGGAACGTTAGTATAAGATGATTTTCCCACCCAATAAAAAAAATCCTTAAAAACAAAAAAAAAACACGTGTAGTTTGAAAAAGAAAGCCTGAGGCCCTGGGATGAAGGCAAAGAAGGAACAGAAGTGGGTTTTTTGATTAGATGATTTACCCACCTAAAAAAAAAAACGCCTTAAAAATAATAATATTATAAAGCGGTTGAATTTGACAGAACGCATTATTAGGCTTAGGAACTACTGGTTCTTATTGAAAAATTATGTTTGTGTTAGAGGCTGTCTAACATCACGCTATGACCCACGGGAGTGGAGCAGTAACAAAAGACGCGGGTCATACTGCGGGGTACAGCTAGTCTTATAATAAAAATACTGAAATGACTAGCCTGTTGTTCTAGTGGTTAGTGGCCCTGACTGCTATGCCGGTGGTCGTGAGTTCGATTCCGACCCAGGACAAGTGTTTGTGTGGTAAGCATGATCATTTGTTCTGTGTCTGGGTGTAATTTATTTATAATATGTATGTATTTAGAAATATATAAGTATGTTTATCGGTTGTCTAGTACTCATAACACAAGCTTTGCTTTGCTTGAGACTGGACGGCGTTTAGTGGTTGTATTGTAGAATATTATTATGACAGAATGTTCCAAACCAGATTTCCTGGCCAAAAATCAAAACTCCTAACTCGTCAAACACGAGATCCCAATTCTGCAAATACTGCTTCATTCTGCACGCACCGCACGCGTCTCTCCAAGCGGATCCTTTTTTATTTATTATAATAAATAATAAAACTGGATCCGCTCCTCTAGTTATCCAGGAGTGAAATATGTCGTTTACACGACTTATTCGTGCCTTATTTGGCAAACAAGAAAACCAGAACATTACGCCAACACAAATAGGTGCTTGCGCAAATATTCGGTGCAAATACAGACCGAGACGAGGGAAATAAATAAAACAGGGAGCAAGTGTAAGCCAGTATTGAGACTAGATGGTGCAATGATAATGAAGTTAGAAGGAACGAATTCCTATTTGAAAACATAACTGATGTTAGTTTCAAAACTTGAAAATAGAACGTCATTTTTAGCGTTCCCGTAGTCAAATGGCAAAAAACAGAACCCTTATGGATTCATCATGACTGTCTGTCTGTCTGTCCGTCCGTATGTTACAGCCACTTCTTTCCGAAACTATAACATCTATACGGTTGAAACATGGTAAGTAGATGTATTCTGTGAACCGCATTAAGATTTTATAATAAATTAGAATATAAAAAAAAAAACAATAAATTTTGGGGGTTCCCCATACTTAGAACGGAAACTGCGGGAGTGGTGAAAATCCTTGGTGAGCAGTCATTGTACCAGTGCCAGCGGCATCCTGAGGGCATTCCCACAGTGGTTCGATTGGCCGGTACCTGAACCTTTGTTCAGTTGTTGTCTGTCTCAGTACATGTACAATCGGAGCTTGTACGTGTGAGCTGAGTTATGTGTGTATTTTGTTTTATATTATGTGTGTGTATTATTTTTTTATATGTTGTGTGTGTATTGTTTTTATATGTTGTGTGTAAGAACATTTTTTATGTTTGTGACTCATTTTGATCAAAATAAATTATTGTTATTATTTTTATCATCATACTTTTATCTATGCGTGATTAAAATCGGAAACCTTTTTGGCCTCGCCCTTATTTTTTTTAATGTTGTTATTACTTTACTTACTTAAGTTAGTTTATGTTAATGATTATTTCACATTTTTGTTGTTGTTTATCTTGTACGAGTCTCTAATAAATATTTATCTTTCTGTTACATTTGATCTCTACTAATATTATCAAGAGAAAAGATTTGAATTATTTTTTTTGTAATAAATAAACGCAAAAAGTACTGAACCAATTTTAAAATTACTGTCTTCTGTAGAATACTTATTTATCTCTTAATGAAATAGCCTATATATTTTCTACTTTCACTAATACTAATAGTCGGGAAGATATAATTAAAAACCACTTTTATAAACATTTTTTTTTTTGCAAATTTATCATTGGTTCATAATTATGTGGGGCATTTTCTCTATAAAATGTCTACAATTTATAAGCTTGTCTTAAAATTGCGTCATTTTTCGTAAATAAATGGTTTTTCCTTTTTTTTCTTTTTATATTTAAGATTTATTTTTAGCTAGTGTTAATAAATTTTGTTTTTTTAATTATTTATTTATGTACACACAAACACTTAAAAGTGAAAAGAACAAAAGCAAATAGAAGAGTACAAAGTTACTGCTTATTTCAAATGAAATTTCTTCCAGCAGACCTGCGACAGGAGAGTTGGATGAGAGATGTAGACACAGTGTATACAAATAAGTTGGAAAATTAATTTTAGAATTTTTTATTTGTTTTTAGTGAAAATTACAGTTAAGTATTTTATAAGAATATTTATTTATTTAAACTTCATGTACAGTGGTGGTACTTAGGCGGACTTAATGCCACAAAGCATTCTCTACCAGTCAGCCATTAGGTTTAAAAGACAACACTGTGGTTGGTGTGCACAATAATTAAATAACAGATATTTTTGAAATAGAATGTAGTATCATTAAATTAAGTGGCTTATAATAATAAAATACGTATATATGCTAATATAATAAAGTAATAAATACTATGATACATAAGAAATCATTCTAATTAAGAGAACTTAAAATATAGCAATTATGACGAAGACCAAACTAAGATTGAGAGAACTTCAAGTAGTAGTTCCGAATTTTACGCTTGAAGGAAAATTTACTTTCAGCTTTTTTGATGTCAAGGAATATAATTGTTAAGTAAATTAACATTACCAACTATGATCACAACCGCACCTAGACTACAAACATGCCACTTCCATTGAATAACTCCATCACTTCAAACATTAGGCCGTAAAATTTTGAACAGTGGGCCTCTCGTAGGTAACGTTGTAAATAAGACTTTACAACTTTCAACCCCATTCCTGCCCCAAGCCCATGGGGGTGATTATGAATGTGTGACGCAATGGACGCAATAGAAAATTAATTGGAAAGCTGTTAGTGAAGTTGGAAAAGTCTTATGTAATTTGTAAAGGAGTGGGAAATTTTCAATGTTGGAAAGGTACTGTAATGTGTGGTTACATGGTTACCTATATGGTCAGAATAATGATAGAGGAGAACCAAGGTTACAGAAATAGCCTGAAGAATCGCCAAACTTTAGTGGCAGTGGGCAGGGCACATTGCTTGCAGAACTGATAGTCGATGGGGACGAAAGGTTCTGAAATGGCGACCACTTACCGGAAGAAGCAGCGTTGGAAGGCCTCCCACAAGGGGAACCGATGACCTGGTGAGGGTCGAGGGAATCCGATGGATGCGAGACGCACAGGGCCGGTCATTATTGACACACTTGGGGGAGGCCTATTTCCAACAGTGGACATCTTTCGGCTGAAATGATGATGATGATGATGATGAATATTATAAAGAAGAAAATTTGAGTTTGTTTGTTTGTACTTCTACACACTCGAACAGCCAAACGGATTAGGATGGCCACGCGGGTAATGATGATTATCCGTTTTGGGTGGAGCGAGAAAGCATGTCAGACTTTTGCTGACTAACCTGTGTGCCTTCAGTTATCCTTTGCGGTCCTGGCCCATGGTAACTGTTTCGTACAATACCGCAGGTTGCGCTTCTTTACTTCGCAAATCGATCTTGAGCTCTTAGTAACACGCACAATTGATGTGAATCCTCTCTTTGTGCAGTAGCTGAAGAGGCACCACGGCTTCCTCACCTTCCACATGACACAGGTTCTCACCGGACATAGCAAGTTCCAGAGGTTCCTGTTCCGAATTCAGGCGTAAGAAACGCCCGCGTGTCACCATTGTGTGGACTGCTCGGAGAACATGGTGGAGCATACGGTGGAGGTGTGCCGGAGGCGCTGGCTTGCGGACGGCGATCAATAGGTAGCTCGCCGTCTCACCGTCCGGTAACCGTTCGGTAAACGCCCGGACCGAGCCAAAGTTGTCGACGGTGCGTAGCGTTCCACGCGCGCCTCTAGGAGATGTCAGCAAAACCGTAGGAGCCCAGCAGGGTCGAAGCCTACTGGGGCCATGGCTGATGCGAAAGAGAACCCCGGGGCTCTGGAACGAAGGCAAAGAAGGAACAGGAGTGGGTTTTTGTCAGTAAGAGTCTGACACTATCTCATGCTCCGCCTAAGAGCGGGGGATGTCATTGGATGATTTTACCACCAAAAACAAAACGTTGGAGGTGTGGCAACTGAAGGAACATAGGTGTAGTTTTAGTCAGTAAAAGTTTTTCACGCCCGATTTCCACCCTAAACCGCGAGAGGTCATAAGATGATTTACTCAAAAAAAAAGCTCTTAGTAACAAAAACAAATTTCAAAACATATTCAAACAATCGCGTGTAATCATAACTTTTTTTCCGGCATTATTAGCCTAATTGTTGAAGAATTTTTAAATAAAAGTTTTAATAATCCTTATCACGGTGACGTAGCGGCGGGTCTTTGTTCTGGGTCTTTTGAGGTTAAATATGTGAATACAGAAATCAACAGAGTGTACAATAGGCGTGCTTACACGAGAGTTAAGGCAGCGATACACATACCTGTAGCTGGCACTTAGGTAGCACATAAGTGTGCAAGTAGCTTGAATGTCATAGTGACATACAACAGTCAGAACTTGTTGTGGCATGCCTCCTATTTGCATACTTTGGATCAGTTACCAAGGTTGCCGACACAGCACGAAGAATCGCCAAACTTAAGTGGCAATGGGCAGGGCACATTGCTCGCAGAACGGATGGCCGTTGGGGCCGAAAGGTTCTGGAGTGGCGACCGCGTACCGGAAGACGCAGTGTTGGAAGGCCCCCTACAAGGTGGACCGATGACCTGGTGAAGGTTGCGGGAATCCGATGGATGCGAGACGCACAGGACCGTTCTTGGTGGCGACATTTGGGGGAGGCCTATGTCCAGCAGTGGACGTCTATCGGCTGAAATGATGATGATGATGATGATGGACCAGTTACAGGCAAGTGTATCGCCGCCTTTATAGTTTTTTTTTGTATCAGTAAAACCTTCCTTGGATAAATATTGAAATAATGCCTTCAATGGAAGAATAAATTCACAATGTGCAATTTTTCCTAATAAAGTTAACTTAAAAAAAAGGAAAAGTGGTAAAAAAGGTGTACTAATTAGTACAGTTTACTATTTTTTACATTCATAGTTATGTTTCTAAGCATTGCATCAATTATGTTCATACAAAAATAAAATCCTTCGTCCCAGATCTTTACTTATTTTTATGTTTTACTATAACAAAACTATTGACATGCATCATAAATTATTTATTGTAATCCCTATTTATACAGTGACCAATTTATCTTGGTCAATCTACGTAAATTTAATATCAAAATTCTATATATTTTAATTTAGTTCCTTATTTTAACGGGCTTCTTAGTTATTTTGGATTTGAGGTATTTCGATTGTTTCATTGTGCAATTTACTGTGTTCTTGATTTTAATATATTATGTTATTGATTCGCCTTTCAAATGGTTAACATTAGAGGCATTTTATTTGTCACGTTTGTATTTATAATCCATATTCCTATATTAAAAGGCCACCTTCACGGCACTTAGAAAACCAATTACAAGTGACAGGTGAAAAATTTAGATTTGGCAAAGTTTACCAAATTTTTCGGAGAAAATTAGGTGGCTTTTAGTCTAAAAACGTTAATATTAGTCGCTCTTCAAAGCCAGCTTTATGTCTCCTTAAAGTCATGTTCCATTATTTAACAAAATTACACGTGCCTCTATAAACAATTTATTGAACTCAACTCGTGCTCTACCTTGAATAGAACTAACTAATAAAAAAACATAAAAAAGAATCTGATAGTGATCATTTTAAATTAGCATTGAAGCCACGTGCAAATCCGCCACGGTTGCGTAAGCAACTGCTTGCATAATGCGAAGAAAATAACCACTGACATTGGTACTACTTAGTGAAAGTGTTACTTACATTCACCGGTTTCCAATAAGAAACTCAACCTTTCAAAAAATAAGGTCCAGTTTACCTTACTGTATGCCATATGCCATCGCGGTCAACGTGTTCTTTTTTCAAATCGCCAATGATGTCACGTTGCGGGTTGACACTGGCCGATATAAAGTTCGGGCACAGATAAAAAAGTTTTGGGTGTTGTCAATAAAAAAATGAAGTTTGGCCCAGTTATTGAGTATTCGGGGGAATTCTCCTGTTGTATACCGCAAACGAAGCGTGGGTGGGTCCTTTTAGATAGATGGGTGACATACTCGTGGGTCGTGGGGGCTATCGAATGTGGGGGCTAATAAAACGTGTGATATTGGAGACTTTGGGAAAGGTCTATGTCCTGCATAGTAGGTATTTTACTACTAGTAGATATTTATGATGATGAAATTACGTGTATTACAAATATGTGATACTTAAAAACCTTAGTGTCAAACATGATATGTCTAGAAAGGGATTTTTTTTGGGTGGGAATCATCCAATAACTTTTTGCGCCCTAGGGTGAAGCGAGAGGGCGTGTCAAACTTTTACTGACTAAAACTCACTCCCATTTTAGTTCTTTGCCTTGCGTTTTCCTTTTGGAAGCCAACCTATGGCCCCAGCAGGCTTCGGATCTGTTGGGCCCCTACAGTTTTACTGACATCACTTTGAGGCGTGTGTCGACGAATCGGGCTTGGTCCGGACGGTTACCGGACAGCCGGACAAGCCCACGCCTACATGTCAAGAAAGGGTGTGACTATTAAGATTGGTGACTTATAGGGAAGTATGGAAGAAGGAGAAATGTGTGCGCCAAACCTAATTAAACTGGGATATGGGATAGAGGCATTGATCAGACCAAACGTATTGTCGGCCGCTGTCTGTGGCCGATTATTGTACTATGCATAGCAAACCAATACTGAGCAAGCCAGCTCTTTTGTTCACAACTAACGCATTCTACATTATAGCGTATTGTTGGCTTGGTGAGAACGCATACTGCAGACTGAGTCCACGTTTACACTATGGCTGACAGTAATGATACTCGCAGTCTGCGGCGGATAATACGTTCAGTGTGAACGATGCCTAACAACGATATTGTGTTCAGCACCCTTAGCTAAGTTACAACCGTTTCGCTTCGATTCTCTTTCATCAAACGCATTCCTTTATTCTAACGTCATCCCAACGCTCAGTCACGTGGTCAAAACAAAAGAATCGGAGGCGTGGTCCACTCGAGGAGTTCGACGTAAGAGAATCGAAATGAAAAGGTTGTAACATGGATAGGGGGGCAGTTATGTATATTGGAATAATGTTGGCAAATCAGGTGATAAACACATTCATGTTTAGCCTGGTTCCATGGTCCATTTTTTAATTTAGTTAGTAAATAAATTTCCATTGAATCCGATAACGTTCGTTCTAAAAGTAGAGTTGGGTAACAGGAAACATTATTTCTGAGTATTATTGAATAACAAAGTTGTTTATAATTTCAACATACTGAAGGAACGAATTTATGCTTTCTCGAATCAGAATGGAATTTATTTAACTGTTTTATATTTCTTTGATGAGGAAATCTAACTTAATCCTTCTCTAGAGAATATAAGGATTCCTGTGCGTTTTTGTGTTTTTAGGGTTCCGTACCTCGAAAGGAAAAAACGGTACCCTTATAGGATCACTTTGTTGTCCGTCCGTCTGTCTAACAAGACCGTTTATCTCGGGATGTTGTGGACGAATCGAGTTGAAATTAAAACTGTACACTCAAGTCTGCGGTCTCTTGAAGCTGTGAAAAAATCAAACTTCCAAGTTAACGGAAAAAAAGATATAACCGTTTATGTCGCAAAAAAAATATATTTCGACACTCAAGGGAACTAAAATTCTAGAGTACTTCTCGTTGATCCAGAATCCTGATTTTTTTATAAAGAAAGGTGTAAAATAAGTATAGGAATAAAACTGAAAACAGAAAATTTGTTGCCCATCATCTGCCCCCCTAGCCAAGTTACAATCGTTTCGAGGCGTGGCCTACTCGAAGCGTTCGGCGCGAACGATACGATTGTAACTTGGCTAGAGGAGCTGTTCTACTAGCAATGTGGGCACATTATACCACTGCTATTGTGCTGTATTCTAGTGAAAACCCTATCAGGAGTCGTGCACCGTGTTGGTGAATGTAATATGTCTTTACATTTTTGCCGGTTTCCTCACACTGTTTTAAGAGCAATTAATTACACAAACTAAGGCGCCTACCTGAGTTTGAACCTAGGACATACAACTCGTAAGTCGGGGCCATTACCACATGACCACAACTGCTCGTCCACGTTCATATACCTAACTACAATAATAAATCGTGCGATACGATAAGCTAACTGCCGCAACTTCCATCCATGATGAAACTCGTTTGGCAAGAGTAGATAGATACGAAGGACTGACAACGTGCATACAATCTCCGTACATACTTGGTTTCTTCACGATATACTACGTAACAATATGTGCGGAATTTTTGTGCAATCGATAGCTTTGATTGGTTGATATAATGAATGACTGATGATAGAGCTCAGCCGCTCAGTGAAGGGCCCGCGTTTGACCACAAGAAGTTGTTTTTTAGGTGGGAATCATCCAATGATGTTTCCACCCTAGGGCGGAGCGAGAGGGCGTGTCAGAATTATACTGACTAAAACCCACTCCTATGTTCATTCTTTGCCTTAACCCATGGCCCCAATAGGCTTCGACCCTTGTTAAGCCTCTATGGTTTTGCTGGCATCTCCTTGAGGCACGCGTGGAACACTACACGCCGTCGACGATTTGGGGCTGGTCCGGACGGTTACCTGACAGCGAGCTACTGATCATATGATGGTAAGATGTGAGATTTGTTGAAACTGCTTAACAGTGTAAACACTGGCAGTTAGTAATTTTTTATAAATTGTTCATATATTTTAAACTAATGTCAACAAAAAAGAGTTATGAGTCACACATGTTACTATTTATTGTTTGTTTCTTTTCTTTATTTTTTTGTTATGTTTATTTTGTTTTTGTACTCATGTTACTATTTTGGTATTCTATTCTATGTTGATGGATGAAGAGGGAGAGGGAGGCTGAAGAACAGATGGATGGATTGACTGACTGTGTGAAGAGAGATATGAAAGAAAAGGGAGTTAGTGATAGCATGACGGATGACAGGACAGAATTAAAGACAAAAATGTATTGCGCCGACCCCAAATAACATGAGGCAGGAAGATCATGATGATGATGTCAGCCTGTAAAAAAATACTTTAGACAGACAGAATTAAGCACATTGAAGTATGTATTTTTAAAACGTTTGAAAATAGAGTGACTTTTGTCTAGCCTCTGTGGATTTGTTATTGGCTGATGATAATCGTGATGGATATTCCAATAGTTATGACATTGGCAAAGCAATCTCTAATTGATATTTGAAAATTACGCTAAGAAATAAAATATAAGAAACCCCTCATATTTGTTATTGAAAAATGAGAACCATTAAACACGGCCATTAGAAATTATGTAGTAGGCGTCTGTAAATCGCCTTACGTTACTTATTCTAATAATGAAAAATTAACATCACCAAAATGTGAATCAAAAAAAGAACAAACATATTTTTAGAATATTACCGAATAGGTTATCACTGTATAAAATCTAAGCACCGACATAAACTGGTAAATAATTGCCAGCGCAAAAAAACAAGGCATAATGAAAAAAATACATTGTGCAGAAAAAAAAAACAACGGCCAAAGAGTTATTGACACAGCTCATGTTTTCAAAATGGCGACCGGTATTGTCCTCTAATGGGGTTCCGTATTCCATTTCTGTATTGTTTCCTCTCATTCGTGCAAAATTTATAAGTCGTTAGCGAGCTACAGTTGTTATTATCGTTCCTTTATTGAGACAAAAAGTTATGTAGGAGAGTTTTTTGTACTGTTAATTTAATGTTTACCAGAGTAATGGGTTGCTTGCGAAATAAAAATGGCGGGTTTATGGACAAATTCGACGGGTGTGGATGACAAATGGGTTGATTTATTTAGGGGAACTTTGGAGTTATTTTGCGTTCGACTAATTTTTCATTGATTAATTTATTTTTGTTTTATGGTTCATTTTTTTTTCACAGGTGGCTAGCATGCATAGCTAGCATGTATTTACGGGCCTGCTGGTCTAGTGGTTAGTGATCTTGACTGTTAAGACGGAGGTTGTGTGTTCGATTCCCACCCAAGACAGACCTTTGTGTGATAAGTACGATCATTTATCCTGTGTTTGGGTGTAATTTATCTATAATATGTATGTATTTAGAAATAAATAAGTATGTTTGGTACTCATACCACAAGCTTTGCTTAGTTTGGGGTTAGATGACGTTGTGTGAGAGTTGTAAGATATTATTATTATTATTTATCAGTAAAAAGATCGTATTTCACGGAGAGATTTTCTTAAGGCCATTGTCGGCAAACGCAACATTCATCAATATTAGAAACTAAATCAAATTTATCCGACTTTTGGATCCGGTTCCTAATTCGTCTCTGGCCGTCATGAGTTATTAAAAATTACAACAGCTTTGATTTTAAATATTTGACCTTCAAGACTGCTATACTTCTACGACCATTGACTCCGACCGAAAATCTTGAGCGATTTCGGTTCAAGGATCAAGAGAATTCTCATTATTCTAACAACTTTATATCTACACCTAATCTACGGGACATTGATCTTTATTGCTGTGGCATAGAGATGATTAAGAATGATTTGTTAAAGGTGTGATTTTCGGTAATCGTTTCGGAAATGCTTCGAAGATTTCCTCAGTACGTTAACCCGAGAGTTTGGACGTTACGTGTGAGGGGAAATCCAAGGTTTTCGGCTAAACTCGGTTCCGCTTCGTAACCTTTTGTTATTGTCTTTTATAACTTAATTTTAATGTTGCGTAATGAAAGGGTTCATCATTTCCTGAAATATTCGTAATTTGAAAAAAAAGGCACGTCCTTGTTGCTTGGAGGCATGTATGATGCTGATGAGCATTGAAGTAATAGTTTAATAGTCTTTAAGGAACAATCAAACTGACATTTCAACCCCCCTAGCCAAGTTACCACCGTAACGTTTTGATTCTCTTTTCGTTGATCTCCTCGAGTAGGCCACGCCTCCGATTTCTATTATATTTTCTGACGTCATCTCAACGCTCAGTCAAGTGGTCAGGACAAAGGAATAGGAAGCGTGGCCAACTCGAGACGATCAACGAAAAGAGAATCGAAACGAAACGGTTGTCACATGGCTAGGGGGCAGCAGTGATTATTGTTGGAAAAGTGTATGAGATCGACAAGCGCTACTGAAATGTCGTCAAGTCGTAGTGCCGAGATGTGAAGCTGCCGAGATGGGAAGGTGCTGAGTTGGGACTCAAACCAAAGACATTGGAGGCAGTCGTTATCGCTGATTGAATGTAACTTTGTTTGGGGCCCCAGAAGAGGCAAATTTTGTAATAATATAATTATCTTATAATAAGGTAGAGTGCAATGGTGGCCGAGTGGTAACGGCCCCAACTTACTGGGGGTTGCGGGTCCAAACTTAGCCGGGCGCAATACTTTGTGCAAGTCATTTCACCACCACTGCTCTCAAAACGGTGAAGGAAAAGATCGTGAGGTAACCGGCATGTCATAGAACCAAAAATTTGAAGACATGTGACATCCACCAACCCGCACTGGGCCCGCGTGGTGGATTACAGCCCATTCCCTCTCCTAGAGAGGAGGCCTGAGCCCCAGCAGTGGGAACATTATAAGGCCGACTATGCTATGCCATGCTAGATGGATTTGATTGAAAGTTGTGGAATATTGTTATTTATTAATATTCTTTGTTCCACCTCCCGCAGCCCTAGCAAGCTACAAATCGACCCTAAGCATGCATAATGCATTGGTAATTACCAAACAAACCCACACATACGAAACTTGTATCATTAACACTGCCCATTTAATTAACACCCTATGCTTACGTGATGTGACCTTGAAATAAAAGCTCTCTGTTACAGTGACCCTTGGGACTGTAGCGTCCTTGACCTTGGGCAGTGCGAACATGTGTATTGTGTAATTCATATTTATAGAGGTCACGGTAAGTAGGGTATGTTGACGTGAAAGTATGTGTAATGTAGGGTTTTATAAAATGTTTTTTTTTGCACACACTCATAACACGTTGATAGTTCTTAAAATTTAGTTTAAATATACGTAAATTTTCTTTTGCTTCTACACACAGTGTCTACATCTCTATTTTCTCCAAATTTCCTTTCGCAGGTATGCTGGAAGAGATTTCTTTAGAAATAAGCATCACGTTTGTACTATTCTTCTGTTTCCTTCTTTTTTACTTTTATTATTGTGTGTACATAAATTGTACGTTTCACCACGAGCAAATAAACTCCAGATATAGAGCGACCAATGGCGACCGATCAATTTCGTACACAAGCCCAACGGGGTTACCATGACGTTCAAAGTAAGATTGTTTTATTCTTATTTCAGTGTGGGTAAGAGACAGAGCTATACAGGTTGTCTAGCGCCATCTCTTACCCACACTGGAAATAAGAATGAAATAATGTTACTTTAAACGTCATGGTACAGATCCAAGTCATCGACGGCGCGTTCCACGCGCGCCTCAAAGAGATGTAAACAAATCGTAGGGGCCCAGCAGAGTCGAAGCCTACTGGAGCCACGGGTAGTGTGAAAGTGAAACCCAGGGAACTGGAACGAAGGCAAAGAAGGAACAGGAGTGGGTTTTTAGTCAGTAAAAGTCTGACACTATCTCTCGCTCCGCCCAAGAGCGGAATTAGTCATTAGATGATTTGACCCGAGTGTACAAACGACTTTTGGGGCGTTTTTTCAAGGGGGGGGGGGGTTTCGACGTTCGAGGGGAGGAAACGGGGCAGGGAGGGGAGGAACAGCTTATAAAACACGTAAAACACGTACATCCTGAATATAGTCAATTCACTATTATCAATATTTGATTTAAGTTGTTTTTAAAATTGGTTAGTTTATAGAACCTTACCTTACCTTTTATTTTATAGAACCTTACCTTACCTTTTATTTTGCGTAGAAGATTACTTTTTTTATCTTTAAAAAATCAAGAATTATTCCTGCCGCTTTTAGCGATGCAGTTTACTGTTTTCCACACTAGTGTGCCTGGGCACCGCGAAACCCCCACAAGTCGCTGGTGGGGTTGACCAGAGACTCCTTTATTTATTTCTTCGTAAGTGTATTGAAAATCGTCATTTGATACACTATCACACCTCAATTCACAATGCAAATTTGTCATTGTGAATTGAGGAGTTTGTCACTCCCTAGTGACAGACTTTTACTGATTTTTAACCCACATGCGTTCCTCCAGTTTTTTCGAAAAATTCGCCAACCCTAACAAGGATTATCTAATACATACTTCAAAAAAATATTTTATAAAACTTTGTCCCGCAATTAACAAAAGAAAGGAAAGGTTAAGCTGTTTATATATTGGGTAGATTTTTAACGTTCTATGACAAATGTCAAAGGTTATTTCCTAAGCTAGATAAAATAGAAGAATGTCGATCACAAAAAGTTATGTACAGTTGGGAAGACATGGTAAGCTAAGACTTAGGCCAAGTGTCCACGGATGCGTTGCTTCATAGACACGTATTTGTATGTAAGATTCACGCAGGCGTACACCTAGCGTATAGTGATGAATACGCGTTTATAAAGCTACGCGTCCGCGTTACTAAGGTTTACTCACACAGTAAAACTTACTGTCCACGGACGCGTAGCTTCATAGACACGTATTTGTATTTAAGCTTCACGCTGGCGTACACCAAGCGTATAGTGATGAATACGCGTGTATGAAGCTACGCGTCCGTGTCAGTTAGGCTTACTGTCCATGGATGCGTAGCTTCATAGACACATATTTGTATGTAAGCTTCACGCAGGCGTACACCAAGCGTATAGTGATGAATACGCGTGTATGAAGCTACGCGTCCACGGACAGTAAGGCTTACTGTCCACGTACGCATAGCTTCATACACACGTAATTTTATGTAAGCTTCACGCAGGCGTACACCAAGCGTATAGTGATAAATACGCGTGTATGAAGCTACGCGTCCGCGTCAGTTAGTCTTACTGTTCATGGATGCGTTGCTTCATAGACACGTATTTTTATGTAAGCTTCACGCAAGCGTACACCAAGCGTGTAATGATGAATACGCGTAGCTTCATGACGATAAAATAATCATTTTTAATGTACTCCCACTATATGAATAGCAATTTAAAAGTGTTCTTTCCGAAGTATACGAAAAAAAATTACGTCACGTCAATCAAATGGTGGAGCCAATAATTATTTTTTTAATGTTAATTTTTATATTTTAAACCAGTGTTACTGTTCGTGAATCTTTAAATCTCAAATCAACGCAAGCGTAACAGCCTGCAAAAGTTAGGAAAAAACTAAATACCTGTAAAGTTTTTACTAATAGCGAATAATTAATTCAAATGACAAATCGTCGTCCCATCGTTGTTAACGGCCATTACAGAATAATTAATAAAAAAAAAGTTTTATTTACAACTTCAATTGAAATTTGCCAAAACAAACTACTATTTATGCTAATAGTCGGTTTACCTGCATATATTTGAATTCATTAACACCTCAGTGTTATCGCTTTACCTGGGGACAAATAAATTCAAATTATTAGTAAATATAAATGTTTGTACAAATTTGTATGGCAAACAAAGTAGTAGATATTGGCTAAGTGCGTGTATAATGCGTTCCGAATAAGAATAGGATCGATTGCCATGTTGTGACGTCACGTCATACTGTCAAATCGAAGAAATTGGGTGTAGAGTGGGCAAAACAAGAAATTTTTAAAATTGAATTTATTTACGTATCGTGAACGAAAAAAGTTTAATCAGAATCCAGCCCCCCTAGCCAAGTTACGATCGTTTCGTTTGCTTCTAACGCCTCGAGTTGGCCACGCCTCCGATTAATTTGCTCTGACCACGTGATTGAGTGTTGAGATGACGTCAGAACAAAGGAATCAGAGGCGTGGCCGTATTACAATAGTGTCAGAATGGTCTATCCATTCTGACACTATTGTAATAGCAGACTTGAGGCCCAGGGTGCCGTGCTAGTACTTAAACCAAATATCGATGAAGAAATCATGCAATGACTTCTCCCGTTCTCTTCTCGCCAGGCTTTTACTGACTAAAACAACACCTGTGTCCTTCAATTATCATTTGCGTTCTAAGACCGTGGATTCCCTTTCTGGGTCCCTACAGTTTGCAGACATCTCTTTGATGCCCGCCCAAGCAGGGACATCTCCACCGTGTCCTTCACGGTAACAAAATCAAAACCGTAGCGCCCCCTATGGCTTTGCTGACATCTCTTTAAGGTGCGCGTCGTCGTACCGTCCAAACTGAGCCGATGGCGCGTAGTGTTCTACGCGCGTAGAACACTACGCGCCATCGGCTCAGTTTGGACGGTTACCGGACGGCCTGATGGCTAGCTAGCCACTGCTCATCGTCCGCAAAAGTGTTCCACAAGAGCAATACTTATTAGAAAACCCTGTAGCACTTTTTACCCGGCCCTGTAATCGAAGCCAGGACCTCACACTTAACAGGCGCGCTTGCGACCACGAGACCAATAAAGCAGTTAACAATAGCAATATTATTCTGATAACTTGAATTTGAATTTCTCTCAATTTGAAGTTCTCTAAATCTTAGTTCGGTCTTCGTCATAATTGTTATATTTTAAGTTCTGTTAACGAATGATTTATCATAGTATTTTTTAGTTTATTATATTAGCATATATACGTATTTTATAATTATAAGCCACTTAATTTAACGATACTGCATTCTATTTCAAAAATATCTGTTATTTATTTATTGTGCACACCTACCACAGTGTCGTCTTTTTAACCCAATTGTTGACTGGTAGAGAATGCTTTGTGGCATTAAATCCGCTTATGTACACCTCAGTGATGACATATGGTTCCGAAACGTGGTCGCTCACAGTGGGCCTCATCAGAAGGCACAAAGTCACTCAAAAGGCAATGGAAAGGGCTATGCTCGGAGTTTCCTTGCGTGATCGAATCAGAAATGAAGATATCCGCAGGAGAACCAAGGTTGCCGACATAGCACGAAGAATCACCAAACTTAAGTGGCAATGGGCAAGGCACATTGCTCGCAGAACTGATGGTCGTTGGGGCCGAAGGGTTCTGGAGTGGCGACCGCGTACTGGAAGACGCAGTGTTGGAAGGCCCCTTACAAGGTAGACCGATGACCTGGTGAAGGTTGCGGGAGTCCGATGGATGCGAGACGCACAGGACCGTTCTTTGTGGCGACATTTGGGGAGGAGTATGTCCAGCAGTGGACGTCTATCGGCTGAAATGATGATGATGATGATGTACCACCACTGTACATGAAGTTTAAATAAATAACTAGGCTAATGGTCTAATATATCAAGTCAATACATAACAGTACTCGTAAACAAACAGAATTACGGTTAATTTTCATTAAAAATTCACACAAAATGTCTAGATACAACTATACTCCTTTGTCAGACAAATTAGAGAGACAAAATACAAATTACTGCACACGTGCGATTATATACTTTAATTTTAACTAATTAGAGTTGAAAACGTAACGAAAGTTGTTTGTATTGTCATCCATTTTGTGCCGTTCAATGAACTCTCTTTGTATATAACAAATGTTATGTAAATTGTTATTGTCATTGTAATGTTATTTGTTTTATGTCTGAAGATATTGGGTAAATTAATTTATATGTATAGTTTTTTTAGTTGACAAATAATCACATTCATCATCATCATCATCATTTCAGCCAAAAGACGTCCACTGCTGGACATAGGCATCCTCCAAGTGTCGCCTCAATGAACGGTCCTGTGCGTCTCGCATCCATCGTACTCCTGCAACTGTTACCAGGTCATCAGTCCACCTTGTAGGAGGCCTTCCAACGCTACGTCCTCCGGTACGTGGTCGTCATTCCAGAACCTTTTTGGCCCCAACGGCCATCTGTTCTGCGAGCAATGTGCCCTGCCCATTGCCACTTAAGTTTGGCGATTCTTCAATAATCACATTAATATTATACAAAGGCGAAAGATTGTGAATGTGTCTGTCTGTGTGTATTTGTTACTCTTTCACACTCAAACGGCTGAACGGATTTGGACGTAATTTGGCACACGGGTAGACCATGTCCAAGAACAGCGAATAGAATCACTGAGCGCAGTTTTTTGTTCAAAGTAATTCTGTTGCGTATTTCGTCAAGTCGTTGAGGTCCTTAGTAGTTCTGAGTTGAGTTACACAAATACTGACAAATGCTTGCATTGAGTCAAAGTCAAAGTCAAGTCAAAGTATTTTATTTCAAATAAACCATTTACAAGCACTTTTGAAATGTCATGAAGTCAGCCAGTCCTAAAAAAATTATGCTAATTGCACATTCCTAAGCGTAGATCTCTATGGAGAAGAATGTGCAAAAAACTCCATGGACAGTCTTTTCAATCATGTTTTGTAATTAAAAATATCTCTGTTACATGTTTCTTGTCGGTATCATGTGAGAACAATGTAAATAAAGTAAAAAATAAAAAAATAAATATTAAAATAGCAACCGGCAGCTAAGAGATGACCTGTGTCAACTGACTGCGCCCGTTCACGGAGATGACGCGAATATTAGCACCACTCAGCTCAACCATTTTGAAGGGAACCGAATGATCCAATACACCATCAGTGAGATTCATCAGATCATTTGAGTGGCAGGTCCACTCAAATCTGTGTGATCCTCAAAATACCATTTCAGACACCAATCTGCATGGTTCTCATATGATTTGACCATTACATGTTTTCTGTGTGGACTTCAGAAGAGGTTTTGACCTCTAAGTTTGTTTCTGTGTTTCTTCTCAGGGTAGTCAGCTAGGAAACACCGGACTCATCTAGTTTAAATTGATGACAAAGTTGACTTTAAAAGCGTTTTTTAAAAACCTATTTAAAAATAAAAAAACATTAGAGGAAAATAAATATCATTTAGTAATAGGAGACATTCTTAGTAAAGGACATAGAACAGGAATCTCTAGAGTTAGAAAATTCCAACTATAATAATACGGATTCTTGAAAGGCCCTTTGCTTTAAAGAATTTTGTAATTGAAACGAAGATATCCGTGAAGAGAGCCATTTCATTTAGAGTTGTAGAGAACTCTACCTTAATAAGAACAAGGGTGCGTTTCCACTGAATTTAAGCGGAGTGGAGTGGAGTGGAGAAGAGCAGTGCAAAGTGGCGATGTTTCCATTCAAGCGGAGCGGCGCTGAGTGGATTTGAACTACCCTCCGCTTCGTGCTCTAAACTCGGCACCCGACTCTTTAAAGTACTGTGATAGGTTACTTTACAGACTGCTCCTCTCTTCTCCGCCCGGCCCTGCGACAATAGAAACGCACCCAAAAGGTTTAAATCTGATGATTTCAGAACAGAGTTTCAGTGGCCCGGTGGTAACGGCCCTGACTACGGGTTACACCTCGTGGGGTGGAGGCCCTAGCTTCCGAGCGGTGGCATAAAACAGTGACTTTCTGAAGCCTACTTCTCGGTAACGGCTAGGTTAATAGGTTTGAAAAAAATATATGTTTACTATGGATTAATGTAGGTATAACATTATATACATATAATTTTTTTGACTAATACTTTTGCCAATATTTTTTTTTAAACATGATATTTTTCCGCTTGTCTGCCCTACTCATTTCTGACGGCTTTGATCTTTGGAAATATGTTTAGGTACATAAAAAAAATGCAGTGAGCAGTGGTGGCCGAGTGGTAACGGCCTCAACTTACGAGTTGTAGGTTGCGGGTTGAAACCTAGCCAGGCGCATTACTTTGTGTAATTTATTTCATCACCACTGCTCTCAAAACATCGTGAGGAAACCGACATGTCCTAGAACCAAAAATTTTAAGACAATTGACATCCACCAACCTGCACTGGGCCCGCGTTGTGGATTACGGCCCATACGCTCTCCTAGAGAGGAGGCCTGAGTCCCAACAGTGGGAACATTATAAGGCCGACTATGCTACACAAAAAAAATGCTGGTTAAGTGTTCTTCAGAATGTACGTAGCATATGTAAAATCAATCAATATTTCGCAAAGAAAATGGTTTTAAAAGTCAGCGGGGTTTTATGCAGGTGCAGGCGCGAGTACGAGTATGTATGCATTTAATTTCGACCAGATGTTCAAGAGACTACACGTTATCCGGCTGCGAGATGAAACCTATACCGAATAACACAACATAAATCAAATATATTTAAACTTTACTTTTATTAATTAAGATCTCTATGTCAACCCTATTAGAAAGCTAATATTGAATCCCATAAGTTACTTCCAGCTGGTCTTTTGCTACTTACAGAATAAGTAATTATTCTGTGTTCAACAGTGACCATTAAGCTAGAACTACATTAGACACGTGTAACACGCCTGCCCCCCTAGTCAAGTTACGCTCGTTTCGTTTGCGTCGAACGCCTCAAGCAGGCATACTTGAGGCATTCGACGCAAACGAAACGATCGGAACTTGGCTAGGGGGGCTAATTTGTACGTAGAATGACGTCGCGGGCCTGGATTAAGTGTAGCATTACAAGTCTAGTTTCCCTACAAAATGTGTGGAGACCAACGCGTCCAGATCGGCGTATATGGCACACGTGCGCGCAGTATAGTCCTAGCATTACTATTTACACCCACAAAAACCACACACTCACACATATAGGCCTATTCGTATTTTTTTCGGACCGGAGTAAACTCATTAATTGAGCCTTTCGTGAATTTATTTTTAACAACAATAAACCCAAGGTCTTCCAAGTCATTCACATAATATAATTATGAACAAGTACCTACTATAGTGAAGTACTTACATATTTCTGACCAATTCTATTTTGGGGCGCACACGCCGTCATTTGTTATTTATTAAGTTTTTAAATAGAACGGCCGCAATTACACTATTTTCTTTCTATATATATAAAAGGAGAAACTGACTGACTGACTGACATATCAACGCACTGATGAAACTAATGGGACAAGGACCGTGAAATTTTGTACAAGGTTTTCCTTTCATGACGTAGGCGAGCAATAAGAAAGTATTTTCAAAAATTCACCCCCTGAGGGGATGAAACGGTAGTCCAAAGTTTGTATGGAGAAACCTACATTTACGTGGGCGAAGCCGCTGGCAGAAGCTAGTTTAAACATATACCTAATTAAACGGTTTTTTTTATTTGAGCCAGTACGGAACAAGGCGCAAATTTAGAACTAACAAATTATAAGTATATTATGTGAAAAAAATATGCGGCATCCTTCTCTAATCCAGTCATGCATCCTTCTTTAATCCAGTCATACATCCTCTTTAACCCAGTCATGCATCCTCTTTAACCCAGTTATGCATCCTTCTTTAACCCAGTCATGAATCCTTCTTTAAGCCAGTCATGCATCCTTCTTTAACCCAGACATGAATCCTTCTTTAAGCCAGTCATGCATCCTTCTTTAACCCAGTCATGCATCCTTCTTTAAATTTGCTATCGTGGTGAAAGGATTTGCCAAAAGACTAAAACCGATTGCCCTGGATTCCCCGGACAAAACAGAAGTTCGGAAGGTAAGCCGATCAGGGAGGTTCCTTTCATGCACCTCAAGCAAGGTTGGGCGCAGCAAAGACAATCTCCACAGATGAGGATTCCTGTACGGTTCCGACCTTCAGTGCTTGTGCGGCGTCTCTCCGCAGACCATGACCCACCTTCTATCCTGCATGACGTGCCCATTACCTGTTCACATAGGGATCTAATGACAACATTAGTGGACGGCATTGCCGTGGCCGAATACTGGGCCAGGCAAGGAATTTAAAATTAGTTTTGCCATTGCTACGCTAAGAAGAAGATGCATTCTTCTCAAAAAAATTAAACATTTTGAAGGTACCATTTTTCATTCATCCGCAAACATAGCAACACCAGTAACCCTACGACGAGCTTTGACTACGCGACCTAACCTGAACTGTTACTCGCACGTTTGGCATTTTAACACGTAAAGACCTTTGTGTTTGAAGTTCAGGAGAGCGTTTGTTTTTTTTTTAAATCTTTGTTAAGGGCATCCAACTCGACATACTTTTTCACTGTTTTTCATACAATCGCTCTTACGCGATTATGACGTTATTACACATTTCTCATTAGATGTTTTGGAAATACAGTATCTTATAGATATTATCTAGGCTTCTATTGAAATCAATTTCTAAATTTGTGTAAAACTAATCTAGTAAAGACCTCTGGAAAAATTCTATTTTGCATGAACTTTGACACTTTATAATTTAATCTAAAATTAGAAAAGTCAAAAAAGTATAACAATAGAAGGCTAGCAAATTTAATCAAAATTCTGAATGACGACAATTTTTTGCAAAAACTTCAAAGGATTTAAAAAAACACGTATTTCCTGGAACAAGTTTTGTAAAATATTCGAGTAAATCACGGAATCACCGAATGCTAACAGATTTTTCAGGCGTTATCTCTCTTTTTTCGCATTGTCTTATCGTCAAACATCGCGTTAGATTGCGTTAGATGAAGTAACAAACTTTTAACACATGCTCGATGTTGACGATCATCATCATCATAATCATCATCATTTCAGCCGAAAGACGTCCACTGCTGGACATAGGCCTCCCCCAAGTGCCGCCACAATGAACGGTCCTGTGTGTCTCGCATCCATCGTACTCCCGCAACCGTTACCAGGTCATCGGTCCACCTTGTAGGAGGCCTTCCAACGCTACGTCTTCCAGTACGTGGTCGCCATTCCAGAACCTTTCGGCCCCAACGGCCATCCGTTCTGCGAGCAATGTGCCCTGCCCTGTCCATAGTTGACGATAGGCGAGTGAAAAGGGCCCTAATAAGGAGCTTTGTCACAATATTCACTATGCCGCAAACCATCATAGCTAAACTTTATGTTTTTTTTTAAATGATTGTAATATATTTTATACTAGCTTCTGCCCGCGGTTTCACACGCGTGAAAATAAGTTTCTCCATACAAACTTTGAACCCCCATTTCATGACCTTAGGGGGTAAATTTTGGAAAATCCTCTCTTAGTACTCGCCTACGTTATGAAAGGAAACGTTCTGCAAAATTTGACGCTCCTAGTTCCAGAAGTTTTGGCTGTGGGTAGATATGTCAGTCAGATATATCGTAATCTAGAGCGTTAATATCGGCTGATGTCCGAGGAATAGGTGACTTGGAATGTGCAATAGTACGGAAAGTTGGAACAGCCAGTAAACGATGTTGTCTGCCACGACAGTTAAGTTTATTGTCTGGGACGAACAGATTGCAAATTTCATTTTTGCAGATCAGTATCATCAATAAGTGAGTAAAGAAGAAAGAAGAAGAAAGAAGGAAGTGAGTGAGTGGTATGAGTGATATGAAAGAAAAGGAAGTTAGTGATAGCATGACGAGTGACAGGGCAGAGTAGAAGAAAAAAACGTGTTGCGCCGACCCCAATTAACACGGGACAAGGGCAGGAAGACGATGATGATGATGAGATCAGTATCATCAATAATCCCCCTAAGAATGTTATACCACTCCTGATTGCTATGAATAGTACGCATAATATTACATTTAGGATTTAGGAGCGCTTGGAGTAGAATTCCCTACCGTAGTGTCTATTTCCTAATTTACTACCTAGGGGTCTTTAAGTCAAGAGTAGAGTAGAATACATCACTTCTAGGCAAGTGTGCTCCATCGTCGGCCACATCATCGCTTACCATCAGGTGAGAAAGTGGACAAACGTGAGCCTATCAATGATAAAAAAATGGTTTCCCATTTATTTTTTTATTTTTTATCCTCACATCGGAACGCCTTGCAGCAATTACACCAATGGAGCATATTTAGTCCAGAATCTGCTACTTTCCAACGTCGTGTGTGCAGTGGAATGGTGGTCATCAAAGGAGCGGCGGAGGGTCACGTCTCTCGCTTACGCAGCATCTGGGGCCCAAGTCTGCTATTTTTATAAATTCGTCATTCCAACACGATCCCATTGTCATTTTGCTAAAAGTTCGTAATCTGATAATTCATAATGGTCGATCATTGATCGGTCAATGATCTTGTGGTAGAATGACAATATCGAGCTGTCTCGAAACAAATTATGAGCAATGACTGCACAATAACGTTCTAATGGTAGGTCACTGAACAAAGGATCTGTCAAAATTTTGGCAGTTATACGCATACGTCAAATATTCATTTGTCATTATGTACAAGATTACCATTCTATGCCACTTCTTTCAATGGAGTGTCAGTGGTTGACCATTGGAAAGTCATAATGAGGCCATTATATTAGTAGATTACCAAACTTGGTTTTGACCAAGTTCACTTCATAATTGTTGATTTTGATCAACATTATGAAGTCAATGATAGACCATTCTGACACTATTGTAATAGCAGACTTGAGGCCCTGGCCATCGCTCCTCCAGGATTCCACATGTTTGATACATGCGATACCCTACGATTTGCTGACATCTCCGTGAGGCGCGCATGGAACAATACTAATATAATAATAATAGTTTTTTGTATATTACTTATTTTTTAACGGTTTTGATTAATTCTTTCAAAATGCGTTTTTGAATTAAGTTTATTTTTGATTTAAATATAATGATATAAAATTATTGAATCAATTATTCAATTTTGACGGTGACATTAAAATTTTTGTATAACAAGTGTTTTGAGTTGTTAAGATGGATGTGTGGTGTGACGAGAATGGATAAAGTGAGAAATGAATATATTAGGGGAAGTTTGAAAGTGGCCCCAGTGACTGAAAAGTTGGAAGGGAATCGTTTGTCTTGGTATGGTCATGTGAAGAGGAGGGATGAAACGCATGTTACTAAAAGAGTTATGAGTTTACATGTGGATGGATGGAGAGGGAGAGGGAGACCAAAGAAAAGATGGATGGATTGTGTGAAGAGTGATATGAAAGAAAAGGAAGTTAGTGATAGCATGACGAGTGACAGGGCAGAGTGGAAGAAGAAAACGTGTTGCGCCGACCCCAAATAACACGGGACAAGGGCAGGAAGATGATGAAGTGGTTTGAGTTTTTGTTGTGTTGCTTAAACTACCAAAAAGTAAGGAACAGCTTGATTTATTATTCAGTAAATAAAGACCATGCCAACTAGAGACTTAAATGTTTGCATCATTACATTGTAATTTAGAAACAATTACGTATTAAATCACTTTGCCATTCATTCACGTTCTCATTTTCACGCTTCACCTTTTAAAACAAAGCAATGAATCACTGATCACAATTCACGTGAACAATAACAGAAATAGAATCATTTTTGAATAAAGAACTAATAATAATATGATTCGTGACACACGCGCGCCCCGAACGGCCAATTACACTGTGATTATGTGCGTTATTGGCCGCGGATCACGATATGATTAAATATCCATAGAACAGTGATATGCCTCAGCGGGCAATGTTAGATTAGAATTAGTCCTGTCATAACTTTTCATACAATCCAAGTGTCAGTGAGTATCACCGTGGTTTACCAGTGAAACTTATACACAATAAACACCAGAATGCTATTACCACTAGCACGAACCAACAACAACAACAACGCAACATATTTGCGCATAATGATTTCGAATATACTATGAAAGCTCTTAAAATGGTAAAGGAAAACATCGGAAGTAAACCGAAATGTCATAGAAATAAAAATTCGAAACCCTGACTTCTAATCCGCACTTTTAGTGGATTACCGCCCACTCCCTCCCCAGAAAGAGCCCAGTGTCTCAGTAGTGGGAATGTCACAAGCTGATTATGCCCTGTTACGCTACTTATAATAGCCAAAATTTGGGGAATGTTATAAGCTGTAATCATAATTGCCATGCTACGCTATGACAGTCAAAATTTATTCTCAGTGCAAATATTGGAGGTACGTATATTGACTGCTCAGTTTCCAGCCAGTGCGACTATTTCGTGATCTATGGTTATACGACTCCTATAATAATAGAGCGATGAGCGCTCGATGTCAGCTGTGTGTCGCTTGGGCTGGTTCGATGAACTGCATGACGTGTTGTGCAGTTTAATTGGCTGTATGTCTGTGCTACTATGTTATGATTGAAATCAATATAGGTGAATGGCCATCGTCAGTCCTGCAAAAAACCGTCCTATTCACCTTTCTCATTTCTATCTTCTGAAAATATCTATAATATAAAAGACAAGATCCTGACTCACCAACTGAGTCATGAACGCCCAGCCCAAATCCTTGAACGTACAACGCTGAAAGTTTGTACAGAGGTTGCTTTTGTGATGTAGGTATATATCGTGGCCATATCTTAGAAATTGACCACTTCATGATATGGCCGACTAAAACTGGCCAGATCGTTTTAAACGTTAAAGTTTGATGATAAGTCAATTCTCGTTTGGCCTACTTTCTTTAGATCTTTTATTGTCATAGAAATCCGAAATCATCCAATGACTTCTCTCGCTCTTAGGCGGAGTAAGAAGACGTGTCAGACTATTAGCGACTAAAACCCACTCCACTTCCTTCTTTGCTTTCATTCCAGAGCTCCGGGGTAAACTTTCGCACAACCTATTTGAACCCGCGACCTACAAATCGTAAGTCGGGGCCGCCACCACTGAGCCACCACTGCTCTATCCTAGGCCACCACTCATCATCATCATCATCATCTTCCTGCCCTTGTCCCAACTTATTTGGGGTCAGCGCAACACATTTTTTTTCTTTCATTCTATCCTGTCAACCGTCATGCAATCACTAATTTCCTTTTCTTTCATATCACTGTTCACACAATCCATCCATCTTTTCTTTGACCTTCCTCTCCCTCTCTACCCATCCACATGTATACTCATAACTTTTTTAGTAACATGCGTTTCATCTCTCCTCTTTACATAACCATACCAAGACAAATGATTCCCCTTCAACTTTTCAGTCACTAGCGCCACTTTCAAACTTCCTCTAATATACTCATTTCTCACTTTATCCATTCTCGTCACACGTCCATCTCAACATTCTTATCTCCACTACATGCAATCTTTTCTTTCTTTTTTTTCTCTATACCCTAGGCCACCACTGCTGCTCTGTATTTGGAATGAGTTGAGTCCATCTATAACAGTCTCTTATAATTACTCCGCACAATTTGATTGCCATCATATAGGTGCTACTACGTCAAAGGTCGATTTCTGATTTCACGGGACATTAAGTTTGGCGCCTGAACAGTTGTAAACCAAAGCACTATGAGCAGATGTTAAATATAGACTAGTAAAATTGCTGTTCAGGCGAGATATAAATAGATTCGAAGTCCTTCATGTGGCTTCCTAGAATTGCGTGATGATTTGACGTTTGTGGAGGTCTGATAGTCAGTCGCCTCCAAGTAAAACACGGGTATTCAACTGAATCCGGTTATGCTAGAAGCCAACCCCAAGCTAGTTTTTTTTTGGTGGGAATATCATCTAATGACATCCCCTGCTCTTGGGTGGAGCGCGAGGGTGTGTCAGACTTTTACTGACTAAAAACCCACTCCTGTTCCTTCGTTGCCTTTCATACCAGGGCCGAGTCTTCCTTTCAGAAGCAGAGCCTTGGCCCCAGAAGACGCCGACCCTGCTCTGCGGTTTGCTGATATCTTCTTGAGGCGTGCCTGGAACACTAAGCGCCGTCGACGACTTGGGCTCGGTCCGGACGGTTACCGGACGGTCGGACGGCGAGCTGCCCATTGCTCGCCAACCGGAAGCCCGCGCCTACGGTGGCCGAAAATCGAGATCGGAATCCTGGGCTGGGGCGCGAAGGCCATTGCCTCGCGCATGCGGTAGCCTCCTTTGCTAGCATTACTGCTTCGCAGAAGGAGGCGACCGCCTGACACTCCTCCTCGCTGTGGACCATGGCCTATACCAAGGCCCGGCGCGAGAAATCACTGCCGCCAACATTCCCCACGAGGACACAGCTGTGCTGTGCCCAGGCGGGGCACACCTCTACCGTATGCTTCACCGTACCCCAAGCCAGTTGGGTAAAGGCTAAGAAGATGATGGTTAAAAGCCAACCTAAGTAACACGCCCCCACTCGCACCTGACTACGGACTCGCTCAAGCTGTACCGAGGCATCGCACGTGTTCTGTATGGTACATATTTTACATGGAACTTCGCAACAAACATTAATCATTCGCCAACTTAGCGTACAGATGGCTAGAACTTCTACTGTTTTATGTACAATACTGAACTGATCTGGAAATAAAAATGGGGTATATTCCCATGATGTTTTAATGTGTATAAAGTTCGTGATTTACGGTTCCGTATGTCAAATGAGTATGGAATGCATAAAAGCTGTATTTGTCATGACTTGACTGATACAAATGGGCTAATATGCCCCACATGCCACAAAAACGAAAAATGCGGACATTGTATTGTGCTTTAGAGCGTTTCTGCAAAGCTTTATTTAGTTTTTTGTTCGAAAGTAGTTTTTAAATGACGTATTGACGTACTTAACTGCGATCCTACCTGATGGTAAGCAGTGATGCAAATCATTGATGGTGAAGCGCACTAGTTTGTTAAGTAGCCTATTCACTCTAGCCTTGAATATACCTGAATTATAACCGGACAGGAAGACCGCAGCATCCACTTCTGTGTCCCAGGACCATGGGTAACCTTTTCAGAAGTCAACCCATGGCCCCAGTAGGTGAGACTCGGCCCTACTGGGCCGCCATGATTTTGTTGACATTTCTGCGGCGCGCGTGGAACACTACGCGCCGTCGACAACTCAGGCTCGATTCGGACGCATAAAGAACAACCTGACCACAAAATAGATAGGTACAGAAGTCAATCTCATGAATGAACTTTTGATCCCTACGCTCGACGGTCGCGCTAGGGTCGGCGTCGGTCCGTCCAGGCGCGCTCGTGTGCGGTGATAAATACCTAATATAAATTGTAAAAATATTACATGGCCACAAATTCATGTTCGCTTTCTTTCTCGGCGCGGGGCTGGTGGCCACTGAGGTACTGACCTACCTAACTGGTAAAAACAAATCATTTAAAATACAAGCACATACCTACTTACCTCTCTGAAACAATTGGTAGCTTAAAAAACGATAATTTACCAATTAATGTTGAATTTAAATAACCGTCCACTGAACAGTTATAACTCTTTTTTTATTCCATTATTGCACAAAAAAGTTCACAGATGCGTGTCTCAAACGGATGGCACTCACGCTTGCATTGATTCAAACCGGGCTGAGATATCTGTGTGTGCGTTGCTCGAGCGCGCTTTGTGTGTAGATTGACTTCTGTACCTATCTATTTTGTGGCCAGACTGCGAGCTACCCATTGCTCGTCTTTTGCAAGCCTACACCTACGGAGGTTGGCAGATGTCCGTTCCCTCACGCGTGTGGCCGTCTCCTTTGCTAGCATTACTAAATAAGCTAGGGCAGCGGGATTGTTTGGAAAAGTTACCATGCGGCAAATTCATGGCAACTAAGGGTGTATTTTATTCAGTAAAAGTCTGTCGCTCTCGACTAGAGTACGAGAGAACTTATTTGATGATTTCCCACGATTAAAAAAAAAGCATAATAGACTAGCTAGCTGGGATTAAGTTGAAGTCAAACGATATAAAGTTACTTCAAACCTAAAGCTTGAAACTTTGACTTTTCGTTTCGTGTCAAGTTTTGCGAATAGCTCTTCATGGTAGATTAGCTAGTAAAGTTAGAACCGGAGTTAAATGCCTGGACGAGTTCGCTAAACATATGTAGTTAAAAATCGTCAATAAGTTGTGGAGGTTCTTTTAGTACACTTCAAGAGTTTAGGTGTGTCAGTTGGCGAGACGACCTGAGGGCTAGTAATAGCTGGTTCAAAGCATCCTCACGCTCCAGTCCTAGTATTAGGACAGGACTCGGATGCCGGGAACCACTCGTAGACGTCAAGCAACGGGTAGCTTCGCTTCCGCCTTTTCGGTCAGTATTCCACGCGTGCTTCCTGAGATATCCGCAAAACGCAAGGGGCCCTTCAGTTTTGTCTGCCAGAGCAGCGAAGACGTTCAAAAGAGTGACCGTGGCCTTAGAATGCTAAGGGCAACTGTAGAACGCAGGTAGGTCTTAGTCAGTAAAAGTCTGACACGCCCTGTAGCTCTGTAGCCCTGTAGCATTGATGCCCTCGCCAGTGTGTAACTGGCAACTAAGCGTTGGTGGAGAATAGGTAGTTAGGACGTTGGCCGAGGCTGGGCTCACGTGCCCCGATCTGTCGCTGCCGGCCGTCGCTCGTTCTATGGTCGGGGGCGCCGAGTCGTGGGATGCGGTGATCTCCTTCTGTGAAGCCGTAATTTCATAGAAGGAGGCTGCGGAGGGGGAGAAGGAGGCCGTGGCTACTCTCCCGTGCCGCAGCAGGCGAACCGGGCGTCGGCGGAGGGCAGATAACGCCCTCTTCCAACCCCCATAAAGAGGTCCGGATGGACGGCGGACTCGGGGTTGTCCACCGTCCCCCATTCAGCAAGACCCGAGGCGGCGGCGCTTAGTGTTCTACGCGTGCCCCTATTGGACGTCGCGGGGGAGGTCACATCCCCGCGGGTCTGAGGTGGCCCACGTAGGTTGGCCGGCACTAGCCGGGGATCATGGATGGCGTATCAGCTCCCACGATCCCCGGTCCAAGTGTGGGAGGGAACACTGGGGTGGTTTTTAGTCAGTAAGAGTCACACAGACCCCTTTGCCTGCCCCAGGCGAAGGACATCCATGAGGATTTTCCACCTCGGCAACAAAAAAAAGGCTGGGCCCTCGTGTAAACGGGGCATTTGGTTGTAGCTATCAGGAAACACAGACCCCGGCAAAGAGCTCCAAGTACTTCTCAAGGACTTTCTGTAGAATTATATTTACGTAAACGCATCTTGAATGTTTAATACAAAGTCACACAACACTTTGTACGTAACAGATGTTTGTTGAAAATTATATAATTAATTTGTTCTCGTATCGAATTTCAATAATATGTTTACCTAATAGCCCGTTCTTGTTATGAAATACGGATTCAGGATATTCTATACACTATTGTTACCTAGTTACAAAACATGCTTGTAACTATTGGAAAAGTCAAATAACTATAGATATTTTTTGAGAAATTCAACTTTTAAGGGTTCCATACCCAACGGGCAAAACCGGACCCTATTACCGAGTCTCCGCTGTCCGTCTGTCTGTCTGTCGACTGAACTGTGATAGCTAGACAGTTGAACTTTTCACAAATGTATATGTGTGTTTCTGTTGCCACAAAAACAACAAATTCTAAAAAGAGAATAAAATAAATATTTAAGTGAGGCTGCCATAAAACACGCGTGTTTTTTTTTTTTGCTGGTTTTTGGTACGGACGGTACGGAACCCCTCGTGCGTGAGTCCGACTCCCACAGGGCTGGTTTTTTTTTTCATATTAGAAATAATTACGTTTATAAACATTCAACTCACATGTAAACCGTAGGGGCCCAACAGGGTCTAAGCCTACAGGGGCTATGAAATGAAATGAAAGGAATCCCGGGACACCAGGCAAAGATAGAACATAGGAGTGGGTTTTAGTCAGTAAAAATCTGACACGCCCTCCCACTCCGCTGTAGAGTGCGAGAAGTCATTAGATTATTTCCCACCTAAAAAAATGCACATCACACCTAGACCTGAAAAGTTCCATGGTTAGTGTGAAAGCGAAGCTCGGGGCCCCGGGACGAAGGCAAAGAAGGAACAGGAGTGAGTTTTTAGTCAGTAAAAGTCTGACACTATCTCCCGCTCCGCCCAAGAGCGCGATTTGTCATGAGATGATATTCCCACCACCTAGACCCGAAATAGGAAAAATCACATATGATACTTTTGTTATCTCTGGAATATATTCCCTTGGGATCATTTTCTACTTCAACAACCGCTGGCAAAAATTAGTGATGCATATTATTTTGCGCCTAATTCACACCCTACTAAATTAATCTTTGTTAGGCACTTCAATATCTATTGATACCCTAATAACATTACCCCTCCATAAATCTCATTACCTTAATCAATATTAGTTGTCAATCAAAGCCCGCTAATTATATTATTAGGTGCGTCACAGGCAGATACACGTGTGCCTGCCTGTCTATTACAAACTACGTCAAAATGGTCAGACATAATCCATTATGATGTTTACTGGTTACAAATATGATTAAATTTGATAGTGGCGTCAGCGACTGAAAAGTTGAAGGGGAATCGTTTGTCTTGTGAAGAGGAGGGATGAAAAGCATGTTATTAAAATAGTTATGAGTAGGTATGTGGATAGATGGAGAGGAAGAGTGAGGCCAAAGAAAAGATGGATGAAAAGAAAAGGGAGTTAGGGCCGAAACAGCGTTAAACGTACAAAGGATTATTACCTGCGCAGTGTCGCTAGTTCAACTGTAACGGTGTGCATGTAGTCGTGTCGATGGAGAAATTAATTATCCCCGCGATGGATGCCCGTGCAGGTTCTCGCAACGGAGCACTTTCGTATGGAACCGCGCGGGTGTCCGCTTAATGCAGTTTCGGCCCTTAGTGATCTATCATGACAGGACAGAATTTTAGAAAAAAAATGGGTTGCGCTGTCTCCAAAATGTGTTATAGTTGAAAGTAAAAATCGTCAAACTTAAGTGGCAGTGGGCAGGGCATATTGCTCGTAAAATAGATGGTTGATGAAGCCGAAAAGTTCTGGAGCGGCCGGAAGATACAGCGTTGGAAGGCCTCCCAGAAGGTAGACTGATTACTTGGTGAAGTTCGTGAGAATCTGTTGGATGCGAGACACACAGGCCTTTGTCCATCATCGTCTTTTGGGTTTTGGATGATGATGACAGTTGGAGGTATGGCGTATTCTCACTTTTACGTAATATGGCTTTTCGGAGTATGCTAAATAATCCATGAATAGATATGAGAATCTTTGAGATTACTTGTTTCGAACAGTAGGCTGCGCTAACTTGCACAAATCTTAAATTACGCACCCGTGACTCGAGTTGTTGTGATGCTCGCCTCGAGCGCCGATTTTACATACGTCTGTACAACTTGAATGACCTTGGAAAAACGCTTATTTGTCGTTTTGTACACACGTTTGTACGAATTTTTTTTAGGCGAAAATTTTGGTTTTTATTTCTTTGTTTTTCCTAGAATAATCCCGAAAAAGTTTTTTTTTTGGTGATTTACGTTAAGGCGAAAGCACCAGAGTAACGCATAGCGAAAATGTCACGAAATTCAAATTTTCGTATCTTCACACTTCCGCATGACGCAAGTCCTCACCGGACATGGTAAATACGGGAGGTTCCTGCACTTGATTTGTGCCGAAGAAACACCCAGGTGTTACCAATGTAGCGACCACCCGGAGGACATAGTGAAGGATACTATGGAGGTTTGCCCCGCTTGGGCGGAGTACCGCCGTGTCCTCTTGGCGATCGGCGGCGGCGAGCTCTCTTTGTTACAGGTCATAGTCCGGAGCGAGGAGAATTGGCAGGCTATCGCCGCCGTCCGGCCATCCGGTAACCGTCCGGACCGGGCAATAGGTTGGTTACCGAAATGGGAACCCCGGGGTCCTGGAATGCACAGCAAAGAAGGAATATAGGAATGTTTTTTAGTAAGTCTGACACGCCCTACCACGCCGTTCTAGAGCTGAAGCAGTCATTGGATGATTGAACCCTAAAAAAAAAGACATAGAAAAGGCTATGTAAATAATGATATCGAAATGTGAGTAGAGACATATATCTGTAAGATCTTTAACAATATTATATATCAGTCCAAATACTTCCACTATTATACACTTTCCCCACACTAATAGCGAACACTTGTATAAGTTCCCATGGCAACGCTTGCCGATGCCGATGGGGTGTTCTATTAATATTCGATAGCCCATAGATTTAGGGTAAGGGTGTTTTTAATATCGTGTGTATTACATCACGCAAGAGGGATTGCTCCGCATGTAGAAAATTTCACGTAAAGTGAGACACGCTTGCCTTCGATCTTGTATTCTTGCGGGCCGCTGTTCGATGTGGCTGTGGATGTACAATGGACGACAAACTCGCGGGGCTACTGTCCGGGATCACGCCCCGCATCCCGCGTGCATGTTTCACGTATTAAAATAATAATAATTGTGACCATGGTTGCATTTACACGAGCCTTGGCGAAGGTGTTAAGGAGCCGAGGGCTGCAGTGAAAAATTTCCACGTGTATCAAATGAGATTTTTCAATGCACTTACGAAGACATAAATAAACGGGTGTTTACTTGCGCCTCGTGGGGTTCGATGCACACCCAGTATGATACAATAAATATAATAAAATTGTGGTGGGGGCAAGCACGCGCATTTTTCCGCACTAGTGCGAAAAACAGTCAATAGCGTGCCTAAAAGCGTTGGAATAAGAGCGTGTCTTCCAGTAAGAGTATTGAAAAAGAATTCGGTTAGTATTTGTATTCATATAACCTTATAAATATTCACTGTGCAAACTGGAGCCGGTCTGAAACATTCACGAGTAAATTGACAAGACAGAAGGAGATAAATAAAACAAATAGGAGGAACGAAAAAAGGGTCAAACGACAGTTCTATTTTCATGTAAATGTGCTGCAGAGAGGTTAGGTCACACTGAAAGATGGGATAGGCTAGTGTCCGGGACTTATTCAAGCGGAGAAATATGGCGGCCATTTTGTGGCTGACCGTCTAGACGTCCAGATATCAGAGTAAACTGTTTGTTGAAGTTAGGTCACATAAAAGGACTAAGGTCGTAACATATTTTCTTCTGTATGACTTTGATGAGTATTCTTTATGATACATGCTGATGGCTTCTGCTGTTGATGTATTGTTTTGTCGTCAATAGCGAAACAAAAGGTTAGGAAAAAAAATTGTTTTTTTTTTGATTTCTAAGACTCCACGTTTCGTTCGTCTGTTTGTCTGTCCGTCTTACATCAGGCTGTGTCTCATGAACCGGGATAGTTAGACAGTTGAAATTTTCACAGATGGTGTATTTCTGTTGACACCATAACAACAACTTTCTTGTGGACTATGTTTCACCATGTTATCCTATGTTCGGCGATGTGAATGGCGTTGCAGACTGTGGTCTCCAGTGTAGCACGGATTTGGTCAGACCAAAGTATCAGACTCCTGCCCCTGGGTCTTTTCCCATCTACTTTTCCTGTCAGTAGCAACTTTTCCAGGTTATCATCTCTCGTGGCCAAAGAAATCAAAGATTCTTCTTTGGCATATGGTGAGTCTCATGGGTGACTTGAGTTCGGCAATTATGGAGTCGGTGGTCCGATGCTCTGTCCTGTGGATTCCAAGCATTTTCCTTCAACACCACAGCTCAAAAGCGTCAATCCAGCATCGGTCAACTTTTTTAAGGGTCCATGTCTCTGCACCATACAGGAAGATGGAGAATATGATTGTGGTGTCGTCACCACGTCAAAAGCTCGTGCTTTTTCTTGGTCTTACGCGAGAAAAATGTGAAAAAAAAAATGTCTAGAGCCTATTAATTTTATGTTCCTGCTGTAATTTTATTTTTGGTGTAAAATAGAGAATATATCTGTCTATCGTTACTTAACTAAAACAACTTTTTTAAAGTCTGTATACCAAAACCAGTTTGGACCCTAAAGCATGAGCTACATGGTGATGAACCCAGCGTCCAAAAAGAGGTCACCTTGGTCGTAACTTGCGAACACCTAAGCTAACCAATTTGTTGATTGTCGGTTTGTCGGATCGTTGGATTAAATCAGCTTTTTTTTCTCGGTGGGAAAATCATCTAATGACATGCCCGCTCTTGGGCGGGGCGGGAGATTGTGTCAGACTTTTACTGACAAAAACCTGTTCCTTCGTTGCCTTTCGTAGCAGGGCCCAATCTTCCTTTCAGAATCAGACCCTTGGCCCAAGTAGGCTTCGACCCTGCTGGGCCCCTACAGTTACACATCCACTTGACATCTCCTTGAGGCGCGCGTGGAACCACACGCGCCGTCGACAACTTTGGCTCGGTCCGGACGGTTACCGGACGGTTACCGGACAGTCGGACGGCGAGCCAAACTTGCGAACACCTAAGCCAACCATTGTCTTGATTGTTGGTTTGTCGGATCGTTGGATTATATCAGCTGTCTACACGGATTGAAACAAGCAAGGTTTGGACGATAGATTACATCCATGCTTAACTTTCAACCTCATCTTAACAAAACTTTACTAGCTAAATCATCAGGTATGCACTTAGGCACTAAAGTGTAAAAGGTCTACCCCCTCTATGGTCAAAGAACCAACTTCTGTTTTAAAATTGGTCTATAAATTGGTTCTATCATCATCTTGTGGCCCGATTTGGATATAATTGGCCCTGATGGAAACAATGATTGTTTTAACAGTAGCGATAAAATAAGATACCTTTTATGGATCGTGTAGACGCTTTATGAGTTTCTTCCTTGTACTTACGATGTTGTGTTAGGATGGAAAAGGGGGTAAACAGTTCGTTCTAAAATCAAAAAAAAAAAAAACTAAAATCAAAAAGCATTTTATTTCAAATAAATGTCAAGAAGTCAGTCAGTCAGAAAAAAAAAATGATGCTAATTGCACATTCCAAAGCGTAGATCTCTATGGAGAAGAATATCCAAGAAACTCCTCTTTTCAATCATGTTTTGTAATTACAAATATCTCTGTTACATGTTTCTTGTCGCTATCATGTGAGAACAATGTAAATAAAAATAAAAACTAAATATAGATATTAAAATAGCAACTGGCAGCTAAGAGATGACCAGCCTCAACTGACAGCGCCCGTTCACGGACATGACGCTAATATTAGCACCACTCAGCTCAACCATTTTGAAGGGAACCGAATGATCCAACACCCGCGCCACCATCAGTGAAACAATTGAGTAAGCATGACAAACTCTCAACTGCCATGCTCATTTATGTCCAACAAGTCCAGTAGCAACATAAAAAATCACACTAATATTAAAAAGTCGAAAGTTTGTATGTACTTATGTACCACCTTAAGGTCGACTGGTAGAAAATGCTTAAGGCATTGAGTCTGCCTGTGTACAATGTTTCATTAGTGCATAAAGTTTTAAATAAATATACACCCTTATTTTTTAATTAGTACAAAAAAAAATGGGGCTCTATCCGTACCCATTACTGATCATATGTATGTAGTCAAAAGTAAAAAAAACGAAATCCTAAACTTGTCCACAAAAAATTTGTCATAATTGAATCAATTATCAATTTACGTTAACAATTAATATTATATCAATTATTCATAACTATTGCTCCTAGAAAATACTACGCGCAGTGTTTTTCCATTGTTTTTCGTTCATTATCAATAGCCTGTACAATATTTCCATAAATTGATTGACATTTTGGGATGTAAACAAATGCTCATAACTTTGCTATTTATGAATATTATTTATATATTTATTATTTAAATAAATAAACATGATTGAAAAGAGTGTCTATGGAGTTTCTTGCACATTCTTCTTCATAGAGATCTACGCTTTGGAATGTGCAATTAGCTACATTTTTTCTGACTGACTTCTTGACGTTTTAAAAGTGCATGTAAATGGTTTATTTGAAATAAAATGCTTTGACTTTGAAAATAATTTAATAAGAATCTTTGCTGCCTGAAGAATACTGCGCAATCTTGAAAAAAAAAAATTAAAAGTGAAAATTAGGTAGCTAACTAACGACGATTCATCGGTAATATTGCATTATATTGGTTAAATTTATTGTTTTGGCTCATCTAAATGTGTTTACTCGTCACTGCCTAGCTCATTTCTCGCTCATCTTCCAACGCGACGCTTCCTTATCCCAGCACCTTAGAGTCTTCAATCTTTGATGTGTTCGGGAGGGTCCCATTTCCCATTCCCCCATGCAACACAAAGGTGAGATAAACTAAGATGTTTACTCTTCGATGAGATCTCGAGGCTTTTTGCCCGGGGATTTAGGAGAAAGGAATATTTAGCAGACATACATATGTATGACTCCAGTCATGTGGCAAGCGGGACTTTGTTTTTGTATTGACACTAGCTGCTGCTAGGAGCTTCGCCTGTGTGAATATAGAAAATTTTCCCAAGGGAATATTTCCGAGACAAAAGTATCCTTTGGCCTGTTGGTTTAGTGGTTAGTGGCCCTGGCTGCTATGCCGAAGGTCGTGGGATCGATTCCCACCCAGGACAAATGTTTGTGTGATGAGCACGATCATTTGTTCTGTGTCTTGGTGTAATTTATATATAATATGCATGTATTTAGAAATATTTAAAAGCTCTGCTAAGCTTGAGACTAGACGGCGATATGTGATAGTTGTGGAAAAATATTATATTATTCCAGGACAAGGGCTACCTGTTTGCTAATTTCATCGAAATCCGTTTAGTCGTTCAAGCGTGCTTAAGTAACAAACATAAGTGTGAGATATTTTGTTTTCGGTTGGTAAATCATCCTATGACATCCCCCGCTCTTGGGCGGAGCGGGCGGGTGTCAGACTTTTACTAACTAAAAACCCACTCCTGTTCCTTCGTATTTTTTTTTTTTTTTTTCTCGTTACCTTTCATACCAGGGCCGAGTCTTCCTTTCAGAAGCAGACCCCTGGCCCCAGTAGGCTTCGACCCTGTTGGGCCGAACCCTACGGTTTGCTGACATTTCCTTCAGGCGCGCGTGGAACAATACGCGCGTCGATGACTTGGGGTCAGTCCGGACGGTTACCGGACAGTCCGCAAGCCCGCGCTTACGGTGATGTATGTGATATGGAATTATGTCTTTTTTTTAATAAACGATGTTGTACATGATGGTTAATAAGAAAGAATGTACCTATGAAGGATCTGTTTTTGGCCAAGAAATGTAATAGGAAATTTCCTGTCTCCTTCCAAACCTCTGCCTTGCGTGGACTCTGCCTAAAACCGACCTGCAAACGTGATCAGATCGTCCCAAAACCTTTGACAGCGACACCTTCCCTCAGGCGTCCAGTTTGTGATAATCTTCGCCCATCTGTCCGGGTGTATTCGTGTGGTATGGCCAGCCTACTCCTCCTTCAGCCTAGCAGTTTTACCTGCAGCTTCCGCTCCTTGACTTGATTTATGAAAATTATTTTATTGCAAATTTTTCTCATAAAAAATCTCTCATGAAATCCACTTTCTAAACAGAAAACCCCCTGTATAATATGACAAAAATAAAAACTGTCAAAACTTAAGTTGACATATGAAATGACAATATATCAAAATAAAGAGCCTTTCAAAGACAAAAGGTTAAATGAAAAACAAAAGCATTACTTCACGTCATACATCCAAGCTCAATAAAAAACTGGTTAAGTGCGAGTCGGACTTGCGCACGAAGGTTACCGTAACTACAATATTAAAATTGAGCAAAAAAACGCAAAAAACACGTCTTTTATATGTCTCCCTTTAATTTTGTTAAATGTTGTCTTCATCGTCATCATTTTAGCCGAAAGACATCCACTGTTGAACATAGACGTCCTCCAAGTGTCTCCACAAAGAACGATCCTGTGCGTTTCGCATTCATCGGATTCTCGCGACCCTCACCAGTCAATAGAAATACCTAGTAGTTACAGTAGCACGCCGTCCGACCGTCCGGTAACCGTCCGGACCGAGCCTAAGTCGTCGACGGCGCGTATTATTCCGCGCGCGCCTCAGGGAGATGTCAGCAAAACGTAGGGGCCCAGTAGGGTCGAGGCCTACTGGGTCCATGGGTAGTGTGAAAGCGAAACCCGGGGCCCTAGGAAGAAGGCAACGAAGGAACAGGAGTGGGTTTTTAGTCACTAAAAGTCTGACACTATCTCCCGCTCCGCCCAAGAGCGAGATTTGTCATTGGATGTTTTTCCCACCTAAAAAAAAATACACATTTTGTGAAAATTTTCGACTGTCTACTTCTTACTTACGCTGGCAGACAGACGAACGGACAGTAGAGGCTTAGTAATAGGGTCCCGTTGGCTTCGGGTACGGAACCCTAAAAATGATAAGTGTTTCTGACATACCAACACACATGTATAATAATTTCTCCTTTAATCCCAGACATTATTTGTCTAGAACTTTACCCAAAGACTGACCTACAACGACCTCAATGAACAATTTAAAATAAAATATTTTTAGGACCAAATTAAATCTATGCAAGGGTATATTAATCGCTAAGTGCGTTGTTCGGGCTGTCTCAAGGACTAATGGCTGCGCGTCACACCAAAACGTAACATACGGCTTCAGTAGTCGTAAAGAAAATACTATAATCCTGTATGTAATCTGAGATGTTTGTTTACTCGTAGCTAAATGTAACGTCATCTTCCTGCCTTTGTCTCACTTTATTTGGGGTAAGCGCAACACGTTCTTTTTCTTCCATTCTATCAAAGAGATTTAAACAGATACAATAGAGCGGCTATCAGAAGACATGTCTTAGAAAAACTGTCATCCTATGCCTCAGTGACGCCATCTGGCTTTGAATAGCAAACACGCGAATTAAATTTGTCGAAATTTATATAAATTTAACTATCGCTCGGTAGGTGGCCAGGGGCTTTACCACGATATGTTAAAATTTTAGTCGTACGACCGAAAAAAGAGTGATGGAGCTATACAACCTATATAGCTCCATCCCTTTAACAGTTCGGTTTAGGTCGTAAAATGGATCACGTTAAGAGTTCGTGGTAGAGCCTCAGTGTGTGCTATTTAAGGTTAAGCTTTTCAGCAATAGATGGCTGGATAGAAAATTATTGAATTCTAATTAATTAGTGCGTAAATACCAAGAATATTTACGAAAATAAACCGAAGTTAGGTCCAGTCATTTTACCACAACAATATTTGCAATAGCGTAATGAGGAAATCGGCATATTTTTTCAGAAAATGATTTTCTTTTAGTGCATAAAGCGGATACGAACACGACTTGACGTGTAGGGCTGTCATATTAGACTGAGCGACTTATGACCACTAGGTAATAAGTATAGGATTACGGTATTGTTCGCCATGTCCGGTCTATTGGTAGTATAATATATTTAACGTCTTTGCATTTTATCCTGTTACTCGTCACGCTATCACGCTTTTCTTTCATATCACTCTTCACGCTCCATCCATCCACATGTATACTCATAACACTTTTAGTAACGTGCGTATCATCCCTCCTCCTCACAGCGTAGCTAAATATAACTATGAGGAAAATGTTTGCAATTATCAGAAATTCTATTGTAGATATGTTTTTGATGCCTAAAATAGATTCAATAGAAAAAAGAGAGAACGCTGCGTTGCGGTTAAAGGCAATTAATTATTTGTTTTTGAAGTGTTAAGAGAAAGTTGTTAACCTTTTTTTAAACTTTTTGTTGCAGCAGGAAATGTATAACGATTACCACTTTCCATTGGATTCCTGCATGTTTTAGAAATAGAAAAAAATAATGTTTATTTGTGCCTCACACAACTTCGGAACAGTTGCTCAAACTTTATCAAGCGTAAGTTCGATCATGTATGGAGTATTGCTCTCATCTTTGGAATGGATCTGGACGATACCAGCTTGATGTACTTGAAATAATTGAGAGGTGAACCAGGAGGATCTTTGGCAATGATGCACTCGGCGAATCGAGGCTTCAAAGTCTTGAACATCGACGCCGAGTTGCTTAGCCTGGCGGATTTCTACTGGTTGCGTCGGAATTGCATAGCCTAATTCCGCCTAGCCTGTTCCATCTTCGGAACACCAGGCGTACGGCGTTGCGCCACCGGTACATGGTAGACATCCCACCAATTCGCAAAAAACATTTTGGGAACACATTCATTTTACGTACAGCTAAGGACTGGAATTCCCTGCCGGAGTCTGGAGTTTCCTGACGGCTATAAGCCGGGAATTTTTAAGTCAAGAGTAAAAAGGTTACTTCTAGGTAAGCGCGCTATATCGTCGACCGCATCGCTTTCCATCAGGTGAGATAGCGGTTAAGCGCGACCTACCAACAATAAAAAAAAAACTTGAGCATCATCTCATCACCCTAGCCTTTTCCCAAGTAGCTTGGAGTCGGTTTTAAGTCTAACCGGAGGCTGGACGCCCATATCTTACATAGAGCGACTGCCTATCAGACGTTCACAACCTAGTTACTGGGGAACACGAAACTCTTTGGATGGACTGGTGGTCAGACTTTCTAGCGTCTGACTGCCTGTAACAACTGTCAAAGATCACATACTATCGCCCTTAGATATATTTTAGTGGTGATTTTTTTCAGCAATGTTACATGACGGTGTAAGGCACATCCTAATTAAAACATTGCCCACATATGCAGTATAATATTTGAACACTGTTTTTTATTATTCTTGTTTATACAAATTCTCTATATATTTAAGGTTGAATGGTCAAGGTCAGAAAATGTCAACATTTTGTTACTACTTACTTGTAAATTAACGTCGCTTAATATAATAAAAAACTGGGCAAGTATGAGTCGGACTCGCCTCTTGAGGGTTCTGTACAAACTTACCTATGTAAAGAGTTCAATTCCTGATTGGAGTCTCGAATTTAAAAACAATTGTTTATTATTGTTTTCAGATTTATTCCTTTACTTGTGTTATAAGACCTTGCTTTATGCTAAATAAAAAAATTAAATTCAGGAATCTGGGTCAACGAGAAGTACCCTATGAATTTTGATTCCCTTGCGAGTGTCAAAATATACGTTTTTTGCAATAGCCGTATCTTTTTTTCGCAAACTTAGATGTTTGATTATTGCACAATCTTATATATCTTTAGTAGTCGACCTTATAATGTTCCCACTGTTGGGACTCAGGGCTCCTCTCTAGGAGAGGGAATGGTTTATATATCTTTGCCATATATATTTTGTACTTAGCGTTTGGCGGAAACGCTAACAGAAAACTCATTTGTTGCCAATGATCTCAAAACGTTGAAACAAAAGCGTGTTCAAGTTATAAATGTGAAGCAAATATGAATAATCGTAGCAACAATTAAACATGAGAAAACATGGCCTAACAGTGTTAATCTTTTAATACGAATTCTGTGAACCAATGAATATGTATAATATCAGTCAGAGAGGCTTGTAAAACAAATTGAACAAATTATCATACATTACCATTGTCATATCATGTAGTCCTAGATTTATTGTATGTAATCTTTATATATATATACTTCTTCTACCTACCTCCTCCTAAACGGCTTGACTGATTCGGATAAAACGTTGCGTGTATATTTGTGTGAGTTTCTGGATGGCTTGAAAATACAATTGAACCCGGTAGGTGGCGCTGCAATTGGGTTTTCAATTATGATTTTTGACGTGAAGCCAGTTTTCGGGTAGGACGACGTTTGTGGGGATCGTTAGTAGTAGAGCGTCCATGGGGTTTCTTGCACATTATTCTCCTTAGAGATCTAGGCTTTGAAATATGCAATCAGCATCATTTTTTTTATTGATTGTGATTTCTAATAATTCAAAAGTACCTGTAAATGGTTTGTTTCAAATAGATTATTTTGATTTTTATTTTTTAGGGTAGTCCGTGAAATTCGAATTTTCTTAAGTAATCTTTCTACCCCAAAATAATCAAGAAATATATTATAAGATCACAAAAAAGAAATCGCAGACTAGACACATTCGAACGACGAGCTATGAAGCTCGCCGTCCGGCCGTTCGGTAAAAATCAAGCTCGAGTCGTCGACAACGCGTAATGTTCCATGCGTCCCTCAAGAAATCGTAGGGGTTCAGCAGGGATGATGCCCGCAAGGGCCACGGGGAATTTCCGAACGGGAAACCGTGGCCCTATACCGCAAAGAGAGGTTTTAGTCAGTAAAAGTCTGACGTGTGTGACATGTGTCGCGCTCCACCCCAGAGCGCGAGAAGTCATTAGATGATTTCCTATTTCAAAAAAATTAAAAAAAAAAGATTCAGATTCAGATTCATTTATTCATTGTAAAACATAGGTAGGTACATTACAAGTTCTTATTTAATACATTGAGGGCGCTACGTTTTGCCTCTAGGGCGTACAAAGTGGCTCTAACTAACAACTGTTACTCACTTATAACTAATCTGACAATTAAAAACTAAGTGATCTGGTGTTTAGGCTCTTGTCATACAATCAAAGTCTGCTAGAGATTCAAATACTGAATATAATTTAAAATGTGTATAGTTGAATTTACGTGTCACATTTTGATACCCGAGCAGTGGTGGCCGAGTGGGAGAGCAGTGGTGGCCGACGGCCCCGACTTACGAGATGTAGGTCGCGGGTTCAATACCAGCCAGGCGTATTACTTTGTGTAATTTATTTCATCACCTCTGCTCTCAAAACGGTGAAGGAAAACATCGTGAGGAAACCGGCATAACCTAGAACCAAAAATTCGAATACATGTGACATCCTTGGCTGATGTCACATGTCGTCGAATTTTTGGCACTCCGCACCCGCACTGAGCTTTCGTGGTGAATTATAGCCCATTCACCTCTCCTAGAGAGGAGGCCTGAGTCCCAACAGTGGGAACATTATAAGGCCAACTATGCTATATTTTGGTACCCTGCGTAAAAACCACAGACTAGACACATTACCACATAATACTTGTCAGTTACGCTTACAAATTTTACATACACCTAAACTGACGTACACAAACGTCAGCTGACCGGATGAGGAGATAAAATTTAAATTAATTATTGTAATCGAGACGTTAAAAGGACGTAGTGAATCTTAATGATATTTCCGTCTGTCTGCGTCGCAGATAGGTCGGAAGGACAAAGACTTCTTCTTGATATATTTGTCCCTACATAATCGGAGTATGGTAAACATATTTGACTGGCCTGTTGGTCTAGTGGTTAGTGGCCCTGACTGCTATGCCGGAGGTCGTGGATTCAATTCCTACCCAGGAAAAATGTTTGTGTGATGAGCACGATCATTTGTTCTGTGTCTGGGTGTAATTTATCTATGATATGTATGTATTTAGAAATATATAAGTATGTTTATCAGTTGTCTAGAACACATAACACAAGCTCTGCTTAGCTTGGGGCTAGACGGCGTTGTATGATAGTTGTGTGAATATTATTATTATTTATTATTATTAAATGGAGAAATCTAATTGATTGGTTGTTGTATGTTTTTTTTTTTTATAAATTCTATTATTCTTCAGCGGCTTCGCCTCCGTGATAGTAGAAACGGCCCTACATGTTTGTTTAAGTTATTTTTATTGTACGTTTTGGAACAATATTGACTGGTCTACTCTATTCTCTTATTAATATTTATTACTAGCTTGTGGAATATTATATAAATTACACGGCGAGCGCAGTGGGTGAAACGATATGCGTTTCTGCTACAGAGTGCCTAATGCGAATTTGTTTTACGTTAACGCGATTGACACGTTTATGACGTTCGGCGCTCCGATTGGCCCGCTCCAAGCTCTTAACCAATCAGAGAGTCAAACGCGGTAAACGTTTCGATCGTCGCACGTCTACTGCCCACTTGGAAGAAATATTTGGATACTTGGAGTTAAGATGTTATAGTTTCAAACTCTGAAACCAAACTCTTATAATTTTCTAGTATTTTTTAACCGACTTCTAAAAAAGGAGGAGGTTCTCAATTCGGATGTTTGTATTTTTTTTTTTATGTTAGTTCGCGCATAACTAGCATAGCAAGCGACGACGCTTGCCAACCGATTTGAAAAATTATTTTTTTGTTAGAAAGGGTATACTTCCCAAATGGTCCCATTGTCATCAAATCAGGATCTGATGATGGAATCTTGGCGAAATCGAGGGAACTCCTCAAATATTATAGGCCATCGTACAGTGATTTTGGTATTTTCATCGAGAACTTAAGCATTTACAGTCAACAAGAAACATTTGATGAAGTGGAACTGATGAAGAAGACCAGAAATGGTCAACGGAACTTCATACTCGCATAGATATCACAATGAAGATAGTTAAGCGACTATGATAATACGAATAAATTAATGGTTCTGAATAGTTCCGTTGAAAATGTTATCATCAAATTGATCTGATGATGATAATGGAGCCAGAAGGTAGGCACTGGAACTCCGTCATTAATCAATGTAACCAAGCCGTGTTTGGGCTTATTAGAATTGTCATGAGATGAACTTTGGCTATAAGGTACTATCGAACTGATCTGATGTTGGAGTCGGAAGGTGGAAGGTAGACACAGGAACTTCATAATAAAACAATGTAACCTAGTAGTGTTTGGATTAATTGGAATTGTCATGAGAAATAGGCACTCTGTTTATAAGTGTATCCCAACTAAAAAGTGTGAAATAAAAAACTTTTTACAAAAAAAAAGATAACCGACTTCACTACAAAAAACACTAAAAGAATCAAAATAACTTTAATTTCGGAAGTCGGTGTTAAATAAGATACAAATATTACCGAGAAACACCGACTTCCGAAATTAAAGTTATTTTGATCCTTTTAGTGTTTTTTGTAGTGAAGTCGGTTATCTTTTTTTTGTAAAAAGTTTTTTATTGATTTAAGTGACTTAAGACATTTTTGTGTATTGTTAACATTATAAGAATACATCAATATTTGCAAATTTTACTTTTTGTGGGTTGACACGCTATTGTATATCAGCATCCACGGTCGAACAAATTTTCAGTCAAATTGATATAAAAGAAGAAGAACCTCTAATAATCGAACTGTGCGGCTTTTATCTTATATTTTAGCCGATATTTTTTTTGAAATTGATATAGACCAATGCTTGACAGCGATCCGACCTGATGGTAAGCAGAGATGCAATCATTGACGGTGAGGCGCACTAGTTTATTAAGAGCCTATTCACTCTAGCCTTGAAGACACCTGAATTATAGTTGGACGGGAAGACCGCAGCGGGCATATTATTCCAGTCCTTCGAAGTACGCGGCATAAACGTAATATATTTTTGATTAAAAAGTCGATAATAACCTAAGCGTTATAAGTAGATAAACAAGCCCCCTCTCACTGCCTATCAAAGTATTATCCCCCCCAAAATTGTTTGTTTACTAACAGCACACTTCACTGAACGCCTCAATTGCCGTCTCAATGAACTACGCTTGGTCTCGCGCCAACTAATCTACATTACTGTTTGTCAACTAGATTCGTTTCTTTTTGAGTTTGATGTACTTTTTGTTGTTGTACAGAAACAGACGCCAGAGACAGAAACAGATGGAGGAATGTCATAAAAGTTAACGTGATGAAGCTGGAGGTCACGACCCTGAGCATTGAGGAATAAGACGCAAGGAGGACTTACAGGTTGTTGAGAGATTATTATTACTTTCAGTCTATAAAATCGCATGTGGACATGTTACACTCCAAAGTGTTTGTTTTAATTATATAGGTACATAATACAATATACTTTTTGGCTTTACAGAAACCATGTTTTTTTTTTTTTACAAATAGTTACTTAATAGTAGAGAATAGTAGTTTTGAGTGGTGATCGCGGTAGCAAAACGCACCGTTACAAGGCCTCCCACAAGATGGGCCTAAGACCTCACCAGGTCTTCGGTTCAATTTCTGCTAATATTATAAAAAGGCAAGGGTTCCGTATAAACTACAATTTCCGAATGGAGTCTCGAAAATTTTTCCGAAACGCTTTTTTTTTGTGACGTATCACTAAATTGGCTGTTTTCAGATTTATTCCTATATTTGTGCTATAAGACCTTGCTACATGCCAAATTTCAGGATTCTAGGTCAACGACAAGTACCCTATGAATTTTAATTCCCTTGAGAGTGTCAAAATACACGTTTTTTGTGACATAAACAGCCGTATCTATTTTTCGTAAACTTAGATGTTTGATTTTTTCACAGCTTCAAGGGACCGAAGACAGTATATGGAGAGTATATGGTTTTAATTTAAACTCGATACCACCACGCGTTTCCGAGTTAAAGGGTCTTGACAGACAGACGGACAGACGGATGACGAAGTGATCGTATAAGGGTTCCGGTTTTTCCTTTTGAAGGAAAACCCGGTCATACTGCGAGAAAATCCCTCATGCGCAAAAGTGTTTTCTGTATGGCTCCTATGATTTTTCATAAATTGCCTAAAAGTTGGAGAGAACTGCCCTTGTCACTTTTCAAAGATAAGAGTAGAATTTTTTTAGTTAATAAAGTGTATTACAATGTTTCAGATTTTTTGAATGAAATGGACTTTTCTATTCCGACTCCTTATATAAATGGTAAAGAATAACAATTTCATAATGTGGATTTTAAATCAATTGACTTTGAAATTATACCTACTATTTGACTGCATAATAATGAATATACTGGACATAACTTAATTTATTTTTGACTATAATATGCATATAATATAATATCTTGACATCAATTATTATTTATTTCTTGTGTATTTTTTAATGAAATTCAAAATGACTAAATGCAATTAAATGTAATTTCTATACCAACAAAATTTGTACGCCGTTATAGGCAAAACATGGACGCTCACAGCATATTAATTTAATACCTTGCATGCCTGACTAGTCAGTTTATGTAAACGCATGTTTGACAAATAAACTTTCTTTCTTTCTTTCGAAGTACAGAAGGGAATCTCTGGCTCGGGAGTTTACTCTTAATATGTGGAATGTTGGACTTATCCAAAATATGTTGGCATAGTTAGAAAGGACTAAACGCATAATTTGTGGGTTAATTCAGAAGTTAAGGCAGTATATCCCTTTCCTATTTTATAGTACAAGAGTATGTTTATGATTATGTGTGTAAGTTTTTTTTTCATTCTTGATAGGTTCGCGCTTGACCGCTATCTCACTTGATGGAAAGCGACGATGCGGTAAACGATGGAGCGCGCTTACCTAGAAGTAACCTATTCGCTCTTGACTTAAAGATTCCCGGGTTGTAGCCATCAGGAAACACAGATTCCGGCAAGGAATTCCACTCCTTAGCTGTACGCACAATAAATGACCAAAGGTACAATGGGGTTGACGTATCCGTGTGGATAGAAACCCCTTAACAATAAATAAAAATAAAAAAAGGTACGGAATCCTAAAAAAAAGAAGAAAAAAGAAAAAAAAAAGAATGTGTAATCTTATTTTGCATGGAGTATAAATACTTTGTTGGGGTAGGTCAATCAGTACATCAATGAATGAGCTTGAACTACTGCCAAGTGATTTGTCTAGCGCTATGTCGAACATGTTAGGTTTATTTACTTGTAGTGTATGTTATTATTGGTATAAAGACTTCATTCATACTATTGACTATTTGACTGGCCTGTTGGTCTAGTAGTCAGTGGCCCTGACTGCTATGGCGGAGGTCGTGGGTTCGATTCCCACCCAGGACAAATGTTTCTGTGATGAGCACGATCATTTGTTCTGTGTCTGGGTGTAATTTATCTATATATGTATGTATTTAGAAATATATAAGTATATTTATCAGTTGTCTAGTACTCATAACACAAGCTCTGCTTAGCTTGGGACTAGACGGCGTTGTGTGATAGTTTTGGAATATTATTATTATTTATTAGTCTGTTGATTGCCGGAGGTCATGGTTTCGGTTAAATTCAAATTCAAATGTTTTTATTTCACACAGGCCTACATGGGCACTTATAAAACGTCAGAAGCTAGTGCACGGTTCCAAATTGGTCGTTTCTTATGGAGAAGAACCGGCAAGAAACTCTATGGTTACTATTTAAAAAAAAAATGTTGTTCTTACAATATTTCCATATTACTGTATAGTGGATATTATGTAAGGACCGTGTCGACCAGTGAATATTGTACTCAAAAGTACAATAAAAATAATCATAATAAAAAATGAGTCGTAATAGAAAGTAATCAAGTATTCGCGGAGTCTACAGTGTTCTCAAATTCACGTTATAAAAAAGAGGTCATATAAAAAAAGCAAGAAAAATAAATAATTACAACTATCAATAAATGAGACTTTACCAAAATAAATTACTAACCAATTTATGTTGGTTGCGGTCTAATAATATAAATAAATATTGCAAAAGAAAAGTGTTAGAAAAAAAAAGTATATATTACAATTCCCAACCAAGACAAATGTCTGTGTGATGAGCACTATCATTTGTTCTGTGTCTGGTTGTAATTTATCTATAATATGTATGTTTATCAGTTGTTTAGTACTCTTATTACAAGCTCTGCTTAGTTTGGGACTAGATGGCGTTGTGTGATAGTTGTGGAATATTATTATTATTCTTTTATCTTATTATTCTAAAAACCAAATCTTTTATCCTAAGATACAGACTGCTATTGAGTATATAACTTAACAGCTGCATATGGTTTTCCCGTGTGCCAAATTTCATTCAAATGTCTACAGCAGTTTCAGGTTAAAGCGGTAACAAACATACACACTCACCAACTGTCACCTTTATAATATTACTAGATGCAGCTAGGGTTTCACCTGTGCGAACGCAAAAAATATCCTGAAAAAAACATAAATAAAAAATATCTGTTGTGTTACAATCCAATTTTTTAATTGGTACAAAAAAAATGGGGCTCTATCAGAACTCGTTACTGATCATATTTGTGTAGTCAAAAGTAAAGAAAAAAACGAAATCCCAAAATTGTCCACGAAAATTTGTCATATATGGTAAATTCAAAATTGAATCAATCATTCATAACAATTGCTACTAGAATATACTACGCGCAGTTTTTCATTTTTATCGCCATTCATTCAAAATCAATAAGCATGTACAATATTTCCATAAATTGAGTGACATTTTGGGATATTAACAAACGCTCATAACTTTGCTGTCTATGAATATTATTTATTGAGACTTTACTTAAATAATAACAAGACCTTTTCTAATAAGCCCTTTAAGTATTTGTGCTAATTAAAAAATAGTGGTGTATAAAGTATAATAAACCTTAATATTTTTCTACTACTGAGATTAAGGCCTCCGCTCTAAGAGAGGGCTGTCCACCACGCAGGGTCAGGGTTGGTGGATGTCACATGTTTTTGGGTCTAGGACATGCCGGTTTCTTCACGATATTTTCTTTCACTGGATAATTAATAAACTGTTTCCGTGCTAAGGCCAGTGTGGACTACTTTTGTATAAAATAAATACCATGACACCTTCTATATTTTTGGTGGGAAAATCATCCAAAGAAATCCTGCGCTCTTGGGCGGAATGGGAGTGTGTGTCAAACTTTTACTGACTAAAAACCCACTCCTGTTCCTTCGTTGCCTATCATACCGAGTCTTCCTTTCAGAAGCAGACCCTTGGCCCCAGTAGGCTCGACCCTGCTGGGCCCCTACGGTTTGCTGACATCTCCTTGAGGTGCGTGTAGAACACTACGCACCGTCGACTTGGGCTCGGTCCGGACGGTTACCTAACGATCGAACGGCGAGCTACCCATTGCACAGATACATAGAATGAAGTAACAATTATAGAAAATCTTAAATACATCATCACTGTGGGTCTCACGGCTGCGCCAAATAGGTCCAATTCAGCATTATGCCAGGCCTCTACAGAAAATAAGATTTCTGATTAAATCATTTGAAATATTTCCTGGATAGAGATTTAAAACTGTATGACGTCAGACGTCTTCATCATTTGACTATTCTAGAACTCATAAACATTTCTGTCTGCCTCCGTAATCTTCCGAGAATTTTATTTCGTTGAGGTAGCACACTTCCACAATCCACATGCCAATTGCTTATCTCATTGAGCTAGGATTTGAAACAGAGCCAAGCAATCTACTGGAACGGATTGTCAACTAGATTACCGCTTTTATTTATATCGACACTTGGAATCTGGGAATAGAGATATTTTGGATCCATTGTTTTATTACATGAACGATTTGTTTTGTAGCCTATACTGTCCCACTATTGGGATGAGGTCCTATCTACCACAAACCCTTAACGCGATCCATTTTTAGGGTTCCATACCTCAAAAGGAACTGTAGGGGCCCAGCAGGGTCGAAGCCTACTGGGGCCATGGGTGATGCGAAAGAGATCCCCGGGGCCCTGGAAAAAAATGGCAAAGAAGGAACAGGAGTGGGTTTTTAGTCAGTTAAAGTCTGACTCTAACCCCCGCTCCGCCAAAGAGCGGGGATGTCATTAGATGATTTTCCCACACGAAAAAAAAAAGGTCATAAGGAAAAAACGGAGCCCTTATAGGATCACTTTGTTGTCCGTTCGTCTGTCTGTCTGTCAAGACTCTTTATCTCGGGAAAGCGTAAAGGTATCGAGTTGAAATTAAAACCATATACTCAGGTCTGCGGTCCTTTGAAGCTGTGAAAAAAATCAAACTTTTAGTTAACGAAAAAAAAGGTACGGCAGTTTATGTCGCAAAAAACGTGTATTTCGACACTATCAAGGGAATCATAATTCATAGTGTACTTCCCGTTTACTTAGAATCTTGAAATTTGGTATGAAGCAAGGTCTTATAGCACAAGTATTGGAAAAAAACTGAAAACTATAAATTTGTAACGAAATTTGTCATCATTTGAGAAACCACAGCACCTACTGAGGTATCCAACCTGTTTTAACCCTCATATCATCTTATCACAAAACCAACCATCGCTTCTCTAGTCTTCCTTGACACAAATAGACATACTTCAAACTAAAATATGTCTAAATGAGCATTTACGATGATGGTACCACTCAAAAATATTATAAGGCCAAACATTCGAGTTATTTACAAATAGTAAAATCTTTCCTGAAATGTTTACAAAAAACTGCTCAACGGGCCACTTGCGTCAATTACGTTTTGTCAATGAACGGCTGCTGGTTTGGTCCCGTGCCAAGTAATCTGTCGTAATAGATTGTCAACTAGTTCTTTTACTACGATGAGACACATGGTTTTGTAGCGTAGTGAACTTGAGGACACTGTCATTTTTGTCGAATGAATCAGATTTTATATCAATATAAAATGCTTTATTTTTTCATCTTTTGGCTTGGAAATTAGAATATCAACTGTTAACACAACTTCATCGTCTTTCAGCTGCTGAAAATCATCATCATTTCAGCATAAAGACGGCCATTGCTGGACATAAGTCTCCTTCAAGTTTTGCCACATTGACCGGTCTCGTGCGTCTCGCAACCATCGAATTTTTACGACCCACACCAAGTTATAGGTCTACCTGGTGGGAAGCTTCCCAACGCTGCATCTTTCGCCGGCACACAGTCGCTACTCCAGAACCTTTCGGCTTCATCGACCAATGCGGACAACCTAGCTTACTGCCATTAGTAAGTTTGGCGATTTTTCGAGATATGTTCATAGCTTTGGTTCTTTTTCATATATCTTCATTTCGGAAATTCCAAGCATAGCCCTCTTCATTGTCCTTTGAGTGACTTTAAGCCTTATGATGGGGCTTGTTGTGATGACTGACAGCACAAAAGTATAAGAGATTTTTCTCGTGAAATTTCGGTAGCGTATATTCTAAACATTTAGCATTTTTCGAAAGTCACTTATAGTCACGCACACAGTACAGTGTACGCTTTTGTTAGACCGTTGTTTGTGGTTTACTTAGGTCCCTTTTTTAGGGTTCCGTACCTAAGTTGGCAAAAAACGAAACCTTGCAGGGTCACTTAGTTGTCCGCCGGTCAAGACCCCTTTTCTCAGGAACGCGTAAAGGTATGAAGCCAAAATTATACAATTAATATAATACATAACACAAAAGTCTGCTTCCTCAAGCAGCAGAGAAAAATCGAACTTCTAAGCTAACACAATCTAAAGATAAGTCTGTTTATGCTAAGTTTAGGCCTATATTTTGACACTCGTTAGCAAGCAAAGCCTATAGGATACTTTCCGTTGACCTAGAATCTTGAAATTTGGCATGAAGCAAGGTCTTATATCACAAATCTAGGAAAAAGTCTGTAATATGTAATATGCTGATACATCACAAAAAAAAACTTTTTATTTGCGATTCGGAAAAATCTTCGAGATTCGATTCGGGTATTGAACTGTGTAAAAAAAAAACAGATCCTTTCGTTTGTCTATCGTCATCAAAACCTCATTACCATGCATCATTAGGATGTCATAAGTAAATGAAGCAATGGCCTTTAAAATCTGAATATGCATGGTTCGTATTAATTTACAACAATAGACAATAACAATTAACTGTGTGGGTTTGTGTTACACTGACCTGATTGTTGACATTTGCTTATGTATAAGGAAAACCACCTTGATTATCATAAACATAGCATGACATCAGGCTTATACTAGCTGAAGGTTACTAGAGGATCAACTGCTTCTGCCTTACCTTCTTTTTCTTCTTTTCGTGTCAATGGACTTAAACTAAATTTTTATAGACCAGTTTTTGGCAACCTACCAGATGGTCCAAATGATACCAGATAGTCGATCACCTACCAGATGGACAGACCTCATCAAATTATCTTCAAAATGTTCCCTCATTGAATGCACATACGATGCTACGAATAGAGAGAGATGGAGAAGTCCCGCAAAAGCCGCAACCAAACTACCAGACGATCCATACGACCACGACTGCTCCACCAGGAGTGTACGACTGAGAAGAAAAATTTGGCAACCTGTATAGCTCTATTATTGGCCTCGTATAAATGCTGAAAAATGCAGATGGTTGTGCAAGATAGGCAGGATACCAGTTAATGCATGTCCTGTACAACGGTTCCACACTGGTACTGTGTTTGAAATGGGTCGAGGAAGCCCCATTTGGCCAGATTATTGTTACAGCGGCCAACCTGGGTCCGCAGTCAGTTAAGAGATTTCTAGATTGACCACTGCAGTTTGCCTCCAGGGGGGAGATGTACTGATGGGGTGATGAAGAGTGGAGGAGTTGGGTGTTTCTGATGTCACAGAGTGCGTCTCTCGTTTTCTGCACTGTTTTTTGAAAAAGTCGTAAATCGCAAAAAACTTTTAATGTACTATTACATCTTTAGTCAGTTATGTATCGCTTCTGATCTGAAGACGTTTGAAATAGTTACTGTAACCCTGGAACGTAAAGGGCAACAGTCTCAGATGGGTTTTAGTCAGAAAAGGTCTGTTATGCCGTCTCACTTCACCCTAGAGTAGGAAAAGTAATTTGTTGATATAGAACTCCCAAAAAAAGGCTGCGTATTGTCCTCCTGGAACGCAGAGTACAATTGAAGCACAAATGTAAGTTTTCGACCAAAAGCTTTAACACTCCCACTCGCCCCTCGCAGTGCGAGAAAATTTATTTTGATGATTTGAGTGAATAAAGGTAATATCTACTTTTGCATACATAATAGTATTGATGAGATACTATATCTTTAGTTGTATATACCTAATTCATACAAGCATACATAAAAAAGTACATACAATCATTGATACCACTCTTTAAAATTGCCTTTCCATAAAGCGATTCAAGATTCATTTATTTGCTATCGAGGTAACAACCAATCCATTTGCCAACCGGAGGGATTATAGAAGCACGTAGGAGGTCCAAGTTTATCAATTTAACAACCCGTGAGTCCGATGGGATTTATTTATTTGAAAGTCCACGCACCAAAGTAAAATGGGGAACTTCATGGTTTGCTATTTTCTAAGAGTCTTTGACAGTCGTTACAGGCATTCAGACGCCAGAAAGTTTGACCATCAGTCTATCTAAAGAGAGTCGTGTTGCCCAGTAACTGGGTTGTGAACGTCTGATAGGCAGTCGCTCCATGTAAAACATGAGTATTCAGCCGCATCCCGTTAAACTGGAAGCTGACCCCAAACTAGTTGGGAAAAGGTTAGAGAGATGATGATTCTCGAAGGGCTATATTTCACCGGGACACCATGGCGGCGCGACTAGTCGTCGCTACCAACAAAATGTGTACAGCTCTATCGGGAGTTACTCACCTGGTGTCCGTTTGGCTGTGCAACCAATTTGGCTCGGATGCGTGCACTTAAGGTCCATTTTGATACCGTCTCAGTCTCAGTGTGGTGTAGCAACTCTGGTATCTGTAAGGTGTCTAGTTTGGTAGCTTATGGACACCGTGGCGGCGCAACTGGTCGCGTCGCAATTGGTGTCCCGGTGAAATATAGCCCCTAAGAGTCAACCAAGGGTGGGGAAGTGGATTATCTTTTCAATGTTTTTAAGCTTTCTTTAATTCAGCTGTTTACCTTGTACGACTGTGCGTTGACTGTTAGTTAATTTCAATGTTGTTTTTATCATTGATAGGCTCGCGTTTGACCACTGTCTCACCTGATGGTAAGTGATGATGTGGTCGACGATGGAGCCCGCTTGTCTAGAAGTAATCTACTTACTCTAGACCTAAATACCCCTCCGTTGTAGCTATCAGGACGTAGACTTCGGCAGGGCATTCTACTCTTTAACTTTACGCACAATAAATGTGTTCTCAAAGAATTTTGTACGTGTGGAAACTAGAAGAAGGTGATCTCTATTCTATATATACCAGGTTAGTACTTGTTCATTACTTAAGTTATTTGTTATTTAGACAACATTTCAAAAGACCACTAATTTAACACATGCGGAGCATAACGGAATTCTTTGACAAGCAGCCTCCGAGTCTTCGATGGCGTGTTCACACATGCCTCAAATAGGTGTCAACAAAACTCTACATGCCCAGCAGTGCCGAAGCCTGATTGGACCATAGGTTTACTTCCAAAAGGGAAACCTACCCCAGGTTTCCACCCTTGAACACAACTCAAAGCAGGAATATAGATGTGGTCCTTGGTTTTAGTTCTAACAAAAGTCTGACACGCCCTCTCGCTCCACTTTAAAGAGTCATTAGATGATTTCTCGTCTTAAAAAAAACCACAAGCTCTCAAGTTATTTCAGATGGTGTCCACTTCATTTTATACAATCTCATTTCATATAAAGTAATGGTCAGCCATTTTTGTTGTACATCCAGCTATGTAGCCCTGGAGGGCTGTGGTGTTAATGCGGCAGTGACGTGATGGGGCTAGATTAGGTCTATGAATATACTATCTTGGGTGATGGTTTAAGTTGTAGATGATAACGGGAGACAAAAACAAAAACCCGACCGCGAAAAGTAACTAAGTCAGTTTGAGCAGTCTGATGCATTTGGTGGAATTTTTTGTAGTTCAATCGTAGATTTGATGCCCTACATTTTAATGTCGTCTTCTCGAACCCTTTATTTTGATACTTTAGTTGACTATATATAAATGTGAAAATAACTCTGTGTGTTTCCCAAGTCGCTGACGGCGCGCAATGTTCCACGCGCGCCTCAAGGAGATGTCATGTGGGTCCAGCAGGGTCGAAGGCTACTGAAGCCAAGGGTCTGATTCTGAAACGAAGACTCGGTACGAAAAACAACGAAGGAACAGGAGTGGGTTTTTAGTCAGTAAAAGTCTGACACTATCTCCCGCCCCGCCTAGGAGCAGGGGATGTCATAAGATGATTTTCCCACCGAAAAAAAAAAGTTGACTATATCACGAAATTATATAATATGCAGCTAAAAATCGGCCATTACCCAGTGTTACTCTCACAACTAAGATAAATCTAACGACACATCTCCAGCTAGAAGCTGTTTAGGGTCTAAGGCATACACCCAAAAAAAAAAAACATTTCACCTTCAGGTGCAGCCGGGAAAAAACAATACTCGTTGGATGCACGCTCTTCAAAAATCATTAGATCCTAATGAATTTGTAAAAATCTCTGGATTTCAAGGGCATATTTTGACCTTTGTTATCGCCAACAAAGAGAAGGACTTTCGTATATGTATTTAGTTTTACCAGTGGCGAAAAGATAGCTGTGATGTTACTGGTCAAAGCTAACCAGCAATGATCAAACTTTGCCCTGGACCTGAAGGTTACGTAGGATCCCATGTAACCTTAAGATATTTTAGGTCGATATGATGAAGTCAGCCAAGACCAATGCAGAATGTTTGCAGTCCTCAACTTCATTTGGACCCACTGTGATTTTATAGCAACCGATTTTTAGACGATGGTATTAGTTTTTTAGGATTTGTGGAAAGAAAAATTAAACAGCAGTGTAAACTAAAGGACAATTTGGTATACCCTCCAGGATACGAGCACTTTTTTAGGGCTCTGTATCTCAAAAGGAAAAAACGGAACCCTTATAGGATCACTTTGTTTTTTTTTTATTTTATTTTATTACTCAAGTCTGCGGTCCCTTGAAGTTGTAAAACAAATAAAAAATCAAACTTCTGATATAATGAAAAAAAAAATGATACGGCCGTTTAAATCACGAAAAACGTATATTTTGACACTCTCAAGGGAATGAAAATTCATAGGGCACTCTCGTTAATCTGGAATCCTGTAATTTGGCATGATGCAAGGTCTCATAGCACAAGTATAGGAAGAATTCGGAAAACTGTAAATTTGTAGTTACGTCATAAAAGAAAACAACTTTTTTTGCTATTTGGAAATATCTTCGTAACTCAATTCGGGAATTGAACTGTTTTCATAGGTAAGTTTGTATGCAACCCTCAGTGCGCAAGTCCGCTCAGTTTTTCATATAACCGCTTACGCCTATTCTTTAGACCATACACAGAGGATTTGTGGTGTAAATTATTTTCTTTATACGAGCCGAGGTATCTGTTGTAATTTGGTGATAAGCGGCCCTTGTGAGCTTGTTGGTTATTACTTCAGAGGGGGTAAAGGGGGAGGGGTGATGAGCTGTTGTCTACTGATCGTTATGTCGGCGATATAATAGAATTGGGTGGTGGTAGGTAACTGTGTTATGTTGGTATTTCGATGATGGCGTGTGGCAGCTTCATTGGTGAATAAATAAAAGTTTTGAAAGGTTGTTTTACTGTAAATAGATTAGGGTTATTGAAGGGTTATCAAGTAGATAATCGAATTTTGATATTGTTATCCTTTACAATGTGGTTCAGGTTGAATATTTATGCTCTTCTACCAATGTAATTTTCTCAGCTAAGTGTTTTAAACCGACTTCAAAAAGAAGTAGGTTCTATGTTCGGCTGTATTTTTTTTTATGTTTGTTCACCGATTTCTCGGTTAATTGTGGACCGATTTTGAACATTTTTTGAAGTGAAAACTTCTTTAGCGGCGTTGAGCACTTTTTCTGTAATGGGTATAAAATCTTAAACTCGCGTCAGGACACGTGACCTGATCGAAAAACCGTAAGACGGCCACCAGTCAAATTTTCTCATTCGATTTTGAACTTAACCGTCAACATTTTATGGTTTAAAATCATTTAAAGAAATTTTTAAATGTTTCCAATCAACTTTGAACCTAATGCTTTAGGGATAAAGCCAAAGAGATTTAAAGAGATACAATAGAGCGGCTATCAGAAAAAATGTCTTAGAAAAACTGTCATCCTATGGCTCAGTGACGCCATCTGGCTTGGAATAGCAAACAAGCGAATTAAATTTGTCAAAATTTATAATGATTTAACTATCGCTCGATAGGTGGCCAGGGGCCTTACCATGATAATGTTAAAATGATAGTCGTACAAGCGAAAGAGAGTGATAGAGCTATACACCCTATATAGCTACATCCTTTTAACAGACCGATTGAGTTCGAAAAATTTATCACGTTATAAGCTCGTGGTAGAGCCTCGGTGTGTGATAATGGAAAGGTTAAGCTTTTCAGCAATAGATGGCGTTAACACAAAATCCGAAAATGTTCTGGAACTATTTATAAAAATTATTGAATTCTAATTAAATGTTTCGTAAATACCAAAAATATTTACGAAAATAAACCGAAGTTAGGTCCAGTCATTTTACCATAGCAAGATTTACAATAGTGTAATGCGTAGTTCGGCATATTTTCACAGAAAATAAATAATAATAATAAATCTTTATTTACCCAAAAACATACAGAGTTTGACTTACAGTTTGATAAGTACATACATCTAATATTGTGAGTTCTGTACAAGAGTAATACTCTACCTCTTAAGCTAGGGTATACCTGTATTTTATGAGGTAGTTTGCGGTCTAAGGTTACAGTAATTAGACAAAAACTTATCGCAAGTGGACTGTGTCATTCTACTGTATGGTACACAAAGAGTAAAAAAATTGTGTGTGTGTTAGTGTGTTGATGTGTTGATTAGTATGGTGTGTGCGTGTGAGTGTGTGTATGTGTGTGAGTCTGTGTGGTGGGTGTGGGTGTATTACACAAGATAGGTAAGTAAAGACTCCGTATAAGAGTAGTCCTTAAGCAGCAGCCATTGTGTTAGTTTGGATTTTAGTTCGTATGAATTAAGATTTATAATATTGAGGTGTTTGTTAATTATTTTATAAATATGCGTACTTAGTATATAATATTGACGTTTAGAGAATGAAGTCTTGTGTTGGATACTTGGCGGAAGGTACGTGCGTTTATTGGGAGTAGGAGGTGGAAGATCCGCGTGCTTTCTAAGGGTGGATTTAAGCACATAAAGCTGACGAACCGTAAGTACCTTACAGTCAGAGTACAGTTCCATCGTTGGAAACCTATGAGGTTTTTTGGTCATGACTTTAAGGATAGCTCTCTGTGCTCTTTCCACCCTTAGGAAGCTAGTCTTTGTAGCACCGCCCCATGCAACTATGCAATAACCAATCACTGATTGGCATAGAGCATGGTACACCATCTTAAGTGTTTTCGGGTCTGCGGATTGTCTAAGAGACTTAAATACATGTATTAGACGTAATGTTCTGGAGGTGATGGCGTTAATTTGTTGGTCCCATCTCAGTCCGTCGTCTATTTGTACTCCCAAGTATTTGACGGTTTCGGATCTTGCAAGTGGGGGACAGTTGCAGTTGGTGGGCGGGTTTGTGCAAGAATGGGCAGTTATACTAAAAGAAGGAGATGGTTTAGCGTTACGTCTTAGAGCAAAAGGAATATAAGTCGTTTTATGTAGGTTCAGTGTTAGAAGATTCGAGTTTAACCAGTGCATAACTTTAGCCATAGCCATCTCTGCATTTGCTTTGTGCAAATGATTTTCTTTTAGTGCATAGAACGGATACAAACACGACTTGACGTGGAGGTGTGTCATACTAGACTGATTGACTTATGACCAACGTGGAATAAGTATCGGATCACGATTTTGTTCGCTATGTCCGGTCTATTGGTAGTATATATTGAATGTCTTTGGATAAAGCTGACAAATCTATTAAATAAATTGCCACCCGCCGCGCGCCGGCGCAGCGCCGCGAAACCTAGTCCTCTGGCTATCTTCATCGTCCTTAAGATTGTGATAGAACCGTGGTCTTTGGGGGATTCGCACCGTGCTAACTACGAAGACAATTTACGTGCTATTTACAAACGTTACGTACCTGTAGGTATGTTAGTGTAGCTAAAATTCCGTATTTCCTTGCAATTTTATTGATTGACGCATAATGACAAGAGATTCTAAAATCAATAAGACAGTGTTGTCTTTGAGTTTGCAGCTTTCTTAGTATCTAGTAGCTATTAAAAGTACTTGTGAAGGCTTTTAAGATGCAAGCACAATCATGATAATAAAATAAAAAAGGAAATCGTTCAATCGCAATAAGTACCTTCCGAGTATTAAATTGCTAAACATTTTCACTAAGGCGTTTGTTGTTTGGTAAAATAAAGTTCAGTTTATTTAAATCTGCTTTAAAAATAATTTGATTACAAGTATTTACAAGTAAGTTAAAAAGCACGAGTGTTATTAGTATAGGAAACCGATAAATTCTCAGCTAATTCTGTAGTAAGATCGAATGTGACGTTCCTGCTTACGTGCTTACTAAGCGCCTGTGAAAAGATGTATCGCACACATTTTTATGTGCGACGGATTACTTCCACACTTTTAATTACAAATTCTTTAGGCAGGATTCAATGATAACATAACATCCTGTAATCCCCGAAGGCTCAGGCAGGGGTGCACCGAATAGTACACCCACATTTCGCAAGTTATGTTTTAAGTCTTTTTATTCATTTACTTCATTTATTTTTGTAATCACTGGGATTACAAAAATAAATTGACATTTTTACTTGAATCTGCAAGAAGTTAAGACTTTAGTTTTTAAATGAATGAATTAAACTTGCGGTATCACAACAATCCGCAGTCTAAACTTATGTGTGTAATATCGAAATTGTCATGTTTGTGTACGATAGCGCAATAAATGAATATTGTATTCTACCACATAAATGATAGTACTTTTATACTGATAAAGCAATTGGTGCAAAATTATTCCCTAACCATTCCAAAATATCAAACATGCTCAACGTTAATAATCAAGTTTTCACTTCTGCCGGCACTCCCGGAGTGCAACCCGTCTTTTTTTTTTTTTGATTGAAAAGGTATACTTTCGAGTTGGTCCCATAGAAATATTGTTATGATCAGATGATGAACTTTGAAGATATGGAACGGAACACTTCATGGGATCACAGCAGAAATGTCGAAACAAGTGAAATTGCTTTGTTTATACGTATACACGATGACTTTAAGTTTGACTGAGGGGTACTTTTTACTTGTAGTACTTCAAATAAAAAGTGTAAAATAAAAAACTTTTTACAAAAAAAATATACCGAATTCAATGTAAAAAAAATATTTAACGGTGCAAGGGCTACGGTGCCAAATACAGACGCACATAGCGGTTAAACTTCTAACAGCTATTTTTGGCGTCAGGAGTTAATAAATAGCATTGCCTAGTTATATTTCGTTTAAAATTACGTTGCATTTTAAAAGTTAATTCATATATTTATTATTACCCAAACGTAATTAATATTTATGTATGACATGCGCATTCCTATCACAATTTAATTTTGACATTACTTTTATTTTATTATTTGACCTATGATATTGTTTAATTTACTACTTTACTATGACTAGTTTTTTAAGGTAATATATAAGAAAAAGAAAAAAAAAAAAAAAGTACTAACAACATTTGAAATGTAAAATTTAAGGGTTATAGAATAAATGGCTTTATTATTATATATATATTATTATTATATTATTATTGTTTAATTTTCTATTTCATATTCATGTCATGCTCAATACTGTAACTTTTACTTTTATTTAATACTTGGAACCATGTTCACTCGTTTTTATACATAAGCTGTGGTTGCCTGTAATTGAGTGTGCATTATATGACTAGGTTACGTGTACCAATTTAATTTCTAAGTTTTATTATTTTGTAACACTCGTTGGTAATCCTTAAATAAATAAATAAATATGTATGTTTATTTTTTTTAAATATGTATTATATACATTTGATCCCTTGTTTTCCTATTAATCTTTTCTTTTTTTTTATGCACCTGCCATGTTTTCTCTTCACTACCCTTGGTTGACTGGTAGAGAATGCTTAAGGCATTAAGTCCGCCTTTGTACCTTTGTGTTGCATGAAGTTTTAATAAATAAATGAGTAATTAATTAAATACCCAATAATTTTCATATCCAGTTTCGATTGCGGTAATAATGAATTAATAACAAAATAATTTTAGGTAAAACCAGGTTCGAATCTAATAATTTAATTATTCAGTGGTCTATCCATACGAATTTCATAATTAGTTAAAATATAGATTATTATATTCGAGCTTAATTAAATGATGATTAATTGGACAGTAATTACTGAATACCTACAAGTTAATTAAACACACTAATATTATAAAGGTGAAAGTTTGTATGTTTGTCACGCCTTCACGCAGAAACGGCTAAACGGATTTGAATTAAATTTTTATCCCGGGAGCTCCCTTGGGACAATTTTCTATTTTCACGTGGGCCAAGCCGCTAACAGCAGTAATATGTATCTATTATAAAACCGAAAGTTTGTATAGTGTAACTTCTTTACGCGCAAACGGCTGAACGAATTTGATTTAAATTTGGCATATCGGTAGACCATGTCCTGAAATAGTACATGGGATATTTTTTGTTTCGGGGGCATCAAGAATGTACAAACTAATAAATGTTTTTTGTGATTGTTGGTTACGATTGATTTATTTCTCAGTAACTAATTAGGAACGGTAATGTAAACGTTAAATGGGAATATCGTTCAAAGAATTTCAATGTTAAGCGTTTAATAATAATAATATTCCACAACTTTTATACATAGCTATCTAGTCCCAAACTAAGCAGAGCTGGTGGGAGAAATACTAGACAACTGATAAACATTCTTGGTCCTGGAACGAAAGGGCAATTGAAGGACACAGTCGTGGTTTTAGTCAGTAAAAGAATGATATTTCTCTCAAAAAGCGTAGGGTTGGCACAATATAATTGTACACTACACGTACTAGGTACCTCCTTTTCTTCATTTTAATAATTCATTCAATCGAACGAACTAACTACGAACCAACATACTCCCAAGCTAGAGTTCACTTTATTACTTCCCTATGTTTATTCAATCCATACTCGCACCGCACCAGAGAACCGACTTCAAAACTTGAAAATTTTATTCATCTCACTTGAACCACATCGAAGTTTTGAAGTCGCCGACTTTCGGCTTTCAATTTGGATAAAAGGGTTTTTGTTTGTTTAAAACTTGGGTAGCTACCTACGTTTTGTTTCAAGTCTGTGTCATGTGGTTGGTTGGAAACGGGGAGTGGGTTCGAGTCTCGGTATAGTTAATACCTGCAGGATCTTCGGAAATGGTTTCGTCAAACTTTAGTAGCAGTGGACAGGGCACATCGCTCGCAGTACAGATGTTCGATGGGAACGAAAGGTTCTGGAGTGGCGACCACATACCGGAAGACGCAGAGTTGAAAGTTCTTCCACAAGGTGGACCGATGGCCTGGTGAGGGTCGTTGTAATTCGATAGATGCGAGACGCACAGGACCGGTCGTTATGACGGCACTTGGAGGAGGCCTATTTCTATGATGTGAAAGATGAAGATTATGTCATATTTTATGGTTTTTCCTCAGCACATTCATAATGTGTATTACCATACAAAATCAGTTCACGAATTTGACCTTTGCGTGGTTTTACACACTATTCGATATGATATTAAATGATTTGCAAAAACAAAACTGTTCCGGTTTTAAGAGAGCAGATTTAAAAAGCGGCTATGTGCGAGTCAGACTCACGCACGAAGGGTTCTGTACCGTCCGTAGCAAAAAACGTCAAAAAAATATCATGTTTGTTGTACAGGAGGGGCCACTTCAATTTTTTTTATATTTGTTGTTATAGCGGCAACAGAAATGCGATATCTGTGAAAATTTCAACTGTCTAGCTGTCACGGTTCATGAGATACAGCCTGGTGACAGATGGACGGACAGGCAGCGGAGTTTTAGTATTAGGGTCCCCTTTTACCCTTTAGGTACGGAACCCAAAAAAAGATTATTATAATGTTTCTGGAATACTGCCTTTTGTTTTACTCGTGTCACAGGTCAGCTGTACTCATCGGGCAATAGTCTGATATGCCCTTTCGCTCCGCCTAAGAACGGGAGAAGTCATTGGATGATTTCCGACCATAAAAAGTATTAAGTAGCATAAAATCGATCTGCATCTTTTAGATCAAAAAGGTCTGAAATAAAGTTCCTATTATTACGAGTATTATAAGTGTAAAGATAATATTTTTTTAGATGTTACCTCATATTTCCATCGTCTTTAGAGAAATCAAGTTACCTGTAACAAAAAAGTAAAAGATTAGTTTCAGTGTTGAAAAATTTTGTTGTTCAGTTTTCGGGAATTTCTACGTAAACATTCCTGTTTTTTTTATTAATTTACGTCAAAGTTACACTAAGTATGTCTTGTTAGTGAAAGTTATTGTCATTATGGTTGTACTTTTTAGGGTTCCATATACAAAAGGTAAAAACGGGGACCCTATTGCTTAGACTTCACTGTCTTTTGCCTGTCACCAGGCTAGCATATCATAAAACGTGATAGCTAGACAGTTGAAATCACCATACCAAGATAAGGCGCGGGCTTGCGGACGGCAAGCAATGGGCAGCCCGCCGTCCGACCGTCCGGTAACCGTCCGGACCAAGCCCAATTCGTCGACGGCGCGTATTGTTCCACGCGCGCCTCAGGGAGATGTCAGCAAATCGTAGGGGCCCAGCAGGGTCGAAGCCTACTGGGGCCATGGGTAGTGTGAAAACGAAACCCGGTGCCGTGGGACGAATGCAACGAAGGAACAGGAGTGGGTTTTTAGTTAGTAAAAGTCTGACACTATCTCTCGCTCCGCCCGAGAGCGTGAGAAGTCATTGATTGATTCATAATTACAAACGAAATAATAATATATTCCACAACTGTCACACAACGCCATCTAGTCCCAAACTAAGCAGAGCTCGTGCTATGAGTACTAGACAAGTGATAAACGTCATTTATATATTTCTAAAGACATACATATTTAAATATATAAATTACACCCAGACACAGAACAAATGATCGTGCTCATCACACAAACATTTGTTTTGGGTGGGAATCAAATCCACGACCTCCAGCATAGCAGTCGGGGCCACTAACCACTAGACCCAACAGGCCAGTCACCAAAAGTTCATTCATCTAAAAGTTGGAATAAATGTTACTCCAACTGTAACTCCAACATCTGTTAAAATTCAATTCTTATAAGAAATAAAAACCTATTATTTTTAGGTGTCATATAATTTCCAGGTTGCCTATTCCAACAAAACAATTAAAACATCCGTTCAAATACAGGAAAATTACCAAAAACACTTGATTACGTCAGCCTGGCAGTCGCCAAACTAATTGATAAATCGATTTGTTACGTCGTATTACGTAAAAATAATTAACAAGTCGTGCACGTGGTTCTGTCCATGTTTAATTTATTTTCGAAGTAAAAAAAAATTAATGCGTGTTATTCGTACTTTGCAGCTATTGGAGGCGATGAAAGATGGGAATTCAAATTTTGTATTACTGTTTTTTTCTTCATAGGAGCAGTGGTGGCCGAGTAGTAACGGCCCCGACTTAGGAGTTGTAGGACGCGGGTTCAAACACAGCTAGGCGCATTACTTTGTATGATTTATTTCATCACCACTGCCCTCAAAACGGTGAAGGAAAACATCGTGAGGAAACCGGCTTGTCCTAGAACCAAATATTCGAAGACATGTGACATTCACCAACCCGCATTGGGCCCGTGTGTTGGATTATGGCCGATCCCTTCTCTTAGAGAGGAGACCTAAGTCCCAGCAGTGGGAGCATTAAAATGCTGATTATGCTCTATGCTGTGTACTTTTCTCGAAATTGGGTTTTCAACATAAACGATGATTTTTATAAAAGATCTAATTGGTATTGATCAATCTTAACTACAGGTTGGTCCTGTAGTTAAAATTTCTTCTTTAGTTACCTTAAGAAATTTGTTATTAATTTATTTCTTTATGTACCTGAAAGTGATTGTTGCGTTATAGTTTAACTTTTAAAATGTGTTTTGTTGCTGTATTCTGTTTGAACAATTGTTGGTGAACCTAATATAATAACTAAATAAAATAAATAAATCACAAATAAAAATGGTCTGAACAGGTGATTTATTTAATATTTTATTATAAGTAAGTACATGCTATAAATCGTAAGAGACTGTAAATATTATTTCGAGAATTTCGAAGTTTGAAAATATTCATCACAGAAATCATCTTCTGATAAATACAATTAAACCTTTTTGAAACGTCCAGTTGGTGTTCAGTACCAACCCTTTTAAAAGTTACAGTTTTCCGGGTTATATTTGTGATCTTAGTTTTGACTATGTAAAACTCTGGCACGCCCTCTTGCTCCACCCTAGAGCGGGAGAAGTCATTAGATGATGTCCTAACACGGTCCAAAATTCTAACTCTGACAAAAATAAAAGAAAAGAAAATTGACAAATATTTTCTAAATCAAATAAACACACATACACACACACAGATAAAAACTTCTATAAACGGACAGGAAAAGTATTAAAAACCGATCAGTAAGACCTTCGGTTGACAATGTCGTGCCCCGCTGACATTGCGGCGGAACCCGCACCAATGACGTGGCTATGCAAATTACTTTAGATAGCGGTTAGGGAGTCTCAATGTCACCTGTGTAACCCTAAAATTCGAGACGGTTTGAAGTGATGGGGAAATTGTTGTGGCGTGGAAATAGGGTCGGCAAGGAAACACTGCATGTAGTAAGAAAGTATATGTAGTAAGAGATATAATATACTGTACAGTGTACAGTAGTACAAGAGTACTGTACAGTAGTACAGGTAGTAGTAGTAGTATAAGAGTAGTGTACTGTACAGTATATTATATCTCTTATACTATTGTTAAACTTTTGTTAAAGCTGTTGGTTCTCCTATGATTAAGTAAATAAATATTTAATCTACAATAATATTATGAAGAGGTAGGATTTGTATTAGATAGAGTACTAAAGTAGAAACAGAGCCGATGCAATGGGTGTTACAAGCACGAGATTTAGGGGTATGCCTCACTTCTGAACTCACCTTTCATGACCATTTTGTTAGGGTATGTAAGAAGACGTACAGGAACCTAGGTTTCGTACTGAGGCAGTCGCAAGGGTTTACCAATATTACCGCACTCTAGGTGATGTATGACACACTAGTCAGGAGCCATCTTGAACACAGTGTGGTCATTTGGGGTCCACATAAAGGTCATGTTGGAACGGGTTCTAAACAATTTTTTAAGAGACGTATTGCAAATTTAATGGTGTATATCCGTTCTTTCCGCTAATGTACCCTGCAGTATTGGGTATGGTAGAATATAGCGAGGTCAGGGTGCGTCGGGAATTCAGTCTCTTAGTGTAAACAGTGAAGCTTCTACGTGGTACAGTGCATAATCCAGGAGTGTTGCGCCACCTAAAACTCAACATACCGGACCGGTACGTGTGGAGGCGGTGACGCCCGCAACTACTGAATATTCCGGTAGCCAGAACTAACCTGCTGGCGAAAACATTCCTCACACAAATATCCCTTAAACACATTCACACTCTAGTGGCTCGTACATGGCCCGAGTGAGGATTGGCAGGAGGTAGCCTGTAACGTTAGCGAAGGAGGCGGCCGCACGCGTGATGGAACGGTCTTCCTCGCGCCCCAGCCGCAGGGTCCCGACCCCGATTTTCAGCCACCGTAAGCGTAGGCTTGCGACTAGCAATGGATAGCTCGCCGTCCTGCTGTCCAGTAACCGTCCGGACCGAGCTCCAGTCGTCGACGGCGCGTAGTGTTCCACGCGCGCTTTATGGAGATGTCAGCAAAACCGTAGGGGCCCAGCAGGGTCGAAGCCTACTGGGGCCATGGGTTGTGCGAAAGTGAATTCCGGAACAAAGGTGAAGAAGGAACATAGGAGTTGGTTTTAGTCAGTAAAAGTCTGAAACGCCCTTTCGCTCCGCCCTAGAGTGGCAGAACTCATTAGATAACTTCCCACCTAAAAAAAAATCCATTGGGTCCACCTTCGATCTCCAACCCGCTTGCCAAGCGTGGCGAGTATGTCAAACCCCCCCCAAAAATTAAAAGTACTACGAAACAATCACCCCTAGCACATTCCATATTAAATGCGCAAAAAAGCGTTCACCTAAAGAATAACCTAATAAAAATCCAATTACCAACACAACCCACATGCTAAGTACCCTGGCGTCATAATTAGTGATGTTAATGGCATATGACGTCATCTCTCGCCTTGAGCCCCGACGTCGGGGTTGCGTTACGGGTCAGTACATCCCTGGGCACTCGTATTACTTAGTTATCTTCGTGGGACATCCCTACGGGGTATATGTAGGTCGAGGATTTTTAAAGGCATGTTTGTAAGGAAGACTCTGTATTTATTTATATTAAGTAGTTTTAAGTTTTAATTGAACACTTATAGAATGTAATAGAATAGAATTTATTCGACGCAAGCAATACAATAGGCAACAAAACAAAATAATAAAAAGAACCGGGCAAGTGCGAGTCGGGCTCGCCTCAGTGTGCGAGCCCGACTATAAGTGAAATAAAAATATTTTGAATTAATTACACAAAACCTTGTTAGTAGTGATAATCAGAGTTCGGAATTAGGTAGAGTTAAACATGTACTTACACCGATTTCATACAGCAAAAGAATAAAGTGGATATGCCTCAAATCCTGAGGTTAATTTTAAAAAGCAAAAAAAAATTTATGACTCTCAGAAATATAGCAGAATAAAATTCTTCCTGCATTAATGACGAGGAGGAGGAAGTATATAAATTTGTTAACCTTACCTCAGGTGACATAGAGAGATCTTTTTCATTGAAAAATACTAACAAAAAATTGCATCTTAATTATCTTTGTTTTATTTGTCTTATCTATCTCTGAGGTTTTTATTATTATTTATTTGTAATATTGTTGGCCACACGGAATTATTCATTAGAAATTCCGGGAAGATTCATATTAATATCAACATTTCGATTCAAATACATTAGTATGTATTTATATTATAATTATATATTAGATTTATGTATAATATAATTTTATTTTAGATTTAGTTATAGTAAGGATTATATCGTGCACTGGTTCCTACCCTCGAATTCGTTCTCACTCTGTAACTCAATGGATTGCTGGGAGGAAACTCATTGTTGAGTTAAGCTCGCCTTTGTACATAAACCGTAATATCTCCGTGTACTATGTATGTTTTTGTGTACAACAAAGAATTAATTAATAACTCTACCTAATTCCGACCCCTGGTGATAATACAGAAATTACCTATTTATGCAGATAACAGTACAAACAAAATATTTACAAAGGCAACTGTACAAAGTAAACACATTAAAAACAAAGCAAGCATTTGAATACGTTTAACGAGCATGCTACCAAGTTCATGGTCAAAAGAAACAACAAATGAGACGATTAAACGACCAAAATAAACGCGAAACGCACGCGCCACTCCGGGGTTAAATACAGATGGCATTTGATAGAGATTGGTCATGTCATATTGATAGAAATTGGTCATGTCAAATTGATTTTGACGGTTCGAGTGGCTTTGGTATTGCCAAGTGTACCGAATTTGGTTGTTGATTATAAACTGTGATTCCATATTATAAGTAAAGGTAGTTATAATTTCATATTGATTTCTCATATTGAGAATAAATAACTTTGTGTAATTTATTTCAACACTACTGCTCTTAAAACGGTGAAGGAAAAGATTGTGAGGAAACCGGCATGTTCTAGAATCAAAAATTTTAAGATATTTACTAGTTCACACTGGGCCCACATGGTGGATTATGGCCCATTGTCTCTCCTAGAGTTGATGCCTGAGTCCTAGCAGTGGGAACATAATAAGGCTGCCTATGCAATTATTTTACATGAGAGAACATTTATTTTATTATTATATTCTTAAATTTCGGAATATACTCGTCATGTTTAGAATTCCGGGATTTTAGAGGTACCAGTAACTTTATTTTACTTACTTCCATAAACGTTAAGTAAATATACTGAATCTATTCCAATCTCTACTCATCACGAAAAAAAAAATACCTACTTTTGCAAACAAGAATGTTATGTTTGCCGACGTGCTATGGACCGTGATATACAGTTTAACACCTATAAACTAACGGATCGCATTCAAAACACTATAATGCGCTCCAAAATAAAGATCGTTGACATGGCTCAGAAGGCTGTCCAGCTTAAGTGGGACTGGGCTGGACATGTCTTTTTTTCGGTGGGAAAATCATCTAATGATATCCACCGCTTTTGGGTGGGGCGAGAGGGCGTGTCAGACTTTTACTGACTAAAAAGCCACTCCTGAGGATCTCTTTCGCATCACCCATGGCTTCAGTAGGCTTCGACCTTGCTGGGCCTTGCTGGGTTGCTGACATCTCTTTGAGGCGCGCGTGGAACACTACTCGCCGTCGACAACTTGGGCTCAGTCTGGATGGTTGGACGGCGATCTACCCATTGCTCGCCGTCCGCAAGGGGCTGGACATGTCTGCCGCATTAAGATTGAGCAGTGAGCCCGTAAAACAAAAAATTGGTGCCCTGAAGTCGCACGACGAATCGCGGCAGACCACGAAGGACATGGCAGGACGGTTTAGATGTCTTCTTTGGGAAATGGCAAGAAGTAGTTTAGAGCCGGGGACAATGGAAGGAATGGAGGGAGGCATTGGCCCAATTGTGGGATAGTACAGACTTGATATAATATAATAACTTTTTCCAACCAATGATCAGGTGTACAGACAGTTGCTGACATGGTTGGCGCAATGGCTGAGCGAACTTCTAGCAGGTTCGATTGCAGCACGGAACAAACATTTGTCCTGGGTGGGAGTCGAACCCACGACCTCCGGCATAGCAGTCAGGGTCGCTAACCACTAGATTGACAAATGGCCTACAGATAGTAATTGTTGTGGATCTGGATGTTTATGTATGAGAGTCTATATGTTTTTTTAAATACAACCATGATCTAAAATGTATTTCGTAATAAATCTCCGAAATTAAGTTCCTTTTTAACGTTTCAATTGCCTTATAAATGGACTAATGGCAATAACAGTGGAAATAAATACCAATTTACCTAATTAAAACCCACGATTGCCTACGCAGAAATCCTTCGTGCACGCAATAAAAGGAAAACCGGGGCCTATGACCCTACCACAATAAAAACTGCATGAAACCCATCCGGGCTAAAATTGTAATGTCGACGCACCCGACAGCTTGTGTGACCTTAAAAACACACAATCAACATTCAACCTTATGCCCTTGAATTAAAACACACATCAAAAACACCACTCAATGCTTGTTACGCTTGTTCAGAAACAAACCACAATCGCCATTGAAGTCCACACTGCATAACACACGGCGTAACTTAGCAATTGGTTATTACAAAACTATATTTTAAACCCATAAAAATAGAGTTGATATTCGTTCGGGATATCCTACTCCTGTTCTTTGAGGCCTGGATAATGCCCTTTGTCGGTCGTTACAGTTTTTCATAATCGACCTATTTGCTTTCGGAATACCGTTCATTTTTCTTCACTGCCCTTGTACCATCTCGCATCGAAAATATCCCAGGCAGCGCTGTAATTGCCTATCAAAATTCGACTCTATTAGACCCAGTTAAGGTTGGTTTTCGCTTGAGGGGATCAAGTAGAAGTGTCTGCGGTGTCACGACATTGCATTCCTGGCGATGCGAATGACTCCGAGATGACAACGGCCAGACAAGGGCAGCCGGTACTTACTCATACAACGCACTGGGCCGGTGCGCATAATATGTAAATAGTATGAAAGTGATTTTAAAGCCTAATGTATCAGATAATGGGTAAATAGAGATGATAAATGTTTTTAAGTTGATGAGGAAGGAATGAGAAGGAATAGGCTACATTTACTTGGCTATTCACCACCTTGTTTATTTTTGTGAGCAATGAAGAGGACAATGCACGAAGTTCCGAAGATATCTGCAGGAGATCTAAGGTTACAGACATTCCCCGAAGAATCGCCAATATTAAGTGGCAGTGGTTTGGGCAAATTGCTCGCAAAACAGATGGGGACGAAAAATTTTGAATTTGCGCCCGCGTATTGGAAGACAACAAACTCTTCCATTCTTGAGGAACTGGGCGTTAAGGAACGCTTGGCTGGTGCGCAGTCGTATTTCTAAATACTTTAGCCATATTTGTCGACGAGGAAGTGACTCTATCGAACGCCTTTTTATGCAAGGAAAGGTGGATGGAACAAGGCTGCGTGGCAGATCACCGATGCCATGGACTGACCAAATCAAAACGACTATTGGCAGCCCATTGAATGAGTGCACCCGGATGACTACCAACAGGTAAAAATGGCGGGAAGTCGTGCGATATACCCTGACAGCTTCCGGATAGCTACCTTCGTGATAACTACGACCACTCTGGCAAGAGTGAAACGACCAAGAGAAGAAGATCGAAAGTCGCAGTGTTGGAAAACCTTCCACAAAATGGACCAACGACATGGTGAGGGTCGTGAGAATCCGATGGATGCGAGACACACAGGACCAGTCGTTGTGGTGATACTTAAGGAAGAACTATGTCCGGGAATGGACGTCTTTTCAAAAATTTGAAATGATGATGATGATGATTTTCGCGTGAAATTTTTGTACGCACATAACTTAATGGCAGTGATGTCACATCATGTCAGTTCATGCATCCTTCTTCTATTACTTAACAGTTATATACCCTTTTCCACAAAATTTGAAGGTTTTTGCCGTACTAAATTTTGTATAGATTTGAAATATTCTCACCTACTTTTTTCGAATTTAGACAAAGTTATTTTTGCTATCTACACTTCTACATCAATATTATAAAGAGGTAAAGTTTTTTTTTTTTATTTGTAGGTGGTAATCTCTGAAAGTACTGGTCTGATTGTTTTTTTTCACTGATAGAAAGCTGCTTTATTCCTGAGTGATATAGGCTATATTTTATGTACGCGGGTGAAGCGGCGTGCAAAAGATAATAAGTAATAAAAAAAAATCGAGTCAATGAATGATATAAACAAACTACATTTACATTTCCTGATCAAAGATTCAGTGCTTTTACTTCCTAGGGCCTTACCATGACGCCAATAAAGTGAGCGAGAAAGAGGACAGCTCCATGCCTTTAAAAGTTCAGTTTAGGTCGTCAAATGGATCGCATTAGGAGCTCGTAGTTGGGCTTCAGTCTTTTTACGTCGTGTTCGGTGAAACTACAAGATTCAATAAGTCAAACAGTATAATAATATTATGTCAACTCTTGGCTACGGAAGTATCTAACAACTTTGTGCCAAGGAACTTGTGGACACCCCTACGGAATACTAAGTTGGAGTTGCTTGTAGAAACGAATTTGGACGATTAATAGGCGTTGAAAGAATAATTCGCTCTCCGTTCTAGGGCGCAGATAAGGATAAAAAAGGAACTGTTGCGGAAATATGGGACAATATGTTATTGAAGGTTAAATGAAATATATTTTGCAAATATATATTAAAAAAAAAACACTTTTGCCCTTAAATATTTATTTTATTATGTTTTTTTTTTTTTTAGTTTTTGTTGTTATAGCGGCACTAGAAATACATCGCTGAATATTTCAACTGTATAACTATCACGGTTCATGAGATAAAGCCTGGTGACAGACGAACAGACAGACGGACGGACAGCGGAGTCTTAGTAATAGGGTCCCGTGTTTTAAAGTGCTTTTAACACTTTTACACGTCAATTTAAACTAGATGTTTGCTAACTGAATACCCTGAGAAGAAACACCAAAACAAAATCACAGGTCAAAAGTCTCTTTTATAGTCTAAACAGTGAACATATAATGGTCAAATAATCAAATCAAAAATATTTACTCCAATAATATATCATTTGTATATTTTGAATTAATAAATAAGTATAGCAAAATAATCAGCCCTGTAATGTTTCCCACTGACTTTAGCCTCGTCTCTAGGAGAGGGAATGGTCCGTAATTCACCACGCAGGCCCAGTGAGATGTCACATGCCATCGAACTTTTTATTACATAAAATAAAGCGCCTGTCTGGGTTTAAACTCACCACGTACAACTTCTAAGTCGAGGGCACCACTGGTTACCACTGCGTCACCACTTCTCCCATGTTTTGAATTATTTGTATGCTTATTATTTTATATATTAAGGCCTTTACTCCCATTTTGTGTCATAAAACAGTGACTTTCTAATGTCTACCCCTTGGTAACGGCTGTGTTAATAGAATTGAAAAAAAAATTATAGATTCATATATAATATAATCATCTTATGGTTTTTTCGTATGACTAATATATAAGCATAAGCAGCCTTTTTAATATTCCCACTGCTGGGACTCAGGTCTCTTCTCTAGGAGAGGGAATAGGCCGTAATCCACCGCACGGGCTCAGTGCGGGTTGGTATGACTTATAATTTTGTAAAAAATAATATCAACATGGTATTTTTTTGTTTGTTTTCCCTACTCCTTTCAATCTTTGATCTTTAGAAATAAGTTTACACAAAAAAAATGCCATTTGTATAGTCATAGTGAGGACTTAAATAATAACTATAAATACTTTTTTTTGTATAGCATAGTATGTACATCAAACCATATTTCGCAAAGAAAATGGTTTTTAAGAACAGCGGCTTTATGCGGGCGCAGGCGGCAGTACGAGTATGTATGCATTTAACTCCGGTCAGATTTTCAAGGGACTATACACCTTAAGTTCTTCTTCATAAAAACATATCTAGCAGAAACAAAGTTTGATGAAAAAACTTCTTCTTAAAAATCTAAAGTAAATTCGTAGTAAAAGTATTTCAAATAAACCATTTACAGGCACTTTTGAAATGTCAAGAAGTCAGTCAGTCAGAAAAAAAAGTGATGCTAATTACACATTCCGAAGCGTAGATCCCTATGGAGTAGAATGTGCAAGAAACTCCATGGGCACTCTTTTCAAGCATGTTTTGTAATAACAAATATCTCTGTTGATTTTAAAATAGAAAAAAACATTAAACTTATCGTCTAAGGTAAGTTACAAAAAGAAAATGGTTTAAGTTAGTTAGAGACGGGTACAAAATGACCCCGATATCGACACGTCCTAGCTTTCATAAAATATTCCGATCGGACGAAGAAATGGATCGCTCGATTTACTGCTTTGATACTGAAAAAACATTCATTACAGTTTTCATGAGCTCGAAAGAAAATTCCTTTCCTTGAATAGATTGACACGCAAGAAAAATAGGAACTCATCGGATTGTGGGATCTTTCGAAAGAATCACCATGGTCCAGGAACGCAAAGGGAACTGAGTGAACACAGGTGAGTTTCGGTCGGTAGAAGTCTGACATGCCTTCACGCCCCACCCAGGGCGGAATGATTTTTCAGCTAAAAAAAGGTCTTAGCAATCGGACCAGCCCTCCTAGCTGAGTAACAACCGTTTTGTTTCGATTCTCTTTTCGTTGATCGCCTCGAGTCGGCCACACCTCCTATTCCTTTGTTCTGACCACGTGACTGAGCGTTGAAATGACGTCAGAATAAAGGAATCGGAGGCGTGGCCTACTCGAGGCGAGCTACCCTTTGCTTGTCGTCCACTAGTCATGCCTACGATAGTCAAAAATCACCCTGCGACTATCTTTCTGTATTTCCACACTAAGTTAAAGCACAAACCATCACGAACACCAAGAATATTCTTGTGGAAATTCCGAAAGATTCGAACAAATATTATGATTTGTAAGCCAGTACCATACCGACAATTCCCTTATCCTTTGGCTGGCTGTTCTACTGATGGTTCATTGAAGTTTCACTTGCCTTGGAGTTCTGCCAAGTTCTGCGCGAATTTTATACGTGCCATCCAAGATGAGGTTGGATATCGTTAATGCTGAATAAACGAGCATCTGGGTTTAAAATTGATGTAGACTAGATAATTTATTTTGAGTTTGGAGTTTGTAGACTAGGTTTTATTTTATGAAAAAATGGCGTTTTCATAAAAAGACTTATTTTACTAGGATATCTAGGAGGACTTTTTTATGGAGTTCAGAGCTTTTACGACTCTTTAGACGTGCAGGTATAAGTTGATGTATATGCAGGGAATGCTTTATGCGATTTACGACCTCTTCAAAACACAGTGCAGAGGACGAGAGATGCGCGCTGTGGAAGCAGAAGCAGCCAACTCCTACACATTTCATCACACTGTCAGAACATGCCCTCATACCTGGACGCGAATTGCAGTGGCCAATCTGGAAATCTCTTAACCGACTGCGGACTCAGGTTGGCCGCTGTAAAAACAATTTGGCCAAATGGGGCTTCCTCGACCTATCTCTAACACAGTACCAGTGTGGAGCCGCTGCACAGGACATGCGTCATTTGCTATGCTTTCCATCCTGCACAACCACCTGCAGTTTTCATACGATGCCAATAACAGAGCCGTAGAGGTTGCCAAATACTGGTCAGAAAAAAAATTGTTAGAGTACATCGACACGAAAATAAGAAGAAGAAGAGTTAAAAAGTAGAAGCGTTAAACCAATTTTTTATTATTATTATTGATCGGCGTGCGCTTGACTACTATCCCACCCGATGATAAGCTATGATGTAATCAAGAAGGAGCACGCTTGCCTAGAAATAACATACTCACTCTTGATTTAAGACCCCTAGGTGGTAGCTATCAGGAAACACAGACTCCGGCAGGAAATTCCACTCCTTAGCTGCACGCATAATGAATGTGTCCCCAAAAAGCTTTGTATGTATGGTTTTTTTTTTATGGTGGGAAATCATCTAATGACTTCTCCAGCTCTAGGGCGAAGTGGAAGGGTGTGTCAGACTTTTATTGACTAAAACCACACCTAACTTCCTTTCCGAAGCGAACCCAAGGCTCCAAAAGGCTTCGGTCCTGCTAGGCTCCTTCGGTTTTGCTGACGGGTGCTTGAGGAACACAACGCGCCACCGACGTCTCGGGCTCAATCCGAACGGTTACCGGCCACCCGGATGGCGAGCTACTCATTGTTCGTCGTCCGTAATCCTACGCTTACACTGCATATGTATGAGGACATCCTTTAATAATTACTCTTCTCAAAAAAAAAGCAAAAAACTATTTATTATAAAGCTATTTATCATATAGTAAAATAGTTTTTACGAAAACAATTTTACTCCTTCAAATTCATTTTCTTCCTCTGTGTTCCCTCCTACCTCGGTGCTCACAATCAATATCCCGTCAGTATGCAATGCGTCGACGTGTATGCAGTTTGCATGTTAATGACTCAATCTTAGATCTCGCCGTGACCGCTCGTTCCATTCTATTGTCTGACGTTACTAGTGGCGCAGTACCAAACGAGGATTGGATACCCACACAACGTGTCTCAGACATCGCATAAAAAATCGTCTATGTCGGATATATCCGACCAACACTCTCGCGTTTATTCCTCCAGGGTCGCACTTCTGTCACCTATGGGGATTGAATAGCTAAACGAGATGGAGTACCCAGTCGCAAATGCACGTCCCTGGCGAATAGGGCACGTAAATACTCCAAAGTAAGCGGTTAAAAGGTTAAAAAAAAAATTGATTAATTTTTTATTTTGAACTCTATAAAATCGCTATTTTTTAATTAAAAACACAATGTGAATAAAAATAGGAGCAGACTGCTCAGCTAAGCTCAGATGCTTAGGTGAAAAAAGCGAATTACATATACCTACATAAACTTTCATCTTTACAAAATTAGTGTGCTGAACAGTACAACGATTTTTTGGGTATAATAAAGAGTAATCTATCTATCTATCTATGAGGTACGTTGTCTGGAAGGGCCATTCGTTGGTTAAGAATTTGCTTGAGAAATATAATTGATAGATTTTATTTTAATTTTGAAAATACAAAGTTGAAAACATCAGCTAGGAAACATCACATTATGCTTGCTTTATTATTATTATTATTTATATTCTTACAGTTTATATGATTTTTAATATTATAAACAATTTCCAAAAAAACAAAAAAAAAAGATACAAGAAAAAACTGACGACTTGAGAACTTCTTTCAGTTCTTAAGTCGTCAGTTTATTTTTTTGTATCTTGTTCAGCGATACCTTCGTCATATGAGAACCGATTTTGGTGATTATTTTTAAGTGTAGAAGAGTTTGTCTGTTAGGTTGTCCCAATTAATTGCTGAAGAACATCGAAGAAAGACCATACACTTCAATAAATGATACCAAATCTCCCGAGATTGCTTAACATATCTACTGCAGGTGTTAACTTAGAAAGGCAAAAAGCCGCATATATTTTAAATTCTAAATCTCAATCCGAAAAGGGTTGAAATTCAAGTCAGTAACAGGAGTACAGTCAAACGTTCGTCGGACCCACACAGTTTGCAATTAGACGTTCCGATAGCACAACGTTTAACATTTGCAATGTCGTCCAATGTTCCCAAATTCTAGGATTTATACCGACTAGCACGTTCTCTCCAGATTGTCTAAAATTTATCGAGGCAAACCAGTTGGAGCAAAAGTTGGTGAAACGTTGAAAATGTCTGTTATTTTCTGTGGGTAACTTCATTGGGTAGGTTTTGCTTTAGAAATGCCGAATGTGATTTTGTGTCTGGTTTTCATTCAACAATGAACAGTTTTACTATCTCATTATTTTCTAAAAATAGCTCCCTTGTATTTCAAAGTACTCTTCGGGATCGTTCGAAAAAGTTACCGTTGCCCTGGCACGCAAGGGCAAATGAACGAACACACGGTGGGTTTTAGTCAGTAAAAGTCAGATACGCCTATTCGCTATTCAGAGTGGGGGAAGTTATTTAGTGAATGAAGACAAAAACCTAAAAAAAAAAGTGACAAAATTCCTCGTCGCCAAGTGCTGCACTAGCAACTAATGCTAGTGCGGCCAATTTTGATCAATTTTACGGTTTTTAGCAGATATTAATAAAATAGCTTTTATTTCCTTAACTTTGTAACATTATTTTGTAAAAACCAAACAAAAGATAAACTAAATAATAAAATTATAAAACATGGAAATTATAAAAACGGATAAATATTATTCCGGTCGGTTGCGTTCTCTTTTGGGTATAGGCCTCTTCCAAGGTTTTCCAGTTGGATCTGTCCCTGGTCTCGTTAATCCAGTCAGCAGCAGATATCTAGGTACAAAATATTCTTCAAGATCCAACAGGAAAAAATAACAGTCCACCTCAATCCATTACAAAACAAACTAACCTGGCTTCACACGATGTCAGCTAACTACAAAACACACAAGGAAATAGCGTTTAAGCCACTAATTCCTTGACCAAACACTATGTTGTGTTGACCTGTTAGCAGGCACTAATAGATACGGTCATTCGTTCATTCTTCGTTCATTCACTCGTACGTAGTAACTTACATAATGAATGAATCATAGTACAATGGAAGAAGACTTATATGTTTGTTAAGATATCAAAGACTGATGTTTTTACCTCTTGGGGATATCATTGTGTACGTCTTTCAAAATATAAAAACATTGAGATTTGTGAAAAATTTTGCGGCTTGCCCGACTCATTCGTGGTCTGTTATTAATGTAAATTTGGGCTGATGACGAGTAACTATTTGTTAATACTGCGTACATTGAAGAACTGGAACAATTTGTCTGCTGTGGTCTTCCCGTCCGATTATAATTTAGGTGTCTTAAAGGCTACAGTGAAGTATGCTGTTAATAAAATTGTGCGCTTCACCATCAATCCTGCACAATCCCAATGCTCCTCAATACCTTCGTGAACGCTTTGAGTACCTTGTGCCGAGGGGTAAACCCTGTCGCACTATCAATTCTCTTCTCCTTCGTACTCCACGTCATACTTCTAGCCGCTATGATGGCTCCTTTAGTGTAACTGCTGTGCGTCTTTGGAACGCTCTCCCACATTCCCTTCGCGACAGCCCTTCTCTGGACGTCTTTAAGAGGAAAATTAAAGAGCACTTCCTTTCTCAATTGACATAGTATTAGTATATATTGTTATATATATTAAATCTGTATGTATATATATATATATATATATATTAGATGTATTTATGTATGTTTATGTTGTACACTGGATCCTACCCTCGATTGTGATCTCTCTCTGTCACTCAAAGGTTTGCTGGGAGAAAACTCATTGTTGAGTTAAGCTCGCCTTTGTACATAAATTGTCAAATCCATGTATTGTAGTTAAGTTTTGTGTGTACAATAAAGAATATAAGAATCAATAAATGCATCACTGCTTTAAAAACATGTATCACTATTAAATTGTGGTAAATTGTGCAATCGTTTAGCACGATTTTCATTTTAAAACTATTGAGCCGCAAACCCTTCATTGGGTATACGACGAAAACAATAAAGACGAAAAAAGGGATGAAGAGACCACTTCTGTCCAAATTAACTTCCACACGAACCAGAGGTACTCAAAGCAAACTAACTCAAGTTAAGCCTTTAGCAAATATAATGAGAATCGAATGCCCCAAACTGTACAGATATACTTCTGAAAAGGATGCCTTTCCAATCAATTAAGTGGAAAAATCCTTAACACATGATGTCCGCACTCTAAAACCCTAAAGCGTTTGGGTGAGTGGCTAATCCCAGAAAATAGTTGTTGGTACAAACTGTAAGAAAAAGTGTGAACTTGACAGAAGAAAGAAGGTAAAAAAATGTTAGGAAATAAATACATTTTTTGTTATACTACTAGCGCTATCTATCGCACTAGCTCCGTACTCAAAATATGCACTGTATAATAATAATAATAAAGTTTATTTAGTAATATAGTTACAGAAATGTACACAAGTAGATATAACCAGTGGGTAGACTTAATCTAGGCATTACTGTGTGTCGCAAAAATGTCTGTACTTAATTATAGTAACCCTACTTCTTAAACTAGGCTATCCTGTATTTTAAGAGAGTGTCTAGCTTATTAATTCACCATTTTTATACAACAGTGGACATATATAGACGTGGAGTTGCGGACATTAGTCTGAAATACAATAGCGCTATCTACCGATTATAAGGATCAATCACATAATACCAAATCCGATATTTACTAAGTACATCGTATGTGTAATAATGTACTGAACATTTTTTTTTTAATTATTAAAATCCGCTTCATTCTAGGCGTGTTTCTGGAACTAATACATTAGAATTGCTGTATCTTTTTTTTTTTAAATTGATATAAACCAGTGCTTGACTGCGATCCCACCTGATGGTAAGCGGAGATGCAATCATTGATGGTCAGGCGCACTAGTTTATTAAGAGCCTATTCACTCTAGCCTTATAGACACCTAAATTATAGTTGGACGGGAAGACCGCAGCAGGCAAATTGTTCCAGTCCCTCGATGTACGCGGTATAAACGACGAAGCGAAACACTTAGTCCGGACCGTTGAAGTTTCAACAACGTAAGGGTAATTTCTTCAGAGTATTTACTATTTTTTTGGACGCTATAAGTCTCTACAAAAATCATGACTGATCCTTATTCTGAATATAAGTTGTTTTTTTTTCGTATTAGTTTTTCAGTTTTACTGACGCAAACGTTGCCTCTTATGCTTTAGACCAAACTCATAGGTAACACTCGGACCCACAAGATTGCTTTTCGAGTGCCATTACAGTGCTCCCCAAAATGTGAGGCTTTTATTAACTGATGTTTTATTTTACATTCTATTCGTGTATGAGCCGCCTTATCGATTTGGAAGAAGACTTTCGAAGTCCTTTTAGAACAGTCATAATGGTGGTGATTGGGTAAAGTGTTATTGTATGTGATCAAGAGGTTACTAGGGGTTTAAATTAGAGGGGCTGTAAGAATGGGAAGGAAATGGACTATAATATATACACCCCTATTTTTTATGTAGTACAAAAAAAAAAATGGGGCTCTATCCGTACCCGTTACTGATCATATTTTTGTAGTCAAAAGTAAAAAAAAAGTAATCCCAAATTTGTCCACGAAATTTCGTCATAATTGGTAAATTCATAATTGAATCAATTATTTCTGCTAGAAAATACTACGCGCAGTATTTTCTCATTTCGATCGTCATTTAGTCATTCATAATCAATAGCATGTACAATATTTCCATAAATTGAGTGACATTTTGGGATATAAACAAACGCTATTAACTTTGCTGTTTATGAATATTATTTATTAAGACTTTACTTAAATAATAACAGGACCTTTTTTAATAAGTCCGTAAAGTATATGTACTAATTAAAAACAAGTGGTGTATAAAGACTGAAAAGTTGAAAGACAATCACTCGTCTTTGTATGGTTATGTGAAGAAGAGGGATAAAACGCATGTTACCCAAAGAGTTATGAGTATACATGTGGATGGATTGAGAGGACGAGGAAGACCAAAGAAAGGATGAATAGATTGTGTGAGGAGTGAGTCTGCGAGTAATTTATCTGTAATATGTATATATTTAGAAATATATAAGTATGTTTATCAGTTGTCTAGTACTCATAACACAAGTTTGCTTGATTTGGAACTACTGTCTAGTTCCAAATCAAGTAGATCGTCGTGTGAAAGTTGTAGAATATTATTATTAATTTGACTAAGTGCAATAAAGAATGTCCAATTTTAGCAAATACCATTCCTTGACTTAATAATGCTCCCAAATGCTAAAAACAACATAAAAGTTAAAGTTGAGATTGGCGCCATCTAGTGAAAATGCTTAGAACCATAATTTTTACCCTAATCAGTCGATGCTGTAAATGCTGTCTCTATTCATGGGAAAAAAAAAAACCTGTGAGATAAAAGGAAATGAACAAGAAACACCTTACATTTTTAACACCAAACAAGTAATACCCTAAAACCTTTCGAACTTACAGTTTCATTCAACTAACCCTCCATTGTAACAACCCCCATAACATTGCTTACACGTGCGATCCCAACCCTCCCAACGCCGATCATCAAAATGCAATTACAGAAGCAATAACAAATACCAATAACAATAATACTTTTCCTCCATCTCAAAGATTCAATATCGCCGACAACTTATCAATGAACAGATTACATTAAAATAAATCCTTTATTGTAGATTCGATAGCACTCAAAGTTAATTAATGCCGTGATGAATCTGAGTCCTTTGCTTGACAAAACACTTCAGTAATAGTGTCGCTTAACGTCTCCACGTTCCCGGAATGTTCTATTTTCCCGGGATTTAAACAGGATATTTCCCAGAATAATGGGTCTTTGATCTAATGTCCTGATTTTAAAGATTTTGTGAGTCTGTTGAGACAATGATATCTGTGATTTCATTTTGATTTTCTTCACTTTTTTATAGCGAATTGGTTTTGAATGTGTAAACGCGTGTTTTTACTGGTATACTTAATTTCTATTAACAAATGATTAATTCAAATTAATACAAAAATAAGCTCGACGATGACAAAAAGACAATGGTGGACATCCCACCTATATGCGCCAAAGGTTTCGGGAACACATTATTCGTACAGCTAAGCCCCACTAGCCAAGTTACGATCGTTTCGTTTGCGTCGAACGCCTCGAGTAGGCCACACCTCCGATTCCTTTGTTCTGACGTCATCTCAACACTCAGTCACATGGTCAGAACAAAGGAATCTGAGGCGTGATCTACTCGAGGCGTTCGACGCAAACGAAACGATCGTTGTTTAGCTAGGGGAGAAGGAGTGGAATTCCCTGCCGGAGTCTTAAAGTCAAAAGTGAATAAGATACTTCTAGGCAAGCGTGCTCCATCGTCGACCTCATCATTGCTTACCATCAAGTGAGATACTGGTCAAGCTCCAGATTTTCAATAATTCAAAAAACTTATCCAACTATGCTTTTTTTATTTGCATTCTTGAAGGCTTTTAACTCAGTTGGTTTACTTTTTGCAGTGAGCCATATAAGACATGTGCCGCAAATTTACTCCCAAAACTTCACCAAAATTGATTCCCATGTGTTAATCAATCATAGTTTACGCTAAGTGCCAAAATAATTAGCAAGAATTAATTTAGTTCGTACTTCGCATGTACTGAGGAAACTTTAGTCCAAGGAGTAAACTACGAGATAGTACACGAGTAGTTATTACGACTAGAAACCACAAACTAAGATGGCTAGTAATTGATTTCCAGATTGTACTTGAGGGTTTCTATTGTTGTTTAACCACCCCTTCAGTATTATATTCTCATTTGTATTTCCGGTCGTTAGAACAATAAACAGACTCGAGTATGGCTATTTCATTACATTTCAATTCAAAGACGTCCACTGTTGGATATAGGCCTTCCCCAAGTGTCACCACAATGACCGATCCTGTGCGTCTCGCTTCTATTGGACTCCTACTAACCTTACCAGTTCATCGGTCCATCTTGGAAAGCCTTATATCACTGCGTCTTGCGATGTGCATTCGCCATTTCAAAATCTTTCGGCCACTTTGACCATCTGTTTCGCTAGCAATGTTCCCTATCCATTGCGACTTAAGTATGGTGATCCTTCGGCTATGTTGTTAACTTTGGTTCAACTGCTGATATCTTCATATCTGATTCAATCACGCAAGGAAACTTCAAACATAGTTCTTTCTATTGCCCTTTTAAAATAAAGTCATTGATTTTTTCTCACTAATATTATTAAGGCGAAAATTTGCATGTTACTTCCTCAAGCTGGTAAATGAGATCTGGCACACGGATAGACCATGTCCTAGAATAGGACATAGGAAGCTTTTCGTTCCCTGAATTTGTTCCTTAAGAACAATTTGCCTAATAAACGCAGATGAAGCTGCTGGCAGAAGCAAGATTATAACTCATTCATGATATGCTTTTCAAAGTCACAAATGCATAAAATAATCATGCCCTTGCGAACGAGACTAATCATCAAGCAAAACAAACCTCATAACGATGTGACAACAAACACAAAACAAAAGGAGAGGACTCAAAGAAGAACCAAGTTAATAACATATCTTGCACTTTGACCTGCAAAGCATAAACAATTGACATACTATTAAGCGCTGCTGAAATTCATAAAAGGAATATACGCATGAATATGGAAGTGCTTACATCATCCCGACATCCATCTCCCATCCCGGTAACAGACAGCACTATCCTGGAATTAATTGAAAACGAACATTACCGTTCAATGGAATAACAGAGCACTGTAAATGTTAATATGGACCCTTTGGATTGCTCGCTGACTGTTTTAGATTGTAGCTTCCAATACGGTGGGTGAAATGGGAATGATATAACATTACCATTACCATTCGATTCTTACGTTAAGAGATATTGATGAAATGATAATAGAGGGGCCTGTGTGAAAATATATAATCACGGAGTTGGGAGATATGTGATTTGATCCAATTTAAGGATACGGTTTACGAACGCATCGTTTTGGTATAATCGCTTTCGTAGTGGATACTTAGAATTGAAGAATGATCCACGAGGAAGTTACTAAGGTAAATAATGATGAATTGAAAGTGATGGTGGAAGCCGATACACATAAAACTGTAGATTTTAGACTTGCACTTTGTTATTTTTGTCCAATTGAACTTGAAATAGTTGATCCAATCAGTGAAAGGAAGACAGTTTTTATGGAAGCAAAACTTGTAAGATTTCTATCTCGCCAAGTTGCTAGCCTGTCGGTTTTTTATCGTTTACATTTCGGAGAGTGTGCACTGGAATTGTACAATCTAATTCCGCCAAGTCCGTTTCATCATCGCACCAAACGTACGGCGTTGCGCCACCGGTACATGGAGGACCTCCCACCCATACGCACAAAGCGTTTTGAGAACACATTTGTTATGCGTACAGCCAAGGAGTGGAATTCCTTGCCGGAGTCTGTGTTTCCATATAGCTACAACTTAGGGGTCTTTAAGTCAAGAGTGAATAGATTACTTCTAGGCAAGCGTGCTCCATCGTCGACCACATCATCGCTTACCACCAGGTGAGATGGTGGTCAAACGCGAGGCTATCATTAATAAAAAAATAAATAAATCTTCAGCAAAAGGTTATAAAAGCTCCAAAACAAAAGCCTATAATCATGCTGGCTAAATATAACCAAATTCTTGAACAGGAAGTCAGCAAGATTCAACATCCTATATTCCTGTATATACTCGAATTAAGAGGCAATCCATTACTTCCATCGCATAAAGAATTATCCCTTCAAACGCTGGCGAAGGATCCTCAGGTTTATCGGAGTTCAGCTCCAATTATTCCCTTTTGATGTCAAGCCCTTGTACCAAGAGCCAAAGGCTTCACAGAATTCGCCTGTTTAATGTTAAGTGTGTCGGTATTTCGGCTAAATGGATTCCGTAATAGGGAGACGGGATTTTAGAATATATGTAATGTACTGAGTGATTTTGGCTTTTGTTGTGGTTATACAGATTGTTCCAATTTCATATACCATTAGATATTCGATACTGATATTTTGTCTCTGTTGTCATACGTTTAGATTGAATTCTAGTTTATTTGATCTATGTTTAATAACTCTACTCAACTTTTGAAATTGTTATCAGAGTCCTTACTGTTTTTATTATTTCTTAATTTAAATACAAAATGAATCCATAAATAAAATTTTTTCACCTTATCTCAGTTTCAGATAATGCACTTGGAAAAAATATCTATCTACAGCCGAAACTACTTTTGGATTTCCGAAATTCACCCCTAATGGGAAAACACTAGGTTAAAAATTTTATATGGAGAACTCTTCTTTCCGCCCAAAATTAAAAAATATAAAAACAGTGAAACCCTGACGTTTAAACTAGTCTAGTCTTCTATATCTCTATTTTCAAATGTGACATTAAATTTAAAAAAAAATACAGTTTTCTTTCAACATAATTACTTTATAGTATAAATCACATCAGATACTTTTTTACTGTCAAGTTGTGTAATATATCCTTTCAGAAAACCACCGTTTTATCTTTCTGCATTTGAAAAGATTTATTACCTTTCCGCATAATCTAATTTAATTTTCCCTCTGCTCGTAAATTGCTAATAACTATTTCCACTTATCTTCTAGCTCAGACATCCCAGCTTACTTTACCTCGCTATCCATATTACTAATTACATTCCATTTGAAACCGCTGGGGAAAAACTCTGCACGCAAAACGGCAAGTGCTCTTCAAACGACTTTGATCGCATTCTAGGAAGCCTTTGGTACCTAATTGATACCGAAAGTTGCTTGCTAACTTGCAAATTGAACAGCAACTCAGTTATCAGATGTACTTGGTTTTGTATAAACTGACATACTATTAATGACGATTGTTAAAAATTTTTAAAATTGTTTTGGTTACTTAACTAAACCTGTTTGGGAAGGGCTACCAAAATGGTTTGAGATGCGCGACCAAAAATTTTTTCAATGAGGAAATATTATAGGGAACCATATAGTGATGTTGATATTTTCAACGAGGGCTTATCTAAAAGTTACATTATTTGATGAAGTGGAAAGAAATGGCCAACAGAACTTCACACTCACATAGTATCACAATGAAGATAGTTAAGCGATTATGACAATACAAATAAACAAATGGTACTGAATAGTTATATTGAAAATGGTATCATCGAAGTGATCTGAAGTATTTCCTTTCAGGGAAAAAAAAATTGCAAATCAGCCCATAAACGACGGAGTTCTGAGGTAACAAATATAAACATAAATACAACCGAATCGAGAACCTCCTCCTTTTTTGAAGTCGGGTAAAAATTATTTGTATGCGCAACCAAAAATATTAGGTGAAACCGCAATGTCACGTGGTCAACCCTTATATTTTGAATTTCGAACATCAATATGGTTGATATAAAATCAGTTGGTTCTACCTTCGTCTGTTAAATTTTGTAAATATACCAACCAGTAAATATAAATATATAGAAATTGATTTAATCAACTTGGGAGTCAGACGCTAAGGAGTATTCTTTTAGATTGAAAGGTAAATTGAAAAGGTCTATAAAAAGGAAAGGGAATGTCTATAAAAAAACATTTAATAATAAATAAATAGCAATGCCTTCAAGTTTATTTTTTTATTAATTCAAATTAATCGTTTGTGAATATAATTCAAGTACTTCTTCACAAATAATTGGAGCTTTTATAACAAAAATATTACACTCAATTAGCGAAACCAATGGGAACGTAAATCGGAAGAGTGTATACACAAATATTGACAAGTTATTTCCAATTTTATTCCTTAAGCATTCAATTGGAAGCAAGCACCGCTTTTTCTTTAACTTTTATAATTTACTGTCTTTGAAGTAGTTGATACTCAGTATATATTTGATTTTCTTGTTTTTTCATCATTTAATAATGTAGGAAATTGATTTATTGTCGTGTTCTGTACATATTTTTTTTTAGAACTTAGAGTCGCGGTTTGTTATATTGACTTCTGTAATGTTTGTTTATTAATCTTCATGCAACATTAAGTACAAAGGCGGATTTAATACCTTAGGCATTCTCTACCAGTCAACCTAGGGTGGTGAAGGGATAACATGGTAGGTGCATAAAAAGAAAATTTTATACGAAAAACAAGAGTAAAAAAAAAGTATGCATATAATTCAAATGCACATACATATATATTAATATAAAGTAACGAAAGAAGTTTTGAGACGAATCTGCTATTGCTAATAATTAATACCCATATTTATTCCATTTAGGCAGATTTTTATTTATATAAATAATTACATTTTTAAACATTCCTTAAATACACTTGGTATAATAATAGCCCGCAGGTATCGGAAACTGGGTACACGCTAGTGGTGGTCAGAGCTCCAAAGACAAGAACCTGGAGTAATTTGTCTGCCTGTTGGTCTAGTGGTTAGTGGCCCTGACTGCTAAGCCGGAAGTCGTGGGTTCGATTCCCACCCAGGAGAAATGTTTCTGTGATGAGCACGATCATTTGTTCTGTGTCTGGGTGTAATTTATCTATATATGTATGTATTTAGAAATATATAAGTATGTTTATCAGTTGTCTAGTACCCATAACACAAGTTCTGCTTAGCTTGGGACTAGACGGCGTTGTGTGATAGTTGTGGAATATTATATTATTATTATATTTATTTTATTATTCGTATTTCCTTGAACCAGCTACCTAATGAGAGCCTACTTAGGTGTGGTTCAGGCTCATGGCTATTAAGACATTGGTGGACGCAACTATCGGCACAATGACCGATAAGACCATATTCTCAATGTCAACAATCTCGTGGGCCTTTTTAATTTTATGATTATCTTTTAGTTTTATAAATAGAAGTTCCTTGGGGTTTCAAGAAATCGGATGGTAGTAGGTGATGCTCTTCCCAAAGCTTTATTTTTTCTTTAGGTGGCGGGTCATCGATGGCCTGTGTGCTACGATTTGCAGTGGCTTATATGGAAAGCACTAAATCGGTTGCGCAAAGAGCAATGGAAAGGGCTATGCTCGGAGTTTCCTTGCTTGATCGCGTCAGAAATGAGGATATCCGCAGAAGAACCAAGGTTACGGACATAGCCCGAAGAATTTCCAAACTTAAATGGCAGTGGACAGGGCACATTGCTCGCAGAACAGATGGTCGATGGGTATGAAAGGTTCTGGAATGGCGACCACGTACCGGAAGACGCACCTTTGGAAGGCCTCCCACAAGGTGGACCGATGACCTGGTGAGGGTCGCGGGAATCCGATGGATGCGAGACGCACAGAACCGGTCATTGTGGCGACATTTGGGGGAGGCCTATGTCCAACAGCGGACGTCTTTGCGGCGGACGCTGAAATGATGATGATGATGAAATCGGTTGCGAACCCAGGTAGGCCGCTGCAAACACAATGTGGCAAAATGGGGTTTTATAAACTCGTTGAATACTCAATGTGATTGCGGTGCTCCTGTTCAAAACATGAGCCACATGTTGGATTGCCCCAAGTGCCCAAACACCTGCACTTTGGAGGATTTGATGAGTGCTACCGATGCTGCTATTAATGTAGCCACCTATTGGGCCCAAACAGTTTGACGAGGTTACCATCGAATCGAAAAGAAGAAGAATAAAAGTTCCTAATCGGACCTTGATTACCTATCTTTAAAACTTCTTACAACAAAACACTTGAATACAGTACTATTTTGTATGCAACCATTCGAACCATCTTTTTCTATACAAACAAATGTTTCCTGGATTCTTTTATCCGCATCACGAAGTCACGTGTCACCTTTTCAAGTTCCCTATGTATTATGGTAATATGTGTCTGTTGTTTTTGGCAACGCCATGTGTTTGACTGGATACGATTTCTGTTACACATACGTAACCATATGATCCTATGCTTCGGTGCGAAAAATATTGTATGTTTTGGTGCATGAATTTCCTCTAAAGGGTGACTCAACGAAACATAGCATTTTGATCACGTTTATTGCCATTGTTTCACTTATAACGCGTGTTCGTCGTATCTTGCCTTAATTAAACTGCATAATAAGCATAATCAGCCTTTTAATGTTCCCACTGTTGGGACTCAGGCCTCCTCTCTAGGAGAGGGAATGTGCCGTAGTCCACCACGCGGCCCAGTGCGGGTTGGTGAATGTCACATGACTTCGAATTTTTGTTTCTAGGACATGCCGGTTTCCTCACGATGTTTTCTTTCACCGTTTTGAGAGCAGAGGTGATGAAATAAATTACACAAAGTAATGTGCCTGGCAAACTCGTAAGCCGTTACCACTCGGCCACCACTGCTCTAATTAAACTGAGTATTTATTAATTAATCTAATATTTTTTTTGTTGTTGTTGTTTTTTTTGTTGTGTTATTTTTTGTTTTTCTTTACTTCTTATGGTAAAGTATTTTTTATCATGAATATTTTTCATAGTATCAAAAAATAGTTTGTTTTAAAACACTCTAAGATAGATCTCATAAATTGTATGATTTTTTTTATTTATGTTTAAGCCGTGTACTTCCTTAAGTGACAAGTTCACCGTAACTACACTAATATTATAAAGAGGTAAAGTTTTTTTCTATGTTTGTAGGAGGTAATCTCTGAAAGTATTGCACCCCTAGGCAAGTTTATAATCTGCAATCGTTAACGCTAGTCGAAAACAAAACAAATGTGTGGGAATGGCATCATCTCAACGTAAAGTCACGTGGTCAGAACAAACGAATAGTAAATTCGTAGCCAAGTTCACATCGTTTAAAATGATAGAATGAATTGTTATCGTTTCTACAATGTTCAACGCTACATCCTTTGTTATACAAACGCTACATTGTAGAACGAGCGGCCGACTCAGACACGTCAACATGGCTACCAAATTATCATTTTCTACAATTGCTGACACCGAGGCGTTACCGACTGGAGAACGGAATTCGACACGAAACGGTTGTAACTTGGCTAGGGGGGCTGGACCGATAGCAAATTTTTTTCAGCGATAGAAAGCTGCGTTATTTCTGAGTGACATAGGCTATATTTTTTGGGCAAAAGGTATTTTTTTTATATTATGTAATTAGTGAATAAGTCGTTAAAGTTCCTTATAAGTAAATAAACGCATAAATCTTGGTCGTTCTTGCCGTTAAACTGTACGAGTGTTAAATTTTTGGGATTGAAATAACATGAAGATACTATCTCTACTTAGAAGTCTTGAATCAAGATTAATTTGTCCCAGTCTCCCATCCGAAAATTGTCCAAAGTCATTACTTACAACAAACACAATTCCTTCATAACTCGTTACTTTGAAGACTTCGAAAATCAATTCCCTTATTTGTTACTTTGAACAATTGAAGGGGTATATTTAATAAAGAACAAAAATTGGAAATATCTACGAAATATCAAATCAGAAGATCCAAAGGGAACTGGAACAAACATTCATTCTCGGAGAGGAAATTTGATTAGAACTTGAATTTTATTAGGCAATTAAACTTCACAAAAAAAAAAAATGCTTGAAAAAGGACCTTTTTTCAATTCGAAAATGGGGACCCTTCGTTTCAATAATCTTTTGTTTCTGATGAATATTTTTGGGACGAATCTGTGAAAGTGATTAATATCTTTAATTTTAGAATACGAGGGTACCAAACTGATGTTACCGTTCCAATTTTCAATTAAAGAATAGTACATTTACACGTGGGAAAAAGTAATTACGAATAAAGAGAAATTCGTACGAGCCGTAGGCGAGGGTGTCATGGAGTCGAGTGCTACAGTGACAAATTGCGTTTTTCAATACGCTTACGAAGATATAAATAAACGAAGGTTGACGAGCGATTCGTTGGGGTCACTTAGCACACAGTTTGATACGAAAAATATTATAATTAGTGGTGGGGGCAACCGAGTGCACTTTTCCGCACTAGTGCGAAAAACAGTACACTGCTTGCCTTAAAGAGGAGTGAGAGCGGGTTTTCAAAAATGTCTATTAATCTATTAAAGTCGTAATATTGGTCATGAAAAAGAAAAAATAAAAGGAAATTGTTTTTTTTTATAAAACATCAAAAACACAGGTTTCCGTCCCAAACAGAAGTGTTGCTTCAAAGAAGTCTCCTCAAACGAAAAGAGTTTGAACAAAGGAACAAAAATCTGAAATTTTCAGGAAATATACCTCGATTTAATCTCCATTGTTGTGGATCCTCGTTAAGATTCGAGTCGGTTGGACAGAAGTAATTCACAACGTTCATTACAGTAACGAACGATCTAGCACAACGTAGAAAAAAACGAAGGTTAGTTTCATAGAATGGATGGACCGGGACCGAATAAAATAAATACAGTTTTTTAGTAACTGTACTTTAATGCATTTTTCCTTGTGGTCCCAAAATACTATAGAAGAAATATTTTTATAGGTAGAATTTGGGACCGCGGTCCCGGTCCCAAATACCCCTACGACCCCATAGAATGAGCGAAAAGACACGCACATAAAATAACACTATACGGCGTTATGGATACGTCGTACGCACGCGTATTTGTGTGCTTTCGACTTTTCTCGCTGGTTGTACACAATATACATTCTGTGCTTAACTGTTTTGTGGGTCTATGTACACTTTATCGCAGAATTGAAATTATTCAGTCGCGTTACAGTGGGTATCTCTGTTAGTTTGAGAAATTTAAATGGGAGCTTTGAACGCGTTGAAAGCGTTGTTACGAGTGAAATGTTGAACATTTGAGAGAGTTATACAAATTGTAATTTAGAATTCAAAAGCCAAAAACAAAAAGTGACCATGACTTTGTAAGTTATTTTATTTGAGATAAACTTCAAATGATATGGTCAATTTGAACTGCACCTAATTTTAATGATACTTCATTATGTTTGAAATATCTGTTATTTATTTATTGTGCACTCCTACCACTGTGTGGTCTTTTCTAACCCAAAGATTGACTGGTAGATTCTGTAGCTCATTAGAGCCAACTTATACCCGACCAGAACCACCATGCCTCATGCGGTTAGTATTCTTTGTATAAAGTCCTAAGGATATACGCTTACTACATCCACTTCAGAGCGACTCGCCCGTGGGCTGACCACGCGTGGACGGCAAGTGGACCACTCGGTGGTCACTCGTTGCTCGCACGCTTGCCTTGCGTTGCCTACACGCTGGTCCCAAATGCATCGTGTGCTGTCTGCGACTGATTCACGCGCGAAGACTATGCATTGGTGAAACACCGTACCCTTTTCCGTCATTCCTTGATAAATTACTAATCTAATCATGAATTCGCATCGCAATGTCCACTCCTTGAATACGAGACGTAATTAACAACACACTGTCAACTCGTGGACCACCTGTCGACGAGTGGACACCAAGTGATCAGGTGGTGCTGGTCGGGTGGGTCCATTGAGCTATGACCGCTTATGTACCACTACTGTACATTAAGTTTAAATAAATAAACTAATACTACAAAGGTGAACGTTTGTGTGTATGATTTTTACTTCTTCACGCTTGAACGCCTGAACGGATTTGAATGAAATTTAGCACAAGGGTAGAGCAATTTCTGGAATAGCACATAGGCTACTTTTTGTCCCGGGAGTATGTTTCCTTGAAATCATTTGAAAGAAGGCTATAGTCTATATAACATTATGCTAAAACCTGTGGGAACAGAGTAGTAACCAAAGCCAGGAGTGAAACGCAGTTCTACTGCCATATAAATGATAAAATCGAAACAAAAATACTAAAATCACATCTTCTAAGCGTGTCGATGGCAAAACTAATTAAATTCCTTGCCTGGCCCAGTATTCGGCCACGGCAATGCCGTCCACCGATTCTGTCATTAGATCCCTACGTGAACAAGTAACAGGGCACGTCATGCAGGATGAAGGTGGGACATGGCCTGCAGAGAGACGCAGCACACACATTAAAGGTCAGAACCGTCCAGGAATGGGGATTCCTGGACGGTGGAGATTGTCTTTGCTGAGCCCAACCTGGGTGCGGATGGCAAACTTAAACTTAAATCACGATAAAAAAATGAATGTTTTTTTTAAGGTGGGTAATTCTATGGGTTGAGTGTGTAGAAGGGTGAAAAATACTTTACAACCTTATATCAAACAATAATTTAATTAAAATCTGCCAGGCGGTTTCGGAGGAATGCGACAGACATCAAACACCATGACAAAAGATTTTTATATACTATCTGATTTTCCATAAGATTCTAAATTCGCTACTAACCCCGTAAAATAAATGCTAATTTCTTCCCTCTACCTTTGAATTGAAATTTATTTTCAACATTCGTGGAATTACTTCATATTCTAGTTACTTGGTTATTATTGGATCAAGGGGAATGTAAGTTATATTAAATCTCTTGCAAACGGTTCGTTAGTTTCCGAGTGTTAGCTTACTGAGGTAGTCTCTTGGGTTCGTTTAGCGTTTGTATGGGTTTTGATTCATTTTTAATGGGTTTGGAGAAGTTTATTTTGAAATCTGTTGGACTCTGACCGAAACAGAGGTATCACGGCCAATCGGAATCCACATTGTTCACCTGGCGCAGGTCTTCTTCTCCTTTTTTTCGGTGGGATTATCATCCAATGACATCCCCCGCTCTTGGGACTAAAAACCCACTCCTGTTCCTTCGTTGCCTTTCATACCAGGACCGAGTCTTCCTTTCAGAAGCAGACCGTTGGCCCCAGTAGGCTTCGATACTGCCGGGCCCCTACAGTATGCTGACATCTCCTTGAGGCGCGCGTGGAACAGTACGCGCCGTCGACGACTTATGCTCGGTCCGGACGGTTACCGGATGGTCGGAAATTGGAGGCGTGGCCTACTCGAGGCGTTCGACGCAAACGAAACAATCGTAATTTGGCTAGGGGGGCAGGTTAGCTTAGAGCGACCACGTTTGCGTTTTTTTTGTTGAGGATTCCAGTCTAGCGCTTGGCTTGGTATATGTGAAGGGGCCTTTCGGAGCGTCTGGTTGAACCAGATCCACTTGAATATACTGTAATTAGACTTATTAAGTACGAGCATATGTATGTGAGCAGTGGTGGCCGAGTGGTAACGGCCCCGACTTAAGAGTTGTAGGTCGCGGGTTCAAACCCAGCCAGGCATATTACTTTGTGTAATTTATTTCATCACCACTGCTCTCAAAACGGTGAAGGAAAACATCGTGAGGAAACCGGCATGTCCTAAAACCAAAAATTTGATGACATGTGACATCCATCAATCCGCACTGGGCCCGCGTGGTGGATAACGGCCCATTCCCTCTCCTAGGGAGGAGGCCTGAGTCCCAGCAGTGGGAACATTATAAGGCCGACTATGCTATGCTATATGTATATAAATACCTTCTGATTCAAGTTGATCCGCTTAAGTTTGTAACCTTCACCTCTATTAGAAATGTATTTAGATTCAAGTATTTACTAGATATGTTGTGTACGTAAATTCCCGTGTACCTACTTATGTATTTAACCACATAGTTAAGATTGATGTTGAACTAAAGTTGGGAACATACGAATTAGAACGGTTGATGTGTTCGCGATCAAGTACAGACGCGTGGAGTTAGGTATTAAGGTCCTAGCTCTCGAGCTGTTGCATAAAATAGTGACTTTCTGAAGCCTACTCCTAGCTAACGGTCAGGTCAATAAGTAAAAAAAAATTATAAATTCATGTGTCAACATATGATTTTTTCGTATGACTAATAAAATTAAAAACATGATATTTTTTCGCTGGTTTTCCCTATTACTTTCGAACGGCTTTGATTTTTAGAATTATATTTACACAAAAAAATTACTAGAAGAACACATAATGTTCTGATTCAAAATGTACATAGTATATGTAAATCAATCAATAATTCACAAAAAAAAATGGTTTTAAAGGTCAACTGGGCTATAGGAGACGCAGGCGGCAGTTAGTACGAGTATGTATGTATTTAACTCCGGCCACATGTTCAAGGGATTATACGCCTTAAGCTAAAATGAATATAAAAAAAAAACTTTGAGAAAGACGTCGATCGTCAAATCCGACTGAGATAGGCAGAGCACAATGCTCGCAACAGATGGTCGATGAGGACTAAAGTTTATGTAGTGGCGACCTCGTACTGGAAGACGCAGCGTTGGAAGGCCTCCAACAAGGTGGACCGATGACCTAGTGAAGGCCGCGAGATTCCGATGGATGCGAGAAGCACAGGACCGGTCGTTATGGCGACGCTTGAGGGAGGCCTATGGCTAACAGTGGACGTCTTTCGGCTGAATTGATGATAATGATGACTCAGGTCTATAGTGTGGAACAGTGAAAAAAATAAAACATCTACATAAACATCATCATCTTCCTGCCCTTGTCCCATCTTATTTGGGGTCGGCGCAATACGTTTTTTTCTTCCATTCTATCCTGTCAACCGTCATACTATCACTAACTTCCTTTTCTTTCATATCACTGTTCACACAATCCATCCATCTTTTCTCAATCAAAACATCTACATAAACACAACCTCAATATAAAGTCGTGTACCGTTTAGGCGCATATTTTGACACTCGCTAGGAAATCAAAACTTATAAGGTACTTCCCGTTGACCTAGAATCCCGAAATTTGGAAAAAAGCAAGGTCTCATAACACAAGTAAAGAATAATTTGTGAGCTACCATGACGCTTTCTCTTTAAAATTCACACCCAAAACGCGTCAAAATTTGAACACCTGTGTCCGTTCCAAACACAACCCCCTATATTTGCAAACTAGAGGAGATTTAGGTCGGGTACACTGCTCTAAATCGCAATTTATAATGAATTCATGCCCTACCGACGACCTCCGGGGCTACACGGCGTTATGGTACCCCCATAGGAATGCCTGTTAGCTTTTAATTTATATTAAGTGACCCTCCGAATACCACCGAAATGTGTTTTCATTACGATATTTTCAACCTATTTGCTTGATTCTGGGAGATTTTTATTAAGGGGCATGTGCCTGTGTTATCCGAAATGCGGAAAATACAATGTTTTCTTTTTTTGCTATTTTAAGTTTTTGAAACCCTATAGACTATATATGTATTCACTGTAGTATAATAATTAGACATGTTACCGCAATAATTTTAAATAACTTGATTGAACTATCAATAAAGTTTTCATAAAATAATTATAATAATATCTACTTACATACTTTCATGATTTTATGCATGACATTTGAGAATAATGTAAACTTAGAAAAATGATTTTTTTTTTTTGTTAAGTAACTATAATTTACAGTTTTCAGATTTTTTCCTATACTCATGTTATGACACCTTGCTTCATGCCAAATTTCAGAATTTTGATTACCTTGAGAGTGTCAAAATACACGTTTTTTGCGACATACATTTTCCACAGCTTTATGGGACCGCAGACTTGAGTATGTGGTTTTAATTACAACTTGATATCTCCACGCATTCCCGAGATAAAGGGTCTTGACAGACAGACGCACAACAAAGCGATCTAAAAATCGTAAATTTCAATGTAATATGTGTTGCGCCAATTATCCGCTATAACTAATAAACTATATGTATTTAAATAACGTGTCTAGAATATTTTATATAAACTATCTAGAAAAGAAAATGGTTGGTTTCGCCTTAAAATGTTGTGGTACTCAAAAATAAATAGCATCAGATTATCGTGAAATGGGGAAAATGGGGCGGCGTGACGATTACGAAAGAGTATTTATTTTCGATTTCGAAGAATCTTGAATTCTAATGATGCTGGAAAAATGTCAAGTGCTGGCTGTCTGATAACAGTTTTAACTTAAGAATACGTTTTATCAATAAAGTACTTATTCGAGGAAATTCAAATGATGAAAGATTTGATCACAGTTTCCAAGAATCGAAGTCTTATGATGGCTGGGAAGGTTCACAAGTCGCCTTAAATGGCCTTAGGGAATATGATGAGGCCTCTATTGTATGTGTTATAGATTTTTTTAGGTATAGTAAGTAGACAACGGTTATATGTATTATCAAAATGCCAGAATATGCATGAATATGTTCTAACATTGTCGTTAGTACTGCGTACATCGAAGGACTGGAATAATTTGCCTGCTGCGGTCTTTCCGTCCTATTTTAATTTAGGTGTCTTCAAGGCTAGAGTGAATAGGCTCTTAATAAACTAGTGCGCCTCACCATTAACGACTGCATAACTGCTTACCATCAGTTGAAATCGCAGTCAAGGCCTAGTCTACACTAATATTATAAAGAGGTAAAGTTTGTTTTTTTTGTTTGTAGGAGGTAATCTCTGAAAGTACTGGTCCTGCAGCTGCTTTATTCCTAAGTGAGGCTATATTTTATGTACGCGGGCGAAGTCGCCGGCAAAAGCTAATTTATAATATAAATTATTAAAAAAAGAAATTCACTAAAAAAAGAGCGAAATATGTGCAACGAAAATTGAGATACCATATCTTGCCAAAGGGCCAGTGTTATCGAATTACTGAGTTCTGAAGGACTGTTTATCTGACCTCCAGTCAGATAAACAGTCCTTCAGAATAAACTGAAAGCTCACGGTAACATGGTGGAAAAAAGGCTAAGTCAGTAAGTTAAGAAGACCAGCCTGTCGCCATTGGCTAAACAAAAATCTAGTCTCCAAACTGCTACAGGAAACATCATTCAACCTTCAACCCCTCCCCCCGAAATATTCAAAAATTAATTTAAGCTTGACGAACAATCTTTTATTAATATAATTTTTTACACATAAATATAAAAGTCATTTTCAGCATATTTTTATTTTATTTTCTTGAACCCCCCCGACATTAGGACTTGGCTATGCTCATGGCCATGGTGCGGTTCATAGCTCACCTACGGACGTTTTAAATCCACGCAAATTTGGACAGCTTTTTGAGTATCATATGAAACTCAGCCATTCATTTGTAAAGTGCAGCGCAGTGTATCAAATAGTCTACCACGGTCTGTTAATTTAATACCAAGTGTATTGCGCTTGAATGCATCGTTTCATGTCTGAATATGTCTCAATTTATTTCGGGCATAATTATTTTATGTATATTATTTTATGTATTATACATACAAAATACGATAAACACAGAGGTGGGTGCTGTAAAACCAATGCAGCTAGATGCTGGTCCCACTGGGATCCTGATATCCAGCTACCGTAGGCGTAGGCTTGCGGACGGCGAGCAATGGGTAGCACGCCGTCCGGTAACCGTTTGGACCGAACTTGAGTCGTCCACGACACGTATTTCCACGCGCGCCTCAAAGAGATATCAGCAAATCGTAGGGGCCCAGCAGGGTCGATGCCTACTGGTGCCACGGGTAGTGTGATAATGTACATGGAACGAAGGCAAAGAAGGAACAGGTAAACAGGTAACAATAAAAGTCTGGCGTTTCGACCAACAGTGATGATGATGATTTCGATAATGATTTCCCACATAAAAAAAGCCGGATGCTGGCCCAGTTCCACTACCACTAGGGAGCACATTTTTTTTTTTTTTTTACAATTATCACACAACGCCGTCTAGTCCCAAGCTAAACAGACCTTGTGTTATGGGTACTAGACAACTGATAAACATATATTTCTAAATACATACATATATATATAAATTACACCCAGACACAGAACAAATGATCGTGCTCATCACACAAGCATTTGACCTGGGTGGGAATCGAACCCACGACCTCCGGCTTAGCAGTCAGGGCCACTAACCACTAGACCAACAGGCCGGTCAATTGATTAGTTTGCAAATTACTTGTCTTTGTTTGAATACTTAATGTAGAAGCATTTTTTTCAGAGTCTAAATGGGAGTATCATATAGTAATTTATGGTTTAAGGTTAGGTTAGTTATTGGACTCAAACTCAAAACATGGTAATCCATCTACAGGCTTACCTCAACAAGCATTGCTTAAGCTTGGATTGGATGGGTTGACTCCATGTAACCTATTCACTCTTGACTTAAAGACCCTTAGGTTTTATATCAGAAAACACAGATTCCGTCAGGGAATTCCACTTTTTAGCTGTAAGCGCAATGAATGTGTGTGAGTATCTGGTTGTTATTGTTTTTTCCCTTTTTATGTAGTTGAAAGTCAAGTTTTCTGTTATATGAATGGAAGTAAAAATAAAGGAGCTATACTTGCTTATCAACATAAACCCTCGTGGTAGAAAACTCCAAGAAAAATATTCAAGATACATGCATTTTTCATCTTCACAACTGCAGTATTCTTAGAACACATTGCGAGAGGTGGTTTCACTTACATAATAGAACTTTCGCGATGTTATTACATTCAAAAAGAGTCTGTAGAAAGAAAGTATAAATGTATGTCTAACTTAAAATCGAGGGTGTAAAAAATTGTATGTGTGTTTAACTATAGTATTTTGGATATATGGGCTGCAAATTATTCTAGCGCATAGGATTGTTCGGATGAGTTATTGTGGCTTGCAAAGAGCAACTGAAGGAACACAGGTGGGTTTTAGTCAGTAAAAGACTGACACTGTCTCTGGCTCCATTTTTTTTTCGGTGCTAAAATCATTTTATGACATTCCCCGCTCTTGGACGGAGCGGGAGATAGTGTCAAACTGTTACTGACTAAATCGCACTCCTGTTTCTTTGTTGCCTTTCGTACCAGGGCCGAGTCTCCCTTTCAGAATCAGACCCTTGGCACCATTAGGCTTCGACCCTGTTGGCTCCTTACAGTTGCTGACATCTCCTTGAGGCGCGCGTTTAACACTACGCACTCCACTTAGAGCAGGAGATGTCATTTGATGATTTTCTAAGTAAAAAAGTTTTTAAGCCAAAAGATTCAAAAATAAAAAATAATTTGTGAAATCGTCAGTTCAGTTCAAGGGCTAGTGATCTCAAGAGTTATTCAATTGTCCAACCATCATACTAATATTAAAAAGGCGAATGTTTATATGTATTTATGCATGTGTATGTGTGTGAACGATTTTGTATGAGATACCGTAGTCCCTTTTAAAATAATTTCTAATTTACTAGCTTCTGTTAGTAGCTCCAAAAGTATTTTCATACAAATTTAGAATCCCATCTCGTCTCCACAAGAGGAGAGTTCATATGAAACACCAAAAAGGCACTTACAGTTTTTAAAATTTCTAAAAATACACCGCACTGAATTACACAAAAAATATATTAATAATGACGAACCTAAATAGATGTGCCAACAGTTTCACCGCTAGATATATGCAAACCGGTTCTTAATTTCGTGAAAAATAAAAAAATAAATATTTAAAATTAAGTACATCTTGCAAATAGAAAAGGTAAATTTAGCTATTTTTGAGAGATATGAACAATATTTTTTTTCTTGAAATTAAGGATAGGTTTGAAATATTTTTTAATCCAAAGGCTGTCTGGTAAAGAACGCCTGCACCCCTAGCCACGTTGATTATCTGCAATCGTTAACGCTAGTCGAACACTAACCAAATGTATGGGAATGACATCACCTCAACGTTAAGTCACGTGATCAGAACAAACGAATAGAAATTTCGTAGCCAAGTTCATATCGTTCAAAATGATAGAATGAATTGTTATTGTTTCTACAATGTTCAACGCTACATCCTTTTTTATTGCACAACGACATTGTAGAACGAGCGGCCGGCTCAGGCGCGTCAACATGGCTACCAACTTATCGTTTTCTACAAATGCTGACATCAAGACGTTACCGATTCGAGAACGGAATTTGACACTAAACAGTTGTAACTTGGCTAGGGGGGTTGGTTGCATAGGTCTGCCTCTGCTGTACATAAAGTTTGAATTAGTAAATAATACAAGATAGCTTACCCCTTCGTTGCTAAGCATGATAATAAGTTATGTATCATCGAAAACATTTGACTAAAATTCAGTATGTCCGCTACACTGGCAGAAATAATAGAGGGTAGTATATTGAGGGCAATCACGACGTTGTGCAATTTTCTATACACTGCAGGTTTTTTGCATACATCGTTATTTTGGTAGCACAAATGTCGGACAATATAATTTGAAATATGTAAATTCTTTTCCTACCAAATTATTACCCATGCAATAAATGACAATTCGTACCAAATTATTGCTCATGCCATAAATAATTATATTTAAATGACTGCTTACTAGATTTTGTTGGTTGGTGTTGCCCGCGTTTGTTTTTTTGGGATCAAAAATCATCAATCAACTCCTGGGGTGAAGAAAATCCATTCAGGATTCTTCAGTTGCCTTTTGCGTTCTAGTGCTGTACTTTTTATGGTAGAAAATTATCAAATGATTTCTCGATTCATAAAAAAGTTTTTCTGTGACATTACTACAAATTTACAGTTTTCAGATTTTTTCCTATACTTTTTTTATGAGACCTTTCATCATGCCAAATTTCAGGATACTTGGTCAACGGGAAGTACCCTATGAATTTTGATTTCCTTGAGAGTGTCGAAATACACGTTTTTTGCGACATAAATAAAACGGCCGTATCTTTTTTCCCATTAACTCAGATGTTGGATATTTTCACAGCTTTAAGGGACCGCAGACCTGAGTAGGTATATGGTTTTAATTTAATATCAACCACTGCGCCCCCGCTCAGGATCTGTTGCTCCAGAGCATGGCGCAGTGGTCGATAAACATCGCTGTAGTCTCCGAGCCGTACTCCGTCCTGCCCAGGGCCAACTGGGTGCAGGACCTGAACGGCTCGGTGACCTTAATTTCGTCGGCAGCCGCCGGTACCCCGTCCCTCGAAACCGTCACGAGGGGGCGGGGTTGCGTAGCAGCACGGTTCGGGGATATTGTAGTGGTAGGCGTCTACCTATCCCCGAACAGAACTCTCGCCGATCTCCATATCTCCCTTATGGAGCTGAATGTCGTCGTCGCTAGGTTTGGTTCCCTCCCCGTGGTCGTGTGCGGGGACTTCAATGCCAAGAACTTGGCTTGGGGTTCCCGGTTCACGAACCAGCGGGGTCGGATGGTGGAGGACTGGGCTCTGGAGACAGGCCTGGTCGTCCTAAACCGGGGTTCTGTTCCCACGTGTGTGCGGATGCGGGGCGAGTCGGTGGTGGACATTTCGTTCGCCAGTCCCGCTCTGGCACCGCGTGTCGTCGACTGGCGCGTCATGGAGGGGGTGGAGACGTACTCAGACCATCGATACATCCGGTTTGACCTCTCCACCCAGTCTTCAACCGCGCCGGTCCAACAGACCCCGTGTGGTCCGCGTTGGGCACTGAAACAGCTGGACCGGGAGCTCCTCCTGGAAGCCGCGATGGTACAGGCCTGGGTGCAAGCACCGGACAGGCCTGTCGACATCGACGTCGAGGCAGAGTGGTTCCGGGAGGCCATGTCGCAAATCTGCGACGTGGCAATGCCCCGAGTCCGGCCAGGACGTGCCCGGCGCCAGGTGTACTGGTGGTCGCCAGAGATTGCAGCACTGCGTAGCGCGTGCAATGCCGCGCGGCGCCAGTACGCCCGGCATCGCAGACGCCGCATCCGTCCACCGGATGCGGTGGCCAGAGAGGCGGAGCTGTACGAGAGATACAGAGAGGCGAGACGCACCCTCCGAACAGAGATAAAGCGGGCGAAACTAGAGGCCCGCAACGTGTGGCTAGAGACTCTGAACAGAGACCCATGGGGGCGCCCCTACAAGGTGGTGCGAGAAAAGCTCCGCCCCTGGGCTCCCCCGCTGACGCAGAGTCTCCGGCCCCAGCTTGTGGAGGGTGTGGTTAGCGCTCTGTTCCCCGCGCGAGGGGAACACTCTCCCCCGCCTATGGCTCCGCCAGCTGCGGAGTCCAACGTGGACCACGACGGCGACGACGACGACATTGCTCCAGAGGTGACCGAGGTAGAGATGCGAGTGGCGGTACGTAGGCTTAGTGCCAAGAATACCGCCCCAGGACCCGATGGCCTGCCTGGAAAGGCCTGGGTTCTGGCCATGGAGGAACTCGGGCCTCGACTAAGAGGGCTCTTTAGCGCATGTATGGAGAGGGGCCATTTTCCACTTCGCTGGAAGACAGGGAAATTGGTTCTCATTGCGAAGCCAGGGCGCCCTGCAAACTCACCGTCCGCGTACCGGCCCATCGTGCTGCTCGACGAGGTGGGCAAGCTCTTTGAAAGAGTAATTGCAGACCGCCTCGTTGCGCACCTAACACGGGTGGGGCCGGATCTTTCTGACGGCCAGTTCGGCTTTCGCAGGGCGCGCTCTACGGTGGACGCCATCATGCGCGTGCGAGCCCTCACGACGGGGGATGCGGTGTCCCAGGGCAGGTGTGTCTTGGTGGTGTCTTTGGACATCGCCAACGCCTTCAATTCTCTGCCCTGGAGTAGCATTAGGAGGGCACTCCGGTATCACCGGGTGCCTGACTACCTCTGTTGTGTTGTCGAGGCTTACCTGTCGGACAGGTACATTATTTACCCTGGTCACCTGGGTGAGTGGAAACGGCGAGAGATGTCGTGCGGTGTTCCGCAGGGATCGGTACTGGGGCCACCCCTGTGGAACATCGGGTACGATTACGTGCTGCGCGGCGATCTCCCTGACGGGGTCAGCGTAGTCTGCTACGCAGATGATACGCTGGTGCTGGCACAGGGAGAGTCGTACCAGGCGGCGGTCGAACTAGTGACACGCGGGGTTGCGACAGTCGTGGAGAGGATCCAAGAGTTGGGACTTGAGGTGGCATTGCACAAGTCCGAGGCCATGTGCTTCCACGGCCCCCGGAACACGCCACCAACGGGGTCCCAACTAACGGTAGGAGGAGTTCACATCGGCGTCGAGTCGACGATGAAGTACCTTGGACTCGTCCTCGACAGCCGATGGAATTTCGAGGAGCATTTCCGACGTCTGGCTCCCAAACTGGATCGTGCTGGGGCTGCCCTCAAGCGGCTCCTTCCCAACCTAGGGGGTCCAGACGCCTCCTGCCGGAGGCTCTATGCAGGAATTGTGCGGTCCATGGCCCTTTATGGGGCGCCGGTATGGGCGCCGTCGCTACGAAAGCGTCCGGCAGCCAGGCTGAATGCAAGCCAGAGGGTCATGGCCATCCGGATGGTGCGGGGATACCGCACAATTTCCCGCGAAGCAGCGAGCCTCCTTGCCGGCCAACCACCACTTGATTTGGAGGCAACAGTCCTTGCACGCATGCACGATCTGCGCATGGAGATGCAACGCCGGGGCGAAACTCCGCTGCCGCGCCAAGTCGCGGCATGGCGGAAAGACTTCCGGCGGGATCTCATGGTGGAATGGCAACAGCGACTGTCGCAACCCAGTGCTGGGCACGCCATAATTATGGCGATAAGACCCCTCTTTGAGGAGTGGCTGGAAAGACCTCACGGCGTCCTCACCTTCCGCATGACGCAGGTCCTCACCGGACATGGCAAGTTCGGGAGGTTCCTGTACCGGATTCGTGCGGAAGAAACGCCCGGGTGCCGCCATTGTGTGGACCGCCCGGAGGACACGGTGGAGCATACGGTAGAGGTGTGCCCCGCCTGGGCAGAGCACCGCCGTGTCCTCGCGGGGGCGATCGGCGGCAGCGATCTCTCGCGCAGGGCCTTGGTACAGGCCATGGTCCGGAGCGAGGAGGAGTGGCAGGCGGTTGCCTCCTTCTGCGAAGCAGTAATGCTAGCAAAGGAGGCGGCCGATCGCGTGAGGCAAAGGTCCTCACGCCCCAATCGCCGCCGGGATTCCGATCCCGATTTCCGGCCACCGTAGGCGCGGGCTTGCAGACGCCGAGCAATGGGTGGCTCGCCGTCTGACCGTCCGGTAACCGTCCGGACCGAGCCCAAGTCGTCGACGGCGCGTTTTGTTCCACGCGCGCCTCAAGGAGATGTCAGCAAATCGTAGGGGCCCAGCAGGGTCGAAGCCTACTGGGGCCCTGGGTAGTGTGAAAGCGAAACCCGGGGCCCTGGGACGAAGGCAACGAAGGAGCAGGAGTGGGTTTTTGGTCAGTAAGAGTCTGACACTATCTCCCGTTCCGCCCAAGAGTGGGGATGTCATTAGGATGATTTTCCCACCCAAAAAAAAAAAAAAAAAAAAAAAAAAAAAAAAAAAAAAAAAAAAAAAATCATGCCAAATTTCAGGATACTTGGTCAACGGGAAGTACCCTATGAATTTTGATTTCCTTGAGAGTGTCGAAATACACGTTTTTTGCGACATAAATAAAACGGCCGTATCTTTTTTCCCATTAACTCAGATGTTGGATATTTTCACAGCTTTAAGGGACCGCAGACCTGAGTAGGTATATGGTTTTAATTTCAACTAGATACCTCCACGCGTTCCCAAGATAAAGGGTCTTGAGACAGACAGACAGACAGACGGACAACAAAGTAATCCTATAAGGGTTCCGCTTTTTCCTTTTGAGGTACGGAACCCTAAAAAACTGCTCAGGCTATAATTATTTCTTGTAATCGATATGGTAATGTTTATAGTTAGAAACTTTGCCCGCAGTGCATTTAATCGTAGAGTCTGCATAGTATGATGCATTAGGTACATATTTAGTTTTATTTAACTTTCCTTTTTTGGTAGCGTGCGTTATATTCAGACGGTGCGGTGGTTCTAATGGTTTTTACTGAGAGACACAGTTTTATAAAGTATATCTTTTTATTTGATATGTGTAGCGTTTTGCTTTTTTTATGTGATGTGTTAGGGGTGGGAATAGTCATAAGTTCCGTGATTTTACATTTCAAAATCCATAAGTATTAAAACGTCGTTTCATTTATTAACGAATAAAAAAACTTAAAAATATGAAGAACCTGTCTGTGATATTGTTTTAATTTCAGACTTTTAATTTGATACCGATTTTATAAACAGTACTTCAATTATTTGAATTAAAACTAATTTTGGAAGCGCTGTTTTAATTCAATTATTTTAGATGTCAAATTGCAGAATACGTCGTAGTACTTCAATAAAAACACTTACCTAATTAAAACTATATACACTAAAGGCAAAAACTACTAGCTACAATTTGGCGTCATAAAATTCTCCGCATCGCTGTCGACTGGAAGTGTGCCCAAAAGGCTGACGGCATTGCCACGTTGTATGGCAATGCTTAATCTCTGACCGAGGTAAAAGCCAGCCCTTGGGTCACGCGAAGTGTCAACTAAGCGTTTGGAAAATTCTTTAAAAAGGGTAAAATAAAATAAAATTGAAGTATCTGTTTCTAATATTAAAATGTCATTTTTTTTTTAAATGCATGTCCCCCAGTGACGCCATGCCCAGGTCCGTACCCTACAGGGGGTGCCCTTACCGTGTAGTCGCTTAGTTTTTAAGTTAGTTAAGTAAGCCCTGGCTGGAGGCTTTGATTCTAGAATTAAGGGCGCCACAGGCAAGTCCGGTTAAGCAGCCGACAACCTCCTAAGCTGACATGCGAGAAGTCACTCAAAAAAAAAAAATGCAAATCTAAGCGTATTCGATACCTACACCATAAATGCATATTTAAAAAATGTCTTTCTTTTTGTTCTGGCTAATCTCCGAAACGGCTGGACTGATTTTGACAGGACTCTCACCGGTAGCTGATGTTCAAAGAAGTAATTAATGGCACTTTTATTATAGTTAATTACTTATTTATTTCATCAAAAACCTGCTCTTAAAAAATTTCTTCATTTACAAACATTGGTTAAATAAACGCTTGAAATAGTTTGGTCATTTTTAAACGTTTTGACTCCTAAACTAAGTGAATGTCCCTTTGGCTTATCAGTCAGAAAATCACACTAATATTATGAAAGGTGAAAGTTAGTGAATGTGTACCTATGTTTGTTACTTCTTCACGCTAGAATGAATGAACGAATATCGATGACATTTGGCACACGAGTAAACCATATCCAGAAATAGTGCTATTTACCTGAAATATTTTATTTTGTAGGATATATTTTTAATATTCTACATTCACGCGAGCGAAGCGACTGGTAGCAGTAAGTACTTTATATAATACTAACTTTTGCCTGCGGCTTCACCCGCATACATAAAATATTACCTATGTCGAATAATAATAAACACTTTGTGAGAGTCTGGAGTCCATACTCCAAACCCCACAACCTCCAGACTCTCACAAAGTGTTTTTTATGTTGCATTAATTATTGTCATTTTTATGAAACTTTTGAGTGAAAAAATAAACTATTGTTAATATAAAAAGTAGCTTTCTATTGGTGAAAAAATACAAACAAAAAAACATGAAAAAAAACAAACTTTTTATTTTTTTATAATATGAGAGTAGACTAACTAATGTAGAAACGATATTATTAAATAGACACAAGATCATTGACATTTGCCTACCACACAGCATAATTATGATTGTCGCTTTATGCATCTGAAGCCTGTTTCCTGTTTATAACTGCGACAAACAAGGATGGGATCAAACCATAAAACGCACAAGAATACAGTGACATCCGCTCACGATCTTTGATCCGATCCGTCGATCGAGTGTTATTTATATATTTTTTATTTATTTTTTTAAGGTGGGAAATCATCCAAATGACTTCTCGCGCTCTGGACGGAGCGAGAGGGCGTGTCAGACTTTTACTGACTAAAACCACACCTGTGTCCTTCACTTCCCTTTGCGTTCTAGGACTACGGGTTTCCTTTTCAGAAATTCTCCGCGGTCCTAGCTAGCGGGCATCGGCTCTGCTGGGCCCCTACGGTTTGCTGACATCTCTTTGAGGAGCGCGTGGATCACTACGCGCTGTTGACGACTGGACTCGGTCCGGTTAATTACCGAACAGCCGGACGGCGAGCCACCTATTGCTCGACGTCCACAAGCCCGCGTCTACCGTGGCCAGTAGTCGGGGTCGGAATTACGGCGGCTAGGGCGTGAGGACCTACGTTCTCTCACGCGTGCAGCCTCCTCCTTCGCTAGCATTACTGCTTCGCAGAAGGAGGCGACATTTTTTTATATCAATTAAAAAAAAATATATATATACTTTATTGCATACCAAGTTACAAATTGAAATTGTAATACAACTAAAAAAACATACAATTGGCGACCTTATCGCACTCGGCGATTTCTTCCAGGCAACCCAGAATGGATAGAGACTGCCTGGACACAAAATGGGGTTGCACTTGGTGCAAATATAAAAGTAAACAAAACTTAATACTAAAATAGATACACATAAACATACATACAAAATATAAATATATGAGCAAGAGAATAAGTGATGAAACGAAGACATGATCACAGTGACAAGTAATGATCCTTCGAGTGTTATACCTATGGTAGAAATATGTAGAGAAGTATATAGTATGGTAGAAAGCTGACCTTTGAAGACCTTCAAATTTGATTATTTTGTAAAGATATTCCATGTTCTTCTAAAGATCATGTCATGTGCTCGTTTCTGGCTAATTGATATCATCGGCACGAATCGATCTTCGGAGTTAAGCAACGCTGAGGTCAGTCCGCGGATGGGTGGCCATTCATTTCGTTGGCAAGCGAAATTCAAACGCATCAGTACAAAATATACATATATAGTGTAATTTTGATAAAATTTAAAGTTTATGATACCTAGTTCGCATATTTTTGTAAGGATATCTGAAATAGTTTGTGTTATATCGATAGGTTGGATAAATTATATTGAATATTCATAACCACTTCGATTTATCCAATTTAACATCTTATACTTCGATTTCTGAATTAAGAATTTAGGTAGATATTTGTCAAACTCACCACCTGAAATCTGGTTGACAATTAACATATGACTATGCGCTCTATACAGTATTTAACTTAAAAAAAACGTTACCTTAATTTTGTTGTAGACGAATGAATTAGATAACAGCTTCAAAAAATCAAACTTGCTTTGAAACTTTTAAAAATAACACAGATCAAACACAAACAAAAACAGTGTAATAAAAAAACACAAAAAAAAACAATATCTATGGCACTTTAAAACAACTGACAAAATCCTGTTCGATTTTATTAAATTTAAAATAGGAACGCACTTAAAAACAACTGACAAACAGAGTTCGATTATTCGAAATCGAAATTCAAACGTATCACGCGAAACAGTTCGTGCTAAGTCGCGCTCGGGCCGTACGTATACTGAGCTGCGATAACCGATTGCAGAGCCAGTGACGCGAGCGCTCGCTTATCGATGATGCAATTTTATGATGTAGTTAAAATTGCATGAAGTATAATTTTAAATATTTTGCTGTATGCTCGTTTTTGATTATATGGAATTTTACGATAATTATATAAGATATACACGCTTTGGAGTAACGTCATTGTTTGAAAAAGCTGCGTCATTAAAATGGTGTTGCTTAGTGCCAGGGATTCTGGCAATATTTTTTTTAAAGCCGTCGTTTGGTAATCGAATTGACGCAGTAATGTTTATATAAAATTTTGTTTAAATAGGTCAAGACCGTGGACCAGCGGACCGATGACCTGGTGAGAGTCGTGAGAATGCAATGGATGCGAGACGCGCAGGACATTTCGTTGTAGTGACATTTGGTGGAAGTCTATGTCCAACAGAGGACGTCTTTCGATTGAAATAATGATGAGGTCAAGAAACAAAGTTTTTTGTAAGTGTTCCTTAATTACGCTGCACTCAATACACAGAATTTATTTCTCAATAAGTTTTTTTGGCAAATAATATACAAAGTAAATAGATTTTCACACGTTTATAAAATGTTGTATAAGTAAATACAAGTGTTGTAAGTAAAAGAGCAGTAAGTGTGAAATCACGAGTCATACGCATGTTTCATTTTCGATAAGAGACTGCAGAATTGGTGGCATGCTTTCTAGTTTATCGATTTCAAAGATGATATATTATGTAAATGTACGCAACTAAAACATTTTTCTATTTTTCTTTTGCTGTACTTTTTTTTTAAATTTTTTTATTTCACAACTATCACACAACAAGACAACTGATAAACATACTTATATATTTCTAAATACATACATATTATCTATAAATTACACCCATACACAGAACAAATGATCGTGCTCATCACACAAAAGTTTGTCCTGGGTGGGAATCGAACCCATGACCTCCGGCATAGCAGTTAGGGCCACCAACCATTAGACCAACAGGCCAGTCAAAAAATTTGTACAGTCAAACGGGATGAATAGGACCGCAGGGGTGAATAGGAACAAAAGTTTGAAGGGGATTTTCGCGTTAATTAACAATTTTTCCCAGCATTTAAGTTCTCCTATTTGTTCATTAATTGTAATAAAAACGGATACTTTGATAGAAATCAATTATTTAAATACATACCAATGTAAAAAACTTAACCAAAGTTTTGTTCCTATTCACCCCTGAAGTCCTATTCACCCCGTTTGACGGTAATGGTTGCGTCTCAAAGGCTAGGAAGTAATTTAAAAAAAACTAGTAAATTTACCTTCTATTTTATTAATCGTTGCAAACTAAAAGTAATAATATCAACAAGTTTTCGATATACAGTCAAACGGGGTGAATAGAAGAGCAGGGGTGAATGGAAACAAAACTTTGACTAAGATTTTTACTTTCATATGTGATCATATTTGATGTAGGTATATTTGATATATTTGATATATTTGATGTAGTTGGTATATTTGAGGTAGACCGAGACGTATCACATCGGATCAATACAGGATGGATGAAATGGCGACAGGTCACTGGAACAATTTGTGACCCACGGATGCCCCTCAAGTTGAAGGGTAAAATCTACAAGTCCGTGATAAGACCTGTCATATTGTATGGATCAGAATGTTGGGCTGTGAAAAAGACTGATGAAAAAAGATTGCATGTAGCGGAGATGAGAATGTTGAGATGGATGTGTGGTGTGACGAGAATGGATAAAGTGAGAAATGAATATATTAGAGGAAGTTTGAAAGTGGCGCCAGTGACTGAAAAGTTGAAGGGGAATCGTTTGTCTTGGTATGGTCATGTAAAGAGGAGAGATGAAACGCATGTTACTAAAAGAGTTATGAGTATACATGTGGATGGGTGGAGAGGGAGAGGGAGGCCAAAGAAAACATGGATGGATTGTGTGAACAGTGATATGAAAGAAAAGGAAGTTAGTGATAGTATGACGGTTGACAGGATAGAATGGAAGAAAAAAACGTGTTGCGCCGACCCCAAATAAGATGGGACAAGGGCAGGAAGATGATGATGATGATGTGATCATATTTTTAGTTTCAATAAAGTAATGTGTTTTAATATACCATTTCTATAATTTTGAGTACTCAAGTACTGCCAACAATTTTTTAATAACGTGACAATACCCATTAAAGTTTTGTTTCTATTCACCCCGTTTTACGGCAATAAAAATATCACATCAGGTTGCAATTATTTGAGTTAGATACCGATTTTTTAAATTCAAATTATTCGTCGTAAACTTTATTAGTTATGTATTTTAATATTTATAATTAACCTAGCTTCCTTGAAATAAACTAGTCTTATTTAGTAAACATAAAAAAACTATCGCATCTATTTCGTGCAAGAATTTTGATGACATATAATTAATTATATTAATAATGTTACAAAATATTTTAAATTTATACATATTTATAAATGCATTCGCGTTACATAATATTGCAGATTAATATGTATTATATTAAATATTAGCTTCAGCCCGAGTGAAAGTTAAAAAAATATCTCAAGAGTATATAGTAGGATTTAGACTCGAGAATAAAAATAGAGAATGTGAACATGATGGCAGGACTTTTTATAAGCATCGCAAATTAAATGCAAAAAAAAAGAAAACAGCGTATACTTTTAATTTCCGAAATAAAAAGTCTTGTGATTACCTCTTCCTGTTGTTTGTAATAATAATATTCCACAACTTTCATACAGCGCCATCTAGTCCCAAACTAAGCAGAGTTTGTGCTATGAGTACTAGATAACTGATATACATACTTAGATATTTCTAAATACACACATAATATAGATAAATTACACCCAGACACAGAACAAATAATCGTGCTCATCACATATTTATCTTGGGCGGGAATCGAACCCTCGACTTCTAGTATAGCATTCAGGGCCACTAAGCAATAGACTAACAGGCCAGTAATTATTTTGATTTATTTGATAATTAACGTTTCTCATCAATTTCGTTTAATTATATTTTTTTCCTCATTTTAATTTTTTATTAATAATTTTGCATATTGTACTCGTAATTAAATATCTATCATTCTAGGTAGAATTAATTTCTTTATTTGTATTGCTCTCAAAATGAAAAATACAAATGGAAGAATACAGGCATTAGTTGCCTGTGTTACAGGAGCTAGTGACTAGTTCAGGAGTCAAAGAGAGTCTATTAGTAAAAAAAATATGATAATAAGAATTATTAGTATTGTATTCCAAGACATGATCTACTCGTGTGCCAAATTTTATACGAATTCGTCGAGCTGTTTGATCGTGAAGGAGTAACAAACAAACACACATTCGTACAAACTTTCGCCTTCCTAATATTAGTGTGACGTTATATAATATAAGTAAAATATCTTTTTCTATAGGCATTGAGTGAATTATTCAAATTTATGCATGACTTATGTTAGAGATCATGACTTCTGCCATCGGCAATTTTTTTTTTAATCTCCACGTTATGATTGCTTCTTTTAAAAAAAGAAAGCTATTTTGAGAGACGAGACAATAATTAGTGGTGTATATAAATCTCGCATATTTTTTTTTTTAATTAAAAAAAATGTATGAATGAATAAATAAATAAAACCTTTATTTTCCTTCTACATATGACTATTGAAGTTTTTAGTATCTTTTAATTATCTATAGTGTCGTTTTTTAAAACTTTTTTTATAATTTGATTTTTAATAGATTTTTTTTTTTTAGGTGGGAAAATCATCTAATGACAAATCGTGCTCTTGGGCGGAGCGGGAGATAGTGTCAGACTTTTACTGTCTAAAAACCACTCCTGTTCCTTCTTTGCCTTCATCTCGGGGCCTCGGGCTTCACTTTCATACTACCCGTGGATTTTTAATAGATAATAAATCTATAATAATATTTGGTATGTATAAGGACAGCTAGACAGCAGTAAAAGCTTTCTCCAGACCTTATATATACTCGTATGTATGCATTATAACATACTTAATGCAAGTTTTTTCTTTGTTTATTTCAATGACAAACTTATTTCACATTAAAATCAATATATGTACATAACAATTAAATTTATTTATACTCGACTACATTAGCGTGAGTTATTGCTCAAGTTCAAGATTAATTAGGTACTAACATATCACACTGTTATAAATCAAAAGTCGACTCACATGGAGATAAAACTAATAGTGATAACGTGTCTATTTATAAACGAGTAAGACAAGATTCGTAGAGTTCTTTGACTGTCTGTTAGCAAAACATTGGTTAATTATTTAACTGTTTTTTTTTTAATGGGGTGGGAAGTCCGACTTTTACTGACTTAAAACCCACTCCTGTTCCTTCGTTGCCTTCGACTTAGGGCCCCGGGTTTCGCTTTCAGACTACCCGTGGCCTCAGTAGGCTTCGACCCTGCTGGGCCCCTACGATTTGCTGACATCTCTTTGAGGCGCGCGTGGAACAGTACGCGCCGTCGACGACTTGGGCTCGGTCCGATTACCGGACGGACGGACGGCGAGCCACCTATTGCTCGCCGTCCGCAAGCCCGCGCCTACGGTGGCCGGAAATCGGGATCGGAATCCCGGCGGCGGTGGTTGGAGCGTTGGAAGAAAAGGCCAGTGCGGTATTTGATTGGTTTAGCATTTTTAATTAAAAAATACTCGATAGTCAAACATAATAATTGACCTGTTGTAGATAGTGGTGTGATGCCGGAGGTCGTGGGTTCGATTCGCACCCAGGACAAATAGATTAATCTTTGTGTGATGAGCACGATCATTTGTTCTGTGTCTGAGTGTAATTTATCTATAATATGTATGTATTTAGAAATATATAATTATGTTTATCAGTTGTCTAGTACTCATAACACAAGTTCTGCTTAGCTTGGAACTAGACGGCGTTGTGTGATAGTTGTGGAATATCATTATTATTAATATCAGTTGCTAACCCAATCTTTTTTTTTTAATATAAACCAGTGCTTGACTGTGATTCCACTTGATGGTACGCAGAGATGCAATCATTGATGGTGAGGCGCACTAGTTTATTAAGAGCCTATTCACTCTAGCCTTGAAGACACCTAAATTATAGTTGGATATGTATATAATACATACCAATGTTATAAAGCTCAAAGTCAAAGTCAAAGCTGAAGAGTTTGGTTTGATAGGAATCTTAAATTTTTGGAAAGCCATATTTCTCGAAGAAGGTTATAAGCTATATAATATTACACTGCAAATAATAGGAGCGGAGTAGTAACCAAAGACGCGTGTGTAACTGCGGAGTACAGCTAATTTAAAAAATAAAATCAATAAACTAACATATTACTAATCTCTATTTGGCAAAGAGAAATAACCAAAATCATTTGGTACAAAACTTTAAAATATGAAAAGCCTAATTAATATCAAACTGAATTGCAGTAGGCCAGCTAATTTTTAGATTATCTACTCACAAAATGCTAGTAGCCAGTTACGCCACTCAACGACAGAGTAGGGATGGCCTACTTATCGAGTATTACTCATCGATAAAATAGAATAGACATCTTTCAATTATGATTACGTTAACCACGTGCGAAATCGATATCACACATATCGTGAAGTCAACGCCCGAACAACTTTATTGAATTTATAGACAATCTTATCTTAGTAATAATGCCATGTTTACTTTCGATAAATAATCATCAAGTTAAGTGGGTGATTGACCCATAAGTCATAACCGAACCAGTTTATGATGACCCATATATGCGATACGTTAGTTGATTTATCCGAAGATCTTTGCGAGAAAATACGAAATGAATTGTATGGATTTTGGATTTCGTATATTTCTTTATAGTTTGGATAGTAAAAATAGTCTTTTATCATCTTGTAAGTCTAATTAGCGGTATATTTTTAAACGATAAAGGTGTTAGCGATGTTTGGTTCAGTGATAATGTTCATATAAATTGTAAACATCTGGTTGTAAGGTTGAAGAGGGCAGACTTCTAATCATTTGCAATAAGAAAGATCAGAAAGTCGCCATTTTGTGAATGATAGGTAATATTGCGACAGATTCTTGATACTTTGTGTAATACTGAGACAGAGAAAAACTGACAATCACTAAAAAGGCAACGTTTATTTGCCTAGCTTTTTCAAACTATTTTGGGGTCGTCTACTTTCTTCTCTGATGCAGTTGAATGATGAATGACTGACTTCTACGACATGCTTAACTGGAACTCAGACTTCTAGACTTCTAACCACGCGTAAATGAAAAGGTCTATAATGTGCTTTATAATATACCCCATTTTTTATTTTAAGTTTTTATTTGTTGAGCTGTTACAATAGAATACTAAGATGTTTATAGTATCATCATCATCATTTCAGCCGATAGACGTCCACTGCTGGACATAGGCCTCCCCCAAATGTCGCCACAAAGAACGGTCCTGTGCATCTTGCATCCATCGGATTCCCGCAACCCTCATCAGGTCATCGGTCCACCTTGTAGGGGGCCTTCCAACACTACGGCTTCCGGTACGCGGTCGCCACTCCAGAACCTTTCGGCCCCAACGGCCATCTGTTCTGCGAGCAATATGCCCTGCCCATTGCCACTTAAGTTTGGCGATTCTTCGTGCTATGTCGGCAACCTTGGTTCTCCTGCGGATATCTTTATTTCTGATTCGATCACGCGAGGAAACTCCGATCATAGCCCTTTCCATTGCCCTTTGGGTGACCGAGGGTGATGAGGCCTGTTTATAATATACAATACTGTAATACTCCTGAAATATAAAATATATATATATATATATTATACATAATAATTATAAAGTATTGTGTGCGTTTGACCACTATCTTATCTGATGTTAAGCGATGATGTGGCCGACAATGGAGCACGCTTGCCTAAAAATAACCTTTCCACTCTTGACTTAAAGATCCCTAGGTTATATCTATCAGAACAGACTCAAAAAATTTAATTACGTGATAGAGCATTACCATCGCGGACAAACACTTTCCTCTCACCTCATTTGAACCCACTCGGTAATCACACTCACGCCCGTTCTTAGAAAAAAGAAATATCGATGTTTTCTGCATGATAGTGTCCAATCACTACTATGGCACATTTTTCGACGTGATACTCACATGAGCTACTATAACACAATATTCTTTCGCCCTCGCCCCGTACTTATTCGCACTTAAAAAAAGAAATATCGATACTTCCTGCATCATAGTGTCCCATCACTACTGCGGCACATTTTTCGACATTATGCTCATGTACAACACAATATATTTTAATATTCATAATGCATTTTATATCGATAACATGCATATTAGTGTAGTGCCGAATACTGGTAGCGTGAGTTGTTAAGTGATTAAGTTGAAAAGATATTTATGGATGTCGTTTTAAGTTAAAAAAGTGTAATACTGGGGTGTTATTCGAAAGAGTTACCGTGGTTCTGGAACGCAAAGGACAACTGAAGGAACACAGACTCTCTCTCTCTCACACCCAATATTTGGGTATGACAACCAAAAGGTCACTTAGTCAACTCCTTACATTTTGAATTTTTGACAATCGCAAATAAGGAACAGGAGTGGGTTTTTAGTCAGTAAAAGTCTGACACTATCTCGCGCTCCGCCCAAGAGCGGGATTTGTCATAAGATGATTTTCCAACCTTAAAAAAAACTATCCTTATCATTGACAGAATTATACTTTTAATAATTTTATATTATAAGGTTGAAAATCATCAAAGAATCCCCCCACCTCCCAACTCTCTAACTCCCTCTCTCTAACCTCCAACTCTCTGGGAGCGAGAGGGCATGTCAGACTTTTACTGACTAAACTCTACCTATGTTCTTCACTTGCCCTTTGCATTCTATGACCACGGGTTTCTTTTTCAGAAATTGCCCATGGCCCCAGCGGGCATCTTTCTTGCTTGGCCCTTAAGTTTTTGCTGAAATCTCTTTGAGGCTCACGTGGGACACTACGCAACCTCGATGATTAAGGCTTCATCCTTACCGGATAGCCGGACGGCGAGCTACCCATTACTCGCCGTTCGCAAGCCCCCGCCTATTTGGCCAGTAGTCCTCTGTCAAGCGACTCCCCACGCCCGATGAGACAACGCGAAAGTAAAGGTATTATGAGATTAGACATTTAAGGGTACCTAATCTTATCGTAATGAGAAGTGAATAGTAGAAACAAGAGTGAAATAAACATAGTAACTACATACATATATCGCATTCAATATTCAGTAAGCATTCGCCCGTACTAAGGCTTCAGTAAGCATCCCCCGCGAAACACGTTATAAAATTCTTTTAAACTATCACATTTCATAATGCACCTCAAAACTAGAACATCGAGACATTGGAATTATATCGATACACTTACCCAACAAACAGTACAACATCGGGATCGAGCACTTGTTTCTTTCACAACTCTATGTCCACATAGTGTAGTAATATTTCTAACGTTACACGTCCGATGTGTACCCCAAGAGTGCACCAAATGTATTCTTAATGACGTTCGATGCACGCTCGAGGTATAAAACTACTCACTAGTTTCTCAGGTGTATTCCAAATTCGAGTTCAAGAATTTTAAAATTAATCCGTTTTTAAAATTCTTTTTCGAATTTGGAATCAGCAAACAGTTTTAAGTTTTTAAAAGTAGATAGTGATGTAGAGATGGATCATAATGGATGATCTAGTTTTAAGGTGTACTTATTCCAAATTCGAAGAAGTTCAAGAATTTTAAAAATAATCCGTTTTTAAAATTCTTTTTCGAATTTGGAATCAGCAAACAGTTTTAAGTTATTAAAAGTAGAGAGGGATGTAGAGAAGGATCTTCATAATGGATGATCAGTGTGTTCTCTTTAAACTGGTTCCTTAAAGAGATTAGTAGTTTTCCTGATGCATTGAAGTGTAGTTTGAAGTTACGCTAGGCAAAGTACTGGCTTAACGATCTGAATAGTAGGTAAGTACTTAGTAGGTAGGTAAATATATTGCCGACGTTATGGCTTTCGAATGCTAAGTTATACGTTTGGGCACATAATCTCAGAAAGCGTGAGCTGCGTTATTATTGGAAATTCGGCGAAGAGCTTATAATATACCAGCTGGAATCCTAACCTCTAATAAATAAAGATGGTTAGTTGGCTTTTGTTTGTCTGACTGTTGACGTGTAGAAGATATAATATTTGGTTTGATTAATTTCTAAGAGCGTACCTAATCTGATCAATTAATTAATTACCTTCAATGATTTCTGAAGACTGTTTCGTATTTAGAAAACCTTGAAATCCAAAGTCATTATCTCATATCGGAACAATCGATACGTAAAACTTGTCAAAACGTAGGGAATTCAAAGGAATTTTTGACAGAAAATGACAACGAGGCTACTGAAAAAATGCGAAATTATCTCTCTGTTTCAGTTCTTTTAAGCATTTTTATTTTATTACGTCCCACCCATACGTAGAAAGCGTTTTTGGGAACACGTTCAATTTGCGTACAGCTGAGGAGTGGAATTCCCTGCCAGAGTCTGTCTCCTGATAGCTATAACCTATAATCTTTAAGTCGAGAGTGAATAGGTTACTTCTAGGCAAGCGTGCTTCATCATCGGCCACATCATCGCTAACCATCAGGTGAGATAGTGATAAAACATGAGCCTATGCATAATAATAATAATTACAAAAAACATGCAAAAAAATTAAAAAAGCTCTTCAAAATAAGAACATATTTTTATCGACATTTAACGTGGACCTCACTTTTGAATACCACGTAAGAAAATGGCTACCCCACGCGTGGATAATAAATTCGTACACTGCAGCGCCACCTAGCGCTTAAACTTGGAACTAACAGAAGCGCCGAGTATTCAGGAAGACTGTTCATCAATTATTCTATTTTCATGGAACGTGAACTGTTTAACGTTTCTGTATTAAATTGCTTGTATGCAGGAGAGTACTGTAATGTATATGTGGTATGTTTGGTTAGTAGGTACCTAGATTTTTTTTTTTTATTGGGTGGGAAAATCATCATGAAAGGGAATCGTTTGTCTTGGTATGGTCATGTGAAGAGGAGGGATGAAACGCATGTTACTAAAAGAATTATGAGTTTACATGTGGATGGATGGAGAGGAAGAGGGAGACCAAAGAAAAGATGGATGGATTGTGTGAAGAGTGATATGAAAGAAAAGGAAGTTAGTGATAGCATGACGAGTAACAGGGCAGAGTGGAAGAAAAAAACGTGTTGCGCCGACCCCAAATAATACGGGATAAGGGCAGGAAGATGATGGGTGGGAAAATCATCTTATGACAAATCCCGCTCTTGAGCGGAGCGCGAGATAGTGTCAGATTTTACTGACTAAAAACCCACTCCTGTTCCTTCCTTGCCTTCGTCCCAGGGCCCCGGGTTTCGTTTTCACACTACCCTTGGCCCCAGTAGACTTCGACCCTGCTGGGCCCCTACGATTTGCTGACATCTTCCTGAAGCACGCGCGGAACAATACGCGCCGTCGACGACTTGACGGTTACGGTTGTCCGGACGGTTACCGGACGGTCGGACGGCGGGCTGTTAGTACCTAGGTTAAGTCCAGGCTTTTATTTTTATGGAGGTGCTGTGAAGAACTTACCAGCGATTCGTAGCAAGGAATAATGAGCCCTATTGTCTGCTACATTACGTCTAGCCTGTACTGTCCCAGTGTTGGGTAAAGGATTCCCTTCATTACTTCCACTGTTCCCAGCTTTAAGCCACTTCTTGCTACACCGATAAGTCTCTGAACAGATGGATCTGCGAACTTATATTTTGTGTCTAGCATGTTTTCTAAATACAAACCCTCTGCCACCGCCTCTAGAGATGCGCCGACGGGAGTCGCAGGGCGATTCCCGGTTACCAAAGGCGCGGGCTTGCGTACGGCGAGCAATGGTAGTTCGTTGTCCGGCTGTCCTGTGAGGGCCAACCCGGAGCCGATGGCATGTAGTATTCCACGCAAAGAGATGTTAGCAAAGCTGAGAAATCCACAAGAGCCCAGCTCTGAGCTTCTTGCCAATTCCTAAGGAAGAAATCTAACTAGTTCCACGATCTCTTTCTTGGTAAGCCGCGACCCTTTCTAACATTTTAATTCGTGTGGTCGTCTTATTACTATTTTGAACATGTACCTAGTCTAATGAAAGAAAGAAAAAAAAGAAAGTGATCAAGTCTATTCGAAGAGTATCGTGTTGCCCTGTGACTGGGATGTGGAGTCTGTTAGTCGATAACGTCACCGGCCCACGCTGAACACCAGCGCTGTGGACTCGCATTCGCTTGTGGACACGGCATTATGCTGAGCGTACGGCCGTTTTGCTCGAACGTGGCGCATATATGTTATTTTAAATATGTTTTTGTCATGCTAAATGTTTGCAATATGTTAGTTTTAAGTTTGCGCTTTTTCCGGCAAATAAAAAGTTTTTCTTTCTTTCTTCTTTCTTTGTGGAGGTCTGATAGACAGTTACTCCATGTAAAACGCAAGTGTTCAGCCGCATCCGGGTAGACTGGAAGCCAACCCCAAGCTAGTTGGGAGAAAGCTAGGGAGATGATAGTGTATCTAGTAGGCGTGTGTAACTCTAACTACAACTGAACCGAATCACTGTTCCGAAACCATTTAGTGTTCTGAAAGATTGGAACGTCAGTAATGTTTTAAATACATCATTTGGAACAATTGGATCACTGAAACACTCTTTACTTTAAGTGACCTGCAGTTTTTTTTTAAATTCAAATTAAAACATAAATAGTGTAACTAAATATAATTAATGACCTGAACTAAAAAACTCTGTTTAAAATTATTCTTAAATCAAAATTCAATTAAATAAAACTGTTAGTGTATAAGCCACGACGTAACAGATCACGATTCATAACAGTCGGTGTCAGTGTTATCTTCTGAGTCGTTCTTCCAAATGATACATATCACTGTTCCGGAACATTTCAGTGATTCAGATGCAAATGTTCCAATCACAAAAATGACACACTTTGCCCACGCCTAGTATCTAGTGTACCAATAGTCTCACTTGGGTTGAACTAGTCGCGGGCTCGAACTAGTCGCGGGCTCGAACTAGTCGCGGGCTCGAACTAGCTGATGGGTGAGGCCAAAAAGTGTGTTATCTCATCTGGCATCGTGTCCGATAGCAATAGTATATGCATAACGTATTGTTTGGACGGACACAAACACCGTTTTGAACTGAAACAAAAAATCAAAAAATTGGAAATAGCGCTTTGGAAAATCAAGTTGAAAAAATCATTGCATAGATCTGTTACAAATAATTTGTATAGAACTCTTCGGTAATCAAGCTTTGTCGGTACCGACTTCGTTTTGGAGATTTTGTTGCTTTTTTACAATCATCAAAGAAAAAATAATCAAAGAAAAACATAATATATAACTTTCTTGCAGTCGGGTAAAATACAAAAACTTTGTTGGCTTATAACTTTTTAAAGTCAATTTTTTTGTTTCTACACAGACACAATTAATAATAAAATAAAATGATATCATGTTTTGTTTTGGATGTACAATGTCAAACTGTGGAGTAATACTCCCTCCCTCTCCGAAATTTGTATGGAAAAAGTATCGATTAGTGTAACCTTAGAAGGGGATGGCGGGGTCTAGTGAGCGAGCAAAGCGAGTGAACAAAGACCCCGAAATTTTGTTTAGCAGAAGATTAATGTATAACCAATTAATATTATTTTTATTTAATTTAAGAAATAAAAATATACTCAAAAGTATATTTAATACTAGCACCCGCCAAGGGCTTTGCTTGCATGAAAGTATGTTTCTCCATACAAACTTTAGAACCCCTTTTCATCCCTTAGGGATTGAATTTTGAAAATCCTTTCTCAGTACTCGCCTACGTCATGAAAGGAAACCTTGTGCAAAATTTCACGCTCCGAATCCCGGTAGTTTCGGCTGTGCGTTGATATATCAGTCAGTTTCTCCCTATATACTCGTATATATATATACATACTATCTGACTTGGTAAACTTCGTACCGCCTAATAATGTGATAAATGAAGAACCGCTCGACCGATTTTGTGCAAACTTCACATAAACCATCTACTAAATAGTCCTCACACAGCCTAAACATTTGGTTTGGATAGGTGAGAACGTTCTTGAGTTATAAAATTACAACGAAAAGTTGCATTGATTTTTATATAAATATACATGTATTTATTAATGCTGTATCATAAAAAAGTAAAAAAAACTTTTTATTCTAAAATTGAAAAAAAAAAATTTGGTGTGGATTACCCTTAACATTTAGGGGGATAAAAAATAAATGTTGTCCGATTCTCAGACCTACCTAATATGCACACAAAATTTCATGAGAATCGGGAAAGCCGTTTCGGAGGAGTTTAACCACAAACACCGCGACACGAGAATTTTATATATTATAAGATAGATTAGATTACGTTACTTTGAAACAGCCAAAATATTGCATCTTTTGCATCTTCTTTTACAAAGTTATATTCTGAAGATAGATATCGAACAGCCTCGTATGTACAACATATCAACATAATATGTGAAACACTTGATTTCCCTGAGGTTGCAGAAAATCAGACCGAGCCGGTTTCTGCATATGATTACGTTCTATATTTCTGGTTCAAAAAATATGAGTGGGAATTGTATAGGTACTTACTAGTATTTACATACAGTCAGTTTTAACCCTAAAAGATTGTCGTTGTACTAAAAGTCACCCTTTTTAGGGTTCCGTACCTCAAATGGAAAAACGGAACCCTTATAGGATCACTTTGTTGTCCGTCTGTCTGTGTGTCAAGACCCTTTATTTCGGGAACGTCGGAAGGTATCGAGGTGAAATTGAAACCATATATTCAAGTCCGCGGTTCCTTGAAGCGGTGAAAAAATCAAACTTCTAAGTAAACTGGGCAAGTGCGAGTTGAACTCGCACACGAAGGGTTCCGTACTGACCGTAGCAATAAACGACAAAAAAAATCATGTTTGTTGTTTTAATATCATCACATCATGCATCACTTAAATATTTATTTTATTCTCTTTTCAGTATTTATTGTTATAACGGCATCAGAAATACATCATCTGTGAAAACTTCAACTGTCTACCTATCAAGGTTCATGAGATACAGGCTGGTGACAGATCGATGGATAGCGGAGGGATAGCAATAGTGTCCCATTTTACCCTCTGGTTACAGTCCTTGCACGACCTGCGCGTGGAGATGCAACGCCGGGGACGAACGCCACCGTAGGCGCGGGCTTGCGGACGGCGAGCAATGGGTAGCTCGCCGTCCGACGGTCCGGTTACCGTCCGGACCGAGCCCAAGCTGTCGACAAGCCTCAAGGAGAGGGCCCAGCAGGGTCGGGTAAAAAATAACATATACCCTTGACAATCTAAACACTAACAACGTCACCACAAAAACCATTTTCTTGAAAACTATAAACATTGTTCGTTGAGTTTATAAGGGAGCTAATCCAATAACTTGGGTAACACGTCGACGTGCCTGTTGCATTATTTATACAGGTCCGGACTTATTGGAAATACTGGCTGACAGCACGGTGTGTCGTTATAGGGTAGGGGAGGAGGTGTAATGAGGTGGGCTGTTTAAATTTGTAAAATGTGAGGTATATTGGAAAGAAAATTTATTATCGACTTTGCCCGCTACTTCGTCCGCGTAGAAGTCGAAAATCGTATGGATCGAACCGCCTACTGGGGCCATGGGTAGTGTGAAAACGAAACCCGGGGTCCTGGGACGAAGGCAACGAAGGAATAAGAGTGGGTTTTTAGTCAGTAAAAGTCTGACACTATCTCTCGCTCCGCCCAAGAGCGGGATTTGTCACAAGATGATTTTCCCACACAATAAAAAAAATTGGATCGAACCGCAAAATTAAGTTTGTTTTTTTATTGTAGATACTTTTCCGGGATAAAAAGTACCCAGTGTGGTGCCCAGGATATTAAAGAAAAATTATACCAAGTTTCATCGTAATCGAACCGGTAGTTTTTGCGTGATGCCTGAACAAATAGACAAAAAATATTTTAATCACATATTTGGGTTCTGTGTCGGTCTAGTAACAATCCCAGCATTTTATTATTTTGATATTTTCAATGTACAGAATTTTCACTTCTACAGATCTATTATAAGTATAGATTATATTGATTATTTAAAGTTATGCGGAACAAAGTGCTAGTTTGTCACAAAGGTGAGAGGTCATTAGATGATTTACCACTTTAAAAAAAAAAAAGTCCGACAAACTTTCGTGGAAAAGGCAGGATCACCCGCGTGTTGCGTGTGGTCTGGGCACCTGCCCGATAGTTGAATGTATATTTTATCTTCCCCCACATCACATTAAATTACTAGTGTATCATGGATGCATCTACAAACATTTAAAGTCACACATGACATCCAAACCCGAAATATACTGTCTGTAAGACACACAAAAAATTGTTTCGCACGGGAAGCGGACCCGCGATACGCAGCGCTAGTCGCCCTGATCGCTCAACCACTGAGCTGACCGTTCTTCGAATATGGTGCACTGCTTTAAGTGATTTAGAAACAAAATAATATAATGTTTCCGGTATTTTAATAAGTTACCACTTAAAGCGGAATTCACCAATAAAACTAATCGCGTTCTAACGTTTGGCTCGCATAATCGCGATTAGCCGCTGTCACTAGTGTCACTTGTAAAATACAACAAATGAAAAATTCAGACTAGTGACAGCGGCTAAACGCCATTATGCGAGCGAAACGTTAAAACGCGATTAGTTTTATTGGTGAATTCTGTCCTTAGTCGTTGAGACGATATAGCGATTTGAATGTGAACTATTTGAGTCTTCAGTTTATTTGATTAGAAATACTCGTATTAGACTACTTTAAATTAGTATTATTTGTTACGTCAGTACCAAAAACTCCTTGATTTCAAACATAGCATTTGTCTCTTCAATATTTTGGTTACACAACAAGGAATATATTAAATTTTCGTTTTTTTTTTTCACCATTAGTATCCTATTTTTGTTTAGATAACAAGTGCGAGTCGGACTCGCGCACTGAGGGTTCCGTATGGGTTTCATGAAAAAAATGTTTTGAGTTTCAGTTCTGCGTGTGGGGAACCCCCAAAATTTATTGTTTTTTTTTTCTATTTTTGTGTGAAAGTCTTAATGTGGTTCACAGAATACATCTACTTAAGAAATTTCAACAGTATAGTTCATATAGTTTCGGAAAACAGTGGCTGTGAAATACGGACAGACAGACAGACATGACAAATCCATAAGTGTTCTGTTTTTTGCCATTTGGCTACGGAACCCTAAAAGAAGAAATTGACTGACTGATATATCAACGCACAGTAGAATCTACTAGAATTAGGAGCGTGAAATTTTGCATAAAGCCTCCTTTTGTGACTTACTTAGGCGAGCACAAAGAGAGGATTTTCCAAAATTCACACCCGAAAAGGATGAAACGGGGATCCAACGTTTATTTGGAGAAACCAATTTTCACATGGCCGAAACTGCTTTATTGATAAACTGGTTAGATAACAAATAGTTTTTTGATGCATATTCTGTATAGATTAGTTCTATAGACGTTCTGTAACCGTTTTCTTTTTATTGATAAGTTCACTTATGACTACTATCTCACCGGATGAAAAGTGACGATGTGGTTGACGATAAAATACGCTTATCTATTGACGCGTGACATTTTTTTTTTTTTTACACAAATATCACACAACGCCGTCTAGTCCCAAGCTAAGTAGAGTTTGTGTTATGAGTACTAGACAACTGATAAACATACTTCAATATTTCTAAATACATACATATCATAGATAAATTACACCCAGACACAGAACAAATGATCGTGCTCATCACACAAACATTTGTCCTGGGTGGGAATCGAACCCACGTACTCCGACATAGCTGTCAGGGCCACTAACCACAAGACCAACAGGTCAGTCATTCAGACAGGCCAGTCGGGCCAGAAATTCCCAGCCATTAGGAAACATAGAATCCACCAGGACATTTCACTCCTTAGCTGTACGCGCAATGAATGTGTTCCCAAGACGAATGCTCCAATTTTGAAGTAAAAAATCTTAGACAGCTTAAAAAAAAAGAATTCATAAATAAAAAAATTAGAAAAGAATCTCAATAGTCCGAGCACTCATCCATATATAACATGTCCCCTTCCACACTCGTGCATCTTTTGAAATAGTCGTGTCTTCTCCGTTCACACATGACTGGTGCCCGGGCCTTCATCAACCCTTATCAACTACTTCTATAATAAAACGTACTGGACTAGAAAAATATTATGACGTGTAGGGTTCAAAAATAGTGTTCCTGAGGTTTCAAAGTAATCCATTTTATGTTTGCTGTGACATAATGGACATTAATAATACATTTTTAGGGTTTTGTGTGGTACTATTTCGTACCTCTTTTGATGAAAATGAAACGATTTAGGATCACTTTGTTGTCCGTGTGTCAAGAATCTTTTTCTCAGGAATGTGTAGAGGTATGAAGCTGAAATTAATATCAAATATTCAGGCCTGCTATTCTGTGGAACATTGAAAAAATCAAACTTCTTCAAGTGTGCAGGTCACATTGCTCGCAGAACATATTTTCGATGGAGCTGAAAGGTTCTGCAATGGCGACCACGTACTAGAAGACACAGCGTTGGAAGGTTTCCCACAAGGTGGTCCAACGAGCTGGTGAGGGTCGCGGAAATCCGATGAATGTTGGACGCATAGAACCGATACTTATACACTTGGGGAGAGGGGAAGGTTTATATCCAGCAGTGGACGTCTTTTGGCTGAAATGATTATGATGATGAGCTATCAGGAAATAGTCTCCGCCTAAGAAATCTACCGACCGACCAGTAACCGTCCGGACCGAGCCCAAGTCGTCGACGGCACGCAGTGTTCCACGGACTCCTTAAGGAGATGTCAGCAACTGTAGGGGCCCAGCAGGATCGAAGCCTATTGGGACCAAGGGTCTGATTCTGAAAGGAAGTCTCGGCCCTGGTATGAAAGGCAACGAAGGAACAGCAGTGGGTTTGTAGTTAGTAAAAGCCTGACACTATCTCCCGCCCGCCCAGGAGCGGGGGATGTCATTGGATGATTATCCAAACGAAAAAAGAAAAAAAATGAGTATGGTTTAAAACCTTTTTGTTTCATCTAACGCAATGCTTGATGAATCGGCAACTCAAAAAAAAAGAGAATTAACGCCTGAAAACTCTATTGGCATTCGGTAATCAAGCCATTTACTCGAATATTTCAAAAAACTTGTTCCAGGAAATACATGTTTTGAAACCGTGCTACGTTTCTACAATTGTATAATCTTTTTTTTTAAATTTTTCAGTACGTTATGAAGGACCAAACTTCACGCAAAATAACAGATTTTCGGAGGTCTGGATTGGACTGGATCAGTCTTACACAAATTTATGATTTGATCTCTATAGAAACCTATATTTAACCTAGATAATATCAGCAAGGTATCTGTGTTTCCAAAATATTTAGACAAGGATGTTTAATAACGTTATAATCACTTAAGAGCGGTTGTATGTAAATTTACCTCGAGTTGGACGCTCTTAAGTCAATAAATCGAGATATAACTAACTATCTAGAATTTGCCAATTTTCTGAAATCTGAAATCTCTCTCTAAAATTTGATTTATTCAGCCCTCACTCGCTTTAAATAGGCACAGCTTATCTACTAATTTTACAAGTACTTGTCTCTCTTATTGCTTAATGTAAAATTTTCATCATCATCATCATCATCATTTCAGCCGAAAGACGTCCACTGCTGGACATAGGCCTCCCCCAAGTGCCGCCACAATGAACGGTCCTGTGCGTCTCGCATCCATCGTACTCCCGCAACTGTTACCAGGTCATCGGTCCACCTTGTAGGAGGCCTTCCAACGCTACATCTTCCGGTACGTGGTCGCCATTCCAGAACCTTTCGGCCCCAACGGCCATCCGTTCTGCGAGCAATGTGCCCTGCCCATTGCCACTTAAGTTTGGCGATTTTTCGTGCTATGTCGGTGACCTTGGTTATCCTGCGGATATCCTCATTCCTGATGTAAAATTTAAAATGATGATTTTCCTGATGTGCAATGTAAAATTTTAGCTACCCAAAATGCTGAAGAAAATCACACTGATATTATATAAGCGAAAGATTGTTATGTATGTATGTTTGTTAGTTCTTTATGCTCTAACAACTGAACCGACCCTCAACAAACCGTAGGGGCCCAGCAGGGTCGAAGCCTGCTGGGGCCAAGCGTCTGCTTCTAAAAGGAAGACTCGACCCTGGTACGTAACGCAACGAAGGAACAGGAGTGTTTTTTTCACACTCTCCCACTTCGCCCAAGAGCGGGGGATATCATTGGATGATTTTCCAACCGAAAAAAAAAAGAAAAAGTTCATATGCAACTGCTAAATGTGACACTAAAACCATTATTTGAAAAACTAATCCCCACCCGATCTCACACTCATTGGACCACTTAAAACATAGTTGCATACTAGTAGTAACATTATCACACAGGGTGGCACGAGTCAGTTTAAAACTTAATAAAAGCGTAGTTTAGCGTTCCTATTAACTGTAACTCGACGGACATAGTACACAAAGAGGTTAAATAGAGGTTCTGTTAGCACAGGGTTAGCGGGTTTCAGAAAACCAGGGTATGTTCCCTTGGGATAATTTACTGCTACAAAGTGGGTGAAGCCACTGGCAGCAGCCTATATAACATCACGCTGCGACTAATAGGAGCGAAGCAGTAACCAAAGATGAGGTTAAAACTGCGATAGACAGCTATTATTGACATAAGACCGGGTAAGCACACGTGAAGATCTTTTAGCTTCTGTAATTTTGATTAAGGATTTTGGAAAAGTCCTATTATTCTCTTCATCATTATCTTTCTGACCTTGTCCCGTGTTCTTTGGGCACAACAAGTTTTTGTCTTCCATTCTGTCCTGCCCCACTAGCCAAGTTACGATCGTTTCTGACGTCATCTAAACGCTCAGTCACGTGGTCAGAATAAAGGAATCGGAGGCGTGGCCTACTCGATATGTTCGACACAAACGAAACGATCGTAACTTGGCTAGGGGGGCTGTTACCCGTTATGCTGTCACTAACACCCTTTTCTTTCATATCACTCTTTACACAATCCATCCATCTTTTCTTTGGTTTCCCTCTCCTTCTGACCTGGCGACAAACGGTCATCGCAGAGGCGAAGAATATAGGGAAGGCCGGGAGCGTAATGAAACACGAAACTCAAGACCGAACGGGATGGCGGCACACTGTGGACGCCCTCTGCCACACAGGAATTTAAATCAAGTCTCTCCCACCCCATCCATCCACATCATTGTCTTGTCATCGAAAATTACGCAATAATTAGCAAACTATGGCTTTAATGTAATTATGACACCAGAACTTTATGTCGCTCTGTTTCCCATTAATTTAACTTAATTTAAAAGCGCTTAATTATCGTGAATGACACGTTCATGTTGCATACGTAATGTTATTAACTGTGTGTCATCGTGATCACTTTATATCCTATCAACGGGTATTTATTACAAGCGATTATTGAACTTGCAGTGTTAGTAATAATATAATATTCAACAACTATCACACAACGTCGTCTAGTCCCAAGCTAAACAGAGCTTGTGTTATGAGTACTAGACAACTGATAAACATACTTATATATTTCTAAATAGATACATAAATAGATATATTACACCCAGACTCAGAACTAATGATCGTGCTCATCACACAAACATTTGTCATGGGTGGGAATCGAACCCACGACTTCCGGCATAGCAGTCAGGGTCACTAACCACTAGAACAACATGCCTGTCAAGTCTGTTAGTATACAGGGTGTTATTGACATCGACGCACAACCGAATACCATGGATCCAATACATGATTCTGGACTCCCCAGTGGTATAATTTTTCGTTGGTTCATTCATATTTAAAAAAAATCTTTGCGTTTTTTTAAATCGTTATTCTAAAATTTTTAGTGAAAAAATTAATGAATAACTTTTAAAATTAAAAATATCATCGGGGTTGATTAGAACAACGATTTTATCAACCCCGATGACTTAAAAATAATATTACCGAGAAATTGAAACAGTTACCCTAAACTGGTTGAGATTTATGGGCAAGTAAACGACGAGCAATAGCTAGCTCGCCAAGCACCACCACCACCCACTATTTTTATCTCTTTTGGGTGCTGGAGCTCTGAGCACCCTCGGAATCAGCACTCATGGTAAGGCACGACTACAACCGTATCTGGTACACAATAAATAAATTCTAGGTATCATGTGTATTAAGTCCTAAGCATGATTAAAAACTTGACCCTGGAGTCTTTACCATGACATGTTAAAAGGCCAAAGGTGCGAGCGGGTAAGAGGGATGCAGCAATACACCTTATATAGCTCCATCCTTTTAACAGTTCAGCCTCCCTAGCCCAGTTACGATCGTTTCGTTTGCGTCGAACGCCTTGAGTAGGCCACGCCTCCGATTCCTTTGTTCCGATGTCATCTCAACGCTCAGTTACTTGGTCAGAATAAAGGAATTAGAGGCTTGGCCTACTCGAGGCGTTCGACGCAAACGAAACGATCGTAATTTGGCTAGGAGGGCAGTCTAGGTCGTCAAATCGCGTTAAGTGCTCGTGGTAGGACTTCTGGTTTGATAATTTGTTGACTTCTCACGCTCTAGGGCAGAGCGAGTGGACATGTCAGTCTTTTACTGGCTACAACCCACACCTATTCCTCCACTTCTGTCCTTTGCTTTCGGTTCAGGGCCCCGGGGTTTACTGTTGTACAACCCACGGTCCCAGTAGGCTTCAACCCTGCTAGGCCCCTACGGTTTGCTGACATCTCTTTGAGGCGCGCGTAGAACTCTACGCTCCGTCGACGACTTGGGCTCAGTCGGGACGGTTACCGGACGGTCAGACGGCAAGCTACCCATTACTCGCCGTCCGTAAGCCCGCGCCTACGGTGGCTGGAAATCGGGGTCGGTCTACCTGTGTTGTGGAGATGCACTGATACATTATCAGCTTTTATAAAATGACGAAAGTATGGCAGCCATGGGCTCTTAGGCTATTCAGATCACGATTAGAATTTGAACATTTTTTCTTGCGAAAATTGGCCTCCAGAAAATCGCTCCCACACCCGCTCCGCTCATCACAAACACACATCCCTTACCCCTCGCAACAATTGCATTTAGAAACCCATTTTGTGTAATACAGCTCTTTGTCTTTTGCATAGAAATTTTCACCAAAACTTCGGAATATAATATTGTTTTGCTTTCACCTTATTTAATGTAGGTAACTGGCTTTTGAGAAAAGTGTTTTCATTAAAACTTGCGAGTTTTAAGTTAAAAATAGAAGATTGCTTGCAAATAAAGTTGTTTGTAACTGGTTCTAGTTAACTCCCCGATCCCCCACCCTTACAGTCCGCGACTGACTGACTTAATTGCTTTAGGTAAGGGTTGTGTGACATACTCGTATATTAGATAGATAGATATCGTATTTCCTCTTTATTTATTCATTGTTTTTCTTTTTTTTTGAGATGTTATTTTTAATAAACTGCTGACCTAGTACTGTGTACTTTTCCAACATAAACATTTATTTATCAAAACGAATGCTTTATAAACACTTTCTGTTTATATAGAACGCAAAAGCTTCCTCTCACTTTGAAATAGGTTACTGCGACGATGAAATATTGCATTTTGCATAAGTTTTTTACATATTGCTCGCAACATCTCATGCGTAAAGGTTTTCAAGCACGTTCCAGGGACTCTTTAAAATATCGATAGGAAAGTGAATATGTCGAGTCGACCCTTTTGAGGAAAAACATCGTAAGCGCTATTTTGGTTTTTTTGCAGGGTTGGGTTTTCTCTTATTTTTTTAATTGTTATAAACTAGTGCTTGACTGAGATCCCACCACATGATAAGTAGAGATGCAATCGTTGATGGTGAGGCGCACTAGTTTATTAAAAGCCTACGGGAAGACCGCAGCAGGCCAGTTGTTCCAGTCCTTCGAAGTACGCGGTATAAACGACGAAGCGAAACGCTTAGTCCGGACCGTTGAAGTTTCAACGACGTAAGGGTGGATACTCGCCGTACGTCGGGTTGTTCGATGGTAGAAATGAGATGGTAGGATCTTGATCCTACCATCTCTCTAACCTAACCTAACCTGTCTGAGTTGAGGTGATCCAAGTCCCTTAGCAATTTTAAACAGTCCATTAATATTTAATGTAAAATTAAGATTTTTGATGCACAGTGGTTGTGAAGTGGCGACTGTGAAAGACTCAGCGTTGGAAGGGCTCCACAAGATGGACCGATGACCAGTAAGGAGTGCGGGAATTTGATGGATGCGAAACGCACAGGACCGGTCGTTGTGGTGGTACTTGGGGGAGACCTACCTCCAGCAGTAGCTTTCGGCTGAAATGATGAAGATGGTAATGAAAAAATCGAGTCCTAATTATTATTAATAACTAGCTGACTCGGCGAACTTCGTACCGCCTAATAGTAAGGATACCGCTATCCACTGGCGTTACCAGAACAGCATAATTAATTTTATAATGACATTTTAATTTGAGATGGCGTTTTATTCGGTTTTTTTTTAGTGATTTTTTCCATTTTTAAAACCTGCCCTGAACTATCTCGAATATTTCAAGACCAAAATTAGCTAAATCAGTCCAGCAGTTTTTGAGTTTTAGCGAGACTAACGAACAGCTATTAATTTTTACATATATAGATAGATGTAGTGCTCACAGACTTACAAGAACTTACAATTTAAAAAGATAGAAAAGGCTTCTCTTTGCTAACAATACGTTTTGAGTTGAAAATTCTTTGTTGACTTGTGAAGTATGTGTAAAGTTAGTTTTCTTCAGGTTTTTCTCAAGAAGAAGTTCTTGAAGAAAACATGTTAGGTAAGTAGGGAAAATTTAATAGAAAGGAGTGTAATTTTAATAAGATACTAGATCAAGACCTGTACCATGACGTTTAAAGTAAGATTGTTTCATTTTTATTTCCAGTGTGGGTAAGAGAAGGAGCTAGACAACCTGTATAGCTCTGTCTCTTACCCACACTGAAATAAGAATGAAACAATCTTACTTTAAATGTCATGGTAACCCTGCAAATTAAGCTTTTGGAGCACAGGTTTAGTTTTAAGTTTAATAGTTAGTTTTATGTGAAATTAGATACTTTGTATGTATCTTTTAGCTAAACACATATTTTTGTGCAGCTATATCAAGTTGCAACATTTTACAAATTATTTTAGATTAAAAAGTTATATAGGTCATCAGGGATGATTGCGGAGATCAACATCGATTGCTTCAGGGCAACAGTGCGCAAGAGAGTGGCCTCCCTGACGAACGGCCTTCTAAACACCATAACGGAAAAATTTGAAGCTAGAACTACATTACACCGACGCACACGTGTCACACGCCCGATTTGTACGTAGAACGACGTCGCCTGGCGTCGCGTGGCGTGGATCAAGTGTAGCTATACAAAACTAGTTTCCTTATAAAATTTATGGAGACTGACGCGCTCAGATCGGGGTGTTTGGCACACGTGTGCACAATGTAGTTCTAGCTTTATGCTAGAACTACATGAGACCGACGCACACGTGTAACACGCCTGATTTGTACGTAGAACGACGTCACGTGGCGTGGATCTAGTGTAGCTCTACAAGTCTAGTTTCCATATAAAATGTATGGAGACTGACGCGCTCAGATCGGCGTGTGTGGCACACGTGTGCGCAATGTAGTTCTAGCTTTAGTGTCCAATTGTGGGGCACTGGAATACGGTCCTTTTGAATATAAAATAGTTGACAGTTCGAAATAACTAGGCATAAGGTACTAACATAGTTTTAAGTTTTACTAACAATTTTTTAAGGAATTATGTTTTAAATTAAATTGTTAAGCAAATAAATAAAATGTAACATTTTTAAAGACACTGTAAAAACTAAATACTTTGTAAACTTGACACTGGTTCAATGCACAAACCCAGCAAAGCCAACACAAAAAAACGGGCAAGTGTGAGTCGGACTCACGTAGGTTCCGTACAAGCTTACCTATGAAAACCGTTCAATTCACGAATCTAGTCTCAAAGTTTTCGAATCGTAAAAAGTTTTTTTTATGTAACTACTAGATTACAGTTTTCAGATTTTTTCCTATACTTTTGCGATGAGATCTTGCTTCATACCAAACTTCAGGATTCTAGGCTCATGGGAAATACCCTATGAATTTTGATTCCGGCCATATCTTTTTTCCCGTTAACGAAGAGTTAGAAGTTTGCTTTTTTCACAGCTTCAAGGGACCGCACACCTGTCTACGAGTATATGGTTTTAATTTCAACTCGAAAATTCCATGTACTCCCGAGTTAAAGGGTCTAGACAGACAGACTGACGGACAGACCACAAAGTGATCCTATAAGGGTTCTACCGTTATGGTTAACGAATTATCTTTTACTGGTTTTTTTAGGGTTCCGTTTTTCCGTTCCAAAAGAACGGAACCCTAATAAAAACATAACTTTTTACATTATTTTTTTTAAAAAAACAGACGGATCCCTGAAAACCAATATCGATAAAAGAACTCCCATCACTTAAGTAAAAGTACATAAAACTCCACATTTTTTAATCATCCCCTATTTGTCTTTACACCAGTTTGCATCTTTTGAAGGGAAGTCGATCCCTAAAGAATGTTTTCATTAAACTTTGTTAATTTACGCCTCTCTCCCCTTTCCATCTTTCGGGGATGGATGGCTTTCCCAAATTATATCGTCTTTAATAGAATGAAAGGGCTCCTTAAAGGATCTTAACGAAATTGCCTATTATTTTTATCGTCATTTTTGTAATTCGTGTTTCTTTTTTTATGATGGTAAGCAGAGATGCAATCATTGATGGTGAGGCGCACTAGTTTATTAAGAGCCTATTCACTCTAACCTTGAAGACACCTAAATTATAGTTGGACGGGAAGACCGCAGCAGGCAAATTGTTCCTGTCCTTCGATGTACGCTGTATAAACGACGAAGCAAAACGCTTAGTCCGGACTGTTGAAGTTTCAACAACGTAAGGATTTATACTCGCTGTACGTCGGATTGTCCGATGGTAGAAAGGAGATGGTGGAATCAAGTCATGCAATTTCCGCGCACACTCTCCAAAATGTAACCTGTAAAATACCGATAGGCTGGCTACCCTGTGCATGTGCTCGAGGCTTCATATTTATATGATTGGCGTTAAAAGAAAAATTTGATGCTTTAAGGTGTGTCAACACCTTAAATGTGTGTTAAAAATCTAAATTTTTAATATCCTGTGAATATTAAACTAGATTGAATTGCATACGAATGCAGTTTTGTTACGCTAGAAGTACATTAGACTGATGCACACGTGTAACACGCCCGATTTGTACGTAGATCGACGTCGCGTGGCGTGGATCAAGTGTAGCTCTACAAGTCTAGTTTCCATATACATTGTATGGAGACCGACGCGCCCAGATCGGCGCGTGTAGCACACGTTTGCGCATTGTATTTCGAGTTTTAATGAACTAACTCCATACAAACTCTGGACCGTCATTTTCATATAGATTAAACTTCATAGTCGAAGTCAGCGGTCAAGATCCGTGCCGGTATCTGTAGCTATCAGGAAAAACAGACTCCGGTAGGGAATTCCACTCCAAAGTTGCTTATATTATGTTATTATACATTTTTAATTACCTACATGTATAAACTTTAATACATTTTCATTAATATCCATCTACTGGTTTCCATCAAACGTGGTTACAAGCACTTAACGCGTCATAACTTTACATTACCTGTCAAGCACCACATTTGTGGTTAGATCTCATCTGAAATCAAGACGGAGACTAACTTGATTACATACATAGCTACTCGGGAATTACTTACATAACATAGAGTACCAAGACACTTTGACGACCAGTGTTCTTTTTTGAGGTGTAAAATCATTTGAAGTCACGAACGGTTCTGAGGTGGCGACCACGTACTGGAAGACGAAGTGTTAGAAAGCCTCCCATAAGGTGGACCGATGACCTAGTGAGGGTCGTGGCTATCCGATGGATGCGAGATGCAAGGGAGTTAGGCCTATGTCCCACAGTGGATGTCTTTCGGCTGAAATGATGAAATAATCTAATGACCCCTCCCGATCTAGGGCGTGAGGGCGTGTCAGACTATTACTGTCTAAAACCACACCTATGTTCTTTCAGTTGCTCTTTGTAGTTCTAGGACCACGGGTAACCCTTTCAGAAGCCTATCAGAAGTTACCGGTCGTCTGGACGATGAGCTACTCATTGCTCGCTGTCCGCAAGCCCGCGCCTACGGTGGCTATTAGTCGCGGTCGGGGTTACGGCAGCTGGGGCTTGAGGATGTCCGTTCCCTTACACGTGCTGCCATTTCCTTCGATAGCATACGGTCCTCTCGGTCTACGGTCCCATCCCACCTGATGGTAAGTAGTAATGCAATCGTTGATGGTGAGGCGCACTAATTTATTGAAAGCCTATTTACTCTAGCCTCGAAGACACCTAAATTATAATTGGACGGGAAGACCGCAGCAGGCAAATTGTTCCAGTCCTTCGATGTACGTGGTATAAACGACGAGGTGAAACGATGGGTCTGGACCGTAGAGGTTTCAACAACGTAAGGATACTCGCCATTCATCGGGTTGCCCTTTTTTCTGAAGTGGAGAATTATCGAATAATCTTTTGCTGACTTAAACCCGTCTGTGTTTCTTTAGTTGTCCTCTGTGTTCCAGAACCACAGTAACTCTATCGAACAATCCTGTTGATACCAACTCCTTTTTTTTTAAATTTTTACTGACTAAAAACCACTCCTGTTCCTTCTTTGTCTTCGTTCTAGGGCCCCAGGGTTCGCATCACCCATAGCCCCAGTAGGCTTCGACCCTGCTGGGTCCCTACGGTTTTGCTGACATCTCCTTACAACACTAAACGTTGTCGACAATTTGGGCTCGGTCCGGAAGGTTATCGGACGGTCGGACGACGAGCTACCCATTGGTCGCCGTCCGCAAGCCAGCGCCTGGAAATCGGAATCAGGATCCTGGGGCGTGAGGGTCGTTCCCTCGCGGGTGCGCTAAACTAAGCTTAAGGCAAAGTACTTTTATGCGCATTAAGAAAAAAAAATCAAATCCTTTCCCCGCACTAGAAATTACATATAACGTGAATGCGTTCACAAATATATATATAACAGCCAGAGCTAACGGTTTACTTAAGCTTTCCAAGATAATGTGAAGTCTCGATATGTAATGAATGGTCACCCATCCATTTATCGACCTCGCCAAGAGTTGCTTAACCTAGAATACCGACTTTTAGAACTGTTACAAAATTGCACGCTCCACCTATGGCAGTGACAGTTGAAAATCGTGTTAATAAGCAATAATGGAAATGGCATTTACAGTCGCTGCCAGCGCGGAGATTCCTTACTCTACACTACATAAGTATGTATCTACATAAGCATCTATGTACTACACTAAGCTTGGTAGGTTATGTATATAAACGTTATTAATGCCTTTAGGAAACACGCGTGCTTGAACGGTTGTCTGGTACCGTGTATCAATAGTAGGGATGAGATGTGTGTTAAATAATGTCGATAGATTATTTGATACAAATATTGACCAACTGGATGTGGAAGGCGTTGAACGGGATATTATGATACAACAATGGGGCCAAAATCAACTATTTTTATAAATTCACATAATATATTTATATTACTATTTAATTATTATAATTTTTTTTCATAATATATTTATATTATTATTTTTTATATTTTTATAATTCACAAACCGACGAACGGCGAGTATCCACCCTTACGTTGTTGAAACTTCAACGGTCCGGACTAAGCGTTTCGCTTCGTCGTTTATACCGCGTACATCGAAGGACTGAAACAATTTGCCTGCTATGGTCTTCCCGTCCAACTATAATTTAGGTGTCTTCAAGACTAGAGTGAATAGGCTCTTAATAAACTAGTGCGCCTGACCATTAATGATTGCATCTCCGCTTACCATCAGGTGGGATCGCAGTCAAGCACTGGTTTATATCAATTTAAAAAAAAAAAAATTCGTCATTCCAACACGATTCCATTGTCATTTTGCTAAAAGTTCGTAATCTGCTAATTCATAATGATCGATCATTGATCGTTCAATGGTCTCGTAATAGAGTTGTGGAAGAATGACAATATCGAGCTTACTAAAAGCAATGACGTTCTAATGGTAAGTCACATATCAAAGGAACTGTATAAATTTTAGCAGATTACCGCATACGTCAGACATTCATTTGTTTTTATTCTATGCCACTTCCTTCAATGGAGGGTCAGTGATTGACCATTGGAAAAGTCATAATGACGCCATTATAATAGTAGATTACCAAATTTAACTAAATCAACAATTATGAAAATTAGACCATTCTGAAACTATTGTAATAGCAGACTTGAGGCCCTGCTAGGGCTGCAGGATTGTTCAAGAGGAGTTTTTGGTGGGATTTCTTCGAGTAATGTTCAGTGGCTGTTTTAATTATTTGCAAATTGGTTCCTAATGGATATTGTGATTTAAAATTGGTGTAGTTTTGTATCTCAAGTGTCTGCGCAACTGGACAATATGTGGAATCATTGAAATAGGCGCGATCTCGGTAATATGGCGCTGAGAATTTTATTGTAGTTTTGGCTACCTCAACGAAATTTGCCGAGAAGGCTGACTCGATACATTTGCTGCCAAATACTACAAAAATATTAGAATATTTTGCACCCGCACTCTAATGTGATACAAAGTGCAGTGTTTTGAAAAATAAAATAAGACTTGACTTAAAGGTCCAAGTGACTTATTGTGACTCTGAAATGCAAAGAGCGACTGAAGGAACACAGATGGGTTTTAGCCAGTACAACTCAGACACGCTCTCTCGCTCCGCTTAGAGCAGGAAAAGATATTTGATGATTTTCCTACCCATTAAAAAAATCTTTATAGCAATAGAATTTAAAAAAATTAGTTGTCAACAATAAAAGCGACATAATAACATTGTATGACAATTTTTATAGACATATCGTTGCGATCAAATTCAATTGGCATTTGGTTTTACTAAGTATGTGTATGTTCTCAGTCAATTTATTCTGCTGACATTTTCTCAGCTGTTTTGTAACATTCAAATAAATAGTTAAGAGAAATAGTTAAATCTTAGAAGGTGTTCGACTCAACAGTTTAAATGTTAATAGGTCGATTAAAGACTTTAACATTTTAATCTTTATTCTTGAGCAGGTAGTGTGCTGCAATGCTATTAGATTTTTGATTGGTTTAAGGCCAGGTTCTAATCATTTTGAACTTTTTTAAACCTCTGAAAATCCACAAATATAAAAGAAAACACTATGAAAAAAATATTTTATTTAAATTGACTATATGAACAACCACCGGATGGGTGGAGAGGGAGAGGGAGGCCAAAGAAAAGATGGGTGGATTGTGTGAATACGAAAGAAAAGGAAGTTAGTAATAGTATGACGGTTGACAGGATAGAATGGAAGAAAAAAACGTGTTGCGCCGACCCCAAATAAGATGAAAGGAAGAAGAAGAAGGAAAGGAGAGGAGGATGAAGGGCAGGAAGATGATGATGATATGACCAACCGCCGGGCAAAAATAAAACATGATATAAATTAGTTGGCTTGACAAAAAAAAATCGCAAATTTGACCCTAACTTACAATATTTTAAACGTATATGTCTACGAGATTACGTTACGGAAATATTTGAAAGTTACAAAATATAATAAAGCTGTTGTGTTGTGTTGTTTTTTAAAAGGGCCTCGCAAAAAAAATAATCTTGAGAAGTTATTGTTTTTTTTTTTAATAAAAATAAAACCGCTGTTACGGGGCCGTTAAATCGACGTAGACCCGGGCGGAGTTCATACAAAAAACTCAGTGACTAGAACCGGCTTTTAATGGTTAGTGACCCTGACTGCTATGCCGGAGGTCGTGGATTCGATTCAGACCCAAGACAAATGTTTGTGTGATGAGCACGATCATTTGTTCTGTGATTGAATGTAATTTATCTATAAAATGTATCATCATCATCATTTCAGCAGAAAGACGTCCACTGTTGGACATAGGTCTCCCCCAAGCGAAGCCACAACGACCGATCCTGTGCGTCTTGCATCCACTACACTCCCGCGACTCTCACTAGGTCGTCGGTCCACCTTGTGGGAAGCCTTCCAACGCTGCGTTTTCCGGTGCGCAGTCGCCCCTCTAGAACCTTTCGGCCCCATCGATCATCCGTTCTACGAGCAATCTGCCCTGCCCACGGCCACTTTAGTTTGGCGATTCTTCCTTGACCTTGGTTGAAATGTATGTGTTAAAAAATATATATATCTAGATATGTTTATCAGTTATCTAGTACTCATAGCACCAGCTCTGCTTAGTTTGGTACTAGATGGCGCTGTGTGAAAATTATAGAATATTATTATAAATCACTTTGACAGATTTAATGTTAAATTTTCAATGCCAATTACTTTTTAAATGTTCCTAAACTGTATACTTAAACTGGTGACTTTGCCAGTTTCAGATATCCTGTCACAACTCGACTTCGTTTATATCGTTCTTCGTGTCGATATCGATACTCAAATTTTCCAATCACTAAAGCAGCATGTCTTTCAAGATTGGCCCGAGGTTATGCCGACACTCGATGCACTATACACCTATTTGGTATCCTCTACGAATTACGTCGAAGCTTGCATCTTGAAATTCTACCTGAAAACCATGATTTCATATTCCTTCTCACCATACTGCCTTTATGTCCAATTCATACGCTGTTTCCACCATAAAACTTTGGAATGTGCTTCCCTTTGACATCAAAAAAGCTGAAAGTAAATTTTCCTTTAAGCGTAAACTTCAGAACTACTACTTGAAGTCCTCTCAACTTTAGTTTGGTCTTCGTCAGAATTATTATTAAGTTTTCTTAATGATTTGATATTTTTCATAGTATTTATTAGTTTATAATTTTAGTATATATTTGTATTTTATTATTATAAATAACTTATTTTTGCTGTTTGAAGTATCTGTTATTTTTTTATGGTGCAAGCCTACCACAGTGTTGTCTTTTTTAACCCAAAGGTTGACTGGTAGAGAAAGCCTTGTTGCATTAAGTCCACCTATTTACCATTACTGTACTTTTGTCTTGGATGGGAATAGAACCCACGACCTCCAGCATAGCAGTCAGGACCACTAACCACTAGACCAATAGGCCAGCCAGAGACTGGTGTCGGATTTCTTGGCTTCTGAATATCTGGAATGACTGTCAAAGATATGCAAATGAAAGCCAGGACTAAGCGCTTAACGTACTTTACGAGGCACGGAAGAAGATGGTCACCCATCCATAGACCGGCAGTGGCAAGTGTAGCTTAACCGTAGAGATAGCAGTCGTCCGATCGTCCGGTAACCGTCCGGACTGAGCCCGAGTCGTGAACCATAGTCCTCCACACGCGCCTCAATGAGATGTTAGTAAAACCGTCAGCCCAGCAGAGCCAAAACCTACTGAGGCCATGGGTAGACTTCAGAAAGAGAAATCCGTGGACCTCAAACGCATGGCTACTGAAGGGACATAGGTGTGGTTTTCTTCAGTAAGAGTCTGACACGCTCTCTCACTCCATTCTAGAGAAGGAGAAGTCATAGGATGATTTCCAAACTCAAAAAAAAAGTTTGACCGTAGAGATCGACAAGAACGACTATTTACTTAGCTAAAAGTTTCTCAAAATTTCATATAGTGTCTGTAACAAATTCGAAGTACCCTCTGTTAGTATGCTACCTTACCTCGTGTGGGCGAAACTTCGGTACTTACTAGGATTATGTGGGAGACGGGTAGTTTACATAGAAGTTATTTACGTTGGGCTACCTTCATGAATAGACTAGAATACTATCTTTGGAGGTAAAATATTAGACTTGAAATAGAGCTAGGCTGCAGGGACGTTTGAAAGAATGACCGTGAGCCTACGACGCAAAGGGCATATGAGGGTTTAAGTTAGGCCTACTGTCACACCCAGACACAAAACAAATGATCGTATTCATCACACATTTTTCTTGGGTGGGAATCGAAACCACGACCTCCCACATAACAGTTCGGGCCACTAACCACTAGACCAATAGCATAGCATAGTCAGCCTTATAATGTTCCCACTGCTGGGGCTCAGGCTTCGTCTCTAGGAGAAAGAATGGGCCGTAATCCATCACGCGGGTCCAGTGCGGGTTGGTGGATGTCACATGTCTTCGAATTTTTGGTTCTAGGACATGCCGGTTTCCTCACGATGTTTTCCTTCGCCGTATTTTTTCAAAAAAAAAAAAAAAAATTATAAATTATACAATGCGCCTGGCTGGGTTTGAACCCGTGACTTACAACTTATAAGTCGGAACCGTTACCAACAACCACCGCTGCTCACAAAACGGTGAAAGAAAACATCGTGAGGAAACCGGCATGTTCTAGAATCAAAAAAATTAAGACTTGCGATTTCCACCAACCCGTAAGAGACGCGAGAAGAGTTCTGAGTCCCAGCAGTGGGAACATTATTATGCTATTTATGCTGTAAATATTCTACATCATTTTTTGTACTATAATGTTTTTCTTTTCTTTCCACAACAATGAAGATTACAAAAAGCTTTATAAAGACTCTAAACGCATTTAGCGTTTTATCCGCCTCAACTTAAACGACCTTCACAATGAATTGTCTTTTTTTATTACGAAATATTATACTTAGAACAGAACCCGAAATGTGCTAAAATAGTGTATTAAGTAAACGTTTTACGTGTGTATGTATGTACCCATTTTTAGGGTTCCGTAGCCAAATGGCAAATACGGAACCCTTATGGATTCGTCATGTCTGTCTGTTTGTCCGTCCGTATGTTACAGCCACTTTTTTCAGAAAATATAATAACTATACTGTTGAACCTTGGAGAGTAGATTTATTTTGTGAACCATATTAAGGTTTTTAAACAAAAATAGAAAAAAAACAATAAATTTTGCATTTACCTTTAAGTTTGTACGGAACCCTCAGTGCGCGAGTCCCACTCGCATTTGCCCAGTTTTTATTCTTTAGTGTTGTAAAGAAGAATGGCGAACTCCCAAACAAAATTTTGTTAGCGTATTTTGTTAGCGTGTAATGATGAAAAATATACAAAAGCATATAGACTGAATTCCTGAAATTTTTTGTCTCAGATAATATTATTAATAGACGTCTGGAGTTAATGGTAAAAAAACTTATTTTGATAAAATCTTGTTAAATAGTATAATTGCAAATTTAAAATAAATAAATTAAATTAAATTTATAATTATTATTTATTTTTTAATTATTAATGAAATTTATTTTATTTATTAAAATTTTGTGTCCAGGCAGTCTCTATCCGTTCTGGGTTGCCTGGCAGAAATCGCCGAGTGCGATAAGGCCGCCAATTGTATGTTTTTTGTTGTATTACAATTTCAATTTGTAAATTTGTAACTTGGTATGCAATAAAGTATATATAAATAAATAAATAAATAATTGCGTATCAATGTGGTGCATCGATTCCCACATTATTTACCTACAATTGACATATCTTATTTCTTAAAAAAAAAACAGTAACCTAAGTGCGTTTAAGTAAATTTTTAGTGCTATGATAGTTACTTAATTTTCTAATTGGATTTTGTAAGGATGTGCAAATTTAGTCAATGTGTAAGTATTTTTGAAAATATCTTCTTTACCCAAAGAAAACCCAAGAATAAAGTCAATAAAGAACAAGATATAACTGTCATTTAACTGATTCTGGTGGAGAAAATTATTCAGGATATACGAGTAAGAACTCCTATGAAAATCAAATCATCATAAGGCAAGGTTGTAGAATTTTCAACAAAACTCATAACTGTTTCCATTTACACTCACTCACAAAGCTCTTTTTTTGCATTTTCCCATAAAAACGCCCCACATACAATTGCAGATCATCCTTTCAAATTTGAAACACGAAATATTCCCATTATGAACGTCGACATTGCTACTAATGGCAGCCATTTTGGCAAAAGTACAGTCAAAAAACGTGGAAAGGATGTAGCTAATACTTGTCGTACATTGAACGAGTGTGAAGTCAGTTCTCTGTCTGTAAATATTTATGTTTATGCACTATTAAAATAAATGAAGTCACATTAAAAGTGTCACTTATAATTATTAAAGTTATTATTTTTAGGATGTAACGTGCCTAAATGAAGAATCGGAACACTTATAGGATCACTCGTGTCTCTGTCTATCTGTCAGTCTGAGTTGCTTCGGATCTACTGAACGATTGAGTTGAAATTTGGTACTAACATAAATAACTGTGACCAAAATACGGACGTGTTAAATATATAAATGAGTTTTGAATATGGGGTTCGCTTTTTGGGTGCAAATTGGAAACTTCAAATATAAAGTTTTTGAAACTGTATCTTGCTACATATCAAACGAAAGTTCTCTAATGTATTTTTTTTAAATATCTCAATAATTGCAATTTTCAAAAATTTACTCCTAAGCACAACTGACTGTGAGAAATCAAACAAGAATAAAAAGACTTCTAGTTCATTACACGTTGGTTTCTTTACTGTAGGTGAAAAGCGCTATGGCAATGGTCTTTCTACTACTGTCCACAACCATGGCTTATCTGATCAATTCTTCCCTATAGGGAAGGTCCAGTATGTGAAACACACACACTCACACACAGCACACACACACACAGTTATGCCCGGCTCACACATGGACCGACAGATTGCTGTTTTTTTTTTGTGCGTCTAATTGGGCAGAACAAACATGTTTTCTTTCTTCTTTTTTTTTTGAAAAAACAAAATAAGAATTGATTTAAAATTAGAACTGGTTTGAAACGGTACAATTAGGTAGACCGTTCACCAATCTCGTGAGCCGTTTGTACATGCAACATTAAAGTTTATTTAGATTCCAAATTAAGCACACCTGTTGAACTGCCCGAAGTTCGGACATACAGATAATTTGTTTATATAATGTAAATTGCATCTTCCGTTTACAAGTTTGCACAGGACGGTAGCCTAATGAAGTGCTTTTGTACTGTGACGTTTTTAACACCTGTTTGCTAAAGGGACATAAATATTTATGGAGTTTGGACGTTTGAATGGCTTAATGAGGGTGTATCTCGTGACTGTTTGACAATTGGGTCATTTGGGCGGGTTGAAATGTTGCAGGTTGTTTGTATTTTGTTTATGGAATGACCTGAACTTTAGCCTCCTACAAGGTGGATCGATGATTTGGTAAGGGTTGTGGGAATCCGATGGATGGACGCACAGGATCGGTCGTTATGGCGACAGTTGGGAGTGAATGATGATGATAATGAATAGCCTGAGAGCCTGATCCAATTCAGTGCATGTTAGATTATTTTAAGTTTCTTTACTATAAGAAGTTAATTCGATTAATTAACGAGCCTTTTTGAAATGAATACGTACTTAGTCTTATCTTTCTGTGCTTTTGTTCATAAAACCCTTTCCTTACACACCAGCCCCCCTAGCTAAGTTACAATCGTATCGTTCACGCCGAACGTCTCGAGTAGGCCACGCCTCCGATTCCTTTGTTCTAACCACGTGACTGAGCGTTGAGATGACGTCATAAGGACATATATTTATATATCATGCTGAGATGTCAAGATAGATACCGGTAAGTAGTACCGTAATAAATTAACAACACATCTAACAAAGTACGGATTACAATTTCTCGTGTCTCATAAAACTGAAGTATTTTATCAGGGCAACAGGGCGGAAACATTCACTTACGTACCTTTTACTGATAACGATATTGCGGTCACCAGTCCACTCGCAAAGCATATCGATTATGACACTTAAAGGGTCCTTTTCCACTCGCCTATCGTCAACATCGAGCATGGTTTAAAAGCTTGTTGCTTCATCTAACCGCTAACGCAATCCAGCGCGATGTTCAATGAAGAGGCAATGCAATAAAAATTCTATTGGTCTTCGGTAATTCGTAATTTACTCGAATATTTCACAAAACTTGTTCTAGAAAAAACCATTTTTTTTTAAACCCTCAGTGTGAAAGCGAAATCCGGGGCCCCGGGACGAAGGCAACGAAGGAACAGGAGTTTTTAGTCACTAAAAGTCTGACACTATCTCCCGTTCCGCCCAAGAGCGGGACCTGTCATAAGATGACAGATCCAGAGACAGGTCCCGCTCTTGGGCACCCAATAGAATAAAAAAACTCTTAAAAGTTTTTCAGAAAAATTGACATCATTCAGAATCACGATTAAATGTGCAAGGCTTCTACTGTACTTCTTTATATTTATTCAATATATGAGTACATTATGGAGGGCCATAGTGCACGTAAAACAGCAGATTTTCCGAGGTCTATACTAGATTAGTTTTACACAAATTTATGTTTTTATTTCTATAGAAGCCTAGATAATATCCACAAGATAGCTGTGTATCCAAAATATCTAGAGAAAGATGTGTAATAACATCATAATCACGTAAGAGCGGTTGTATGAAAATGTACCTCGAAACGGACGCTCTTAACAAAATCGTTGTTTGTGGCCATTTACGAGAAAAGTTTTTCAGAATGACTGTTTTGTTCTATGATTGAACACTAATATTATAAAGGTAACAGTTTTTGTGTATGTATGTCTGTTACTTCTTCACGCCCGAACGGCTGAGTAGATTTCGAGGAATCTTGGTAGGTATAGAGGTAGATCATGACCAACACCGAGATATATGATTTTTATCTCTGTAAGATCCTCTGGTTTACTTTCCGAATTGAATGTGGGTGAAGCTCCTTGCTACATTAGTTATATTATGATGCCCATGTAGATGACACAGAGTGAAGGCTCGCGGGCTTACGAACGACGAGAGTTAGGTAGCTCGCTGCCCGGCTGTCCGGTAAGGATCCAGCCCGAGCCAAAGACGCATTATGTTCTATGATGTCACCATAATTGTAGGGGCCTAGTAGGGCTGAAGCCTGCCAGGACTGCGGGAACGTTTGAAAGAATGGCCGTAGCACTAGAACGCAAAGGGCAACTGAAGGACACAGGTGTGTTTTAGACAGTAAAAGGTTTGACACTCCCCTAAAGCGCAAGAAGAAATTGAAAAATTTACAACCTATAAAAAATGCGGTGAAGACTCGATCCCCTTTTACCAATAAGGACGTCCTAAAAATAAAAATACAGGGCATGCCAAAAAGTAAAATCCAAATACTAGACTAATAAAAAATAACACAAAAAATAAATAAAAATGTAATATTAAATTCGTACTTCTAAGATCTAATTACGCATCATCACCATAATTCAAGATAAATCGTTTGCCTTAAACCGCAGAAAATGTGCAATTTCTTTATGAATACCATCATTTGACGAAACAAATTGTCCACAATTTCTATTACAACTCATGACAAATGAAATCACAACAATTACACTTCCTTGCGATGCTACAGATGAAAAGAAATCGCGTTACCCCACGACAAACATTCATTGTGGCGTTTTTAAAATCGCGTCTTTTGACGGAAATAGGCCGCCTGTAGCAAATTTGGCCGAGTTCCATTATAATTTCGAGTTAAATTTGAGGTTTGTTCGTCGAATTTGCTGTCGTGGAAACCTTACATTGATGAAGGGTGAACATCACTTTGATGTGATGCATTTGTTTTGAATATTTGTAACTTTTACGCAAGTTCAAAAGCCCAAATTTCGAACTTGCGTAAAAGTTAAATAATGTTCATAAACAGCAAAATTATGATGAATCATTCATAACTATAATTGCTCCTAGAAAATAACTACGCGCAGTGTTTTTCCATTGTTTTTCATTCATTATCAATAAATAGCCTGTACAATATTTCCATAAATTGATTGACATTTTGGGATGTAAACAAATGCTCATACATAATATTCCTAAACAGCAAAGTTATAAGCATTTGTTTATATTCCAAAATAATACTTACTTAAATAATAACTAGGCCTATTTTAATAAGCCTTATAAGTATTTGTACTAATTAAAAACTGGTTGTGTATTTGTTACTCCTTTATGTTTAAACCGTATAAGGGATTTGTTTTTTTTTTAAATATTATTAATAGGCTCACGATTGTCCACTACCTCACCACCTGCCATCAGACAAGAGACGATCTGGTCGACAAGGGAGCACGCTTGCTTAGAAGTAAACTTTTCACTTTTAGACGCCCAGGTTCTAGCTATCAGCCCCCCTAGCCAAGTTACGACCGTTTCGTTTCGATTCTCTTTTCGTCGATCGCCTCGAGTAGGCCACGCCTCCGATTCCTTTATTCTGACGTCAACTCAACGCTCAGTCACGTGGACTCGAGGCGATCATCGAAAAGAGAATCGAAACAAAACGGTTGTAACTTGGCTAGGGGGGCAGAACAAAACCGTAAAAAAATTTGAAAATAACCGTTCGACTTAAGGGTTGTACGTCAGGGTTCAAATCAAGGGTGGTGCTTTCCTTTAGGTCATTTATTTCATCACTATTGCTCTCAAACAATGATAAACGATGAATAGCAGAAGTAACGAGATGGAAAGGACCTAGCGGAAAAAGGCGGAAATGACGAACTACGACGCGGTGGAGTGATGACATTTTAGCTTAAACTGGAGAAGGCCTAAATCCAAAGTGGGGTTCCTATCCAACAAAATGATAGTGAATGAAAAAAAAAACTACTAAGTGAAATTTAGATTTATGTACATACATATAACTCTTAGTTGATGCTTTTAGTTGTTGTTATATAGAGTTTTTTTATTATTATTGCTCTCAAAATGGGGAAATAAAATATTGTGAGGAAACCGGTATGTTCTAGAACCAAAAATTCAAAGACGTGTGACACTGGCTCGCGTGGTGGATTACGGTCTTAGAGAGGAAGCCTGAATCCCCAGCAGTGGAAACATTATCATTCTGATTTTGCTATCCTATTATAAAGACATAAATATTCCAGACATCAATTTAAATTTGAATTTGTACTATACATATAAATGTATTAACACAGAGAAATAGAGATGAATTTTCAAATATAATTTGGCAATAATATTTTTTTTTTTTTTCTAGTTCATAAGTTTATTACATTTTAACATATAAAAAGCGCAACGTCACACGTCAGTATACAACCCGCCCCCGATCGTTCCCGGTGCAAAAGTGCCCATAATACTGGCCGCATTACCTCGCTGGATAGCGATGGCCATCCTTTGCACCAAGAACGACCCGGACCGGGAGTCACCCGTTGCCTCCCCGAGCCTACGGCCTAAATCCCCCACAAAACACTTTGCCTCCGTACTCCAACTGCCCAGAGTCTCCACAGCAACAGGCACAAAATGGTAAAGCTGCACCAAGGAAGCGTACTTCAGCCTTTTTTTAAAGCAGGCGTCTTCAGCGGCGGCAGAAGCAGTGTGCATGGTGCGACTCAGGTGACTGGCGGCGACAGTGCTGACGCAAGTTGCGTCCCAGATCAGGCACTTCCCGTTCTTCCACGGCACCAGAGTCAGCCCATCCGGCCTCTTACCGTCAGACCTGCTAAGACCTGGAGGCTCAAGCACGCAGGGGATGTTTGCCGATATAAGGGCTCTCCGGACAATGTCGTTCAAGGCGTGGTGACGCGGGAACCTCCCTGTGCAGCGCCGACAGCTCAGTGCGTGATGGCCATCGGCCTCCACCAAAGAACCGCAGGTGCATATATGAGGCTCGCACACCTTACAGCCTAGGCGGAGAGCCACCGCCACACGCAAAGAGTCATTGTCGAGTAGAGTGCCCAAATGAGGCGAAGGAATCGCCTGTAACCACGCCCCGGACTCGGGTTGCGACACTGCTCGTAGTCTGGCCTTATCGACTCCCAATGCACCCTCTAACAATTGCTCTTGAAGCAGCTTCACCCCAATGTCATCCCACGCCCGCTGAACATGTTCTGATTCGGGGATTGTCGCACCCGAGTTGAGGGTCAACCAAGCTGAGACAGCATCTGACGCAAAGGGCATGCTTCCCCCGTCACCATTAGTATTGAGTAATACAGTGACTAGGTTGGCAACCCCATGCGCAGACGCCAAGAAAGCCGGCAGACCCACATCCCGTGCGCACCGCACCCCGAGACCACCACAACGGATAGGTAGAGCTGCCTGCCTCCACTGGGGCCCATCTAGGGAGACATTGAGAACAGACTCCACCACCACCTTCAAGGCATCGTCAAACGAGGAAACTTCCTCGGGACATAACCAAGTAGGGGTGGTCCGCAACATATATGTGATTTTTGGGAGAGCGAAGCACATGCGCAATAGGACAATCGCAACGTGCGCGGAAAGATCTTTAAGACGCTCGTGAGCAGAAAGGAGGAGCCGAGTTCGAGACGTAATGGCTTCAGGAACTGCACTAAGGAAGATAGGGGATCCTAAGAGATAGAAGTCGGAGCATGAAAGTTCTCTGAGGCCAGGAAGAAAGGAGTTAAAGCGAGAAAAGTGTGTACGAGCTTCAATACTACAGGGGAAAAATTCGCACTTCGAGGGATTCAACTCCAGACCCAGGTCTCTGAGGCGAGGGACTAGAGCCTCTAAGTCCTGAAAAACATCTTCCGGTCTGCCCCCGATAGTGCCATCGTCAAGGTACCACACATTTAGGCCAGATTTCACCTCGACAATCGTCTTATGAATGGCCAAACTGAAAACGAGTGGCCCGAGCGGGTCCCCCTGTTGGGCTCCCACTTTTGAAAGAATAAGACTGTTATCGGAGAAAAGATTAGAAGGCAGTTTATAAACCTGATGAAGGAAGGGGTATAAAGATGGGATTTTTTCCTTGACCTCGCTCAACAGAACGTCTCTTTCCAAAGTATTGAACGCGTTGCGAATATCTAGCTTCAGCAGTATCGAGTCTTCGTTCTGCGGATCCATCACAAATGCTCGCGTAGCGTGGATGGCAGCTTCGCATCCCAGACGTGTGCCAAAACCCAACTGATGAGGCTGCAAGTAGCGGGACATATCCTCTTTCACTGCACGACAAGCCAATTTGGCAATTGAAATGAAAATGAGTCAGAATGTACGCTTCTAAATAAAATTTCATTTCTAAAGCCAAATATTTGTTGACGGTCCTTATATATTATAAAGGCGAAGTTTTTATGTATGTACGTGTGTGCATTTATGTATGTGTGTGTGCAATTATATATGTAACGTTAGAGCGTCTGAACAGAATTGAATGAAACTTGGCACATGGGTAGATAATCTAAATCTGGAATAAGACATAGGATATTTTCTACATATTTTTTATTTTATATAATCGTATTTTGTTTTGTGTAATCCAAGTTAATTTAATCTAAGATTTTAATTTTGAATTTATTTAATGTAATTTAATTCAGGACATTTTATTTTTATTTAATTAATTCGTAATTTTTATTTCAATTCTATTTTAATTAGTTTAACATGCGTATTTCCTAATGTAAATTGTATTTTTGGTGTACAATAAAGAATATCTATCTATCTATCTATCTATCTAAGACATTTAATTTTGACATTACTTTTATAATTATATATAATTATTTAACCTTTAATATTATTATTATTATTTTTTATATATCATATCATGCCAATTACTTTTATTTGTTTAATAATTACATAATTATTTAGAGTCATGTACACTCAGTTATAAGCTTTGGTTGCCTATATTTGGGTTATATGACTAGGTAGGTAATATGCTAATTTCCGACCACCATAGGCGCGGGCTTGCGGACGGCGAGCAGTTGGTGGCTAGCCGTCCGACCGTCCGGTGAGCCCAAGTCGTCGACGGTGCGTACTGTTCCACGCGCGCCTCAAGGAGATGTCAGCATATCGTAGGGGTCAGCAGGGTCGAAGCCTACTGGGGCTACGGGTAGTGCGAAAGTGAAACCCCGGCCCTAGGACGAAGGCAAAGAAGGAACAGGAGTGGGTTTTTAGTCAGTAAAAGTCTGGCACTATCTCCCGCTACGCCCAAGAGCGCGATTTGTCATCAGATGAATTTCCCACCTTAAAAAAAAACGTAATATACAAATTTTTATTTCTATGTTTTTATTTTGTGACAGTCGTTGGTGATCCTTAAATAAATACATTAGCGCGGTCAAAATCGCTAGCTGAAGCTAGTGAATAAATAAGAAAATATACGAAAGAAAACTTAATGCTATTTTAGATGTCAAAGATAACAATGCATTGTGTAATTTATTTTCATCGAGACTAGCTGTTGGAATATTTAACAGAATTATTTAGAGTTTGCCTTTTATCTCAATGAGAAAAATGTCAATGACTCCAGTCTAGACGAGATGAAATGTTGAAAAAATTATCTCTTCAAGTTCATCTCTACGTGTTATTTGTTCGCGGATCGCAATATTTTATATTTTGTTCTAAAGATAAGTAAAATATGGAGTAAAATTCTGAGTGTCAAAAGATTTTTGACGTTGAGATGTTCCTGTTAAATAAAAGCTGCGGCCTAGCGGGCCTCGGCCCTGCTGGGCCCCTACGGTTTGCTGACATCTCCTCACTCAAAACCCAAGCGAACGCCGTGATTTCGCGCCATTTAGGTTAAACGCTAGCGTCCGCATAGATTATAAAATATTGAGCGTTTTATTTATAGAGTATTTATCCAAGTACTTTAAGAAGTTCTTCATAAAGTAGTCTAGTAAATATCGAAAATACTCAAACCTTTCCGTTATTCCCTATATACCTATAGATTTCCATAGGTTAAAGAGCGCGTCGAACACTACTCGATGTAGAAATCTTGGGCTCGGTCCGGACAATTACCGGATGGCCGGACGACAATCTATCCATTGCTCGTCGTTCGCAAGCCCGTACCTAACGTGAAAGTCATTTAGGCTACTTTTATTTATGGAAAAGATTAGGCCAGTAATGCTAGCAAAGGCGGCGGCCGATCGTGTAAGGCAACGGTCCTCACGCCCCAACCGCCACCGGGATTCCGATCCCGATATCCGGCCACCGTCAGCGCGGGCTTGCGAACGGCGAGCAATGGGTGGCTCGCCGTCCGACCGTCCGGTAACCGTCCGGACCGAGCCCGAGTTGTCGACGGCGCGTAAAGCCACGCGCGCCTCAAGAAGTCAGCAAATCGTAGGGGCCCAGCAGGGTCGGTGCCTTCTAGGGCCACGGATAGTGTGAAAGTGAAACCCGGGGCCCTGGGACGAAGAAAAAGAAGGAACAGGAGTGGGTTTTTAGTCAGTAAAAGTCTGACACTATCTCTCGCTCCGCCCAAGAGCGCGATTGCTGAAAAAAAAGCTAGTTACAAACAAATCAGCTTTATATTACAAATTACCGACTTAAGCTCACCGACATGAAACATTCTCTAATGTATTTTTAATTGGTATAAAATCATGATGCTTACAAAGCAGAAATTACCCTCAGTCAAATGAACTAGGGCTTACCTACTAGAGCAAAGAATTATGCACTTTGTAAGGGAAATAAAAAGAAATAAAACAAGAAAATACACGGGAAATAAGCTGTTCCATGTTTTTTTTTTTTATAATGCAACCGTTTAGTTGCTGGTGGGTTGAATATTTATTTTAATAAAGTAAAGCTATTGTGTACTTAGTGATTGTTTTCAGGATATTTCCATTGTTTAATTAATAGAATTTGTGATAAATTACTTTACCTAGCAAGCTTAGTGGTAATTATCGTCATTATTTCAGCCTTAAGACGACCTTCCGGACCAATACTAGAGTAACTTTTTCAAACAAAAAAAAAAGTCAAAATCGGTTCACAATTGACTGAGAAATCGGTGAACATACCTGTATAATAAAATTAGCTTCTGCCAGGGGCTTCACCCGCGTGAAAGAAGGTTTTCATCATACAAACTTTGGACCCCCGTTTCATCCCCTTAGGGTGTCAATTTTGAAACATCATCTCTTAGTGCTCGCCTACGTCATAAAAGGAAGCTTTGTGCAAAATTTCACGCTCCTAGTTCCAATAGTTTAGGCTGTGCGTTGATATGTCAGTCAGTCAGTTTCTCCTTTTATATATATAGACTAGAATCTGACCGCTGCTTTACTCGCTTGAAGGTAGGTTTCTCCTTACAAACTTTGGACCCCTGCTTCATCCCCTTAGGGAGTGGAAAATCCTTTCTTAGTGCTCACCTACGTCATAAAAGGAAGCCTTGTGCAAAATTTCATGCTCCTAATTGTCATTCAGTCAGTCTCCCCTTTTATATATATATACATACAGCTGAACGTAGAACTTCCTCTTTTTTGAAGTCGAAAAAAGAAATAAAACAATGTCAAATAATCAACAAAGCTTGAAGAAAAATCTTACCAACTCACACAGTAAATAAAACATGAAATTGCAGACCAATTCCTTGATAATCACGAGAACCAATAACTGGCCACTCACCCGACAAAATGTCATTTCAATTCATCGTCCGGGTCTCGAATGCAATGACATTAACGGAATGATTCCGAATGGTCACGAATAGAGCCGAATGAAAAGGACGATCCTTTCGGTGATATGGACTTTGATATTATTTTTATCGTGTTCTTTGATCGGAGATTTTTGATTCTGGTTTTATTTTAGGATGGTGGAGAATTTGATTTTTAAATTAGAATTCTGATGGAATCAGCCTTACATCCTTATTCTCCATGGGTTGTCCCCAGGGACGCAAGGCAAAGAAACATAGGAGTGGGGTTTAGTCAGTAAAAGTCTGACACGCTCTGTTGCTCTACCGTAGAGTAGGAGAAGTTATTTGATATCCAACCAAAAAACAAAGTAACCATCAACATACATTGCATATGGCTAATATTTAATGAAACTTTGGCCGACTCGAAAATCGAACCTAGAACAACATATTCGGCAATAACTAAATCGACACAAGCAGTGAAATAATTTTATCGTTATAAATAAAGATTACTGTTAGGGCCGACGCTGCGTTAAGCGGGCGCCCGCGCGGTCCCGTACAAAAGTGCTCCGTCGCGGTGAGCCACGCGGGCACCCATCGCGGAGAGCCGCGCCCCACGTCCATTTTGCTGCATAATAATACATTAAATTCTCTATCGACACGACTACATGCACACCGTTGAAGTTGAAATAGCGACACTGCGCAGGTAATAATCCGGATTCCGCTACGGGGACCGTCAAAGCAAAACACACGCGCGACGCGCCCGCGCGTACACCCGCTAAACGCAGTGTTGGCCCTTATAAGTATGGCGTATATCATGGAAAAGTCTGAAATAATGCCTCTGAAGCTTTGAGATTTTTATCGAAATTTTTCATGAAATAAGCCATTGTCATATTCTTCAAAGAGTTATGATAGGTAATATTAAATAGGGAGGTGTTATATATTTAGGGTTTATTGGTAAAATTACTATGTTATCAGAGTAACTAAACTTAACCAGCAATAAAGTCATTATCATCATCATCCTCATTTCAGCCGAAAGACGTCCACTGTTGGACATAGGCCTTCTCCAAGTATCGCCATGATGACCGGTCTTGTGCATCTCGCATCAGGTTATCGGTTCACCTTGTGGGAGGTCTTCCAACGCTGCGATTTCCGGTACGTGGTCGCCACTCCAGAACCTTTCTTTTTTTTATAAAACGCACAAAGGACTGTTTAATTTTGTTTTTTTTTTAGGTAATTTTGAGTCACTAATTATCCCAGTGGAACATACTCTGTGGAATAGGTTACCGACGAAGCTCGAAGAATCGCTAAACTCAAGTGGCAGTGGGCAGGGGCACATTGCTCGCAGAACAGATGGTCGATGGGGACGAAAGGTTCTAGAGTAGCCAACACGTACCGGAAGACACAGCGCTGGAAGGCCTGGTGAGTGTAGCGGGAATCCGATGGATGCGAGACGCGCAGGACTGTTCACTATGGCGACACTTGAGGGAGGCTTTGGTCCAACAGTTGACTTCTAAGTAGCAGTGGGCAGGGCAATTTGCTCGCAGAACAGATGGTCAATGGGGACGAAAGGTTCTAGAGTAGCCACCACGTACCGGAAGACACAGCGCTGGAAGGCCTGGTGAGTGTAGCGGGAATCCGATGAATGCGAGACGCGCAGGACCGTTCATTATGGCGACACTTGAGGGAGGCCTAGGTCCAACAGTAGACTTCTTTCGGCTGTAATGATCATGGTCGATGATGATCGTATAGGTAGCCTATACGATGATCCTTTTACAATAAAACACAACAAAATTTTTATCACTCTCCAAAACTAGGAAAAATAAAATCTTAAACAAGAAATCCTCACAATTTACAAAGGCGTCAAGACATAAAGCAATTCGTCCTTGCCCGAGCACCCTCACTATCGCATGTCAATCGAATATTGCCATTGCTCCAAGTCCCTTTCATCTCGGCGCCCATTCTGAGCGGTCCCTATTCTGAACGGTCCCCAAATCGCCATCTCGGGCACAATGCCTGATCAATATTAGGATTAAGAGACTTAGAGCCAATTTGGCGATTATGTCACTGATTTTTCTTTTAGTGTGACGAATAGCGGGTTACGGAACTAGGTTTCTTTTTGTCTTATAAAAAAAAACATAGATAGTTTTGGATCTCAAATTAGGGAATATATCATACTCTTACTAACTCACAGTCATCTTTACAGTTTGTGAATGTGTGTTGGTTATTTCTTCACACTCGAACGGCTGAACGGATTTCGATGAAACTTGGTACAGGGGTAGACCATGTCTTGGAATAGCATGTAGGATAATTTAAGTGTTTTTTTTCATTTATTATCATTAATACAAAAGAATACAGGATTTTATAAGTTAAATAGCAACAACAAGGGTGTTCCTTTGCGATAATTTTCTGCTTTAATGCAGGTGGAACAGGCTAAAAGCCAAAGTATGATAGGCTCGCATTTGACCACCATCTCACCTGAGGGTAAGCGATGATGTGGTCGACGATGGAGCACGCTTGCCTTGATAGTATGTTGCAAAAATGTCTATAACTTATTTGAACATGTTATACTTCAATGACATTTAGAGTTACACAAAATACCGGCTGTTTTACCTACTTACTACAGCGAGCATTTAGTTTTTACCAAAGAGGGATACCAAATTCAAATACATTTCATTAAGGACAAAATTTCATTTCAGTTCATAATATAATTAAACATAGTTGTAACTCTAGTTTCGGACTGACATGGCGCTTAAGAGGTAATAAGGTCTAGGGGTAATACGAAATTGAATCAACTGGGAAACGCAAGATAAAAATCTCAAAACAAAACCAACTGCATAAATGCACTGAAAACCTAGTTCTAGCCGATGAAAATAGATAATACACATAAGTTTACCCACCGGTGTGTGGCTACACTTAGTTCTAGCCGCTATGATGAAGGTTAAACCTAGTTAAACCTAAACGAAGATAACTAGGATACATCTAAGTTTGACCACATGTGGCCGCTGTAACTAGTTGTAGCCGGCTAAAACTAGGTGTAGCAGCACTTCGGCTATTAGCCGTAACATATACTTATTACTTTTCTGCCTTATAACTTGCTTAAGTTAATGTCTATCTTCCGAAGTCAAAATAAAACATACCTTTTTATCAGGAAAGGTGGACCTGAAACAGAAATAGAAAAAAATACATTAAAATATTAATATAAGAGAGTTCTTTGACTAAAATATTGTACTCTATAACGTCAAACGTTTAATGCTTTTTTGTACCGAGTTAACGTAACCACACGAAAGAAAAATACTTAAAATCAACTCGTAGCAACTAGCAGAATTGGGGACAAACTTGTCTTAGGCGTACTGTCCACGGACGCGTATCGTCATTATACGCTTGGTGTACACCTGCTCACAGCTTACATACAAAACTATGAAAATCTGTTGACGAAGCGGCAACGTCATGACGTCCTGAAGTTGCCGCTTCGTCGTCTCTAAGACATAGGGCTTCACCGAGTACAAGTGTGAGGAACTCAAGAACTCCGGTCCGGACTAAGCGTTTCGCCTCGTCGTTTATACCACGTATATCGAAGGACTGGAACAATTTGCCTGCTGAGGTCTTCCCATCTGATTATAATTTGGGTGCCTTCAAGGTTAGAGTGAATAATAATATGGCTCTTAATAAACTAGTGTGCCTCACCATCAACGATTGCATCACTGCAAATTAAGTACTGCCCCGAGCAAGGAACCCTCGCCCTTTAGAGGACGATCCAGAATGAGATCTATGCTGTGTAAATCTTGTTAACCTCCACGTTACTAGAATAAAAATCAAACTTCCATTCAAATATAAATATTCATTTCCATTTGGGAATGAATTTTCAAAAAATCTCCCTTGAGGGTTATATTCACTATTATAAGGAACGTTTCGACAACCAGAACCTTCAATCCATACCAAAGCAGCCGTGACGTCCCTGTAACAAACTCTGAGATCATAATGTGACCATAATGTGTGTAATTAATTTAAGCCAAAAGACATCCTCTACTGGACATATGTATATAGGCTCCCCCAAAGTGTCGCTACAATGACCAGTCTTGCGTTTCTTGCATTTATCGGACTTCAACGACTTTCATCAGCCCCCCTAGCCAAGTTACGATCGTTTCGTTTTCGTCAAACGACTCGAGTAGGCCACGCCTCCGATTCCTTTGTTCTGACGTCATCTCAACGCCCAGTCACGTGGTCAGAATAAAGGAATCGGAGGCGTGGCCTACTCGAGTCGTTCGACGCAAACGAAACGATCGTAACTTGGCTAGGGGGCAGGTCATCTGTCTACCTGGAGGGAGGCTTTCTAGCGCACTTTTTTATTCTTATTATTTTTAATGTGCTTTTGGGTACAATATTGATTGGTCTACACTGTATTCACATACATATTAATATTGAAATATTGTAGAATCAATCTTTTTTTTTATAGAGTAACCATGGAGTTTCTTGCCCGTTCTTCTCCATAGGAAACCAGTTAGAACCATACACTAGCTTCTGACGTTTTATAAGTACCCATTTAAAATTAAAACATTTTGTATTTATTCTGGTACGCATACGATGTCGCCATTGCTCGCAGAACAGATTATAATGATAAATGATATTTATTTCGCAAATTGGTTTAAAAAAAAAACACTTTCACACGTAAGTTTTTTTTTTGTTGGACGGTGAGGCCAAATGGTTCTAGAGTAGAGATAGAAGCACGAATCTTGAGCGCTCGGCGAAAGAGCGGGGATCGCTTTGCGCATCGTACACATTGGCGAGTCAATCACTGTACAAGGATTGCACTCCCCGCCCCTGCATGCTTTTTCATACCAATAAAGAGACCCGATACTTCACTTCTGCGTGCTTCTGCGCAAGTAGAACTGTAAAAATCAGCGCTCAAGATCCGAGCCGGTATCTGTAACAGGTAGATAATTTAACTGTAGGTAACCATAACAAAACTGTATGAAAATTGTTTCTTAGTCATAAGCCTATAACTTAAACAGTCAAATTAGTACATGAAAAGCGTCCAAAAGACATGTTTAGCCACAAAATAGGTTGAAATAGGCCAAGAAGATAGGCTGGTCCTTCTGGCCTTATCTATTAAGGGCACTACACATCAACCAGGGTCGTTTATCACGGTGACAGATCATCCCGGGCTCTTAGAGATCCAGAATGACAAATGTTACGGTCAGGTAAAAAGCTTCCATGTTTCTTAAATTTCACTTAACTGTTTCTTGATGACGGGAAAGCGCCTTAAGGCCCTTATTACTTAAGGGTAAACGTTAAGAACGGCGGAATTAAGCGTTTTTTTTTTGACTTCTGCAATTTTGACTTTTCAAATGTCTATGGTTTTTTTTTTAGATGGGAAAATCATTTAATGACAAATCTCGCTCTTGGGCGGAGCGTGAGATAGTGTCAGACTTTTACTGACTGTAAACCCACTCCTGTTCCTTCGTTGCCTTCGTCAGGTTCCCGGGTTTCGTTTTCACACTACCCATGGCCCTAGTAGGCATCGGCCCTGCTGGGCCCCTACGATTTGCTAACTTCTCCCTGAGACGCGCGTGGAACAATACGAGCCGTCGTCGACGGACAGTTACCGGATGGTCGGACGGCGGGCTACCCATTGCTCGCCGTCCGTAAACCCGCGCCTACGGTGACGTAAATTTCTATGGCGCGTTATTGTTTATATATGGCCTATTAAGTAGCCTACGAAGCAGCTCGATCAGTTTCCTGAGGTTGTTGTCCAAGCGGACTTGTCCCTGTTGCAGAGGTGGTGAACTTCATATTAGCGCTTCTCCACGTATTGTTTGACCGTATTGCTTTTGACTGTGTGTATTAATTATTGTGTTTATCTAAATTGGTATGTTAATGTGTATTATTTCATTTATATTTAACCAGCTTCTGCCAGCGGTTTTGCCCTTGTGAAAATAGGTTTTTTTATACAAACTTCCAACCCCCGTTTTACCCCCTTAGGGGTGGAGTTTCGTAAAATCCGTTTTTAACGGATGTCTCCACCCTATAAAGAACCTACCTACCAAATTTTAAGTTTGTAAGTCTTATAGTTTCTGAGATTTCTTGATTAATCAGTGAGTGGTATTTCGCATTTATATATATATAGATTTTATTATATCTATAACATTTTGTATTTAATTTTAATTGTATTTGTGACATTGTGTATCTATTTAATTTTAATTGTATTTGTGACATTGTGTATCTATTTAATTTTAATTGTATGTATGACATTGTGTATTTAATTTAATTGTATGTAACATTGTGTATGTAATTTTAATGACTATTTTCGTAATTTTTATTTGGCTTGATTTTAATTTTGTGTTCATATGGACAATGTCTGAAATAAATGAATCAATAATAATTGTTGGACGGCACTATTGGCGCAGTGATAAGCCAAGTACACAGGATATATTGTAGTGCATAAATGCGTCCGCAAACAAAGGGGTACTCTCTGTTCCTTTACTTTCATATTCCGATGCATGGACCAAAAGCTTTCCGAGGCAAGCAGATATCACACCACCAATCTCCGGGCATCATCATCATCATCATCATTTCAGCCGAAAGATGTCCACTGCTGGACATAGGCCTCCCCCAAGTGTCGCCGCAACCGTTACCAAGTCATCGGTCCACCTTGTAGCATGCCTTCCAACGCTACGTCTTCCGGTACGTGGTCGTTATTCCAGAACCTTTCGGCCCTAACGGCCATCCGTTCTGCGAGCAATGTGGCTTGCCCATTGCCACTTAAGTTTGCTGATTCTTCGTGCTATCTCGATAACCTTGGTTCTCCTGTGGATATCCTCATTCCTGATAACTCCAGGCAGCTACAAGGTAATTCCTAATAGAAAAACCCAATAGCACTTTTAGCCCGACCCGGGAAACAAATCCAGGACCCCACGCTCAGCAATCGCACAATAAAAGTTATATAAAGCATATTGCCATGTAAATAACTAATAGCTGTTTCTGGGCTAGAGAGTGTACCTCGTGTGTGTGTCCGCAACTTGACGCGACTGTTTTTTTTCTCACACTTGTGTAATTACAATTTGTCGCAGTGCGTCGCAGGGGAAAGAAAAAATACATTTATAAGCTACTTTTATAATATGACTGCTATGTTATCTGTTAAGCTTTTAGATCATAGTAAATTATTTTTAATAAAGGTAGCAGGCTTTTTGGAGAAAGTAATTTTAAAATAACTTTTTTGCTCTGGGTATTGACTAATGCACACCGGTGTTCTTTTAGTTACCCTTTTGATTCCAGCTGGTAACTTTTTTTTAATAACAAATAACTTAGAATCCATTCGCACTTATTTATTTTTAGGCAACAATAACAAATTTTAATATTTTTTTACAGATAGAGAAGCAGTAAAAACAAAAGCAAATCATTTCATTATATAAAAAAAAAATGTTTCCCGGCAAAATAAACCGACAAAGTCAATTCATATTTTGAAATTCGAATCCACTCCACCACCAAGTACTTTCGTCTACAACATTTTTCAACGTCAAAAAGTCGTTGACCTCAAAAGAGAAAAATCTGCGCTCCACTGCATCAAAGCTCACGTCACATTAGATCCCAGAGTTCGGACCCCACATTTTGATTGACACGCCGAGATAACCTGGGGTCCATCCCGCATATATATTACTTCGTCAATCCTTACTTTGTACTATTCAAATGTTATTCACATACGGATTGCGGTGACGCTATTTTAATTTTAGATTGGAAAGGGGATTCATGTTTTAAAATGAAATGCATGCCTTGATTCTGGTTTAATAATAATATTTCTTTTCTCTCTTAGACCTCTGCTCCCGGCATCGGCGGACTACTATTTTTAAATGTTTTTATATATGATTTTGTTGTCATCAATGTAACTTTTATTTACTAATATTGAATAAAGAGACTAATAATAATATTCGACAAGTTTCACACAACGCCATCTAGTCTCAAACTAAGCAGAGCTTCTGGTATGGGTAGTAAACAACTGATAAACATACAAGACACAGAACAAATGATCGTGCTCATCACACAAAAAATATTTTTGTTCTGGGTGAGAATCGACCCATGACCTCCGGCATAGAAGGATCCGGGTTTACTTTTCAGGAGCAAACCCCCATGGCCCCAGTTAAGTAGGCTTCGACCCTGCTGGGCCTCTACGGTTTGCTGACATCTCCTTGAGGCGCACGTGGTCCGGACAGTCGGACGGCGAGCTACCCATTACTCACCATCCGGAAGCCAGCGCCTATAGTGGCCAGAAATCAGGATCGGAATCCCGGTGGCTACAGCGTGAGGGCGGTTCCCTCGCACGTGCGCGTGCCCTCACCTCCTTTGCTAGCAGTAATGCTTCGCAGGAGGCGACCGCCTGCCGCTCCTCCTCGCTTTAGACCATGGCTTGTACCAAGGCCCGGCGCGACAGATCGTTGCTGCCGATACCCCCGACGAAGACACGGCGGTGCTCTGCTCAAGCGGGGCACACCTCTACCGTATGCTCCACCGTGTCCTACGGGCGGTCCACACAGTGGTGACACCCGGGCGGTTCTCCCGCACGAATTCGGTGCAGGAACCTCCCGAACTCACCATGTCCGGTGAGAACCTGCATCATAAGAAAGGTGAGAACGCCGTGAGGTCAAGGAGCGGACTTACCGCTATAATTAAGGCGTGCCCAGCACTAGGTTGCGACAGTTGGTGTCCCCATTCCACCATGAGGTTCCGCCGGAACTCTGTCCGCCATGCTTCGATAAGTTTCGCCCCAGCGTTGCATCTCCACGCGCAAATCGTGCATGCATGCAAGGACTGTTGCCTCCAGATCCCATGGTGGCAGGCCAACAATGAGTCTCGCTGCTTCGCGGGAAACCGTGCAGTATCCTCGCACCATCCGTATGGCCATGACCCTCTGGCATGCGTTCAGCTGGGTCGCCGGTCGCTTTCGCAGCGACGGTACCCATACCGACGCTCCATAAAATGCCATGGACCGAATGATGCCTACGTAGAGCCTCCAGCAGGATGCGTCTGGACTCTCTAAGTTGGGCAAGAGCCGCTTGACGGCAGCCCCAGTCCGAACCAATTTGGGAGCCAGACGTCGGAAGAGCTCCTCAAAATTCCACCGCCTGCCAAGGACGAGTCCCAGGTGCTTCATCGTCGACTTGTAGCTGATGACGGGTCTCCGTTCAGAGTCCATAGCCACACGATGCGGGCCTCCATTTTGGCCCGCTTTATTTCCGCTCGGAAGGCGAGCTTCGCCACTCTGTATTGTACAAGTCTTATCGAACCTGAAATTGTATTATACATATTCAATATGCTTATGCAGCAATATGTAGGCCATACACTAGCATTTCCTGGCCTAGTAGTTAGTACGACTGGCCCGTTGGTCTAGTGGTTAGTGACTCTGACTGTTATGCCGGTAGTTGTGGGTTCGATTCCCACTTAGGACGAATGTTTGTGTGATGAGCACGATCATTTGTTCTGTGTCTGGGTGTAATTTATCTATAATATGTATGTATTTAGAAATATATTAAGTATGATTATTAGATGTCTATACTAGTACTCATAACACAAGCTCTGCTTAGCTTGGGGCTAGACGGCGTTGTGTGATAGTTGTGGAATATTATATTATTCCTAAGGTTCCTCTTTCAAGCCGTGGCCCTTCCCATCGAAGCCTCATTCTTCTAGTTTAAAAGACATCTATGACACGCAGTTTTCTATCACTGACAATTTTCCTAACAATTGAGATCAGAACAAAAGAGAGAATGTTTCACCTCTATATAAAATTAGTATTAGATTACATTCTTGACAGCATAAAATATTATCTCCTATTTTTGTAATTTATATGTCTGCAGAATTTATGGGGCGCGCAAGCAAAAGTTCGATACGGAGCGGGAGGAATCATTAGATAATTTCATAACATAAAAAAAAAAGTTTTGCATTCAAAAACTTGCAAAAAAGGATAATCATATTTCTTTTTAGGTGGTAAATCATCTAATGACAAATCGCGCTCTTGGGCGGAACGGGAGATAGTGTCAGACTTTTACTGACTAAAAACCCACTCTTATTCCTTCGTTGCCTTCGTCCCAGGGCCCCGGGTTTCGTTTTCACACTACCCATAGCTCCAGTAGGCTTCGACTTTGCTGGGCCATAAGGATATCGACCTTATGTGATTATCCTTTTTTTGCGTTTCAGACTTTTACTGACTTAAACGGACCTGTGTTCCTTCAACTGGAACTGTGTTCTAGGGTCACGGTGACTTTTGTCACCATGACTTTTTGTTTACTGTCACCGTGCTTATGAACCCAACATGAGGTGCGCGCACTTACACTTACACACGTAACAGTTTGGTCAAAAATGACAAAAAAAATATTATCACCCCATAAAAGTCACCAGTGCGCGCTATGACTTACGCTTACGCTGAGAGTGGACATAAACGGCCGCATCTTTTTTTTCGTTAACTTAGAAGTTTGATTTTTTCACAGCTTCAAGGGACTACAGACCTTAGTATATGGTTTTAATTTCAACTCGATACCTTGTTGTGTAGTTGTGTTGATACTCGTTTCCGAGACAATTGGTCTTGACAGACAGACAGACGGACGAACAACGAAATGATGCTATAAGGGTTCCATTTTTTCCTTTTGAGGTAGGGAACCCTAAAAATAAAAACGTGGAACGGAATTAACACATGCGTTATTTCCTTGAACCACTAAACCATAATAATTCGCAATTCCCTGTACAAAGAGCATATTATGTAAGGGCCATTTAAAAAAAAGGCACCCCACTAAATTCACTTTCTTTCGCGCAATAAGGGGAAGCCTTCTTTGTTGAGGCTTGGAAATGTGTATCTGACATCGAAAAGGACTTTTTGGTGTGAAGTTTGAGATTATTTTTAAGCCTGAACTTTTGGTCATTTGATATGATTTATTTGATTCAGACAGACGGGGTCGCCAACAGTCCATGAATGAGATGGTGAGATGAATTAGTATTGCCAAAACTGAAAGAAGGAAGTGCGGGCTCGCGATACATCATTTAATCTATTGGTACACAATACCGTTGCCGACGTCTGTTAGTCGATAACGTCACCGGCCCACGCTGAAACCCAGCACTGTGGACTCGTCGCATTTTGCGTGTGGACACGGCTTTATGCTAAGCGTACGGCCGTTTTGCTCGGACGTGGCGCATATATGCTTTTTAAATTATGTTTTTGTCATGCAAAATGTTTGCAATATGTTAGTTTTAAGTTTGCGCCTGTAATTAATCTATTTGAATTAAACGTTTCTGATTTCTGATCTGATTTTTGATGAAAAGTCCACTATAAATACATTTTTTAAATTAAATAATAAATGCGTTTTCGCGTCTACCTAATATTAAAAAGGGATAAAGGTACTGATCCGTTATCAGTATCTCTGGAAGTACTGGTCCGATTGTTAAAATGTTTTCACCGACAGAAAGCTGCTTGACATAGGCTATATTTTATGTATGCAGGCAAAGCCGCGGGCAAAAGCTAGAACACAATAAGTTAAATTAATATAAAGAAAATTTAGTAACAGACTTCTTTTGACTTGTTTAAGGTAGCTGTAATAAAAATTACATTTCTTCTTCACCTCTCTTAATTTTTTGTTGTCTTTAAATTTTATTTTTCTTAACTACAGTCAAGACTAAAGTATCAGTCTTGAGCTTTGTGATATTTTACTATACAAAACAGTACAAATATTTATGTATTACAGACTGATGCATAATTTTAAAGTCCAGAGCTTCTTCCGCATTCTAGATTAAAAACCTCTTCCATATACTACTTATTTAACTGTTTACGGATACAAGCTTAAAATAAATATCAATATTGTACGACATTAAAAGGTAAACATAATAAGATAATAACTAAAAAAAAAAAAAATGCTTTAAAAAAAAGGCGGCTATATGTATTACATTTATTGTGACGTGACTTTTGTTGTATTGTTCTCAAAAAGCCCTCTTAATTGATACCCATGTCATGGGGTTGCATTAAAAAATAATTAGCCTGCCATCATCCGCCGCGAAATTGCCGTCCTGTCCCTCGAGCGCTGATTGTACATACGTCTTGTACAGACGCACTTGAATGACCTTGAAAAACGTTTGTACGAATTATTTTTGGCCGAAATCTTGGTTTCTATATCTTTGTTTTTCCTAGAAAAATCCAAAAAAGATATTTTTATTTTGTGATTTGCGTAAAAACGCGTAATTACGTAATAATAGTACCCCGGGGCGCCCGAGTGTTAAATTTAGAATGATGTGATTTAGATTTAAGCAGCATTTTCACTCAAACTGAATATGCCTGCAAAATTTCAGCTTAATCGACCAGTAACTATTTTAAAATTAATTTGCAAGAATTCACTAAAACAGATACAAACATTGGAAGTTAATAAAAAACTTTTCGAAAAAAAAAAAAAACAAACAGTATATCCTACCACAAAGACAGCTTATCTACACAACACACAGCGTTTAAAAACTTTTTACACAACACAACCAAAAAAAAAAGAATAAAAAAAAAACCACAAAAGAAAAAAATCACCAAACTTTTCGTCAGATACCGCATCACAATATACAAGAGCCGGTCATTCAATTTTTGCCCCTCCAAAGCTTTTAGTACTTCAATCGCTATAACAAAAGAAAGCAAATAGTGGACTTGAATGGACCTGAACACTTCATATCTAATCCTAGACGCTATTCAATTTACATTTTCAATTTTTCTTCTTTCTTTTTAGGGTTTTCCGGTGTTTGTTCATTGGGTGGCATTTCTAGATTGCAGGAGTTCTTATTTACACTAACGCTTTTTTTCGATTGTCTAGTTATTTATTACTAACTTTTGTCAGCGGATTCGCCCGCGTGAAAACAGAAAATTATCCCCAGAGAACATAATTTTGATACTTAAAAAAAAATTGTATGTATGTATCTTAGTATATATATATATGTATTATTTTTTTTTTTTTGTAACTCCCTAAGGTGGACTGGTAGAAAACGCCTAAGGCATTAAGTCTACCAACGTATAGTGTTTATTACTGGTGCATAAACTTTTAGTAAATAAATAATATAAATTCCACAATAAAAAGTTCGAAGGTAGGTTAGGTAGTTTTTCTTAGTAAGTTTATAATTTTAGCATATATATGTATTTTATTTTTATATATAACTTATTTTTTATTTTATTTTTTTCTGGTTGAAGTATCTGTTATTTGTTTATTGTCAAGCCTACCACAGTGTTGTCTTTTTTAACCCAAAGGTTGACTGGTAGAGAATGCCTTGTTACATTAAGTCTGCCTATGTACCACTACTGTGGATGAAGATTAAATAAATAAATAAAAAGCATCGTGTGCAGGGACATGATTTACGTCTGCAAAATTTTATCTCAATCCGTTCAGACGTTTAAGCGTGAAGGAGTAACGAACATATACACTCAGATACAACATATAACTTAATAAAGACACATCTTGAAAGTAGTATGTTCAGATTCGGCTACTGAATCAATTTCAGTAATTTTTAAAGTAGGTATTTTTTTATCCTACTAAAATAACCAATTACGAACGCTAACTGTCTTCTGGCCACGCTGCCGGTAGCGTGGCAAGAATACTGTAAGCGTTCGTTGTAAGGCTGTATACGTCGAATGGCTGTATTAATTTTATGGGCAAAGAACGAGACATCCCTCTGGTTACGCCAAGCTTCGATCAATCGGCGACAATAATCTTTGGATTAACGTGCACTTGGACCCTATAAAAATGATTATTTTCACGACATAACTCATCAATCCTTTTTTTATTAGAGGTGGAAATTCATGAAATGTGTTCTCTCTGAATGAAATGTCAGATTTTTACAGACTAAAAGAGGTGACGCAAAGGAGAGGATGGAAAGTACAAATGAGAAACATAAGTGTACTGTGTTCATTCAGTTGACCTTTGCGTTCCAGAGCCACGATAACTTCTCCGAACATTCCAGCAGCCCTATTCCTTTAAGTCAAGCCTAAACAATACATCTCCATTATCACTAATCGAACGCACCAATCAAACAGTACCTACAGTAATTACCAGGGTTGATATTATCTTGATTACAAAACCACGTACTAAGCAATTGTGGCTACATCCTTGAGGCCCGTTCACTCGATCTCTGCAGCTCAGATTGCCACCGTTTCGAAATACAACCAAACGGGGCCAAGTACGCTTCCTTTCGAGCAATCTATTCATAGATACGGCTCATGTAAATGTGCATTACCAATACTAGTAATTGTATCCGAATTGCCTATTTCGAAAGTGAGGACAATGGTGGATTTTTCGAAAGTTCTAAACAAAAGAACAATGTTAATTTGTTTCCTTTGACATTGGCAATGATGTCTCTTGTCACAGCCAACTATAGTTTATTTTGTAACCGTAATGGGAGCCATCGCTTATGGATCAAACTTAAGGTACATCATCATCATCATTTCAGCCGAAAGACGTCCACTGTTGGACATAGGCTCTCCCAAGCGTCGCCACAACGACCGATCCTGTGCGTCTCGCATCCACCGCATTCCCGCGACTCTCACCAGGTCGTCGGTCCACCGCTGCGTTTTCCGGTGCGCGGTCGCCTCTCTAGAACCCATTATTTCTATTAATTATAATTAAAGTACAATTAATAGAAAACAGTACGTCTGTCAGATATTTTATTAGGAACTCTCTTCCACATTTCCTTTGTAACAGTTCTCTTCTGAATGTCTTCAAGAAGAAAATTAAAGAGCACTTATTTTCATAACTGGTATTTATTAATCCTTCTAAAAAAATCCCTCAAATGTGATCTCTCGCTGTCATGCAAAGGTTTACTGAGAGAAAACTCATTATTGAGTTTGTGTATTATTATTATTAGTATTTTATGTAAAAAGGTGAGCTTACCTTTTTCCAAAAAGGGTCAAATCACCGTATACTATGTTTTTTTTTTTTTTTTTAATTTTTTTTATTGGGTGGGAAAATCATCCTAATGACATCCCCGCTCTTGGGCGGAGCGGGAGATAGTGTCAGACTCTTACTGACTAAAAACCCACTCCTGTTCCTTCGTTGCCTTCGTCCCAGGGCCCCGGGTTCCGCTTTCACACTACCCGTGGCCCCAGTAGGCTTCGACCCTGCTGGGCCCCTACGATTTGCTGACATCTCCTTGAGGCGCGCGTGGAACAAAACGCGCCGTCGACGACTTGGGCTCGGTCCGGACGGTTACCGGACGGTCAGACGGCGAGCCACCCATTGCTCGCCGTCTGCAAGCCCGCGCCTACGGTGGCCGGAAATCGGGATCGGAATCCCGGCGGCGGTTGGAGCGTAAGGACCGTTGCCTCACGCGATCGGCCGCCTCCTTAGCTAGCATTACTGCTTCGCAGAAGGAGGCGACCGCCTGCCACTCCTCCTCGCTCCGGAGCATGGCCTGAACCAAGGCCCGGCGCGAGAGATCACCGCCGCCGATTGCCCTCACGAGGTCACGGCGTTGCTCTGCCCAAGCGGGGCACACCTCCACCGTGTGCTCCACCGTGTCCTCCGGGTGGGCCACACAGTGGCGACACCCGGGCGTCGTTTCCGCACGAATCCGGTGCAGGAACCTCCCGAACTTACCGTGTCCGGTGAGGACCTGCGTCATGCGGAATGTGAGGACGCCGTGAGGTCTTTCCAACCACGCCTCAAAGAGGGGACTTACCGCCATAATTGTGGCGTGCCCAACCGTATACTATGTTAATTTTTTGCGAACAATAAAAAGTCAAGATTGCCCTTCAACACGCCCAGCTGAGAAGGAGAGTTGAGAGTATGCTGTGTGGTACCTATTGCTAAATAGCTAGTAAAATATAGCTTGTAGCGAGGGGAAATGGGTGGCGGTCGTCTTCTACTGCGAAACAGTAATGCTAGCGAAGGAGACTATCGCACGCGTGAGGGAAAGGATATCTTCACGTCCCAATGGCAGTTCGGACCTAGTTCTTGGGTCCACTGTCAGTCACTAGTTTAAATCATATCTGGTTTCTTCTGCAGAGACTTCTAAACTATCTGTTCTAGAGTCCATATTACTACTACTACTACATAGTGTTAATTCAAATCAGCACATGAGCACCAATCTTTGGACATGACATGACACTTTCTTTTGAATGTATCACTTGATCCCGGCATTCCGTGAAACCGTTTGACGGGAGAATGAACACATAAAAACGTTGTTCAAGCGGTAAATAATCAAGGAAATGTTTTGGTGAGACGAGCCTTTATGGGTAGTTTTGGGTAAGTGTGAAATGTGAGGAAGCCATGTAACTGTGTGTTTAATACGATGTAGACCCAAAATTTGGATACTAGTTAGTTAAGTTCAAAGAAACGACTGTGAGAAAGATAGCTTTTTTTGAAGATGGGAAATCTAAATAACTTCTCCCGCTTTGAGACAATGAAAGTCTCAGACTTTTATTGACTTTTACTATCTATGACGCATCATTGGAACTAAAATTCGAAATTCTACATCGCTGTCTTAGAGTTCTCCACTCGATTAGCACATATAAAACAGCCCAAAATTAATTATCGGCAATGGTTCGGATCTTAACTCCCGTCTTGGTCGAAGGATCCTTCCTTGGAACCCACCCGTTGCCCTTTGCGTTTCAGGGTCGAGTTGACTCTTGCAAATAATCCCGCAGCCCTAGCAGGCATCGGCCCTAATAGTCCCCGGTAATTTGCTGGCAACACTTTGAGTAACTCCACCACGAGCACCACCTCACAAAAACATTAGCATCTGTGAAAACCATGTCGTAAGATGATTGTTCATAAAACGATTTATCACTGTTTTTGAGACTTGAGACCGGTCAGGGGGCAAATCAATCCAAATGTTATGAGCTCGTAATTTTATCTGCAAAAGTGCCTGATGATAGAAAGGGTAGTATGTTAAAGTTTCCAAAGATATCCGCAACCATTGTTACCGACAAAGCCAGCCATAATAGGCAGTGGGCAGGGCATATTGCTCACAGAACAGCTGGTAGACGAGGCCGAAAGATTCTGGAGTGGTAATCCCATGCTATAAGAGTTGTAAGACACAGCGTTAGAAGGCCTCTCTCAAGTTGCACCGATTTCCTGTTGAAGGTTGCGGGAAACCAATGGATGCGAGACACAGAGCCGATCGTTCTGGCTATATAATGCTGTGAACGTCTATGATCAGCAAATTAGTAAGAATTTTCACACATAATTTCAGACTATTGTAGATTTTGAACAGCAGAAACTGGAATAAATTGACTGTATGGTACTTATCCTTAATCGTTTTGATTCAGAGATGGCACTTAGCCAGAACTATATTTTCAAGGATGACCGAAGTGGGTGTCAAAGTGTATGACTGCTGTATTCAATATCTGGTATAGATATTGTTATATTCGTATTTATTTTTGGCTTCTGCTAGTAGCTTTGCCCGTGTGAAAGTAAGTTTCTCCATACAAACTTTGAACCTCCGTTTCATCTCTTAAGGGGGTAAACCTTGGAAATTTCTTTCTTTTTCTCTTTATAGAGGGCAGGAGATGTCATTGGACGATATCCCACCTAAAAAAAAAATCAGTGACTTTGCCTTTTAAAAATATAGATTATAGTTTGTGTAACACAAGATAACCAGACCCAAAACGACTATCTGTAGGCCATAAAATATTTGTCCCGCGCGGGAAGTGAACCCACGACGCGCAACGCAGCTGTTAATCGCTCGACCAATGCATCAACCGGGCCGTATTATTAAATAGTTTAGTACTTTCAATTCATTTTTTAAATTTATCCAAACTAGTTCTTGACTGCGATCCCGCCTGATGGTAAGTAGTGATGCAATAGTTGATGGTGAGGTATTCACTCTAGCCGTGAACACACTCTTAGCAGGCAAATTGTTCCAAACCCTCGATGTACGCGGTATAAACGACGAGGCGAAACGCTTGGTTCGGACCGTAGAGGTTTCAACAACGTTAGGATGGATACTAGAAATGAGATGGTGGAATCAGTCGTGCACACTAGTAAAACTTTAGTTTTATTTTTACACAGTAAAAAAATCTATATAGATTTTTGATTTCACAACCAACAACAAATAGAAATGCTATTAAATTTATTATCTTAAAATGTTATGGCCACTAATAACTCATAACGAATCGTTTAAGGTCAGTTGACCAGCGGTTTCCAATCTGTGGTCTTCATGATCTAAAATATAGTACACAAAATGTTTGAAATATCAAACTTATCAACTCAAAAGAACTTTGATGCAAATCGATTTCACTTCATCTTTTCTTCTTGGATTTAATGTCTTATTTTATTTTTTTTGAGGTGGGAAATAATGACAGGCGTCTTCTAATTGCTCCCTCTCTGGATCACATTTTGACTGACTAGAATCTTACTGTCATAATTTTGTTGCAAATTGTGTTCCAGGATCACGTGTGTGGATTTTGTGTCCCCGCAAACAATATGCATAACCACGGGTAGTGTGAAAGCGAAGCCCGGGGCCCCGGGATGAAGGCAAAGAAGGAACAGGAGTGGGTTTTTAGTCAGTAAAAGTCTGACACTATCTCCCGCTCCGCCCAAGATTTGACCGCGGGATTTGTCTTTAGGTGATTTTCCCACCTAAAGAAAAAAAAATTGTGCAAAGAAACAATATGTGTTGTAGTGTAGATTGGAGTAGGCTATATGTTGTTGTTTTTATATTTTAAGTATTGGATTTTTATATTTAGGGAGCATTCTGGGTGTAAAAAAAACAGACCAAATATTGAAATACACGCTGCGCTCCAAAACGGACATAATAGACGTGGCTAAAAAACTCCCAAGCTTCAATGGGATTGGGTAGGTCACGTCAGCCGCTTACACAGACACCGCTGGGCAAGCGTTGCCACGCAGTGGGTTCATGCAGAGGCAAAGCGCGTGTGAGAGATAAAGGTGACGGGATGATCCGGACGTGATACCTGGTTTGAGGCGGCGCAGGAGAATAATGTCTGGAAGGACTTAGGAAAGGCCTATGAGACTGTAAGGGCTAAGATAAAAAATAGAATATAAGTTATTACTATTAAATGTAAGTGTTGGTAGTTAATTTTAAGACCGCCAATAAAAAATAACCTTTAATGAAAGCGTTAAGGGAGAAAATAAATAAATATCCATATCCATCATCGGACCTCTAGACGTACGGCGTTGCGCCATCAGTACATGGTGGACATCCCACCCATACGTACCAAGCGTTTTGGGAACACATTCATTATCCGTACAGCTAAGGAGTGGAATTCCCTGCCGGAGTCTGTCTTTAAGTCAAGTGTGAATAGGTTACTTCTAGGCAAGTGTACTCCATCGTCAGCCACATCATCGCTTGAGATCAGTTGAGATAGTGGTCAAACGCGAGCCTATCAATAATAATAATAAAAAAATGGAAATAAAAGTGGTCCTGGGTCCAAAAAGATTGGAAACCAATGGCTCAAACATCTCTGTTCATACTAAAACTATAATGCACGATTGATGCCAAGACAACATAATGTCAAGTTGCAAGTCACAATGCAATTTTAACATTAATGGGTTAAGGTAACTGTTAGAATGCCAGTTTGTTAATGCAACTAATACTAGAATGCAATTTTTAATAAGAATTATAATGTATTACATTATTGTAATGAAAATTACGATTTGATTGAAGTGACGGTAAAATTATTGTTTAGTGGAAGTGTTATTATTTCATTAGTGCTGTGATTGTTGTATTAGTTGCCTAGTAGAGTGACGTTTTGTCCATGAGAATGAAACGCATGCGACAAGCGAGCAGTGCGACCGCTTACCAATATTTTACCTTATTTTCACTTCATTACTCGTCTAGATTTTTTTTAAAGGTAATCTTGTCCACTGTTTGAATGGTTTAGTCCCATTTTGGCACCTTCGAATCTCGGTCCTCATTTATTTTTTCTTTTTTTTGAGGTGTGAAATCATCTAATGTTTTTTTTTTTTTTAATTCAAATAAACCAGTGCTAGACTGCGATCCCGCCTGATGGTAAGCGGAGATGCAATCATTGATGGTCAGGCGCACCAGTTTAATCTAATGATTCCTCTCGCTCAAGGTTGGAGCAAGATGGCCCTTCAGTTGCTCTTTGTGTTAGGACTACACCATTGATAGAGCACCATTTTTTTTGTACTAATTAAAAAATAAGGGTGTATATATATACCCTTTAAAACAACCTCAGGCCCACAGATATGTCATATATCTGTGCTGACCTGACCTTGACTGACCTGTTGGTCTAGTGGTTAGAGTCCCTGACTGCTAAGCCGGAGGTCGTGGGTTCGATTCCCAGCCAGCACAAGTGTTTGTGTGATGAGCACGATCATTTTTTCTGTGTCTGGGTGTAATTTATCTATATATGTATGTATTTAGAAATATATAAGTATGATTATCAGTGGTCTAGTACTCATAACACAAGCTCTGCTTAGCTTGGGACTAGACGGCGTTGTGTGATAGTTATGGAATATTATATTATATTATTATTATCTGTGCTCAAGCCTTTTATATATATAGCCTTTAAAACAACCATTGCTTTATATGTATTAAAATTTCACGCAATGCAATATTCGTCAATAGAGCCTCCCATTCACTATTATTTACATTTTCCATTCACGCTCCATGCAAGTGGAATTCGATAATTCATCGTTTTCAATTTTCATTCGCAAAGAGATTTCGTTCTCTGATACCGATGATTGATTTAGCTCTCGTCTCCATTCCTATTAGTACTTTATCGTTCATTCATTCGTTCGTTCCAAAATTTGAATGCTCCATATAGGATTACGATCGGAATGATTCGTTAACGTTTGGATTTGCGTTTACATGTCAATTTTTAAGGTTCCTTACCCAAACCCTATTACTAAGACTCCGCTGTCCGTCCATCTGTCACCAGCCTGTATCTCACGAACCGTGATAGGTAGACAGTTGAAATTTTCGCAAATAATTCCGTTGCCTCTGTAACAACAAATACTAAAACAGAGTAAAATTAATATTTAGGTGTGGCTCTCATACAATAAACGTGATTTTTATGCCGTTTTTGCTACGGACGGTATGGTACCCTTCGTGCACGAGTCTGACTCGCACTTGGCCGATTTTTAAGATTAACTGGTCATATGATTTTGTTCGTGGGATTTTTTTTTTTTTTTTTTTTTTTTTAATTCTCAATAGGTTCGCGCTTGACCGCCATCTCACCTGATGGAAAGCGATGATGCGGTCGACGATGGAACGCGCTTACCTAGAAGTAACCTATTCACTCTTGACTTAAAGATTACCGGGTTGTAGCTATCAGGAAACACACATTCCGGCAAGGAATTCCACTCCTTAGCTGTACGCACAATGAATGTGTTCCCAAAACGTTTTGTGCGTATAGGTGGAATGTCCACCATGTACCGGTGACGCGTTGCCGTACGTCTGGTGGTCCGATGATGGAACGGGCTAGGCGGAATTAGGTTATGCAATTCCGACGCACACTCCCCGAAATGCAACCGGTAGAAAACCGACAGGCTAGCAACTCGGCGCCGATGCTCAAGACTTTGGAGCCTCGACTCAACGAGTGCATCATTGCCAATGATCCTCCTGGCACGCCTCTCAATTGCCTCAAGTGCATCAAGCTGGTAACGGGCAGATCCGTCCCAAAGATGAGAGCAGTACTCCATACACGATCGAACTTGTGCTTGATATAGTTTGAGCAGCTGTTCCGGCGTGAAGTACTGTCTGACCTTAGCGAGGATACCCAGCTTTTTTGCTGCCAGTTGAGCCTTTGCTTCAATGTATGGCCCAAAGTTGAGTGTTGACGTCAGCGTAACACCAAGAAGATCAAGATGGTCGGTTATCGGCACGGTTACGCCCCGGAAAGTTGGAGCAGGGCTGAATTGGCTCCTTTTAGCGGAAAAGAGACACGCCTGGGTTTTAGCAGCATTGAACTTGACCAAATTGGCATCGCCCCATTCAGAGACTGCCTCCAAGGACAAGTTCAAGCGCTCGACCATAGCCTCTCGAAGAGACTGGATCAGTGACCCCCTAGCTTGCGCGCTGGATGTGTAACTCTCAGCAACAGTGCTGTCGTCTGCATACCCAAAGGTACCGGGCTTAAGCAGATCATTAATGTGCAGCAAGAATAACGTTGCCGAGAGCACTGACCCCTGAGGGACCCCGGCATTAATGGCCATTTGACCGGACGAGCAACCATCGATGACCACTCGGATGGACCGGTCACTCAGGAAGTCTGCGATCCAAGCACACAAACCAGCAGGTAAACCGAAAGAAGGAAGCTTACTAATAAGACTTTCGTGCCAGACCCTATCGAAAGCCTTCGAGATATCGAGGGAGACGGCAAGCGCTTCTCCGTGTTTCTCGATGGCCTCACTCCAGATGTGGATGGCATACGCTAGAAGATCACCAGTTGACCGATTCCGGCGAAAGCCGTATTGTCGGTCACTTAGGATGTCATTAGCTTCTAGGTATGCCAGGAGTTTAGTGTTGAGTACACGTTCCATAGTCTTACAGAGAATGGACGTTACTGAGATTGGTCTGTAGTTAGCTGGGTCAGCCCGACTACCTTTCTTGGGCACGGGCTGTACGTTAGCTTGCTTCCAAGCAATCGGCACTTTTCCAGCCTCAAATGAAAGCCTAAATAGGCGTGTCAAGATCGGAGACAGTTCAGGCGCACACGTTCTCAGAACAATTGCTGGTATCCCGTCAGGACCACTAGCCTTGTTCACGTCAAGGTTACGCAGCACCCTGCGGACGTCCTTCTGATGGATGCGAATATCCGACATACTCGTCTCGCAACCAACAGGATTAACAGGGGGTCGCGCGTCACCAGGATCTAGACGCGAAGATTCCGCGAAGAGTGATGCAAACAGATTTGCTTTCTCCTCAGCGGTGTGGGCCAGCGATCCGTCGGGTTTCAGCAGTGGCGGCAGTGAGGGACGGCAGAAGTTCAATTCAACCGACTTAGCCAGGGACCAAAACGCCTTACTACCAGCAGGGTATGAAGCGAGTTTGTTCCCGATGCGGCTAATGTGGTTGTACCGAGACCTCCGCATCACCTTCTTGCAAGACTTGGCAGCTCTGTTGAAGGCTTTCTTCTTCTGACCCACGTCATTTGCCTTGCGCATACGAGCGTTGGCCCATGCCTGGTAAGCCGTGTGCTTAAGCTTGTTAGCGCGATCACACTCCGCACCAAACCAAGGGCGAGCCTGGCCAGACATTGTTACGTCAGAGAATGGAATGTAGTACTCCATCCCCCGCCGCAACACATCTGTCACAGCATCCGCGCACGACGATGGATCACCCGAAGAAAAGCAAGTAGGCTGCCAAGGATAACATGCGAAGAAAGATCGCATGCCATCCCAGTCTGCTGACCTATATCGCCAAACCCGCCTGGTGCCTCTAGGGCAGGGATCGGGCGGAGAATAGACTGATACAGATTTCACCAGACAGTGGTCGGAACTACCTAACGGTGATGATATCGACACTGAATAGCGGTCTGGATCCGTTGTCAGCAGAAGGTCCAAGCAGTTGGCCGTGTGCGAGTCAACATCCGGCACCCTCGTAGCTCACCGGACCAGCTGGGTGAGATTTAACGCTAGCGCAAGCTTACGCGTCTCTCGACCAGCATGGTCTGTGCACTGGTATGGGAAAAGCCACTCCTGATGGTGGGCATTAAAATCCCCCAGTAACACCAGTTGCGCGGAAGGGTACCTCTGTTGAGCCGCATCCGCCGCCTCACTGAGGTACTGTGTGAGCCTGGTCGTCTCCTGATCACCACTGTGCGAACGGTAGACACAAGCATAGATAATTTTATCCATGCCTGTGTCCACCAGTGCCCAAAGCGTTGAGAACCTGGAATCTTCAAGGTTGCGGAGACGCCGATAGCATATGTCGTCCCTGACGTACAAACACACACCAGCGTGTGGTATAAAATTGTGCTCCAGGGTAAACCCTGGGTAAGACAGGTACGACACGTCTGACGGACTTCTTATCTGCGTCTCCGAAAGAAAAAAGAGAGAAGGTTTTTCAGTCTCCAGGTGATGATGGACTGCTGCGAGATTGGAGTGCAGACCTCTAATATTGCTGAGGTGCACTTTTAGTGAGAGGGAGTGCAGCCGCTGTCTAACTTTTTTCCTTTGCATCCTTGGCATATTATGAGTGAAGTAGGAGAGGAGAAGGAAGTGAAATGGAGTCCCATGCTGCTACCCTTCAGTCACGCACTGGCAGGACAGCATCATTGGGGTACTAGTCTGGAGACTGCGGGGACGCCCGAGCCCCCCCGGAGATGACCATCGGGCCCTCTCATCTGGTCGCCAACCAGCACGATGGTGCATTCCGGGATTTTTCGTCAGTTGGCGGGGCAGCCTTTCATGTGTGGCTAGCACATTACTTAGGCCCCCAACTAACTGCGGTCGGCCAGCGGTGCACCGTGCCTCGGATCCCGCTACCCTCCACGACTAGTCTCCCGATACGTCAATACCAGCGCGGGTCCGGCTGGTCTGCATACATAGAACCACCACTTCGACCCAACTCCTCTAAATTGGCTACACTGGGCATCGTACCGGAACACGGCTAGGCCGTTTGGCGGTACGTTTTTGCCCAGTGGGTGGTCACAAGCCGTCGGTCGAAACCTACCACCAGTTAATGTCACCTGATTAGCACCACCCGGGGACCACGTGTAGGGCCTAGCTATGGGTATTCTCCTACGGACGCGGGTGACTCAGCCCCCAATTTGAAAGGTTTCTTCCAGATTTGTCCCATTTTTGTCAGCATTTCTAATGATGGGCTCTATGAAGAATTGGAGGAACTCCTCAAATGTTATAAGCATAAGTTATTTTGCTATATTCATCAAAAACAACAATCTTGAATAGTTATTGTGAGTGAGTGTTTTTTTTTTTTTATATAAAAATAAAACTGCTTTTATGAGGCCGCGAAATCGACATGGACCCGGACGGAGTTCATACAAAATACTCAGTGACCACAACCGGCTCTTAAAGAGTGGGAAATAAAAAAATAAGTTTTAAAATGAAATACAAAGTGCAAAATAACTTCAATTTTGGAAATCAGGGTTTCGATTTTGTTCCTTCATTATTTTCAGCCAATTCCGAGATCAAACTTCTTTAGCAGTTTTTTTTTTGCAGGTCGTTTTAGTGTAAGTGGAATATCATCAAATTTTAATGAGTTCTTCCGGTCTATGGTAGAGCGAGAGAGCACGTCAGACATTATTAAAATCTGCGTAACTCTCTCGAACAATCTAATGGGCCGCTTCAATTTTGCTATTATCGTTTTTAGGCGCGCGTGGCTCATTACGCGCCATTGCCCAGCAACTTCCGAGTACTAATTACATTTAAAACGCAAATATTTATCGGTAGATATGATATGTAGTGACCAGTGGTGGCTGAGTGGTAACGGCTCCGACTTACAAGTTGTAGGGCGCGAGATCAAACCCAGCCAGGCGCATAACTTTGTGTAATTTATTTCATCACCACTGCTCTCAAAACGGTGAAGGAAAACATCGTAAGGAAACCGGCATGTCCTAGAACCAAAAATTCGAAGACATGTGACATCCACCTACCCGCACTGGGCCCGCGGGGTGGATTACGGCCCATTCCCTCTCCTAGAGAGGAGGCCTGAGTCCCAACCGTGGGAACATTATAAGGCCGACTATGCTATGCTAGATATGATTCAGCCTTACTAATGCACTGACTCCAAAGTTAAAAAAAAAAACGTAAACAACAATCAGCACGAACCCATAATCAGATCAAAAATGCCCCACATAAAAAGAAAACCAGTTCGATCCAGAATTTTAAATACAGAATCAAACGAGTCTAAAGAATGTCGTGTATCTCCGTTCCCTCTCGTTTTCAACGGAATCTTCGCCTTTTCCCTTTTGTTAGCAACCGGTTCACTCCTGCGCATGTTCGGAGAGAACAGATTGCGATTTGAGGAATTCCTTTTTTAAAAATTGCAATTGTACAGATCGAATTAATGTTGCGAGTTATTGAATTTGAAATGCCATGATGATCGACGATAATTTTGATCAACTTATCGATAATAGATTTTGAAATGTTTTTGTATGGAAGATCTTTTTGTGATATTGGACTTAATTGTAAAGAGGTATGCAATCACACTAATATCATAAAGCTGAAAGTTTGTGTTTGAGTGTATGTTACTTCTTCACACTTGAATAACTGAATGGATTTTGATGAAACTTTGCACACGGGTAGACCATGTTCTGGAATAGCACATATAATATTTTTTATCCCGGGATTTTATTCCCTTGGAATATTTTGGATTTTTGTTTATTAATTACGCTTCAATGCTGATAGGGTTTAGATGGAATTTGGTATTCATGTACCAAAACCAAAGTCTAACCATTTAGACTACGTCTGGTATAACGAAAAGTGTATCCTATGTCTGTATAACAGTGGCAGGCGATCGCCTCCTTCTGCGAAGCAGTAATGCTAGCAAAGGAGGCGGCCGATCGAGTGAGGCAACGGTCATCACGCCCCAATCGCCGCCGGGATTCCGATCCCGATTTCCGGCCACCGAAGGCGCGGGCTTGCGGACGGAGAGTAATGGGTGGCTCACCGTCCGAACGTCCGGTAACCATTCGGACCGAGCCTAAGTCTTCGACGGCGCGTACTGTTCCACGCGCGCCTCAGGGAGATGTCAGCAAATCGTAGGGGCCCAGAAGGGTCGAAGCTTACTGGGGCCACGGGCAGTGTGAAAGCGAAACCCGGGGCCTCTGGATGAAGGCAAAGAAGTAACAGGAGTGGGTTTTTAGTCAGTAAAAGTCTGACACTATCTCTCGCACCGCCCAAGAGCGAGATTTGTCATTAGATGATTTTCCAAACTACAAAAAAAGTCTGTATAGATATAAGATACATTTAATACTTTTAAGTACTTTACAACCTTGACATAAAATACAGATATCATAACGTAATCAACTTTATAATGTTCTCGTCTCCTCTCTAGTAGATGGGAAGGGTCGTAATCCACCACGCGCACCCAGTGCGGTTTTTGTTTAGGACATGCAAGTTTTCTCACGATGTTTTTTTTTTACTGTTTTGAGAGTAGTGGTGATGAAATAAATTACACAAAGTAATGCGCCTGGCTGGGTTTGAACCCGCGATCCGAGCTCGTAAGTCGGGGACTGGCTTTTAGCCACCACTGCTTTGTCTTCATAAAATTCTGAGAATACAATCCTTAAATCTGACACACTAAAAGCGATAAATGGATTTGCGAGGCTATTATTTTAAATTAGCCTTTAAAGGCCTAATTTCGCGTATTTAGTAAAGTAAAGACCCTGGGTTTGAACCAATGTCCTACAAATCATCAACTGGAGTATATCACCACTGTTTGTTTATACCAAAAAATACTCCCAGACAGTTAAATCGACTGAAGGTGGGCCGATGACCAGGTGAGGGTCGCGAGAATCCGAGGGATGCAAGACGCACGGGACCGGTCGTGGTGGCGACAATTAGAGAAGGTTTTTGTCCAGTAACAAATACAAAATAAAAAACATAAATAGTTAAAAAAGTCCTTAGAATATTTACAGAACAATTTCCAGTAAATTATATTTCAACCTTTCAATACTGTCCACATACTGGCCTAAAAAATCACCTGTCATCATTAATGACAACAAACTCATTCGCAAACATACATAAGTAAGTTAAAATGCATTCTGCGCATGAGTGGCTTGGAACGTTGTCGAGGAATGCGCCCCATCTCGTCAGACCAGTACGACTGGGACCGCTGGACCTTGCAGAAATGATGCAAATATTTTGCTTTTATCATCATTCACTGGTAACGCGATAGCCACAGTTTTGGTGATGTAAAATATGAAAATGAGGTTATATTATCAGGTTTCATGCCGAGTTGCTAGCCTGTCGGTTTTCTACCGGTTGCATTTCGGAGAGTGTGCGTTGGAATTGTATAAACTAATTCCGCTTAGCCTGTTCCGTCATCGGACTACCAGGCGTACGGCAATGCGCCACCGCTACATGGTGGACGCCCCACCTATACGCACAAAACGTTTTGGGAACACATTCATTGTGCGTACAGCTAAGGAATTCCTTGCTGGAATTCCTTGCTAGAATTTGTGTTTCCTGATAGCTACAACCAGGGAATCTTTAAGTCAAGAATGAATAGGTTACTTTTTTTTTTAATTAACATAAACCAGTGCTTGACTGCGATCCCACCAAAAAAATTGATCCTGTGTTTGCAGAATGCGTAGTAAAAGCAGTAAAGAGCAGTGGTAAAGTGGCCAAATGGTAACGGCCCCGACTTACGAGTTGTAAGTTGTCTTTTAATATCCAACACGGGAATAAAGCTGATTTTGTTTGGGTGGCTTGAATTCCTCACTTCACTCAGGTTTCTTTATTAACTCCCTCGCTAAATCCATCACTGACGTTCGGGATTAAAATTAGCAACCTTTGCTTCCTTCGGAATTCAACATGCCACCACTAAAGACGCCGTTTTATCCCGTAGTCATATAATCTACTATTAACTAACTTATTTATTTACACTGTCTACATCTCTCATCCAACTCTCCTGTCACAGATCTGTTGGAAGAAATTTCATTTGAAATAAGCAGTAACTTTGTGCTCTTCTATTTGTGTTTGTTCTTTTAATTTTTAAGTGTTTGTGTGTACATAAATAAATAAGAAATAATTTTCAAAATTCACTTCCTAGCGGTCCAAAGTTTGTATTTTATCTTATCATATCGTATCCTTCTTTTACGCGGGCGAAGTTAATAATATAATATTCCACAACTGTCAAACAACGCCGTCTAGTCCCAAGCTAAGCAGAGCTTGTGTTATGAGTACTAGACAACAGATAAACATACTTATATATTTCTAAACATATGCATATTATAGATAAATTACACCCAGACACAGAACAAATGACCGTGCTCATCACACAAACTTTTGTCCTGGGTGGGTATCGAACCCAAAACCTCCGGCATAGCAGTCAGGGCCACTAACCACTAGACCAACAGGCCAGTCAGTTGCTGGCAGAAGCTAATATAACTAAAAGGAGTGAAGTACCCAATTCTAGAAACCTAAACCACTACCAATAAATTCTCACACAAAGATCGGCCACACATACACATTATTTGACCCAATAAACTGTGTACTTTTTCCCCTCCAAAAGTGGAAGATTAATGCGTAGATTTCACGGGATTTTACTCCGTATAATTCTGAGTGATTTTTTCTACGCTTCTCGTCTCAAAGGACGTCGGCTTTCCTTTAGCCGATTTACCAACAGTAGAAATGAATGTAGCCAGTATTATTTTGAGGTGTTACGGCACGTGTACGAGTTCCTTTTTGTTTTCTTTAAAAAAAAAACACTTGTAACTTTGATTTTGAATGTGAGAAATCATCCAATGACTTCTCCCACTTTAGGGTGGAACGAAAAGACGTCTCAGACTTTTACTGACTAAAACCAACCTGTGTCCTTCCGTTGTTGCAACATATAGAGCAGTGGTCACTTTTTGAAATGTTCCCGAAACCCGAGCAGGCATCGGCCCTACTTGGTTCCCTTTAGTTTCGCTGACACCTCTTTCAGGCGGGCGTAGAACACTACGCGCCGTCGATTCAAGCCTGGTTTTTACTGGGCGAGTGTACGAAAAGCTACCTATTGCTCGTCGTCCACAAGTCCGTCTTTACACTGGCCGGAAATCGCCTTCCGACTCCCGACTCACAGAGTCTTTGGCGACGGATAGGGCGCGAGGATGTCCAATCCTTAACGTTTGCGGCCATCTCCTTCACTATCATTACCGCTTTGTAAAAGGACGCGACAGCGTTCCATTCGCTGTCTCTTCGGGCCATGGTCTGAACAAGGGCCGGACGTGAGAGGTCGCCGCCAGGGCTCAGTGGTTACCACTGAGCCCTGGCTTACGAGTTACAATTCGGTCCAAACCCAGCCAGTTGCATGACTTCGTGTAATTTATTTCGTCACCATTGCTCTCGAAACGGCAAAGAGGAACATCGTGAGGAAACACGACGGACATGTTGTTGCTCGCATGGTGGATTACGGCCCATTCCCTCTCCTAGAGAGAAAGCCGGCGTCCCAGCGATGGGAACATAGAGTATTATGTTTAATTGTGCTTATGATAAGGCTATTTATATTATGTATTGCTAAAACATCATTTCAAGTGCAGACCAGCAAATGTCCTCTCAAAAAACCGTCGATTCACTAAAGTATCTATGGCCTATGGCGGATTTACTCAGTAATCAGCATTCGCATGCATTCGAAGAGCCCTATTGTTTGCGACTCAATGCTCACTTGCTCAGTTCAACGGCCCTGGCGCAGTTTTATTAACGTATGTAATTACTCTTGCATACAGCTTGTAGTTCATTCACTCATTCGTTCGATCGGTGTTTCAATCGCGAGTGTCATAATAGTTTCATCATCATCATGATCATCATTACAGTCGAAAGACGTCTACTGTTGGGAATAGGCCTCTCCAGTTGTAGCCATAATGACCCCACCACAACCCAACCTTACCAGGTCATGGATACACCTTGTAGGAGGCCAACCAACGCTACGTCTTCCTGTACGCGAGCGCCACTCCTTTTGGCCCAAACGGCCATCTGTTTTGTGAGCAAGTGCCCTGGTCATTGCCACTTAAGCTTGGCAATTTTTCGTGCTACTTCAGTAACTTTGGTTGTACTGTTTCTTTGGTATAATAGTGTAATATATAAAATAAATCCGCGTACATCGAAAGACTGAGTAGAGTAGAGTGAAAAGACTCTTAATAAACTAATGTGCCTGACCATCAATGATTGCATCACTGCTTACCATCAGGTGGGATCGCAGTCAAGCACTGGTTTATATAAAATTAAAAAAAAAATGCTTCTATTTATGTTTGCCTCTTGATGCCTGTTAAGGCCATGGGGAATTTCTGATAAGGAAACCCATAGTCCTAGAACGCAAAGGTAATTCAAGGACACAGGAGTGACACTCTCGCTTCAACCTAGAGTAAGAGAAATCATTGGTTGATTCGTCATCTGAAAAAAAAATGACCACCTAATGTCTCTATGTAAGGCTTTTAAACCATTTATTTATTTAATCTTCATACAACATAAAGTACAAAGGCGGACTTAATGCCTCCAACGGATTCACCTTCTTCAGGGAAATTTTATAGCCAAAGCTTAGCTGTATCATCGGTTAAATTTATTACTGTTACTCTTTGTTTAGAAATGTAGTGTAAAGATGTTCACCGGTTTTTTGTGTTATGGTTCATAGAGTAATGCAATAAAACATTTTTAGTCGTAAAATAATTTTTCATGCAATAAAGCTGTTATTATCATTTATTTTAACGAAATATTAATTTTAAAAAATTGAAAAAAGTAAGAGTGATAGACTGATACTCAGAGAAGCCAAAAATCAAATAACATTAAAAAGGGCGTAACCGGCGTTTACCGCTATATTGCCCGGGGCCAGCGATATATAGGTATAAATACCCTTACATACATACGAGTCTATTTTAAGGGCGGTGAGCCAGCAAATGACAAGCCATTTTTCTAAATTTAGATTGAGAAAGCGCGAAAATGTCTAAATCTATAAAATGTGAGTTATAGGTTGCCACTAGTTGGCAGAGAGGCTCCCGCACCCCAGCATGGTGTAAAAATTATTGGAATCGATTCAGTTACTGATTCTGAACAAACTATATTCAGGTTATACTAAAAATAATGTCGAATAAACAAATTACACGTTGATATTTTACATAATTTTCTTATTTGCTCACATTGCAGTCCTTAGCTACGTAGGCGTGAAAAAAGAAAATTGTTTCGCCTAAGTCCCTAGTGATAAAGAATAATATTACGATTAGGAAGCTGGGGATGTTTCATTGTATGTCGTTTGATATGTATGTGGGCGGTTATGTGAAGAGGAATAAGAGAAAATGTGTTTTGTGTGTGGATTATTATGCTACTTCTAAAAATGATTTTTCTGCTTTTGGCTGTCATCTGTATATTTGACTGGCCTGTTGGTCTAGTGGTTAGTGGCTCTGACTGCTATGACGGATGTCATGGGTTCGATTCCCACCCAGGACAAATGTTTGTGTGATGAGCACGATCATTAGTTCTGTGTCTGGGTGTAATTTATCTATAATATGTATGTATTTAGAAATATATAAGTATGTTTATCAGTTCTCTAGTACCCATAACACAAGCTCAGCTTAGTTTGGGACTAGACGGCGTTGTGTGTGATAGTTGGGGAATATATACTATTTTATAGAGAAACTGACTGACAGACATAGCAACGCACACAAACTTTTGTGCCTAGAAACGTTAAATTTGGCGCGAGACTTCTTTTAAGACGCAGGCGTTCACAGAGAAGGAATATTTGGAAATTCAACTTTTAAGAAGGTGAAACAGGGGTCTAAATTTGATATGGAGAAACTTTTTTTACGCGGGCGAAGCCGGTAGCAGAAGCTAGTATGTCTATGGTACGCTATGACTATACATGGTAGGCATTAAATAAATTTGTACAAACTCTACAGTTTCATAGCATTAGAATAGATATGCAAAGATTTAGGTCGACATACCTACGAGTACATCTTTAAAACTATGTATAAAAAATAACAACCTCGTCGGCAGTTATATTTTTGAGCCGTTTGGGGTTGAAACTCTTGGGCCGTGGGTCCGAATGCCCATACGCTTTATAAAGAACTATCCAAACGTTGACACTTCACGTGACCCAAGGGCTGACTTTTACCTTGGTCAGAGATTAAGCATTGCCATACAACGTGGCAATGTCGCCAGCCTTTTGGGCACACTTCCGGCCGACAGCGATGCGGAGGAGTTTTATGAAGCCATATTTTAGTTAGGAGTAGCCTTTAGTGTATATATTATATAGTTTTAATTGACTTCACTGTATCATAGGACTCTCGTCCCGTAATACAGTGAGATTTATAGTATATCGTGAGGCATTTATATTAGGACATTTTTTCTATATATTTCAGATCATTGAAAGATCAGCCTCAGCCATCATATATCTGGTAAAATTACTGAGATTAATCTTTTTCGTACAGCTATAAGGGCCTGCGCACACTTGAGACAAGACTGTCTTAGACAGAATTGTCTACGACGTTTTGTCTTGTCTTGATATTGTGTGCCGTGAGGTAAACAAAACATTCTTGTCGCAGACGTCGTAGACAATTCTGTCTAAGACAGTCTTGTCTCAAGTGTGCGCAGGCTCTTAGGAACATATGTTTTTAGGGTTCCGTACTCAAAGAATAAAAATGGAACCCTATTACTATTGTTTTTATAATGGTTATGGTGGTTTTATTTATTTTCAGTTTTGAATCTGGTGACTAACCCCAAAAAAAATTCTAACCGTTTGCTACAGACGTGCTGATTCATGCAAAATCGTAATTTAAAAAAAAAACGTATTTGAACTTTATAAACTGTTTGATAATCATAAATAAGTAGGCCTTTAGTCGGAAAAAAACCCTGCTAAAAATTCCACTAAGTCCGTTCCATCATCGGACCACTAGACGTACGGCGTTGCGCTACCGGTACATGGTGGACATCCCACCTATACGCACAAAGCGTTTTGAGAACACATTCATTATGCGTACAGCTAAGGAGTGGAATTCCCTGCCGGAGTCTGTGTTTCGTGATAGCTACAACTTAAGGGTCTTTAAGTCAAGAGTGAATAGGTTACATCTAGGCAAGCGTGCTCCATCGTCGACCACATCATCGCTTACCAGCAGGTGAGATGGTGGTCAAACAAAATGTAAGTTAAATACCAAAAACACTTTCATTCTCAATCCATATTATTCAGATCTTGTTCTGTGCTAAGGCCATATGTAACTTGACCTAGAGACTACCCAATATTGAATTAAGTAACTACACATAAAATAAATAAATACCAAAAATTACCCGCGAAATAAAAGCTCCTAATGAAAAAAATATCACGAATTTGATCAACCGAATTACTTAGATTTATTGTTATGGCCAGTAAAGATTTCTAATAACCGAAACATTGCTTTTTATCTCCAAGAGTATACAATAAAATCCAATACATTCACTAGTTCATTCACCGTTCTTTTATTTATTTGCAAACTTAACCACAGATAAAATAGATGAGATCTAAGGGTAGCCTACTGCGTAATAAGCTATTAATGAATTAATTTCTCTGAAATAATCAAATTAATTACTTAGTTTTGTTATTATATAAACTATGAGGATTGGAATAACAGATATAGCCTTTTTTTTAGGTGGGTAAATCATCTAATGACAAATCCCGCTTTTGGGCGAAGCAGGAGATAGTGTCAGACTTTTACTGACTAAAAACCCACTCCTGTTCCTTCTTTACCTTCATCCCGGGGCCCCGGGCTTCGCTTTCACACTACGCGTGGTCCCAGTAGGCTTCGACCCTGCTGGGCCCCTACAGTTGCTGACATCTCCATGAGGCGCGCGTGGAACACGCGCCGTCGACGACTTGGGCTCGGTCCGGACGGTTACCGGACGGTCGGACGGCGAGCCACCCATTACTCGCCGTCCGCAAGCTCGCGCCTACGGTGGCCGGAAATCGGGATCGGAATCCTGGCGGCAGTTAGGGCCATGACTTTTAAAGTAAGATTATTTCATTCTTATTTCCAGTGTGGGTAAGAGATGGTGCTAGACAACCTGTATAGCTCTGTCTGTTACCCACACTGAAATAAGAATGAAACAATCTTACTTTGAACGTCATAGTAACCCCCCTGAATGAGTGACTGACGGATCAACGCACAGCTTAAATCGCTGATCGTAAAGACCTGAAAATTGGAGAGTATGTTCTTTGAATGACGTAGGCATCCGATAAGAAGGGATTTTCGAAATTCTACCCCTAAAAATTTGAAAAGGCGGACAAAGTTTGTGTGAGACAACGTGATTGCTTAGTTCTACTTCAAATTATGCATGAGCATTCTTTAACAAAATCGATGGAAAACAAGTTACGTAGTTTATTGAAATTCATACCCTAATGGAGTTAAAAAGGGGTAGAACGTCTATTTATATAAAATAAGAAACTGACTGACTGACATATCAACGCACAGCCGAAACTATTGGGACTAGGAGTGTGAAATTTTGCACAAGGTTTCCTTTTAGACGTATGGAAAAATCTACATTTACGCGAGCAAAGTCGCATCAGAAGATAGCATTCGATATAATCCAATACATTCTCTCGTTCATTCACCGATCTTTTATGTCCAAACCGAGCCATTTTTCTCTTCATTTATAAATTGACCGAATGATTCCTCTGTGAGTCTTAATAGATTTAAATCTGTTTATTTTTCAGTTAATCTCAATAAAGTAATTGTTAATTGGTTTGATGGCTTTGATTTCCGTTATATGTCTTTTTTACATTTATTGATATTTATAATTTGATCAATCCTTTTTTATGACGAGTTAATGGCAAAATGAGTTTTACGGTGCAAGTTTTAAATGAAAACGTTTTTGTTTTATATTCGTTTTGTTTTTTATATTTATTGAATTGGCGAGAATCAAAAGGATTCACAAGGGAATTTTTAATCATTTGCTTGATTGTGCGCAAAAATACATGGTCACCAGGCCATCCGGGTAACTTAGGGGTTGTTTGCCGTGACCTGTGCTGTACTAAGTATCGGTGGTGTCCAACTTGTGACCTTTTTTAAATATTTTTTGATAAAAATCGAGTTTTTACAGTGAAGCTGTAAATTTTAATACAATAATTTATCCGTGACTTAAATAAATTGAAAAAATAAAGAATGACTATTTATTAAGCGATGGTCATCAGGTACATACATTAAAAATAAATAAAGCAAAGATCATTAATAAAATAAACAATAATAATACCTAACATTGTATAACTACATCTCACGTCTGCGCCAAAAAGGTTCATTTCAGCAATGTGTCCAGACAGATGTTGTCAGACATTGATCTTCCAATGGACCTTGAATGACATTGCAGATTTGTGTATAAAGCCGGGCTTTTTCATTACTTAATTCAATTTGCTCGTAGGAACGTAATTGAGTTTTTTTTTAATTTCATAAGCTACCGAAAATTGGTACCTATTTGGTTTAAAGTGATTGATTTTACTGTACGTTTTTGGGGTTCCGTACCCAAAGGGTAAAACAGGACCGTATTACTAAGACTCCGCTGTCCGTCCGTCTATCTGTCTGTCTATCTGTCCGTCTGACACCAGGCTATATCTCATGAACCATGATAGTTAAATAGTTGAAATTTTCACAAATGATGTAATTCTGTTGCCGCGATAACGGTAAATACTAAAAAAAATAATAACATTAATATTCAAGGGGGCTTCCTTAAAACAATAATTTTCTTGTCGTCTTTTGCTATACGGTACGCTGGTGCTACGGAACACTTCATGTGCGAGGCCAATTCGCACTTGAAGGGTTCTGTACCTGTGCACTGAGTGCGAGTAGTTTTTACGTTAACGCGACCGAAACGGTTATATAGAATAGAATAGAATAGAATAGAATAGAATAGAATAGAATAGAATAGAATAGAATAGAATAGAATAGAATAGAATAGAATAGAATAGAATAGAATAGAATAGAATAGAATAGAATAGAATAGAATAGAATAGAATAGAATAGAATAGAATAGAATAGAATAGAATAGAATAGAATAGAATAGAATAGAATAGAATAGAATAGAATAGAATAGAATGGAATAGAATAGAATAGAATAGAATAGAATAGAATAAACTTTATTGTACACCAAAATAAAAAAAGCAAAGTAAAAGTAAGTATCATTTAACAGATAGTACTTTATTTATCATCTCACTTCAGCAATTAATTTGATAAACTAAAAAGCACCAAAGACCAATTTTTCTCACCAAATAATTTTCATCCCGCTGCTCAATTCTAACAAAATTAATCAAAACACAAAATTGGATGCACACAATAATTTTCCACTGAAACTATAAAACTTGAATTAACAAAAACAAGGACGTAAACAAAAGGCTACAAAGCCATTGACGGTGCGGGTTAGCCGTCCGGCTATAATGATCACTTTGATCACTCACACGGCAACTTGCCTATAAACGAGTGTGTTCGTAGTCAGGAAATATTTTGTTAATGTTTATTTTGGTTTTGTTTATTGCTGGTTTTTTTTTTTTCGGTGAGATCATCAGCCAATGATATCCCCCGCTCTTAGGCTTTTTTTTTTTTTTTTTATTGGGTGGGAAAATCATCCTAATGACATCCCCGCTCTTGGGCGGAGCGCGAGATAGTGTCAGACTCTTACTGACTAAAAACCCACTCCTGTTCCTTCGTTGCCTTCGTCCCAGGGCCCCGGGTTTCGCTTTCACACTACCCGTGGCCCCAGTAGGCTTCGACCCTGCTGGGCCCCTACGATTTGCTGACATCTCCCTGAGGCGCGCGTGGAACAATACGCGCCGTCGACGACTTGGGCTCGGTCCGGACGGTTACCGGACGGTCAGACGGCGAGCCACCCATTGCTCGCCGTCTACAAGCCCGCGCCTACGGTGGCCGGAAATCGGGATCGGAATCCCGGCGGCGGTTGGAGCGTAAGGAACGTTGCCTCACGCGATCGGCCGCCTCCTTAGCTAGCATTACTGCTTCGCAGAAGGAGGCGACCGCCTGCCACTCCTCCTCGCTCCGGAGCATGGCCTGAACCAAGGCCCGGCGCGAGAGATCGCCGCCGCCGATTGCCCCCACGAGGACACGGCGTTGCTCTGCCCAAGCGGGGCACACCTCCACCGTGTGCTCTACCGTGTCCTCCGGGTGGGCCACACAGTGGCGACACCCGGGCGTCGTTTCCGCACGAATTCGGTGCAGGAACCTCCCGAACTTACCGTGTCCGGTGAGAACCTGCGTCATGCGGAATGTGAGGACGCCGTGAGGTCTTTCCAACCACGCCTCAAAGAGGGGACTTACCGCCATAATTGTGGCGTGCCCAGCACGGGGTCGCGACAGTCACTGTCGCCATTTCTCCATGAGAACTCGCCGGAGCTCTGTCCGCCATGCTGCGACTTGTTGCGGCAGCGGAGTTTCGCCCCGGCGTTGCATCTCCATGCGCCGTTCGTGCATGAGTGCAAGGACTGTTGCCTCCAGATCCCATGGTCGCTGGCCAGCAAGGAGGCTCGCCGCTTCGCGGGAAATCGTCCGGTATCCTCGTACCATCCGTATGGCCATGACCCTTTGGCACGCGTTCAGCCGGGCCGCCGGCTGCTTCCGCAGCCCCGGCGCCCACACCGGCGCGCCATAAAGGGCCATGGACCGAACGATCCCCGCGTAGAGCCTCCGGCAGGAGGCGTCTGGACCCCCAAGGTTGGGCAGGAGCCGCGAGAGGGCAGCCCCAGTCCGATTTAGTTTGGGAGCCAGACGTCGGAAGTGCTCGTCGAAATCCCATCGGCTGTCGAGAACGAGTCCCAGGTACTTCATCGTTGACCCGACGCCGATGTGGACTCCTCCCACCGTTAGCTGGGAACCCGGTGGTGGCGCGTTCCGAGGGCCGTGAAAGCACATGGCCTCGGACTTGTGCAATGCCACCTCGAGTCCCAGCTCCTGGATCCTGCCAACGACTGTCGCGACCCCGCGTGTCGCTAGTTCGACCGCCGCCTGGTACGACTCTCCCTGCGCCAGGACCAGCGTATCGTCTGCGTAGCAGACCACGCTGACCCCGCCAGGGAGGTCGCCGCGCAGCACGTAGTCGTAGCCGATGTTCCACAAGGGCGGCCCTAGTACCGATCCCTGCGGAACACCGCACGACATCTCTCGACGTTCCCACTCCCCCTGGTGACCAGGGTAGGTGATGTACCTGTCTGACAGGTACGCCTCGACCACACGACAGAGGTAGTCGGGCATCCGGTGATACCGGAGTGCCCTCCCAATGCTACTCCAAGGCAGGGAGTTGAAGGCGTTGGCGATGTCCAAAGACACCGCCACGACACACCTGCCCTGGGCCACTGCATCCCCCGTCGTGAGAGCTCGCACGCACATGATGGCGTCCACCGTAGAGCGCCTCCTGCGAAAGCCGAACTGGCCGTCCGCCAGATCCGGCCCCACCCGTGTTAGGTGTGCGACGAGGCGGTCTGCAATTACTCTTTCAAAGAGCTTGCCCACCTCGTCGAGCAGCACAATGGGCCGGTACGCGGACGGAGAGTCCGCAGGGCGCCCCGGCTTCGCGATGAGGACCAGTTTCCCCGTCTTCCAGCGAAGTGGAAACTGGCCCCTCTCCAAGCATGCGCTGAAGAGCCCTCTTAGTCGAGGCCCGAGAGCCTCCATGGCCAGGACCCATGCCTTCCCAGGCAAGCCGTCGGGTCCTGGGGCGGTATTCTTGGCACTCAGCCTTCGTACCGCCACTCTCAGCTCTACCTCGGTCACCTCTGGAGCGTTGTCGTCGTCGTCGCCATCGTGGTCCGCGTCGGACACCGCTGGTGGCGGAGCCATGGGCGGGGGAGAGTGTTCCCCTCGCGTGGGGAACAGAGTGCTCACCACACCCTCCACGAGCTGGGGCCGGAGACTCTGCGTCAGCGGGGGAGCCCAGGGGCGGAGTTTGTCCCGTACCAATTTGTACGGGCGTCCCCATGGGTCCCCATTCAGAGTCCCCCCGCTCTTAGGCTGAGGATATAGTGTTAGACTTTTAGAGCCGAGTCTTCCTTTCAGAATCAGACCCTTGGCCCCAGTAGGCTTCGAACCTGCTCGGCCCCTACGGTTGCTAACATCTCCTTGACGCGTGCGTGGAACACTACCTAAGCGCTGTCGACGACTTGGGCTCAATCTGGACGGTTTCCGGACGGTCGGACGGCCGCTTGTTTATTGCTGGTAGAAATAATATGGGTCTGAGGTGCAGTATTGTGATACTTCATCATCATTTCAGTCATAAGACGTCCGCTGCTGGACATAGGGTCCCGAGTGTCGTCACAATGACCAGTCTTGTGCGGCTCTAGGGCGTCGGTCCACTTTCAATGCGCGGTCGCCACTTCAGAATCTTTCAGCCCCATCGACCATCTGTTCTGCGAGTAATATACCCTGCCTACTGTTCACCCGCCCACCGCCACTGTTCACTGATTGCCCACCTATTTCACACAATCATATACAAAAGAAAATAGGTATTTTACATAGTTTGGACCAAATTTAATACCAATGAGTATAGTTACAATACAATTGATACTAGTGTAAAACAGTGGTTTCCGATTCAGCGCCCCGATCGAGCTCAAATATGGTCCACGAAAGGTCAAAAAATTTCACACCTTCACTCCAGAAACTTTCAGCCCCATCGACACTCTATTCTGCGAGCAATGCCTGCCCACTGTCACTTAAGTTGGCAATTCTTCGGGCTATGTCCGGAACCATAGTTCTCCTGTGAATATCTTCATTTTTGATCCAATCACGCAAAGAAATTCCAAGAATAGCCCGCACCATTGCCCTTTGGGTGACTTTAAGCTTTTTGATGAATTCCATTGTAAAATGACCACCCTTCAGAGTCATATGCCATCACTAGCAACACGGACTGGTCATAGACTTTTATAATACAATGTAAAAGTATAGGTGTTACGTTCTGTAGGGTTTTTTTTGGGTAAGCCATCATCAAATTATTTCTCACTCCCTCGGACGGAGTGAGAGAGCGTGTCAGATTTTTACTGACTAAAATCACACCCTTTCTTTCAATTATCCCCTGCATTCCTCTCTCCTTGGCTCTTGTGATACAGCATATCCTAGTACAAGAGCCAGGGCCACACTGATGTTTGTATTTTTAAGTGATTTTAATATTAATTATAATAATAATATTCCACAACTATCACACAACGCCGTCTAATCCCAAGCTAAGTAGAGCTTGTGTTATGAGTACTAGACAACTGATAAACATATATTTCTAAATACATACATATTATATAGATAAATTACACCCAGACAGAGAACAAATGATCGTGCTCATCACACAAACATTTGTCCTGGGTGGAAATCGAATCCACGACCTCCAGCATAACAGTCACTAACCACAAGCCCAACAGGCCAGTCGAAAAATATTATTATTATTCCATGACCACGGGTTTTCTTTTCAGAAGTCAAACCATAGCCACCGTAGGCTTCGGCCCTGCTAGGCCTATACGGTTTTGCTGGCATCTCTTTGAGGCGCGTGTGTACACTACGCCCCGTCAACGATTCGGGCTCGGCCCAGCCCCCCTAGCTAAGTTACAACTGTTTCGTTTCGATTCTCTTGTCGACGATCACCTCGATCAGGCCACGCCTCCGATTCCTTTATTCTGACGTCATCTCAACGCTCAGTCACATGATCAGAACAAAAGAATAGGACTCGTAGCCGACTCGAGACGATCAACGAAAAGAGAATCGAAAGGAAACGGTTGTAACTTGGCTAGGGGGGGCAGACAATTACCGAATGGCAGGCTACCCATTGCTCGTCGTCTGCAAGCCTATACCTCCGGTGGCTGAAAGTCGGGGCCGGGGTTTAAACTAACTAGTTACCAGTAGTAGATATTTTCAGTTGTCTTATGTAGCAACCAAAAATTACCTTTGTTTATTATGTTCTTTGTTATGAACATAATAATACATATTAATACCAGTGACGAATTATGTCGATTCAAAGATAATCGCGATTCACTTCGCTTGGCATTTAAAATGATAAAGAATATAATAATAGAAACCTTGATTACCATCCGAGTAATTGAAATAATAGGCAGCTTAACATCTGCAAACATTATAACCACTTAAAGACTTCATTCAAAGTTATTAGCTAAAATGAATCACAGGATTATTTTAAAATACATTATTATTTCCATAACAATTGACCTTTTTTAAGACTTTTGTTACTATAAAACTCAATTGCTAAATATTTTTCTACCCCTACCATTTTTAGGCAAGCAATTTGCATTATTTTTTTTCGTACTAGTGCGGAAAAGGGGTCCAGTTCACTCCCGCCACAATTTATTGTATTTATTATATTTTATTTACAGGGTGGACGCTAAACGTCCCCCACGAGTTATCGGTCGTCTATTTATTTCTTCGTAAGTGTAATGGGAAACGTCGTTTGATACACATGGAAAGTAACTGCAGCATAAATTAGGCTCCATAACAACCTCGCCTGAGGCTCGAGCGAAGTCTGTCTCGGTCGCAATGACAGACTTTCTTCACTTAAATAAAAATGTACTATTTCGTTTTATTGTATGAAAAATATTTGGATTTTTTTTCCTTAAATAATTACACACATAGACTTTGGGCACAATACGCAATATTAATGAACCAGAAAAACAGTTAGCCAAAACCTAACCGGATTCCATTTTCAAAAATAAAATTAAAAATCTATCGAGCTGCATTCTACCGATACCAAATACCATTCATTCTTACCATTGGTCGGAAGCGTTCAAAAGGTTCATTCGGTCGTTACGTTCATTCGTTCAGTGGAGATGTTGCGTAGTTTCAATGGCCCACCATTGTAGTTACTCCTTGTTGAATAAAACGATTCAAAACCATTCTGAACTTATATGAGATCATCGGTTCTCGTACGTGCGACGTTCAAAAGTGGGTCAAGTTTTATATAAAAATAATAAACGTTATTTTTACAGCCATATTGGTGTAATAAGAGCGGCAACATCGCGATTCGTTGAAGGAAATGGACCATTACAGTCCATACAGGCTGCAGAGAGCTGGTTTCTTTTCTTGTCACTACTTTAATAATATAACAAAATACATATATTATTCCCCGAACAGACAGACAGAGGATATTTATATTCATTGTGCGCACACCTAAGGGGTGGATTTCCCTGCCAGAGTCGGCATTTCCTGATACAATTTGAAAGTCTTTAAGTCAAGAGTGAATATGCAAGCGTGCTTCATTGTCGACCATATACCATTGCTTACCATAAGGCCAAACGCGACCATTCCAAAAATGTTAATTTAAAAATAGAAATTTTATAAAAGTATAAATTGATTGCCAATAATAGTTTAATCATTCTTTTTCTATTCCCTGTTTCATAGATTGGTCGACTTTATTTTATTTAAGTCAAAGCCTTTATTACGAACTGTTTACAATGTTGTTATAATATCATGTCAGTACTTAAAAAAAAAACAACAAAAAAAAACATAAAAAATGAACATTTTTTTTGTACCTTAAATGTTGCGTAAGTACCTATTTAAATTATTATCTATATTTTTTATATAATAATAAATAATAAAAGCCTTTATTCGCTGACCATATAAGTTTTGATTTATACTACTTATATAAAAACAACATTCTTAATCTAATCTTACTTTTTGAATATACATAATTTTTTTGCAACCACTTAACTTTTCACATAGGCCTCCCCCATTTCCTTCCACTTATCTCTGTCACGAGCTATCCTCCTCCATCCTTTCGGCAGATCATCCTCCCATCTTTTGATTTGACGGCCTTTCAGTCTTTTTCCATTTCTAGGGTACCATTCCATTACATCCTTATATTTTGTATATAATTAACAGTAAATAAAATATAATTTTGCTTAGTGAACGTAAACTTTTTATGAAGTGTGTACACACAGGTAAAGACGCGTTTTTTACGATTATGACGTCTAAACAGATAAATGATTATACTGAAATAGTGAAATGCAATAATTCTGTTCATTACGATATGTCTTATTCACATCATATAAATATCAATAGTAAGAATAAAATACCGCATAGCAGAAAACGCAGCGTTGGGAGGCCTCCTACAAAGTGGACCCATGATCTGGCAAAGGTTGCGGGAATCCATTGGATGCGAGACACACAGGACCGTTCATTGTGGCGACACTTGGGAAGGCCTATGTCCAACAATGGACGTCTTTCGGCTGAAAAGATGATGATGTGGAAAATCCTCCAATGACTTCTCTCGCTCTTGGGCGGTGCGAGAGGGCGTGTCAGACTTTTACTGACTAAAACCTACTCCTGTTCCTTCTTTGCCTTCGTTCCAGGGCCTACAGGGTTACACTTTCGCACAACCCATGGATTATTAGATAGATACGTATACACTTAGCATTTTATTTAAAAGAGAATGGGCGTTTTGAAGTTTTGGACCTATTGGATTACCGCATACCCAATCGACTTTCGCTACCGCTCTGGGTAGCGAATACCGCGTAAGTCTGACCAGGCCATAAAGCTTGCAGGTGACAGCCAGTCTGTGTTACACTGAATTGAATAGGTACTTCAACTATTTTCGTTGTCAAAACGAACTTGTCTGCCAAACTTAGAAAGTGCCTGATGCCAAGATCAAGAGGTGTTATGGCAGTTCAAGAGCACTGAGTGGGTTCTAGCAGATTGAAGATTACTGATGATAAGTTATACGAACACATTGATCTGTGAGCTGTAAAGTATGGGCCCTTAAGAGGCTCCTTTTCCACTCACCTATCGTCAAAATCGAGCATGGTTTAAAAGCTTGTTACTTAATCTAACGCAATCCAACGCGATTTTTGACAAAAAGGTAATGTGAAAAAAGAGAGATAGCGCCTGAAAACTCTGTTAGTATTCGGTAATTCCGTGATTTACTTGAATATTTTACTGGTTCCAAGAAATACGTGTTTTTTTTTTAAACCCTTAACAGTTTTTGAAAGAAATTGTCATCATTCAGAATCTTGATTAAATTTGCAAGGTTTTTATTGTTATTTTTTTTATTTATGTTTTATTTTTGACCAAATTACGAAGTGTCAAAGTTCATGCAAAATAGCAGATTTTCTGAGGATTTAGTTTTACATAAATTAAAGAAAAAACGCATAAAAAGATTCAAACTTAACTAAACCAATAGTACCTGAATATAAACAGGATTTCAGTTATTTATTTTAGCGCTACTCTACTAAGTTACACAAATGTACAGAGAAATATTCTAATTATATAACATAAACTTAGCAAAGGCTTTTAGAAATCTTAATTGAGACGAGACGTTCTCGTAATCACCAATTAAAATTAACATAGTCTTGCTTTGTAGTTGTACAAAGCGTACCGATTTAAATCAGATTTGAAATTGTGGTTTGTATATATTATGTAATCATTAAGATTATTTAAGACTAGCTGTTGCCAACGGCTTTGCCCGAGTGAAAGTAGACAATTTTCCCAAGGGGTAAAAAAGTAACTTGGAGCGCATTAACTTATACTAGATGTTATAAAAACTTTAACAAAAAATAAAAACAAACACAACCGGGTTTAATGTAAAAAAAAAACACTTGAACTGAACTTGTGTTTGTGAGTGTTTTTTTTTTAAATTTAACTGTACTTTTTAGTTGTGGTACCACAGCTAAAAATTTACAAAAAAAACATTTTACAAAAAAAGAAAAAAAACCGACTTCATTACAAAAAAAAGTGCAAAATAACTTTAATTTCGGAAGTCGGTGTTAACGAAGAGACATAACTATTATACTATCACCGACTTCCGAAATTAAAATTATTTTGTACTTTTTTTTTGTAATGAAGTCGGTTTTTTTTCTTTTTTTGTAAAATGTTTTTTTATTTCACAATTTTTAGCTGTGGTACCACAACTAAAAAGTACAGTTAAATTTAAAAAAAAAACACTCACAAACACAAGTTCAGTTCAAGGGCACACAACAAACTTTTCACTGAACCTGACAAGAAAAGTTCATTAACAGGTTCACTGAACAAAAATTCAAATTTTTATTCAAATAAGGTCAACCTCCTTAGTTCATTGTCCTACCTTGGTCATTTATCTATTGTGTATATCCCTAAGGTCATTCATACCAAGTTCAAGGGTAAAGGCCTTGTGATTGACCTTGGAGTAGCGACATCTATTGGTAATCGAGGGAACCATGACGCGAGTTCAACGGCTGAATGATAATGATGTGCGAATTTTTACGAGGTGGGTGACAGCGCCATCTATGAGGCAAAGTTGGAAGTAATGGTGGAACAAATAATAATAGATATTATTTTTTAAACAATAAGGCTACAAATTAATTTTTGTGTTTAAAAAATACAATGAAACTATTTTTTTTTAGGAGGGAAGTCATCCAATGACTTCTCTCGCTCTTTGGCGGTGCGAGAGGGCGTGTCAGGCTTTTACTAACTAAAACACACCTATGATCTCAGTTTAAGGGGATGCAACTCGACATACACTTTCATTGTTTTTCATACAACCACTCTTACGCGATTATGACGTTATTACATGTTTTGCATTAGATAATTTGGAAACACAGTATCTTGTGGATATTATCTTAGCTTCTATTAAAATAAATTCATAAAGTGTAAAACTAATCCAGTAAAGACCTCAGATCAGATCAGAAATCTGCTATTTTACATGAAATTTGACACTTCATAATTTACTCAAAAATTTAAAACGTCAAAAAAGTATAGTAATGGAAGCCATGCAAATTTAATCAAAATTCTAAATGACGACAATTTTTTTCAAAAACTTTTAAGGGTTTAAAAAAAAACTCGTATTTCCGAGTATATTTGCGAGTAAATCACGGAATTACCGAATGCTAACAAAGTTTTCAGGCGTTATCTCTCTTTTTTCGTGTTGCCTTTTCGTCAAAAATTGCGTTTATGAAGCAACAAACTTTTTGACGATAGGTGAGTGAAAAAGGACCCTCTTATGTCGTCAAATGCATCGTGTTATGAGCAAGTGGTGGTTATGAGCAATGTGTGATCATTGTACATTTTCTATTCAAATTCAAACCAATCATCATCATCATCATTTCAGCCGAAAGGCATCCACAGCTGGACATGCCAAATCATCGGTCCACTTTGTAGGAGGCCTTCCAACGCAACGTCTTCCGGTACGTGGTCGCCATTACAGAACCTTTCGAGCACAACGGTTATCCGTTCTGCGAGCAATGTGCTGCCCATTGCCACTTAAGTTTGGCGATTCTTCGAGCTATGTCGGTGACCTTGGTTTTATTGCGGATATCCTTATTCCTGTTTTGATCATTCAAGGAAACTCCGAGCATAGCCCTTTATATTGCCCTTTGGGTGACTTTAAGTTTTCTGACGAGGTCCATTGTAAGCGACCACGTTTCAGAGCCATATGTCATTACTGGCAAAACACACTGGTTATAGACTTTCTTCTTGAGACACTGTGGTATATTGGACGAGTTGATACCGCGCAGCTTCCCGAACGCTGCCCAGCCGAGTCGGACTCGACGATTGATCTCTTTCTCGAATTTAGACCTTCCCAACTGGACCGTCTGTCCCAGGTAAACGTTGTCGTCCACAACTTCGAGTGTAGAGTCCCCAATCTTGATAGGAGTGGGTGCTATATGGCTGTTTACTATGACTTAACAAAACAAATACGGAAATCCCAATCCATATCACTTGTTACCTATGAGTAAACTTATCTATTAGAGGGAAAAAAATCAATACCTGTACTATGGCTATTTACTGTTTATCTGGTTATCACATATCATATATATTTATATAGGAATACTTCGATAGCGGAGGCCCGGATATGTAGGGGATTTTGTGGTTTAGTTTGAAATAAGTTTTATTGAGCTTTTGAGAGCAGTGGTGGCCGAAAGGTAACGGCCCCGACTTACGAGTTGTAGGTCGCGGGTTCAAATCCAGTCAGGCGCATTACTATGTGTAATTTATTTCATCACCACTGCTCTCAGAACGGTGAAGGAAAAGATCGTGAGGAACGAAACCGGCATGTCTTAGAACCAAAAATTCGAAGACATGTGACATTCACCAACCCGCACTGGGTCCGCGTGGTGGATTACTGTCCATTCTCTCTACTAGAGAGGAGGCCTGAGTCTCAGCAGTGGGAACATTTAAAGGCTGCTTATGCTATGCTATGCTAACCTTTTTCACTCGCCTAATTAAAAGATTATTACTTCATCTAACGTAATCAAACGCGATGTTTGACGAATAGGCAACGCGAAAAAAGAGCCAGCTAAATAAAAGCCTAGATAATATCCACAAGTTACTGTGTTGTCAAAATATCTAATGAAAAATGTGCAATAACGACATAATCGCGTAAGAGCGCTCGTATAAAATACCACTTCGGGAGCTCCGCGGTATTATTATTACGTAATTGCGCGTTTACGTAAATCACCAAAAAATAAATAAAAAACAAACAAAAATCTTTTTTTGGATTGTTCTAGGAAAAAAAAAGATGTAAAAACCAAAATTTTCGGCTAAAAAAAACGTACAAACGTGTGTACAAAACGACAATTAGATTTTTTCAAGGTCATTCAAGTTGTACATACAAATAATGTACAATCGGCGCTCGACGTGATACAGTGAAAATGAATGTCGAGTTGCATCCCGTAAATTCCCTAGCTAGTGCCTTAAAACAGTGACTTTCTGAAGCCTATTCATCGATAACGGCTCTGTCAATAGGTTTGAAAAAAAAGATTCATGTCCAATATTATCAACATATAATTTTTTCGTAAGACTAATACTTTTGGCAAAAAAAAAAGTTTTAACTACATGATATTTTTTTCGCTTCTTTTCCCTAGTCCTTCATTACACAAAAAAAAAACAGCCAGTTAAGTGTTCTTCAGATTGTACATTGCATATGTAAATCAATCTATGTTTCGCCAAGAAAATGGTTTTGAAGGTCAGCGGGGCTCTATGCGGGCATAGGCAGCAGTACGAATTGGTGTAAATTTAACTCCGGCCAAATAATCAAGGGACTATACGCCCAGTGTTGTGGTTTGAGGAGATTCGATTATTGTCACCGGTACATGGTGGACATTCCACCTATACGCACAAAGCGTTTTGGGAACACATTCATTCTGCGTACAGCTAAGGAGTGGAATTCCTTGCCGGAATCTGTGTTTCCTGATAGCTACAACCCGGAAATCTTTAAGTCAAGAGTGAATAGGTTACTTCTAGGTAAGCGCGTTCCATTGTCGCTTTCCATCAGTTGAGATGGCGGTCAAGCGCGAACGTATCGAGAATAAAAAAAAAGAAAAAAAAATGTTTTCAAGGGTAGCACCGCAGTAGTATAACATCTGCGCAATTGTATTGCTGTAGCCCTGGAATGCAAAGGGCAACACAAGAAACATAGGTGTGTTAGGCCAGGTGGGGTTTAGTCGGTATAAGTCTTATATTTTGTTATAGCAGAAATATGCAATCTGTAAAACGTACCAACTGTCTAGTTATCACGGTTCATGAGATACAGCCTAGTGACAGATAGACAGACAGCGGAGTCTTAGCAATAGGGTCCCGTATTTACCTTTAAGATACGGAACCCTAAAAAACAGAGGCTATTTATATTTATAACCATCTATACTTTCAATATATCAATTGTTAACACAATGCCATATCACCTAAGCATTTACAATCAACACCTCGTAAGGTGAACCCGCATAACAAGTGAGGTAGTTAATCACTCACGTTGGCATACGTTGCTGCAATGGAGTTGTCATTCAATTATGTCGCAACGTCGACTCTTGCGCAGTTAGCGAACAATACGGACTGGCGGTGATGCAGACCGGTGTACAGTCGAGTAATTTATTTGGTATTTAGGTGCTTTTGTGCGAGTTTTTTAGTATGCTGGATCGAGAAAGAAATAAAATACAGGAAAAAAAGTTACAAACGAATACAAAAATAGTATGCCATGCTGCTAATGCTACTTTTGTAATTTTCGTGAGGGAAAATAACATTTTACAGGTTTGTTAATTAACTAGTGTTCGTCCCATGGCTTTGCGCACGTGGAACAATACACTGTACAAAAACTTAATCAGGGGGTCATACTTATAAACATCCTGTTTGTAGGAATGCACTATATGGGTCATAAGCTAGTTCATAATCCGAATCGCACTTGGGCGATTTTCAGGTGGCTGTCAGCTGTGACAACTATCTTTCTTATGGCTAGATCCGTGCATGTACTATCTTGCCATTAGTTTAACACGTTGACAGAGGCACTCATTTTTGTATTATTTCTATTCCTGCGGTACGGGGCGTTTAAGACCTCGTTTGAAAACTATCATTATAGCGGTAAGGGGCTTATTAAAACCCATAACGTTTAAGAAACTAAGCTTGAAGCGTAGGTCAGAGTGACCCCGTATTAAAATAAATACACCATTGTATTCTGTTTTAATAGGGCATCTTAGATTTATATATTCATCTCATTCCTAAATTTAACCAAATTGAAGTTATGTCCTCCGCATGGCACCGCAAGGAAGTCACATACGAGGTATATTAGACCTCGTTCGTAGTCCAGCATCTAGTTCGACTGTACCCTCTATACAGATATGCTATGTGTTGCAAGGTTTAGACGTCAATATGAACTAGGTATCATGAATGGATAATATTTTCGCTTGATTGATAATAGCCGATGAATAGTGTGTATGTAATGCCACGACGTTTTTAAAAGGACAATAAATGTTATGTGTATGTTTGTTACTTTTTTACGGTCAAAAAGCATAACGGATTCGGATGTAATTTGGCATACGGATAGTCCATGTCCTGGACTAGAACATACTTTTTATATGGAGAGTAAGTTCCCATGGGATAATTTTAAGCCGCTATCGAAAGCTCGTAGAACAGATGGTCGATGGAAACGAAAGGTTCTGAAATGGCGACCACGTACCGGAAGACGCAGTGTTGGAAGGTTTCCCACAAGGTGAATCGATGACCTGGTGAGGGTCGCGGGAATCCGATGGATGCGAGACGCACAGGACCGGTCATTGTGGCGACATTTAGGGGAGGCCTATGTCCAACAGTGGACATCTTTCGGCTGAAATGATGATGATGGTGATGATGATGATCAAAAGCTAGTAAATAAACTGAAATCTACACAAATATTACAAAGAGGTAAAGTTTGTTTTTCTGTTTGTAGGAGGTAATCTCTGAAAGTACTGGTCCGACTGCAAAAATTTTTTCACCGATAAAAAGCTGCTTTATTCCTGAGTGACATAGGCTATATATAATGTATGCGGGCGAAGCCGCGGGCAAACGCTAGTTAATTATAATTAAAGTAAAATTTTGTCAATAATCATGATCTGTAAATTTTATCTTGAAATAAAGTGTGTCGATAAACTTAATAGTTTATCGACATACTTTATTTCAAGATAAAATTTATTTGGGTATTTTCGGTTATTTCTACATTAGTAGAAATAACCCAAAATACCCTTTATTCACCCAGGGACAAGAGCTCAAATATCTTAACATCCATTTAAAAGGTCATGAAGCAATCCTAACAATATTAGAACACCAACCTTATAATAACGTTTTACCATCGCAAAACCATCGTTCACAAAATAACTCAAATGATTAATGAAGTTCGCCATTTTCAGTGGAGCTTTCTAATTCATCTGTAACTCCGACTTTTTGATGCGAGCTCGTAAAATACGAACGAACAAGGTTCCGTAGCTAAGTGAGCAATTTCAAGAGATACATCAGTGCAACCGTAGTGAATAAATTTCAGGATTTCATCAGGAAGATAAATTGGTTTACATGGATCAAAGCTATCTGGAAAGGACAGACATTTTTGAATTGGGATTTGACACGGTAGTCACTTTTTGCATTCGTCTCTCACGTTCTACAAATTAAGTGATATTTTTATTTTATTTTTAGTCATTTCAAGTCTAATGTAATTTAATTTATTTGTAATGTAATCTAATTTAGCTTAAAATATTTTATTGCAACTGGAAAACATACTGTTTGTTATGTAAGTGTTAAAAAATTAAATTATTTTTTTGTTACTTGAAATAAATGATCGAGTTTGAGATAAAAAAAGAAAGAAAGAAAAAGAGTTTATTTACGTCAATCATGGCGCATACCTTAAAAATAAAACAAATAACAATAACGACTTATATTATAAGTGGTAGGATATGCGACACATCCGCCCAATATAACGTGACCTTAACCGAGGATGAAGCCACTTTGAAGGTAAGAAAATGTAGTTGAATATTATTATTTAAGTTTAAGCGATAGTCCTGATGATTTGTGTTAGTTAGACTTCAAGGCTTCTGTTTTCTCATGATTTGGTAGAATAATCGGCGCGGAGAGCGGGGCGGCATCGGTACACGAAGGCGCGTCGCTATGAGTGGCGTCTCGTGGCGTGCTTCAAGCATTTTCATTTCAAATCTAACGGGCCGTTTCGTTCCCGACCTTGCCACTGTGAGCTGAAGCTAAGCGCGGGCAGCAAGCGGTAAGATTAAAAGAATGAAAATGTTGGACACACGCCACGAGACGCGCTACCGCTCGCCGCAAAGACCAAAGTCGTGAACAGGCCGTTAGTTTAAGCCTATTGATTCTAACTGTAGAACCTATGCTCTGCCCTATCCTTTCTTTCTATTCTTCCATTTTTCTCTGTCCTTAGCTACATCAGGCCAATCTCTCAGGTAATCGTCACGCTATCTTCTCCTGGACTTACCGTGTCACCGATTCCTGTTGATCGGGATTAAGTCACTGGTGGCCTTCTCCCAATTTTTATATGGCCCTATGGGGTAGATATGGCCTACCCAGTTCCATTTTAGTTTAGCGGCTGAGTTGCCTACATCTGATTTATGTTTTGAAACGAAATATAGTGTTCCTATGCGATTGATTCCGATAATACTTCGTTCCATTGCTTGCTGGCAGAACTCGAGTGCGGATCTTTGCATCGTCTTATGTGTTAACATGTTTCATTTATGAATAATCAATACAACAAAATCTGTTTGCATTACTCTCATAAAAAAATTGTTAGGAGATGGGTACCAACCTGACAGTGATGCAATGTAGTTGACTCTTATTTAATAAGTCATTTTAGAGGTTTAATATTTACCTGTAGCAAAAAAAAAAAATCCGTAAATATCATATTTTTCTATCGACATAACTTATACATATCTAATATTAAAATAGTAAAAGTTTGAAGCGATGTTTTCAGTTAGCGCAGAAATCACTAAATCGATCTTGTTAAAATATTGCATATATAATAATAATTTATTTCTCCATAAAAATATTGTACAAATAAAGGTAAAATAAAACAAAGTGACTTAATACAAATGCATAAGAAATAAAAATGTGCAACTGCGCCTGAGTTAGGCTGAGCCTGTATTTCAGGACGCAGTTCTCTTCCCAGAAAAGAAATTATCAATATAACAGCATTTGCGTGTAACGTCTATATAATTTAACACATAACAAAATATTAATTTGCAATCAAAATTGTGTGTTGTGTGCATGTGCTTCGTGTGTTTGTGGTGTAATTTTAATCTCAACGTTTTAATACATAATCCTTATATGTATAGTTAACATATAGGCTAATTATCACGCTATTTTCTATGGTTTTTTTTATTTATTTCATTTCTTAAACAATTTTTATATTGCATCGAAATCAACACAACACTTTATTTTAATTACAAAAGTCAAAATAAAAAAAAAATTGGTCAAATAAAAAAGTGTTAACAAAATATCAAGATGTCAAAATAAAAAAGCAGTGAACAATAATAAAACAAACAAGAAAAGAAAGGATCCCTTCTAGGGTTTAGTTTTAGAATTGCGTAAGATAAGCATTCCGAATAAAAATAAGACTATTGTATAAACAACTCATCCTTATCAAAAAAATGTCTAAGACTGCTAAACAATCCCGAAAAAAAAACAAAAATTCTTTCTTAGTACACAGGACTTACAAAATATTCATCCTGAAAGACAATTTATTTGCAAATATGGAAGGAAAAGAAACGATTGTGTATTTTTCAAGCTTTTCCCGCTGAAGAAATTTAGTTAGGCATTTACCTATAATGCATGTAAAATGTGTTTTTATACAAACAACTTGGCGCTAGCGGTCCCATTTTATGACAGTACATAAAAATGAATAGACATTTACATAAAGGAAACGTGCACACATACTGTTGAAGGTGTTTAGGGATAAACTGCCTTAGTGTGGGAAAACAAAGTTCATTTTCGCACGATTGGAAGTGAGAAAGAAAATTAATTTGAAAAATGTCAGGACCGGATTGGGTGAGAGGTGCATTTTTTTTTGTTATTAAGAGTAATGCAAGAATATTTAGAACAAAAATCGTTGCAAGGATATTAGAAGCAGAAAAAAAAAATGCAAATTGATTAACATTCCAAACCAAAGTTCGCGAGTCTTTCGTAAGAAGTTGGCAGTAGTGTCATCATAGCGTTAATGTTTTCAAATTGTCGATTTGAACCAATTTTTTGACTTTATTAATGTAGATATCATCTACATATATAAGATAGTTTATTAATTTGTGTATGTATTGTATAATTGTATGATATTTATGGTTTATTAGTAGGTATATCTATTCTCGTACCTATTAGTCATTTCTCTCTCTTTTATTGCACCTACCACTATTTATCTCTGCATCACCCTAAGGTTGACTGGTAGAAAATGCCTAAGGCATTAAGCTGCCGCCGCTGTACGTTTGTGCATAAAGTATTTAATAAATAAATAAATAAGCAGTACTTTTTGTTACTCTTTGTATCTATTTAACACTAAAACCTATTATTATTATATCTAGCATATGCTGGGCAAAAGCCTCACTCCACTCCTTCCACTGTTCTCGGCTTTGAGCCACTTTATGCCAATTCCTAAGGAAGACATCTAAGTTGTCCCACTATCCCCTTCTTGGTATGCCGTGACCCCGTCGTGCAACTTCAGGGCACCAACTTTTATTTATTTATTTAACACTTTATGCACTAATGAAACATTGTACAAAGGCGGACTTAATGCTTTAGGCATTTTCTAGCAGTCGACCTTAGGGTGGTGCAGAGATATAACATGCAGGTGCAGCTTAAAAGAAGACTGACAGAGAGGAAATAAGAACAAACTTTGTGTTTAACTGTCTCACTGCTCGATTGGCATACAGCAGACATGTCCAGTCCAGTCCACCTTAAGCTGGGCAGTCTTTTGAGCCACGTCAAAGATCTGAAAACCTAATAAATATATCAAAATCGTAAACACACAGACATAAAACGAATAGTCTACTAAACCGCTCTGGGTTTAGGTCTTTATGTGAATGTTCCTTTAATTTATATAATACTAGTTATTTTCGGCGGCTTCGCCTACGTAAAAGTAGAACATTATCTCAAGAGAACCTATGTCCTATTCCTTTTTTTAAGTGGCAAATGAAAATCAAATGAGTATTCCAATCTGGGTAAAGCGCGAGGGAGTGTCAGACTTTTAACAACCCATAGTGTTTCTTCAATTTCAATATGCATGGTTAACGGTAAGTACTTCAATTCTTGGCAAGGATCGGCCCTAATGCGCCCCGCCAATCTTGCTGTCATCTTTTTGAGGTGAGTTTGGACGAAACTGCGGATGGCAAAGTACTTTTTTTTTTTATTGATATAAACCAGTGGTTGACTGCAATCCCACCTGATGGTAAGCAGTGATGCAATCATTGATGGTGAGGAGCACTAGTTTATTAAGAGCCTATTCACTCTAGTCTTGAAGACACCTAAATTATAGTTGGAGGGAAAGACCGCAGCAGGCAAATTGTTTCAGTCCTCCGACGTACGCGGTATAAACGACGAAGCGAAATGCTTTGCCGGACCGTTGAGGTTTCAACAACGTAAGGGTAGATACTCGCCGTACGTCGGGTTGTCCGATGGCAGAAAAGGAGATGGCGTAATCAAAATGGAACCTGTAAAATACCGATAGGCTGGCTACCCTGCGCCAGTGCTCGAGGCTTTGTAGATTGGACGTATCCGAATCTGGATCCCCAATTAGCCTCTTCGCACGCCTTTTTACTGAGTCCAAAGCTGCTAGATGCTATTTTACAGCACGTATTGCTCATCGTCCGTCGAATTTCATTCTATTTGATTTGGGTTTATTTTTCAGATGGAGGTTTTTCAGGATAACCTTTTGTAAATCCACAGACGAATAATTTTACCTTTTTTCTAATTTATATTAGATTGTATGAAAATTATTCCATTATCATTGCCAATGAAAATCCCCATCACGGTTGGAATGTTAACAACCCATCATAATAAATGTCAAAATGACAGATATATGTGTTTAAACTAATATTTAATAATTGCCTTAGTACTGCATGACCACCACTGCTTCTAAAGCCTTCAAATAACTAATTTAACTGCATATTACCGTTGTAAACTGTTCGGTGGTAACATAACTGAAAGGTTAACGATGATTGTGGAGTCTTACATGCTTATTGGTAGGTTTAACATAAGCAGGAATGTAGATAGTGTTCGAAATTTAAGAATGGGTTACTGAACTAAGTTATCATTTTTAAGCAGTCTTAACATTCATTAATTCATTTTTAATATGCGGGTTGGTGAATGTCACGTGTCTTCGAATTATTGGTTCTATGACATGCCAGTTTCCTCACGATGTTTCCCTTCACCCATTTCTGAGTATTGGTGATGAAATAAATTACAAAAAGTAATGCGCCTGGCTGGGTTTGAACCCGCGACCTACAACTCGTAAGTCGGAGCCGTTACCACTTGGCCACCACTGCTCAAATTACAAAACTACTAAGGCCTATATTATTATTATATGAGCATTTGTGCAGATAAGTCAATGACCTTACATAAATAAAACAACATACCTACTAACTTTCAAAGATTACGCTTCCATGTAATACTTAATCTTCAAAAAATATCTAAATGAAATTCTCATGCGCCGATCTATATCTTTTTGAATCGTAAAAAAGTGTTATTTTGTGATATAAACTACAAATTTATAGTTCTTATTCTATAAGACCTTGTTTTTGTCAAATTTCTGCATTCTTAGTCAACGGGAAGTACCCTATAGTGTTTGATTTCTGTGCTAGTAGCAAAGTATGCGCTGTAATTAAGCATATACCGCCCTATCTTTAGATTACGTTCATTTTTGATTCAAGGGGTAGCTGACCTGAATATTTGATATATTTTTTTATTTTTTTATTGTTAACTCCACGCATTTTTGAGAAAAAAGGGTCTTTACAGACGGACAACAAAGTGATCTATAATACCGCGCTCCCACTAAGTCGCAACGGTAAATTTATCGTCGGACGACTATGTTTCTGGCGTTCCCATTATAACAACCTTTTATCGTGGCTACGGCAGATAGTCTCAACAAAGACAGATGATTTACGTCACGGTTAAGTCTTGACAAATTTTTATCATTTTACGACTGTCGTGCTAGCCTTTCCCACTATCATTACAATCTGTTGTCACAGCAAATACGTCGACGACAGTATATCGTGTCTTCCCATATGTAAACATCATCATTTTCATCATTTCAGCCGATAGACGTCCACTGCTGGACATAGGCCTCCCCTAAATGTCGCCACAATGAATGGGCCTGTGCGTCTCGCATCCATCGGATTCCCGCAACCTTCACCGGGCCATCGGTCACCTTGTAGGGGGCCTTCCAACACTGTGTCTTCCGGTACGCGGTCGCTACTCCAGAACCTTTTGGCTCCAACGGTCATCTGTTCTGAGCAATGTGCCCTGCCCATTGCCACTTAAGTTTAGCGATTCTTCGTGCTATGTCGGCAAAAACTCCATTTAAACATATAAGCTACGAAACTTAAAACTACACGATTAAATGTCGTCACGACAAAGTGAGAACGCGGCCTAAGGGTTCCGTTTTTGCCGACTGAGGTACGGGACCTTAAAAAACCGTAATCCTTTACCGTATTGCACCCACAGTCTACCTAGTGCGTCCCCTCGTACCAAAGGTCTAGTAAATCACATTACATTAACCGGACTTTCGACCAACGAGGAACACAGACAACTATGGAAGATCACGACTTGGTCACAGGTCAATCTGAATCACGATGTCGTCTGCTCCATCTGACAAACAATTTTCAACTCTATTGCCAAGTGAAAAGGTACATAGTAAATAAGGTATATATCCACATGAAAGTTAAGAAAGTATTGTGATATTATTAGTTAGTATTTAGACTAGAGTATTAAATTAGTTGGTTCTTCAATGGAATGACCTAAGGGGATATATGTTGAAGGAATTGACAAAAAAGGTTGGAACAACTGAGAGGTTTATTCTAAAAGTTTTTGGAAAAATCTTTGGTGCTTAATTTTTATTTATTCATTTATTTTATTTTATTTGTTTAATCAATTTTTCCTTTGTATAAAAAGTACCTAAATCATATCATTACAATCATCCGGGCCTTGGCACAGGCCATGGTTTGGAGCGAGGAGGAGTGGTAGGCGGTCGCCTCCTTCTACGAAGCAGTAATGCTAGCAAAGTGGGCAGCTGCACGCGCGAGGCAATGGTCCTCGCGCCCCAGCCGCCAGGATTCCAATCCCGATTTTCGGCTTTCGGCCACCCTAGGCGCGGGCTTGCAGACGGCGAGCAATGGGTATCTCTTCGTCCGACGGTCCGCTAACCGTCCGAACCGAACCCAAGCCGTCGACGGCGCGTAATGTTCCAAGTGCGCTTCCAGGAGATGTCAGCAAACCGTAGGGGCAGTGTGATAGTGAAACCCGGGGATGAAGGCAAAGAAGGAACAGGAGTGGGTTTTTAGTCATTAAAAGTCTGATAAACCCTTTCGCTCCACCTAAGAGTGTTAGATGTCATTGGATGATCACAATTATATATATTTTATTATGAGTAGTTATACCCAAATAAAAAAAAAATGTGAGGTAATTTTTTTTTAGGTACAGACTTTTATAGTTATTCAATTTTTGCCTACCCATTCTGTACGGACAATCATCCTCTTATAAAATTCAATCTCTCTTCATTTATATTCCTTTATACACTAATACAATCTATCTACCTCTTCTTTGATGTTCCACTTTCCCATATTCCTTTCTATTTCAGTCTTTCACTCTCTTACGTTTAGTAGTTGACTCATGACTTCACAAAAGATTAAGAATCACAGTAATTAATAATAATAGTGATAACTAGAGACTGGAGCGTCGCACAACGATTGTTGATATAGCGGTCCTTCATGACGAAAACCATGTGAAAGCTAAGAAGGATAAACAAACAAAATATCTTGACTCGGCTCGCAAGATTGTCGACATGTGGGAAGTGGACAGAGCAGTCATTGTGCCAATAGTCGTGACGGCCAATGGCTTAATTGCCAAGAGCCTCGACTAACATCGTACTCCTGGACATGGCGCGTATTGTCTGGATATTCCTCTCTCAGGAGCCCTGACCACCGGTAGCTTGGACCCTGTTTCCGATGCCGGTAGACTACTATTTTATATATTTTTAAATGTGTTTTTTTTTGAGTTCTGTTTAATAAAATATTTAAAAATGTAATTTATATGAATTTAGAATTGAAAAAATTAAAGAAATAGTTATAATAAAAATAAGAGTAATAATAGAGGAAATAGACAAGAGAGAGAGAGAGAGATGAGATTATGAGTAGGTGTTTTTTTTATTCATCTCACCTGATGGTAAGCGATGATGTGGTCGACGATGGAGCACGCTTGCCTAGAAGTAACCTATTCACTCTTGACTTAAAGACCCCTAAGTTGTAGCTATCAGGAAACACAGACTCCGGCAAGGAATTCGATTTTGAAGGTTGAGATTGATAGTAATGATTCCAGCAAATATCTCTTTTAATTTTTACAAGATAATTTATGGCAAGGCTAAATCACGCTGCGCAAACGTTCCTTACCTTACATAATTAAATTAACTGACAAAGTAAAACAAAGTCGTATGATGAACAAAGGTTCACTGCTACAAGAAAGTATTGTTTCACAAAGAAAGGCGTAACCATCGCCAGCGTAATGATATGCAAACTGATGTCACGTCGACCTTATTCTTTGTAAATCTCTTTTCCGTATTACTATTCTGTACTTTTTTCCAATGGTTGGAAAAAAAAATATTTTTCCTAATAGTTTTGTTTGTAAAAAAGAAGATATTGGAATAAATAATTTGGATATATACTTTATTGTATACCAAGATTACAAATTTTTAAAATGAAATTGTAATACAAAAAAAAACATACAATTGGCGGCCTTATTGCATTCGGCGATTTATTTTGTATTTGATATCCACTGACACTGATTCTGTCAAATATTACGTAAAATCTTATTTAGTTCAGATGAAACCTGGTTCAAAAGGCTTTCAAATACAATGATAATCGGTTTTTAAAATGAAAATAAACACAAGTAGGTTTTAGCTAAAAAAAGTCTGACATGCCCTCTCGCTCTACACAGTGTAGGAGAGTGAGTAAAATGCGCGCTGATATTACAAAATATGAAATAAAATAGTACAAATAACATCGAATAGTCGTCACAGCATTGCATTTTTTATCACGACTTGCATATTTTCATTAAAAATATAATATTCAACTAACAACTGAGGGCAGATTTAATAATACGAAATTTTTACAAAAAAAAAAAAATCCTCGTCAAATCGAGGGGTAAAAACCGCAAAACCGCAGCAGTTTGCGTTAAAAAACGAGCAAATATTTTATGGGTCAAACATTGCAGAATAGCCCGGGGTCCTATTAGCAGCGTTGCTCGAGGGCTCTCGAGCCACTCGCCTATAATGAGGCAGCTATGTTCCTACTTGTTATGTGTGCCTAGTACCTCCCGGTGTATCGGTACTATCCCAGGTCCAAAACTACTAAAATTTTCTAGTAAGAAAATAACTAACTTGACCTGCTTTTTGGAGTACAATCCGAAACTGTTGGGCTGTTTCCGAATTGAGTATTTGATATTCTATTTAAAACTTCAAGATCTATAGGTATATGAAATGGTATGAAAACCATTGAAACCTTTTTATTAAAGTAGGACTTGACAAGTTTTTAAATCGAAAATTGCATTGATATTGCAGAGGACGAGACATGCATGAAGTGGAAGCAGAAACAACTCTTCCATACTTCATCATTCATTTATTCATTAATTTCAGCCGAAAGACATCCACTGTAGGACATAGGCCTTCCAACGCTGCGTCTTCCGGTACATACTTCAACACACCGGTAGAACCTCTAGAAGCGAGCGAACCGCAGTGGCCGATTGACTACCGAACCCAGGTTGGCCGTTGCTCGAACAATCATGAAAAAATGGGTCTTCCTCGATCTATTTCAAACACAGAACCAGTGTGGAGCCCCTCCACAGGACATGCACCAATTGCTATTCTGCCCCTCCTGCAAAAGAATCTGCACCTTCCAGAATTTATATGTGGCCAATGATGGAGCTGTATGGTTTGTCAAATGTTGGTCACAGAAATTTTAATTTCAGTTTATTGACACAAAAAGACGAAAAGTGTAATTCATATACAGGTCTTATGTCCCCAGTTTGTAAATTTAAAATTCTTAATATAGAAATTTGAGGATCATTTGTTTTACTTTTTTTTTTCGGTGGGTATGGTGGGTGGAGCGGGAGAGTGTGTCTGACTTTTACTGAGTAATAACCCACACCTGTTCCTCCGTTGCCTTTCATACCAAGGCCAAGTCTTCCTTTCAGAAGCAGACCCTTGGCGCCAGTAGGCTTCGACCCTGCTGGGCCGGTTTGCTAACATCTCCTTGAGGCGTGCGTGGAACAGTACGAGCCGTCGACGACTTGGTCTTGGTCCGGACGGTTACCGGACGATCGGTCGGCGAGCTACACATTGCTCGCCGTCCGCATTGTTTTACACCATTAAGACTACTTCATCGTTTCAGCGAAAATACGTCCACTGCTGGACATAGGCCTCCCTCAAGTGTCATCACAATGATCGGTCCTGTGCGTCTCGCATCTAACGCACTCACCAGGTCATTGGTCCACCTTGTGGGAGGTCTTGCAACGCTGAGTCTTCCGGTACGTGGTCGCCATTTCTGAACCTTTCGGGCCTATCGACCATTTGTTCTAGGAGCAATGTGCCACTTAAGTTTGGCTATTCTTCGAACTGTGACGGTACTCTTGGTTCTCGTGCATATATCTTCATTTCTATTCAATTAAGCACAAAAACAAAATAACAAAAACGTGGTAATGTGTAAAATAATTGAATGATTCATAAAATCATTTATAACCGACTTCATTACGTTAATTTATTCATTAGCCAAGCAAATTATCTACCAAAAATATACAAAATGCATTATTCACGAGTATCGGTCTTTTCGTGAATAAAACTGAAAGTCAAATGAATAAAAAGTAGCTTGGTGACCGTAATTGACACATAATCAATTAAATTATTCATTATTCTGGGTTTAAACCTAGGCAGTCGTTTTACGTAGTGTAATTTACTTTATCACCACGGCTCTCAAAACGGTGAAGCAACACATCGTGAGGAAACCGACATGTTCTATAATCAGAAATCAGAAACGCTTATTTCAAATAGACCAATTACAGGCACTTTTGAATTGTCAAATGCCGGTCAATCAAAAAAAAAGTGAAGCTAAATTGCACGTTCCAAAACGTAGATCTCTAAGTCGAAGCCAGATCGAAAAAGTAATCGGTGTCCTCTCTTGGGGTTTCGAGGTGGGAAATCATCTAATGACTTCTCCCGCTCTGGGGCAGAACGAGATGGCGTTATAGACTTTTACTGACTAAAACCACACCTATGTTCCTTCAGTTGCCCTTGCGTTTTAGGACCACGGGTAACCTTTTTAGAAGTCATCCCATGGCCTCAGTCATACCATCCATGTCAGTCAGCCATGGTTGCAGGTTCAAACCCAGCCAAGCGCATTACTTTGTGTAATTTATTTAATCACCACTGCTCTCAAAACGGTGACGGAAAACATAGTGAGGAAACCGGCATGTCCTAGAACCAAAAATTCAAAGAAATATGACATCCACCAACCCGCCCTGGGCCCGCGTGGTGGATTACGGCCCATTCCCTTTTCTAGGAAGGAGGCCTGAGACCCAACAGTGGGAACATTATAAGGCCGACTATGCTATGCCATGGCCTCAGTAAGCATCGGCCCTGCTAGGCCCCTACGGTTTTGCAGACATCTCTGAGGTGATTTAAAATATTAAATAATATTGATACTAACGTAAATCATTAATTAGTATTGGTACCAACTGTCTTAGACAATGGAATTAAGTAGGTATATAACAGAGATACAGCAAATCACCTAATTGAATGCAAGCGTGATAGTTTTACTACATTAAAAGTAAAACGCCGGGCCTGCCTCAACATTGTACTGATAGGACAAGGGCATCGGACGAGTCGAGCGTCAGTGGAATAGTAACCATAGACTAATGGGACCACGGTAGAGGAGACGGCGATACGTTTTATACCTACGAGTGATACGACGCATAGGTGCACGCAGTAGACACTAGTCTTAGGCACTAAATAACTTGCTTTATGTTCACCCGCGGTTTTTTGAATTCAGAATACCAAATACAAGGTTCAATTTTGAAGCTGTATAAAGTTTTAGGAGAATGTAATTAAACTTGTAAGTAATCCTATAAAAATACGATACCTGGTCAATAATCAATAATAATTAGTTAAACTATTTTGTCCCACTGCTGGGTGAAGGTGGAGAGATGAGCTTGACAACTACCGGAGGGACTGAACCGTAATGGTTGAGGACAGACGTGTGTGAAAAAGCGAATAATCAATAATACTTGTTGTTTCAGTGTCTTTTTTTTTTGAGTATTATTCAGAATAACACTCTTAATAAACCTCTTAAAAAAACAGAATCAGCCGTTGCGATTAATCGCGCGTCAGGTCACTATTTTCGTGAATCCAAAAGCCTGTACGAAGTTTCACCCACTTACTGTACAAATCACTTCTAACAATTTCCGTAAATAAGAATAAAATTAAAAAAATACCTATCCATTTTATTGTTGATTCGGGTCGAGAATCACTAACATGTAATTGTCTCCTGACATTTTTTGTACATTCAAAACTGCACCTTGTATACGCATAAAACAAGACCAACTTTAGCATTAAAATAGCTTTTAGAAAGTCTTTAAATTTTCTCTATGCAAAAATCGAGACAAAGCTAAATATTTTGATTCAAATTGAAGGATCACAACTTGACCCAGTCGCCATAAAAACGACCCAAGATTTATGTCAATAAATAACAAACTCACTGTAAATTTGATTGAATCGAGTGGAAGTAATTTCTTAGAATATTTAGAACTAGTTTCTTCCATCGGTTTCACCTGCGAGAAAGAAGTAACTCAGTAGTAAAGTAGCATTCTGCTAGTGAAAGAAATTTTACAATTGGTCCAGTAGTTTTTTTTAAGACAAATTTTTCCTCTTTAAAATAGAAGTAGCAGTAAGCAAAACATATTGCTTGTAGAACAGACGGTCGATGGGGCCGAAAGCTTTTGGAATGGCGACCACGTACCAAGGTAGACCGACGACCTGGTGAGGATCGCGGGAAACCGATAGATACAAAACACGAAAGACACTTGGAGCAGGTCTATGTCCAACAATGCAGCAGGTTCGGCTGAACTGATGATGATGGTGACAAGAAGAGATCTAGTGTAACTGCTATCTAAAGAATTAGATTAATGTTACGGCTGTTTATCAAAACAGAGTAACCTTTATTTTTTGTTCTTCAAATTATAAGATGGTTATTAATACTTTTTTCTCAACAAGAGCGGACAACCATTCAAGAAATATGAAGTTCATTAAATTAATCGGGGCCAAAGTAAATACAATGCAAGGACATTTAACACTGGCTTGAATGATAGTCTTGATCAAAAGTGATTGATGGTTGAACCTTCTTAAGTTTTTCTGCTGACCTTATTACATATTTTTTCCTTAGTAATTTAATTCAATAAAATTAGTCTTAGCGTCTCAGTCCGTGATTTCAAATCGTCATAAATCCGCCTTTGGACATTTGCATCACCAAAGACTATGCAAACAGATGTGTTTTAAAAGTGAAATCTAATCTAAAAAAACATAACATAATCATAAAGAGACCAAATTAAAAAGGAGGATATTTGAATCTAGAAACTATGTTTCAACACTAAGGTTTAATTTTCGAATAACCTTTTTTTGTGAGTTACGTCTCTTTTTTACTAATAGTATTGTACATATAGAAAAATATAGCTACAGAATAAGAATAGTATACTAGCATGATCTTGAAACTAGAACACACGGCTACCGCGGAGTTACCGCGACAGTTGCAAAGGGCAGCTGAAGGACCACTGTTGGTTTTGAGTCAGTAAAAGTTTGACACTCCTCGCTCCACCCAGATCAGAAAAAGTCATGTGATGGTTTCCCAAGAAAAATTATTTCACCTTAATACCCCCAAGAATTCTTGAGAAAAAATCTTGACAGAACGACAGTTTCGTTTTTGCCGATGAGATGCGGAACCCTAAAAAGAAACATGGTTTTATCATCAGCTTCTTCACAAATATCTTTCCTTGTTATATCTTTGCTTGCATAATAAAAGCTAATACAATATCCGAGCAATGACTTCACTCCTGAACTATGTTACGCCACCCATTGAACGAACGAATGAACGAAGCATTATCGGTCCTACCTCAACGTTGTTCCGATAGGGCAAGGCCATTTGCGAGCAAGTCATGAATGCAACGGTATTCTGATATTACTACGGTACCGCGATAAAGGGGTATAATATGGGGCTGTGAACACTGAATAATGCCAATATAGGACTTTTATAAGTATAGTCAGTCAGTTTAGTGGAGCAGTGGTGGCCGAGTGGTAACGGCCCCGACTTACGAGTTGTAGGTCGCGGGTTCAAACCCAGCCAGGCGCATTACTTTGTGTAATTTATTTCATAACCATTGCTCTCAAAACGGTGAAGGAAAACATCGTGAGGAAACCGTCATGTCCTAGAACCAAAAATTCGAAGACATGTGACATCCACCAACCCGCACTGGGCCCGCGTGGTGGATTACGGCCCGTTCCCTCTCCTAGAGAGGAGGCCTGAGTCCCAACAGTGGGAACATTATAAGGCCGACTATGCTATGCTATAAGTATAGTCATAGTGAGGACTTAAACATTAACTATAAATACTTTTATACTATATCTAGACGCATAGGATCGGTCGTTGTGGCGTCGCTTGGGGGAGGCCTATGTTCAACAGTGGACTTCTTTCGTCTGAAATGATGATGATGATGATACTATATCTATGTACATATAAATACAAAGACACAAAATACACTCAGGCTTTGAAGTACTCCTCCACATCGCTGTCATCGGGAAGTGTGCCCAGAATGTTAGAAGCATTCAGCATGACTTTTATGATTAGTTTTATTTATAACACATAGTTTCCTGTTGAATGTTTTAAAAAACAAGTTTTAGTTGAGAAAATAGTAAAAAAATCAAAAGGCTAACATTCCAATGGTAGTGTCTCAAAAACCTGTCAAAATGAAAGGAAATCAGTATTTTTTTTTTTGACAGCTAGATAATATGATTAGAATGCAAACGTTTTTAAAAATAGAAGACTCCTATATTACGGTTGGCGTAGTGGTTGAGTGATTGGCTGCCGCGCTGCGTGTCGTATGTTCGATACTTAGGTTCTGGGTCTGGGTGTTTGTTTAGATGTTTTTAAATGCACCCACGATATAGGAATAATTCATCGTGTGGGGCAAAGTTAAAAAAAATACAATAACAGTACTGTTATAATCATGACTAAAGTTTTATTTTTTCCATGATATGTCAAACAACCAGTTAATCATCATATTCATCTTGCAAACAGTTTAATATATTTAAAAAAAATGAAACAGAATAAAAAGGCAGAACTGTGTAATCACACTGATATAATATTCTTTTTAATTACAATTGGACAGAGCTTCAGCTTAATCCTATGGTCGCAACGAAAAGAGGCCGAAATGGAGCTTGCTGCTGATTAAATGGCGTTATCTCCACTGGAGGCGTCCGGTAGTGGCGGTAGTGGCTTGCCTTGGCTGGCTCAGATGGCGCGCTGTGATCGACTAAGGCAGTGTGACGTATCAAACAATAATATTCTACAACTATCACACAACGCCATCTAGTCCCAAGCTAAGCACAGCTTGTGTTATGAGTACTAGACAACTGATAAACATACTTATATATTTCTAAATACATACATATTATAGATAAATTACACCCAGACACAGAACGAATGATCATGCTCATCACACAAACATTTGTCCTGGGTGGGAATCGAACCCACGACCTCCGGCATAGCAGTCAGGGCCACTGACCACTAGACCAACAGGCCAGCCAACAATAAATAATAACTAGGACCTGTACCATGTCGTTTAAAGTAAGATTGTTTTATTCTTATTTCCAGTGTGGGACGCACAGGACCGGTCATTGTGGCGACACTTGAGGGAGGCCTATGTCCAGCAGTGGACGTTTTTTCTCAAACGATGAAGTAGTCTTAATGGTGTAAAACAATGCGGACGGCGAGCAATGGGTAGCTCGCCGATCGATCGTCCGGTAACCGTCCGGACCGAGCCCAAGACCTGTACCATGACGTTTTAAGTAAGATTGTTTCATTCTTATTTCCAGTGTGGGTTAGAGATGGCGCGAGACAACCTGTATAGCTCTGTCTCTTACCACACAGAAATAAGAATGAAACAATCTTACTTTGAACGTCATGGTAACCCCGTATGTATTATAAAGACCACATTATCACCAACCGAACAACATTCCACAACTCTACAAAAGACATAACAATCTTATCCTCTCTACATAACCGAAAACCATTATCCTCACAGAGTCATCGAATCGAACGCCACAATAAAACTTAGTGGTACATCTGTTATTGCACTACTCTATGCGATTCTTGACCCCGCTCGTGACCAGAGAACATTGCACCGAGCTCAATTGGACGATGCGTGTAGGTATGTAATGTATATCCACACATGCATTCATACATGCATATGAATTGGAGTTCCGTATCTATGTGGGTGTCGGAGTATGTAGTGGTGAAATAATCGAGATGCTATTATAACTTAGTCGTGAGTTTAATTTTGTGCGTGTATCATTGATTGGTTATTGTAATTGCACAGTTTTTAATTCTTGGATCTTAATGTTAAGGATTATAATGTAATAGTCAGATTAGATTTACTCATACTCTTAACCCTCAAGCGGGCGCGCAATTGTTAACTGCCCCCCTAGCCAAGTTACAATCGTTTCGTTCTCGCCGAACGCCTCGAGTAGGCGACGCCTCCGATTCCTTTGTTCTGACCACGTGACTGAGTGTTGAGGTGACGTCAGAACAAAGGAATCGGAGGCATGGTCTACTCGATGCGTTCGGCGCGAACGATACAATTGTAACTTGGCTAGGGGAGCTGGGAGGTTTCAGAAACTTAGAAAACTGATTATTAATGATATATTTTTTTTTGTATTTAGATATTACCTATTTTTCAATTAACCAATAATTTGTTTAAATTCAAAGATAAAGTTAAACAGGTTTCTTCGGATTAGGAATTTCTAAATTTCTGCCCGGCATAACAAAAGTTCTTTTGTAAGTCTTGATTATATCTCCAATTAATTTGTATTTTTTTAATATTCTTCAAGAGGTCGAATAATTGGCATCATAGAGTTTTTAATCTATTTAGCTCTAATTTTCTTCAGAAATTGTCTTCTCGTCAATGTAAAAATACAAGGCAGGTGCGTGTAGTCTTTTCGACGCCTGCGCCGCAACCTAAACACACACATTCTGTGTCTTTCAGTAGGAGTGTAGAAAGAGGAAATGGAATTATTTTCGTCAGTAGTGAACTAATGACAAGCTACTAGAGATGATACATTCATTTGACGAGAAATTTTGAAATTATGATCGTGAATATATCGAGTGCGGTCAATTCGACGCCGTGCGACCGCTTGAAGGTTAAAAACCAGTTCGAAACAGCTAGTCAATCAACAAAAAGGATGCAATTCTTATCAAATCGCTGCTCTAACAAACTGTTTTCTGGAACCGTTTTCAGCAATTAATTGTGCTCGCACTAAAGTCACTCTTCTACTCCCGCAAGTATCAACTCTCACTTATCAGCACCCACTCATCAACACTCTTCAGATACTCACTCGCAAATTGATATTTCTACAACCTATGTTTATTTTTATTTCTTTATAATTTTTTGTTTTTCAAACAGTGTAAGTTCTCGGAACTCTTCTAATTGTCCATTTTTTGTTATCCTGTGAGCCTTGTGCCTGTATGTGGCGGATCTCTATAACACTTGTATTACAAGTCACCAGGGCCCTTTTGCAGCTATTAGCTTGTTATGCCAATAGCTGCAAAAGGGCCCTGGTGACTTGTAATACAAGTGTTATAGAGATCCGCCACATACAGGCACAAGGCTCACAAAGTTAATTTCATGTTCGTGCTCCACTGTCACCATAATAGTAACTTGTGTAGAGAAGAAATAAAGATTATTATTTTTATTATTATAACCAACATGTAGTCACCTGGATAGCTCTGTCTTTGGCTTCGGGTGGTTTTGGATGTAGAAAAGAAAATGAGGTGATGCATATCCTGCAAAGGGAGTCCATACTGACACTGTGTTTAGGATAGATCAAGGACACTAGACACCTCAGTTATTCTTCTAAGGACGCAGTGAAAATAAGATAAACTGATTCTAATCAGACAAGTGATAACATTGAAGTTTTAATCTTAAAAATTTCATAAGCACACCAGTTGACGAAAATGTTGTGGTAGAGCTTCAGTAACATCCCTAAAGACAATTTTATTACTTTACAACATTGAATACAAAAAACAAGTGTTAAACAGTCAAAATATGAGACATTGATTACATAATATTTGAGTAACACTTATCAACCTCATAAATTTTTATTTCTTGGCAATAGCTACGAGTATTTTATCTAGATCTTAGAGCCTAAGACTTCAACCATGAATATTTATAATGAATTGGAAATAACCATATTATTACTAACAAAACTTGAATTTGAGACAACGTGGTGAAAAGATTTGTCAGCTAGACTCTGTGTTACCTAGTGCTAGCTGTCCAAGGTGCGCCGATAATGACAGAGCCTTAGAGGTTGCCAAATACTGGTCAGAAAAAGTTTAGTTTCTGTATATCGACACGAAAAGAAGAAGAAGAAGAAGACGTGAAAAAGATCAACGAAGCTCTAGATATTAATATGTCTGCTATTCACATAAACACCACTAAAACCAAAACGTTCTTTAATTAGGATCTCACCTAACACTTTCCCCACTTGATTCCCGCTCAGATATAAATCTTGATACTAATACAGGTTACAGAACAAAAACTTGCTAACATAAACTACAATTTCTAGTTTTGTTTACGTCCGGGCAAAGATTGCACAACCGAGCTGCTTCCAATTGGAATGGTGAAACTTACGTACAGTTCGATAAAGCTAACAGTTGGCAAAGACGCTTATATTTAAAGGTGGGTTTTTTTCGTACTAAAAGTAGCACTTTCAGATTAACACTCGGTAAACTGTCTCGCTCCCACTTTGGTAACTGGTTAATATGATATAAAAAACCCATCACGGCAAGAAAAAAAAAATAGAAAACGACAGGTATTTTTGAAAGATTGTTAGGGTAAGGCAAGATAATTTGGTTTATAAAATTGAAATATGAATACAGTAATACATAAAATCCATAATGATATGGGAGAAGAAGCAGCAAAAGGCTAAAATAAAGTTTCAATTTATTGTTGTTGACAGACATATTTATAATATATGGCGTACAATATTAGCGTCACATTTTGGTTGCATGTCAATCTTATTCATTCGTTTTTAAAATATGACTTTAGAAATCATCAAGACAAGTATTACGAAACCGCCATTATTAAATCTTGAGGGACAAAGCAATATCTACGCTATTCCTTCCTCATATCAGAAGACTCGAACCAAAATGAAAACTAAAAGAATTACAAAATTCAACCGAGTGTACTTATGTTGTGTAACTTCTTCAAACCAATATTGGACAACAAAATTTAAGCTTCCCGTCTACCAACATAAAGGCTAAGATTTTATTTTTCATTCTGTACCCTTATGTGTTCCTTGCTTTGCTTGCTTTGTGACTCACATTTTTATTCTTTGCCTGTTTCTGTTGGCTTCATCTTTGTTCGGCCCCTTTGTGTAGCTTATTATTTGTAAAGCATTGAAATGGATTATTTGCTCTTGTTTCATGATAGGTTCTGAAGCTATTTCTTATTCAGTGTTTTTGTTGTGTATGTCTACTAGGTCCTTCTCTTTGATTTTTCCTCTTTGTCTGCTTTCACATACATTTCTAGAAATTTTATGGTAGTATTATTTAAAATATTCTTATCAACAAAATCCTCTCCAGCTTAAATACAACTCTCTTATGCGTCATTTTTCTAGCAGTTTACAATGCAAAGTCAAAATTCTTCTCTAAAGTTTCTGTCATCTTTGACAAATTAGTATGATCTTATCAGAAATCACCTTTATCTAAGGAAGCCAGAGAAGAAAAAATTACGACCTACAACAATAATTGTAGCAAGTTCCTTTCCTTATAGTGCAGGAAATACCTTTACCTAATCTGCAACATTAGAAATAATTATAATGGTTCAGTTTACTTGTAGTGAGCTGACAACGACAACAGTTGTGCGACCCACGTGGCTTACTGCAGTTTCCTCACCAACCGGTTTACCCACATATACTACGGTTGCAGTGTTAGCGGCAATATTTGTTTTGCTCTAGATTGGTTATCCTGAACAATAGTCTGTGTAGCATAATTTCCGCAAATTACATACATAAAAGTTTTAATAGTCTTATTGGCTTGGAGCTTTTTTGTTTTGACATTCCTTTTACTCATTGATAAGTTCTGATTCTACGTTGCTTGATTTAGCTTCACTTGTGAATTAGTGAATATGATTATCATTTTCTTATACAAAAAAATATTCTTTTAAAATTGTATCTGTCATCGATATTGTGAAGTACAATATTATAAAAACAGGGTGTTAATATTTTAGAATTTTAAAAAAATATTCTATATTTCTGTTTTCATTTTCTGGGCCCTTTTTAACCTACGTATTTTTATAACTTCCTGTTCAATTGACCAGATGTGCAATAAGTATAAATTCTATTACTTCCCTCTCCGCTACGACTCACACCACACCTTTTATTGCATAACCCTTACCGTTTGAACCCGCTATAATTATTCTATAGTCACAGTCATTACACAAGCATGGCCTAACTTCGTCCTATGTTTTGTTGTTACCATGGCTTTCTATGACGTGATATCATGGAGTTTTTCACCTACTTCACTTAAGCAAATGAAATTGTTTCAAGGAATTTTTCTATGCGGTATTCGATATACGTTTTCGCAGAATTGTGTGCCATTTATTTGTTTTGTCGCAGTCTAAAGCCTAGTGTCAGTAAATATTGTACGTGGTCTATATTTGGAAGTGGGTTTGCAAGAGTTTCGGCGGTAATTGACTTTTCAACCTTGGGATCACTCTGTACATGCTGACGTAATTTGTGGTTTTCTGTATGACACATGGTTGCATTTATTAGCTGGATTTTTTTGAGCTATAAGGAATAAGTAGTGGTTAATATTTTATCTATATCTCCTTGTCTCATACAAAATCATGCAGGCCGTTATAACGTACTTACACTTTTACTAAAATTACTAGAATCATCTAAGTGGTGACAGCTGTATTAATTACTTTTCTATTATCGTAGGTACTTAAGAGATACCCAATTAATGCTATCAGCATCGTTAAGTTCAGAGTCTGGTCTAACCAGACGCAAGATAAACAAATCGATTGCCTTCTAATTAGTAGGATTATCGGTCAAGTAACAATCTGCGTAAGTGGCGACCGCGTACCGGAAGACGCAGCGTTGAAAGACCTCTTACAAGATTGACCGATGACCTGGTGAGGGCCGTGGGAGTTTAAGTCGGAGAAGCAGAGGTCCGATCGATCTATGTGGCGACACTTAGAGGAGGTCTTATCAACTGATGTCTTCGACTGAAATGATGACGATAAACAGCCACTTATTATCGACTTGATGTTTTCTAAACAAACATGGTTTTGATTCAAATCAACTATTTTAGTATAAACTTCGGTATTGTTTATTTAGCTAAATCACAGCATGTTTCGTTGACTACAAACAATACTGCAAGCCTGAATCATAGCCAGCTGCTTCGTTGCATACTATGATTTGTATGTTTCTGCCTAAGAATATAGAATTTGAAGAGATATGTCAACGTATATTTTGATGAGACCTAGTTTCTAAGAGAACAAAAAAAAAATCCGCCATGTGCATATGACGGTATTTTTTTTTTGGGTGTGAAAATCATCTAATGACATCCCTCGCTCTTGGGCGGATTGGGAGGGCGTGTCAGACTTTTACTGACGAAAAACCTATTCTTGTTTCTATTTTTTCATTATTCCAGAGCCCCGGGGATCTCTTTCGTATCATCCATGGCCCCAGTAGGCTTTGATCCTGCTGGGTCTCTACGGTTGCTGACATCTTGAGGCGCGCGTGGAACACTACGCGCCGTCGACGACTTGGGTTCGGTCCGAACGGTTACCGGATGGTCGGACGGTGAGCTACCCATTGCTCGCCGTCCGCAAGCCTACGCCTACGCACATGGTAGTATGGGTGGGATACCCATACGTAGAAAACGTTTTGGGAATACATTCATTGTGCGTACAGCTAAGGAGTGGAATTCCCTGCCGGAGTCTGTGTTTGCTGATAGCTACATCCTAGGGGTCTTTAAGTCAAGAGTATCGGCCACATCATCGCTTATCATCGGGTGAGATAGTGGTCAAACGTGAGCCTATCCATAATTATAATAAAAAAATACTTTATGTACTTTCACACTTAAATCTTTAGCGATACCTTCGAGTTCTTACTGAGATGTCTGGCAATGCAGGATAAATTATTACCTACTATTAAAATCCTTATGATAACGTTTCCTCTCCTGCCATATCTGCATGTATTCTCTAATCTTCAGCCAATGCAACAGTAACCAGTTTCTACTGTGTTTTGTTCTATCGCAGCCGATTGATACGACAGTTTCACAATACGAATTAGAATGTGTAGTTGGTAAACTTGGTAACCACGCCGCCTGCTGGTCGGTATTTTGTGTAGCTTACTTATAAGCATGGTGGATTACGGCCCATTCCCTCTCTTAGAGAGGAGGCCTGAGTCCCAGCAGTGGGAACATTAAAAGGCTGATTATGCTTATAAGCAGCCAACCCGACCTACATTTTCACTGTTTTTCATACAACAGGTCTTACACGATTATGACGTTATTACACATTTTTCATTCGATATTTTGGAAACATAGACATCTTGTGGATATTATCTAGGCTTCTATTGAAATCAATTTATAAATTTGTGTAAAAATAATTTAGTAAAGACCTCTGAAAGTTTCCTATTTGGCATGAATTTGGACCCTTCATAATGTACTCAAAAAATAAAAAGGCAAAAAAAATATAAGAAAAGAATCCTTGCAAATTTAATCAAGAATCTGAATGTATAAAAAAATATGTATTTCCTGGAACAAGTTTTACTGAGTGCCAGCAGAGCTCTTTGGTATTATCCCTCTTTTTTCGCATTGCTTTTTTATTAAAAAATTCGTTGGAATGCGTTGGATGTACCGGCAAGCTTTTAAACCATTCTCAGGTTGACGATAGACGAGAGGGAAAAGGCCCTCTTAATGTTTTGTGCTTCTTTGTGATACCCCAGTGCACTGGGGTATCACAAAGAAGCACACTCAACTCGTAAGTCAAGGCAGTTACCACTGCAGTGGTAACTGCCTTGACTTACGAGTTGAGTAACGGGTTTGAACCTAAGTAGTTATATTAGCTAGGTAAGCTTGCTCTCTCATTGGTTGACACATTACAGTTTACCATCCGATGAGATAGTGATCAACAGCGAATTAATATAATAATAAAAAACAAAACACTGCGGGGAACTTATAGCTCGCCGTCCGCTCGTCCTGTATGAACCAAGCCCGAGTCCTCGACAGCGCGTAGTGTTTCACGCGCGCTTCTAAGAGATGTCAGCAAACCGTAGGGGCCTAGCAGGACCGATGCCTGCTAGGGCCCATGAGGGAAACTATGAAAGGGATACTCGTGGTCCTAAAACGCAAAAGGCAACTGAAAGAATATAGGTGTGGTTTTAGTCAGTAAAAGTCTGACACACCCCACTTTAGAGCAGGAGAAACCATCAGATGATTTGCCAACTTAAAAAAATCAGACAACTCATGCGCGATATTTTTTCTACTCTTCCGAATACATACATAAAATAGTACTAACAAAATGAAGTAGTTCAAAGTCAGTAATAAAACAGTAATACCGTCAAATCGTGACATAAAATTCTTTTTAAATAGCGTGCAAATGAAATGGAACCCCGGTTGTAATGTTATCGTTAGGGAAATCGTTAAAATTGCTATCTAATTTTATTTTGAACCGTAATACCACAGTATTTTTATATTTCAGTAGCTCAACTTGATGTTTTCCTTGACAGTTTTGAGAGCAGTGGTGATGAAATATGGTAATTAAACGAAAACCCCCCTGTGTGTCAAAAGAGCTGACAGAATTAGGAACGCCACGCTGCACTTAAAGACGTAGAAAAAAGGCTGCCGGGCTAAAATGAACTTTGGGCGGGTCCTAACAGCCGCAAGCACTCTGATCGAAAAAAAAAAGGCAAAGGGTTCACAAAGTTGGTACTTGAGGATAGACGACCTGGGAAGAGGTGGTGAGATGACCTAGACGCCTACCGCAAGGGCTGGTTCGTAGTGGCTCGAGAAAAAAAAACACGGAAGAAATAAATGTAATAATATACGTCCGTGTATATATGTGCGTGTGTGCATGTGTGTGTGTGTGTGGGTGTGTGTGTGTGGGTGTGTGTGTGTGTGTGTGGGTGTGTGTGTGTGTGTGTGTGTGTGTTTGTGTGTGTATTGTAATGTATAATTTATTATCTTAGTGTACAATAAAGTATATATAAATAAATAAATGCTCTTGGCTGGGTTTTAACCTACAACTCGTAAGTTGGGGCCGTTACCCACCACTGCCAGTTTGTTCCTAAGTCTTTATGCCTCTTCATAATACAAAATTAATTCCACACCTACTGCTTCTCCTTTGCAGCAGCTATCAACGAAATGTTTACGACAACAAATATACTCGGTGACGACGCTGTCCATAAATACGATCGTAAAATGTTTTATACATTTCAAGTGATATTGGATCGTAGACCGTGTTCCAGAATTTAATATTGAGTATTAAAAGTGTTTCATAATTTTATTGATTTTTTGGGCTGGCTTCCTTATTTAAGGGGACGCTTAGGTTAGCTAGGGATATTTTTTGTTTCACAACTATCACACTACGCCGTCTAGTCTTAAGCTAAGCAGAGCTTGTGTTATGGGTACTAGACAATTGTTTAACACACTTATATATTTCTAAATACATACATATATAGATAAATTAAATCCAGACACAGAACAAATGATCGTGCTCATCACACAAACATTTGTCCTAGGTGGGAATGGAAACCACGACCTCCGGCATAGCAGTCAGGGCCACTAACCACTAGACCAACAGGCCCTTTATATTGGAGTTCCCGAATCGTCAACGGCGCATAGTGTTTCACGCGCGCCTTAAAGTAATGTCAGCAAAACTGTAGGGGCCCAGCAGGGCCGAAGCATACTGGAGCCATGGGTTCGCTTCCGAAAAGGAAATTCGGTGTCCTGGTCATACTTTTACTGACTAAAACAAGCAGGTTTTGAGATAGCAAAAGTCTGATACACACTCGCACTCCTTCCTAGAGCAGGAAAAGTCATTAGATGATTTTCCACCCAAAAAAAAGATATAATTCGAGTTATTTGATAAAACAGGCTCACTATGATTGACTAATGAAGAGCAGTGGTGGCTGAGTGATAACGGGCCCGACTTACAAGTTGTAGGTTGTGGGTTCATACTCAGCCAGGCGCATTACTTTGTGTAATTTATTTTATCACTACTGCTCTCAAAACGGTGAAGGAAAACATCGTGAGGAAACCGGCATGTCCTAGCACCAAAAATTCGAAGACATGTGACATCCACCAACTCGCACTGGGCCCGCGTGCTACGGCCCATTTCCTCTCCTAGAGAGAAGGCCTGAGTCCCAACAGTGGGAACATTTTAAGGCCAACTATGCTATGCTGAGTAAAAATAGTAATCTAAGTAAAAAATAAAGCTTGTCACGATTGGCTTTCAGAACTACCCCCAACATAACAATTTAGGGAGTTTTAAAGATTGAATGGAGGGTTCATATTTATATAAGTCGTGTTGTTATTTGTTTTTAGATTTAAGGTATGCGCCATGTTTAACTTAATAAACTTTTTTCTTTCTTTATTTCTTTCCTTCTTTCTTTTTTTCTTTCATTATTTCTTTCTTTCTTCCTTTCTTTCCTTCTTTCTTTCTTTCTTTCATGGTTCAATAAACTTGAAACTTGGCACAAAATTTAATCAAAATGAAGTCACTTTATTTTTATTGGGTGGGAAAGTCATCTTACGACAAAACCCGCTCTTGGGCGGAGTGGGAGAACTATCTCCCGCTCCGCCCAAGAGCGAGTTTTGTTTCAGATTTTTACTGACTAAAAACCCACTCCTGTTCCTTCGTTGCCTTCGTCCCAGGGCCCCGGGTTTCGCTTTCACACTACCCGTGGCCCCAGTAGGCTTCGACTCTGCTGGGCCCCTACGATTTGCTGACATCTCCTTGAGGCGCGCGTGGAACAGTACGCGCCGTCGACGACTTTAGATTTTTCAAAACTACACTCAAAATACGGTTTGAAAGATGTAGAAGGTTTTATAAAAAAATTCTCATAAATGATAACTTTGGTAAAGTGCTAGTTAGTTTAGTAAATAGTCTAAGACTCTATAAACAGTCAATAACATATTTACGTAAAACCGGAAAAAAAACTAAGTAACAAATATAATATCTAGACGAACGCGGTGCTGTATTCAATGGCTTGTCTATAAATAGTGGCAATACGTAACAACTAGTCGGCTGCCGGTGACCGGTCGGAGGATGTTACGAAGGCACGTCTAGGGTTCGATCGGGGTGATACGCTGAAGCGGGTGCTGAGGCGGACGCTCAAGCGGGCGTAGAACATCAGATATAATTCAAATAAGATTATAAGTCAGAGAGCTTAGCCGCACTAGTCTAAAAAAGATTATGATTCGCTGTTCGTGGTTGGGTCTATATCTGATGCATACCGAGAGCTTTTAGGCGGAAAATCATCCAATGACTTCTCTCGCTCTTGGGCAGTGCGCGAGGGCATGTCAAACTTTTACAGACTACAACCAACTCCTGTTTCTTCTTTGCCTTCGTTCCAGGGCCTCGCAGTACACTTTCGCACATCCCCGCATCCCATGGATACTGAGAGCGTTGACAGTACATTAAGCAGTTGGCCCCGTTTGTCATTCGTAAATCCATTCCTTCTTAATATCATTAATACGAAAGTAACTCGTCTGTCTGTCTGTCTGTCAGTTACGCTTTCATGCTTAAATTATTTAACTGATTTTGATGAAATTTGGTATGGAGAAAGCTTGAATTATAAGGATGAACATAGGCCTTTTATTTTATTTTTTTCGCGTCCGCAATAACCAATGTTCACGAGGATGACGCCGCTGGTAGAAGCCAGTTTTTATAATCGTTACGGGTACTCAGAACCCCATAAGACTAATAAATCAGTGTTACCAACAGGTATAAACGTGTTACCCAAATTGTGTATGGATGGGGAGGTCAGTCCCCCTAGCCAAGTTACAATCGTATCGTTCGCGCCGAACGCCTCGAGTAGGCCACGCCTCCGATTCCTTTGTTCTGACGTTATCTCAACGCTCAGTTATGTGGTCAGAACAAAGGAATCGGAGGCGTGGCCTACTCGAGGCCTTCGGCGCGTACGAAACGATTGTAACTTGGCTAGGGGGGCAGATTCGCCCCAGTAAAATTGACATGTTTAGTTTTTTTTTATCTGGGTCCATACTGTCTACTGTTTTTTGTTTTTATTACATATAGGCTCACGTTTGACCACTATCTCACCTGAAGGGAAGTAATGATGTGGGAGATGATGGAACACTCTTGCCTAGAAGTAACTTATTCACTCATGACTTGCCAGAGTTCCGGAATTGTTCGAAATAGTTACCGTGTTAATTAGTAAAAATTAAAAAAAAGATCTATAGACGATTTGAAATTCTGTTTGAGATAATAAATGTCAAAATGTTACGTGATTTATCCCTTTTTTGTTAAGTTGGGAAGTCATCAAATGATTTCTCCCGCTCTAGTATGGAACGACAAGGTGTGTCAGACTTTTACTGACAAAAACCCACCTGTGGCCTTTAATTTTCTGTTGCGTTTTAGGGTGGAGGTCATTAGCTCTACTAGGCAAGTGAATCATCATTTGAGCCAAGCCCTCTAATCGCTACCTTCCCAGTCATCGCTTGTTCACCCAAACCAAGGCTTTAGTATTAAAATATTATTACTAGGCAGCTTCAATTTGTATGCCTTCCTGTTTGAGGCATCATGACTGTAATTAAGATGTTGGTGATGGTATATGGGTATATTTGCGGTTGAAAAGAGTACAGCGTATTTGCTGATGTTTTTTTTAGTTTGGAAATCATTTATTTAAATCCCTAGCTTTTTCATGTCAGACTTTAGCTGACTCAAACCTACTTCTGTTCCTTCTTTGCTTTCGTTCCAGGGTCCCGGGCTTCTCTTTCATACCACCCATGACAACCAGTAGGCTTCGACCCTCCTGGGCCCCTAAGGTTTACTGTCATCTCTTTGACGCGCTGTCGTCGACGGCCGAATGGCAATCCACGAAAATTGGGATCGAGATGCGTACGATTAAGAATAAAAACTCGCGTGAAAAACCAAAATTGGTGTTGTTGGCCCGAATTAGTTTGTAAATTGAGTCACAGAAGGACGATATGGAGGCCATTCTCAAGATCATCCTCCGCCTTATGCGAAGAAGTAATGCTAGCGAAGAAGACATCCCCACACCTCAGCCGCCTCTATAACGACCCCGACTACTACGGCGTAGTGTTCCACGCACGCCTCAAAGAGATGTCAGCAATCTGTAGGGACTCAGCAGCGAAGATGCCCGGTAGGGTCGTGGGTATTTTCTGAACATAAAACCCTATCTAGCTCCTAGAACTCAAAGGGCAGCTGTAGGTCACAGATGTTGTTTAAGCAGACCCTAGAATGAGAGATGACATTGGATGATTACCTACTTTAAAAAAAAAGATCATCTACAGATATTTTTGTCGCTTTGCAGACCATAATAAGAAATATGGGTCTGCAGATAATAATAACAATATTCCACAACTATCACACAACGCCGTCGAGTCCCAAGCTAAGCAGAGCTTGAGAACAAATGATCATGATAATCACACAAACATTTGTCTTGAGTGGGAATCGAACCCACGACCTCCTTCTCATGTTGGTTGGTTCCTTCTATCCATGCATGTATAGAACCGAAATCTTAAAAACACAAAATTATTACAAAACGTGACTCCAACCAATCACCTGATAGTACCACAAACAAGTATAAATAGAAACCACGTGTATAATAACTATTTCCTTTTCATACCGATATGTTGACGTAACAGCCATACAATGCACTTAATGGGAAATGACATCACTCGCTGAGTAATTTAAATGGCGGGCATTACACAGTGTGATGACCTCTTGAGAAACAGATGGGTTCAGATAAAGTGAGGTTTTGCAATGTTTTTATGCGAGGAGGTAAATGAATTAGTAGGTATGGATTTGAACAGTGCATTATGCGTGCTTATCATGACGTGTTAAAATTAATGGAGCCATACGCCTTATACGATATTATTTCTATATATTTTTTTCCGATTTACGACCCTGGATCGCAAAAGGCAACTGAAGAAACACAAACTCACTCCACACAGAGTGGGAAAAGTTATTTAATGGATTCCCACCAAATATAAAGGAATCAAAAATTTGTGCTTAATAATGCTATTCAATGTGGATGAATAGTGCATGCAGAATAGTAGAAAGAGAGAGGTATAACACGAATAACATAGATGTTTTTTGATGGATAAAAGAAAACCGGGCAAGTGCGAGTTGGACTCGCGCTTTGAGGGTTCCGTACAAACTTACCTATGAAAACAGTTTAATTCCCGAACTGAATTACGAAGGTTTTTTCGAATCGCAAAAAAAAAATTTTGCTATGAGACCTTGCTTCATCCCAAATTTCAGGATTCCAGGTCAACGGGAAATACTCTATGAATTTTGATTCCCTTGAGTGTCGAAATACACAATTTTTTGTAACATAAACGGCCAACATCACAGCTTCAATAGACCGCAAACTTGAGTACATGGTTTTAATTTCAACTCGATACCTCCACGCGTTCCTGAGATACAGGGTCTGGACAGACAGACAGACGGACTACAAAGAGATCCTATAAGGGTTCCAATTTTTCCTTCTGAGGTACGAAACCTTAAAAAAGAAGTACATAACATGAGAAAAGTCAAGAAACTGGACTGGTGATTAGTTAATAAACAAATAGAGGATTACCTCAGTTTCAATTACCTCGCACTTTGGCTGCACTAAATGATCTCTTGGATTCTAATCCAACGATCCGAACGATCCAAACGATCTGTTGGCGGAAGAATGGAAGAAGATTCTATAGGAATGTCAGAAGTACTGTGAGAGAAATACATGTTGTTTATAATTTTAATTATTTTTGTTTTAGTTACTGTAATTGATTGTCTAAGCGTTGTAATAAAAGAAAATACCTATCCTCATAAATCATTAGTTACAATTTTCCATATACCCTCGAGTGCCAATTGTACATACGTCTGTACAACTTGAGTGACCTTGAAAAACGCTTAATTAGCTTTTTTTACACACGGGTGTACGAAATTTATTCGGTCGAAAATTTTGGTCTCTTCGTTTTTCCTAGAAAAATCCAGAAAAAGTTTTTTTTTGTAATTTTACCTAAAATACGCGCAATTACGTAATAATATTACACCTATACGCTCGAGGCGATATTCACGATTGATGTCAATAAAATTTTATGCAAATTATAAGCCACGTGGTGCTCCTAAAATATAAATTTACATTCTTAATAAACTTGATCCATAATGGACCCAACTTTTATAATTTACGTGTGAAACTCGAAATGCCCTTGACACTGGCACTCGTGGCTAAATAAAAAACACCAAAAATAAGTCAGAAGGCTCACTAATGGTATACTTTTTTTATCATGTTTCTAGCTGACTCGGCGAACTTCGTACCGCCTAATAATAAGGATAACGCCATCTACTGGCATTACCAGAACAGCATAATTGATTTTATAATGACATTTTAATTAAAGATGGTATACACTTAAACAAAAGCAGGTAGGTGATGCAAACAGCACCCTTACTAAGTTATTTTGTATTAAGGGTGGCGGTACAAGCCCATACATAATTGTTTAAACACACAATACACTGAGGCAGAACTAGTTTTTATTAAAGTACCTAACATTAATATAAATCTCGCGTTTGACTTCTGTCTCACCTGCCCCCCTAGCCAAGTTACGACCGTTTCGTTTACATCGAACGCCTCGAGTAGGCCACGCCTCCGATTCCTTTGTTCTGACCACGTGACTGAACGTTGAGATGACGTCAGAATAAAGAAATCGGAGGCGTGGCCTACTCGAGGCGTTCGGCGCGAACGAAACGATTGTAACTTGGCCAGGAGAGCAGGTGTTTAACCGCATCCAGTTAGACTGGAAACCGATCCCAAGCCAGTTAGGTAAAGGAAGGTGATGAATAAGTGATTAAGCTAAGGTGATGTTTTATAGGTTATCCGTCGACATGTTTAACTGGTTTAGCATCGCCATATGCGTGAGCTGTTGCGTCAAGTGGACCTTCTCTATCTATTCTTGGTTGACGACCATGAATTTGTGGGTCGTTAAAATTATTTCACACTTCACTGTCATATCTTACGTGTACTCAAATGTTAGGTCCTTTTTGTGTCGTTGTGAGGACAATTATGTATTTGAGATGTTTGGTCACTTTTATATTAGCTTTATTTGAAGATAATCATCACTTAGCGTTATTTATTGAATTTTATATATCAATGTTGTTGTCAGTAGGAATTGGTTTTTTATTTATTATTTATTGCCTGGGTACGTTTTTTTTTTCTCGCTCTAATGTGGAGCGTAAATTCTTGAAAGATTTTTATAGATACTAGGAACTACTCCAGTGTTGTAGGTTTTTTTTTAGGTGGAAAATCATCATCATGACATCTACCGCCCTTGGGTGGATCGAGAGGGCGTGTCAGATTTTCACTGATTAAAACCCACTCGTTCGTTCCTTTTTTGCCTTTCGTTCCAGGGCCCTGGGGTTTCATTTTCATTTAACCCGTGGCCCCAGTAGGCTTCAATCCTACTGGGCTTCTACGATTTGCTGACATCTTCTTGAGGCACGCGTGGAACACTACGCGCCGTCAACGACTTGGGGTTGATCCGGACAGTTACCGGACGACCGGACGGCGTGCTACTCATTGCTCGCCGTCCGCAAGCCTGCGCCTACGGCGTGTATTGTGGGTATGTTCGCAAACACGTAAACTCACATACATGAAACAACTATCTGTAAAACATGTCAATATTTGTTCTGTCCGGGATCGAATCCGCGACACGTAGTGTAATAGCCAATCGCTCAAACACTGCGCCAAGTGTGCTGTTAACAGTTCATCCAATCACTTCTATAATTAAAAAAGAACTGGGTAAGTGCGAGTCGGACTCGCGCATTGAGGGTTCCGTACAAACTTAATGTAAATATGTGGTTTAATTCCCGAATGGAGTTTTGAAGTATTTTTTTTTGTGACGTTACAACAAATTTTCTTTTTACAGATTTATTCCTATATCTATACTATAGGACCTTGTTTTATGCCACAGAATTCTGGGTCAACGAGAAGTACCCTATGAATTTTGAATCTCTTGAGTGTCGTAATACACGTTTTTTGCGACATAAACGGCCGTATCTTTTTTTTCGTTAGCTTAGAAGTTTGATTTGTTCATAGCTTTAAGAGACCTCAGACCTGAGTATATGGTTTTAATTTCAATTCAATACATCCACGCGTTCCCGAGAAAAAGGGTCTTAACAAACAGACAGACGGACGGACAACAAAGTGATCCCATAAGGGTTCCGTTTTACCTCCTGAGGTACGGAACCCAAAAAATTATTCTCAACGCAATTATCCTCACCCTATCCACAAAAAGAAAATGAATCTCTTTGAAAGCCGAATGCCTAAAGGAATTATTCTGAATGATCAATAAAAAACCAATTCAATAGAATAATCTAGATTTCTAGACGTTGATAAATCCGAATGTACACTCTCTCACTTTTCTTGCAAAACCATTGAAATTGGGAATTCTATTTTCGGCCACGAATAATCCCGCTTTGAAAAATAATCGTTGGGAAGCGTTTGAACTAAGTGTTGTTAAAGGATTTGCTATAACGTGAAACATTGTTTTTTGAGGCATTTGTCCACTTTGATGAAACAACAGATTAGGATAAGTAGGCATCTATCCATAATCAGCCTAAGCAAGTGTCATTGCATTCCCATGATGGGGGTCAAGTTGGACCAATGATCTGATTTTTTTTATTTTATATGATAAAATCATCTAATGACAAATCCTGCTCTTGAGCAGAGCGAGAGATAATATCAGACTTTTACTGACTAAAAACCTACTCCTGTTCCTTCTTTGCCTTCGTCCCAGGGCCCCAGGTTTCACCTTCATACTACTCGTGGCTCCAGTAGGTTTCGGCTCTGCTAGGCCCCTACGATTTGCCGACATCTGCCTGAGGCAGTCCGAACGGTTACTGGACGGTTGGACAGCGAGCTACCCATTGCACGCCGTCCGCAAGCCCGCGTCTACGGTGGCCGGAAATTGGGATCAGAATCCCTGTGGCAGGGGCGCGAGGGCCATTGCCTCGTGCGTGCACGTCCAGCCTCCTTTGCTAGCATTACTGCTTCGCAGAAGGAGGTGACTGCCAGCGCATGGGGTACGTTTTATCTCGGGAGTACCTATGTTCTCTTGGGATACCTTTCTACTACACTTTCTATTTCTACACTTGAGAGAGTCCTACGTCCAGCAGTGGACGTCTTTCGGATGAAATGATGATGACGATGATGATCTTCAATATGATCTTTATGTATCTACCATTCCAATTTCAATACAAATCAAAAAAATCACAAATAAATCCCGCTTTTTAACAAATCACATCCCTCGAATCCAGTTCTATCTGGTATTAACCAGTATGCACTACCTCCGCGAGCGAGTTGAGTGACTCTCAAGGGAAACGATGCAATCCGAGTTATGTGAATATCTGGTCTACGTACAGGTATATTAGATGGCACGGTTGGTGCAATCTTAAGCGTTAAGAGTTAAGCGATCGGCTACTACTGGCTACTACGTGTCGCTGGTTTGATTCCCGCGCTGTCAAATATGTTTAACTCCTGTCTTGTGTATGGGAAATTGCATATTTGTGACTGTACCTACGATACAGGTCCTAGAGTCACCGCCGTGTCGTCGTGGGGGTGATCGGTGGCAGCGATATCTTGTTCCGGGCCTTGGTACAGGCCATGGTCCGGACATGTCCGGATGCGCTATTCCATGACGTGGTTTACCCGCATACCAAGTTTCATGGAAACCCGTTCAGACGTTTAGGCGTGAATAAGTAACAATAAATTATGTACACACGTACTCTCACTAGTTTTTGCCTTTGTAATATTAGTGTGATATCGCTGCCATAACTGGTGATGGACCATAGGCCCTATTTCAGAACATGGTCAACCCGTGTGTTAAGTTTCATCTAAATCTGTTTAGACGTTTGAGCATAAAGGAGTAACACATATACATAGAGTGTCACCATCATCATCATCATTTCAGCCGAGAGACGCCCACTGCTGGACATAGGCCTGGTGGACCGACGACCTGGTGAAAGTAGCGGGAGTGCGGTGGATGCGAGACGCACAGGATCGGTCGTTGTGGCGTCGCTTGGGAGACACCTATGTCCAACAGAGGACGTCTTTCAGCTGAAATGATGATGATTATGACACTATTTTATGTATAATCCATTTATCCTGAAGAATAATAAATATTATCTGATTCTATTTATTTATTTAAACTTCATGTACAGTAGTGAAAGAAAGAAAAACTTTTTATTTGCCGAAAAAGGCGCAAACTTAAAACTAACATATTGCAAACATTTTTCATGACAAAAACATTTTTAAAATTATGTACGCCACGTCCGAGCAAAACGGCCTTACGCTCAGCATAATGGTAATGGATAATGGTAGTGGTAGGTATATAGGCAAACTTAATGCGACAAGACATTTACAGTGGATCACAGAAAATACGCGATTAGTCCTTATAGTCCTCTTAAACAACTAAACTCGGTTCTTCTAATTGATCCGATGTTTTTATCTTAATTAGTGTGAGAGAATACAGTCGACCTATTTATATTAACCATCAAGATAAAGGTTCCTACAGAAATAACGAAACAATGAAGATTATCATTAGTCTTTATTGAAATCTTGCGTTGGTATCATTGTTTTCTGTTAATATTATTAGGTCGTAATTATTCGACACCGTCAATTTCCACTATGCTTATTACTGCTACCATTGAGGCGAAAGCGCTGGTAATTTGACCGCTAGATGGCGCTAAACTCAATATTAAAAGTTTATAGTTTATTTTGTTTTTAGTGCATGGGAGCAATATTTAAATCACGGAATGATGCGCTCGTCAATACATCAACATCATCGCTTATCATCAGGCGAGATAGTAGAAAAACTGCGATCCTCGCAATAAAATAAAAATTAATGGATTTTGCTGAAATCGCGCTTTCCACTTTATTGCACTAAGGTAGATAAATTACTGCCGCAAAATTCACCTAATTCGCCAAGCGGGCTTGCGAACGACGAGCAATGGGTAGCTCGCTGTCTGACCGTCCGGTAATCGTCCGACCTGATCACAAGTCGTTGACAAAGATATGTCAAACCGTGGGGGCCCAGCAGGATCGATAACTGCTAGGACGGCTGAGATTTTCTGAAAAGGAAATTCGTGGTTCTAGAACGCAAAGAGCAACTGGAGGAGACAGGTGTGATTTTAGTCAGTAAAAGTCTTACACGTCCTTCCACTCCACCCTAGAGCGAGAGATGTAATTGGATGATTAATGTCACAAAGGTGGGAAACCTTTTATAGAAAAACTAATTCGCCAAAAAGACATCCGACTATACTCCAGTCAGTTCCAGAACTAAAACTAAAACAAAAGAATGCGATTAAAGATGGAACCGATGAAAATGAAAGACTGATTTCCTGAACAATATCGAAGTCATCTCACCGGGAGGCAACGGTCCTTACGCTCAAACCGCCGCCGCCGATCCCGATTTCCGGCCACCGTAGGCGCGGGCTTGCAGACGGCGAGCAATAGGTGGCTCGCCGGCCGACCGTCCGGTAATCGGACCGAGCCCAAGTCGTCGACGGCGCGTACTGTTCCACGCGCGCCACAAAGAGATGTCAGCAAATCGTAGTGGCCCAGCAGGGTCGAAGCCTACTGGGGCTACGGGTAGTGTGAGAGCGAAACCCGGGGCCCTGGGACGAAGGCAACGAAGGAACAGGAATGGGTTTTTAGTCAGTAAAAGTCTGACACTATTTCTCGCTCCGCCCAAGAGCGGGTTTTGTCATAAGATGATTTTCGCACCCAGTATAAAAAAAAAATACATCTCACCGGACCCAAGCCTTTTAACTAGAGGCACTCAAAGACGGTCAATATTCCGAACAATTATAGTATTTGTATTCTCAACCAATATAATCGATTCTAGGGTAAGTTAAATGGAAATCTGAAGTAGGTATTGAAACTATCTCTTGGTAGAATTTGCATTAAGTTTATGAGAATAGATCGTCTTAGTTCGCTGTCTTGGAATATGATCTTCTTGTTTATAATCACCTTGTCTAGAAGATATGATAAAGACTAGCTTTTGTCCTGGTTTCGCTTCTGGACGGTACATTTAATACCCGATCACGCGACGCGAAATTGTGATAAATTTATCAGCCTATTATATTTTATTTATTGGGGAAAAAAAACAGTAACACATTGGGAATTACTTATAAAAGACTTAGAAATAGTTTCACACATGTGATATCAACAACGTTCTCCACATATAAAAACGTGATACACTTGGTTTGACAAGCGCTGTATTTTTTTATTTTTTTTTTTGTTAAAGGATTGTGAAAACATTTTTTTTTAATTACAATGTTGTTTACAAACAATAGAGCTTATTATTAATTATATTTATTTTTTGCTGTGCTGGAGCGGCTGCTGCAGGTGCAGAAAACCTCAAACGGCGTAAATATAATAACCTCATCGGAGGTTATATATTTGAGCCGTTCGGGGTTGTAACACTGGAGCCATGGGGTCCGAGCGCTCATCGAGTTGTTCGGGATATCAGCAAACAGCTGTGACCAGAGAGCTGGCCTTTTCTTCGGTCAACGAATCAGCATTGCCATCCAGCGTGGCAATGCTGCCAGCGTTCTGGGCACTTTTCCCATTGACATCGATGTGGACGAATTTTTTGATGCCCTATGAGTTCTTTTTCTACCCGTTTGTACATAATATTATTTTCAGTTTGTTTAAATAAAATTAAATAATTAATTTAACAAATTGAGTCACTCTATTTTGAATTTCCTAGCCTATGTATTTATGTTTGTTTCAATGTGGTACTCTAGAAGACCAACGCATGGGCCCCCCTTTCTTTTACTTTATATAAATATATATATGTATATATTATATTAAATTACATATGTATGTTTATTTTGTATATATATATACTTTTGTACTTTTTTATTGCAAGAAGTTTTAATAAATAAATAAATAAAATGGGCCGTTTTTATGATTCTTACAAATCAAGACAAATGCATTGACATTTTGGAGTGTGTACGCGTGAATTACATGACTTGATTCCGCCATCGCCTTTCTACAGACATCCCAACGTCCGGCGAGTGTCCACTCTTACACTGTTGACGCCTCTACGGTCTGGACCAGTCGTATTTTATACCGCGTACATCGAAGGACTAAAAAAATTTGCCTGCTACGATCTTCCCGTCCGATTATAATTTAGTTGCCTCCAAGGTTAGAGCGAATATACTCTTAATAAACAAGTGCGCTTCGCCATCAACGATTGCATCACTGCTTACCATCAGGTGGAATCGCAGTCAAGCACCAGTTTATGTCATTTAAAAAAATATATAATAGTTATCCCCAGGGAAAATATTCCAGGGATATAATATATCCCTGGAATATTTTCCCTGGGGAAAATATTCCAGGGATATATTATATCCCTGGAATATTTTCCCTGGGGATAACTTTCTTTCATACGAGCGAAGTAACTTACAGAGGCTAGTTAGCGATAAAGTAGCTCACTTCAGTAAAAGAAAGAGAAAGAAAACCAATGGTAATTGGAACAGATCCTACTATCACAAAAATCATCATCTATTTCCTTCCTTTCAGTCCATCCAAAGGTTGTTTGTAAGAAATTACCTTGTGCGACAAAACCGCCCATTGTACACTTATTTTTAATTATGTTTGTCCTGTATTTTTGTTAATGTGGTGTACAATAAAGAATAATTTTTAATTTATCACAAACATAAAACTACTTGAACTACTACTTGAAGTTCTCTCAACTTTAGTTTGGTGTTCATCAGAATTATTATTATTAAATTCTCTTAGTGATTTATTTTTATTTTTATTTTTCATAGTATTTATTAGTTTATAATTTTAGCATATATATGTATTTTATTATTGTAAATAACTTATTTCTTATTTTAATTTTGTTTTGTTTGAATTATCTCTTTTTGTTTTTTGTGCAAGCCTACCACAGTGTTGTCTTTTTAACCCAAAGGTTGACTGGTAGAGAATGCCTTGTTACATTAAGTCCGCCTACGAGTATGTACCACTACTGTACATGAAGTTTAAATAAATAAATAAAAGCAATTAGATAAATCGTCAATAGAGTACAGTACCTATAACCTGCGCAGGTGACGTACTTAGGTACGTTTATCCTATGCACTACCAAATCCAATCTTCTCAATAAATTCTTCCATCACACCTACATATAAACTGCGCGTTCCTATGTCATCTACCAACTGACAATCCAATTTCATCTCAATACCCTTGAGACCGGTAGGTTACCGGTCACGAGGGTATTGCCCGATTGGAGGCAGAATCCGGAGTATTCAATGCCCGTACTTATCCTGTACCTGACGTATTGCGAAGATCCACGGAGGTTCACGAAGATCTCCGAAGTCGTACGAAATATGTCGAAGATTTGCGGATCCTATTTGGCAGCGATTGCCTTTTGTATACCGTTTTGGGTGTAATATGTTTGGTATTTTGTTGCAAATTTACTTTGTGGATAAAATGTATGAGAATTTTAGATGGTTTGTGACTGAAATTCGAAGGCGGACGTTTCCGAAAATAACGGAATTCGCCTCTTTCGCCCTCAGTTTCTCCAAAAAAAAAATATGAAAGAACGAAATTGTATTCGACTACTGGGCAAAAGCCTCCCCCTTTTCTTTCTTTCTTGGGCAATCTTTGGCAAATTTTGGCTCGCGACCAAGATCAGATCGTCACACCACCTTCGACGCAGTCTCGACGATGTTGTCCTTTCTCAGGCGTCCAGTTAGTGACGATCCTCGCCCATCAGTCCGGGTGCAGTTCCACATAAGCCTAAGCATAATCAGCTTTATAATATTTCGACTGCTGAGACTCAGACCTCCTTTTTAGGAGAGGGAATGGGCCGTAATCCAACACCCGGCCCAATGCGGACTGGTGGATGTCACATGTCTTCGAATTTTTGTTCTAGGACATGCCGGTTTCCTCACGATGTTTTCCTTCACCGTTTTGAGAGCAGTGGTGATGAAATAAATTACACAAAGTAATGCACCTGGCTGGGTTTGAACCCGCGACATACAGCTCATAAGTCGGAGCCGTTACCACTCGGCCACCACTGCTCTTGGCACCCTCCGCCCACGCCTCCCTACGCCACGCACAGCATAATATATGCGCTCTGTCATCGTCGAGAAGTCTAACCTCAAAACAGATTTTTTCTATACAATCCAACCAATGAGGTTTACAGGTTACATTTTGGAGAGTGTGCGCGAGAATTGCATGACTTGATTCCGCCATCTCCTTTCTACCACCGGACAACCCGACGAACGGCGAGTATCCACCCTTACGTTGTTGAAACTTCAACGGTCCGGACTAAGCGTTTCGCTTCGTCGTTTATACCGCGTACATCGAAGGACTGGAACAATTTGCCTGCTGCGGTCTTCCCGTCCAACTATAATTTAGGTGTCTTCAAGGCTAGAGTGAATAGGCTCTTAATAAACTAGTGCGCCTGACCATCAATGATTGCATCTCCGCTTACCATCAGGTGGGATTGCAGTCAAGCACTGGTTTATATCCATTTAAAAAAAAAAGGTTCTTCTGTACCATAAGTATTAGTTATTTAATTAAAATTATATAATTAAGCAAACGTATAAAACTATTAAGGCCAGTACACTTTACCTGGTGAAGTACTGTTATCACACACATTAAGCAGTTTACCATTACAACACCTACTACTACCCCTTAACAGATTGTTAGTAGCAACCTTGTAACAATTTTTGTACAACGCGGTTTGCAAATAAAGAGGGTAATGAACTAAGTAAGGTATTTACTGTTATTTTATTGGCAACTTTGAAATTCCAGGAACTAAATTCTGTGGTACTTTTTACAGGTGTTGAATATGTTATATGGACTGGTAAATTTTAAGAACTGTTATATTTTTAGGGTTTCGTACCTCAAAAGGAAAAACGGGACCCTTATAGGATCACTTTGTCGTTCGTTCGTCTGTCTGTCTGTTCAGACCCTTTATCGAGGTATCGAGTTGAAATTAAAACCATATTTATACTCAAGTTTGCGGACTCTTGAAGCTATGAAAAAATTTAACTTCTGAGTTAACGAAAAAAAAAAGGATACGGCCGTTTATGTCGCAAAAAACGTGTATTTCGAAACTCTCAAGGGAATCAAAATCCATAGAGTAATTCCTGTTACCTAGAATCCTGAAATTTGGTATGAAGCAAGGCATAGCACAAGTATAGGGATAAATCTGAAAACTGTACATTTGTAGTAACGTTACAAAAAAAAAACTTTTTTTTGCCGTTCGGAAAATATTCGTGTCAACAAACTTAAAACTGTTTTCATAGGTAAGTTTATACAGAACCGTCAGTGTGCGAGCCCGACTCGCACTTGCCCAGTTTTTTTTTAAGGACCTCGACTTCCTAAGTCTTTAAACTACTTCTCCTACTCTAAGGTAGAGCGAGAGGGGACTATAAACCTATAATTCTTCATTTGCCCTTTGCTTTCTAGGTCCACGGTAACTTTTTCAAACGTTCCCGCAAATAAATTTTAATTAGAACCATCTTCCTGTCCTTGTTACATATTTGGGGGTCAGAGCAAAACGTTTTTTCTTCCATTTTGTCCTGTCACCCGCCAGGCTATCACTAACTCCTTTTTCTTTCATATCACTTCACAGACAATTCGTCCATCATTTCATTGGCTCTTTTAGAAACATGTGTTTAATGCCTCCTCGTGACTAACGATTCCCTTTCAACTTTTCAGTCACTGGTGCCACTTTCAAATTTCCACTAATATACTCATTTCTCGCTTGATCCATTCTCGTCACACCACATATCCAGCTCAACGTTCTCATTACCGCTAGATGCAATCATTTTTCATCCGTCTTTTTCACAGCCCAACATTATGATCCATACAGTTGTATAAACGCAATCAACATTTTCATGACGTCACCCCCAGCAAAAAATCCTATTACGTATCACAGTACTTAATCCCATCTAGAGTCCTTCAAAAGTGCAGTATCTCTTTCAAACGAAAACTTTCTAACCGCTGATTAAAATAAAACATCCAACTAAAGCAGCTCTGCACATATCCTCTGTAACAACATCTCATCCCCAGGGTTACTTTCGAAGTGGATCGAATCCACTACATAGAGGACAGATAAATTCCCCGTTTATTTGTTCGCACTATGTGTATTATTTCCCTGATGTATCGTTGGAAGGTATACTTTGAGTTGCCAGGAACGGATTTGTTGAAGAGTAATCAGAGACAAAAGGGATGTAGTTGACGGCGTTCTTTTTTAAGGCCCTTGCTCTCATTTATTGTCATAAAACAGTGACTTTCTGAAGCCTACTCCTCGGTCTGCTGGGTTAATAAATTTGAAAAAATGTTTATTTACTATAGATTCATATTTATCACTAGTTTGCGACCGCGGCTTCGCTCGCGTAAATGTAGGTTTCTCCATACAAACTTTGGACCCCCGCTTCATCCCCTTAGGAAGTGAATTTTGAAAAATCCTTTTTTAGTGCTCACCTACTTCATAAAAGGAAACCTTGTGAAAAATTTCACACTCCTAATCCTAGTAGTTTCGGCTGTGCGTTGATGTGTCAGTCAGTCAGTCAGTTTCCCCTTTTATATATCGATTATAAACATATGATTTTTGTGAAAGAAAATTATTTAACAACATGATATTTTTTCGCTTGTTTTCCCTACTTCATTCAAACGGCTTTAATCTTTAGAAATATGTTTGCAAAAAAATAAATTGGTTGTAAAATGTACATAGCATATCAATCAATATTTTGCAAAGAAAATGCTTTTAAAGGTCAGCGGAGCTCTATACATTATGAATATGTGTGCATATAATTCCGCCCAGATATTCAAGGGACTATACGCCTTCAGGTGGGAAATCATCTAATGTCTTCTCTCGCTCTAGGGTGGAACCACTTTTACTGACTTAAACCACAGCTATATTCCTTCAGTTACCCTTTGCGTCCCAGGTCCTTCCTTTACAAGGATAACCCTTTTACAAGTGACCCTTGGCTCCCAGTAGTTTTCGGCCGTGCTAAGCTCCAACGGTTTTGCTGACATCTCTTTAAAGCAAGCGTGGAACACTACGCGCCATCAATGACTCGGTCTCGTTCCGAACGGACAGCGAGCTACACATTGCCCGTCGTTCGCAAGTTGTTATTGTCGGGGCCGGGGTCTCGGCGGCTTGTGCGTGAGGATGTCTGTTCCCTTACGCGTGCAGCCACCTCCTTCGCTAGCATTACTGATGACATTGATCTAAGAGGTTTCAAGTTGTAGGGACAATAATAGATGTAGAGTATTTAGATTATTATTTAATTAAAATAATCATAATTAATAATAACCTGCTTTTGTTTGTTAGCACGGGTATCATAAATCTTTGAAATTCTCGGCTGTTTTTTACAAAAATATGTATTTTATGCATCAGAACCTTGCTCATTAATCACTCTATCTATTAACAGTAGCAATACGAAAATCTGTTCAGTAATTTTTGAGTTTATCGCGAACAGGTAGACGTGGTGAATGAATTGCATTGCGAAAAAAGCCACATACCTAACTGTAGCACACATTTTTACTATTCGTCGCGTTAAATATATACGTCCTATTCAAAGTTTCTCTAAACAAAAACCGTGTGAAACATTTTACATGCATACCTGTGAAAATGTTCTGGTAAAATACAGTTGAATGCGTATGAAAATAAAATATTTAAACATAATTCGTCGCGCGAATGTATGAAATGATGCCGTTTCCGAATGTTACTTTTAGTAAACAGCAAAGCTTTAGTAAACAGTATACGCTTTTATAACAAGCTGTCAAAGGCGGTAACAGAACTTAGCGAGGGAAAATTCAAAACTCATATTAAGCGTGTCCTAACCAAAAAAGCGTATTATAAGGTTAAAGACTATGTCGAAGACACGCTTGTTTGGCAATGACTTCTTATGCACATGTGGCCCCCAGGTAATTCATTATTATTATGTATATTAACTGGTCCATCTTTATTTTAATACATACATTTTTTTTAACTCATTGTTTTTGCAATATTTTTTTTTTTAATTTCACAATTCAACTAAAACTTTAGCTAAAACTAAAAAACAAAAAGTAGGGTTTGTTAGTTGACTGCATATTATTCTGTTTTGTCGACTGTACATTCGGAGTAGGCAAAATTTATTCGATTTCAATTTGTAATGCGATTTTTTGTCGCATTAATTCGCGTATAAAAACAGCGTGGAATATATTCCTTTGGTGTAACTGAACAAAAACAAGTCATCTGTTGTCAGTGAGACATCGTTTGTTTACAAAGACTTATTACTGTTTGCGAATTATGTAAATAGCCTTTAAATGTCACATATTTTTATATATTACATTGATGTTTAATCTAGTGCTGGTGTTATTAAAATATTTTTGTCAATTTTATTGTTTGATGAGATTTATATTTTATAGATACCGGCATGGATCTTGAGCGCTGACTTCTACCGTTCTACTTGAGCAGAAGTACGCAGAAGTGAAATATCGAGTCTTTTTAGTGGTACAAAAAGAGACGCGGAGGCGGGGAGTGCAATCCTTGAACAGTGATTGGCGCGCTGATGTGTACGATGTGCAAAGCGATCCTCGCTCTTTCGCCGAACGCTCAAGATTCGTGCCGCTATCTGTATTAGAAAAAAATTTAAAGTGGCACGAGTGACTGAAAAGTTGAAAAGAAATCGTTTGTCAGTTATATGAAGTCAAGGAATGAAACGGATGTTATTAAAAGAGTTATTTAATAAATATATATGTAGATGAGAGGGCCAAAGTTAAGATTGATGGATTGTGTGAGGAGTGATATGAAACATTCTCACACACTGGATAAAATGGAAGAAAAAATTGGTAGCACCAACCTTGTAACATGGGACAATGAATAAAAAGAAAAAGATGAAGGCCAGATTTAAATGACTTCGTATCATAGTAATAATTTTAGAATTTAGACTAGTGCTGAAAATAGAATTTGACATTTTATAGTGATAGTAGATATTGGTGACTTTGATTTTTATTATTTTGACATTTTATCAATATTCATGGACCATTCAATTATTTTATAGTGATAGCATGTATTACCTACGTACCTAAAGAGTTCTAATTTCGTTGATTCCGGTATAATTATTAGAAAAATTTTATGGATCTTCAAGGCATGTGTTTTACAGCTATGCATTAGCAAGCTTTTCAGTATTTATTTCTTTTTGTTTAGGAAATCATCAAATCACTTCTCCCGTTCTAGGTGGAGTGAGAGAGAGTGTCAGAATTTTACTAAGACCACAAAAAGTCCATCTCATGTATGTACTTCATGCCTACACTCGACGGTCCCGCTAGGGTCGGCACCACTCCGTCCGAACGCACTCGGGTGCGGTGATAAATACCTAATATAAATTGTAAAAATATTACATGGCCACAAAGTCATGTTCGTTTTCTTTCTCGATGCGGGGCTGGTGGCCACTGAGTTTCTTACCTAGCTAACTGTTCTGCGTTACGTTAAAACATCAAATACAAGCAAATACCTAGTTACCTCTCTGAAACAACTGGTAGCTTAAAAAACGATAGTTTCCACCGTCCACTGAACAGTCACAACATTTTTTTTTTGTTCCTCCATTATTGTACAAAAAAGTTCACAGACGCGTGTCTCAAACGGATGGCACTCGCGCTCGCACTGGTTCCAACCGAGCTGAGATATCGTGTCCGTGAGCGGTGTCTGTGTGTGCGTTGCTCGAGCGCGCTTTGTATGTAGATTGACTTCTGTATCTGTATCTATTTTGTTTTAAGACCCTTCTGTGTTCTTTGCGTTCTTTCGAACCATTTTGCAGGCCTACCAGGAAACTCTCAGTACCTAAACTCTGTGAAATATTTCAGGAAGAAACTGTAACCTTAATAAAGGATAACGAACGAAGTGAAGCAACTAAACCCCATCCCAGGAGATAGGAGACATTTTATCTAAAATTTATTAGTCATTAAATTAACAAAGGGTATTTGTAGGAAGCTATTCGTTGGGAGCAGCATTCTTCAGTCGCCATTTTAACGTTTAATTGTTTACTACCGCTTTTGAAGTATTTATAGTGCAGTTAGTTTGTGTTTATTTTTGGTTTACTATTGTTTTGTTTATCTGTGTATTAATGTACTTTCATTCTCCAAACCTCAAACTTTTTTAAAGAAACGTCCTTTAGCTAACAACACCGCATAAGTCATTTTTACTATACAGGAAACGAACAAACTTGAGAGGCCAGCCGACTTGCGCGCTGTCAATATTTTTCGAATTATAGGTTCTGATTGGCTGAAATCTATATCATGTGACCAATGGTTCGACACGCAATGAGCAGCGCTGTGTAAAGGCATTCAAATGTGAAAACCGACTTGAGCGGTGTTGTAAGCTAAGGGACGGACAGACCTTTTAAGAAATAAATCATGCATTGGACAATGCAGTTTTCTCAGTAATCTCAAACTAGTTTTGAAGTTACCTATGAGTATATGATTATACGACCTTTACAGAATAATAGGATGGAATTAAAATAAGTGGAATTCCTTGCCGGAATCTGTATTTCCTGATGGCTAAAACCATGGCATCTTTAAGTCAAGAGTGAATAGGTAAGCGCGCTCCATCGTCGACCGCATGGTTCCTTTCCATCAGGTGAGATAGCGGGCAAGCGCGAATCTATCAAGAATAAAAAAAAAACAATACAGACAACACTAATCACGTCAGGGTTAAAAGTTTAACAACACAATTGGGCTGAGCATGCCTGAACCATAAGAGTGAGACTACTAAAAGAGAAATTGAAAGGACGGCCTATACCCAAAAGAGGGACAGTTTAGAAACAATAAAAATAAATATTTTTATGCCAGTATCTCACTGCAGGGCAAGGAAATCCTTTTGTTTTTTCCATTTCTTTTTAAAAAGAAAGAACCTCTTTTAAATTAGAAAACTAGGCGTTCTTGCAAAGGTCCGACGATACTTCACACCGGGACAGCTTCTAATGTTATACAAAGCACAGGTCCGATCATGTGTGGAGTACTGCAGTCACATATGGGGTGGTGCTGCAAAGTGCCATCTAGCAGCTTTGGACTCAGTGGAAAGGCGTGCGAAGAGGCTAATTGGGGATCCAGATTTGAGTCCGGACTAAGCGTTTCGCTTCGTCGTTTATACCGCATACATCGAAGGACTGGAACAATTTGCCTGCTGCGGTCTTCCCGTCCAACTATAATTTAGGTGTCTTCAAGGCTAGAGTGAATATGCTCTTAATAAAGTAATGCTCCTGACCATCAATGATTGCATCTCCGCTTACCATCAGGTGGGATCGCAGTAAAGCACTGGTTTATATCTATTTCAAAAAAAAGAGAATTCAATAAACCTCCCCAATACTCATAAAACTGGAAGAAATGTCTAAAACTTAATAATCATTACACATTCACATTAATCAAAAGAGCGACACTAATTTACAAAATCAAACACTATCAATTATTTCTGTCAAACTGACACACACACATACATAATTAAACACTAATCTGAGGCGCCACATCTGAACCAGTTCAGAAATACGAACAACCGGTCCATGGTCTACATTGCGACCGGTCGCAAATTCGCGACTTACACGCAACGTCTTGCGTAACAGTCGTCTGATTGGTTGACGTGTCTACTATGTGACACACGGTTCGTTAAGATGGCGAATTAGTGACATAATTATTTTTTTTTCTAATTTAGAGTATTATGTATATTTATAGACATATCAAGCCCTGTTGGTCTAGTGGTTAGTGGCCCTGACTGCTAAGCCGGAGGTTGTGGGTTTTTTTTTTTGGTGGGAAAATCTTCTGACAAATCCCGCTCTTGGGCGGAGCGGGAGATAGTGTCAGACTTTTACTGACTAAAAACTCACTCCTGTTCCTTCGTTGCCTTCGTCGATTCCCATCCAGGACAAATGTTTGTGTGATGAGCACAATCATTAGTTCTGTGTCTGGGTGTAATTTAGCTATATTATGTATGGATTTAGAAATACATAAGTATGTTTATCAGTTATCTAGTACTCATAGCATAAGCTCTGCTTAGTTTGGGACTAGATGGCGTTGTGTGATAGTTGTGGAATATTATTATATTGTTGTCTTTGTTTATCAATAAATATAGAAAAATAGAATACTAATTTTGAAAATAATATCAAAATTGATACAAAAGCAAATAAGAGAGAATAATTTTAAATAAATATCTGTCTCTCTCACCAAGACGCTTTTTTCTATGGCGATCCTGTTGGTGTAATGGCCTTAGACGTTAAGGACTAGCTTTATAACTTCATTGTTGATAAAGATATTTTAAGTGCAACTGAAGGAACACGGGTGGATTTGAGTCAGTGAAAGTCTGACACTCCTGCTCCTGCCTTAAGTTATTTGTAGACCCACAAAAAATAAAACTATAATGTTGTTGTTGTTTTTTTTTGTTTTAAGGGCTTCATCGCTCTTCGAGACGGTCGCTTAAATGTATGTAAATAAAGAAGGAAAGAAAGAAAGAAAATATTAGGCAAAAATCAACAGTCACAAAAGAAAAAAATAAATAAATTACTAGATATCGAAAAAAAAATTGCTTTAAATAGCCTGTGTTGAGACAAAGGATAGTTAAAGTTTCTAAACGTGGGAGTTTATATTTTACATTGAGGAATTAATTACTCTTGTTAAGTTTCATAAATTGGAGCTCATCTCAATGGAAATATTGGAAGCTTAATTAATTTTCCTGCTTCCTAGAAAATCATATTATGGATTCGTGTCGTTATTCCTTATAAAAAATTAAAACTATTTATTTTAATTACCATATAATAATTAATTATCTCGATATACTGCACTTTCGTCAAAGCAGTTTGATCGGTATTTCTAATCTTTTAAAATATTTTTATTGTTCAGATCTTTTCGAAATTGAAATTGTAAGATCAGTTTTTGTCAGTTCGTTGATTCATAATATTATCTCTAAACAATGACGTACGGTGAGTGTCCACCCTTACATTTCGCCTCACCGTTTATACCGCGTACATCGAAGGACTGGAATAATGTGCTTGCTGCGGTCTTCCCTTCCGATTATAATTTAGGTGTTTTCAAGGCTAAAGTGAATATGCTCTTAATAAACTAGTGCACTTCACTATCAACGATTGCATCACTTACCATCAGGTAGGATCGCAGTCAAGCACTAGTTTGTGCCGTTTAAAAAAATCGTTTTCTATTGCCAAAGTTAATCTCAAACCATCGCAGACGCATACAAATGCGTGCTGAAACCGGTTCTCCAAGTTCTACATGTGGTCGATGACTCTCAGGAGCATGTTATTGCATAACGACCGGGTAATTGGCACGCCATGCGGCCATGCTAGCCCGAGGCACATTGTTAGCTAGACCCGAGAACATTGATTGGAGTACTCTTGAGGACATAGGTATGTGTAGTTAGAGTACTGATGGTGGTGAAGTGAGATTGTATTTGGTTAAGGAAATTGCTAGGAATCGCTTACCTAACTAGGTTAGTTGAAATTTTTTTTTCATCATGATATTTTACTAACAAAATTGAAACATGGATCTAGAATTGACTGCAGCTTGCATGGTTTAAAAGCTTGTTCGATAAAGAGGCAACCCGAAAAAAGAGAGACAACACCTGAATGCTCTGTTGGCTTTCGGTAAATCCGCCATTCACTGAAATATTTCACAAAACTTGTTGGAGAAAAAAAATCATAATTCAGAATTTTGATTAAACGTGCAAGGTTTATATAGTTATACTAGCTTCTTTTAGCGGCTTCGCTCGCGTAATAGTCGATTTCTCTATACAAACTTCCAACCCACGTTTACCCCCTTAGGGGTAGAGTTTCGTAAAATCCGTTCTTAGCAGATGTTTACATCTTATAAGGAACCTACCAGCCAAATTTTAAGTTTGTAGGTATTATAGTTTCTAAGATTTCAATATTAATCAGTGAGCGGTATTTCGCTTTTATATATTTAGATTTTCTTAATTTTAAGTGCACGCAAAATAACAGACTTTGAGAGGCCTTTACTGAATTAGTCTTACACGATTTCAATAGAAACCCAGATAATATCTACAAGATGTCTGTTATTCCAAAATATCTAGACAAAAATGTGTAATAACATCATAATCACGTAATAGCGGTTGTATGAAAATGTACCTCGGGAAGGACGCTCATAAGAAATGCTTATTACATTCACGAATAGTGGAAAGTTATTGGTACTGGGCATGAAGTCTATCTAGCTAGACTACTTTATTATTCCATTAGCAGTTTAAATAGTCATAAAGTCTAATATGTACATTTTAAATTATCATACTAACAACTAATACTATAAATGAGAAAGTTTTATGAGTTTGTGTTTATGTCTGTTACTTCTTCATGCTCGAACGGCTGAACGGATTTGAATGAAATTTGACACACTGGTAGAATATGTATTTGAATAGCACATAGGATATATTTTCATTCCGGGAGTATGTTCCCTTGAGACAATTTTCTAAGTATCTGCGGGAAAAACCATCGGTAGCAGCTAGTTTGTTACAAAATTCTTGCTAATAGAATTTTACTTAGTTTTGAGCCCCAAATTTTCCTCTATTTTCAGCCCACGATTTAAGTCTTGATAACTAAAGTGGGCTGTATTATTCGAAAGCGTCACTACAGACTTGGAATGCAAAAAGTAACTGATTAAAATTATGAGTGAGTTTTGTTCAATAAAACTCTGACACTCCCTCTCGCTCCACCTAGAATGGGAGAGGCTATATATTAATCCGAGTTACTGACAATTCAGACGCAGTGTCCTTTGGCACATTTTATTTCTATTTTTTTTTCATTGATGATTCGGACACACACTGTTTAGTACAGTCAGATAAAAAGTTTTAAAATATAATATATGGAGGAAAGAAGTGTTACCAAAACTATTTTAGGGTGGATTTAAAGCAGCAACTTCGGGTAGTTAATTTCTTTATATTGTACTTATTTTAAAACTTCTTTTTTATCTGACTGTACTAAACCGCTTCAATAAATTTGGTAGTGTCCGAATCAACAGTAAAAAAATGTCTAAAATAAAATGTGTGTTTTCGGACACTGTGTCCAACCCAAATAGGCTCATAACTTCCATTTGAGTAAATAGGGCTACAAAAGTTTACGTGGAGCATGCTCGCCAACAAGCCCTACCGACCGCTTGTCCGTATGTCACCGACCATGTCGCGTGCTCCCGCGCACGTGCGCTGTCGTGACGCCGATAACACTTTCTTTGTTTTAGTAAACGCACACAGAATACAAGCTTGTTTTCTTAAAATATCGACAGGATTTGACGATAGAAATCTGGTTTTTGGGGTGTCGAAAGTCTGATTTGAGAGATAAGTCGTCGTTTGTTGGACTGGTTGTGAAGCAATGTTATCTATAAACATAAAAGGGGAAACTGACTGACTGACATATCAACACACAGCGAAATTACTGGGACTAGGAACGTGAAATTTTGCACAAGGTTTCCTTTTATGACGTAGGCGAGCACTGAGAAAGGATTTTCCAAAATTCACTCCCTAAGGGGATGAAGCGGGGGTCTAAAGTTTGTATGGAAAAACCTACATTCACGCGAGTAAGCCGCGGGCAGAAGCTAGTTATATTTTAAGTGACAAAGAGTTGGCATTTTCTATGGCTGCGGGGATATTATTTATTTATTAAAACTTTATGCTACAAAGGCGGACTCAATGGCTTAGGCATTCTTTACCACCACGGGTGGTGCAGAAAAAACATGGCAGGTGCATTAAAAAAGAAAACAAAACCCGAAAAGGCAACAAGGGGTTCTAGAACGCAAAGGGTAACTGAAAGACACAGGTGTAGTTTGAATCAGTAAAAGTCTGACAGCTCTCCCGTCCCACTCTAGAGCGCGAGATTATGTCATTGGATGATTTCCTACCATCAAAAAAAGAGTTAAAATTTTAGTTGTTTTGAGTTTTGTGTTGTTTCGACTTCCATAACGTAGGGAAAATTTGAGCGAAACATCACAAGAAAGCTAGAACTAGTAAAATTACGTACTAGAACTAAATAAAATGGACTAACATCACTGTGAGGGATTTTAGACTTGCCATTCCCACGCATCGATCTATTATCATTCATCATCATCATCTCCCTGCCCTTGTCCCGTCTTATTTGGGGTCGGCGCAACACGTTTTTTTTGTTCCATTCTATCCTGTCATTATTATTAAATAAGGCTATTTTATTATATGATAAGTGATAATAATATGTATTTTGCAAATTGATTTTAACCTTTCTAATACCGTAATTAGAGACAAAATAGAAAGACAGTGAGAGAAGGATGGGATTCAAGGAATTAATAACACTTTTACAAATGAATTTTTTTGTCAATTTAAATTAGAAGTGTTTTCTCGTTGACTATACTGAGTTGAAACATAGAAATAAAATCAAAGGTCAAAGTTTCTTTCAAAGTCCATACAGCAAACACGTGATATGATTTGACCTCATATGAAAATCATGCAGATTAGTGTCTGAAATGATGTTTTTGAGGAAAGAACGAAAGAGAGTTAAATGGATTCTGAATATTTTGTTTTATTTATTTTGTAATGGTGTACAAAAAAGTACGTAATAAATAAGTAAATTCTTACGAAGTACATTCTAATGGAAAACCTTTTTCTGTTGCACAAAACAATATTAATATCTACGACAATATTATTTTACTATTTAGTTAAATTAGTAACGAGATATTATACATAACATTCTTTCGGTAATATGTCTTAGTTTCCAACCCACATTTAACGCACGAACGGCTAATCGGGTGAATGCACCAATTATCGTCCGAGCACAGAACATTATTTAATCAATTAATTAATTAATTATTAAACGACTAAGTTAACACATAAGTTATGCAATCAGTTACGAATGCATAACTTATATGTTAATAAATTACCAAAATTTTTAAGGAAACCGCAATTATTAAGATTATTTTATTTTTATTAAAAAAATACGTAGTAACTATTCAAAATTTTTATTTTTGCTAGACTTCTTTAAAAAAAAACAGCTTTTATTTTATGTAACTTTCAAATATTTACGTGACGTAATCTCGTAGACATACACGTTTGAAATCGTATGTTGGGCCAGATTCATGATTTTTTATCGAGCCAACTAATTTATATCATGTTTTGATTTTTACCCAGCGGTTGGTCATAAGGTCAATTTTAATAAAATAATTTTTCATGTTGCTCTCATTTGTATTTGTGGATATTCCTCTGGATATGGTTAAAAAATGGTTCCCGTCCAATAACTTAGGTGTCTTCAAGGCTAGAGTGAATAGGCTCTTAATGAACTAGTGCGCCTCACTATCAATGATTGCATTTCTGCTTACCATCAGGTGTGATCGCAGTCAAGCACTGGTTTATATCAATAAAAAAAAAAGTTAAAAATTAGTACAACCTCGCCTTAAAATGAAATTACATGAATGGCTGTTGGACAAATGCTATTATAATTTAAATGTTTTTTTTTTAATGACAAGAACGACCTAGATAGAAAATATAAAAATGCAAAATAATATTTTATTTAATACGAGTATGGAATTCAATTGTGATTTTTTATGAATGCTGTAGGCATATTTAAATAATCCTATTAATATTATAAATGCGAAAGTTGGTATGTATGGGTTGTTTGTTACTTTTTCACGCATTTGCTGAATGGATTTCGATGAAACTTGGTACACGAGTAAAACATATCACATGATTTTTACCTAGCGGTTGGTCATATGGTCAATTTTAATAAAATATTTATTCATGTGTTTCTCTTTTGTTATATTTGTGATATCCAGAGGTTAAAAAAAGTTCAAAATTAGATGAGATTACGTGACTGTTGAACAAATGCTATTTATTATAACTTAATTTTTTTTTTATTGACAAGAACGACCTAGATAGAAAATATAAGTGACATAATATATAATTGTGACATGTTAAAAATGCAAAATAATATTTTATTTAATATGGAATTCAATTGTGTTTTTTTATGAATGCTGTAGGTATGTTTAAATAATCCTATTAATATTATAAACGTGAAAGTTTGTATGTTTGGATGTTTGTTACTCGTTCGTGTATTTACTGAACGGATATCGATGAAACTTGGTACATAGGCAGAACATGTCCTGGAATGGCACATAGGATTTTTTTTGTCGCAGGAGTATGTTCCTTGGATATTTTTTTACTATCAAGCGAGCAAAGCCACTGACAGCAGCTAGTGTATAACAATTTTAAATGGTATATAATTATGTAGGTACTATCTAATATTTGTATACAAATCACTGGTGAAACATTTTTATTAGGGTTCCCTACCTCAAAAGGAAAAAAACGGAATCCTTATCCTATAAGGGTTCCGTGTTTTTAGGGAACCCTAAAAAAACCCTTATAGGATCACTTTGTTGTCCATCGGTCTGTCTGTCTGTCTATCTCTCAAGACCCTTTATCTCGGAAACGCTTGGAGGTATCGAGTTTAAATTAAAACCATGTACTCAGATCTGCGGTCCCTTAAAGCTGTGAAAAAATCAAACATGGGTATGGTTAACGGAAAAAAAAGATGCGGCCGTTTATGTCGCAAAAAACATGAATTTCGACACTTTCAAGAGAATAAAAATTCATAGGGTACTTCCCGTTGACTTAGAACCCTGAAATTTGGTATGAAGCAAGCTCTTATAACACAAATATAGGAAAAATCTGAAAACTGTAAATTTATAGTTACGTCACAAAAAAAAACCTATTTTTGCGATTCGGAAAAATCTTCGTAACTCAATTAGGGAATGAACTGTTTTCATAGGTAAATTTTTACGAAACCCTCAGTGCACGACTCCGACTCGCACTTACCCAGTTTTTATTTTATTTTATCCTTTTTACAGGCCTTAAAACATAATGCGATAGTGCAGCTAATAAGTGGTAGTGCAGTCCAGCTAATAAGCTAACATGTGGAACTCATTACTTATTATTATTAGTATTTAACATACTCATTATTATGTTTCTGGATAAAAAACTACTTTGACACTGGCTTTGGCCTTGACTTTGACGCTTACTTTGACTTTGGTTAAATGAATTTTTAGTTCGCGTGGTGATTGTTACGCTGACTATGGTTTACGTAATTCCAAGGTTATGGATCCCCATTGTCTACACGTGCTTTGAGACAATGGAGATCATCTGATCTTGTGTTATTGTTATTACATGTGTAAGTGGAAATGCTTTTGTTATTTTTCAATGCAGATAGTGAATTTATCAACATTTGTCCCGCATTCTAGTTTTACATTTACATATATACGTATTTTGTTATTATAAGCCACTTAATTTAACGATACTACATTCTATTTCAAAAATATTTGTTGTTTATTTATTGTGCACACCTACCACAGTGTTGTCTTTTTAACCCAATGGTTGACAGGTAGAGAATGCCTTGTGGCATTAAGTCCGCCTATGTACCACCACTGTACATGAAGTTTAAATAAATAAATAAATATTTGTATGGTCAATGTGACTGTAATCTTGTAAAATGTTGAGTTTTTATTTTATTTGTGAAAACAAATAATCGCATAATAATATCTATAAGTAAATGTGCAATCTGCTACGTTTCAATATTATTTATGTGTTATTTTTTTTTATAAAATAAGTGCGGACACTTTACTTTCTATTATTCTGTTTCTGTGAGTACGAAAATTTGTAAAATAATGAAACAAAAAGCCCACTTATCGTAAACTAGTTAACGTTTTCCAATCACCAACTATCAAGTCTTAATGAGTTTCATTTTATTTTGGTGGTAAAGTAATAGACAGTAGTCTATTACTTTACCGCCGGATAGATATGGATAGGCGTGCCTAGTAAGGCACGCCATAATAATGGCGGTAAATCCCTTCTTTGAGGACTGGAGAGGCGTCACGGCGTCCTCACCTTTCGCTTGACGCAGGTCCTCACCGGACATGGTAAATTCGAGAAGTTTCTGCACCGGACTTAGACGTAAGAAACTCCCGGGTACCATCACTTTGTGGAACTCTATGAGGACACAGTGGAGCAAATGTACCTACGTGTAGTTGGTAAAATTCATACCGTTTTACGCGATTTTTCGTGCACAAACCTGCCTGCTCAAGCACGTCTGTCGTGAAGCTTGTGCGTGAGATGGGATTACAAGACTCTTAAAAAAAGAAACCAAAATAAGGAAAACAAATATATCTATCCAATTTTAGACACGACAAATTTATACAAAATTATACGCTATATTAATGTCGGCAAACAATCCGGGCAAAGCAATTATACTTATGTAAACAGTGAAATGGTCAAAGATATTTCGTTTCTTCATTCCTCTCACGTAGTCCGGCGAAGTCTTGAGGAATGACCGAAAATACCAAGCTTTTACTTTTGAATGAGTAATGAAGATGTAAAAAAGGCTCTTTTGTACTTACCGACGGAGTTTTTCTTTACAAGGGACTTGTAGAGGTCCAGGACTTTGGTGACCTACCAAAGTTTTTGTTGTTACTAGTTGACCCGACAGACGTCGTGCTGTCAAAAGCTATTGGACTGAGGATTGACCATCATCATCATTTAAGCCGAAAGACGTCCACTGTTGGATATAGGCCTCCCTAATTATCACCACAACGACCGGTCCTGTGCATTTCGCATCTATCGGATTATTGCGACTCTCAACAGGCCTTCGGTCCGGCTTGTAGGAGGTCTTCCATCAATGCGTCTTCTGCCCGCCTAGCCAAGTTACAACCGTTTCATTTCGATTCTCTTTTCGTTGATCGAATCGAGTCGTCCACGCCTCCTATTCCTTTGTTCTGACCACGTGACTGAGCGTTGAGATGACGTCAGAATAAAGGAATCAGAGGTGTGGCCTACTCGAGGTGATCGACGAAAAGAGATTCGAAACGAAACGGTTGTAACTTGGCTATGGGGGCTGGAACGTGATCGCCACTCTAGAACCTTTTGGCTCCACATCTGTTCTTCGAGCAATGTGCACTGTCTACTACCACTATGTTTAGTGATTCGTCAAGTATGAAGTATGACACTAATAATATAAAGGCTTAAGTATGTACTTATGTTTGTCACACCTTCACGTTCAAACGGCTGAACTGGTTTTTTTTATTTGATATAAACTAGTGCTTGACTGCGATCTCAGCTGATGGTAAGCAGTGATGCAATCGTTGATGGTGAGGCGCACTAGTTTATTAAGAATCTATTCACTCTAGCCTTACACCCAAATTAAGACCGCCGCAGGCAAACTGTTCCAGTCCTTCGATGTACGCGGAATAAGCGACGAGGCGAAACGCTTTGTCTGGACCGTAGAGGTTTCAACAACGTTAGGGTGGATACTCTCCGTACGTCGGGTTGTCCGATGGTAGAATTGAAATGGCGGAATCAAGTCATGCAATCCCGCACACACTCTCCAAAATGCATCCTGTAAAACACCGAAAGGCTGGCTCCCCCACTACGCCTGTTCTCAAAGCTTTGAAGATTGGACTTAACCAAATTTGGATTACCAATTAGCCGCTTCGTACGCCTTTCCACCGAGTCCAAAGCTGCCAGGTGGCATTTTGCAGCACCAGCCCATATATGGCTGCAGTACTTCCTACTTTGTATAACATTAAAAGCTGTCTCGGTGTGAAATACCGAATACCTTTGCAAGAACGCCGAGTTTCCTACCTTGGCTTTGGACTCAATGAACCGCCCAAAATTAAGGTCTCAGGAAACTTAAACTCCCAAGGTTTGTACGAAGTTTGGTATCAGGATAGCTTATAAGGTTATAACTAGATTAATACACAGGCAATATTCTGTAATAAGGGGAAGGAATAGCACTATGGCCGTCAAAACTGCTGGCAAAAGTGTAAAGAAATGAAAAATAAAATTGAACGTTTCAGAAACACACCAACAAAAATGTCAGACCAAAAAACAATTGCTAGCCTGTAGTAGAATTTGCAGCATATTTTTTTTTTAAACTGTTTTCGTTACATTTAGTGTTTTGGCAACGTTTCGCGATGCAGCGAGTAACTGAGTGCACGGTTAACACATCTAGACAAATTACTTTTTTCTTGTTTTTCCTTGAAGAATGGTTGTTTAGTTTTATTTTGGTTCTGGCTGTAGACGAATGAAAATTCGTTGAGCTCTTTTGTAGTTCTGAGTTGAGTTATACGAATATTGGGAAATGTTTGCACTGACTGGACAGTTTCTAGGTCCACTCAAATCTGTGAGATTCTTTCGTCAAAAGACCATCTCAGACACTAATCTGCATGTTTCTTATATAATTTGACCACTACATGTTTGCTGTATGGACTTAAGAAACTTTGACCTCTGAGTTTGTTTCGGTATTTTTAGGGTTCCGTACCTCAAAAGGAAAAAAAACAGAACCCTTATAGGATCACTTTGTGGTCCGTCCGTCTTTCTGTCTGTCAAAACTCTTTATCTCGAGAATGCGTAAAGGTATCAAGTTAAAATTAAAATATATACACAGGTCTGCGGACTCTTGAAGCTATGAAAAAACCATACTTGTAAGTTAACGAGAAAAAAAGATACTTCGATTTATGTGGAAAAAAAAAATGTACATTTCGACACTCTCGAGGAAATCAAATTTCATAGGGTACTTCCCGTTAACCCAGAATCCTGAAATTTGGCATAAAGCAAGGTCTTATAGCACAAGTATAGGAATAAATCTGAAAACTGGAATTTCTTTTTTTGCGATTCTTAAAAATCTTCCGAGATTCCATTCCGTAATTGAACTATTTACATAGGTAAGTTTATACGGAACCCTCAGGGTGCGAGTCTGACTCGCACTTGCCCAGTTTTTTTTCTTAGGGTAGTCAGTTAGGAAACACCGGTCCCGTCTAATACATATTGACGAAAAAATATCTATCTACCTACATCATGCATAATAATTGTCAAAATGGATACTGGTTATTTATTCAGGGAGATGTCAGCAAATCATAGGGGCCCAGTAGGGTCAAAGCCTACTGGGGCCATGGGTAGTGTGAAAACGAAACCCGGGGCTCTAGGAAGAAGGCAACGAAGGAACAGGAGTGGGTTTTTAGTCAGTAAAAGTCTGACACTATCTGCCGCTCCGCCCAAGAGCGCCATTTGTCATTAGATGATTTTCCCACCTAAAAAAAAACCGGTTACTTATTATGTATCAAATTTCCTATAACTGGTGTGTAGGGAAAGGTTTTAAGAAGAAAAGCTCAGAAAGACAAGATCAAATACTTACTTCAAATAGTCTTATCAATTAATCGAAAATCTAGTTGCCCGTTTATAAACTAGCGGGGTTACCATGACGTTCAAAGTAAGATTGTTTCATTCTTATTTCAATGTGGGTAAGAGACAGAGCTATACAGGTTGTCTAGCGCCATCTCTTACCCACACTGGAAATAAGAATGAAACAATCTTACTTTAAACGTCATGGTACAGGTCTAGGTCTTCATGTAGTGCATGAAACTTCATTGTAGCTCAATTGTAGTATTTTATGGACACATTTTAGAATATCATTAATTACTGTTTATTACAATAACATATACAAGTAATTGGTCATGACAATAATTAAGTTACTTACTGTAAAGTGTCTGTTTTTGACCGCAAAAACAGTGCCAAAGGCTAGGTTTTTTGAGTACTAACCTGAAACAAAAGAAAATCAAAATTAAATATTGTATGATCATACCTGATTGTTACATGGGCTGAGAAGATTTTTCGAAAGAGTTACCGGGGCCCTTAACCGCTAAGGGCAGCTCAAAGAACACAAGTGGGTCTTGGTGACTAAAAGTCGGACACGCTTTCTCGCTTCACCCAGAGCGAGAGAAGTGATTTGTTGATTTCTCATCTGTGAAAGTCAAATCTAGCTATGTAATGCTTATTCGTTTTCATTTTATTAACATACCTATTTTATGTAACAGAAATGGTTAATTTCCATTTTTTTCTCTCACATCTTTCCTTACACGATTAATACACATTTGTACTCACAATTTGGTTAATTTGTACGTAAAGATGTTTTTTTTTTTTCGGTGGGAAAATCATCTTATGACATCCCCCGCTCTTGTGTGGGACGGGAGATAGTGTCAGGCTTTTACTGACTAAAAACCCACTCCTGTTCCTTCGTTGCCTTTCGTACCGGGGCCGAGTATTCCTTTCAGAATCAGATGATATATATATATATACGTAAAGATGTGGATAACGTAGTGGGCTGCAATATTGTAAACGGTCGACCGTACCGTTTTTTTTGTACATATATAATTATATTGTAGCTGTTTGTTGTCTCATAAATACTTAAATAAAATAAAATATTAAAATTCTTGAAAAAATCACATTTTTTGCCCCACAAAAAACAAATAGATGATTTCAATTGTTTAATAATCACTATTAGAATTTCTTATTATTTATTTAAATATATTAAGGTTGATTTTATAATAATTGGACCTCGTTTATCTTAAAAGTAAATATTATAATATTTTTTATGACAAAATTATCGGACAGCTTTTTTTTTTCTGATATAATATATAAAATAAAAAATAAATATATTTTTTTAATTGATATAAACCAGTGCTTGACTGTGATCCCACCTTGATGGTAAGCAGAGATGCAATCATTTATGGTGAGGCGCACTAGTTTATTAAGAGCCTATTCACTCTATCCTTGAAGACACCTAAATTATAGTTGGACTGGAAGACCGCAGCAGGAAAATTGTTTCAGTCGTTTGATGTACGCGGTATGATCGACGAAGCGAAACGCTTAGTCCGGACCGTTGAAGTTTCAACAATGTAAGAGCGCGGTGAGTGTTATGGGCACCTTTTTCTCGGTGACAATCAGGGGAGGTTTATTTAACAACGTTCGAAAATTTATTTATTTGTTTAAATGTAAAATGATAATTTAAGACACTATATTATGTATGTTCAAAAAGAATAAATCAATGAAAACATTCTTTAAATAAAATTATCAGATATAATAATTAAATCTCTGTAAAATCTAGCTTGGTAATCATCATTTCAACCGAAAGACGTCCACTATTTGACATAGGCCTCCCCCAAATGGCACCACAATGACCGGTCCTGTGCGTCTCGCATCCAGCGGATTCCCGCGACCCTCACCAGGTCATCGGTCCACCTTGTGGGAGGCCTTCCAACGCTGCGTCTTCCGGTACGTGGTCGCCATTCCAGAACCTTTCATCCCCATCGACCATCTGTTCAGCGAGCAATGTGCCCTGCCCACTGCCACTTAGTTTAGTAATAAAAAGTTGCAAACAACGTCATATCAATATCACACATAATTCTCCCATCAAACCGTCACGTAGGGTGACGGGACCTGTTGTCGGTAGCGTGCCGCAAAATTATTACCGTAATTCCTCCATTTTGAATGTAAGTGTGTATGTGATATGGTTTCATTTGTCATAAGGCATGGTGATTACAAGTCACGTGATTGGCTAGCCAATTTGTCCTTGCTTTACACCGGTTTTGCACGCGAACCTGGGATTGGGTTTTGATGGCTAATTGAAATGCATTATGCGGTTATTTTTTAATTTGTATATAGTGGATCAAAAGGGTTCATGGAATTAAAATTTCGCAATCGGATGCAAATCGTCTGTGCCAAGTTGTACAACTGAAATAACCCACTTAAGAAATAAAACATCAAATTTTATTGTATAACCATATTCCAATGACTATAATACAATCTAAAACACTACGCTCTTATACCTATTAATATTTCGACAAATTGGAACCGTGCACTAGCTTTTGACTTTTATAAGTGCCCATGTAGGCTTATGTGGAATGATAATATTTTATTTTTTTATTTTTATTTTAAGATTTTTTTTTTGTTTTTATAAAAATCCCAGTCTTTAGACGTTCGAATCCTATTACAATTTATTTTTTCACTGCTAGAAAGCTACATTATCATGCAGAAGTTCTATTGGATACTATTTTTTTTTAATTGTCTATTTAATAATCATTTTATTTCGAACTTGCACTCATATAAGGGTTAGTAACAATATTTACTAAAAAACTATGTTTCTATACATTGTTATTACATTCAGCTCATTATAATTGAATATTCCTATCTAAAGTCCACTCGCTCTTGACCACTATCTTACCAGATGACAAGGGATGATGTGGTCGACGATGGAGCACGCTTGCCTAGTAGTAACCTATTTAGGGAATTACACTCTATAGCTATATACACAAAAAATGGGTTCCCAAAACGATATGTGCCTATTTATTTCGAAATGCACGTTGTCTGTGGGCCATGAAGCTTTCAAGACAGAAAAAACAAGTAGGTACAATAAAAAAAGTCATCATCTTCCTGCCCTTGCTCCATATTACTTGAGGTCGGCACAACACGTTTTTTCTTACGTTTATTTATTTATTAAAATTTCATGCAACACAAAGGTACAAAGGCGGACTTAATGCCATAGGCATTCTCTTCCAGTCAACATGGTGGAGAGACAACATGGTAGGTGCATAAAAAAAGGAAAATATTATTAAGAAAATAAGGGTACAAAAGTATACTCATATAAATAAAATAAGCATACATTTATATTTAATATAATATTTACATATATACCTACATGTACATATTATATTAAATATGTACCGAGTGTTAAGGGTCCCGACTTACAAGTTGTAGGTCGCGGCTTCAAACCCAGCCAGGCGCATTACTTTGTGTAATTTATTTCATCGCCACTGCTCTCAAAACGGTGAAGGAAAACATCGTGAGGAAACCGGCATGTCCTAAAGCCAAAAATGCGAAGACATGTGACATCCACCAACCCGCACTGGGCTCGCGTGGAAATTTACGGCCCATTCTCTCTCCTAGAGAGGAGGCCTGAGTCCCAACAGTGGGAACATTATAAGGCCGACTAAGCTAAATTAAAAAAGGGATTTTTAAGACAACTTCGCTATTTTTGGAGAAAGAGGAAAACAATTCCGCAACTGCATACTGACTGGTGGTCCATTCTATCCTGATAGTGGTCAGGCTATCATTGACTCCCTTTCATATCACTTCATACAAAATATATTATTTTTCCGATATAAAAAGACAATAGGCATTCAAAATATCTCTCCACATTTTACTCCAATCACACCAAATTGTCGACCTCTGTGTAGCGAGATGCTATTCAAACACAAATCTCTTTGTTAACTCCGTTATTATGGAGATTGAACAGAAGATTATTAACGTAAATAAACATCGATTAATTAACCGGCTCACAAGGCATTATGACGAGCAGTTGTTAAACAAAATTAGTGCCGTTAATGAAATGTTTAATTACTTTAATGGATTAATAAAGGTTATTTATCAAAACTAAATTGAAGGGAGGTAGGTATTGAAATCACAAACTAAAGGCAGTTTCTCATTTGATTTATTTTCAAGTTTAAAATGAGCCAGGAACGGTGTTCAGCCTGTCTGAAATTTGTCTCGAATTGTTGTTTTGTTCTTTATTGTAAAAGTATTTTTTTATCATTAATTATAATTTAGCCTGTTTTATTGTTGTACAAAAGTTATCTTTTGTTTCTTAAGAAAACGTCTAAAATCAACCGTCTATAACGTCATGTAGAGTATACGCAACACACCGTTCGATCTCTTGTTAATTCCATATGACTCGTTTTTTTTTTTAGTTTTAAAGTATGGCTCTTAATTTACAAAACGAGGTGATGATTCTAAGGGAACTGTTTAAGGAAATTAACATAATGACGGTGCCTTGTCAATATATTTATGCAAACATAATGTATGTTAGAAAAAATCTTAATCTTTTTAGCAAAAGAGGCGATAGACATAATTATGTTACAAGAAATAGGAACCAATTAGTTCAACCAAGTTTCAGACTAGCAAAAGTGGCCTCTTCTTTTATGGGGTACTGTTTGAAGTGTTATAATAAAATACCTTCACAAATATTAGAACTCAATGAAACGAAATTTAAATCTTGTATTAAACGCACACTATGCAGGCAAGCATATTATAAGTTGGAGGATTATATTCAGGATAAAAATGCTTGGCTCAATGCTGGTCCAGCTCCACTACCACCGGGGTGTACAAATTGATTAATTAGTATGGAAATTATTTTTTAATGTTTTTTTTTCTTGAAATTGTAAAATATAAGTATTGTATTATATGTATAGAAGCATTTTTTCCACAGTTTGTAAATGTGAGTACCATGGAGCTTTTTATAGTTTTTATGTTGCTACTGGACTTATTTGACATAAATGAGCATGGCAGTTGAGAGTTTGTCATGCTCACTCAAATGTCTCACTGATGGTGGCGCGGGTGTTGGATCATTCGGTTCCCTTCAAAATGGTTGAGCTGAGTGGTGCTAATATTAGCGTCATGTCCGTGAACGGGCGCTGTCAGTTGAGGCTGGTCATCTCTTAGCTGCCAGTTGCTTTTTTAATATCTATATTTAGTTTTTATTTTTATTTACATTGTTCTCACATGATAGCGACAAGAAACATGTAACAGAGATATTTGTAACTACAAAATATGATTGAAAAGAGTGTCCATGGAGTTTCTTGCACATTCTTCTCCATAGAGATCTACGCTTTGGAATGTGCAATTAGCATCATTTATTTTTATTTTTCTGACTAACTGACTTCTTGACATTTCAAAAGTGCCTGTAAATGGTTTATTTGGAATAAATGCTATTTTGATTTGATTTGATTTGATTTGATTTGATAAATTAGTATATAACCAAATTTTTTTAAGGTGAAAAATTATCCCATGACTTTTCACACTATAGGGCGGAGTGGAAGGGCGTGTAAGACTTTTACTGACTAAAACCACACCTATGTTCCTTCTTTGCCTTGCGTTCCAGGACCCCGGATTCCCCTTTCGGAAACCAACCCATGGCCCCAGTAGGCTTCGGCCCTGCTGGGCCTTTACGGTTTCGCTGATATTTCTTTGAGGTATGCCTGGAACATTACGCGCCGTCGTCGACTCGGGCTCGGTCCAGAAGGTTACTAGACGTCCGGACGGCGAGCTACCCATTGCTTGTCGTACACAAGCCTACACCTACGGAAAAAATCGAACTACATGTAGTTACTTATTGCAAATTGAAGGTTGGTTAGTTTTCAAAATAAAAAAAAATGTTTTGACATTCAAGAACTGTTTCAGAGACTTCCGAGTTTTATAAGGCAAAGATTCAATCATCAATTTAAAATTACTTTTGGCATACATTTTTGATCATATACCTTTTTAAAACAACTTTTTTGTATAACAATAAAAGTAAAGCACAAGTGTTTCAAGATTTTTCATTTAAGTACCTTGAAATACATGTTGTTTGTTTTTTTGTTAATATCTTGAAACCAACAAAGAAATAAAATTTTTGAGTGATAAAGGGTTAACTGACTTAAACAATGTATTTTGTTATTTCAACAACATGAAAACAGTGTGGTGATGTGTTCAACACATAGTACACAGTTAAACTATAAATAAATTCCAGTAGATTTGCCAATTGCGTTCAGTATAAAAATAGATAGGCACTCAATTTCTAAGAACGTCTGGTCTAGAGAGGAATATAATACAGAGTCAATTAACCAATAAGAGCGCATTTGACCTTGCTACTTACTACAATGTGAATATAATAAAATTAGAGTATTATTAATTTCCTTTATATACATTATGGAATTTTTTTTGTTGGGACTCAGGCCTCTTCTCTAGCAGAGGGGAGCCGCACCTACGATTCAATATTATATTAGTGAGTCTAAGAAATTATGAGACCAAATCTATGTTTGTATTTTTAGTGGTTTTTAAGGTTCTGTACCACAAAAGAAAAAACGGGATCCTTATACTGCCGTGCTTGTGATATATACAGTAAGTAACATAGAGACACTTTCGAGAAAAAGGCGGTCAAAGTTTTTATTTTTACTTTTGACATTTCTCCCGAAGTATAAATTAAACCGAAGTTTTCTAAAATGTTTTAGATAAACATGTGTTAGGTAAACAATTTGTATATTTTTATTTTTATGTAGTAATAATATTTAAATTGTAAAGCTTGAAAAAATATGTATGTTAAAGAATGATCAATTAAAAAATAACGTTTTTATAGTAATTGGTACAGTAAGTGTGTGACTTACTGTAACAATCTTTAGTTTGAGGTACATACTGCAACAATGATTACGAAATGAGGTGATGACCGACAACAAAGTGATCCTATAATAGGATCACTTTGTTGTCGGTCTGTCTGTCTGTTTATCTGTATTTTTGTCTGTTTGTCTATCAAGACCCTTTATCTTGGAAACGCGTAGAGGTATCGAGTTGTAATTAAAACCTTATACTCAAGTCTACCGTCCCTAGAAGCTGTGAAAAAATTAAGTTTCCGAGTTAACAAAAAAAAGATACGGCCATTTATGTCACAAAAAACGTATATTGTGACACTCTCAAGGGAATCAAAATTCGTAGTGTACTTTTCGCTGACCACAAATCCTGAAATTTGGCATGAAGTAAGGTCACATAGCACAAGTAGAGGAAAAAATCTGATAACTGTAAATTTGTAGTTACGTCATCAAAAAAAATCTATTATTGCGTTTTGGAAAATTAGTTTTTTTTCATAGATAAGTTTGTACAGAACCCGGTTTTTTTTCAGTAGATTGCTACTTTATCACTGAGTGATATAGGTTATATATTTTCTACTTTCACGTAGGCAAAACCGCTGACACAATTTAGTACGTTTTTTTTCCTTTTTTATTAATTACTTAATAAGTTTTTTTTTTCGGAGCCCAAAAAGAGAGTATTTCCTATTTTTAACAACGATTAGCACAAAATAAAAAACCAACAAAATCGCGCATAAATACTAAAACAAAACAATTTTAAAATACCTAAGCATAGGCCATTATCTACAACAAAGGGGTCGTGTAAGGTTGACGCGAGTTTATCGGCCGACAACCAGCCTTCTCACCCTATCAGCGGTAGGTTATAAATTCAGTTCTGCGTACATTAACTGTTTGTAAAATAGGCGACGACTAACATAATATACTGTGAAGAAAAAGTAGTGTTTGTTTATTTTATAACATGCTAATGAAATATGTTGTGTAGCGTGGATGTGGGTTTTTTAATTAGCTAACATGAATAACCTTGTATTTCAAATGTTTTTCTAGTTCTTGGAAAAATAGAGTACCCATCCAAAACAAAAGGCGATCGGCGGCGGCGATCTGTCGCGTTGAGCCCTGGTTCAGGCTATGGTCCGGAGCAAGAGAGAATGGACTTCCACTCCTTAGCAGCATGCACAATGATCTCCACAAGCCAGATACCCCTTGGCAAGACTGGCGTCAGATGCCCTATATATGGACACCCAATTGTGCGTCGCACTTCATGACGCCAAGAATCGGCACAGATGGCAAGACACTTTCAGTAAGAAGCTAATTCACCAGGAACTTCATGACCCTCAGTAATGAGGAATACGATACGAGGAGGAGAAGCGAGATATCGTCTTCTAATGAGGTATAATTATAAGATGTGTTTGACGATGGAACATGCTTGCCTAGAAGTAACCTACTCACTTTTGAATTAAAGAGCTATCAGGAAACGCAGACATTCGAAAGGAATTCCACTTCTCAGCAGCATGCACAATGAACGTGTTCCCGAATCGTTTTGTGCGTCTGGCTGGAATGTCCAGTATGTACGGGCGATAAAAATGTATCAAAGAAAAAAATAAAATTCTAAAGAACTAGGACAAAGACCCGACATATTAATTGCAATTCCACTGAAACACGTCGCTCTCATAATTCCAGGAAGAATGGAAGTAGTGCAGCCAGTTTCCTCTGTAAATTATACATAGTTTTCTGATATGGAAGACAGTAGTTCCTATAGAAGAATTTTATTTATTGTGCTAGCTGACCCAGCGGACTTCGTACCGCCTAATAGTAATGATAACGCCATCTACTGGCATAACCAGAACAGCATAATTCATTTTATAATGACATTTCAATTTGAGATTGCATTGTATTCGGTTACTTTTTTCGTGAGTTTTTCCATATTTCCTCACCGTTTAAACCTCCGTTGCCTCACGCGAGGCGGCCAACGGCCCTCACGCCCCAACTGTCACCGGGATTCCGATCCCGATTTCCGGCCACTGTAGGAGCGGGCTTGCGGACGGCGAGCAATGGGTGGCTCGCCGTCCAACCGTCCGGTAATCGTCCGGACCGAGACCAAGTCGTCGACCGCGCGTACTGTTCCACGCGTGCCTCAGGGAGATGTCAGCAAATCGTACGGGTCCAGCAGGATCGAAGCCTACTGGGGCCACGGGTAGTGTGAAAGTGAAACCTGGGGCCCTGGGACGAAGGGAAAGAAGGAACAGGAGTGGGTTTTTAGTCAGTAAAAGTCTGACACTATCTTGCGCTCCGCCCAAGAGCGAGATTTGTTATAAGATTATTTTCCCACCCAATAAAAAAAAACCGTTTAAACCTTCCCTGGACTATCTCGAATATTTCAAGACTAAAACGAATCCAAATCGGTCCAGCCGTTCTCGAGTTTTAGCGAGACTAACGAACAGCTATTAATTTTTATATGAATATAAGATAGAAGATATTATTGTCCTGGAATGCAAAAGGCAACTAAAAGACACACGTTCCCCCTTAGAGAGACTGCTTGATAGATATTCGGGCTTCCGACTATGTCAAAGATCTATGAATGACAACCGGAACCAACTTGTTAAAACTTGCTTTCAAAGGCAAGAAGGGGTCTTGGCATGACATGTGACGGATTCACTCATTATTGTACCAGCTTTGCAAAAAGTTACTCAACTTTGAAGACCGTCTCGAGTAGCTTCATTATTTAGAACCCATGTATTTTTTGAGATTCTGTGTGTTCCTAAAGGGTAAAACGGGACCCTATTTCTAACACTCCGCTGTCCGTCCGTCTGTCACCTGGCTGTATCTCATAACCGTTATAGTTAGACAGTTGAAATTTTCACAGATAATGCATTTCTCTTTTTTTTTTTACAGAATAAAATAAATATTTAAGGGGGCTCACAAACAAAAAAAAACTGGGCAATTGCGAGTCGGACTCGCGCCCTGAGGTTTCCGTAGCAACTTACCTATGTAAAGAATTCAATTCCTGATAAGAGTCTCGAACTTTTTTTCCAAATCGAAAAAACAAAAAAAATATATTAATAATAGGTTTTTTTTCAAATTGACCTCTTTCAAACAATCCCAGCGACCGATTTACCTCTGCCTCCTCGATAAAGAAATAAAGTCGTGATTTAATGTTTTGCCATATAATCAAGTAAATGAGGAGGTCTGTTCCCTCAGGGTTGCGGACATCTCTTTAGCTCGCATTACTGCTTCTAAAGCTGACACCAATACAGCCAGGAACGACGGTGCGTAGTGTTCCACGCGCGCCTCAAGGAGATGTCACCAACCGTAGGGGCCAGCAGGGTCGAAGCCTACTGGGGCCATGGGTGATGCGAAAGAGATCCCCGGGGCCCTGGAAAAAAATGGCAGAGAAGGAACCGGAGTAGGTTTTTAGTCAGTAAAAGTCTGACACTATCCCCCGCTCCGCCCAAGGCGGAGATGTCAATAGATGATTTTCCCAACCGATAAAAAAAAAAGTGTCCAGGTCGAGACACTCTCACTGTTCATGTTTGATAATAAATATTATTTGTTTATGTCAGTTTTATATGGATCCATTGTCTTATATTGTTACCTCTGAACTTTTATTATTTTGTTATGATATACAATACATTGTGTTACTTCCGCCTAAAATAATATAGGAAGATACGAGTATATCATGTGTCCGGATCTCATGGTTTGCTGGAAGAGATTTGTTACAAAAAATGGCCGGTCATATCATGAAATGATAAATTGGAAGATCTGACCACGACATGTATATAGATAAATAAATAATGAGGTAATGATTAAAAGTGTCATACATACCTATGTCTTTTTTTAAAGTTCCGTACCTCAAAAGGAAAAAACAGAATTCTATAGGATCACTTTGTTGGCCGCACGTCTATCTGTCAAGAGCCGTTATCTCGGGAACGCGTAAAGGTATCGAGTTAAAATTAAAACCATATACACAGGTCTGCGGTCCCATGAAGCTGTGAAAAATCACACTTCTGATTTAACGAAAAAAAAAGTTACGGCAGTTGATGAGAGATGTCGCAAAAAAAAAACAACATATATTTCGACGCTTTCATGGGAATCAAAATTCATAGGGTACTTCCCGTAGACCCAGAATCCTGAAATTTGGTATGAAGCGAGGTCTCATATCACAAGTATAGTAAAAAACACAAAACTATAAATTTGTAGTTACGTCAAAAAAACTCGGACTACGAGCTACCTATTGCTCACTGTCAGCAAGCTAGCGCCTACAGTATCCTGAGTGACTCTTAAACTCGTTGTGATTAGTAAGAGGAAGTTTATTTTTGAGTAATTAAAAGTAGATAACTTTTGCATTCACAATGACCACCCAAGAATAGTCTTCACACAGTATTAATAAGGTTATCTGAGGACGGACAACGCCTCCAAGCTCGACCTGAGAAGAGGTGGAGAGACGTTCTATAAGCCTGTCGCAATTGCTAGCTTGAGGTGGCTCTTGGAAGAATTTGGGGTAGGTCTTTACAAAGCAGAAGAAAAGTATAGGCTAAAAGAAAAAGTTTGAAAAATACGGGAACCATGGTTTCATAAAACATTTCACCTTTGCTTCGGAAGTTTTTAACGCATCGGCAATAAAAAATAATTATAATAGAATACTTACCCAATTTCTATCCCTTTAAGCAGACTAGGATTTTATTTTCGATTTAACTAAATTTGTTTAAGAAGATTCCAAATATTTGCAAATGTATTGTGATTAATTTTTCCTGCTACCACTACACCAATGACCTTCCCACATTAAATTCCACTATTCCCAGAAAATGATGACTAAATAACTCAACCAATCAACAAGATCTAGCTACCAGTTGAGCACCAAAAACAAAACTAATGACATTACTCAGAGACCACCGCCAAGTATAGTCCAGAAGGTTGCATCAATACGACAAGTGCAAACACAAGTAACCATAGATACGCTCTACGTGAGTCTGTGTTTTCTGATAGCTATAACTTAGGGGTCTACAGGTCAAAAGTGAATAGGTTACTTCTAGGCAAGCTTGCTCCATCATCGGGTACATCATCGCCTACAATTATGTAAGATAGTGATCAAACGCGAGCCTATCATCATCATTTTAGCCGAAAGACGTCCACTGTTGGACATAAGCCTTCCCCAAGCGTCTCCACAACAACCGATCCTGTGCGTCTTGCATCCATCGCATTCCCGCGACTCTCAGAACATAAGTTTACGTATATTTTGTTAGGTGAGAATTCATCTAATGACTTCTTTCGACTCTAGGGTGGAATGAAAGGTGGATATCATTTTGCAAACTGCAATGGAGGGAACCGAAACAGTTTTCTAAACCCAAGCCTGGTATAGGTATCCTGACTTGTTTTTGTACATGCAAATGGGACCCACGTACCGGAAGACGCAGCGTTGGAAGGCCTCTCACAAAGTGTACCGATGACCTGGTGAGGGTCGCGGGAATGCGATGGATGCGAGACGCACAGGACCGGTCATTGTAGCGACATTTGGCGGAGGCCTATGTCCAATAGTTGACGTCTTTCGGCTGAAATGATGGTGATGATGAAATGGGACCCCCAATCCAACTCTGGTATTTCTTTATAAAAGCGTGTGTCTGTTCCGCTCATTGCATTCAATGGACCTTCTGCTCTATTCTGTGTCATTAGTCATCAGTAGATCGAATCATGCGCAGCTGTTGGGTGATTGTTTAAACTTGTTAAGGGGTAAAGGTTAATCATGTCTTCCTGTACGGAATTATATAGTTATATTATATCATCTTGTTAAAATATATTTGGGGTTATAAGGAAGTCTAGTATCATCTTTTTAGGCTGTTCTATTTAAAATGGATTCTTAGAAATTATTTGTGACTCTATTAATTACTGTTCACTATAAGCATAAGTATATTAAAGCTTTGTTTAGTTTTAATGTGCCCATTACTGGGACTCACACCTTCTCTTTAGGAGAGGAAATGGGCTGTAATGCACCATTTCACCGGGCCCAGTGCACAAGGGTGGATGTCATCGAATTTTTGGTTCTAGGACATGCTGGTTTCCTTACGATGTTTTTCTTCATTGTCCTTTTGAAAGTAGTGATTATGAAATAAATTATACAAAGCAATTGGTATTAAAAGGCTTAGACAAAGTGAGATCCTATCCGTACTAAAGATTGTCGAGTCCTTCATATCCAAAATATGTCTCTGCATCTGGTTTTTTTTTCAAAACTTGATTTGGTTGTCCAACTATTTACGTAGGTAAGTTTGTACGGAACCCTCAGTGCGCGAGTCCGACTCACGACTGACCGGTTCTTTTTAATATGCACCTACATAATAATTGGTATGTAGCAATTATAATTTTATTACCGAAGAAAAACCCAGCCCTCTGCAAAGGGCTGGGTTTTTCTGGTCGACTCTTCGTATGACCAGAGCTCTCAGAGTCGACCAGTTGTTTGCTGACATCCCGAAAAACTTGATGAGTGCTTGGACCCCATTGACTCTATACTTCTTTCCCCAATACACCTCGATGTGGATGATTTGTTTAATGCTCAATGCGTTTTTTCCTTCTCTCCTTTTTTTCTACCCATTTGTAAATATTATTATTTTCAGTTTGTATTATACGTATCTAATATATAATATTTATTAATTTAGATATTTATTAATTTTTAGGCATTCTTTATTTAAACGAGTAACACATGTTATGCTGAACAAAATATTCAATTTACCTCCGTGAATAACCACAAATATTACAGTAGTAATTTATTTCTTTTTTTTAACGCATGTTACTAAAAGAGTTATGAGTTTACATGTGGATGGATGGAGAGGAAGAGGGAGACCAAAGAAAAGATGGATGGATTGTGTGAAGAGTGATATGAAAGAAAAGGAAGTTAGTGATAGCATGACGAGTAACAGGGCAGAGTGGAAGAAAAAAACGTGTTGCGCCGACCCCAAATAATACGGGATAAGGGCAGGAAGATGATGATGATGATGATGAATTTATTTCTTACAAAATTACTTGTATCGGTATACTTAACAATTATCCTTGCGTCATACAACGGAATCGGGCCCGACAAAGGACTTGCGAGGTCAGTCTGAGGACGTCGGGTCATATGAGTAGACAATTTATCAGTAACTATTATCAACCTATTACAACAGTATACAGATATATCATTTACTGTAAAATGAATGTACGAATTTGAGTCACTATAGTGGAATTGAGGAAGGTCACATGCATGCTAAAAATAACTATTTGGTCTTTCGCTAGCGTTACTGCTTCGCAGAAGGAGACGACCGCCTGCCGTTCCTCCTCGCCCCGACTGGACTGTACCAGAGCCCGGCGCGAGAGATCGCTGCCGCCGATCGTGCCCTCAAGGAAACGGCGATGCTCCGCCCAAGTGGAGCACACCTCAATCGTATACTCCACCGTGTCCTCCGGGCGGTCATAAGTTTAGAAAATATGAAAAAAACTCAAAAGTCCATAAAGACTTTCTAGGAAAATTATTTTGAACTTGATGGGTTGACCAGTCTTTGAAAAGTTGTACAAAATAATTTCTGAACTAAGTTTGTAATTTAACCGTGTATGTATGGATTTTTTTTTACTTAGTTTACATATTTTATTATTCTGAACGTATCTTCTTTCAAATAAAAAAAGAATTATTAAAATCGGTTCACGCAATCCAAAATTACCAACGAAAACCCAACATATACATCCCGTCCAATTTATATAAATTAGTAACCTGATTTCCTGAGAGATAGCGCTGTACTTAGGGCTACTTCGTGCTGTTAAGATTTTCTTAGTTGATGGGGTTGGGACGGGTATGAGCTATTATATTGTCGAATTATTCGGTTGGTCTCTCGTTGGCATTGTTGGTATTTGTTCTTGCTCGTTGTCTGTCGTTCATTAACTCTTAAGTGGGGACACTTATTGTGACGGAAGAGAAACTACGAAACCCTACACTCGGCGTGGCCCAACACGCTCTTGGCCGGTTTTTTTTTATATATATAGATTAATTGCGTTCATTTAAGAAAAGTATTTTAAATAAAGCAGTAGGTATTTGTCTAATTATTTCAGTTGCTCTTTCCGTTCCAAGGCCCCGGTAAGTCTTTCGAACTATTCCGCAGCCAATCTAAATATTTTTAGTGTTCATTTTTTCACTACGTCTGGTTTTAACTACTACGTTATCTTATAGCTATAAAGATACCTATACTAAAATTCTCAGTATTCCTAATTCAAGACAGCAGGCCAACATTCCTGAATCCAATGGTCTGGCATCGTGTCACGTTTGACATAATTAAAGCAGTTTGTGTTCAACAAAGGACTCTCAAGGTCGAGGCCGCGGGGCACTAGGGCATACCGTTTTATCAGGGTTCCGCTTAAAAATATACAAATATGTACGTATGTAGTTAATCTGCCGACTTTTTCCATCTAAGTTTTTCTTTTTGAGATGGAAATATTATATCTCCTACTCTAGGGTAGGGTGGAGCGAAAGACTTTCACTGACTAAAACCCACATGTGTCCTTCAGTTGCCATTTACGTTCCAGTATCTTGGTATCCCTTTCAGCTAGTTACTCGGCTGTAGTGTTTTTTTTTTGGGTGGGAAAGTCATCTAATAACATCCCCCGCCCTTGGGCGGAGTGAGAGAGCATGTTAGACTTTTACTGACTAAAAAATCACTACTGTTCCTTATTTGCCATTGTTCCAAGGCCCCGGGGATCTCTTTCGCATCACCCATGGCCCCAGTAGGCTTCGACCTAGGCCCCTACAGTTGCTGACATCGCCCACTACGCGCCCACGACGACTTGGGCTCGGTCCGGACTGTTGGCGAGCTACCCATTGCTCGCCGTCCGCAAGCCCGCGCCTATGGTGTCCGGATATCGGGATCTAAATCCCGGCAGCAGGTGCACGGGTGCCATTGCCTCGCGCGTACTCATGCGGCATCCTCCTTTGCTAGCATTACTGCTTCGAGCCCGAGGTGTCTACAACGCATACTGTTCCACGTGCGTTTCAAATAGATGTGAACAAAACCATACGGACTTAGTAGGGCCGATACCCGCTAGCACCACGGGGAATTTCTGAAATGGGAACACGTTCTCATAGAACACAAAAGGCAACTGATGGACACAGTTTGGCATTAGTCAATAAAAGCCTGACAACCCCCTCGCACTCCATCTTAGAACGAGAGAAGACATTGGATGATATTCCAACTTAAAAAAAAAAAAACAATAATAACATAGCTTTCACAAAACTAGGTATTAGATTAGATTAAAGAAAGTTGCTTAAAAACAAACCGGCCAAATGCGAGTCGGACTCGCGCATAAAGGGTTCCGTTCTGTCCGTAGAAAAAACAGCAAAAAAAATCGCGTTTGTTTTATGGGAGTCCCCTTAAATATTTATTTGATTCTATTTTTTAGTATTTTTTGTTATAGCGACAAAAGAAATAAAACATCTGTGAAAATTTCAACCGTCTAACTATCATGGGTCATCAGATACAGCTTGATGACAGACGGACAGACAGTTAGTCGGACGGAGAACCCTAAAAAAAACAAAAGAATGTAAAAGTTTATTTTACCGGCACATTGTTTTGTCTATACTATATATAATTATTCTGTAACTACACACGAAACTGAACAATAAGGCTACTGTTTTCGCTAGCGTATCGCAGTTTGTTGACGTAATTTGAGACAAAATGGAGTCGAAGGACGTCCAAGGTCGATGTAAGGACGCAAGGTTAGGACCGACGCTTTGTTTGGGTTCCGCATGTGTTGAGGCCAAATGAAACGGTAGCACGTCATTGAATTGATATGCTTATCGTAATTTTTTTGTTAAGAGATTGTGTTGTATGTGTTGTATTCATTTGTTAAACGTTACCTCACTCTATGAAATACTCCGGTATCGTCGATGCGTACATAGGGCCCCATCAGGGCTGAAACCGGGGTTGACTTATAAAATGGTTACTCGTGGTCCTAGAACGCAAAGGCAATTGAGGGAACATAGGTGTGGCTTTTGTCAGTGAAAGTCTGACACGACCCCACGCTTCGCCCTACAGCGAAGTTCTAATCATTAGCATGTGTAATACATAACATGACTGAAAAGAGAGTCCTAGAGTTTCTTGCACATTCTTCTCTATAGAGATCTACGCTTTGGAATGTGCAATAAGTATCTTTTTTTTTTCTGACTGACTGACTTCTTGACATTTCAAAAGTGCCTGTAAATGGTTTATTTGAAATAAAATGCTTTGAATCTTTGAATTTTGAATCATGATTTTCCACCTAAAAAAAAATAGTTGATGCGTTCACAAAAATTTGAACTTACATACGTAGAACACCCATACACTATCGTGTAGGCCATAGAAATTCCATGCGGAAATCGAACTTACAACACACAATGCAGTAATCAGTACCTCAACCACTGCGCCTATCGTGCCATACTGGCCCTATTTTGGAATTACTTTTATTAATTCACAACTTTATATATATATAAGCTTTTAGCTTCTTGTTGTTATTTTTAAAGATACATTTACCGTACAAATGTGAAGTTTGTCTTAAAGAATGTATGGGGATGGATGAGCTGAGTTCATGAAGATATACTTCATAATTGAGACAGGCATAAAAATAGCTGGTGTGACGACTTGGGCTCGTCCCTAACAGATTGGCTAGAGAAACTAAAATTTTAAGAGACGTGGCATGTTGAAGGGGAATCGTTTGTCTTGGTATGGTCACGTAAAGAGGAGGGATGAAACGCATGTTACTAAAAGAGTTATGAGCATACATGTGGATGGGTGGAGAGGAAAAGGGAGGCCAAAGAAACGATGGATGGATTGTGTGAAGAGTGATATGAAAGAAAAGAAAGTTAGTGATAGCATGACGCGAGACAGGGCAGAATGGAAGAAAAAAACGTATTGCGCCGACCCCAAATAACACGGGACAAGGGCAGGAAGATGATGATGGCAATATTTTGAAGAAGACCTGCAGCGTTAAGAATAATTGATACGAACTTACCTTCTTAAGCATCATGAGGTCCATAAACTATCCATTTATTCACGACTGAGAGTACTAACCGCAGGAAAACCAAGGTAACCAAAAACTGTAGGCGAATTTAAATGGCAGAGGGCAGGGCACATTGCTCTCAGAACAGGTGGTCGATAGGGCTGAAAGGTTCTAGAGAGGCAACCGCGAGCATAACGGGAGAAGCAGTGTTGGTAGGCGAACTGTTGACCTGGTGAAAGTCACGCAAATCCGATGGATGCGAGGCGCACAGGATGAGTCATTATGGGGACACTTGGGGGAGGCCTATGTCCAACAGTGAGAGTCTTTCGGCTAAAATGATGAGAGTACAAACGGAACCACGGCAATCTAATCTATAATTTAGGTGTCTTCAAGGCTTGAGTGAATAGGCTCTTACTAAACTAGTGCGCCTGACCATTAATGATTGAATCTCTGTTTACCATCAGGTGGGATCGCAGTCAAGCACTGGTTTATATCAATTAAAAAAAAAATCTTTCTAGTAACTTTAAAAGTCACATATTATCGCGTTTTGAAATCGAAAGTACCTACAGAACCGTTGCCCAAAAGCCTCGTATCTCATCCGTGTCGTGTTTTGAATTTTCGAATAACCACGAACGGACCGAAATCCATTGTTTAGATCCTGATTTATATTCAAATGATGCCACTTCGCCAGAAATTATTAGCTCTTGTTTTTGGTTTTTGAATTTAAGTTAAGGAAGGAAATAGAATTAAATTGATATGTGAATTCATTCATTCTTGGAAGTTGGTGCGAGTGACCACACTTAAGTTGTTAAAACCTCTACGGTCCGGACTAAGCATTTCGCCTCGCTGTTTATACTGCGTACATCGAAGGATTGGAACAATTTGCCCGCTGCATAATTTAGGTGTCCTCAAGGCTAGAGTGAATTGCATACGCAGAGGTGATCGACGAAAAGAGAATCGAAACGAAACGGTTGTAACTTGGGGCTGGGTTCGCAAACGATTTAGTACTTTTCATATAGACCACTACAATAAATCCATGGTCAGTCTTATAAAAATTGATCCTATTGCTTGGCCTAGGATTGTTGCTATATCAGATAGGACTTAGAATTGCCCCGAGTGCCAGCAAAATGATACATTTAAGACGTTTTTTCTTTCAGGTTTATTTTTGCAATTTGTGTCAGTTTGAGCATACGATAATATAATAATATAATAAAATATTCACACAGAATATTAAAGCAGTGGAATAATAGAGCAGTGGTGGCCGAGTGGTAACGGTCCCGACTTACAAGTTGTAGGTCGCGGCTTCAAACCCAACCAGGCGCATTACTTTGTGTAATTTTTTTCATCACCACTGCTCTCAAAACGGTGAAGGAAAATATCGTGAGGAAACCGGCATGTCTTAGAACCAAAAATTCGAAGACATGTGACATTCCCCAATCCGCCCATTCCCTCTCCTAGAGAGAGGAGGCCTGAGTCTCAACAGTTGGAACATTAAAACCTGATTATACTATTATATTCACACAACTATCACACAACGCCGTCTAGTCCCAAGTTAAACAGAGCTTGTGTTATGAGTACTAGACAACTGATAAACATACTTATATATTTCTAAATACATACATATTATAGATAAGTTACACCCAGACACAGAACAAATGATCGTGCTCATCACACAAACGTTTGTCCTGGGTGGAAATCGAACCCACGACCTCCAGCATAGCAGTCAGGGCCACTAACCACTAGACCAACAGGCCAGTCATGATAAATAAACGTAATCACGGTTTAAATACGAACGAATAATTTAATTACACAAATACCTTTCCACACATACTAAATCGTTACTCATAGCATAGCATAGTCCTTATAATGCCTTATAATGTTCCCACTGCTGGGACTCAGGCGAGGAGGCCTGACCTGAGGGCCTCTAGGAGAAGGAATGGGCCGTAATCCACCACGCGGGCCCACTGCGGGTTGGTGGATCTCACATGTCTTCAAATTTTTGGTTCTAGAACATGCCGCTTTCCTCACGATGTTTTCCTTCACCGTTTTGAGAGCAGCGGTGATAAAATAGATTACACAAAGTAATGCGCCTGGCTGGGTTTGATCCCGCGACCTACAACTCGTAAGTCGGGGCCGTTACCACTCGGCCAATCGTTACTCACTTCATTATAATTAACTATTAACATAATTACAATGTGTTCAGCTATTCTGGATTGACGCACACATACTGACAGATCGCGATAATGAATTAGGGCTTCCGCTTTGAACATGATAATTATATCAATTGTTTTAATTCTGTATTATTATTGTTTCTATGTTGAAAAGCGAGATGGTGGAATAAAGGATGAAATTAATTAAGTAAAGAAACTTGGAAGGCTTTATGGATCGTTTTACATTTAACTGGGTGGATTTTTAGGGTTCCGTAGCCAAATGGCAAAAAACGGAACTCTTATGGATTCGCCATGACCGTTTGTCTCTCCGTCTGTATGTCACAACCACTTTTTTCCGAAACTATAAAGACTATATTTTCTTTTTTTTTTTATGCACCTACCATGTTTTCTCTTCACTACCCTTGGTTGACTGGTAGAGAATGCCTAAGGCATTAAGTCCGCCTTTGTATCTTTGTGTTGCATGAAGTTTAAATAAATAAATAATAAATAAATATACTGTTGAAACTTGATAAGTAGATGTGTTCTGTGAACCGCATTAAGATTTTCACACAAAAATAGAAAAAAAAAACAATAAATTTTGGGGGATTCCCATACTTAGAACTGAAAATCAAAAAAAAATTTTCGTCAAACCCATACGTGTTTGATGGATGATCTATGGATAGATCAAAAATGATATGGAGGTTTCAAATATAATTTTTTTTATATAGTATATCATTAACATTACCATGCAAACTTCTACCGAAAATTGGTTTGAACGAGATCTAGTATCTCATAGCTCATAGATCGAGTTCTCATAGCTCGTCATCCGGAAGCCTGCTCGTACCGTATCTGGTGGTCGTGACACAGGTCGCGGCGCTTGGATAGTATAGTATCCTCACTCGCCGTTCCCTCACACATGCGGCCGTGCGTTGGAGGCCAAATAAGCAGTTGATCTATGTAAATTACTTATAGCATAATAGTAATCAGCTTTATAAAATTCCCGCCAGGACTCACGACAGTTATCCACCACGCGGGCCAAGTGCGGGATTGATGGATATTGTGACATCTTCGAATTTTTGTTTGTTTTAAGTATCCTATTTGCTATTCCAGAACATGGTCTAAACGTGTGCCAAATTTCATTAAAATCTCTTCAGCAGTTTTAGCTTAAAGGAGTAGCAAATTACCCGCTTTATAAGTGGAGTTGCGGACACCAACCCGACACACGAGTGTATACATAGGAATGTTCAGACAGTAAACTATTGATATACAAAGTTACAGATGATTGACCTGTCATCACACATTTAGACTGTTATCATTGACCTTTGTCCTCGCTTATCATAAACAGTCGTTACGAGCAGATATAAGTTCGGAAGTCAGAACCTCTCTGACCTTAGGGTCGGCTATCGGTGTCACTAGTTACTTTGATAAGGTGTTAGTAGTTAGGTGAGAGGATTCAGAATGTAACCTTTTCATATTCAGATGTCATTAATTTGTGAAAGATAAGTACAAAAAGGGGTGACTAAACTGATAAGACGTACCACCAGATGTAAGTACGACGATGCGCCACCGGCAGCTGAAGGATACAGGAGGTTTTCGTCAGTAGAAGTTTAACACGTTTTCTCGCTCCACACTAGAGCGCGAGAAGGCATATGATAATATCCCAGCAAAAAAAAAATTGTGGAACATAGGCCACGTTTCATTGATAGGCAATATTTATATTGTAAATTCATTAGTTTCCAAATCCCGAAATCAGCAAAAAGGACAATGCAAACATTCAGTGTAACAAATAAATCAGGCATCATTTCAACTCGCAACAAAACTTGGTTAGACACGTTTTAATGGTGTTTAATATAGAAGTGAACAATGCTGAATATTACGTAGCTTGCAGCCAACAGCATCTGAACAATGGTCGAGATTCGTTAGTGATACGCAAGCTGTTGCTATTACTAAGAGAACTCGAATGTTGGGTAACAGAAACTAGAGCATCTACCTAAGTTTCAAAGTACTGTCGTCAAAGTATACGTCTGTGAAGCGGATGAAGTTATCAAATAATGAGGCAGTCTGAGTAATGGTGGCCCAGTGGTAACGGTCCCGACTTACGAGTTGTGGGTCGTGGAATCCCAGTTAGGCGCATTTCTTTGTGTAATTAATTTCTTCAGCACTACTTTCAAAACGATGAAGGAAAACATTGCGAGGAAACCGGCATGCTGAAGAACTATTAATTCAAAGACATGTGATATCCTGTTCCCTCTCCTAGAGAGGAAGCCTGATTCCCAGCAATTGGAACACTAAAAGGCTGATAATAATATGCTATGCTATGAGGCAGTCAGATTAGACCAGCATTCTATTTTAAAATCTCCTGCAAATGACTTTACTTGCTTCAATTTGGACCATTGCGTGCGTGCGAGTGCGTGTCAGACTTTTACTATCTGAAACATACCTGTGTCCTTCAGTTACTCTTTGCATTTTAGGGCTACGGTAACTCGTTTTTTTTTTTTTAATAATAATATTCCACAACTATTACACAACACCGTCTAGTCCCAAACTAAGCAGAGCTTGTGTTATGTGGACTATTGTGCGTGAGTCACAGTCTTTATTCCACTCAGCCCACCTCTCTCCAAAAGCAGATGATTCCTTTCCGTTTGCTCTGGGATCTTTGAGTGAATTCGGGCCTGTGTTTGTTTAATTCTTGTGTTCCTTCGAGGGGACACAGGAACTTAATTTACTGATGTAATTGTTTCATTTTTTGACTCGAACTCACTTTTACGAGTTTTTCTCTCTTAGTAAAGGGTTCTGTGCATACGATTGCTGTTGAACAATACTCTATGGGTCTTTGTTCCAAGCGCTCTATAGCTGAGTTTGTACCGTATAGGTAGCCTCCGAAAATGGTGTAGCAAGTTTAAGCAAACACTTATAGGGGTGGACAGATATCCAAGTGGTTGTGAACAATTGGTTCGAGCCAATTGTTTAGGATACTGTTATTTGTGGTTCCGTTACCATGTTACATCTAAATACTAGACTATTATTCTAACGGTTAGTAGTTCTGACTGCTATACACAAAATATGCGCTTTAGTCGTGGAGATGCGGACACCAGTCCGATAGGCAAAACAATAAAATACAATACAACTATATATGCCTCTGTCTTCACACAATACATCGGCAAAAATAAAGAATAAAATGTATTGTATTTATTTTTTGTCGTTATCATTGGTTTCAAGGACGGCTTACGAGTAAGTATTATATTATCTTAATGGCAATTCAATGTAGACAGACATTGTCCTTTATCTGAAACATGTTCTTTAATGGTTACTGGGTCAGTGTTATTTTGTAATAAGAATGTATGTCAACAAATTACTGTTTTCGAAAACATATATACCAATTTTTTTTTTTTTTTGACTTAAAAAATATTGTTTAATGATTTTAATGTCACATACACAAGAGACACAAAAAAAACACAACTAGGTTTCTGAAGGCCATACCAAACCCATGGCAAACAAAGAATATAATAGGTGTGGTTTTAGTCAGTAAAAGTCTGACTCGTCCTCACGCTCCGCCCTAGAGCGCGAAAAGTCATTAAATGATTCCCACATAAAAAAAAATACCAAAACTTTTTTGCGCACGGGAATCGAACTCGTGACACGGCGTAACAGCTCATAGCTCAATCATAACCACCGACCCTACTTCCTTTCTATCCGTTTATTACAAAAAAACCCACTACTCACAGACAATAAGCCCATTGGTTCAGCATAAAAAAAATAAAAAGTCACCGGACCAGACTGCCCCAAACTGGTTATAACCAGTCTGCTCTCGAGACATTTTTTCACCCCACACCAATCAGTCACGGTTGCTATTGACCGGGTTTTTACGGGCAAGGTTAGCGATTCGATGTTACAAGGACGGATCAGTTGTTAAGAGAAACTGAGTCGAATATTAAGTAATATTGTGTTTTAATATCTGTTAATGAGAACAGTGGTGGCCGAGTGGTAACGGCCCCAGCTTTCGAGTTGTAGGTCGCGGGTTCAAACCCAGACAGGCACATTACTTTGTGTAATTTATTTCATCACCACTGCTCTCAAAACGGTGAAGGAAAACATCAAGAGAAAACCGGCATGTCTTAGAACCAAAAATTCGAAGACATGTGACATTCACCAACCCGCACTGGGCCCGCGTGGTGGATTATGGCCCATTCCCTCTCTTAGAGAGGAGGCCTGAGTCCCAGCAGTGGGAACATTTAAAAAAAGGCTGATTATGCTATGTTATGCTATCTGTTAATATTAACACAAGTGGCAGGGGCGCCGGCTTTTAGAAAACCTCATGGGTGCTCATGCACATTTGATAACTCGAAAAAGTGGCGAAGTGTGAGAAGAGAAATGCACACTGATCGACAGATAAATAAATAAATTTCCTGCTTATATACTGCGTACTTATAATGCGTAATAATAATAAATTGAGACAACATCACATATCGCATGCTTACTCATAAAAAGACCTAACTCAAAAACAGGCGGTTTGAATTTGAAAACACACGTTTCAAAAATAAGGTTAAATTTTCAATAACCTCTTTTTTGAGTTACGTCTCTTTTTAATGAAGTGTGCGATATATTGACCTGGTCTCAAACTAAGGTTTTCCCTTGTACTATAGAAACCAGAAGCAACGAAGGTACCAAAAACACAAATATTTGTTTTATTTACAAACATTTGTGTTGGTGCAGGAATCGAACCTTGCGTCTCAACCAGCGCGCTAAACAGGTCGTCGGATAGTGAAAAAACGCCCATCCCTAAAAGGCGATTACTCATCTGTTTCTTGATGTCTATTCTCGGGGGTGCTCAGCACCCTCTGTTTATTTCTCATGGGTGCTCGAGCCCCCGAGCACCCACGGAGTCGGCGCCCCTGACAACTGGTCTTCCACAGTTTGATCCGCGTCTTTGGTTACTTCTCCGCTTCAGTGGGTCGTAGCGTAGCGTCATGATATAGCCCAGGCTTGTACTATTAGGTACTTATTCTGTGGCCCACTGATGAAAAAAATTTATTGGTAGATATGCCACTAAAAACAAGAAAAAATATAATGTGGTCATGACGTGCCGCCAAAGAATTTTGACTTTGCAATATACCTAATAGACAAACAATTAAAATAGATAGTAATAAGTCTTAATTTGCAATTATATATCGTATGTTTATTGTTTTCATTTTTTTATTAATTAAATACAATGCCGACATAGCCCGAAGAATCGCCAAACTAAAGTGGCAATAGGCAGGGCACATTGCTCGTAGAAGGATGGTTGATGGGGTTGAAAGATTCTAGAGTGACGACCGCGCACTGGCAAAACGCAGCGTTGGAAGGCCTCCCACAAGGTGGACCGACGACCTGGTAAGAGTCGCGGAAATGCGGTGGTTGCGAGACGCACAGGATCGGTCGTTGTGGAGACGCTTGGGGGAGGCCTATGTCCAACAGTGGACGTCTTTCGGCTGAAATGATGATGATGATGAATTAAATACATGAGAAAAGAGTGACAACTGCCATTTCAAATTACCTAGATGGTAAACATTTTACTCTGGCATGCTCGAATTACTATGTCACGTGCCACCACTAGCATACGTGCCATAGATTTGCCATCCCTGATATAGCCTTTATGACTATTTGCCTAACCCGGCTATCACATAGAGAAAGTTTTTTTGTAATCCTAATTGTAGTTTAAGAGATTAGCGCGCATAAACAAACAGCAAAAACCTGTTTCGTTTTTTTATGTTACATAATTAATTTATAGATTATTCATTATCTGTAGATACATATATTATTCTAAAAGATAGATTGATGACTCACTGGAAGCGAAAAGCATAGAGTTGCGGGGTTACCATGACGTTCAAAGTAAAATTATTTCATTCTTATTTCAGTGTGGGTAAGAGACAGAGCTATACAGGTTGTCTAGCGCCATCTCTTACCCACACTGGAAATAAGAATGAAACAATCTTACTTTAAACGTCATGGTACAGGTCTTGGTCTATGTAGCTCACTCAGCAGTTGGCGTTTTTCAGCAGAAATGGCGATGATGATGATTATGAAGACATTTACATATAATAAGCTCCAAAACAAAGAATCGCCAAAATCAAAATGGCATCATAGGGATTCAAACTCAAGAAAAGATACACCAAATCTTTATTACAACTCACCAGCGGGTTACCATGACGTTCAAACTAAGATTGTTTCATTCTTATTTCAGTGTGGGTAAGAGACAGAGCTATACAGGTTGTCTAGCGCCGTCTCTTACCCACACTGGAAATAAGAATGAAACAATCTTACTTTAAACGTCATGGTACAGGTCAAAATCGCTACTCTAAATCTAACACAATTCGTGTTAAGACCTCATCATCATATTGTCATCAGACGGATCTACTAACATAACATATCCTTTAATATAAACAAAGAAGACAATTTAAATAAGACCTCTGTATCGAAGGTCGCGTCCGTTGCCAGCAACTGATGCCAACCATTCGGTCATCGCAAATTGGATGCTTCCTAAAGAAGTTAGCTTATTGGTATGCGTAACGTGTCGTCCAGTTAAACATTGTAATGTAACATAAGACGTCTTACTATCGTGTGCTATCCTGGTACTTTCATGACTATCTTGTTAATCAGTGTCATAACTTTTAATGTTGGTTTTATCTTTGAGTGTAGGTTTACTGCTTTTATGTTATGCATTCCTGGTACTGTCGTTTGTTTTAGTTTAATTAGTCCGTCGTGGCTTGTTCGATTTTTACTCAAAGAAATAGTTTTGCAATTTAACGTGGCAAGGCTGTCAGATTTTGGACACTAATTGCAAAAAGAGTTTCTACATAAATTTATGTAAATATCATTTTTTCTGAAAGTTAAAAAAAATAATTAAAAGAAAAGCTGAACTAGAACGCTTTACTATCAACAATTGCATCACTGCTTACCATAAGGTTAGGATCGCAATCAAGCACTACTTTATATCAACTTACAAAATGTTTCAGTCTACATACCCATACTTAGTAATCGAATATTTTGAAAATATTATTAGTACTGAAAACAGAATTTTATCATTATTCTAACCAATTAGGTAATAATTATTTGAACCCAAACAATTCATAAAAGGAAGTCAAATTTTCTACATCAGTGGGGTTGAGGACCAATATTCCTCCGTGTTACATGAGTACCGTCTTACTGGAAACTCTTCAACTGGTCACTAGGACCTTTCACATTAGGCTCAAGGCCATACCGGACGGCGAACGCCGTATTCATTGCCACAAGGGCTACTCCGTGCATCATATTTCAATGGGCTAACCACTCAACTCGAAGTCGAGACACGAAATGCAGACTCGGCTGCACACTTTATCCACAATAGCTTTTCCGACCAGAGCTTATTGCTTCAACACCAGGAATAGGTTTAGAACAGCCCTACCCCTGACCACTGTCTTACTGTGTAGAAACGGACCTCCCGTTTGTATGAAGCAAAATAACATACCAGTGCTAATCAACAAGAAAACTTTGATAGCGCGATGTAGGACTTTTTCAATTTCCAACTAAACTATAAATATGTGCCAACACATTTATTTTTTCTTATATACTAGATTCAAATAAGAATCTTATAACGTCAAAAAAAGTTTAAAATATCAAAGTTTTAAAAATAATTTTGTGAGGAAGAGAGATGGGCATATACGGACCGCCGCGATTGCGAGAAGGACGGCAAATATAACACGTAAAGAGAGAACAACTCGCCATTGTGCTGCCATCTCTTATCAGACTGCGTAACTACGCGTCCCTGAAGTGACCTATATAAAAATCGTTTTGATAGATTAATGGTAAATAGCAGTATTTCAGTAAATATAAATATTTTTTACATATAAATAAAGACCAATTAATTCGTATTATTCATTAAAATAATGTAGTCAATGTACATATTTCAATATTTCCTATTACAAACATAAATTCTTGCACTTTATCCTTATCGCCTCAATAAACTACCATACACAATTATTTATTTTGTAATTTTGATTTTTATGATAGAAAGGGTGGTAAGCAAGATTCTATGGTGGGTAGGCTCGGAACTAAAATGTGTATTTATTTGATAACAATTGAATGATTAGATAAAACATTAGCAAAGCATATTTATATTAAATTGATATCTACGAATAGCATTCATGCATTACGAATTGCAACCTACATTGTAATACAAACTGCTCATTGGCCGATTGATATTTTTTTTTAAGAATATCTACAAATTATTTATATTTGGAGATTCTCGAATTTTTAGTTTTTAGTAAAAATCTTGTTATTCTTAAACCAACCAATAAAATAATATAATAGAAATCAAATACATATTTTCGTGCAGAGCAGTGGTGGCCGAGTGGTAACGGCCCCGTCTTACGAGTTGTAGGTCGCGGGTTCAAGCCCAGCCAGGCGCATTACTTTGTGTAATTTATTTCATCACCACTGCTCTCAAAACGGTGAAGGAAAACATTGTGAGGTAACCGGCATTTCGTAGAACCAAAAATTCGAAGACATGTGACATCTACCAACCCGCACTGGGCCCGCATGATAGATTACATTATTCCTTCTCCTAGAGAGGAGGCCTGAATCCCAGCAGTGGAAACAATATAAGGCCGACTATGCTATGCTATGCTATATATATTTTCGTACACACTAATATAACCAAATTAATTTAAACAAGTTATTTTCGCAATTGTACCTAACACAAATAAAGCTATGTCGGCTTTGTTACTCCATTTATTACTCAAGAACGGCTGGATCGATTTTGATGATCTCTGATTTGTTGTATTTGCCTCCGCCCCGAATAGTAGAATACTTATTAAAATATCGGAAAGATATTTTTTTTTCGTTGGGATAATCATTTTATGACATCCCTCGCTCTTGGGTAGAGCGGGAGATAGTGTCAGACTTTTACTGACTAAAACCCCACTCCTGTTCCTTCGTTGTCTTTCGTACCAGGGCCGAGTCTTCCTTTCAGAATCAGACCCTTGGCCCCAGTAGGCTTCGACCCTGCTGGGTCCCTACAGTTGCTGACATCTCCTTGAGGCGCGCGTGAAACAGTACGCGCCTTCGACGACTTGGGCTCGGTCCGATCGGTTACCAGACGGTCGGACGGCAAACTAATCGGAAAGATAAGGAAAGTTATCCACATACATAAAAAAGGTGTCTCTAGATTCATTGATTGTTAGGCGGTACGATGTTCGCCGGGGGAATTAGTTGTAGATATAAATGTCAGCAAAAAAAAAAAACAAACTCCATATGATGAAATTAAATCTTTTGGTTAGTGGCCTGTTGGTCTAGTAGTTAGTGGCCCTGACTGCAATGCCGGAGGTCGTGGGTGGATTCCCACCCAGGACAAATGTTTGTGTCATGAGCACGATCATTGCTTCTGTGTCTGGATGTAATTTATCTATAAAATGTATGTATTTAGAAATATATAAGTATGTTTATCAGTTGTCTAGTACTCATTCATAACAGAAGCTCTGCTTAGCTTGGGACTAGACGGCGTTGTGTGATAGTTGTGGAATATTATTATATTATTATTATTATATTATTATGCACTCTTGACTTAAAGACTCCTAGGTTGTAGCCATCAGAAAACGCTCCTGCAGGGAACTCCACTCTTTAGCTGTCCGCATAATAAATATGTTTTCAAAACGCTTTGTGGGGAGATGTCCACCATGATTGCACGATGTATTTTAGGATAAAATAAATTATTTATTTTAACAATAGCTAAAATTTATTCGAAAGGCGGTTTAAAATATGGGCCGTACTACTTCCAAGATCGTCCGGACCGAGCCCAAGTCGTCGACGGCGCGTATTGTTCCACGCGCGCCTCATGGAGATGTCATGGGGCCAAGGGTCTGATTCTGAAAGGAAGACTCGGCCCTGGTACGAAAGGCAACGAAGGAACAGGAGTGGGTTTTTAGTCAGTAAAAGTCTGTCACTATCTCCCGCCCCGCCCAAGAGCGGGGGATGTCATAAGACGATTTTCCCGCCGGAAAATAAAAACTACTTCCAAGATGCGTGTCACCTAAAATTGCAAACGCCGCAAGAGTAAAATAACGCAAGAAATAGTAACCTATTTTTCTAAATAAGACAGGGTTATGTTGGAAACTAATGAATTTTGTAATGATTTATTGTATACTAAACGATTTTTTCATAATATATAGAGAAATTATAATCTGAAAATATTTTTTTAAATCGGTTGGCAAGCGACGAAGTTATGCGCGAACAAACATAAAAAAAAATACAAACATCCGAATTGAGAACCTCCTCCTTTTTTATAGAAGTCGGCTAAAAATTAAGCAGCAAATATTCTGATAGAGCTTGTTGAAAAAACATAAATAAAAGCAAAAATATTTTTTAAAAATGAGAGTCAAGTTGTCTACTGCAGTGGAGAGGAGGGCCATATGCCTCTCCTGTACAGGCCCCGACGCACTGACGACTCTTAAACGTATCGATTTGTTATGGGGTCGTTTTTCCACGTTGCCCTAAGAGGCTTCGCCGCTAGCCATTTAGAGGAAGTCATCTTGCGATGCAGAAACAGCTGCATTCTTGTCACAATAGCGTTCATATAGCGTATTGTTCACAGTTGGGGTGGGTTTCTTTCCTTATATTGAAAAGTCCCACCCTCGACCACTGTCTTACTGAGTAGACACGGACTCCCGTACAAAGCAAACGAAATATCGTAGTGAGGTTTCGTGACAAGAAAACTTTGCTTGCGCGATTTAGGACGCTATTGTTCGTGGTGTTGGAAAGGGTCGATTTTTTTTTGGTGATCCCTTTTTTTGCTGTTCAGGGTTGATATTTGGAAAAAATTTGCTTACGTAATACTTGAATGGCACCAAAATATTCAAATACATAAAAAAATTACAATAACTGTCAAACACATTGGCCTCAATCATTCAATCATTATGTAAATAAGTTTAACTAAAGGTAATCACTACATTCATTGACTTAGGCGGTGCGAAGTTTACCGCATCAGATAGGAAATAAAAGAAAGAAAATATTTATTCGAGACTCGCGCAAGACAAACAATAAAATAAAACTAAATACATAACTTATAAATAATTAATTTAAAAAAAAAAAAAATTTAAAATAAAAGACATATTCCAGGCCAAAAAGGCATCCTATCTCAGTATATAATAATAAATATTCATAATATTCCACAACTATCACACAACGCCGTCTAGTCCCAAGCTAAGCAGAGCTTGTGTTATGGGTACTAGACAACTGATAAACGTACATATATATTTCTAAATACATACGTATATAGATAAATAACACCCAGACACAGAACAAATGATTGTGCTCATCTCACAAACATTTGTGCTGGGTGGGAATCGAACCCACGACCTCTGGCATAGCAGTCAGGGCCACTAACCACTAGACCAACAGGCCAAGTCTATCTAAATCTATCGATAATTACAAGCTTTTGGTCTGATGTTGCAAATGTGAAATGTATAGTAAGCTAACACAGTTTACGGAGCTATGGGTAAGCTCTGGATCGCGTTCACTTCTCACATGGTCTTTTTTTATTTTATTTTAGTAAATATTTAGTTTAGTTTGTAATTCAATTTCTTTTTTCAAAGAGTACTGGTTTGGAAATAATATTACTTTAACTGTGACATAATACCTCAATAAAACACAAAAACAAAATTAATTACTCATACTAGACATTCAAATTCGAAACTATAAAAGTCAAAAAGTAATTGTTTCGTGCGGGAATCGAACCCACAACACGCCGCGCAGTAGTAAGTAATTACAGTAATTTCAGAAGTCGGTGTTTCTCGGTGTTATTTGTATCTTATTTAACACCGACTTCCGAAATTAAAGTTATTTTGATCCTTTGTGTTTTTTTTAGTGAAATCGATTATCTTTTTTTTGTAAAAAGTTTTTTATTTCACACTTTTTAGTTGGAATACACTTATAAACAGAGTCCCTATTTCTCATGACAATTCCAATTAATCCAAACACTACTAGGTTACATTGTTTTATTATGTTTAGTTCCTATGTCTACCTTCCAACTTCCGGCTCCATCATCAGATCAGTTCGATAGTACCTTATAGCCAAAGTGCATTTCTTGACAATTCTAATAAGCCCAAACACGGCTAGGTTACATTGTTTAATGGAGAAGTTCCAGTGCCTACCTTCTGGCCCCATCATCATCATTAGATCAATTTGATGATACCATTTTCAACGGAACTATTCAGAACCATTAATTTATTTGTATTATCATAGTCGCTTAACTATCTTCAGTGTGATGTCTATGCGAGTATGAAGTTCCATTGACCATTTCTGATCTTCTTCATCAGTTCCACTTCATCAAATGTTACTTTTTGACTGTAAATGCTGAAGTTCTCGATGAAAATACCAAAATCACTATGCAGTTGCCTATAATATTTGAGGAGTTCCCTCGATTTCGCCAAGATTCCATCATCAGATCCTGACTTGGTGACTTGGGACCATTTGGGAAGTACCTATACTCTTTCTAACAAAAAAATATTTTTTGAAATCGGTTGGCAAGCGACGAAGTTATGCGCGAACAAACATAAAAAAAAAAATACAAACATCCGATTTGAGAACCTCCTCCTTTTTTATAGAAGTCGGCTGAAAATTAAGCAGCAATTATTCTGATAGAGCTTGTTGAAAAAACATAAATAAAAGCAAAAATATTTTTTTAAAATGAGAGTCAAGTTGTCTACTGCAGTAGGGAGGAGGGCCATATGCCTCTCCTGTACAGGCCCCGACGCACTGACGACTCTTAAACGTATCGATTTGTTATGGGGTCGTTTTCCACGTTGCCCTAAGAGGCTTCGCCGCTAGCCATTTAGGGGAAGTCATCTTGCGATGCAGAAACAGCTGCATTCTTGTCACAACAGCGTTCATATAGCGTATTGTTCACAGTTGGGGTGGGTTTCTTTCCTTATATTGAAAAGTCCCACCCTCGACCACTGTCTTACTGAGTAGACACGGACTCCCGTACAAAGCAAGCGAAATATCGTAGTGGGGTTTCGTGACAAGAAAACTTTGCTTGCGCGATTTAGGACGCTATTGTTCGTGGTGTTGGAAAGGGTCGATTTTTTTTTGGTGATCCCTTTTTTTTGCTGTTCAGGGTTGATATTTGGAAAAAAATTTGCTTACGTAATACTTGAATGGCACCAAAATATTCAAATACATAAAAAAATTACAACAAATGTCAAACACATTGGCCTCAATCATTCGGTAAATAAGTTTAACTAAAGGTAATCACTACATTCATTGACTTAAGTGGTGCGAAGTTTACCGCATCAGATAGGAAATAAAAGAAAGAAAATATTTATTCGAGACTCGCGCAGGACAAACAACAATAAAATAAAACTAACTACATAACTTATAAATACTTAATTTAAAAAAAAAATTGTAAAAAAAATAAAAGACATATTCCAGGCCAAAAAGGCATCCCATCTCAGTATATAATAATAAATATTCATAATATTCCACAACTATCACACAACGCCGTCTTGTCCCAAGCTAAGCAGAGCTTGTGTTATGGGTACTAGACAACTGATAAACATACATATATATTTCTAAATACATGCATGTATAGATAAATAACACCCAGACACAGAACAAATGATTGTGCTCATCTCACAAACATTTGTGCTGGGTGGGAATCGAACCCACGACCTCCGGCATAGCAGTCAGGGCCACTAACTACTAGACCAACAGGCCAGTCAAAGTCAATATGCTGCGATATTTAACAAAAAAAGTAAAATAACGCAGCAATTCTGATAGAGCCTGTTGAAAAACGATAAATAAAAGCTAAAATATTTTTTAAAAATGAGAGTCAAGTTGTCTACTGCAGTGGGGTGGAGGGCCATATGCCTCCTGTACATGCCCCGACGCACTGAGGACTTTTTTACACGTATCGATTTGGTACGGGGTCGTCTTTACACGTTGGCCTAAGAGGCTTCACATTGCCCATTTATGGGAACTCATCTTGCGATGCAGAACCAGCTGCATTCTTGTCACAATAGCGTTCATATAGCATATTGCTCACAGTTGGGGTGGGTATTGAACAGTCCCACCCTCGACCACTGTCTTACTGAGTAGACACGGACTCCCGTACAAAGCAAGCGAAATATCGTAGTGGTGTTTCGTGACAAGAAAACTTTGCTTGCGCGATTTAGGACGCTATTGTTCGTGATTTTGGAAAGGGTCGATTTTTTTTTTGTTGATCCCATTTTTTTGCTGACCAGGAGGAGGGGGTGTTAATATTTGCAAAAAATCTGCTTACGTAATACTTGAACGGCCCCAAAATATACAAATACATAAACAAATTACAACAACTGTCAAACACATTGGCCTCAATTATTCAATCATTAGGTAAATAAGTTTAACTAAAGGTAACCACTAGGTACATTCATTGACTGTTAGGCGGTACGAAGTTCACCGCATCAGATAGGAAATAAAAGAAAGAAAGAAAGAAAACATTTATTCGAGACTCGCACAGGACAAACAACAATAAAATTGAAAGTAACTACTTAACCTATAAATACTTAATAAAAATAAAAGAAAACAATTTTAATTGTTAAAAAATAAAAGACCTGTGCCAGGCGAAAAAGGCTCCTATCTCAGCATATGCTGCGATATTTCACAAAAAAGTAAAATAGAAAGAAAAGAAAGAAAGAAAGAAAATATGTTTATTTGGCACACCATGATTCATTAATCAAAAAATAATTAATTTACAAACTAAAATTAAACTTAAAAAAAAATAAAAAAATAAGGAGAAATAAAATTAACAATAAAAATATGCAAGGCTACGCCAAATAGGTCCAGTAAAATAACGCAGCAATTCTGATAGAGCCTAGTGAAAAAACATAAATAAAAGCAAAAATATTTTTTTAAAATGAGAGTCAAGTTGTCTACTGCAGTGGGGTGGAGGGCCATATGCCTCCTGTACATGCCCCGACGCACTGAGGACTTTTTTACACGTATCGATTTGGTACGGGGTCGTCTTTACACGTTGGCCTAAGAGGCTTCACATGGCCCATTTATGGGAACTCATCTTGCGATGCAGAACCAGCTGCATTCTTGTCACAATAGCGTTCATATAGCATATTGCTCACAGTTGGGGTGGGTATTGAACAGTCCCACTCTCGACCACTGTCTTACTGAGTAGACACGGACTCCCGTACAAAGCAAGCGAAATATCGTAGTGGTGTTTCGTGACAAGAAAACTTTGCTTGCGCGATTTAGGACGCTATTGTTCGTGGTGTTGGAAAGGGTCGATTTTTTTTGGTGATCCCTTTTTTTTTGTGGGTTTGTTGCAGTTTTGAAAGGGCTTGACCAGTAAGGCATGCCGTTTTTGTTATTTAGTCCAGATGAAAAAAATACAGGTAGTAGCAATTTTGTTTACACGATATCACAACATTTTTTTTTGGTGGCATGGCTGCTGCGATGTTTGAGTGATCGGCCAATGCGCGGCGTGTTGTGGGTTCGATTCCCGCACGAAACAATTACTTTTATAGCCTAACGAAATAAAATGAAATGAAATAATTTATTTGATATGAATGTAGGTACCAACGTATGGAGTTAAGTAAGAGAAGGATTCAGTACATTCTACCGTGAGGCTTGCTTTTTTTTTATAGTAGACTTAATTATGAAATAATCTTCCTAAATCCTATGTTTCGAATTTGAATGCCTAGCATGAGTAATTTTTGTGAGGTTTATCTCAATAAACCTCACAAAAATTACTACATTACACGTTATACCTCAGTATTATGTCACAGTTAAAGTAATATTATTTCCAAACCAGAACTCTTTGAAAAAAAATAGAAATGAATTACAAACTAAACTAAATATTTACTAAAATAAAATAAAAAAAGACCATGTAAGAAGTGAACCTGCGATCCAGAGCTTACCCATAGCTCAAAGGTACATAGGTAGTGTGAAAGCGAAGCCCGGGTCCCCGGGATGAAGGCAAAGAAGGAGCAGGGGTGGGTTTTAGTCAGTAAAAGTCTGACACTATCTCCCGCTTCGCCCAAGGGCGGGATTTGTCATTAGATGATTTTCCCACCTAAAAAAAAAAAACCCATGGCTCCATAAACCGTGTTAGTTTACTATACATTTCACATTTGCAACATCAGACCAAAAACTTGTAAATATCGATAGATTTAGATAGACTTGGCCTGTTGGTCTAGTGGTTAGTGGCCCTGACTGCTATGCCAGAGGTCGTGGGTTCGATTCCCACAAAAAACACAAATGTTTGTGAAATGAGCACTATCATTTGTTCTGTGCCTTGGTGTAATTTATCTATATGTGTGTATTTAATAATTTATAATAGGATGTTTATGAGTTGTCTAGTACTCATAACACAAGCTCGTTTAGCTTGAGACTGGACGTCGTTGTGTGAATATATATTACCTTAATTTTTAATGAACAGTGAAGATATAAATTGAAATTGTTCATTTATTTTTTTATAAGAAAAAAAAAATCGTTGCCCCACACTTGGAATAACTTCTGCATTATATGTACTTTCACAAACATGGAAACTCACATACACAAGACATCCAGACCCAGAACCATCTTCAGGCCATAAAAGTAATTGTTTCGTGCGGGAATCGAAACCGTGACACGCAGCGCAGCCGGCAAGCAGCTAACCACTGGGCTAACTGTGCCAATGTTTTTTTTTAATAATGTGCTTGACTCCGATCCCAAATGGTGAAGCGCACTAGTTTTTGAGGAGCCTATTCACTCTAGCTTTGTTGGATATGTATTCATGGTATGGCCAACTAATACTGGCCAGATCTTTTTAAACGTTAAAGTTTGATGATATTTCAATCCTCGTTTGGCCTACTTTCTTTAGACCTTTTATTATCATAGAAATCCTACATCAATGATATGATCAAACGAGGACAGACATATCATCAAATGTTAACGTTTAAACGATCTGGCCAATTTTTACCCGGCTACGACAAAGCCAAAGGAGGGTTATAATAATAATATAATAATATTCCACAACTATCACACAACGCCGTCTAGTCCCAAACTAAGCAGAGCTTGTGTTATGAGTACTAAACAACTGATAAACATACTTATATATTTCTAAATACATACATATTATAGATAAATTACACCCAGAGACAGAACAAATGATCGTACTTATCACACAAACATTTGTCCTGGGTGGGAATCGAACCCACGACCTCCGGCATAGCAGTCAGGGTCACTAACTACTAGACCAACAGGCCACTCATTTATTATGATTTTGACAGGCTATGTATGTATGTATATGAGTATGTTCATCTGTTCCCTCATAGCTCCTAATCTGCTTATCAGAACTCGATATATGAGGTATAGTTAGAACCGTCTTAATTGTCCGCTGAACATAGGCAACGTGATGTGTTACAAAACTCGATAAGGCGCCCTCTAGCGGACAAAAGTAATGTGTTAAAAAATAAAAATGGAGATAAAAATGAATGATGATGATGGATGGTATTTATTAGTTTATTATATTAGCATATATACGTATTTTATTATTATAAGCCACTTAATTTAATGATACTACATTCTATTTCAAAAACATCTGTTATTTATTTATTGTGCACACCTACCACAGTGTTGTCTTTTTAACCCAATGGTTGACTGGTAGAGAATGCTTTGTGGCATTAAGTCCGCCTATGTACCACCACTGTACATGAAGTTTAAATAAATAAATAATAAAAACGTTCTTGAAGTGTTTCGGTTGGTACCTATAACGTGTGACTGCGTCTTTTCTTTTTCGTTCTGTTCTTGTTTTTCCAGTTACCTTGTTTATTTTAGCATCCTAAAAATCTTGTTTCATACTTTTTCAGCGTCGTTTTTTTCATCGTAGCCGGATTTTAGTTTTTTACTTTTTAGTTGGTCATTTCATAAAGTGATCGATTCGAAGATTTGGCCACTACAGATACATTACCTCAATTTTTGTATTAAATGGGTAATGCTTATTTGTACTGTCAATTCAATATAAGTATACGTCATTATTTACGACTTATTACCTTATCAAATATTTTACGTATCTAAATTTTTATTTACCATCGGTTTTACATAATATCATCTATTTTAGCCCTTATTTTCTGAACAATAAGAGCTATAAATATATTACATATAACTTTTTGAGGGCAATTGTTCATTGCATTGTAATAAATTGTGTTATTTTCCTGTTTTATTATGTTTTCGAATGAAACATATGTTTGAAATATTAATAAATCAAGAATTCTCTGAAATTGTTTTGTTAAAGAGCAAGACTACTGAAAAATGGTTTTCTTTTTAGGGTTCCTTACCCATAGTTTAAAGGGACCCTATTACTAAGACTGCGCTGTCCGTCTGACACCAGGCTGTATCTCATGAACCGTGATAATTAGACAGTTGTTTTTTTTGCCGTTTTTATAGATAATGTTACGGAGCCCTTCGTTCGCGAGTCCGACTTACACTTGGCCGGTTCTTTTTATTATGGATAGGCTCATAGCATAGCATAACATAATCAGCCTTTACAATGTTCCCACGGCTGGAACTTAGGCCTTCTCTTTTGGAGAGGGAATGGGCCGTAATCCACCACGCGGGCCCAGTGCGGGTTGGTGAATGTCACACATATCTTCAAATTTGTGGTTCTAGGACATGCTAATTTCCTCACAATGTTTTCTTTTACCATCTTGAGAGCAATGGTGATGAAATAAATTACACAAAGTAATGCGCCTGTCTGGGTTTGAACCCGCGACCTACAACTCGTAAGTCGGGGACGTAACCACTGGGCCACCACTAGGCTAGCGCTTGAAACAGTGTTCATTGGTAATGTGAGTATATGTAATCCTACGTCTATGATTTGTACCGAACCAATATTTTTTTAAGTAAGCTGTAATTTTAAACATACTTATATTTTACTAATATTTGTATGCCACTTATCTTGTATATTGACAGGAAGACACATTTTTGTAACACCTAAATTGTACCAGTATATGCAATATTACATTGTGATATAAGTCAGTAATGTTAGTGATTACCATCGAGTATTTAGACCCGAGCCGTGGCGAGGGTCTTAAGAAAGCCAAGAACGGTAATCATTAATTATTCACGTGTGTCATACGACGTTTTTCAATACACTTGTGAAGAAAACAACAGTAAAACTAGTAAATTTTTCTGTGACATGGCGGTAAAAATCTGTTTTCTTAGGCGAGCGCATCATTTTTTTTATTTACCCCTAGAGGAAGGCTAAGGTATTTTGATCATACTGCCTAGTCTTACGTTTATGTTTTCTTGCGTGAAGAGTTTTTACGATTATCGTAAAAACTTTCGTAATGACAATAGAATACGAATGTAACATTTTCTAACGATTTTGTAGTATTTCATTTTATTTAATTAATACAGCCACTGAACTTCAATGGAATAAAAAAATCACGCCAAAAATTGCGCGCAACTTAAAATGGCGGCCATAGACAACAAAAAAAAACAACAAATTTTATTTGAATGTACGATTTATTTACTAAATGTTTTTTATTAAATAAATCGTTTGTACAAGTTAAATTTGTGCATTTTAACTTTGGATGAAATAAGTAAATAAGACACTAATTTATATACTATTGAAAGCAATAAGTTAATGGGAATTTTATTCGAATTCAAAATTTGTTTTGCAAACAAAGAGGTTGAACAAAAAGGTTTTAACTACATTATAGCACTAGTGCGTAATGGTAATCAAAATGTCACAGTTTAGTAACGAGTGCCATTATATACCTAAGTGCAGAGCAATAAGAGCCACTTTCTGAGCAAGTGTGTTAAAAATGAACTTATTTCATTTGATTTGATAGAAGTTTTTTGATTATTTCCCACATCATAACCTTAAAAGCTTTGACCTTGTATCTACTTATATATTTATATTAAACCTTTCCGACTGGCCAGAAAAACTGCCCAATCCGTACATATAGCTCGTCTTTAGTGGGTCCAGTTTATTGGCAATAAATGCACAAGCCCACTTAAGGAACAGGTCAGAGCAGGGAATGGACTGTGGTACAAGTTATAAGAGATAAGCTCTGCTCTATAATAAGCATAATCAGCCTTTCAATGTTCCCACTGCTGGGACTTAGGCCTCCTCTCTAGGAGACGGAATGGGCCGTAATCCACCACGCGGGCCCAGTGCGGGTTGGTGAATGTCACATGTCTTCGAATTTTTGGTTCTAGGATATGGCGGTTTCCTCGCGATGTTTTCCTTCATCGTTTTGAGAGCAGTGGTGATGAAATAAATTACATAGTAATGCGCCTTGCTGGGTTTGAACCCGCGACCTACAACTCTAGTCGGAGCCGTTACCATTCGCCCACCACTGCTCTCTGCAGCTCTGCTCTATTATCTGAAAAATTAAAACCCTTTAAGTCGGTTGTATGTTGTTATCCCTTTGTGGTTTTATAATAAATTTTATCTTACTCTATCTGACTCTGCCTGAATCTGTCTGACTCTATCTGATACTTTCTGACTCTTTCTGTCTCCTTTCTGACCCTTTTTGACTCTTTCTGATTGTTTGCGACTCTTCTGACTCTACTTGACACAATATTTTAGGTTCAAAAGCCGGTAGTGGCCGGTTTGGTTAGTTAATGTAAAAGTTTTTGTTACTATTTTGGTGTACAATAAAGTTTACTCTATTCTATTCAGGAGGATCTATAGAAAACAGTGCGGAGGTATTTAATTATTATTTTTAAAATATGCTAATGATTTTTGGTTTTGTAAAGGTTTATAATAGGTCTTCTGGCAGTTTTTTTTTTGATGTGGTTTTATTAACAAATAACTTCTCCCGCTCTGGGTAGTGTGAGAGGAAGTATCAGACTTACACTGACTAAAAACCACATAATTATGTTTCTACAGTTGCCAATTTTGTACGGGCACGCTCGGCGCATTCTATACGTTCTTTTTTACTTTGCGTTTGTTGCCGTTGTGCTGTGTCTGTCCCAAATAAAAGAATTTTTATTCTATTCCATTCTATTATTTGGAACATTCCCGCAGAACCCTACCATTTGGTAGGTTCCACGATATCTCTTACACCTTGGACCGTCTCGATTCTAATAAATTAGTGCAGCAACCCCCTGACCGGCACTTAAAGGCAGACTTACGGTTATAGTACACTTAGCAAATGCTTGGATCCGACCTTTTTCCAAAAAAATAGACACTTACTTACACGGTCTTAAGGTTCAAAATACATGTGTTGTTTTGTGTAATTATTTTGACATTTGACGTAGGCTTTTAGCTGTATCTGGAGATTGTCGTGATCATATTTTATGGTTGTTATTTTTTGCGGGATTATTTTATATATTTTTCATTGCAAAGGATCTCTCTACGTCAACTGAGGTAAGGTTAACTTTATAAACTTTCCTCCTCGTAATTAATGCAGGAAGAATATTTTTCTGCTATATTTCTGAGAGTGTCATACAAAAAATCTGCTCTTTAAAATTAATCTTGGGATCCGAGGCATATCCACTTTATTCTTTCAACATCAATTCTTTCTCGACATCAGTATAAGTACATGAATAACTCTACCTAATTCCGACATCTGGTGATGATGACCCACCTCAAAAAAACAAAATTATGATAAATAAAAAGCAACTAAGGTTTATATACCTCATAATATGATTTAAAAGAGTGGAGTTCCTTGCACGTCCTTCTCCATAGAGATCTACATCTATCTATCTATAGATCGCTTTGGAACGTGCAATTTAGCTTCATTTTATTTTTTTGAATGTCCGTCATTTTGACAATTCAAAAGTGCCTTTATGTGATCTATTTGAATTAAACATTTATGAATTTTGATTTCATAAGTATTATTTATTTGTAGAATATTATTATAACATAACATAATCAGCGTTGTAATGTTCCCACTGCTGGGACTCAGGCCTACTCTCTAGGAGAGGGAATGGACCGTTATCCGTTGGCCCAGTGTGGGTTGGTGGATGTAACATGTCTTCGAATGCTTGGCTTTAAGATATGCCGGTTTTCTCACGCTGGTTCTTGCACCGTTTTGAGAGAAGCTACCCTAGCCAAGTTACGACCATTTCATTTCGATCCTCTTGCAGCGAACGCCTCCACTAGGCCACGCCTCCGATTCCTATGTTCTGACGTTATTATAACGCTCAGTCACGTTGTCAGTGGGGGGCAGTGGTGATAAAATTAATTACACAAAATTTAACGGCTGTATCGGTACACGCAATGGAACTCATAAGTTGGCGTCAATATGACTAGACTTCCACTCCTCCTATGTAACCGACAATCTAACAAAATCCACAACACAGTTGCTATCAGTTTTCCAAGACCATTTTCAACTTTTTCTGTAGTTAAACAAAAACATAGCAATCATGAATGCTGTGCCTATGAAAACGGCAATTGAAAGGAGACAATTGCGACCGGGAAATGAGCGAATGCAGTGAGAGAGCAAAAAGGAAAGCTGGAGAGCGACAAGCTGGAGGGAGTGTAGGGTTGGTGACTGAAAGAAAGAAAGGCAAAACAGTTTATTCACGCGAAATGACGCAATCTTAAAACTAGATAACAAACATAATCAATTGATAGGGAAGATATGCGTCACATCCGCGCAAAACGACCGAACGCTCAGCATAAAGCTGCGGCCTCACGCATAATGACTATGCTATATAGGGTCCCTTGTTATTCGTTTTGAAGGTAAATTCTTGTTTTCAATCAATCAAATCAAATCAAAAAATGTTTATTCATCTCCACAAATTACACTTCAAACATCAAATATATTATTTGGCAGAAAAACGTAAGCACTTAAATAGATGAATTTGTAATTTGTGGGAGGTCTGAAGTCTAAACTATGCCTAAACCTGTATCTTAGAACTCCATGTCCCCATCATCAAAAACTTAACTATTTACGAGATTATGTTTTGTAACATAATCTCGTAATAGGTCAAAGCATTTATTTCAATTACAGTTTAATTTAATTAAAAGGAACTTTTTGATTGACTTCAAATAAAGGGGGCATTATCAAAGATATCTGATTTTTTTTTCTAACTTTTTCAGCGATATAAAAATCTAAACCAATTTTGTTGATCAAAAAATAATGAAAAAAGTCACTGGCTTCCAAAATTAAAGATATTTAGTTTTTTTTTTTTCGTTGATTCGATCACGCATCGCTACAAAAAAAAAATATACAGTCGATTTTATATAATTTTTAAATATTTGAAATTTACTAAATTAAAATAGTACTAAAATGTACGAATTGGCAACCCTAAGCTGACAGGGCGAAATATTGCAGGACGCATTCACACTGACATTGATTGGTTTTTGGGCTTTCCACGATCGAGTCTGAGAATTACTCGACGTATCGACTTTTTGTTTCAATGCGTATCCAATTGGGTATTGCGGAGTTGAAGGAAGTGGTCTTTTATAATAATAATATTTCACAACTATCACACAACGCCGTCTAGTCCCAAGCTAAGCAGAGCTTGTGCTATGAGTACTAGATAACTGATAAACATACTTATATATTTATAAATACATACACATTATAGATAAAAAAGGTTGACAAGTAGAGAATGCCTTGTTGCATTAAGTCCGCCTATATACCACTACTGTACATGAAGTTTAAATAAATAAAAAATAAAATAAATTACGCCCAGACACAGACCAATCGATGGTGCTCATCACACAAACATTTGTCCTGGGTGGGAATCGAACCTACGACTTCCAGCATAGCAGTCAGGACTACTAACCGCTATACGAACAGGCCAATCGTTTTGAAAGGTAACTCTTTAAAAAGTGCGCTTCTTTTCTGTCTCCTAAACTTCACATGGCTCTAGAACTCAAAAGGCAAATGATGGAACTAAAGTAGGTTTTAGTCAGTAAAAGTCCGACATGCCACACACTCACAATGGAGTTAGACTCTTTTGAGAACGGGAGAAGTGATAATAATTTCTCACCTCTACAAAATTAATAAAAAAGCCTGACGTATCGACTTTTTGTTCCGAAGCGTATCCTGGGTGGGCTATTTGTATTACGAAGTCCAGGAAAGTTAAAAAATTAAAAAAAAATTCAGAAACTAGCTGACTCGGCGAACTTCGTACCGCCTAATAATGTGATAAATGAAGAACCGCTCGACCGATTTTGTGCAAACTTCACATAAACCATCTACTAAATAGTCCGAACAAAGCCTAAACATTTGGTTTGGATAGGTGAACCCGTTCTTGAGTTATACAATTACAACGAAAAGTGGCATTGATTTTTATATATATAGAATTTTAAAAAATACAGCTTTTTGTTCACCTGGTCTGCGGTTTCACACCTAGTATTGCCTATGGTAAATTAATCTTAAAAATTTCGAAAGTATGAATCATTAAAATAATCTTCAGAATTTCCAGACATTATTGGGTAATGTCTGGAAAATCTAAAAATAAAAAAATAAAAAAGAAATAACAAAAAATATGTACCTCTTTTAATAATATATACCTCTTTTTTTTTAATATATACCTCTTTTAATTTTTTTACTTATTTACCATTAATAACACATGGAAAAATAAAATTCAACTTCTTTCTAAATAAAACAAGGGCCCTAAGTATTTACTACAACAAATAAAGTATGAGAAAAAATAATAACACAGGCACACGCATTAACATAAATATACAAAAAAGATAAATCTCTAGAAAAACCGGTCAAGTGCGAGATGGACTCGCGCACCGAGGGTTCCGTAGAAAGTTACATAACTATGTAAATGGTTATTCTTATAAACTTTACTGAATCGTAAAAAAAATGTGATGAAACTACCAGTTTTATTTTTCCTTTACTTGAGTTAAGAATGAATGGGTTACTTCTAGGCAAGGGTGCTTCGTCTTCGGTCACATCATCACTTACCATCAGCCAGTTTAATTTTTTCAGTGCTCTAATGGATAACAGACGTGAGCATTTAATACTAATTATTTAAGCTTGATACCACTACGCGTTCCTAAGAAAAAGAGTCTTGATAGATAAACAAACGGACAAAGTCCTGAGTTTGTTTTGGTGTTTTTTCTTAGGGTAGTCAGCTAGGAATCACCGGCCTCAAGTTTAAATTGACGTATAAAAGTGTTTCTTTTTTTAAACCTATTTGCAAAATAAATATCACTTGTTGACGGACAACAAAGTTCTATAAGGGTTCCGTTTTTGCCAACTAATGTTAAGGAACCCTAAAAATGTGCCATATTCTAAATTTAGCCATCATTTTAGTCCAGAGATTTGGACTTAAACGTGGTAAATGTTTCTTCAGAAATGATAGGGTTTTTAGCGCAAAGAATTATGAAAGCCATTAATTTTACTTAAGACTTTGTACTTGAAGATTCGCGAAGAATTTATCGTCAATGCCCTAAATAAATTTATATATTTTTAGACTTTTGTAGAAATATGGTGACTTATTTTTGGTGAAAGCTCGGTAATGAGCATTTTCCTGGTTGGTAGAATTAATTCACGCTCTTAGATGCCTCTAATCATAACACTAATCTATACTTATAATAAATCTGTACAAGTGAAAATTATGTACATTGAAAATATAAAAAAAATAAATGGCAGCGGGTGTTACTAGACCAACACCGAACTCAAAAATGTGATTAAAAAAATTTTTGTCTGTTGGTCTGTCGGTCTGTCTGTCTGTTTGTTCAGGCATCACGCAAAAACTACCGTTTCGATTACGATGAAACTTGGTACAATTATTCTTCAATATCCTAGGCACCACACTGGGTACTTTTTATCCCGGAAAAGTATATACAATAAAAACAAACTTAATTTTGCGGTTCGATCCCTAGACCCGATTACTGTACCAACCGCAAATAATAAGTTTGTCGTAGGTTACGTCACCCGCAGTGGAGTTCACTAATATTTGGTCTTAAGATACAATATCGCTCGCCATACAATTCAATGGACTATCTTACACGACGAAGATAATAAATAATATTTCATATTTTCATATCTCAAAAAACCTAATAAAACCATTTTCGACTTCTACGTGGACGAAGTCGCGGGCAAAAGCTAGTAGTAAATAGTTATCCTTCACGATTTAAAAAATTGCAATCTTTGTATTTAAATCAACACAAACAACATTTTGCAACTTTATAATTATGTGTTATTGAAATAATCCTATTATAATAATCAAAATCAATTATTTTCTAAAATGCCAGACAATTTTGCTGTCAAAATTATGTGTAATTGTTTTTTCTTTTTTTTAGAAGTTTTAAATTTTCTATGTTAATTAATGTAAATGGGTGTACCGTTTTAATTAACTATAAATAAAATAAAAAAAATAAAAATAAATTGTTGATCGGAACTTAATTTTTTTTTCATGTCAGTGCAGTCCTTCATTCTTATAGTTTTCCCTTTGTAAGGTGAGTCTCAAATTTGGTACTTTTTGTAGGTGTGTCGTCGTTCAACCAACTTTAGAACCACTGATCTTAACGATAATTTATTTTTGTATTCCAAAGCATACAAAACCTCATTGTTCTCTGAATTTCTGCGTATGCCGAAGGGTCTTATAGGTTACCTGCAAACAACAAAAGACTATATATTAGTATCAAAGTTACTCTAAACTGTTAAATTATATTAGAAACCATTGTTGATTTGTGTTCCAATCGATCAAGTGTGGTAATTTAATAGGATTAAATGTAAAGAACTAAAAAAACACGTGTATTAAAATTCAACATCTTGTAATATTCAAGTAAATACAGAAATTAAATTAAATAGGGCCATTAAAATCTAAATGAGACGTTGATGGCGACGTCTTGGGCTCGGCCCGGACGGTTATTGGACGGTCAGACGGCGAGCTACCCTATGCTCGCCGTCCGCAAGCCCGCGCTTACGGTGGCTGGAAATTGGGTTCGGGATCCCGTAAGCTAGGGCGCGAGAGCCGCTCTATAGCTAAATGTATATGTATGTATTTAGAAATATATAAGTATGTTTATCAGTTGTCTAGTACTCATAACACAAGCTCGGTTTAGCTTGAAACTGGACAGCGTTGTTTGATAGTTGTGGAATATTATTATCTCTTTATTTTTATTATTTACACGTAATTTACATTTTAAATATTTCTTAAAAAAAATCCCGCATCTTGGTTTTTAGAATTCACCGCACGATTAGAACATACACAACAGCCTGAAATCTTCTATGTGGCAAATGCTCGAACCAACTCAGACAACACTTTCCTCTTAACTGTTCTTTCATCAATCAACTATTTGATAGTACTAGGTAATTTTAAGCAGGAAAAAACAGGGCAAGTGCGAGTCAGAATTGCGCACTGAGGGTCTCGTATAAACTTACCTATGAAAACACTTCGATTCCCGAATTGAGTTACCTACGAAGATTTTTCCGAACCGCAAAAAAAAATTTTTTTTTTTGACATGTCTATCAATTTAAGTTTTCAGATTTGCTTCATGCCAAATTTCAGGATTCTAGGTCAACGGGAAGTACCTACCCTATGAATTTTAATTCCCTTGAGAATGTTGAAATATACGATTTTTTGCGACATAAACGTCTGTATCTTTTTTTTTCGTTGACTCAGAAGTTTAATTTTTTTACAGCTTCAAGGAAACGCAAATTAGAGTATATGAATTTAATATCAAACTCGATATCTCCACGCGTTCCTGATTTAAAAGATCTTGACAGGCAGACGGACAACAAAGTGATCCTATAAGGGTTCCAGTTTTTCTTTTTAAGGTACGGCACCCTAAAAAGTAAGTACCTACCATAAAAGTTTCAGTAAATAATGATATTACAATGCCATCGAAAACTCATTGAACGAAAAAACAACGGAAAACGGCAAAACATATTACACAGTTCAACAAAAGACAAGCGACACAAAAAAAGAGGACTGGCCAAAAGGAAGAAATTGAAACCGAATTTCCCGTTAAGGCAGAAAAAGAATAAAAACATCAGATACGCCACTAAAGAGTTCCGACGACGTTCACGTCTGAAACAATTCCGAATTGGTAAAACGGTTTCAGTATGAAATGGAAATAACGGAGGCAAGTTCTGGCTTCACGATTTTCTAGACTAGAAAAGAGAAACGATATTCGTTTAAGCGTAAATTCGCTTTAAAGGACCCATTTTTGTTTTGTCCAGGAATTAACTGTTTAGTTTTGAATGAGTAGTAAAATATTATGTCTTTTGAGAGCGATATAACTTCGCCACTTAAACTGGTGAGTCATTCATTATTGTAGTAAACTAGCTCTAGCCTGCGGCTTCGACTGCGTTAATATAGAAAATATATCTTTATCACACATTGATATACCCTCTGTCGCCCAGACGGCCGGTGACCATGTATTTTTGCGGACAACCAGGCAACATAACAAGGTTATAACTTTGTGATTTTTCATGATACAGTTATGAAATTTTGTACGCAGATTCTTTACATGAAAATATTAGACACGTGTTTCGGGTTTCGCATATACTAAAACTATTGTTGTATATTGTTGTTTTCAAACATTACCCCACACTAGAACTTACGCCTGTACCGTGGGTATGTTTACAGATATATAGAATCACATACACAAAACATCTAGACTCGGAATCACAATTATATTTCAAATAACATAGAACCTGAGACTGCAAAATGCGAAAAAACTTAAAAAAAAATGAATTTCGAACTTTAAACGACTTTATCAACTTGAAAAAAATCCCTACTTATTAAAACCCTACAGTATTGTCACTACAAATTGAAAAACCTATTCAAAGTAGAAAGTCAAGGCAATTAAATTCGAAACGAATTCGTTCAAAAGTAGCAAGGCTGCACATTTCCTGCAAAATGGCGCCCATGCACACTAACATTTCTTTGTTCGATAGGGTTTTCAGAAAAAGTTTTCAAAGGCTACCCGTTGAACACTCGTAACTGCACACTGGGAAGTTGGCTTGGTCATTTTTGGAGCACCTTTTTAATCTTGCGAGGCGCAGTCTATTGTGAATTGCTCTTAAATTTTCACCATTTTGTGTACGGTGCTGCTAAATGAACTTGGCTAGGAAAAGTCGTTGAGGTGTATGATGTGTACCGAGGTACAGTTCAAAGATTGGCTTGCTTATAGCCATACTGATCGTTGACTATCGATGTGAGATTTTCAATTCAAAGTACTTTTTTGTCGACTCTAAAATGTAAAGATTTTAGAGTTATTATTTAAACGACCAGTCACTAAACTTTGCATACTACCTGTCGCTCAGTAATAATTTTTATGCATGTTATTTTTGTTAGAATTGTAAAAGATTACATTTTTTGTTTTTATTTTTGTAGTTACCGTAGTTAATGTTGATGTTATCTGTTTTTTTTAATCGAAGTGTATTTGTTTTTTAACCACCATAATTTACTTACCATAATTATAAATTTTATACAGTCCATTTTGTCAAATTAGATCGGTTCATGGTGGTCGGAAATAATGAACATTCTGTCCATGGTGATCGGAATGTATAATTTTGTATATTTATTCATGAAACCATAGTAAAGTAGTGTTCATTTTTGTTACTAGATGGCGTTGTTAGATGAGCTCACTTTTCTACATCTCGCTTTGGTTTTGTTACAAAGCTTTCATAGGGTCTCAACCGAATTATGATTAAACGTCTTCGTCTTAGTAACATTGGTTTTATTCATCGGTAGCCATTCGTAAATCTTTGAAAGTCGTAGCAGGTAGTCAGACACCAGAAAGCCTGACCATCAGTCTATCCAAGGAGTATAATGTTGCCCAGAAACTGGGTTCTGGAGGTCTGATTGGTGTTCACTCTCATTTTTTCACAATAACGTTATTTATTTATATGTATGTATCTAAGTACGGAGTGGCAACGGCGTAGCAAAAGCAAAAGCAGCGATGGAAGGCTTCCTACAAGCTGGACCGATAACCTGGTGGGTGTTGCAGGAATCCAATTGATGCGAGACGCACAGAACCGCTCATTGTGGTGACAGTGACACTTGGGGGAAGCCGATGTCCATAAGTCAAGTGGACATCTTTCGGCTAAAATGATGATGATCTATTTATTATTGTCCTTATTTCTTTTCTGCCCCCCTAACCAAGTTACGATCGTTTAGTTTGCGTCGAACGCCTCGAGTAGGCCACGCCTCCTATTTCTTTGTTCTAACCACGTGACTGAGCGTTGAGATGATGTCAGAACAAAGGAGTCGGAGGCGTGGCCAACTCGAGGCGTTAGACGCAAACGAAACGATCGTAACTTGGCGAGGGAGGCTGTTAGGCTTTCTATTGAATTACACCAGTCATGTTATGTTTCTGCCTGACTCCTTAGAGTATACCTTAGTATACTGATAGAAAATGCCTAAAGCATTAAGTCCACCTTTGTACAGTGTTTTTATTAGTGCGTATGGTTTTAATAAAAAATAAATTTACCCATGTTTCTCGTGGTGATTTTTTGAACTTATATCTTTCTTATAACTCATGTTTGTTTTACGTTAACGCGATCAACACGTTCATGACGTTCGGTGCTCTGATTGGCTCGCTCTGAGCTCTTCACCAATCACAGAAATAACTCGCACTCAGTGCACAGATCCTCATACAAAAAAACCGGGCAAGTGCGAGTCGGAATCGCGCACTGAGGGTTCCGTATAAACTTACTTATGAAAACAGAACAATTCCCGAATTGAATTACGAAGATTTTACCGAATCGCAATTTTTTTTTTGTGTGACGTAACGACAAATTTACAGTTTTTCAGATTTTTTTCTATACTTGTGCTATCAGCCCTTGCTTCATACCAAATTTCAGGATTCTGGGTCAACGGGAAGTACCCTATGAATATTGATTCCCTTGAGAATGTTTTTTTTTTTTTTTTTTTTTAATTGATATAAACCAGTGCTTGACTGCGATCCCACCTGATGGTAAGTGGAGATGCAATCATTGATGGTCAGGCGCACTAGTTTATTAAGAGCCTATTCACTCTAGCCTTGAAGACACCTATATTATAGTTAGACGGAAAGACCGCAAAATAGATGTCGAAATATAGTTTACTAACTAAGAAGTTTGATTTTTTCCCAGCTTCAAGGGACCGCGGACATACATAGGACATATAGGGGGCGTACATGGTTTTAATTTCAATTCGATATCTTCACGCGTTTCCGAGATAAAGGGTCTTGACAGACAGACGGACGGACAACAAAGTGATCTTATAAGGGTTCCATTTTTTTCCTTTTGAGGTACGGAACCCTAAAAACGTAACAAACTTAAAATTATACAAACAATAAATGTCGATATTATAATTTTTTGCGTAAATTCAAATTCAGTCCCAATTATGTCCGTAAATATTAAAGGAAAACCGACCTTACTGACTGCTATCAAAGTCAGAACAATTATCAGAGAAAAATTAACTTTCTAGAAAGTTCCGAAAAATAATGAAGGGTTTTGTGCTCAGTGAAGGGGTTGGTAACATAAATAATTGTTGTCGAACGACTCAAGCCTTTTTAGGGATTAATTTGGAGAAGACCTTGTTTTTTTTCTGGTTTTGATATCGGCCTTGAAAGTTCTTTAGAACATAAAAGTATTTGAGTGGACTTTGCATTATTTTTTGTTTTTTTGAAGACGATGATGCCTCATAATGATTATTATCTATATTAATAATATGAAACTGAAGAGTTTCTGTTTTTATTGGTTTCAACGCGATAACCTCTGGAACGACTAGTTTGAATTAAAAATTATTTTTTTGTTTGATAGGTCATTGTGGCGGCATTTGGGGGAGGCCTATGTCCAACAGTGGACGTCTTTCGGCTGAATTGATGATGATGATGTTGATGAGCCCATTTATCTAAAAATACTAGGTTATGAACAATCACGACCAATAGCTGCAGAGTAATAACCAAAGTCGTAGAACTTTTTTGTGGGAAATCTTTCAATGATTTCTCTCGCTCTCTAGGACGGAACAGGAGGTCGTTTCAGACTAAGAAACTCATCCTGACTAAAACCCACTCCAATGTTCCTTCTTTGCCTTGCGACCCAGGACCCCGGGGGTCACATTTTCACCCATTGGATTCACCCACTGGGTATAGGCACAGACGCGTGTCTCCAACGGATAACACTCGAACTCGCATTGAGCTGAATTGAGCTGAGATATCGTGTCCGTGAGCGGTGTCTATGTGTGCGTTGCTCGAGCGCGCTTTTTATATAGATTGATTTCTGTACCCATCTATTTTGTGGTATATGCCTCCCCTATGCGGGGGACAGCAAGTTTATGTGATACAAAAAGAATTCAGTACGAACACAATGACCAACAAGGACCGACGACCTGGTGAGAGTCGCGGGAGTGCGGTGGATGCGAGACGCACAGGATCGGTCGTTGTGGCGTCGCTTGGGGCAGGCCTATGTCCAGCAGTGGACTTCTTTCGGCTGAAATGATGATGATGATGTTGACGTACACAATAAATAAAAACTCTCAACTGCACAGCTGTCTATCTTTTAGATAAAGGAAATATATTTCAAAAGCCAACACGCCAGCTGACTACCATATTGTTCCGTCCATAACACGTAGTTTAATTTGCAGATTTAAAACTTTTCAAAACCGGCTCCATTCAGTCAGTTTCCACGAATTTATATAAAAGGGAACACTAGGTGTAGGTACCTAGTGTTCGCTCCAACTTCTCGTTTTTACTATTAAATAGAGTTTGGACGGGGTTAATGCTAGTCCAACGATATTTTGACGTGAAGTTAAACTTTTTTTACCCATTTGACTTATGTCAAAGAGGAACTCTCGGTATTAAACGAAATAAACAAGAACGTGTATCAAAGTTAGTTATGGGGGCGGAATGTGCAAGTTATGTTTTTTAATGTTGCAAAATACTGTGTACAGGGTCATAAGTTACCGTGGCCCTGGAACGCAAAGGGCAACTGAAGGAACAGAGGTAGTTCTCTCTCTCGCTCCGCTCAGTGTGGGAACATATATTTGGTGACTTTCTATGCAAAAAATGTGCAGATTACGAGTCACATTATTGTTTTTATAACTATGACATATCGCAGGACAGCGACGAATTATATTTCTTAAGGTGTGATCATTTTAATTTCGCAAGTCTTTGGTCTTTGGTCGGGTTTTACATATTTGTTATTTAATACCGACTCGACAAGTTCTATAAGTACCTATAAGTTTGTTATTAAAATCTTTTATATCCAGTGTGCATCTGTCGGCTATAACAGGAGACAGTGGCCTCCAATTTAGACAGGGGTCTTTTTTGAAGCCAGATGAAAATTAAGAATTTCTTATGTGACGCTTAACACCAAAGAGGTCAGAGAGTGTACCAAAGTTCATAAAGACATTATTTAAAAAAAAAACTTGGCAAGTGCGAGTCAGAGCCCTGAGGGTTCCGTACAAATTTACCTATGTAAATAGTTAAATTCCCGAACGGAGTCTCGAAATTTTTTCCGAATCGCAAAGAAGTTTTGTTTTTGTGACGAAACAACAAATTCACTGTTTTCAGATTTATTCCTACATCTGTGCTATAAAACCATGCTTCATGCCAAATTTCATGATACTGGGTCAACGGGAAGTAACCTATGAATTTTGATTCTCTTGAGAGTGTCGAAACATACGTTTTTTGTGACATAAACGGCCGTATCTTTTTCATTCGTTAACTTAGAAGTTTGATTTTTTCACAGCTTTAAGGGACCACAGATTTGAGTATATGGTTTTAATTTCGACTCGATACCTCCACACATTTCCGAGATAAAGAGTCTTGACAGACTGACAGACAGGCAGACAACAAAGTGATCCTATAACGGTTCCGTTTTTTTCTTTTGAGGTACGGAACCCTAAAAACACTATGAGCACAGCTCGTAGCCCTCAAAATGGTCGAAATTAATCCTCCACCACAGCCTATTTCCACAGTCTAGACAACTTAAAGCACTTTCCCACACAGCAAACATTCTGTCTAATGAAGGTATTCGCCAAGAACTCAATATAAATGTAAAATACCTCCTAAGGGTGGCACAAAGACGATTCTAGAGACAAATTGTCAATCAGCAGGTGAGTTTAAATGTCCATTACGTGGCCTGTCAATCTCAGACAGGGTTTGACGTAAGAAATTGAGTAGAAACTTCTTGAGGGCGATGTGGGGTGAATTTATCGCTTAGGCTAGTTTGGGAGTTAATGAAAAACTTTGTTGAAGGTCTGCGCTATTTTGGATCTGTATTATTTTTTTTTCATGTGGAAAATTATCAAATACGTCTTCCAGCTCTGGGTAGAGTGAGAGAAGATATTCAAAACTCATCGTGTTGTTTCAGTAGGCATTTGCGTTTCAGGGTCACGGTAACCCTTTCGAAAAATCTTGCTATACCCGGTGTTATGTCCTGAATGTGTTACTGGAGAGGCTTATGCTTTGTTGAAATAAAGCTGAACCGCTTTCTGTCCTTCAAATCATGAAAAGAATAGTTGATTACAAATAGTTTTTATTATATTAGGTTACTTTAGTTAACCCCCTCCCCCCCCCCAGCTCCCTAGAAGGTGGACCGATGACCTGGTGAAGGTTGCGGAAATCCGATGGATGCGAGACGCACAGGACCGTTCTTTGTGACAACATTTGGGGAGGCCTATGACCAGCAGTGGACGTCTATCGGCTGAAATGATGATGATGACTTTAGTTTACGGATTTACATATTTACTCCTCTTTTCTTTTGTACACAATTATCTACATTTCGTTTACTCTCTCCTTATGCACGTCTTTTGGAAGTTTGCCTGCTGCGGTCTTCCCGTCCAACTATAATTTAGGTGTCTTCAAGGCTAGAGTGAATAGGCTCTTAATAAACTAGTGCGCCTGACCATCAATGATTGCATCTCCGCTTACCATCAGGTGGGATCGCAGTCAAGCACTGGTTTATATCAATTAAAAAAAAAAAAAGTTTTTTTTATTTATTTATAATGTATTAACTATAACTGTTTCCGTGTGTGAACATAATTAATAAAATAAATAATCAAAATATCTTTCTGCAATTTCTGTAAGCCATTTGCTGTTCAAGCAAAAAGTAAATAAGTGTATTTTTTTTTTATGAAACTATTTTAACAAGTTTCTCTTAGCACATTTATTTTCTTCAAGTTTATCACTACTAAATAAAAACTGTGGTTTCGGTACAGATTGGTCCTTAGAGCCAAGTAAGCAATTTCCATCTGACCAACTTAACTATTTTCTCTAAGACTTGTAAAAGAATTTTCTTTGAGTACTAAATGCTTATTTTCTTTGTAAAAGGAAAAGAAAATCTTTTTCAAAGTAAAGGTAACAAGTTACCATCAAAGAATTAGCTACAGGTCCCGCCATCTTGCGAATGTATTTTATTTTTATATTACAAACTGTACCATTTCTCTATTCTAGCATTTGATGTAGTTTTTCAATAAGTATAATAAAAATAGTCCACAACTTTGACACAACGCCATCTAGCATAAGCATCAGCCTTTTAATATTCCCACTGCTGGGACTCAGGCCTCCTTTCTAGAAGAGGGTATGGGCCGTAATCCACCACGCGGGCCCAGTGCGGGTTGGTGGATGTCACATGTCTTCGATTTTTTTGGTTCTAGGACATGCCGGTTTCCTCACAATGTTTTCCTTCACCGTTTTGAGGGCAGTGGTGATGAAATAAATTACACAAAGTATTGCGACTAGCGGGGTTTGAACCCGCGACCTGCAACTCGAAGTCAGGGCCGTTACCATTCGGACACCACTGCTCCCAACACCATCTAATCAAAAACTGAGCAGAGGTTGTGGTATGAGTACTAGATAACTGATAAAAATACTTAAACATAAATTCAGTCAAAAAAGTATCGGGAATGGATGATTTGTTTATGGTTCCAAATTCAAATTTTTGTTTTTTTGTAGTTGTTAGATTGCCACAACTGATTTCCATTTTGGCGCGGAGTTTGAGTTGCATCTGTTATTTATATTAAATACAGTGCTGGTTTTAGTAATATCATATATAGTGTGTATTGCGAATTTCATAATGGACAAAAATATCGAACAAAGAGTTTGTCTTAAATTTTGCATCGCCAATGGAATTTCGTGTTCGGAGTCACTGAAAATGTTACAGAAGGCTTACGGTGAATCGACTTTATCAAAAACTCGTGCTTATGAGTGGTTCAAAGCGTTCAAAAGCGGTCGAGATGTGATGGAAGATTTGCCTCGCTCTGGTAGGCCGTCAACGTCTGCAACTGAAGTTGACATCGCAATAGTGAAGAAAATAGTGACTGAAAATCCCCATTCAACTCTGAGAGAGATAGCCGCCGAACTTTCTATATCTCACGAGTCGATCCGTACCATTTTAACTAATCATTTGGGTATGAAACATGTTGCTGCTCGGCTAGTCCCAAAAGATCTGAATTTTCTCCAAAAACTCAATCGCATGAAAGTCGCTGAGGACATGCTAGAACGAGTCAGTTCGGACCCAACATTCATGAAACGCATTGTTACTGGTGACGAGACGTGGGTTTACGAGTTTGACATGCAAACTAGTCAACAAGCTTCGGAGTGGCGCCTTCCAACTGAACCGAAACCGAAAAAACCACGCCAAAGTCGATCAAAAGTCAAAGTCATGTTGACTGTTTTCTTTGACTATCGCGGTGTTGTGCACTCTGATTTTTTACCGGAAGGTCTAACGGTAAATAAAGAATATTATTTGAGCGTTATGCGGCGTTTAAGAGAGCGAATTCGACGAAAAAGGCCAGATTTGTGGAAAGAAAATTCTTGGATTTTGCACCACGACAATGCGCCTTCGCACAAGGCTATCATTGTGAACGAATTTTTGACCAAACACTCAACAAATACCATCCAGCAACCACCATATTCACCAGATATGGCTCCTGCTGACTTTTTTCTTTTTCCTAAACTCAAATTACCACTTCGTGGCACCCGTTTTCAATCGATAGAAGACATAAAGGAGAATTCGCGGCGAGAACTGAACTCAATTCCGGAAGCAGCGTTTAAAAAATGTTTTGATGAATGGATTATTCGTTGGCGCAAGTGTATCGTTTCTAAAGGAGCATACTTTGAAGGTGATAAAATAAATTTGGATGAATAACAGACATTTTGTGTATTATTGATCTTTTCCCGGTACTTTCTTGACAGAGTAGTATAACTCTAAATACTAAATACGTGTAATTATTATATATAAATTACACCCGAACACAGAACAAATGATCACGCTCATCACACAAACATTTGCCTTGGGTGGGAATCGAACCCACGACCTCCGGCATAGAAGTCAGGGCCACTAATCACTAGACCAACAAGCCAGTCAAAAAAATTGTTCGTTTATAATTAACTAGCTTCTGCCAGCGGCTTCGCCCGCGTGAAAGTACCTACTTTCACGAAGAAACCTTTCTTCTAACAAACTTTGGTAGATATTTATAAGATCTACAATTAATTAGAACATTTTATGGTTCTATATTTTATAGTTTAGGCAGCGTACGCAAAATAAGTAACTTTTCTGGTTGATTTTTTACACCTTGTGTCCGAAAAACTCAAATATCTTACGGAACCCTATTTTTTTCCAAAATAAAATATAGCCTATGTTACTCGTGGATAATGTAGCTTTCGAATGGTGAAAGAATTTTTAAAATCGGTCAAGTAGTTTTTGAGCCTATTCATTACAAACAAACAAAGTTTTCCTCTTTATAATATTAGTGTAGATAAGTTGTGCACTCGGTTAAAAAAAACCGCACCACACTTAAAAAAGTTATTGACACGGAACCAGATCAAATCATTCATGAAATCTTAAATCAACTGAAAATCTTTTTATTTCACATAGACCTACATCATCACCATCATCTTCCTGCCCTAATCCCGTCTCGTCTTATTTGGGGTCAATACGTCTTTTTCTTCCATTCTGCCCTGTCACTCGTCATGCTATCACAAACTCCCTTTTCTTTCATATCACACTCCATACTCAATCAATCAATCCATATTCATCTCTTCTTTGGCTTCTCTCTCCTTCTCCATCCATCCACATGTATATCTCTGCATTTCAACCCTCCTCTTTACATGACCATGCCAAGATAAACGATGGCCCTATTTCATATAGGCCTACATGGGCATTTATAAAACGTCAGAAGCTATTGCACGGTTTGAATTGGTCGTTTCCTAAGGAGAAGAATTGGCGAGAAATTGCATGGTTGCTAGTTATAAAAAAAAAATTAACCTCACGGACAGCGTTGTTGTCTTTTACAATACAAAAGGCGAATATTTGTATGTATGTACCACTCCCTCCCGCTCAAACGTTTCATTGGATTTGGATAAAATTTGGCACATTGTTAGACCATGGTCAAAGTCAAAGTCAAAAGTTTTTTTATTTCACATAGGCCTACATCGGCACTTATAAAACGTCAGAAGCTAGTGCACGGTTCCAAATTGGTCGTTTCCTATGGAGAAGAACCGGCAAGAAACTCCATGGTTACTCTTTTAAAAAAATTGTTGTTCTTACAATATTTTCAAATCACAGTGTAAGTAAATATTATATAAGGACAGAATGAACTGGTCAATATTGTACTAAAAAGTACAATAAAAATAATCATAATAAAAAAAGAGTCGTAATAGGAAGTAGCCTAAGAATTCGCGGAGTCTACAGTGTTTTCACATTCATATCATAAATGTCCTAAAATAGCACATAGGATACTTTTTATCCCAGGAAGCTGCTCGCAGAAGCTCGGAAATGAGAAAAAAACAAAGTTCTAGAAAGACTTTGTTGAAACTCTACAATGGTCAAATACGGGGTTGAAGTTCGACTTTCTTGTATGGGGTTCCCCCTCTAATTTTCATCTTTTTTGTTATTGTAGCCTCTTATTGTTTACGTGACCTGTTAGACTGCCCGTCCGATTATAATTTAGGTATATTCAAGCAAGCATTTAGGTATATTAGTGTATTCACTCTAAATATGGGCTGGTGCTGCAAAATGCCATCTAGCAGCTTTGGACTCAGTGGAAAGGCGTGCGAAGAGGCTAATTGGGGATCCAGATTTGGTTAAGTCCAATCTACAAAGCCTCGAGCACAGGCTCAGGGTAGCCAGCCTATCGGTATTTTACAGGTTACATTTTGGAGAGTGTGCGCGGGAATTACATGACTTGATTCCGCCATCTCCTTTCTACCATCGGACAACCCGACGAACGGCGAGTATCCACCCTTACGTTTTTGAAACTTCAACGGTCCGGACTAAGCATTTCACTTCGTCGTTTATACCGCGTACATCGAAGGACTGGATCAATTTGCCTGCTGCGGTCTTCCAACTATAATTTAGGTGTCTTCGAGGCTAGAGTGAATAGGCTCTTAATAAACTAGTGCGTCTGACCATCAACGATTGCATCACTGCTTACCATCAGGTGGAATCGCAGTCAAGCACTAGTTAATATCATTAAAAAAAACTGACAGACGGACGATTGGACAGCGATGGTTTTGTAATAAGCCCCGTTTGCACTCTTCTGGTAAGTACGGAACCCTAAAAAAGCATCGTCCTTGCGGCGTCTACTAACAGATGGTTGTCTGTTCCGCTACGTTATTGAAACTACGCCATGTTTAAAGATGCACGGGTCGTACTTCTAACCAATAACAGTTGTTAAATTGTTGGAACATGTTTAGACATAATTTAAGCACTTCTACAGCTAATACTACTACTGCATTTAATAAACTGGAATGATGCACCGGTAGTAGTATAATACCGAAAATCGTATGAGCTCTTATGGCATGATGCACTGGTAGGTCTGTGATATCAGGAGATTGAATGAGAATTTCATCATCATCATCATCATTTCAGCCGAAAGACGTCCACTGTTGGACATAGGCCTCCCCCAAATACCGCCACAATGACCGGTCCTGTGCGTCTCGCATCTATCGGATTCCCGCGACCCTCACCAGGTCATCGGTCCACCTTGTGGGAGGCCTTCCAACGCTGCGTCTTGTTGTTGTGTCTTTTCAATCATTTTGTAATGAGAATTTATTAATTATCAAATTTAAAATAATGGACGGCTTCCAGTTGGTTTACTTTTAAGGTGATGGCACGTGAGCACATTCGCGGGAAGTTGGTGTAATCATCACAGCGTTGATTTGTTGGATACGTTTTTCATAATAACATTGTTAATTTGTATGTATGTATCTAAGTATAAATTTATTATTGTTTTTTGATCTAGTTTACCATTATGTTGCACCTACCATGTTATATTTCTGCACCACCCTAAAGTCGACTGGTAGAAAATGCCTAAGGCATTAAGTCCGCCTTCGTACAGTGTTTCTTACTAGTGCAAAAATAATAAAAAAAATAGGTTTTGAGACTGATAAATAAAAAATTTAGATTGTTTTTGATTTTTAGATTGCAATGTGAACAGATTATTTAAAAATATGAGTTACTAGCATCTGCCAGCGGCTTCGCCGGCATAAAAATAAGTGTCTCTGTACAAATTTTGGACCCCCGTTTTATCCCCGTACGAGGTGAATTTTGAGAAACGATCTCTTAGTGCTCGCCTACGTCATAAAAGGAAGCTTTGTGGAAAATTTCAAATCATCAATCATCCTTTAAACAATATGTCATTTGCCTAAAAAATGTTTTTTTTTATTCTTGATAGGTTCGCGCTTGACGTTCGCGGTTGCTATCACACCTGATGGAAAGCGACGATGCGGTCGACGATGGAGCGCGCTTACCTAGAAGTAACCTATTCACTCTTGACTTAAAGATTCCCGGGTTGTAGCTATCAGGAAACACAGATTCCGGCAAGGAATTCCACTCCTTAGCTGTACGCACAATGAATGTGTTTCCAAAACGTTTTGTGCGCATAGGTGGGATGTCCAATTTAAAGAAATTTCAATTTAGCGGGCTATCTTTGAGCATCTTCCATAAGTTTGACTGGCATGTTGGTCTAGTGGTTAGTGATCCTGACTGCTATGCCGGAGGTCGTGGGTTCAATTCCCACCCAGGACAAATGTTTGTGTGATGAGCACGATCATTTGTTCTGTGTCTGGGTGTAATTTATCTATAATATGTATGTATTTAGAAATAATTATATAAGTATGTTTATCAGTTGTCTAGTACTCATAACACAAGCTCTGCACTAGACTGCACAGCTTGGAACTAGACGACGTTGTGTGATAGTTGTGGAATATTATTATTATTATAAGCAAAGATTGGTCCCTATAAGTATATATTTTTCTGTTCAATCTCCAATATCTCCCAAAGTAATAAAGCATTGCAAGTACACACAAACTGCTCATAAGTTCAAAGATCATTTAACTTAATCGATGCTAAAGTTACGACTGGTAAACAAAACAATACGTTTTTGGCCTCCCATATTTTTTTTGCGAGCCATTGAATAATTGACTTATCTCAATATTTTTCTAACTTTGCCCTTTGAACTTAGCTGTTACCGACTTTGCCTTCGCGACATTCGAAAATGATTTCGCGAGAACAGACTACTTATATCCTCTTTTTTTTGTTTAAGGTAGAAAATAATCCTACGACTTCTCTCGCTCTAGAGTGGAGCGAGAGGGCTTATCAGATTTTAACTGACTTAAACTACACATGGTTCTTCAGTTGCCTTTTGCGTTCTAGAACCCTGGATAACCTTTTCAGAAATCAAACCAAGGCTCTAGTGCGCTTACTGTTTCACGCGCGCCTCAAGGAGATGTCAGCAACTATAGGGGCCCAGCAGGGTCGAAGCCTACTGGGGCCAAGGGTCTGATTCTGAAAGGAAGACTCGGCCCGGTACGAAAGGCAAAGAAGGAACAGGAATAGGTTTTTAGTCAGTAAAAGTCTGACACTATCTCCCGCCCCGCCCAAGAGCGGGGGATGTCATAAGATGATTTTCCAACCGAAAAAAAACCTATGCACGACTGGAATGCAATTCGACTTCCTATTTCAAGTTATACCCATGTTATATGTATCATTTCGCATATAATCAGGGTTCCAAATTGGTAATTTTGTATGGGATCTGCCTCTTAAAGGTAGTACTGATTTCACGAGAGAGAAATCGAGGGCAGCAGCTAGTATACAAATAAATAAACATCTACAAACACAAACTTTCATATTTATCAGTTTAGGAGGACTTCAAGTTACATAAGTTTGGTAAACTCGAGATAAGATCGACAATAGCGGACCAAATACAGACTATGTCGTTTCCTTTTGAGTTACAATATACAATGATATAAGGTTTAGCATACAATACAGTACAATATTGTGTGCAGTTCTTATGTTGGCAATCGGCCCAAATACAGCTTGTAAGCGTCTCGTGGAGAAAACATTTTAATAGGGTAAACATGTTTTGGGATATTGATATTAATATTTGTTAAACAGTGTCTTGATGGCCCAGAGTTAAGGCACCCATCTTTCACATGAGTTTGTGGGTTCGACATTGGGCAAGAAACAATTTTTTTTTCTAAATTTCTTTAGAACGTTACTAACACCCCGTGCCTCGGAAAGCATGTAAAGCGGTTGAGCCCAGTTCTCATTCATAGATTTTTGAAAGTCGTTACAGATAGTCAGACACCAAGTCTGACCATCATCAGTCATCCAAAGAGTATCGTATTGCCCAGTAACTGGGTTGTTAAGGTCTGATGATAGGCAGTCGCTCGATGTAAAACACGGGTATTCAGCCGCATTTGTTTAAATTGGGAGCTGACCCCAAGCTAGTCGGGAAAAGGCTAGAGAAACTGTTCATCATCATCAACATCATTTCAGCCGAAAGAGATCCACTGTTGAACGATGATAATGATATTAATATCCGTCGAACAGTATCATAAAGATGTAAAAAATCATTTCAGCACAAAGAGGTGGCGGGAAGAGCTCCGGCGGGATCTCATGGTGGAATGGCGACAGCGACTATCGCAACCCAGTGCTAGGCACGCAATAATCATGGCGGTAAGTCCCCTCTTTGAGGAGTGACTGGAAAGACCACATGGCGTCCTTACCTTCCGTATGACGCAGGTCCTCACCGGACATGGTAAGTTCGGGAGATTCCTGCACCGGATTCATGCGGAAGAAACTCCTGGGTGCCGACACTGTATGGACCGTCCGGAGGACACGGTGGAGCATACGGTGGGGGTGTGCCCCGCCTGAGCAGAGCCCCGCCGTGTCCTCGTAGGGGCGATCGGCGGCAGTGATCTCTCGCGCCGGGCATTGGTACAGGCCATGGTCCGGAGTGAGGAGAAGTGGCTGGAGATCGCCTCCTTCTGCGAAGCAGTAATGCTAGTAAAGGAGGCGGCCGATCGCGTGAGACAACGGTCCTCACGCCCTAACAGCCGCCGGATTCTGATCCCGATTTCCGGCCACCACAGGCGCGGGCTTGCGGACGGCGAGTAATGGGTGGCTCGCCGTCCGAGCGTCCGGTAACCGTCCGGACCGAGCCCAAGTCGTCGACGGCGCGTGCTGTTCCACGCGCGCCTCATGGAGATGTCAGCAACTGTAGGGGCCTAGTAGGGTCGAAGCCTACTGGGACCACGGGTAAAGAAGGCAAAGAAGGAACAGGAGTGGGTTTTTAGTCAGTAAAAGTCTGACACCATCTCCCGCTTCGCCCAAGGGTGGGATTTGTCATTAGATGATTTTCCTACCTAAAAAAAAAAGCCGAAAGAGGTCCACTGTTGGACGATGATAATCATATTAATGTCTGTCAAAATCATTTCAGCCGAAAGACGTACACTGTTGGACGATGATAATCATATTAATATCTGTCAAACAGTATCACAAATACGTGGAAAATCAAAAGATTTCTTTCGATCTTGGTTCACCAGCCAAACAGCTCAAGCAGTCACCAACAAGTATAATAATTTAAGTCGAGGCACTTAACATAACTACCCACAAATGCAGCGAATTAGATTTGGCAATACTCCTTGGCAGCCTTCCACTGTCGGCTAACAGAAATGTGTGAATGAACTGTTAACCATTTGTAAGCAAAACCTCTTAAGAATTCTGTCTTTTGTTAGTTAGTTTATGTCTGATAGAGAACATCTAGACGATAACATTCTTGAAGATGATACTGATACTGAGCAGCCTTATATTTGACGACAGAAGATCTGATCACCCATAGCATAATCATGGCGGTAAGTCCCCTCTTTGAGAAGTGGCTGTAAAGGCAACACGTCGTCCTTACCTTCCGCACGACGCAGGTCCTCACCGGACATGGTAAGTTCGGGAGGTTCCTGGACCGGATCCGTGCGGAAGAAACGCCCGGGTGTCACCATTGCGTAGACCGCCCGGAGGACACGGCGGAGCACACAATAGAGGTGTGCCCCGCTTTGGCAGAGCAACGCCGTGTCCTCTTGGGGGCAATCGGCGGCGGCAATCTCTCGCGCCGGGCCTTGGTACAAACCATGGTCCGGAGCGAAGAGGAGTGGCAGGCGGTCGCTACCTTCTGCGAAGCAATAATGCTAGTAAAGGAGGCGGCCGATCGTGTGTGGCAACGGTCCTCACGCCCCAACCGCCACCGGGACTCCGATCCCGATTTTCGGCCACCGTAGGCGCGGGCTTGCGGACGGCAAGCAATGGGTGGCTCGCCGTCCGACCGTCCGGTAACCGTCCGGACCGAGCCCAAGTTGTTGTCGGCGCGTACTATTCCACGCGCGCCTCAAGGAGATGTCAGCAACTGTAGGGGCCCAGCAGGGTCGAAGCCTACTGGGGCCAAGGGTCTGATTCAGAAAGGAAGACTCGGCCCCGGTACGAAAGGCAACAAAGGAACGACGTGGGTTTTTAGTCAGTAAAAGTCTGACACTATCTCCCGCCCCGCCCAAGAGCGGGGGATGTCATAAGATGATTTTCCCACCGGAAAAAAAACACATAGCATAATCATTTTTACAATGTTTTCACAGCTGGAACTCAGGCTAGCTACCCTGAGGACGGCGACCAAAGGATAGCTCGAATTCCGAATCATCCAACCGAAAAAAATCATCCAAAAACACGTCAACTCTCTTTCACTCATTACCTATACGTCCGGGTATTGCCCATAATCCATAGATTACTTTTCTACACACAAACTAATACTGTAAGCTTCAATAATCCCTTTACTATGACCGGAAAAACCCGAAGTACTGGAACCGAGTACCCGAAGACTTGTCTTTCGCCACCTCGAATTAGCGACGAAATATCCAATGAAAAAGGATCTCGGGTAATTTTTCCCATCACACCTTTTTAGGGACCAATTTATTGGGGTAAAGTGATTAGGGAACACATAAAAGTATATAGTTCGGATTGAAAATGTAATGGACATTCATTTTCGTAGTTTTGGGGAAGGTAGGAAACTTTTCTGATTGGTTTTGTTTTGAGAAAATTAACTTTGGGAATAAGCGCGATAATCTATTTGAGTGCCTTCAGAAGGCATCTTATTTCTTCTTTATAATCTTCGTAAGAAAATCTTTTGATCCTTAATAATAATATATAATATAACATTTTGTATTGTAATCTCGGCTTAATTTAACCGAGTTTTATTATTATTTTTTTTAATTACATTTTTTTTTTCGGTGGTAAAATCATCTTATGACATCCCCCGCTCTTGGGCGGGGCTTTTAATTCTATATGGTAAAGTATTTGAAAAATAAAAATACTTTAATTCCATATGGTAAAGTATTTTTATTTTTTTATTTTTATTACAAATGTCAATTTAATTTTTATTTCAATCTGTAACATAAAATTATAATTAGTTTATTTTAAAAGCACTCTCACTAATTGCATGTAATTTTTGATTTATGTCTAAGCTGTGTGCTTCTTTAAGTGACAAGTTCACCATAATAACAGATATATGTAAGCTATTTTTTGTAATATGTAATTAGTGAATAAGCCGTTGGAGTACCTTAATACAAATAAATAAATAAATAAAATAAAAGTTATAAGGTTTTTTTTTTAATTTTGAAACATTACGCACGCTTAATAAAAAAGAGACCTAACTCAAAAAGGAGAGTATTAGAAAATTAGACCTTAATATTGATAAATATGTTTTATTATTCAATAAGGCCCTTTTTTAAGTTAGGTCTCTTCACGATTAAGGGTGACCTGATGTTTTAGTATTAATTTTAGCTTAGCCACGCGTTACTAAGAAATGCGGGTCTTGACATACGGACACACACAGTCATCTTATAAGTGAGTTTGGCATCGATTAAAAACTCCCATAGAGAACTGCAATGCGTCAAAAGGGAATATTATAAAAACACATTTTTTATCCAACCAGTTTATTAATACATACGCAAAAATAGAATACTTCTTGTATAAGCAATAAAAAAATAGGTAGAAAATCAAACAAGAATTGTTATAGTTTTAAACCAAGACGCCATTTTTTATGGCGGCCGCACGGACGGACTATCTTTCTTATTAGCAGTTTTGAAGCTTCATAACTTCGTTGTGGATGAAGATATTTGAAAAATTCTTCCATATTTGTTTACTAGAGCCAAAAAATATTTAATTTATCAAGCAAAAATTTGTATTCACAATTTCGTAAAATTATGCGAAAAATTATCATTACAGCAGTATTATGTTCTTGTGTGGCGCCTGTCTGTTGGCCACGCTTATGGAGACGAGCAATATTGGGTTAAGTAATTGTTCACTACAGTTACAGTGGCCTAGAAAACAAGGGGCAACTGAAGGAACACAGTAGGTCTTAGTGAAAACAGTGGTTTTCTCAACCACCGTCCTTACACCCCATTCAGAAGCACTATGTGGAGAGACTGGTGCGGTAGTTTACTCCTTACTATATCCTTGTATTGTGTACAACACTGAGTATTTAAAAGGCATTTTATTTACTAACAAAACGTACCGCTCTACCCAGAGCGAAAAAAGTTTTTTAATAAATGCCCACCTAAAAAAAAAAGGAAAAATGGAGGGCAACGTGGTTGTTGGATTTATTCCCAAATTTTTACGAATTACGAAACAAGAAGAATGAAAGAAAGAAAGAAAGAAAAAATTAAAGAAAGAAAGAAAGAAAGAAAGAAAAATATTTTATTTGGCACGCATGGATACACACGCTGTAAAAACAAAATTTAAGACAAATAAAAAAAAAATACACTGACACAATGTGTGTCTCACGGATATTAAAATATTAAAAGCTCCCATTGAGAACTGCCATGCGTCGAAAGGGAATATTATAAAACCACATTTTTTATCTAACAAATTTTTACGAATTACGGAACAAGACGGCATTATTAAACCAAAAGAAACACCTCCATTTGACCTAACTCAAACTAAAACGAACAAATTTCGTAACCCTTTCAACCTGTACACTGAAAAAAAGGCTGCCATAAAACGCTATTTCACTTAAGACGTAAAAATTCAACTCTAAAAAACTCCGGTTAATTTATGTAAAACTCGGTTTTTTAATTATATGCTAGTAAGTACTACGGTTCTCATCAGAACTTCAGGGGCCGACTTTTCTATTATGCAAGTCTTGGCCCCCGGGGAATTTAGTTTTTTAATCCTAGAACAAAGAGTTGCCAGTTTTAAAAAAGTTAAAACGTACTTATTGTAAGCGGCTGGCGTACGTTGCATGGACTTAGTAAGTTCATATGTGACTTTTGTTCCACTATGTATGTTTCTGGTACGTAAACTACTTGTTCTCGACTTGTATTTTTCATATGTAACATTGTGAAAATGTAATTTCGTCTGGAATGTTTGTAAGAATAAAAATTGTGACTGGATTGCAAATTGCTACTTGTCCTTGGAATATGTTCTTTTATGTTCATATTCTATTTTCACGCGGGCAAAGTGGCTGGCAGAAACTAGTCGTCAAATAACAAGCAGAGCCCAAAACATTATGTCATTAGCATTTGACAAATAATTGATAAATAAGATTGTGATTTTTTTATTCCAAAACTATCACACAACGCCGTCTAGTCCCCAAGCTAAGCAGAGCTTGTGTTATGAGTACTAGACAACTGAGTATTTCTAAATACATACATATTATAGATAAATTACACCCAGACACAGAACAAATGATCTTGCTCATCACACAAACATTTGTCCTGGGTGGGAATCGAACACGACCTCCGGCATAGCAGTCAAGGCCATTAACCACTAGACCAATAGCCTAGTTAGGCCAGATTGATTGACTGATTGATTTGTTGCTAGAGAATGCCTAAGGCATTAAGTCCGCCTCTGTACCTTTGTGTGCATACTTTTGTGCGCCCTCTGGTAACCGAGTAACCGAGTCGTCGACGGCGCGTATTATAAGGCCCATGGTAACTCTTTCTAACAAACCAACCCCTAATAAACTTGCTAAGCTACATTTTATGACCGAAAAGATAGTCACGACACGAAAACTGATATCCCATTTTACGTAACGAGATCGGAAGAAACTACTCTCCCTTTATAGCCAAAAACGTTCAAGTACACCTTGATACACTATCCGTTTTGGGCTCAGCTTATCGCGAACGTTTTAGCTCACAGTATCTTGTAGACGACGAGGTCATCAGGACAAGGTTAACCCACATACTTTGTGACAAACACCTAGAGGGTCTACAGGACTATGATAAGCGGCAAGCGACTTGTTATGATTTTGGTGTAAGACGTGAGATTAGAGCGGGTAGAAGCTGAATATATTTAGCATAGCATAGTCGGCCTTATAATGTTCCCACTGTTGGGACTCAGGCCTCCTCTCTAGGATAGGGAATGGGCCGTAATCCACCACGCGGGCCCAGTGCGGGTTGGTGGATGTCACATGTCACATGCATGAATATATTTACCTACAACTAATATAATGCTTAAAGACGTAGAGGAGCCGGGTGTATAGTACCTATCTGTATTGTTTGGCAATGACTGCTTCTACACATATATCTATTAACTGCTCCACATTTGTTGTAATATATACTTCTTTTCTTTCTAACACATTGCTTTTGCCATATTTTTTATTTTATTTTTATTATTATTTATTTTGTTAATAATTGTAATTATTTATTTTACTTGCTTTTTTTATAATGTGAATGTGAGAACACTGTAGAATCCGCGAATTCTTAGGTTATTTTTTATTATGATTATTTTTATAGTTCCATATTACAGCATAAGTAGATATTATGTGAGGACAGTGTAGACTGGTCTACACTGTCCTCACATAATATCTAGTTATGCTGTAATATGGAAATATTGTAACAACAATTTTTTTTTTAAAGTTTAACCATGGAGTTTCTTGACGGTTCTTCTCCATAGAAAACGACCAATTTGGAACCGTGCACTAGCTTTTGACGTTTTATGAGTGCCCATGTAGGCCTATGTGAAATAAAAAACTTTTGACTTGACATTCCATTCGCTTTAAAATAAGACATATGCTTTAACTATTTATACTCCATTCGTAATATGATTAAACATTTGAACAACCTTTTTTATTGTCCATTCAACCGAGTTTGACTTCTATTCCTAAGTCATAAGGATGGCATTAAAAGCAAAAAAGTGGTTATAATACCAACTATCTATTGGAGACGTCATTTACCATTCCACCAACGTAATAAAAGTCGGCTGCTTAACCGGATTTGCCTGTGGCGGCCTTAATTCAAGAATCAGAGCCTCCAGCTAGGGCTCACTTAACTAACTTAAAAACTAAGTGACTACACGCTAAGGGCACCCCCTGTGGGGTACGGACCTTGGCTTAGGGCGTCACTGGGGGAGGGCAGCAAGGGACGGGCTGAATCGATCAAAGATATTATTATCTCTTTATTTTTCTTATGTACATACAATCTACATTTTAAAATATTTCTTAAAAAAAAAATTACAAAAAACATTTAAAATCATAAAAAATAGTAGTCCTCCGGTGTCGGAAGCAGGGTCCAAGTTACCGGTGGTTAGAGCTCTAGAGACCGGAACCTCCTCACAATGCGAGCCGTATCTAGTTATACTGCCTTCTGTATCAGGCCCTTGATCCAGTCGCGCAACGACAGCTTGTATTATTATTATTATTATCGTGGAATTTTAAACTACAGGCTCAGCGGCGCGGGCTGGCTCGAGCAAGGGAAGGGAAATGTAAAATCTTGCAAATGGATTGTAAATAGTTAAAGCTTCGTGTGACGTAAAAATCAAGTCGAAAAGTTGAATTATTTCAGAGGTACAGATAAAAATGAAATTTTTGTTAATTGTAGCCTCGGCCTTCCCTACATAAAGAAAACCTAGAGGTAAAATATTTCCTGCCAAGGCTGCCGATCGTTTAAAAGAGTTACTGTCCCGTAATTGAAGAGACATTGTGTGTGTTTGTCAGTAAGACACACTTCCTCTCGCTCCACCCTTAGCTGGAGAAAAAATATACGTCACATGACCATGCGCTTTTTAGATAATGTAGAAAGTTTATTAATTACAAGCAATACATATTTTTTTATACATTTTTTTATACTTTTTTATAATCTAGATACACGGCAGTTAAGTTCACAAATCAAAAGGGTGATACACTGGCAGTAGATTAAGCCCATTTTGTCCCACCCAATGGTTAACGATAATGTTGACTGGCTTGTTGGTCTAGTAATTAATGACCCTGACTGCTATGCCGGAGGTCGTGGGTTCGATTCTCACCCAGGAAAAATGTTTGTGTGATGAACACGATCATTTGTTCTGTGTCTGGGTGTAATTTATCTATAATATGTATGTATTTAGAAATATATAAGTATGTTTATCAGTTTTCTAGTACTCATAACACAAGCTCTGCTTAGCTTGGGACTAGACGGCGTTGTGTGATAGTTGAGGAATATTATATATTACATATATATAATGTGGTCGACGATGAAGCACACTTGCCTAGAAGCAAACTAATCACTCTCGACTTAAAAAATCCTACGTTGTAGCAGGATACACAGACTCCGGCAGGGAACTCAACTCCTTAGCAGTACGTACAATAAATGTGTTTCCACGATTGCACTATTAGGTACTCGAACTATTTTGAACCACTTTCGACCCCCCTTAACATTAAATCTTTTTGACCAACATGCATGGATTGCATGATAGTTTGATAGTGTAACCGTGATCTTGGAAAGGAAAAGGCAACTGAAGAAACACAGGTGAGTATTAGTCAGTAAAAGTCTGATACTCAGATCTAACTCCACCCAAAGTAAGAGGCGTGGTTTGATGACTTCCCACCCCAAATAAAAAAGACCAACATGCTTTTGTTATTTTACTTGGATAGTAAGAATTTATTCATAGTATCAAGTCCTAAATTAGAATAAAAAAAATCTAACCAATCTCAAGAAATTGACATACGTAAGTAACCATATTTACACTCGTTCACTCACTCATTCATCAAAAGCTTAGACTGCTTTCAGGTGGTCTCAACTTTTAATATAGTAAAGTAAGATCTCACTTATGTTACAAGGAAAGCCATTATACTCGTACAGAACTTGGCATTATTTCACATTCTTATTCTTTATTGTACTCAAAACATAAATACAATAAAGAAAAAAAATATACGCAAAGACGAGCTTAATCCAAAATTTGGGTTTTCTTACTACTAACCTTTGAGTTTAAGATATAGTTTTATTTAAGACATATGACAAATGTAATATACAAAATTTGTTTTGGTATATGCCAAACCCGAAACACGTGTTTAGTATTTTTATGTAAAGAATCTATGTACAAAATTTCATAATTGTATCATGAAAAATCACAAAGTCATAAACTTGTTATGTTACTTGGTTGTCCGCACAAATGCATGGTTACCAAGCCATCCGGGCGACTGAGGGGTGACCTAGCTGTGCGCTGGTGCCTAATGCCCGCTATGACCTGCCGTAACCTGTGTTGTACTTAGTATCGGTGGTGTGCAACTTGTGACCTTTTATTAATTTTTAGGAAAAAATGTAACATGGTGTAAAAATCATTAAAATCAATTCAGTTAATGATTCTGAAAAAACCGCATATACTTAATATTCAAATTATTTTTTCAGCTACACAAGAAAGAGACGGTGCTATACAAGATAGATAGCACTGTCTCTTTTTCACACCGGATTCGTGATAGCAATGACATATCGTAGTAGTCTCTGGTCGCTAGTTAATTGAGCTGTCCATCATCAGGACGGATGTGTAATGAGGGATACTTGGAAATGTAGTTTAGGCTACAATGATGTCATGAGTGTACTATGAAATACATATATCCTGGTTTTGTTGATGTGAGCTACGAGACTTTAGTATGTTGATTGATAAAGTAACTTCTTGGACTTATCCTTACACATATTATTCTTCTGTATGTATGTTTGTTACCTAACTCCTCCTAAATGGTTTGACCAATTTGAATAAAATTTTGTTTGTATTTTTTAGGTCCCTGGATGATTTTAAAGTAAAGAAAGTAAAAAAAAAAACACTATAATGTGAAATGTGCAAAATAACTTTAATTTCGGAAGTCAGTGTTTCTATAATCGTTTTGTCTCTTCGTTATTTAACACTGACCTTTTTTTTACTTTGAAGTCGGTTTTTTTTTGTAAAAGTTTTTTATTTTACACTTTTTAGTTATGGTAAACTAAAACTAAAAAGTACCCCTCAGCCATACTTAAATACCTTAAAGCCAGAGTGCATCTCATTAAAATTCTTATAATTCCAAACACGGTTAGATTACATTAATTTATTATAGAGTTCCGGTGCTTATCTTCAGGGTTCATCATCAGATCAGACCTCAGACCTCTTTATTCAGTCAGTCATCGACTATACGTATAAAAAAATCAATTTTACTTGTTACAACAGTTCTGCTGTGATCCTATGAGAAGTTCTGTTCCATATCTTCGAAGTTCAACATCAGATCATAACAATATTTCTATGAGACCAAAGCGGAAGCATAAACTTTCAAAAAAAAAATTCGGTCCTCAATTGACCGAAAAATTGGAGAACATAAAAAAAAACATTCAGCGAAACATAGAAACTTCTCCTTTTTGAAGTCGGTTAAAAAAGCAATTCCACCAAAACGCAAAATATCACTTTGTCTTCATAAGCTTAGTTTATATTGCCAAGGAATCGGCTGTTAATATTAGGCAATAGCGCAACTAAAAGTACTCTTAAACAGCTAATACATTTTTTTTCTTTTACCTCTATTATAACAGTCGAATAATAATCGAACTCGCGCACTGAAAACAGTTCAATTCCCGCATTGAATTACGAAGATTTTTCCAAAACGCATTTTTTTTGTGACGTAACTACGAATTAACAGTTTTCAGATTTTTTCCTATACGTGTGCTATAAGGCTTCCGTTTTTCTTTCCTTTTGAGATACCGAACCCTAAAAATGACTTTTTACGTTGGTACATTAGGTTAGTGGTGGTGTGTATACCAGCCAGCCAGGTATGGCTACGTACCTATGGTTAAAAACCATTCATACAGTCCACTCAAATTGTCATTACGTTTAGTTAAAAATAAAGTGCTAGAACACACGCAGTTTCAATCAAAAAATCATGTCTAGCAAAAATCAACTTTATCACTGTGAACAATCACTTTTATAATTGCTAGTCGCTCATACCTTGAACCATGACCGTTATTTTAGCAGATGCGTAATGAGCGATTCGCAAACTTTTCCATTGATATTTCTATTTTGGACAACACAATGAGTCACTATTTTCGTAAGTATATGTACAATATTTGTAAAAAAGTGTCGAGCATAATCGGAGCACGAGCCGAACTCAAATTCGTGTAGTGTCGCTCGTGTTTGGCTCCTCTAGAGTCGGTCCACACTACACGAATTTGAGCTCGGCTCGTACTCGGCTCTTCTTTACAAACATTGTACATATACCTACGTAAATAGTGACTCATTGTGTTGACAAATAGAAATATCAATGGAAAACTTTGTGAATCTAGTGCTCTGTTCGTGCTCCGCCTCCTCTGGCCTAGACCCACCTTAATACTTAAGTATGTTTTGTCCCGTTTTTAAGTGACGTGAAATTATAATGACCAAAAGATTATAATTTTGTAGATGAGTTATATGTGCGAGTGTGTATGTTTGTTACTCCTAAACGCACAAACGGCTTGACAGATTTGTAAGACATTTGTCACATGGGTAGACCATGTCCTGGAAAGTATATGAGCATATAGCATATGCTTTTTATACCGGATGTAGATTTCCTCGGCATTATTTTCTATTTTCACGCGGGGAAACTGCTGACAGCGCTAGTCCATACTTATAATATTATAAGTGTGAAAGTTACTGTGTCTGTTACACCTTCACAGTTAAATTGCTAAACCGATTCTGACAACATTTGGCACGGAGTGAGTTTGAATCGCCAAACTTAAGTGGCAATAGGCAAGGCACATTGCACGCAAGACGGATGACCATTGGGGCCGAAAGGTTCTGGAATGGCGACCACGTACCAGAAGACGTAGTGTTGGAAGGCCTCCTACAAGGTGAACCGATGACCTGGTAAGGGTTGCGGGAATCCGATGGATGCGAGACGCACAGAACCGTTCATTATAGCGACACTTGGGGGAGGCCTATGTCCAACAGTGGACGTCTTTCGGCTGAACTGATGATGATGATGAGCTTGAATCCCAAGAAAGGACATAGGTAACATTTTATGTGGTTTCGACTTCGATTTCGTCAGCAATAACCGACATTCACAAACGAAGACACAGGAAAAAGCTAGTAATATATAAATACTATTTGCATTCAAAAGAATAGCATGTACTTGAAGACACTGCCTAAGATTCAAAATGTAACACTCAAAAATATAAAACTGAGGCCCAAAGATATTTCAAAGTCTGTAAGGAATTGTCTGAGATAATCGGAGGTCGTAGAACCTACTTTCATCAAGCATTGTCCTTTCGTCCTTCGTCGTAGATATCCGTGCTACATGCCTAAAGAATAATGATATCATTTCTTCTTTGACGAGCCGCTATCTTTGTTTTACGAGCGACAATCTTCATCTTTGCAGCAAAAAAGCTCGTTACTGTTCTGTAATAATTAGTCATAAATTGCATAGTTGCTTTTTTTACTCCTGTTTCTTCTTTGCCTTGCGTTCTAGGGCCGAGTTTTCTTTTCAGAAGCGAACCCATGGCCCCAGTAGGTTTGGACCCTGGTGGGCCCCTACGGTTTTGCTGACATCTCCTTGAACACTATGCGCCATTGACGACTCGAGCTCGGTCCGGACGGTTACCGGACGGCCGGACGGCGAGCTGCCCATTGCTCGGCGTATGCAAACCTACGCCTACTGTGGTTGGAAATCGGGGATGCCGGCGGCTGGGGCGTGAGAGCCGTTCCCACGCGAGTGCGATCGCCTTCTTTGCTAGCTTTACTGCTTCGCAGAAGGAAGCGACTGCCTGCCATTTCTCCTTGCTCCGGACCATGGCCTGTACCAGAGCCTGGCGCGAGAGGTCGTATTTCCAAACAAATCTTACGTGATGATGACGTTACTACACATTTTTCTCTACATATTTTGGAAACATAGATATCTTGTGGATAAGTTCCCATTCGGATTTAAACCCATGATTACTCATTTATCTCTTTTCGCAAAATAACAAAGAAATGATCACTAATTTTAAAACGACTCTGTTGTTACTTAAAACTAAACATTAACCGTCTACAAGCCCATAAGATCCATGCCCCAATCCATCACAAACAAGAAACAAACCCATCCAATTATCGGCCTAACTGACCGCTGCTTAACTCGGGTACCTTCACACCCTTTCTTCCCAAACCCCAAAATAACTAAGGGGTTTATTAATATTAATTAAAACAACCCTTTGATCGGGCGTCGGGTCTTAACTCAAAGGATAGCGTAGAGTTAAGATAATGTCCTATCCTTAACTGATATTATCACTAGATTAGGACCGGGCGTTTGAGGGTTAAGTAGCAGTAAATGATCCTCTTGCTTAACACTTTGCATTTAGAGTCGGTGAAGCCTGCTTTGATGATCGATTAAATTCAATCTTAAAGTGATTTGAGTTATGACTTTATTATTTTATTTTTTTGACGTGGGACAACATCGAATAACTTCCCAGCCTGAGTGAAGAGAGGGAATGTCAAACTCCTGGTGGGCCTGGTCCCTTTTGAAGCCCGCGTAAAATACAACGCGCCGCAGACTTAGGCTTGGTTATTAATGGAAGGTTGGATGGTGAGCTACACATTGGTTGTCGTCCACAAGCCCGCGCCTTCTTAAGTCAAAAGATAGCGTAGAATTAGGATAATATCCTATATTTAACTGATATTATCACCAGATTAGGACCGGGCGTTTGAGGGATAAGTAGCAGTAAATGATCCTCTTGCGTAACACTTGGAGTTTACAGTCGATGAAGCTGGCTTTGGTGATCAATTAAATTCAATCTTAAAATGATTTGAGTTGCACTTTTTTTATTTATTTTTTGAAGTGGGGCAACATCGAATAACTTCCCAGCCTGAGTGAAGAGAGGGAATGGCAAGCTCCTAGTGGGTCCCGTCCATTTTGTTTACATCTCTTTACGGGACGGCCAGACGGGAAGCCACCCATTGCTCGTCGTCCGCATGCCTACGGTTACTGGGAATGTCCTGCGACTCTTGGAGTACGGAGCATCTCCTGCGGCGGTGGCTGGAGGTATATGTTCCGCCATTCCGCCGTCTCCATATAATGAAAATTATAATTCTTGATTATTTTAAGATAAAAAATTACCTATTTTAAAAATTGCTAAAATAGATTCAGAAACCGGTTCTGAACATACTTCTTTCAGGATGTCATCATCACCATCATCATCTTCTTCATTTCAGCCAAAAAACATCCACTATTGGACATAGGCCTCCCACAAGCGTCGCCATAACGACCGGTCTTGTGCATTCTGCATCCATCGGATTCCCACGACCCTCACCAGATCATCGGTCTACTTTGTGGGAGGCCTTCCAACGCTGCGTCTTTCGGTACGCAGTCGCCTCTCCAGAACCTTTCAGCCGATCAACCATGTGTACTGCGAGTGATGTACCCTGCTCACTGCCACTTCAGTTTGGCGATACTTCGGGCTATGTCGACAACCTTGGTTTTTCTGCAGATATCTTCATGTCTGATGCAATCACGCAAGGAAACTCAGATCATAACCCTTCCTATTTACCCTTTGGGTGTCTTTAAGCCTTCTGATGAGGCTATTGTGAGCGACCACGTTTATTTTCAGGATGTGTGTTCATTATGTTACATACAAATATTGTATATCTACTCCAAAAACACAAGCCAACTACATCATTACCTCATAACAAGTTCATCATGCTCAACACAACATCATTTGCATCCACACAATCGCTCTTAATAATAAGAGGTCAGCTGAAACAAATAGTTGGCGGTTTTCTGAAAAATGACGCGCGGCCATGTTTGTTTGTTAAATGCGCGGAACCCGCCGTTATAAATGAGGGGTTAGGGTACCGCGAAACAATTTTTGACCTATCCAGGGAATGAGCGAAAGAATTTTATGTTGGATGGAATTATATTGGTTTGAGGTTGGTTTCGTTCAAACACACTAAAATAATTTATAATTCAGTTATTATCTTGTGTTAACTTTAGATAGAGTATTCATGAGGGTGAGCATGTTGATCTGCCTATAAGGTATACAATATAGCGGCCAACCCAAGGTACATTTTCTAACAACCGCTTTCGTGATTATGATGTTACTAGCTTGTGCCCGCGACTTCGCCTGCATAAAAATAGGTTTCTCCATACAAACTTTGGACCCCCATTTCATCCTCTCAGGGGGTGAATTTTGGAAAATCCTCTCTTAGTGCTCGCTTACATCATAAAAGAAAACCTTGTGGAAAATTTCAAGTTCTAGGCCCTGTAGTTTCGGCTGTTGATATTTATGTCAGTCAGTCAGTTTCTCCTTTTATATATATATATAGATTACACATCTTTCTCCTGATATTTTGAATACACATATATTTTGAGGATATTATCTAGGCTTCTATAGAAATCGACCTCTAAAAAACTGCTATTTTATGTAAACTTTGGCCCTCTATAATGTACTCATACACTAAAAATATAAAAAAGTACATTTTTAGAAGCCTTGCACATTTAATATAATAAGATCCCAGAGCTGTCTGACATAAATTATTTTCACATGGATGAAACCTTAGGTTCTCAATAGCATGTGCTAAAGAATACCTATGTACTTGTGGAGCTCCCCCTTGGGGCCCCTCAGCAGGTACCAGGTGAGGAAGGGAACTAAAAATAACGAGTTACTCAACTTAATTTTTTGTGGCAGATTTTTATATATGTTTTTTAGAATAATATTCTAAAGTAGTATCATAAGTGTCTGAAACTTCCTATGGACCAAAAATTCTGTCAGACGCTTTAAAGCTCCACAAAAATTAAATAAACTTTACTTATTTTTACATGTCTGATTTTTAAATATGTTATTATGGGAACTATTACAAAGTTATATTTCATTAGTCCGACACATTGTAGTGACCACACAAACCGAATCCGCAACACGCAGTGTAACAGCCAATCGCTCAACCACTATAACCCTATTTATATATATATATTATTTCACCCCCGGAAAAGACGGGTTTTTGAAAGAAAACCAGAAACCATCAATTGCCATATAACTTTTCAATACACTTACCTACTTGAAAACTTGTTCATACTCCAACCATTTCTATTGTTCACAATGTTGTTACGCGCAATTTATTTTTTCGCATTAGTGTGGAAAATTTTGCCAGCGTGCCCCGCACCAATTTATTATGTTTATCGTATCAGGCTGGTCGTTAAGCACTAGTCACCGGGCAGACCCTCTTTATTTATTTCTACGTAAATGTATTGTAAAACATCGTTTGATACAAGTGAAAATTTGTTACGGCAGCACTCGGTTCCATAACACCCTTGCCTGCGGTTCAGGCAAATTTTACCTCGGTCGCAATGGCAAAGTTTTTTCAATTATAGGTATTAAATATATTATTCCATCATCGTTACCGGTTAAAAAGGTAAGGATGACGGAATAATATATTTTGACTTCAAAAAGAGGTAAATTCTATATTCGGTTGTATGTATTTTTTTAGGTTTCCTCTCATATATACATTTCTCTATAGTATCCCTAATGGTATGGCAGCCAATTTTAAGAAGACCAAAATAAACAAGGTACAGCGAAATCTCACTGTAACTTACTCACCCCATGACAAATGAGTGTGGGGGCAAGGATCTCAGTTTACATTTCATTTCTAACAATTTCATTCCAGTGAAATCCAGGGGATCACGTAATTTAGTCGAAAGGGTTTTGTTGACTAATGACAGTCGTGGGCACTGAAATACGGACTCGCAAATATGGAGATGTTTGTAGACGAGATAATTTCGATGGTTATTTTAATTTTAATACTTACATAGAATTTTTTAATACAGTACAAAAAAAAATGGGGCTCTATCCGTACTTGTTACTGGTCATATTTGTGTAGTCAAAAGTAAAAAAAAAAGAAATCCCTAATTAGTCCACGAAAATATATCATAATTGGTAAATTCAAAATAGAATCAATAATTCATAACAATTGCTAGCAGAAAATACTACGCACAGTGTATTTTTCCATTTTGCTCGTCATTTATTCATTCATAAACAATAGCCTGTACAATGTTTCCATAAATTAAGTGACATTTTGGGATATAAACAATTTTGGGTTATAACTTTGCTGTTTATGAATATTATTTATTGAGTGTTTACTTAAATAATGACAAGACCTTTTCTAATAAGCCCTTCAAATATTTGTACTAATTAGAAACTAGTGGTGTATATCGTTGTCTTAGTTCAATATCTTTAAAAACACCAAATTAAAAGTTTTGTTTCATGTAATAACTTTGCTCTTGTATCCGATTCAAAAATCGGATATATGTAAAACGTAACCTAAGTGCCTAAATTTTTACATGTCACCGAGACAAGTTCAAGATTCTGACATCTTATAATATTTAGATGATATCTAGAAAATCAGAAAGATTTTTACCAAATTAATGATAGTAAAACCATAAAAGTATGATTTACAAAAAAAAAAAAACAAACGTCAGTCAACTATTATTTATTACTATTGAACTAGGGCAGCGATATTTGGCCGTAATAAGGCTTGTCATACTGTATGGATCAGAACATTGGTTGGGCTGTGAAAAAGATGGATGAAAAAAGATTGCATGTAACGGAGATGAGAATGTTGAGATGGATGTGTGGTGTGACGAGAACTGATAAAGTGAGAAATGAGGAGGAAGTTTGAAAGTGGCACCAGAAGTTGAAAGAGAATCTTTTGTCTTGGTATGGTTACGTGAAGAGGTAGGGTGCTCATGTTACTAAAAGAGTTATGAGTATACATGTAGATGGATGGAGAGGGAGGGAGTGGCCAAAGAAAAGACAGATGGATTGTGTGAGGAGTAATGTGAAAGAAAAGGGAGTTGTTGATAGCGTGACGAGTGACAGGACAAAATGGAAGAAAAAAACGTTTTGCGCTGACCCCAAGTAACATAGGAAGGAAAATGATGATATGTAGATTTTTTCAAACTAATCTAGTGACCGAATGAAACACGATTTGTATCCGAAACCGAATGTTCGTTTTCTAGTTTCGGCCTTAAATTAAACTGAAAATGACGTAGTCACAGAAAAACTGTGAAAAACAAGAGTAAAATTCCGATAAATAGAAAACTTTTCATATCTATTTTTTTCTGTAGTTATACTTAATTAGATAGTTATAACTTTCATAAAATATTAATTAAATAAATGAATAATTCGAATTATCTAAAAAAGATAACATACATAGAAGAACGAGTCAGTCAGTTTTAAGGCCTCTATCTCAACTATCAGCTGAAAAACGTAAGTTTCGATAGTTTCGTATATTATATTCCTATGCAACTTTTTGACTGAATTGAAATTGTAGCCGAAACCAGATTTTTTCGCCGAAACTGACCGAATCCGAATCTTCGATTGATCTCCAAGCTGATCTACTACCGACAAATTGTAAACACACTGGTCATATTATAAACGTCAAATTATATGTGATAAAACAACGTCTGTCAGGTCAGCTAATTCAAAATAAGCAGTAAGTTCATAATTACAAAAAAAAAAGTTTACAGTAAGCTCGTATTTACCAAAAAAAATGTTGCACAAACACAAACTTAATGTAACACAAAGAGAAATGAAACATAAGTCACTAAGTAAATAACATTACTTGATACAGCCAGCAAAACAAACAGTCATTACTCAAGCAGTCAAGCAAAAAGATATACTCGTATATGTCTTATTGATGTCTTACTTTATTTCAATGGTACTCAAACTTTTTTGACCTGGGACCACTTTTGTTATCGTTATTCGTAACAGGGACCAGAAGTCTAAAATTTAAATGTGTTATCTATATATAAAAGGAGAAACTGGCTGACTGACATATTAAAGCACAGCCAAAATAACTGGAATTTGGAGCGTGAAATTTTGCACATGTTTTTTTTTATTATCACGTAGGTGAGCACTAAGAAGGGATTTTCCAAATTTCTCCCCCTATGGCGATGAAAAGGGGTTCAAAGTTTGTGTGGAGAAAACTTCTAACGCAATTATGTTGGTGATTCTCGGCCCGAATGATCAATAAACTGGGTAGTAATTTTTTTTTAAATTTATTATTATTACTTACGGAAATCTGTAAAAGCGTTTCTCTACGAAACGCTTTTACAGATTTCCGTAAGTGGACGGAGCCTTGTACAGACTGTCGCACTCACGCACACAGTGATGTGATGCACGATAACTAGCAAGGGGTGATACTGCTTTTTTTAAAAAATTATTCAGAGAGTTAGTTATATTAAGAGAGTTATTCTGAATGAGACACAAAATAAAATAAAAAAGCAACTAAAATAACAAGAACCTATTATTGATTTATTTACCAGGTATCGTATTTTTGAAGATTATTTACGAGTTTTATAGCAATCTCTTGATATGTGCAGATTCAAAACCGACAAAGATATTTATTTATAATAAATTAAACAATACTTACATCTTACTTGTTATAGATATTTGTACTTGACTCATTTTAATAAATTGTAATTTTAATAAATAAAAAATAACAAGCATTGTCATAGAAAACACAACGTTTTTTGGATTCTTAAAATTAGTTCGTATCTATTTATCTTGTCAGTTTAAAACATTGAAATTAGAAGCCTGTCGCGGACCATATTTTAGCTATTGCGGACCACCAGGGGTCCACGGAACACATTTTGGGAACCACTGCTCTACTGTAAAGTGCCCTCACCTCACCGCAGTAGGGTTAGCCAAAACAGGTAGGCGGTTGATGGCTTAATGCGAACACAATAGTTTATGATTGACATTTCAACTAATGTCTTTGTGAAAGTTGCATGTCTATTGTCTCAGACTTGAAGGATTATTTAAAAGAGTTACCATTGCCTTAGAATGTAAAGGGCAACTAAAGGGAAACAGGTTGGTGTAAGTCAGTAAATGTGTGACACTTCCTCTCGCTCCATACGGAGCAGGGAGGAGCGCTTGATGGTTTTCTACTACAAAAAAAGTCTGGTCATTCTGTACAGATATAATTCTTTATCTGTCTTTTCCATGTCTTTATTTTAAGCGAAAGCAAATCGAAAATGACCCCTACCGAATATAGCACCTTTCACAAGTATCGACCAGTCCAGTACGTGGGCTTGTGGATAATGAGAAATGGGTAGCATGCCGTCTGGTAATTGTCCAGACCAAGCCCGAGTCGACCTCAAAGTGTGAGAGTGACTCAAAGAGATGTCAGCAAAACGGCAGGGTTCCAGCAGGGTCGAAGCTTACTGGGACCATAGGTCAACTTCCGCAAGGAAAACTTGTAGAACACAAGGCAACTGGAGGAAGATAGATGTGGTTTAAGTCAGTAAAAGTTTAACACACTTTCCCACACCGCCTTAGAACTGGAGATGTCATTATATGATTTCCCACCTCAAGAAAAAAGGATCAGTCCAGTGCTTCTCGCAACTAACAGATTCCCACGACCATCACCAAGCCTCACGCCCCAACCGCCGCCGGGATTCCGATCCCGATTTCCGGCCATAGCAGGCGCGGGCTTGCGGACGGCGAGCATTGGGTAGCTCGCCGTCCGACCGTCCGGTAACCGTCCGGACCGAGCCCAAGTCGTCGACGGCGCGTACTGTCTCACGCGCGCCTCAAGGAGATGTCAGCAACTATAGGGGCCCAGCAGGTTCGAAGCCTACTGGGGCCAAGGGTCTGATTCTGAAAGGAAGACACGGCCCCAGTACGAAAGGCAACGAAGGAACAGGAGTGGGTTTTTAGTCAGTAAAATTCTGACACTATCTCCTGCTCCACCCAAGAGCGGGAGATGTCATAAGATGATTTTCCCACCGAAAAAAAAACGACCATCACCAGGTCATCGGTCAAACACTCCTTAGCCAATATAACGGGGAACAAAAAATTATTTCTTGAAGTCACATTACCGTATATTTACGAAATAACGTTATTGTCTTCAAACCAACAACTCACCTAACAGTGTTACCCAAACTAAATATTAAGTCGCCCCTTTTCTTCAAAACATTCATTCTCTCAGCAACCCTGAAAGACGTATACTATGTATATTTCATAGCCACATCGTACTCTGCACATTCTTCCATGTGTTTGAGTTATGGACGTAGTTTATTTATTTGTGACGCGAAAACGCTTCTGAAAAATATTTGTGTTCCCTTTATGTGATCTCACCTGAGTAAGTCAGATGTTTAGGGAGAGAGAATATGTCGTAATATATGTTAAGTTTTTCCTGAAGAAAAATAATAATATAATAGTATTCCACAACTATCACACAACGCCATCTAGTCCCAAGCTAAACAGAGCTTGTGTTATGGGTACTAGACAACTGATATACATACATATATAGATAAATTACACCCAGACACAGAACAAATGATCGTACTCATCACACATAACATTTGTCTAAGTGGAAATCGAACCCACGACCTCCGGCATAGCAGTCAGGGCCACTAACCACTAGGCCAACAGGCCAGTCAAAATGATAAACTGACTGACATATCAACGCACAGCCGAAAATATTGGGACTAGGAAAGTGAAAATTTGGACAAAGCTTCCTTTTATAACATAGGCGAGCAGTACGAAGGGGTTTTTGGAACCTCATTCTCTATGGGGGTGACAGTGGGGAAATGTTATTTGTATGGAAAATCTCATTTCGCGTGCTCAATATACTTGAAAGTTAGCACAAATAGTAACCTAGGTAAATAAAAAAGTTGTCATTATTTGTTGTCAGAACTAGTACAACCTAAGGGGTTTTAAATATTAATAATAATAATAGCATCAGCTTTGAGGACCATCTGTCGAAGCGGTCGTTGCGCGGTTGGATGAAGGGCCTGATACAGAAGGCAGTACTCCTCGATACAGCTCGCATTGTGAGGAGGTTCCTGTCTCTGGAGCCCTAACAACCGGTAGCTTGAACCCTGTTCCCGAGACCGGCGGATAACTATTTTTTTCATATTTTTAAATGTTTTTTATTTATAATGTTTTTTTTAAAGAAATATTTAAAAATGTAAATGATTTTATGTAAAAAAGAAATAAATGCAATAATAATCATATTCCACAACTATCACACAGCACCGTCTAGCCCCAAGCTAAGCGGAGCTTGTGTTATGAGTACTAGACAACTGATAAACATACCTACTTATGTATTTCTAAATACATACATATTATAGATAAATTACACCCAACAGAAAAAATTATCGTGCTCATCACACAAATATTTGTTCTAGGTGGGAATCGAGCCCACGACCTTCGGCATAGCAGTCAAACCACTAACCACTAGACTAACAGGCCAGTTTAGTATATTGTATAAAGTATTCTTATTTCTTGGGTAATAAACTTGAAACTTGGCACATTTTAATTAAAATAAATTATAAAGACTATTAATTAGTCTTTCAAAACCACCCTCAAATTACGGTTTAAGGGGTTCTTAAAGTTTTTATGCAAAATACTCGTGAACGAAGTCGCGGGTAAAGTGCTAGTTAGTTCATATTACCATACCCTTTCCTGATACCCAGTGCTGGGCACGCCATAATTATGGCGGTTATCATAATCATCATCATCTTCCTGCCCTTGTCCCGTGTTATTTGGGGTCGGCGCAACACGTTTTTTTCTTCCACTCTGCCCAGTCACTCGTCATGCTATCACTAACTTCCTTTTCTCTCATATCACTCTTCACACAATCCATCCATCTTTTCTTTGGTCTCCCTCTCCCTCTCCATCCACCCACATGTAAACTCATAAATCTTTTAGTAACATGCGTCTCATCCCTCCTCTTCACATGACCATACCACACATGGCGGTATTAAATTAAATATTAAAATTTAAATCATTTTTAGCTATAGTAAAAAAATATGAAAGAATTTTTATAATATCTTCATCAAATAAAGGTTCAAAGTTGCTACTTAGAAAGAGAAATCCAATATATGAACGTCAAAGTACGCCATAGAAAAAGGCGTCTCAGCAAAAGAGACATATATATTTCTTACAAAGAGTTATATATGTCGTTTAGTTTTCTGTCAATTTTGATATTGTTTATTTATGAACAAACTAGTTAGATAGTAAATATTTCTTTCATGTATATTCCCTATTTATTATTATTTATTTATTTTAACTTCATGTACAGTAGTAGTGCATAGGCGGACTTAATACAACAAGGCATTCTCTACCAGTCAACCTTTGGGTTAAAAAGACAACACTGTGGTAGATGTGCACAATAAATAAATAACAGATATATCAAGTAGAATGTAGTATCAATAAATTAAGTAATTTACAATAATAAAATACTTATATAAGCTAATATTATAAACTAATAAATACATTATAATTAGCAGAACTTAAAAAATAACAATTATGACGAAGACCGAACTAAGTTTGAGAGGACTTCAAGTAGTAGTTCCGAATTTTACGCTTGAAGGAAAATCCCCCCCCCCCCCCTTCCCTATCCCTATTATCGCGGTGTCCTACACAGCACTGAAATCCAGTATTCTAAAACATGAATCTATCGAGAATCAGAGACTAAATCAAGTTCAGCACTTAATCTGGTTGAGAGATCGTGGCAATCACGTGAAATCCCTCACATGCGAGATTAGTTCCCGTGAAGAGGAGTTCCAGAGATAGCGGGTTCTGTATGTATTAGGTTTGAAGGGTTGTGTCATAAGCAGGTGTAGAAATAGATTTCTATTTTTATTATGAACAGGTTTATATTATTTAGATGGGATTAAAGAGATATAGATTGTTTTACTGTTAAAAAGAATCGTATGATTTCTTTTTACCCGACTACAAGAAGGTTATTTGAGATGTTTACTCATCAAATGACGTCTGCCGCTCTAGGGTGGAACAAACGGGCGTGTCAGACTGTTACTGACTAAAACCCACCTGTATCCTTCAGTTGCCCTTTGCGATCTAGGGCCACGAGTTTCCTTTTCAGAAAATCCCCGTGCGTTTCATGGGTGATTTCACAAACAAGTAAACTTACACAAGACACTAAAAATAACGATCTGTAGTAGTGTAGATATTTGTTTTATGCGTGAATCGGGCATTCGACACGCAGTGCAGCGCTCAACCACTGCACCCTTCCACTCCACTTTAGGGGGGGAGAATTCATTTCATGATATACCCCCTCAAGAAAAAAAAACGACGAAATAGGAATATGTATAATATACCTACCCTAAAATATTTAGAGCCGGGCAAAATTCATTAAAAAAAATTGCGCGACCAAAGAATATCCAATTCTCTCTCATTTTTCTCCATAAAATATGCTTATAAACACCAAAAAAAAAGCAATAAATCATTTTCCTCGCTCACAATCGCACCACATCCTAAGATTAGAGCCAGCGGTTTTGGAGGAATAATTTACGTATCCCTTACAAGCAGACATCTTAAGGTGAGCCTGAGATAAGAAAACGTTACATAATGAAGGCCTCGTCGCTGAATTGTAAGGAAAGATTAGGGATGTGCCGCTGTATCGATAAAAAGGTAAGTAATCCGGTTACGTACAAAGATTGGAAAGCTTGCGGAAGTGAACATACAAAAGTGTATTTATTGAACTGTTTTGTTTTCTTTGTCACGGAATAAGGATTGGTTTTTATGTTTAACAAGAGCTTGAAGCAAGGAATGCTCCCAATTGAACCTCTTAATGGGTACGGTTTCAAGTATATCTGCATAAATTAATGACAAGAGATGTAGTTGACTGGTCTGTTGGTCAGTCAGCTCTGACTGCTGTGCCGGAGGTCGTGGGTTCGATTCCCACCCAGGAAAAATGTTTGTGTGATGAGCTCGATCATTTATTTTGTGTCTGCTTGTAATTTATCTATATATGTATGTATTTAGAAATATATAAGTATGTTCATCAGTTGTCTAGTACCCATAACACAAGCTCTGCTTAGTTTGGGACTAGACGGCGTTGTGTGATAGTTATGGAATATTATTATTATTATAGTGGTTTTTGTGAAGAAATATTTTATAACCTATGTTGCTTTTTTGTTCATTGCAACACGAAACATAAACTAAAGCATAATCAAATTATAAAAAAAAATACTAAGAATTTCTACGAAAACAAAAAATTAAAGATGATGAATAAATGACCTTGGAATATGATCAAGAGAGTGGTAGACAAGTAAGCAACCCACATGATACTAAACGGTGAACCAAAATATTAATACTTACCTATCATAGCATAGTCCGCTTTATAATGTTCCCACTGCTGGGACTCAGACCTCCTCTCTAGGAGAGGGAATGGGCCGTAATCCACCACGCGGGCCCAGTGCGGGTTGGTGGATATCACATGTCTTCAAATTTTTGGTTCTAGGACATGCCGGTTCCCTTGCCATGTTTTCCTTCACCGTTTTGAGCAGTAGTTAGATAGATAGATAGATATTCTTTATTGTACACCAAAAATACAATTTACATTAGGAAACAACATTAATAGAGTTTCACAATGGGCGGTCTTATCGCTAAAAGCGATTTTTTACAGACAACCTTTGGATGGATTTGACAGAGAAGGAGAAAAAAAGATACGCAGGTAGTTCGTGGTATACTATTTACATATATACAATACATAAACTAATAGTAGTAGTACTTATGAAATACCCGCGACCTAAGTACAACTTGTAAGTCAGGTCCGTTACCACTCGGCCACCACTGCTTGCTACCTATCATCATATAAAAAAATCGCAAAAATAAAAGAAAAAACTTTTATTTTATCTTTTTATCGACAGCACCCCCATCCCTAAGGCATAAAAGCGCGGCTTACGTAACAGGGCATCCGGCGCACCAGGCCTAGTATATCAATCATCTCCTGAAATATTATGACGTAATCTGAGAAGCCAATAAGTGGATCCCAGATCTGTTTGTCTCTTGCCTCACCTTGAGAATAACCGAATCAGATGTGAAGAGATTTCGGGGTTAAGGTTTGTAGGCAGAGGTAAGTTTTTTGTTTTGCTAGATATTTTTTTGGGATAAAATGCGGATCTTTTTTTAAGCCAACCATATTTATTTTAGTTTGAGAACTGATTGCTTAGCCAAGTTGATAATCTACAACCGTTAACGCTATTAGAAAACTTCTATTGTATGGGAATGACATCATCTCAACGTTAAGTCACATGGTAATGAGCACACAAAACAAAGAAATTGGAGGCGTTACCGACTGTAGAAAGAGATTCAAAACGAAACGATCGTAACTTGGCTAGGACTGCTGATACTGTTCAGTATTTTTTTTGGTGGTTACAACCTGGGCGGTCTACAAATTTAGAGTGAATATGTCATGTTGCTTCTAGAAAAGCGTGGTCCATCGTCGACACATCATACGGACCACAAGTGGTCCGCAAATTACATATTGAGTACCACTGATCTAAAGGAACACCCACAGCTGGCATATGACGGAATTAGGTCCCAAAGAGATGGGGGCGAGTAATCGATTTTGTATATGGCAAAAGCTTTATGCCAGTACATTAATGTAACACCTACACAGTACTGCGATACAACGACCTTAAATAATAACTACCATACAAAAACTTAAGAACATTGACTTGTAATTATAAACTCGTCAATGTGGAGACAACGGTTGATTAAAATTGCAAGCTAAGCGGCACGATACCGAAGCTACAAGACACGTAAACTGTCCAAGTTTGAGTCGAAATCGAGCACGAAATTTTCCTATCGTCCGTAGCAAAAAAGGCAATAAAAATCACGTTGGTTGTCTGGAAGACCTCACTTAAATATTTATTTTATATACTGTTTTTAGTATTTGTTGTAATAGAGACAAGAGAAATACATAATCTGTGAAAATTTCAACTGTCTAGCTATCGCCGTTGATGAGATACAAGCCAGCCCCCCTAGCCAAGTTACAACCGTTTAGTTTCGATTCTCTTTTCATTAGGAAACGGTTGTAACTTGATTAAGGGGGCTGGTGATGGACTGATGGACAGTGGAGTCTTAGTAAGAGGGTCCTATTTTAATCTTTACTCCCCTGGCAACTTTGTCTTGGTTTATTAAGATGTAAACAAAAAGTTATTAGTGAAGCATTATTACATCAATTTCAGATTTTCAGTAGTAATTTCAAGTTATTCTTTCAGTATTTGTAAAAATAACTTTTTTTTTTACAAGTGCTGAAACTCATTGCGTTTATTTCATCATGCCCACTGCTGGGAAAAGTCCACCCCCAAGTTCCTCCAGACATTCTTCTCCCACGCCGTCTCAACTGGTTTTAGAGGCCCGGGAGAAGAATGTCGCCTCGCGGTAGGCGTCCAGCCCGCCACATCTTTCCAGGCCGGCCTTGACGACACTTTTCCTCTACAGGAACCGTCTGCGTGGATCACCACTCATTGACACGTATTCGACTATAACTATCACTATAGGAGGATTTATTTAATAATATTTTTTTTAATAACGCAAAATATAGCCTATAGTGTAGCCAACATCTTGCACAACACTCAAAGTTCAAGCAGGTCATGAATGTTCAGTCAAATTGATTCATTATTCACTAAACAATGACCGAACGATGAATGGATGATCGTAAATCTGAACATATGATTAATCTATAAGACAGGCATATCAATAGTATCTTTTTGATTTTTGGAAAGGACCAGGGAGTGATTCAAAATCACTGTAGTGATCACCATCAGCACTTGGATGGGGACCACTGTGAACTCTCAAAAGACCACCTCGGAACTACCTCTATATATCTTGCCCCCCTAGCCAAGTTACGATCGTTTCGTTTGCGTCGAACGCCTCGAATAGACCACGTCTCCGATTTCTTTGTTCTGACGTCATCTCAACGCTCAGTCACATGGTCAGAACAAAGGAATCGGAGGCGTGGCCTACTCGAGGCCTTCGACGACGATCGTAACTTGGCTAGGGGAAGAATGTATAGAGGTGGTTCCGAGGTGGTCTTTTGAGAGGTCACAGTGGTCCCCATCCAAGTGCTGCTGGTGCTCACTAGAGACTATAAAGACAGACTATAATACAGAGGGGGCTGAAGAGACTATAAAGGGTTCTCCCCGGATTTCTTAATTTTCGCAGTAATAGACTTTGCTTTGGAACTTTCCTTTATTGGAAAGATAGTTGGTCAATATGAAATATGTTGATTTATATGTTTTGCTTTGTAACGATATGAACTGTAACTGTATTGTATGTTGCCTAGACAATAATGAGTAATCGTTATACCTAATATATTTTCAGAAAAAAAAAGGTACTTACTAATGAAAACCAAAAGGTACGTTTAGCGCGTAAACGACCACTAAACTTAAGTACTCTTTGCCCTCTTAAATACCCGAGACGTAAACCATCCCGAAACCCAGAACACAGCATCAAATGAAGGCCCAAAAGCGGCCATTACACATATTCTTCCCTGCTATAACATCGCATTTACATAAATTGTTCAGAAACTCGCAAAGTCCCCAGGGTACTGTTTAGGCACACTTTATAAAATTCTTCGCGTCTTCGCGTAGATTAATATACCCCAGTAATTATAGAAGTTTTGACGAAGCGACAGACTAGAATATTAATAATCAAAGCATGAATCACGCGTTTTTGGTGGAAAATGTAACGACAGAAGGTTTGTTTTGGCGTTGACGCAGTGCTAACATCATATTTTTTTTTTTTGGTTTATTTGTACTTAGCTGCTTTTGACATTATGCTGATAAAGTATCTTTGAAGTGTCATATATATTATGTGTATGTCAAGTGACATCCACTAATCAGCAATGGACTCGCATGGTAGATTACAGCTCATTCCCCCTTTAGAGAGGAGGTCTGATGGCGTCAAATCTATAGTTGAACTAAAATAAGTTTTACCAACAGCATCACACAGCTTAAAGTGGGTTGCTTCGAACTTAGTCGTGTGAATAGTTTATATTATTTAACTTGCAATGTACGTAAGTTTGTATGTAACTATATTTGTTCGGGTGGAATCTTACAACTCAATTTTGAAGCAGATATCTTCAACCAATTGAGCTGCAATTTTGTATTCACGTTAAGTTTAGATGACAATGCATGGTTAGCTATTTGATGTTGCTCTAAATTCAACATGGCAGGACACCCAAGATAGCGGAATAGTTCCTTTTAATGCTCTACTACAATACAGTTATCAAATGAAAGGGTTTGCTGAGAATATCTTGAAAAATAAAGTGACGTCACTATAAATTTAATATGGCGGATTTTTAAAGATGGCGGACTAAAGTTTTTATTTCTTCCTGAGAATACAAAAACGAGTTTAAAAAAATAAATAAGATAGTGATCATAAACTCCGTTGCTCCAAGCCGTCTGAAATTCGCATTCGTCGCATTGGGGTTTTTTTTTTACAAAATTACTATAAAATGAAAATAAGAAAATTTAATTAAATTAAATTGTAGACACTTCACGTGACCCAAAAGCTGGCTTTTACCTCGGTCAGAGAATAAGCATTGCCATATAACATGGCAATGCCGCCAGCCTTTTGGGCACACTTCCAGTCGACAGCGATGCGGAGGAGTTTTATGACACCATATTTTAGCTAGTAGTTTTTGATTTTAGTGTATATATAGTTTTAATTAGTTAAGTGTTTTATGTATTCATTTTACCTGAAATAAATATCACACCAATAAAAAAATAAGTTATTAAATTGCAATTGACATTTAAAATTGAAATTTAATTTAATTAATTACAGATAAAATAAAAAATTGCCTTAACCACTGCGGTATCACGACACTTTTGAATTATTTCTTCCTCTTAAAAAACAAGTAGTTCTTCTGTTGTTATATCCATTGTATATATCAAGGCTACTTCTAATTTTATGGCTCATTTACATCGTTTGTTCAAAGCGTTTGGTTTTGCGTTCTAATTCGGGCGCCGAGACAATGGCAGCATTTAGTTAAAATTAAAAGCCTTTCTTCTAAAATTAACGATAAAACTGTTTCAAGATTTATATTTCTAATTTAAGAACAACAGTGTATTTATGAACGATACTAGTTGCTGAAAGTGGCTTCGCCCGCGTGATCGTAGTAAACTATCTCCAAGGATCATATCATATCGACTGGCCTGTTGGTCTAGTAGTTTGTGACCCTAACTGCTATGCCGGACCATTTTCACCAATATACAGAGTGATTCATGAGAAAAATTCCAAAGTACATGTATACATACGTGAATATTATATTAGAGAAATGCCGAGAAATCCAAAGATTTATAACATCTGTTTGAAGTTAAGGTGGGTCGCTAGTGCAAACCAAAACATAACTACAATATAATGAAACCGACCAAGTGCGAGACGGATTCGCGCATGAAGAATTCCGTACCATTATCTATACAACTTTTTTTGCACAATTTATTTATTCTGATTTAAGTATTTGTGAAAATATCAACTGTCTAGCTATCATGAGATACAGCCTGGTGACAGATACATGGACAGGGAAGTATTAGCAATAGGGTCCCGGTACGGAACCATAAAATAAATATATACGGTACGGAACCATATAATAAATAACATACATACAGCTGAAAATGGAACGCTTCGGTGCGGCATGACAAATGCTTGCGCTGGTGGACCAATCGCGAGCCATCAACGATCTTCGCGCGGACGAAGACTTCCGAAGAGAATACGAATGAAAAACAATTGAAAAACATTTTTTCTCCGCGTCTACGGTGTATTGACATTAATATTAAATTTATAAAAAATAATGAAATAAATCAACTAAATTTAATTTGAGTCATCCCGTTTACAATAAACAAAAGAAAATCAAATGAATCTCCACCTAAACGCTAGCTCAGAATCGAATTTCAAATAAACCACTTTACGCCAAGTCTCCATTCTACAACAGAAACAAAACAGCCTATCTCTACGTACCCATATAAATCATAAACACATGGAAATATCCCCTCTTTGCTGGGGATTCCTTGCTTTTGACAAGCGATGCAGTTAATGCGATTATCATTGTGTTGTACTCGTACCAATGGCGGCTGGACAGAGCCTCAGGCTTTCAACACATTATTAAGTTATGTCCCAACGTTTCAGAGCCATTCACTTTAATTCTGTTATGTTTGATTTTCGGAGATACGTAGTGGGACGGAAAAACGGTTGAGAGTTGAGGAAAGGGGAGAGACTGTGGAAAACGTTGTTTTGTTTTTCTTTTATTTGAATTTGGAACGTCAAGAATGATTAAAAAGAAAAAAAACACATTATGTGAATTAGAATGTACGTGTATCAAAAAAGTTTATTTGAAAATCAAACTGGCCACTAACAAAAACAAATGTAGTTACGAGTCTCTAAAAAAAAGTCATGAAAGTGCGGAAGCGTTATAGAAAATTAAAACTAGAGAATCCTAGAATGTATTGAACGTCGAGTGATGGTTAAGATTAATTTGTATATAATACTAATATTTCTCTAATATATAATTTGTTTCAGTAAATTGACTTTTAATTATCTCACAGATGGTGTAAAAAGTAGAATATCTAACACGGGCATAAAGCTGTCTTTGTCTTGGGCGGCTTGAGTTCCTTATATGCTCGGGAGTTAATTATATGCATCCCTCACTGACGTTCGAGATTAAAACTTAGCAACCTGCGTTTCGTTCGGAATTCAACATGCCGCCCGCGACTTAAAGACACTGCTTTATCTCCTAGTCATATAATCTCCTATTACCAAATGATAGCTCTATACAAGCTACACTAAGTTCTTACAAAATGAAAAAAAAATGAAAAAAAAAAAAATTGTTCAAAAATCCAACTTACAAAAAAAAAGAGGGACAAAATAACACATACTGTACACAGTATTACTCTCAAACGGCTGAATAGATTTGGATAACATTTGGCAAAAGGATAGGCCATGTCCTGGAATAGCACATAGAATACTTTTTATCTCGGAAATATGTTGCCTTGAGACAACAATCTACTTTCACAAAGGCGAAACCACCCGCAGAAGCTAGTATAACACAATAAAAATGTGCCGAACTCCGGTCGAATAATCCGATTTAGTTACAACATTTTATATAGGTATTCGATTCAATATATGCCAATATTGATTCTGGTAAATCCCTAGGGATATCCACATAGTTGGTATTGGGTAAAAATCCACTGATTCTGCCAATCAGTGTGACTCTTGCCAACATGGAAATTTTCTATTTCGGCGGATAGTCGACAAACATGCCGTATGGTTGGGTTTTAGTAAAATGTTTTAGTTACATACCGTTGGGAGCTTTTTGATTGTGATGTGTTGTGTTCAGAACGTTTGGAGGTTATGTAAAAAGAAAATGGTAGGATTTTTTAGTGTTATCCATCAGATCTATTTTTTTTTCTCAATCGAGACGACGATGGTCTAGGAGACATTATTTCAGTCGATGGCTTTACTTATTCAAAATGCCAAGGGTGGGGTATGATGCGTACTCGTGGTCCTAGAACGCAAAAGGCAACTGAAGGAACCTAGGTGTGATTTTGGTCAGTAAAAGTCTGACACGCCTTCTCGTGGAGCGAGAAGGTTCCCTAGAGCAAAATAAGTCATTAGATGATTTTCCAACTTAAAAAAAGGTAGGTGTTGCCATATATGGCAAGACGTTGTCAATAAAATGTCTTCAGGACGAGTAAACAATGACTCTCAGTAATGAGGAATACAAATTGAGGAGCTTTCTGAAACTGGTTGCTGTATGACCCCAAGAAACATGGCCCATTATATTTTAGATTTGTTTCTTTAATAGTTATATAAACTAGTGCAAAATACCAAGGGTGGTTGTATGATAGGTCCTCGTGGTCCTAGAAAGCAAAAGGCAACTGAAGGAACACAGGTGTGGTTTAAGTCAGTAAAAGTCTGAAGCGCCTTCTCGTGGAGCGAGAAGGTTCCCTAGAGCGAAATAAGTCATTAGATGATTTTCTACCTAAAAAAAAGATAGGTGTATATGGCAAGACGTCGTCAATAAAATGTCTTCAGGACAAGCAAACAATGACTATCAGTAATGAGGAATACGAATTGAGGAGAAAGGTCTTAGCTTTCTGAAACTGGTTGCTTTATGATCCTAAGAAACATGGCACATTATATTTTAGTTTTGTTTTTTTAATAGTAATATAAACTAGTGCACGGGCAGTGATGGCCGAGTGGTAACGGCCCCGACTTACGAGTTGTAAGTTGTGGGTTCAAACCCAGCCAGGCGCGTATTATTTTGTGTAATTTATTTCATCACCACTGCTCTCAAAACGGTGAAGGAAAACATCGTGAGGAAACCTGCATGTCCTAGAACCAAAAATTCGAAGACATGTAGCATCCCCCAACCCGCACTGGGCCTGCGTGGTGGATTAAGGCCCATTCCCTCTCCTAGAGAGGAGGCCTGAGTCCCAACAGTGGGAACATTATAAGGCCGAGTATGTATGTATGTAAACTAATGCTTGACTGCGATCCCACGTCATGGTAAGCAGTGATGCAAACGTTGATGGTGAGGCGTACTAGTTTATTAAGAGCCTATTCACTCTAACCTGAAGACACTTAAATTATGATATTTTTATTTAAATTTAGAGTAATAAAATATCCAAATCGTCTCTTAGCTAACAACACCGCATAAGTCATTTTTACCAACTTTACAGGAAACGAAAAAAACTGTGCGGTGTTGAGAGGCCAGCCGACTTGCACGCTGTCAATACTTTTCGAATTATGGCTTCTGATTGGCTGAAATCTATATCATGCGATCAACGGTTAGACGCGCAATGAGCAGCTCCATCTAAAGGCATTAAAATGAGAAGACCACCAATTTTCGACTTGAGCGGTGTTGTAAGCTAAGGGAGAAATGGAACATACTCTTAGGATAAAAAGCATTCATGTCCTATTCTAGGCCCTGGACAACCTGTGTGTCAAAATACATCCAAATCTGTTCAGGCATTCGAGTGTGACGGAGTCGGAAACATATTATACATACAATCACAAACTTCCTCCTTTATAATATTAGTGTAATTCTTCAAAATTGTTATATTTCTTCAGAAGGACTGACTGCCTGAATGACTCTTTTTTTAAGAATCTTTGGTCAACTGGACCCACTCGGAATGGGCCCGCGGTATCACTCGACCCAGTGTTATTTTTAATAGGTTGACTGGACCCAGCTCCTTGCAGGCAGATCATAAATTAGACACCTTTATAATTGCTTCATTAATTCTTTAATAGCTATTACATAAAAATTACACCAAATAGAAAACGAGAAATCTGAGCAGTAAAATAGATGGTAATGAATTTTCTCACCCCAGAAAATTAATAGGCGTAAACGTGCGTCTTATTACAAAGTGTAATTACCAATTAGTAAGTAGAATTATCAAGATCGCAACAAATATTACGAACATATGTTTTAATTAACTAGCTTTTTTCAATGGCTTTGCTCTCGTAGTCTAAATGATAGTCCAAAAAATGAGACGTTCTCCTATCCTATCGACAATCGATCAATAATTAGAATGGACATGTGAAGAAGAAGGATGAAACGCAATATGTTACTAACAGAATTAGGGTAGAACTACACTGCGCACATGTGGGTCACGTACGCCAATCTGGGCGCGTCGGTCTCCATACATTTTGTATGGCAACTAGACTTGTAGAGCTATATTAGATCTACGCCACGCGACGTCGTTCTACGTACAAATCTGTTGTGTTCCACGTGTGCGTCAGTTTAATGTAGTTCTAGCTTTATGAGTATATATGTGGATGGATGGAGAGGAGAGTGAGGCCAAAGAAAAGATTTATGGATTGTGTGATAAGTGATATGAAAGAAAAGGAAGTTCGTGATAGCGTGATGGGCGACAGGACAGAATGGAAAAAAACAACGTGTTGTGCTGACCCCAAATAAAAGGGAACAAGGGCAGGAAGATGATGAGGTGGCGCTTCAATCAGATTTTCAATTTTTTTTCTGAGACAAAGTCAGCTTTCAAGCAGGACCACGTCCGTTCCATATTGCCTGGAAGAGATCGCGAAATGTGATCCCGCCAATTGTATGTTTTTAAATTTAAGGCTCAAATTGTATCATTTATTATTTTGTTCTACAAAAAACTATATATAAATAAATAAACGTCTGCCAGGTCCGCTAGTCGTTAATATAGATCTATATTAATAAATCAAAACTAACTTCAATATGCAAGCTAACCTTAAACCACTCAAGGCCATCCAGATGAAAGTCAAAAACCTTATGACGTCACCAATAAAGCTTACATATTGGACACAAAGAAAGTAAGTACGTAAAGACAAGCGGCCATATTGAGGCTAAGGGTCAGCGTACAACGAGACGCGACGCGAGTCGACAATGCTTGAAGAGGCTACTACGGTAAGCGTGCGAGACGATGGATTGCACCTACACTTATTAATGAGTTGACCTGACGAATTAATAAATCGAGCCAAAACTAGAAACCAATAAAAAAATGTTCTACTGAAACATTATCTGTCTATGTGTCCATAGTTGCTGCGGTATGTTGGTCTCACTTGGTTAGTGTTGTGGTGCTGTTTTTGTTTATCTCACAACGAGTAGGTACCTACCTGCAAACTTGGGGGTGATCAGATGTGGTCTTAGTTATAAGCGAAATTCACGAGAATGTACTGCCGACAAACTGCTATGCAGTTTGGCAGATGTTATAAATGATTCATGATGTAACAAATTTGTAAAAATAAATTTAAAAAAAGGCACGAGCGATAATTCAAAGTAACATTCTATTAGCAACAACGATTATTGAAAAAATGAAATATATATTATAAATACATAAAACATTAACTTATTTGATGAAACAAAGAAAAAAAAAAGAAAAAAATGAAAACAATTACTAACAACAACAGTATTGAAAATATGTACATGATAAAAACAAAAAAGTAACACTGACAAGGGTAGGAGTCTGGTAAAAGTAAATTTGAGACAGAATAAGAAAAATCATGCCCCTGAAGGATGCAACAAATGGTTGTCCATCTCAGCGTGTGTCGGTTAAACATTGCTAACGCTGACTTTCGGTTTAGGTGAAAATGGGCAGGGCACATTGCACGCAGAACAGATGGTCGATGGGGACGAAAGGTTCTGGAATGGCGACCACGTATCGGAAGACGCAGCGTTGGAAGGCATCCCACAAGGTGTACCGATGCCCTGGTTAGGGTCGCGGGAATCCGATGTATGCGAGACGCAGAGGCCCGGTCGTTGTGGCGACGCTTGAAGGAGGCCTATGTCCAACAGTGGACGTCTTTCGGTTGAAATGATGGTGATGATGACTTTCTGCTGGATCCCTGCGGTGGCATACGGACGTCGCGGCGTCGAGGTAAGTTTGTGGGAGAATTGTTAAGTGTTATATAGCATTAACATGCCAAAATCAGAGATACAGTCGCTCCTTGGTTGGACCGGGCCCTAGTACTGGCCTTGGCCCGTACGAGCGAGGAAGAATGAAAGGCGGTTGCCTCCTTCTGCGAAGCAATAATGCGTCTTCTGCAAGGGAGGCGGCTGCACGCGTGAAGGAACGTACATCCTCACACCCCAGCCACTGAGACCTCGACCCCGATTTCCTACCACCGTAGGCCATAGGCCATCCCATCGTCCGGTAACCATCCGGACCGAGCCTGAGTCGTCGACGCTGCGTAGTGTTCCACGCGCGTCTCAAAGAGATGTCAGCAAAACTGTAGGGACCCAGCAGGGCCGAAGCCTACTGGGGCCATAGGTTGGCTTCCCAAAGGAAAGCCCGGGATCCTGGAACGCAAGGCAAAGAAGAAACTTAAGTGTACTTTTAATCAATAAAAGTCTGAAACGTCCTCCTGCTACGTCCTGGAGCGGAAGAAGTCATTGGGAGATTTCCAAACTTTAAATTAAAAAAAAAAACTGGTTAAATTGAAAGTCAACCCCAACATAGTATACATACATAGTTAGGAAAAAGCGAAGCAGTTAATTTTATCGCTATCTTCGATTTGCAAGTCGCGTTTCCTCTCAGTGTAAGCTGACCCTAAAGTCATAACGAGGTCGAGTAAAGTCGCGTTACACAATGTTACTCATGCGGACGAATGAAATTTCTTTCACTTAGTCATTCATTCATTCCGTTGTAGATTAGGGTTGGCAGGTTGTGATTTTGTTATTTTTTTATTATAGAAGTGATAGTTAATGGTTTTGATAGTGATTGTTTTAGATGTGATGAAATGTTAATTATAGATCTGATGTTTTTTAGACTATTTAGAGGTAAAAAAATAAAAGGGTTGATCATAACAGTAGTTAGTTCATATTGCATTTATATTCCAAATTACATTCTTTCTTATTAAAACTACGTTCCAATCAATGCCTGACATCTTGTCGTGCTCATTGAGAAAAATCAACTGCATTTTGAAAGAGGAAGCGAACGATAACTCTGTCGGCGTGGCTGAATTTTTGTTAAAAGAAATTTAACTTTGATATGACAACAAAAAAAATCCTCACATTTTGTAACTACATTGAGTTGTAATAAAATAATGTCTTATTACTTAAAATTATTAATGTAAAGTTGTGGAGTGCTCAAAGGAATGATTATTGTTTGTATTTATATCTGTAGGGAGCTCATTATTATTTCAGCTGAAAGACGACTACTACTGGACATAGGCCTCTCCTAAGTGTCGCCAGAACGGCCGGTTCTGTGCGTCTCGCATCCATGGTATTTCCGCGATCCGAGAGAACTAATGACATTGATGTGTCTTCCCACGGGGCTATCTATATAGCTTGGTATGACTGAGAATAAGCCTTCCTCTCCCTCTTTTCGACATACAGTTCTTTCGGTAGGAATCTAGTCCGTCTCTGTATTTCCCCCACGATATCACTTTGTTTGTAATTACTTTTGACTGTTAGTAGTATAAAATTAATTGAATTAGTTCTTATAACAATTGACAGCCCTAAACAAGGTTATTCGTTCAGAAAGAGCGAAAGTCGTTACGCGTCACGTGTCTATTTTGAGGAACATAATTTAAAATTCGAATGTGGTTTAGTGTATCACCGAACTTGAAGAGCCAAGAGTTGTTGGCGGAATTTAGTTTTTCGTAAATTGATTTTTAGTGGATATTGTGATGTAAAATTGGTGTAGCTTTGTATCTCAAGTGTCTACACAACTTGACGATACGATGTAGAATCATTAAAACAGTTGCGATCTTGATACAATAGATCTGCCCTCCTAGCCAAGTTACAATCGTTTCGTTAGCACCGAACGCCTCGAGTATACCACGCCTCCGATTCCTTTATTCTGACCATGTGACTGAGCGTTAAGATGACGTCAGAACAAAGGAATTAGAGGCGTGGCCTACTTGAGGCGATCGAAGAAAAGAGAATCGAAACGAAACGGTTGTAATTTGGCTAGGGGGCCTGAGCATGTTATTATAATATCAACTATCTTTCCGAGAAGGCTGACTCTATATTTATTATTTATTTATTCATAACAATAAACTTTGTGTTGAGTATTACATCATTTTAAAATATTATTAAAATAGAACTGTCACATTTAAGCAAAACAATTTATAAAATTTAAATTAAATAATGTATTATATATTGAGACAAATCATTAAAAATATGTCTACAAATAAATCTAATGTCAAATCATCATCTTCCTGCCCTTGTCCCATCTTATTTGGGGTCGGCGCAACACGTTTTTTACTTCCATTCTATCCTGTCAAAAGTCATACTATCACTAACTTCCTTTTCTTTCATATCACTGTTCACACAATCCATCCATCTTTTCTTTGGCCAAATAAATCTAATGTCAAATGTCGGATATAATGTCAAGCGATTAAGCAAAGTTAAAACATTATTAATGTCAAGTTTCAAGAATAGTATTATTGTATGAGTAAGTATTTATTTTATATAATTTGACATGAAATCTGATACGTTTAGTTTAATCTATACGTTTGCTATATGCTTCCAAACACTGCAAAAACAATAGAATCTGTTATATTCACATTCAAATGGAAAACAAAGTAACTCTATTCTGTTTCAAAAACAAAATACTTTCTAAACTTGACTGACAGTTTGAGTTAACATTGTCTGAATGCAAAAATCAAGTGAAGGCAAAAGGAAAAAAAAATGGAGAGCTGGTATGAAGGTTGCATTAAATTTGTAAAAAAAAACCGGTTCTATCTGGATTAAACCGGTAGCAAAAGTGATGTGCCTAGAATATTTTAGTATGAGTTACTTTCCCTTTTTCGTTCATGTATTGCAAGTAAAAAAGTCAAAGAGGACGAAAGGTCCTGGAATGGCGACCACGTACCGGAAGACGCAGCGTTGGAAGGCCTCCCACAAGGTCGACCGATGACCTGGTGAGGGTCGCGGGAATCCGAAGGAAGCGAGACGCACATGACTGGTCATTGTGGCGGCACTTGGGGGAGGTCTATGTCCAACAGTGGATGTCTTTCGACTGAAATGATGATGAAGTAACAAAACCCTGTTATAATCTTTTTTTTCTGAGGTGGGATATCATCATATAACTTATCCCTCTCTGGAAGGAGCGAGAGGGAGAGCCATAATCTTCTAATTAAAACCCTCCTGTGTTCTTTTACTTGCCCTTTACGTTTCAAAGCCACTGTAATCTTTTTGAACAATCGTGAAATTTACCATATCCTACCTACTAATCCTATTGTGATTCTTCTTCTTTTCGTGTCGATAAAAACTATCTATTAATTAGGGAAATATGGCCCAGAGGTAACGGTCTATTCGAGAGTGGTAGGTCGTGGTTCCAAAGCCAACCATGCACTATACGTTGTGTTATTTACCACTGCTCTCAAAACGGTGAAGGAAAACGTCGTGAAGAAATCGGTGAGTCCTAGAACCTAAAATTCGAAGACATGTGACATCTACCAATCTACACTGTGCTCGCGTGATGAATTACAGCCCATTCTCTCTTTTACGGACTAGGCCTGAGTCCCAGCAGTGGTACCATTATAAAGCTCTCGTGCCCCAGCCACAGGGATTCCGATTCCGATTTCCAGCCAAAGTAGCTTAGTAGCTTGCGGACGGCGAGCAATGGGTAGCTCGCCGTTCGACGGTCCGGTAACCGTCCGGACCGAGCCCAAGTCGTCGACGGCGCGTACTGTTTCACGCGCGCCTCATGGTACCGTACCATTGAAACCGTAGGCGCCCAGCAGGGTCGAAGCCTCCTGAATCCAAGTGTCTGCCCACCGAAAAAAAAAACCAGTATAAGGCTGATTATTATGTAAAGCACTGATTGAATGTCTGATCAATATTTAGTAACCTGGAAGGTGCCGGTAGTTGCGCAGGATCGGCAGCAAAGCAGGTGACGGGCAGCGAAGACAGAGTCCTGTTAAGGGACTGCAGAGCACGAGCACGTTTGGGGCAGAGGAAGCGCCATTTCGCTAGATTATTGGTATTGCTGCGAACCTACGTCCACAGTCGGTTAAAAGATTTCCAGATTGGTCACCGAGAGTCGTAGCGTGGACTAATTTAGATGTGGGCGAAGGTGCATCAGCGAGGCCTTTTTCTTTCATAAACTCAAAAACGAGACAGCGACTGTCGCAACCCAGTGTTCGACCACATCGTCGCTTACCATCACGTGAAACAGTGGTCAAACGTGCGTCGATAAATTATAAAACAAAACCCTCGTTGTTAAAGGGCCCTCGTGCACGCGAGGCCTCTTTAGGTACGAGGCCGTGGGCGAAGGTTCGCTGCGCCCACACCTAGCTACATTACTGCCCCGCTGGAGACATCCCGGAGCTCATCAAGAGTCTCAGGACGATTACTTCTAGGCAAGCGTGCACCATCGTCAACATCTTCGTTTACCAACAGGTGAGATATTTTTGAAGCGCGAGCTTATCAATAATAATTAAAAGAAAAAAGATTTTGATGTATTTTCTGTCAACATGACCCATAAATACACCAATCCGCACTGGGCCCGCGTGGTGGATTACGGCCCATTCCCTCTCCTAGAGAGGAGGCCTGAGTCCCAGCAGTGGGAACATTATAAGGCCGACTATGTATGTACTATGTATGACCCATAAATATGTATGTTTACAGATTTTTATTTGTTGTTTACATTATGTTTATGTACTTGTAGTGTAGTACACATATCTGTTAAGTATATCTTTAGTTTTAAGTTAGATTTAATTTATGTGCTTAAGTTTAGTTGTGCATTTGAAGTTACCCTCAAGTACAACATTTCTTTCTCATTTATATGGTGCTGGAAGAAAACCCAATTGTGGGTTAAACTCGCCTATGTACATTAACTATCCAATTTTTATTGTCTGGTAAAATTGCGTGTACAATAAATAATGAGAATGTATACATGTATACACACGGGTCAAAAATGTCCTGAATTAGGACTTGAGACTATATTTATTTCGATAGTAAATTGACTTCCTACCATCGGAAAACCCGACGAACGGCCAGTATCCACCCTCACGTTGTTGAAACTTCAACGGTCCGTACTAAGCGTTTCGCTTCGTCGTTTATACCGCGTACATCGAAGGACTGGAACAATTTGCCTACTACGGTCTTCCCGTCCAACTATAATATAGGTGTCTTCAAGGCTAGAGTGAATAGGCTCTTAATAAACTAGTGCGCCTGACCATCAATGATTGCATCTCCGCTTACCATCAGGTGGAATCGCAGTCAAGCACTGGTTTAAATCAATAAAAAAAAAAAACATGGGATAATTTTTGACATTCACAAGAGCAAATCCGCTTCCTAAACCAGTATCCCTGATTGCTTTAACTTTCTTCATTCCTTTTTCTAAGAAGGTAAGCCCGTAATTTTTCATATCTGATATAATTTTGTTATGTCACATCAATAACGTAAGAAATTGGATGAGGCAGCGGACCAAAATAGACTCTATTGATTGATTGATCCAAAGGCTTATTTAGGCAATATTTTTCTGAATCGAGAGAATTGGAAACTCTTTGGGTGCTAATATAATATTGTATATTTTTTGTGCTGGGAATAAATCTTAATTTTCATATCGGGGTCGTGGGGTTTTTTGGACCGGCAATTATATACCTACTAGTTTTTGACAAAATTACGGCCCGTTCACAACCTTGCCGCTGTGAGAGGTAGCTAAGCTCGGGGCGGCGAGCGTAACAACAAAGGTATGAAAATGTTTGAAGCACGCCACGAGACGCCGCTCAAAGCGGCGCGCACACGTCTACCGATGCCGCCCCGCTCGCCGCGCCGGTTGCCTCTAAGACCGAAGTCGTGACCAGGTCGTTACGTCATTCGGATCTGGTAGTTAAGAAAAACTACTACACACCACCTAGGTACGTAAAGGGCAACTGATGGAATACAGGTGGGTTTTAGTCAGTAAAAGTCTGATACTCCCTCTCCCTTCACCTAGAGCAGGAGGAATTATTTAATGATTTACAACCTCAAAATGATCGCGGAGCAAACTTGGCCAGAGATCACCTTAGGCAGGTTTGGCAGAAGAAGGGCCTTCCCCTTCTGTCCAGCTGTAGTCACAATGTAGGGTAGGTAACAACAAAAAAATCTATTTAGACTCCCGTTTCTTTCATATCACTCTCATTCCTCACACAATCCATCCATTTTTTCTTTAGCCTCCCTCTCCATCAATCTACATGTATATACATAAATCTTTTAGTAACATGCGTTTCATCCCTCCACATGGCTATATCCTTTCAACTTTTCAGTCACTTTCAAACTTTACTATTCCATATTACTTGGGGTCGGCACAAAACCGTTTTTTTCTTCCATTCTGCCCTGTCACACGTCAAACTATCACTAACTCCCGTTTCTTTTATATCACTCCTCACACAAATCAGCCATCTTTTCTTTTGCCTCCCCTCCAGCCATCTGCATGTATACTCAGAACTCTTTTAGTAATATGAGCTTCATCCCTCCTCTTCACATGACCATACTAAGACAACCGATTTCCTTTCAGCTTTTCAGTTACTGGCGTCACTTTTAAACTTCCTCTAATATAATCAATTCTTACTTTATCCATTCTCGTCACACCACACATCCTATCCTTTTTTCGTCCTATTTTTTTACATTCCAACATTGTGACCCATATAGTATAACAGGCCTTATCATGTACAATACAAATCATAATTTAACAAACTCCGTGAGAACTAAATATCTCTATTAGACAATAGAACATAATATTGTTTGTATATGACCAGGCACTAATTACTATATAAACGGTTAACTAAGAATAATTTGGTGCTAATTGTAATGCATAATTGCTTGGGTCATTATGCAGGTAGATATAGAAGGTTTATTTTTAAAATGAGGTTCTCAAATAGCGTAGAGTAGCCCGCTGATTTGTTAGTCTGTTTGGTCGGCTGAACCGACTTTCACTCATGGATATCATTTTTTTTAGAAGAGAAATCATCTAATGACATCTTGCGCCCTTAGTCGGTGCGAGATGTGTCAGACTTTTACTGACTAAAACCCACTCCTAGTTTCTTCGTTGCTTTTTATTCCAGGGCCGGGTTTTCCTTTCAGAAGCGAACCCATGGAGCCAGTAGGCTTCGACTCTGCTTGGTCCATACAGTTTACTGACATCTCCTTGAGGCGCGCGTGGAACACTACGCGCCGTCGACGACTTGAGCTTGGTCCGTACGGTTACCGGACGGTCGGATGGCGAGCTACTCATTGCTCGCCATCCGCAAGCCCGCACTGATGGATAGCTGATGTTATAAAAAGTAAACTAGTCTATATTTCATTTTCCCACGGAAATCGGATTTCAATATGCGGAATACGTCTTCAAAACGGTTCAACAATATCTAGCGTGACTTTCACTGGGTTATAGTTAATCTTATAATGAGTAAATTAAGAAATTAGCTGGAAATTACAGATAGACTGACGGACAGACTAACATAAATTTGAAAAAGGTACGAGTATGAAGTAAACTGTCATATACACACTTAGTAAAAAAAATATTTTGATAATACAGACACTTGAATTATTCAATATGTAATTAATTTTATTTTCAAGTGGCGCAAATACTATTTTACCTAAATTATTTCGTTACATTAATGTCTTTATTTGGAAAAAATGGAAGAAGGCACTGGCTTCTGAAATACAGGCACCTAACCTAGCTCGGAGTCAGGGGTTCACTTATTTGTACACGTATTACAACAATAAGGAATTATTATTACTTCCATAGACAGAAGATAGACGTATAGTTGCATAGACCAATAAATAGATGTATAGATTATTTCAGGCGCTGTTGTCATACATTTACATTGCAGTGCAGTGCACTAGCTTCTAACACATAGAAATTCTAACCTTCTGCTCATCCATTCCGTCGCCAAACAAATTGATGCAACAGCGATACAACATCGACGTAACTTTGACGCAAGGCGACACGTAACTATTCGCAATAATTGAGCATCTTGATCTAATTGTCACGAGCAGGAAGCGAGCATGTAGACTAGATGGGAAAGATTCCAGTGAGTTACTGCGGCTTTTTTTAAAGTGGGAAATCATCGTGCAATGACTTATTCGCTCTAGGGTGGGGCGAGAGAGTAGGTCAAACTTTTGAAAAGAGAAGAAAGAAAGAAAACATGTTTATTCTGCCTAAATAGACGCACAATTCAATACAAAAATATAAAATCAAAGTTCCCTGACAGGCCATATGTGTATCTGGCATAACTGTGTTGCTCTATATGACCATAGACAACACAGTTGTCTAGATTTTTGCTGACTGAAACCACCCCTGTGTCCGTCGTTGTTTTGTTAGCATTACTGCTTCGCAGAAAGAGGCGACCACATCCCATTGTCTCTTGCTCCGGACCATGGCCTAAAACATGGCCTGGCGCGAGAGGTCGCCACCACTGATCGCACACTTCCACTGTATGCTTCACCGTGTCCTCCGGGCGATCCGCACAATGGTGACACCTGAGCGTTTCTTTCGCCTGAATCCGATACAGAAACCACCCTAAACCATGTCCGAATGGTGAGGACGCCGTGGCGACTCTCCAGCCACTTCTCAAAGATGGGGCTTACGGCTGTGCTCATACTAAAAGGGTTACTATTTCATTTGCTGGGTGTAAAACACCCAACGCCAGTTTTCAAGTGGCACCGCGCAGTGACGCAGGGACGAAATAAAATATATGTACGAGTATACTTAAACTAAATATTAGAGTTTGTATCAAAAACTTTAAAAAATTATCAAATTCTGTATTTATATAAATTTCGAGTAAATCTCTGTGGCAAATGGAAAAGTGATCACAGATGGAATCTGTTTACTTTCTAAGGTTAGAACCTTAGTAAGCTCTAAAAGTAATTATTCGTTTGTGAAAATATACGAATCCAACTCTGAAGGTGCATACAATTATACACCAGGCCGTCATTTTCAACTTTGACAAAATACGGAAGTCGTGTGCGCTTGTGAAAACATACGTAGAATCAGCGTACACGTTTTTTAAACACGAGTTTAGTGAAAGATAAAAAATAAAACGTATTAAAACCTTACCTTTTATCTAGGAGCTATAACTACAAAATATTTAGGTGAAATACATACATTATTTTTTTAAAGGTTATTTTAATTTTTATTTTGTGCTTACAAAAAACACTTAACTAATTAAAACTATATATACACTAAAATCAAAAACTACTAGCTAAAATATGGCGTCATAAAACTCCTCCGCATCGCTGTCGACTGGAAGTGTGCCCAAAAGGCTGGCGGCATTGCCACGTTGTATGCAATGCTTAATCTCTGGCCGAGGTAAAAGCCAGCCCTTGGGTCACGCGAAGTGTCTACTAAGCGTTTGGATAATTCATATACATTAGAAAACCCTTGTAGAAAATGCCTAAGGCATTAAGCCTGCCTCTATACTTTTGTATGCATAAAGCATTTATTAATTAAATAAATATTCGTAATATGTAGGTATAGCATCCAGATACATAATTGGAATTAAATCTAATATATAAAATTCTCGTGTCACAGTTTTCGTTGCCATACTCCTCCGAAACGGCTTGACCGATTCTCATGAAATTTTGTGTGCATATTGGGTAGGTCTGAGAATCGGACAACATCTATTTTTTTTTCAATTTTAGATAATTTTTTTTATATATACATAGCAAAACAACGTTTGCCGGGTCAGCTAGTATTTTATAAAATTATATCTATATATATATAAAAGGAGAAACTGACTGACTGATATATCAACGCACAGTCAAAACTACTGAGACTGGCAGCGTGAAATTTTGCACATGGTTTCCTTTTATAATATAGGTGAGCACTAAGTAAGGGGTTTTTCAAAATTCACCCCCTAAAGGGATAAAACGGGGGTTCAAAGTTTGACGCAAAGTTAGACTAAAAGAGTAGGTGGAAATCATGGAGCGGGCACAAATACATTATTTACCTTATTAATATTCGGTGCTATTGATACGATTTATTTTTATAGTATGAAAAGCCGGCAATTACCTGTAACAAAAATAGAAGAATCATTAGAAAACATGTATTTTTTAATCTTCTTATAGTGCATCTCCTAAAAACTGATCTAGGTCCAATATTTCAAATGCTAGTTGTTGCTTCGTTTAATTATTAATTTTGATGCTGTTTTCAAAGAAATATTTAATCTTAATAGACCAATTAGTTTACACTATTTATTGTTTAGTATAAACTATTAATCAAAAATAAACAAAAGCAAATACCTACCCTTATTTTTGGAAAAAAAAAGAAAGAAAGAAAAGAAAAATGTTATTTTCGGCACACGTACACAGATACACACAATGCATATTTGTTTATGTGCTTTTGAGGTAGGAAGTCATCAAATAACTCCTCACGCTCCACATGGAGTGAGAGGATGTGTCAGACTTTTACTGACTAAAACCTACTTGTGTTCTGTTAGTTGCCCTTTGCGTTGCAGGGCCACGAGAGATCCCGTAACCCCTTAACCTACAATCTAGCAACCCGCTGGCAAAATAAGTGTTAGCACTGAACTGTTAATTTGAATATTAATAATATCAAAATTTTAAATTAACTTTGTTTTTTTTCCTTAAATTCAAGTACTTATTCCTTTTTTCTAGACATACAACTACTGCTCATAAATTAATAACCAAAATAACACATTGACAAATGCACGTACTAATGTGGACGTAAGCATGGGGGGTGATAAACCAAATCAAAGTTTTGTTTCTCCCCTGCGTTTCTATTCACCCCGTTTTACCAATATTATATTTAGATTGTGAATTGTAAAATTCCCGGTACAATTCCGCTTCCATATATCCCCACACGGAGCTTAAGGCGAAGTTAGAAATTTTCCGAAACTCAAACGTAAAGTTGTGTACACTTGAATAAATAAAGGTAGGTATGTGTTGCCTCACTTTACATTGAGTTTGTAGTAAGTTTATAAACACACTCTTATCGGAGTATATGAGTAACCGTTGTTTTCTTCACTTAACTTGAGAGTGGATTAGATGAGCTGTTTCTTTTGTGTTAAGATCCTAGGTCCCGAGTGATGCCACAAAACTGTGACTTTTTGAAGCCTATTTCCTCGGTAATGGCTTGTTTAATAGATTTGAAAAAAATATATGTTTATTATTGATTCAAATTTAACATTATCAGCGTATATTTTTTTTTGTATGACCAATACTTTTGATAAAAAAAAAAATAACAATAATTATGATATTTTTTCGCTTGTTTTTCCTATTCCTTTCAAACGGCTTTGATCTTTAGAAATATGTTTACCAAAAAAAATTGCTGGTTAAGTGTTCTTCAGAATGAACATTGCATAATGTAAATCTATACCTCTACACTAATAATACAAAGAGGTAAAGTTTCTTCTTTTTTGTTGTTTTGTTTCGGAGGTAATCTCTGAAAGTACTGGTCCGATTGCGAAAATTTCACCGATAGAAACCTGCTTTATTCCTGAGTGACATAGGCTATATTTTATGTATACGGGCGAAGCCGCGGGCAAAAGCTATTCAATCAATATTTTGCAAAGAAAATGGTTTTAAAGGTCAGCGAGTCTCTATGTGAGCGCAAGCAGCAGTACCAGTATGTGTGCATTTAACTCCGGCCCAGATGTTCAAGAGACTATATGCCTTAAGATTTTTAGAATATGATTTCTTTAGCAATATTGTTTCAGGAAAGAAAACATTTCTCGCTGAACAGATGGTTGATGGAGACGAAAGGTTCTGGAGTGGCGACCACGTACCAGAATACGCAGCGTTGGAAGGTCTCCCCCAAGGTGGACTGGAAGGTCGCGGGAACCCAATGGATGCGAGACCTGTCGTTATAGCGACACTTGAGGAAAGCCGCTATGTCTAACAGTGGACGGCATTTGACTGGAATGATGGTGATGGGGAAAGAAAACTGATTTGAAATTGATACAAGGAATGTTAGGAAGGGCTCTGGGATGGTTTACAAGAGTTACCGTGTCCGATCGAACCCAGGTTTTAGTCCGTAAAACCGTGTCCGTTGACGGGAGAGTCAGACTTTTACTGACTACAGATATCATGATAGCTTCACTTGTGCTAGTAACTCGAGAGATTTTTTCTAACAAGAGGTTTCGTTTTGCTAGCCTGTTTTGTCCCTCTTATAAGCAAAGGCTTCCTTTCACTCCTTCCATTGTTCGCGGGCCTACGTTTCCTCCTTCTAGTTCCCGTAAAACCTATCTAGTTCATTTCAACACCTCTTTCGTGATCTGCCACGACCCCGTCATTACAAAGTTAATTAAATAGCAAATATTTCGTACAAAGTATAATCAGCCTTTTAATGTTCTCACTGCTGGGACTCAAGCCTCTTTTCCAGGACAGGAAACGGGCCGTAACTCACGACGCGGGCCCAGTGCGGGTAGGTGTATTTCACATACCTATTTTTGGATTTTTAGTTCTAGGACATGCTGGTTGGCTGGTGGCTGGTGATGAGCAGTGGTGGCTAGTGGTAACGGCCCCGACTTACGAGTTGTAGGTTGCGGGTTCAAATCCAGCCAGGCGCATTACTTTGTGTAATTTATTTCATCACCACTGTTCTCAAAACGGTGAAGGAAAACATCGTGAGGAAACCGGCATGTCCTAGAACCAAAAATTCGAAGACATCCACCAACCCGCACTGAGCCCGCGTGGTGGATTACGGCCCATTCCCTCTCCTAGAGAGGAGGCCTGAGTCCCAACAGTGGGAACATTATAAGGCCGACCATCCACCATGCCTGCATGCACATGCTAGTTTCCTCACGATGTTTTCCTTCACCGTTTTCAGAATAGTGGTGATGTAATATATTACACTACGAGTAAGTAAGGCACCTGCTTGGGTTTGAACCCACAACTTACAACTCATAAGTCGGTGTAATTACCACTGGGCCACCACTGCTCATTTCACATTTCTCATTTCTTACATATGAAAAGTTATTAGACAATTTCTCACCCTAAAAAAAACCTGTACTACAAATAAATAATAAACGTAATCTCAAAGTAAATGTTAGTCGAAGTCAAAGGGGCCGTTATCATGTGGTTTATTTTAACTAAAGTGTGTGTCATAAAACACTTGTTATAACAACTGAGTCAATTGTCAATTTGTTTTAGAATTAGATCGGAACTCATTATTAGAAATAGCCATTTTTTATTTATTTCTTAGTATAAGATCAATATTAAAAAGTTTCACATACACTACCGTTGCCGGTGTCGACGTGAAAAATCATTTAATGACTTCTCCCACTCTAGGGTGGAGCAGAAGCCCTCCTGCTCCGCTATCAGACATGTCAGACTATTACTAAGTAAAACTAACACCTGTGTCCTTCTCAGACCACGGATTTTCTTTTCAGAAATTCACCATGACACTAGCAAATATTGGCCCCACTGGGCACCTACGGTTTTGCTGACGTCTCTCTGAGGCGCGAATGGAACACTACTTCATCAACGACTAGTACTCGGTTCGGACGGTTGCCATCGGCCGGACGGCGCCTCATTGCTGCGCAAGATCTCGCCTACGGTACGGTGGCCGGGGCTTGGGGATCACCCGTGTGACTTCCGATGCCCGGAGGGTCTCCTGTCGTTGCGGCCATGGCGTGAGAATATACGTTCCCTTACACGTCTAGCCATCTGCGTTGGTAGCATTACTGCTTCACGGTAGGAGGCGACCGCATCCCATTGCTTCTGGCTCCGAACCATGGCCTGAGCCTGAACTTACCATGTCCGAATAGGACCTGTGTGCAGATGCAGAAGGCCAAGACGCCGTGGGTTGTGGCGTGCCCATACTGCCACTTATGTTTGGGGATTCGTCGGACTATGCCAATATCCTTGGTTCTCCTGTCGTTTGTTTTCTAAGCCGACATAATTAAAAATATACAAACGAGAAATTCCCCAAATGATTTATGACCCCTTTCCACCACAAATGACTAGTCTTGAGTTTAAACTAATACAAGCATATTAACACATTTTGAAGGCACGGGAAGTCGTAAACAATTGGGTTTATTTCTCTTAGTTATTGTAGCTGAGTAATGGTCAGTTAACTGCAGTTAATAAACCTATTAACTGTTTAACCGACTTGTCGACTAAAGATGTAAAGAGAATTCATATGCTAGTACATGTTCGTTTTGGAATTATGGACCTCCAATAATATAACCACTTCCCGTATACCAAGGACCTTACCGTGATGCGTTACATTGTCAATCGTGCAAGCGAGGCAGAAAGATGTAGTGTATAGCTCCATACCTTTAATAGTTCAGTTTAGGTCGTCAAATGTATCTGTATGGATTAGAATGTTGGGCTGTGAAAAAGATGGATGAAAAAAGATTGCACGTAGCGGAGATGAGAATGTTAAGATGGATGTGTGGTGTGACGAGAATGGATAAAGTGAGAAATGAGTATATTAGAGGAAGTTTGAAAGTGGCGCCAGTGACTGAAAAGTTGAAAGGGAATCGTTTGTTTTGGTATGGTCATGTGAAGAGGAGGGATGAAACGCATGTTACTAAAAGAGTTATGAGTTTACATGTGGATGGATGGAGAGGGAGAGGGAGACCAAAGAAGAGCTTTGAAAGACATACCGTGGTCCTGGAACGCAAAAGGCAACTGAAGGACACAGGCGGGTTTTAGTCAGTAAAAGTCTGACAAGCCTTCTCGCTCCACCCAAGGGCGAGAGAAATCTATAATATATTCCCATGTAAAAAAACTGATTTTCACCCGTACGTACATTCTAAGGTTCAGTTGAAAACCAGCGTCAGGCAACTGCTGCGTAGTTGTCTGGCATTATGCTGAACTGGACCTATTTGGCGTAGCCATGAGACATATTCTTATTGTTAATTTTATTTCTCCATATTTTTTTGAATTTAATTTTAGTTTGTAAATCAATTACTTGTAGATTCATGAATCATGGTGTGCCAAATAAACATATTTTCTTTCTTTTCTTTTCTTTAAGTCATAGGGTGATTTCACAATGATAAGTCATATATTGAACCCTTTTTGTGTCCCTATTCAAATATTTTGTAGTTCAATTCAAGGAACTCCAAAAAAGGCAGCTTCCATTTTCATTCAAATTCAAAAACCCTATGACGTCACAACTCCATATAAATTGCATACAAACATCCACACAATGTACACGCGTTAACAAAATACAATCAGATAACAAAATTAGTCCAACAGTGTGTCATATCAGTTGGAATACAATGTGAACACATAAATTATTCAAACCAGTTCCTTCGTGAGCGCGACAAAGTTCATGCAACCTGTTTTGATTGTGCGCACATTGAGTTCTGTGTTTGGACACAGTGTTTGTTGCATAATGTTTGGGGTAGTTTTCGAGTGAAAGATTTATGCTAGAACTACACAGCGCACACGTGTGTCACACACGCGCGTTGGTCTCCATACATTTTAAATAGAAACTAGACTTCTAGGGTTACGCTTGATCCACGCCACGCGTCGTCGTTCTTCGTACAAATCGGGCGTGTTACCTACACGTGTGCGTCGGTCTAATGTGGTTCTAGCTTTATTGTATATAAGTAGGTAATTAAAGTTGAGAGATCGTGGCCGAGTGGTAACGGCCCCGAATTACAAGTTGTAGGTCGCGGGTTCAAACCCAGCCAGGCGCATTACTTTGTGTAATTTATTTCATCACCATTGCTCTCAAAACGGTGAAGGAAAACATCGTGAGGAAACCGGCATGCCCTAGAACCAAAAATTCGAAGACATGTGACATCCACCAACCCGCACTGGGCCCACGTGGTGGATTACGGCCCATTGCCTCTCCTAGAGAGGAGGCCTGAGTCCTAACAGTGGGAACATTATAAGGCCGACTATGCTATGCTATGATAGGTAATTAAAATGTATTGTAAATTATACATCTATACTAATATTACCCTTAAAGAGGTGACATTTGTATTTTTATATGTAATAAATAAATTCAAAAGTAATTCGATCAATTTCAAAAAAGGGAAGTGTCCAATTATAACTAGGGACTATTCGCGTGGAAAAGATTAATCCCCTTGCCGCTTGAAAATGGATAGTAAACTCAGTTATCTATCAATGAAAGTCCCGTCAAAATCGATACAGCCGTTTCAGAGATTAGACAGAACAAGCCGACAGACAGACAACTTCTCTAGCACTATGGGTACTAGAGGGCTTTGTTAGATAGAGAGGAGATATCTAACTTATAATAAATCTGTAGAAGTGAAAATTCTGTACATTGAAAATATTAAAAAAATTAATGGCAGGGGGTGTTACTAGACCGACACCGAAACCAAAAATGTGATTTAAAAATTTTTTGTCTGTCTGTTTGTTCAGGCATCACGCAAAAACTACCGGTTCGATTACGTTGAAACTTGGTATACTTATTCTTTAATATCCTGAGCACCACACTGAGTACTTTTTATCCCAAAAAAGTATAAACAATAAAAAACAAACTTAATTTTGCGGTTCGATCCCTAGACCCGGTTACTATGCCAACCGTAAATAATAAGTTTGTCGTAGGTTACGTCACCCGCAGTGGAGTTCACTAAGGGGCGCTGCACACAGCTAAGATACTATAATATTTTATCTTAAGACACAATATCGCTCGCCATACAATTCAATGGACTATCACACACGACGAAGATAATAAATAATCATATCTCAAAAAACGTGATAAAACCATTATCGACTTCTACGCGGATGAAGTCGCGGGCAAAAGCTAGGTATATAAGAATAAAATATTTCTTCTAAAAAAAATAATGCCGAGCATGCAAGTGCATCATGTGGACGTTGAAATATACCTTATATTTCTCTTATTGCATTATTGAAGTTACCGATAACAGCTTCTGAATGTATCATAAAGTAAATAATTACATCGTTTTCCAAGAAATTTATAGAAACGGATACATCCGTTTCCATCTGTCATGTATTATGACCCAATTATTACTTAATTATTGATAACACATGGTATAAGTTAGTTTAGACGGAAATGTCAGACAGATTGCCAGTAATATATTTTCATAGGCTATTTTTTTTTTTTTGAAATGGGATATCAGTCAATGTCTTTCCCCCGCTCTAAGGTGAAACGAGAAGGCGTTTCAGACGTTTACTGATTAAAACCCACCTGTGTCATTAGTTCCCTTTGCGTTGTAGGACCATGGTCGCTCTTTCAAAGGTTCCCGCAGACCTTCGTTCGGAGGCGGCTGGAAGGAGGGAATGCCCGTTCCTCACAGTTGCGGCTATCTCCTTTGCTCGCTTTACTGCTTCGCAGAAGGAGGCGTCCGCCTCCCTTTTGCTCCGGACCATGGCCTGAACCAGAGCAGGATGCGAGAAGTCACCACCGCCGATCGCCCCCACTAGAACACGGTGGTGCGGGCATGTCCGGAATAATGCTAATAATTTTATGCTAATAATTTTACCAATGGAAAATAATCAGCTTGAAGGTATAGTAGCCCACTAAGGCGGATGCCTGGCTACGGGATTGATCGAAAAATTTAGCGTATCTTGGAACGCAAAGAGCAACTGAAGGAACGCAGGTAGGTTTTGGTCAGAAAAAAATCTGATACTCCTTCTCGCTCCACCCAGAGCTGGAGAAGATTTTTGATTACCCACCCTCAAAAAAGGGGGTTATCATACCATCACATACATATATATACTTTAAGCCTTCTGATGAGGCCAATTATGAGCAACCACGTTTCGTTTTCAATAAGTCATAATTAAAATGAAAGTGAGCTACCTCAAAAATTGTAATTTATGGAAAAGTTCATTGAGCAAGAAGATCTCTTTCTTCTTTTAAAGTCAATTTATAGTTAAATAATAATTTTTGACTTTTGTCACCTTTATTCTAAATATCGTATCCTTAGAATGAAGACTGTCCATGGAATTTCTTGCACGTTCTGCTCCATAGAGATCTACGCTTTGGAACGTGCAATTTAGCTTCACTTTGTGAACTGACTGACATTTTGACAATCCAAAAGTGCTTGTAATTGGTCTATTTGAAGTAAACGCGTCTGATTTCTGAAGGTGACATAAGTCAAAATGGCACATTTTGCTTCAGCTTTTCGAATCTTGTTTAGTCGACTGATTTCAACGGTTGAACTCTTTTTGAAATTTAGCCCTATATAGCTAGACCGATCACTTACAACATTATCCTAACAACGCTAAGACTATTTTAAGAGTTCCATCATTAATCTAGATTCAAAGATCATCCCTCATTTCACACACAAATCGCATATCGCATTGCAAAATATTAAAGCCAGCTTATGAGAGCAACACAGTGTCCCAGCTGGAATACGCAGGATGCACCGTGTGCCGGGTCATTAACCCCGGTTCACAGCGGTTCGAGCCAGTTCGAACCGGTTCACGCGGTCAGGGTTGAAGTTTCAGATGCTCGGGTTTGTTTCCGTATGGGTTTTAGGGGTTTATGATGCAAGAAATTAAGGGTTATTCTTGGGAACATACGTATTAGAATCGTGATAACCCTTGAATTACTAAGTTAGATATGTATGAAAATTTAGAGTTCCTTACCCAATGGGTAAAATGGGAACCTATTAATACTCCTAATACTCCGCAGTTCATCCGTCTAAGAAAGAAAAAGAAAGAAAGAAAAAGAATTTATTTGGTACAACACAAGGCACAAACATAATATTAGATAACAAGAAACACATAAAAAAAACAGTAGCAAAAAATATACACTTCTGGACACATCTATTGGCCCACCTTAGAGTTTAGGTTTCGATGGCCTCTACCGAAATATGATTGCTAGATTGAACCAAAACTGTTGATGCAGTTTTAAACCTGATACATTTTACCATCTTTTTCGATCGTATTGTTTTAAATTTCAATTCAGAATACCATACGACACGGAGCTACGCCTAACAATTCGGATACGCGCCTTGTTAAAGGCAATTGATTTTTGAATAAAAAACATGTTTTATCAAATAAAGGTTTAATTTAATAACGCGTGTTGCCTCCATGGGCATCTACCACAGCTCTCATACGATTAGGCATAGAGTTTATCAACCGCTCTATGAAATTTTGAGGGATCATCTCCCATTCCTCTTCTATGGCAGTTTTCAACTCCTGCATCGTCTGGGCAACTGGCTGACGAGCCCTAACACGTCTTTTTAGCTCGTCCCACATGTGCTCAATGGGGTTCATGTCTGGGCTTCTGGCTGGCCAGTCCATAACTGTGATGTTCACATCCCGAAGATATTCCCTGACGATGCCGGCCGCATGGGCTCTTGCATTATCATGCATAAAAAGGAAATTTGGGCCCACATAGTCCGCGTATGGTATCACGTGAGGTTCTAAGCACTCACGAATGTACCTTTCAGCATTTAATGTTGGCAGCAGTGGTCCTGTAACAACCTCAAGTTGAGTTTTGCCGCTCGCGGATATACCGCCCCAGACAGTCCATGAGCCACCGCCATAAGCAACCCTCTCTTCAAAGCAGCATTGTGCGAAACGCTCTCCCTTATGTCGGTAGACCTTCTTCCTTCCATCATTGCCATGTAACACAATTTTAGACTCATCAGAAAAGAGTACACGGCTCCAATCATGCTGTGTCCAATTTAAATGACTGCGTGCGAAATGAAGGCACGCTGTTCGGTGGGCTCGCGTTAGTTTGGGCCCATTAGCTGGCTTGTGTGGTACCATATCGCGTTCTTTTTACCTTTTCCGAACAGTTCGAGCGCTCACAGATACTCCGTGGAAGTCGCGAAGTTGGTTTTGTATCTCAATGGAGGTAAGGTGACGATTTCTCAAGCTGGTCGTCACGATGAAACGATCCTGCCTTTCAGTTGTGACCCGAGATCGTGGCCTTCCTTGGCGACGAACAAAGCCGCCAGTCTCTAGGTACCTCCGATAAACATTTCGGGCCGCAGATCGACTTAAATTAAGTTGAGCACTCACGTTTCTTTGGCTGTGTCCGGCCTGAATAAGTGCCACAGCTTGGGCGGCGACTTCAGGTGAAGTATCCATAGATTATTGATAGAACCTCACCTTAATGTTAAGAATAAGTAATGTTTGTTGCAAAACCAAAGATATCAATCACTTTTTCAAGAATTAAATCCAAGTAAACCAATAAAACCAAGTTTTCTTAGTATTCGATTGTTTGATATCAACAAACAGGCTCCAAATTGTCTTTTGTTTCTTTAAATTCTGTGTTCGAAATAAAAAAAAAAACTATTGAATGAAATTGTGAATGTGCCAGGTTCAAAACTGCATAAAAACTTTTTGCTCGACCTAATATAAAATTTTAGCTAGGACCAAACGAAACTGAAAATACAAGGTGGGCCAATAGATGTGTCCAGAAGTGTAGTTGTGTGCCTCACGGCTGCACCAAAATAGGTCCAGTTCAGCATAAATGCCAGGCAACTAGTGCCTGACGCGGCTTTTCAACTGAACCTGTGGTTAAACGCAACGTAGGCAAAACAGTTTCGTCTGTCTGTCTGTCTGTCCGTCTGTCACCAGGCTGTATCTCATAAACCATGATAGTTAGAAATTACAAATTTTCACAGATGATATATTTTTGTTGCCGCTATAACAACGAAAACTAAAAAAAAAACAAAATAAAATAAAAATTTAACACAACAACGTGTATTTTTTTGCTGTTTTTTGCTACGGACGGCACGGAACCCTTCATGCGTGTGTCTGAAGTTTTTTATGTAGGAAATCATCAAATATCTTCTCCCACTTAAAGTAGAGTAGGAGGGAGTGTCAATTTTTTACAGATTAAAACACATTTATACTAATATTTTTGAGGCGCGCGTGGAACACAACGTGACAGACAGCCGGACGGCGAGCTACCCATGGCTCGCCGTTCGTTCACTATGTATCTAGCCAATCTTTTTCCAATGCCATAAAGTAACATACAAGACCACCTAGGTCTACCTGTTAATAACCTTCGGGGCCTTATTCATCAATCTGGCATTGTTTCAATGCTGTTACTATTTTGGTGATCAACGCATTGTATTAATTAAAACACTTTTTACAAAAAAAAAAAAAAATAACCGACTTCCCTCGATTTCGCCAAGATTCCATCATCAGATCCCAACTTGGTGACTATGGGACCATTTGGGAAGTATACCCTTTCCAACAAACAAAGAATTTTTCAAATCGGTTAGCAAGCGACGAAGTTATGCGCGAACAAACATAAAAAAGAAAATACAAACATCCGAATTGAGAACCTCCTCCTTTTTCAGAAGTCGGTTAAAAAATTATTCCTAAAGCGGAACGAATAAGATTTAGGAAATAAAACAATATTTGTGGCTTTAAGCACCGGAACGCTCTGACCCCTTTTAGGCTACAGATATTGACTAAAAACTAATTACAATTTAATAAAGATTGATTAATCTTCAAACCAGCCAAGCGCAAATGGGCGGCGGAAATTGTTTTAAATAGTGGCCCATCGCCCTGAAACAAGGAATACAGGTGGTAGGTTTAGTTTGTCAAAACCTGTTTCATCATCGAACTACCGATATAGATATACGATGTTGCGCCACTGGTACATGATGTACACCCATACGCATAAAACTATTATTTAATATTGTAAACACATACGAGCAGTGGTGGCCGAGTGGTAACGGCCCCGAATTACGAGTTGTAGGTCGCGGGTTCAAACCCAGCCAGGCGCATTACTTTGTGTAATTTATTTCATCACCACTGCTCTCAAAACGGTGAAGGAAAACATCGTGAGGAAAACAAAAAATGTCCTAGAACCAAAAATTCAAAGGCATGTGACATCCCCAACCTGCACTGGGCCCGCGTGGTTGATTACGGCCCATTCCCTCTCCTAGAGAGGAGGCTTGAGTCCCAACAGTGAGAACATTATAAGGCCGACTATGCTATGTAAACACATTTATTGTGCGTACCGATTTTAGGCAAGCGTGCTGCACCGTCGACCACATCATCGCTTATCATCAGGTGAGATTATGGTTTTTTTTTAGTCGTGAAAATCATCTACAAACAAATCCCGGGCGGAGCGGGAGATAGTGTCAGGCTTTTACTGACTAAAAACCCAATCCTGTTCCTTCTTTGCCTTCATCCTGGGGCCCCGGGTTTCGCGTTCACACTACCCGTGGCCCCAGTAGGCTTTCACTCACTATTGCCACCCATTGCTCGCCGCGTGAGATTATGGTCAAGTGCGAACGTATCAATATATACTGAAAAAAACTGGCCAAGTGCGAGTCGGACTCCCTCCCTGAGGGTTCCGTACAAACTTACCTATGTGAATAGTTTAATTCCTGAATGGAGTCTCGGAAGATTTTTTAGAATAGCAAAAAAAAAATGTGACGTAACAACAAATTTATAGTTTTAAGATTTATTCCTATATTTGTGCTATAAGACCTTGCTTTATGCCAAATTTCAGGATTCTGGGTCAACGGGAAGTACCCTATGAATTTTGATTTCCTCGAGAGTGTCGAAATGTACGTTTTTTGCCACATAAACCGTAGTATCATTTTTTTCTCGTTAACTTACAAGTTTGATTTTTTTACAACTTTAAGAGTCCACAGACCTGACTATATGGTTTTGATTTCAACATGATACCTCTATGCGTTCCCGAGATTAATGCCCTTGGCAGACAGACGGACGGACAACAAAATGATCCTACAAGGGTTCCATTTTATCCTTTTGAGGTACGGAACCCAAAAAAACTGTCATGAAAAAAAAACTGACGAGAGAGACTCACTTTACCTTGTGTGGTAGAATTTATTTCATGATTAATTCTTCAAAAAAAAAAAAAACTATTTGCAGATGATGTTATTTACTGTAATTGTCAATGCCTCGCCCAGATTTTGCAATAGGCCTCCCCAAACTCCTGACCTTTCCCATCCTACATTAATATTGTATGATACAACAATATTATAGCCACGTTATTTACTGAATAAACATCTTGTTATCTTATTCAATGAACTGAGATATGAACAAAGTGAAACCAAATTAATTGATGTCACATGGTTAAATCGGTGTCACCAAAAGATCCAAGAATTTCGTTTGCATTGCATTCGTGTTGAAATTTAATTGATATTGCTTTCAAATATTTTATTTAAAAAGTTATATCAGTTAACTAAAAGTGTTCAGTTAATGTTTTCAGTCTGCCGCGTTACTGTAGTGTCCCCACTATGTTCGCGGAAGCGAGATTAGGTGACTTTTACGTGATTCGAGGGAAAGAGACCGCTTCTCTTTTAGCAAGAGTTTGCAGCAGTTCCAACAGTATTCTGTAGGCGCCATCTGAGCAACTAGATGACCCAATGCTAAGATATTTTGTAAGAGTTTTGATGTGGCAAGCGCTGCCTCGTCGTTCATAATATGTCCATCGCTTGTATGTGGTTGATTATTTAGCTTAAGTTACTAACTAGATTAAGTTTATCACTAACAAATCTGCCTGTGTCGTCAAATTTATAATGAATAAATAATAATTTAAATAAAAAACATACGTGTAAGCATGTGCAAGGAGATATTGTATAAGCGTCTAGAATGTATGCAATTGTCAAGTCCTACCTAAATCTTACGTGGACGTGGAATTTCTGAAAAGGAAGCCTGTAGTCCTAGAACACAAAAGGCAACTGAAGGACACAGGTGTGGTTTTAGTCCGTAAAAACCTGAAAGGCCCTAATGCTCCGCCCAGAGTGAGAGAAATCATTGGATGTTATCTACCCATAAAAAAAACGTGGACGTGTTAGAATTTTGACAAAGTGTCTTTGTTTGGAGCCTTATGCGGAATTAAAAACTGTGAAAGTACGAAAGAAAATGCAAGATTTCTTTTTAATTATATAAACTAGTGCTTGACTTCGATCCCACCCACCTGATGGTAAGCAGTGATGCGGTCGTTGATGGTGAAGTGCACTAGTTTATTCACTCTAGCCTTGAAGACACCCAAATTATAATCGGACGGGAAGACCGCAGCAGTCAAATTTTCTCAGTCTTTCGATGTACGCAATATAAACGACGAGGCGAAACCCTTAGTCCGTACCGTAGAGGTGTTAATAGTGTAAGGGTGGACACTCGCCATACGTCAAATACATTTTTTTTTATTTATCGTTCGAATTAGAATATTGATATTTTGACATGGAAACTCTCCTATTATTGGAAAACTAAATTAACTGGAAGAATCAGAGTTAGTAAAAAAAAATAGATCACAGAAGGTAATAAAAACTACATAATGGGGTAATTTTCAAATACTTATACTTTATAATTAACAAGTCTTACTCCGTGTCACAACCAAACTACTTTACTATGAGTATCAAAGTCACAAATTACTAAAACTACCGTTCCAATTAATACCAGAAATTGGAAACCTTTTGACTGCAAAATAATAAACAATACGTAAGATATTTGGGTCAAATCGAGTGATTATGTGCGGACCAGGTGGGTGAGACACAGAGCACGGAAACACCTTGTCGGCCATTGTTCGACATAAAACTGTCAAAACTTTCCAACCGAACATAGCACGGCAGTCTTTTTTTATTCGTAGAAATCAACGGCCTGTGATAATTTTGAATATAGCTATGATAGACAAAGCTATGTGTCTGGTGCGAATTTGTTTTACGATCGCCACATTTATGACGTACGAAGCTTCGATTGACTTGCTTCGAGCTCTTAACTAATCAGAGAGCCAAACGCGGTAAACGTTTCGTTCGCGTCAACGTAAAAATAACTCGCACTTGGCACTCTGAGCAATTTAACAACGAATCTTCTTAGAAATAGTGTCTCTAGTTGGTAAAATGGTAATGACATTAAAATATGTTGTCAAAACATGCGAGCTAGGGTTGATTGTTTGAAAGAGAGAAAAGAGTTTATCGTGGCCTTGGAATGCAAAAGGTAACTGAAGGAATACAAGTGGGTTTAGTCAGCAAAAACTGAAATTCCTTCTCGCTCCAGTCGGAACGGGAGAATTTTTTTGAAGATTTCCTACTCAAACCAATAAATTATATGACATGCAATGCAGAGAAATGAGGAAAAGTATCTACCGAGGGGAAAGTATGAATATGAGAAGAATGAAAGGTGCCAACCCCAAATTAACCGGGATTACGACGGTGGTATCTCTAAGCGTTCCAAGCTCTGTGGGCAAGACAATCGCGTTGCGAAATGTATGGCGGTGAGAGGTTCCGCCATCTGGTAACGGAAGGTGGCAAGGACTGTTCATGGAAAATCTGACCGCGGGAGTGACATTAGAATGTCCACGTTGATTTCTGGGTTAGAGGAAATTAGTGTGGTTATTATTGTTGTTGCATTTGTAAGTGGTAAATTGGCAAAGATACATACAATTATTTGGAAAAAAAAATGGTATGCAAACCTGTAAATGTGGTGGATAGAATATAGTTTAATGACGCACACTTACAAAAATCTATCTCTTAGTGTAGCCGTACATGAGCCACATGCCACAAACGCTGCCACAAGAAGCTAGAAGCGGCCACAAGCCACTTGTGGCCAGTGGCGGGCGTTGGCGTTTTGTATCAGCTTTTAGTGGCCGGTTTGGGCCACAAGAAGCGAGCAGCGGCGATTTGTAGCGTGTGGCGGCCAGCGGCGTTTACCGTGTGCGGAGAACCCATATAAAATGTATGGAACCTACAGGAAATATGCCCTTGACGTTTTGAGGTTGTGACCGGTTGCCCGTGTGCGGGGACCCTTACCTCTGATTTCTGATTTAAGTATTTGAAAGTTCAGAATTTTTCAATATCAAGTTGAGACTAAAGACCTGTCTTTTGGCATATATTATATAGACTACGGTTTGAGACGTTCTCAATTCAAAATACTCAATTCAGAAACCCGTTCTTAGTGATATATCATTATTATTACACTTAAATATTAATTTAATTTTCAATTTTAGCAATTCTATGAAAGACATTTGGTCGTTTAAAAAAAATAAAGCAAGTCTTCTCTGGCGTAAAGCGAAAATATAACAACTCGTTTGTCTTAGAAATAGTTATTTAGCCAAATATAATATGGTATAATTATGTCACAAAATTGTCTCGCATATCCAATCTGTGAGCTTTGTAGGTAACTGTTTAGTTTTTGAGGTTGAAAATCATCAATTAACACGTCTAATTATTATCCTACTATTAGGACATCATTTGATTGAGAAGGTGAGAAGCTTGCTTAGCATAATCATATGCATAATCAATCAGCCTTTTTAATGTTCCCACTGCTGGGACTCAGGCCTCCTCTCTAGGAGAGGGAATGGGCCGCTATCCACCACGCGGGCCCAGTGTGGGTTGGGTTGGAGCTTGTTTAATAAGAAGTAACCAATTCACTCTTTATTTAAAGACCTCTAGGTTATAGCTGTCAGGAAACACAGACTCCGACAAAGAATTCTTCTCTTACAACACCTTTCAGCTAGTACGCACAATTCATGTGTTCTCAAAAGTGGCACGTCCACCATGTACCAGTGTTGCATCGCTGTACAGTGGTCCGATGATAGCTTTTACTGACTGAAACCAACCTCTGTTCCTTCATGACGAATGAAGAAACATAGGTGTTTTTTTTTCGTTGGTAAAATCATCCAATGACATTCCCCGCTCTTGTGCGGAGCTGGGTGTGTCAGACTTTTACTGACTAAAAACTTACTCCTGTACTTTCATTGCCTTTCGTACCAGGGCAGAGTCTTTCTTTCAGAAGCAGACCCTTTGCCCCAGCAGGCTTCGACCCTGCTGGGACCCTCCGGTTTGCTGACATCTCCTTGAGGCGCGCGTAGAACAGTACGCGCCGTCAACGATTTGGGCTTGGTCCGGACGGTTACTGGACAATCGGACGGCAAGCTACCAATTGCTCGCAGTTCGCAAGCCCGCGCAACATAAACATAGGTTTTTATTTATTTTTTTCGGTGGGTAAATCATCTTATGACAAATCACGCTCTTGGGCGGAGCGGGAGATAGTGTCAGACTTTTACTGACTATTAACCCACTCCTGTTCCTTCGTTTCCTTTCGACCAGGGCCGAGTCTTCCTTACAGAATCAGACCCTTGGCCCCAGTAGGCTTCGACCCTGCTTGCCATAAAAAGTTATTTAGAAAAGACTTTTCAAAAGAGCCATTATCAACGTTTACTACCTACAGTTAAAACAATAACATAGCATAGACGGCCTTATAATGTTCCCACTGTTGGGACTCAGGCCTCCTCTCTAAGAGAGGGAATGGGCCGTAATCCACCACGCGGGCCCAGTGCGGGTTGGTGGATGTCACATGTCTTCGAATTTTTGGTCCTAGGACATGCCGGTTTCCTCACGATGTTTTCCTTCACCGTTTTGAGAGCAGTTGTGATGAAATAAATTACACAAAGTAATGCGCCTGGCTGGGTTTGAACCCGCAACCTACAACTCGTAAGTCGGAGCCGTTACCACTCGGCCACCACTGCTCTCCTGCAAACAATATTCTTACATAATACTCTGTTAACACATAAAACCACAAACAAATTTCAAATATTAAAGTTTCACAGAGTACGTATTGTTGATAACAAAAGACAAACTAAACTAGCGAAGTTTCAACAAGTTTCGCTAATCACTACCCTGGTGTGGGTAGTTAAACAAAGGGATGAAACTCATTCATCTTTTATGTTAGTTTAAGAGGTTCTCATAAAGACAACGATTCAAGAAAATGCTGCGTAAGCAGACTCTTGCTCAGACAACACCGATAATTTTGAATGGCAAACGTTTTGGGGACATTTTTGAAAGATGTCTTAACTTAGTTTTATAGACTAAAGAAGTTAGTGCTGCGGGAATGTTCTGCGGTCCTGGAACGAACAGCAGTAATGTTAGTTAAGGAGGCGACCGCACACGTGAGGAAACGGATGTCCTTACGCCCCAGCCGCCAGAACCCCGACCCCGATTTCCAGCCAGCGTAGGCTTGGGCATGCGAACGACGATCAATGGTAGCAGGGGGTTTTAAGTCTGGCCTTCTTCTGTGAAGCAGTAATGCTAGTTAAAGAGGCGGCCGCACATGTAGAGAAATGGATGCCCTTACGCCCCAGCCGCCAGAACCAGAACCCCGACCCCGATTTCTGGCCAGCGTAGGCTTGGGCTTGCAAACGACGATCAATGGTAGCAGGGGGTTTTAAGTCTCACCTCCTTCTGCGAAGCAGTAATGCTAGTTAAGGAGGCGGCCGCACACGTAAAGAAATGGATGTACTTACGCCCCAGCCGCCAGGGCCCCGACCCCGATTACCGGCCAGCGTAGGCTTGGGCTTGCGAACGACGATCAATGGGTAGCAGGGGGTTTTAAGTCTGGCCTCCTTCTGCGAAGCAGTAATGCTAGTTAAGAAGGCGGCCTCATACGTAAGGAAACTGATGTCCTTACGCCCCAGTGGCCAGAACCCCGACCCCGATTTCCGGCTAGCGAGCGTATGCTTGGACTTGCGAACGACGAGCAATAGGTAGCACGCCGTCGGCCGTCCGGTAACCAGCCAGACCGACCCCGAGTCGTCAACAGTGCGTAGTGTTCCACGCGCGCCTCAAAGACATGCCAGCAAAACCGTAGGGGACCAGCTGGGCCAAGCCTACTGGGACCATAGAACCCTGAAGCCAGGGAGCATGAAGCTTACTTCCGAAAGCGATACTCGTGGTCCTTAAACGCAAAGGACAAAGTAGAAACATAGGTGTGGTTTTAGTCAGTAAAAGTTTGACACGCCCTCACGCTCCACCCTAGAGCGTGAGGGCGTGTAGAGCTTGAGAAGTCATTAGATGATTTTCCATTTAAAGAAAGGGGGGATATTAATCAGTAAAAGACACTTCACTTAGAATGGGAGAATTATTTGAAGAATTCCGTTTAGCTCTAAGAGTACATAGTTACTTGCCTTTTAAGCTATCAATTTTATCCGAATGTCTGGTTGAAACGGTTTCACCAACTTTGCCTTCAAATAAAGTGCATTATCAAAACTAGTCATATTAATTTTAGATTTAATTCTATACACAAACCGCGAAGGCTGCGTCAAACCGCAAACTAAGCCTTGTGTACATTTTACTGGCAATTCGTACCTTAAAATGATATTGTTTTAGTACGAAACTAGCTTCTGTCAGTGACTTCGCCCGCGTTTGGCGTAGGTTTCTCCATAAAACCTTTGGATCCCCTAATCATCTCTTTAGGAGGTGAATTTTGGAAAATCCTCTCTTAGTGCTTGCCTACGTTGTAAAAGGAAACCTGGTACAAAATTTCACGATTCTAGTCCCAGTAGTTTCGAATGTGTGTTGATATGTCTGTTAGTCAGTCAGTTTCTCCTTATCCTTTATATATATATATAGATAATATCGTGATATTATTAAAAACGTGTTTTTACGTTGAAAATAAGGACTAGGAAAGGAGTTAAATAAAAAATTATTATTAATTTGTAATTAAAATTAAATCGCATTAAAGCAAAAGTTTGTGAGTGTATGTGTGTATGTTTATTACTTCTTCACGCTCGAATGGTTGAACGAATTTGGATGAAATTTGCTTCAAACGTAGATCATGTCTTAGAATAGCACGTTGTATGATTTTGATTCCGGGATTACATTTCCTTGGTACAATTTTCATACTTTCGCGTGGGCATAGCCGCTGGCAACAGCTGATTTTTAAACATGAAACTCATTCACCTCCAGTCATAGTATATCCTCATCCATAAACAAACAGTCTAATGCGAATTAAGCTTAATGAACCAGTCATCTTGATGGCGCGCACTTAAATTACACGCATTGATAATACTTGAGTACATCAGTCACGGTAGATGACCCCTTAAGTGGCTCCTTTTTCACTCGCCTATCGTCAACATCGAGCGTGGTTTCAAACCTTGTTACTTCATCTAACGCAATCCAACGTGATGTTTGACGAGGAGACAACGCGAAAAAAGAGAGGTAACGCCTGAAAACTCTGTTAGCATTCGGTTTCTTTGATTTACTCGGATATTTTACAAAAAAAAATCCAGGAAATACGTACGTTTTTTTTTAAAACCTTAAAAGTTTTTTGAAAAAAATTGTTGTCATTTAGAATCTTGATTAAATTTGCAAGGCTTGTATTGTTATATTTTATTTACATTTTTGAGTATATTATGAAGTGTCAAAGTTAATGCAAAATAGCAGAGTTTCAGAGGAAAAAAATGATTTCAACAGAACCTTGAAAATATCCACAAGATACTGTGTTTCCAAAATACGAGTATCTAATGAAAAATGTGTAATGACGTTATTACACATTTATCATCGCGTAAGAGCGGTTTTATGAAAAACAGTGAAATACAAATGTATGTCAAATTGCATGTCCTTAAATACTGGAGAAACTGCAAACCTTTTGTTTGCAAGTCGTTTTAATTATTGAAATATAATATATATAATTGGTTTCAGTACTTGCAATGATGATAATTTAAGACTTTGTTTTAGTTCGCCTGGTGAACTGACCCACAGGTTTTGTAAAAACATGGCTCAGGTTTGGAGGTAGGCGGAACAGAGAGTAAAGTCCCGCAAACCTCCGTTGAAAAGGGAGGATCCTCCGACCAGACGGGTGTTATGCCTGGTAGGCAACTGCCCGCTAGATGATTTCGGGCTGTTCTATATGTCTGTTCTAATCGCGCGGAGAACTTTGATTGCGCGATGCAGGATTAGTTCTTATGTGACGCCATAGATGTCGCTACATCAGTCTACCATAAATTATTTATAAAAGTATTGTATAATTGTGTCTCTAGATTGTTTAATTACTATCTCTGTTATTTGTGGTACGAAATATATATCATCATCATCATCATCTTCCTGCCCTTGTCCCATCTTATTTGGGGTCGGCGCAATACGTTTTTTTCTTCCATTCTATCCTGTCAACCGTCATACTATCACTAACTTCCTTTTCTTTCATATCATTATATATATTTTTTTTAAATAAAAAGACATAAGTATCAAGATTGTTTACGTTTAGTTAACTACTTCTACAAATGGAGTATCGGTAGGCAACAGTAGTTGCTTCTAGTGTGCTCTAGTTTGGAACACCGTTTTTACATAATGGAAGAGCAATCATTTCGTTATTGTATGTGCTATGCGGAATTGGACAGTAGTTCGGGAAGTATAGTATCTACTTATGTATGAGTATGAATATAAATATAATGAAAATTAACAACCATGGAGCCAGATAAACGTGGAATAAAGGTCATTGATCTTTTCCTAATCTCTGCGTAGGTACCCGAAAAACATACAATGAACTGTTTATCATCACTCAAGACAGCTTTGTCTATATTTCTGTTTTTGAAATTATGAATGTCAGCAAATGTAGGAGGGTTAATGACCGTTATTCTGTGTTTATCTGGCACCTACCTTACCAATTTCATTGCCTTTAAAAAATCTTATTTCTAAGTCTCAGGGTAAGAGTGTTGATGAGTCTGCGGATGAAGCCTTCTCTTTTTTTGCCTATAAGTTCTAATATCAATTATTATTTAATTATCTATATATATAAAAGAAGACACTGACTGACATATCAACGCAAAGCCCAATGTACTGGGACTAAGAGTGTGCAATTTTGTACAATTTTTCTCTTTATGATATAGGTGAGCACTAAGAGAGAAAGTTCCAAAATTCACCCACTAAATGTAAGAAACGGGGTCCGAAATTTGTATTGAGTTACCTACTTTTACGCGGGAGCAGCCGCTGGCAGAAACTATTTTTTTTATATTATATATATTAATTAAGCTGAAAAACTCGTTAGTTTGTTTGAACGCTCTAATCTCTGAAACTTCTGGTTCGTAATGAAAAATTATTTTAATGTTAGATAGTCAATTTACTGAAGAAGGATATAAGCTATATAACATCATGCCACGACTCATAGAAGCGGAGTAGTAACCAAAAATGTGGGCAAAACCGCGGGGGACAGCTAGTATATTATGTGTAAATTTTAGAACCAACAAAAGAGTCCTTTTTAAGCATTATATATATATATATCAAATAGAATGGGAGATAAATTACCCAGCTGTTTATAAGTAATAGTATGATAGTGACATATACAAATGGTTCTTCTGCTACAAAGAAACGGACGATACATCAAGTTGACGCCTTGCAAGATGCAATTATTGAAAATCGTCATTAATTTTGTATTGTACGCAAAATAACTATGATTTTCGTGTTTTATTGAAAGTATGTGAATTATATTCATTTAAACAAATATTTACAAATTTAAACAATATACCACAGTGTCTCAACGTGACGAAAGCCTATGACCAGTGCGTGTCGCTTACAATGAGCCTCATCAGAAGGCTTAAAGTCACCCAAAGGGCTATGGAAAGGCTATGCTTGGAGTTTCCTTGCGTGATCGAATCAGGAATGAGGATAGGACAGGAGAACCAAGGTTACCGACATAGCACGAAGAATTGCCTAACTTAAGTGGCAATGGGTATGGCACATTGCTCGCAGAGCGGATAGCCGTTGGGGCCGAAAGGTTCTGGAATGGCGGCCACGTACCGGAAGAGCTAGCATTGGAAGGCCTCCTATAAGATGGACCGATGACCTAGTAAGGTTTGCGGGAATCCAATGGATGCAAGACGCACAGGACCATTCATTTTGGCGACACTTGGGGGAGGCCTATATCAAATGGACGTTTTTCGCTTGAAATGATAATGATGATGATGAAACAAATATTATAAAGAGGAAGGATTTGTATATTCGTTTGTAATAAATAAATGCGAAAATAACTGTACCGATTTCCAAAATCCTTTCATTACTAGAGTGCTATTTTATCACTGAGTGAGATAAGCATAAATCAAGTTTCACGCGAGCGAAGCTGCTGGCGGAAGCTAGTTATTTATTTATTTACACTTTGTTTACGGTAGTGGGACATAGGCGAACTTAATGCAACAAGGCCCTCTCTACCAGTGATAGTCTGGGATAAAAACACTGCAGTATGATAGGTGTGCACAAAAAATAAATAATTTTTAGAATATAATGAACTATTATTAAGATTACGAATGATAATTAAATAGATTATATGCTAAAACAATAAAAAATAAATAGCTGTTTGTTAGTCTCGCTAAAACTTAAAAACGGTTGGACCGATTTGGCTTTGTTACAGGCCATAGTCAAGAAGCGGGAGTGGTAGGCGAACGCCTCCTTCTGCGAAGCAGTAGTACTAGCAAAGGAAGCGGCCGATCGCGTGAGGCAACGGTCCTCACGCCCCAACCGCCGCCGGAATTCTGATCCCGACTTTGGCCACCATAGGCGCGGGCTTGCGGATGGCGAGCAATGGGTAGCTCACCGTCCGACCATCCGGTAACCATCGGGACCGAGCCCCAGTCGTCGACGGCGCGTACTGTTCCACGCGCCACACGGAGATTTCAGCAAACCGTAGGGGCCAAAGCCTACTGGGGCCATGAGTTCGGTTCTGAAATGAAGACGTGGCCCTGGTACGAAACGCAACAAAGGAACAGGAGTGGGCTTCTAGTCAGTAAAAGTCTGACACTATCTCTCGCTCCGCCCAAAAGCGGGACTTGGCATTAGTTGATTTTCTCACCTAAAAAAACCTACAAAAAATGTTACCGCTTGTCTAGTTACTTACAATTTTAACAATTTTGCTAAAGGTGCATGCAGACAAACTTGATTACAATCCGTCATGACATGCACTGAAGGAAACTTAGTGCGCTTACTCTGTGTTGCAATTAACTTAAGCTCGACAGCTGCCAGATGTCGAGTCATACGCAGTTCACAAAGCATATTATAGCAAGACGCGATAGCTGTAAGATTGTTGACGTGTTTACGTTTATTGTATACTGTATATGTATCTGTACCTCGGAGGTATACAACATAATGTGACAAAAAAACTTTTTACAAAAAAAATACAACCGACTTCTACGTAAAAAAAAACATTGAAAAGTGCAAAATATATTTAATTTCGGAAGTCAGTGTTTTTATAATAGTTTTTTCTCTTCGTTATTTAGCACCGACTTCCGAAATTAAAGTTATTTTGCACTTTTCAGTGTTTTTTTTTTTTTCATAGAAGTCGGTTGTATTATTTTTGAAAAAAGTTCTTTATTTTACACTTTTTAGTTATGGTACCAACACTAAAAAGTACCCCTCAGCCATACTTAAATACCTTATAGCCAGAGTATATCTAAAGACAATTCTAATAATCCCTAACACGCTTAGATTACATTAATTTATTACCGAGTTCCGGTGCCTAACTTCAGGCTTCATCATCAGATCAGTTCGATATATTTCCCCTCTTCTTTCAGTCATTCATCGACTACACATATAAATAAAGCAATTATACTTGTTGTCGTAACAGATGTTTTTTTTTTCCTGTGGGAAAATCATCTTATGACATCCCCCGCTCTTGGGCGGGGCGGGAGATAGTGGCAGACTTTTACTGACTAAAAACCCACTCCTGTTGCCTTTCGTACCAGGGCCGAGTCTTTCTTTCAGAATCAGACTCTAGGCCCCAGTAGGCTTTGACCCTGCTGGGCCCCTACAGTTGCTGACATCTCCTTGAGGCGCGCGTGGAACAATATGCGCCGTCGGTAACTTGGGCTCGGTCCGGACGGTTACCGGACGGTCGGACGGCGAGCCACCCATTGCTCGCCGTCCGCAAGCCCGCGCCTACGGTAGCCGGTAATCGGGATCGGAGTCCCGGTGGCGGTTGGGGCGTGAGGACCGCTGCCTCACGCGATCGGCCGCCTCCTTTGCTAGCATTACTGCTTTGCAGAAGGAGGCGACCGCCTGCCACTCCTCCTCGCTCCGGACCATGGCCTGTACCAAGGCCCGGCGCGAGAGATCGCCGACCGCCGATTGCCCCCACGAGGACACGGTGATGCTCTTCCCAAGCGGGGCACACCTCTACTGTGTGCTCCACCGTGTCCTCCGGGCAGTCTACGCAATGATGACACCCGGGCGTTTCTTCCGCACGAATCCGGTGGGATCGCAGTCAAGCACTGGTTTATATCAATTAAAAAACAAAAAAAAAAATCCGGTGCAGGAACCTCCCGAACTTACCATGTCCGGTAAGGACCTGCGTCATGCGGAAGGTAAAGACGCCGTGTTGCCTTTCCAGCCACTCCTCAAAGAGGGGACTTACCGCCATGAGTCGTAACAGATGTGTTCCTATGAGGAGATCTGTTCCAAATGTTCGAAGTTCAAGTTCAGATCATAAAAATATTTCTATGACAGACAGACAAAAATTTTTTCAAAGACATTTTTGGGATCGGTGTCGGTCTGGTAACACCCCCTGCCATTTATTTTTTTTGACATTTTCAATGTACAAAATTTTCACTTCTACAGATTTATTATAAGTATAGATATAGATTAGTATCAGATAACATTATTATGTATTACACATGCTAATTGACAGAGCATCAGTAAAGATAATACATATTATACTGTCTTAATCCTAAGAACACGAGATACTCATAAATTAAACTATGTTAAGATGACAATTAATTGTTGCGTGACGAAAATATTTTACATTATAATTACTTACACATCTGATAGGGAATAAGTTGCATTGCTGACGAAGTTAATTGTAATAGGATTGCCACACTTAATTAGCTCAATGCGAGGGTATTCAATGAGGTTAAATTTCAATAGTAAACGCCATATCTCTAAAAATAGATGGATGCGTTCTTCGAACCTAAACTCTCGTTAAATATAGGAATGCGCATAAGTAACGCTTGGTAGCACCGGTGTGGTCAGGTCATGCACACTGACCATGTATAAACAAACCATTTTGTGCTCTGTATCGATAAGGCTCTGTTATCTCTAACTAAGCAATGTAAATGTGTTGATCGGTATATGTACATACCTTATGTCAAAACGTACCTGATTTAAAATAACAGTAGAGTCAGCTAATATTTTTTTAACGTCAAAGTGATAAACCTAAATAATGTGTCCCAAAACATCCGGCTGTTTTCACTTCCTAGTGTTTTAGCTGAGGAAGAGTATTTTTTTTCCGGTGGGAAAATCATCTACTGACATCCCTCGCTCTTAGGCGGAGCGTGGAATAGTGTCAGACTTTTACTGACTAAAAACCCACTCCTGTTCCTTCTTTGCACGCCCAAGATGAGGAGTGGCACAAAAAACTCCCTAGCAAAGATAATTAAAGCATCTTATTCAATACTAGCTTTTGCCAGCAGTTTCGCCCGCCCGAAAATAGATAATGTATATCCTATGCCACTCAGAGATAAAGTAGCTTTCGATTCGTGAAAGAATTTTTAATATCTGTCCAGTAGTTCTTGAGTAGTCGATGACCTGGTGAAGGTTGCGGGAACCCGATGGATGCGAGACGCGCTGGACCGTTCTTTGTGGCGACATTTGGGGGAGGCCTATGTCCAGCAGTGGACTTCTATCGGCTGAAATGATGATGATGTGATGATGAGTTCTTGAGTTAATTATGACAAACAAAAATAAAATCTTCCGAAAATATTTCTAATCTTCTCTCTTTATAATATTAGTATAGATACTCGTTAGAAGTTTACCAGATCTAATAAAAGTGAATTGAAAACTGGCAACACATGATAATGCTAATAAAAAATAAACAAAAGAGTGCATTTAGCGCAAGGCTGTGAAACCAGGACGGAAGCACACGATTACCTCCGAAGTTGGCCAAATGGCGTGCATGCCCGTGTGCATGGACTTAGAGTTATGGACTGAGCAATAGGTACCGTCACAAAATTTAGCATAGTCGGCCTTATAATGTTGCCACTGTTGGGACTCAGGTCTCCTCTCTAGGAGAGGGAATGGGCAATAATCCACCACGTGGGCCCAGTGCGGGTTAGTGGACGTCACATGTCTTCGAATTTTTGGTTCTAGGACATGCCGGTGACAAAATTTACTTCTCTGTAATAAGAATTAACAGCTATCATATTACACTAAAGTACTGTTAATGGTGCTCTGTTTCAAACTCATTCAAAACTTGCCTTTAAAATATTGTTTTTAGTGAAACGGCCGTTTATTGTGTCACCAAATGAAATGGCTTCTAAAAAAATACGTGGTGTACGTAAGTAACTAAGATTAGGTACACTATCTAAAAAAATAATAATAAGAAAACTTAAATGGAATTGGACTGGTCATATAATGAGGACGAACAGTGGAAAAAAATGGACGAAGGACGTAATGGAATGGTACCCTACAAATGGAAAAAGACTGAAAGGACGTCAAATCAAAAGATGGAACCTGACTAAATGGTCGCAAAAAAAAGAAAATATATATATATATATAATAATAATAATAATTTATTTTCAAAATTACACAATTACAGGTGACAAAAAATTTAGGGTACAATTGGCGAGGTACAAGATAAATGATCAATGACCCCTGTGGTAGGTAAACCTGTGTTACAGGGGTAAATTAGTTATGGGGGTAAATATGTTAAGATTAGATTAAGAATGTTGTTTTTAAATAAGTAGTATACATCAAAACTGTTATATGGTCAGCGAATAAAGGCTTTTATTATTATTCTATCTATCTGTATCTTTTCAGTAAGTGTTTTTCATTTAAAGCCTGAGACTAGACCCTATTAAAATCCAAGACGTAACTAATGGCCGCTTGATCGCTTTGTCTCCTAAACTTTTCTGACCGTTTTTACTTTACAGCCACATTATAGGTGTTCAGAGGCGCTCAGTCCATTCCTCTAAGTCTATGCGTATGGTCATACGTTGGTCGATGTTTGCGAGTATTTACCTTGTTTGTAAGTATAACATACTATTACGCCTACGCATATTCCCTGATAGGATGTGTAGAGTAGCATGCACACATGCATGCATGCATGTATAAATTTTTAATAAGAGAGCCACTTCACAACATACTATCACCTATTTTCACACTAATTTTTTTTACTATGGAGTACGAACACAGTTTGCTGACATCTCCTTGAGGCGCGCGTGGAACAGTACGTGCTGTCGACGACTTGGGCTCGGTCCGGTCGATTACCGGACGATCGGACAGCGAGCAATAAGTAGCTCGCCGTCCGCAAGCTTACGCCTACAATGGCCGGAAGTCGGGATCAGGATCCCGGTGGCTGGGGCGTGAGGGCCGTGCCGTCGCGCGTGCTCGTGCGGCCTCCTCCTTTGCTAACATTACGGCTTGAAGGCAGAAGGAGGTGACCGCCTGGTGCCGACATACACATGACATTCAAACCCGAATTAACTACATGTAGTTCATACAAGTATTTTTATGTGTGGGAATCGAATCCGCGATACACGTCACAGCAGTCAATCGTTCATGCAAAATACCATCTATGCCATCTAATTGTAGGATGAATTTACACTTATCAGAAATCCTACCAAGAGCTCTTAATGCGATCCATTTGACGACCATCTAATGACAAATCCCACTCTTGGGCGGAGCGAGAGATAGTGTCAGACTTTTACTGACTAAAAACCCACTCCTGTTCCTTCTTTGCCTTCATCCCGGGGCCCCGAGCTTCTCTTTCACACTACCCGTGGCACCAGTAGGCTTCGACCCTGCTGGGCCCCTACAGTTGCTGACATCTCCTTGAGGCGCGCATGGAACAATACGCGCCGTCGACGACTTTAGCTCGGTCCGGACGGTTACCGGACGGTCGGACGGCGAGCCACCCATTACTCACCGTCCACAAGCCCGCGCCTACGGTGGCCGGAAATCGAGATCAGAATCCCGGCGGCGGTTAGGGCGTGAGGACCATTGCCTCACGCGATCGGCCGCCTCCTTTGCTAGCATTACTGCTTCGCAAAAGGAGGCGACCGCCTGCCATTCCTCCTCACTCCGGACCATGAGCTTTATAGGTCTATAGCTCCATGCCCTTTCTCACTCGAACGCCTGACATTTTTAACACGTCATGATAAGACCACTTTTTTTCAGGTGGGAAAATCATCTAATGGCATCTTTCGCCCTTAGGCGGAGAGGAAGGGCGTGTCAGACTTTTACTGACTAAAAACCCACTCCTGTTCCTTCTTTGCCTTCGTCCCAAAGCCCCGGGTTTCGCTTTCACACTATCCGTGGGGTAAGTCCCCTGGATTAGACTATCGTAAAAAGTGAATGGAATGTGTTTAAAAACTTCTACCCAATGGTTACAACAATGGTTTCTCACGACACAATTATTCTATCTTATCGGTTCGCAAATTGTTTTAAAAAAATGTGTAGTTTCGGAATAGTGTGTCACCGGGTAGAATTATTGTCAAGCGTGGTAGCTATCGTCTATAAACTAGTTAGATAAAATATGTTTTTTTTTTTTAACATATGATATAGTCCCTATTAGCTGCTGGCAGAGACTTCGTCGGGGTGATTGTAGAAAATTACCCCAAGGGAACCAACTGCTGGGATAATATTTTGCTATTCCAGTATATGGTCTTTTTTTAAGGTTGGAAATCATCCAATGACATCTCCCGTCCCTTCTCAAGTCAGACTTTTACTGACTGAAACCCACTCCTGTTCCTTTTTTTCCTTCGTAGGCTTCGACCCTGCTGGGCCCCTACGGTTGCTGACATCTTCTTGAGGCGCGCGTGGAACACTTCACGCAATCGACGACTTGGGCTCGGTCTGGATGGTAAATGGACGGTCGGACGGCGAGCTACCTATTGCTCGCCGTCCGAGTATATAGTCTATCCATATACCTACCAATTTTCAACCAAATCCGTACAGCTGTTGAAGCATGAAGAAGTAACATACACACACACACTCACTAACTGTCGCCTTTAAAATGTTAGTGCGATTTAGTCATAAATGAGATAAAGTAACAAACAGAATTACTTTCGCTTTTCTAATATTACTTCTATCACGTGGTTTCATCTAAGTAAAAGTAGAAAATAGGTATATAAAGCCTGTCACTCATGCTATGGTTACATTATCGGCATTCTCGCGTTATCGCGACAAATGTGGCCGAACAGTTGGTCGAAACGCGAAATATTCGGGTGAATATCGAATACGAATGCTCGCCATTGTACATGGAAATGTGATTGACCGCTAATGTATTAGTAAGGGGGCGTCCATAAATTAATGTATGTAATATTTCTGAGAGTTATAAGTGTAATAAAAATTTAACAGTAGAATACTTAAATCGTAACTAATGTGATTAAAAAAAGAATATCTACTCTAATTCAGTCCATTATTTTTTTTCGAACGAATTAGTGAATGATCTTAATCGTATTACGATTACGCTTAAGATTAAATCTTAAGCATGTACGATCTGGATTAAATGGACCAAAAAAGTATTTTTTTTTTGTTTCAATCAGGAAAAAAATTGCGTGATATTTGACGAGACTCAGTGCAGCAGCATTCAATAGCTTTTTTTATATCGGTCTAGTAATTTTTGAGTTTGTTCATTACATACAAACAAAACTACAAATCTTACTTTCCTCTTTAGAATATTGGTATAGTATTTTTCTAGATAGGAAATCATCCAATGACTTCTCCCGCTCTAGGGTGGAGCGAGAGGGCGTGTCAGACTTTTACTGACTAAAATCCACTCTTATGTTCCTTCTTTCTTTCAGAAGAAAATCCATGGCTTCAGTAGGCTTCGACCCTGCTGCCCTACGGTTTTGGTGACATCTCCTTGAGGTGCACGAGGAACACTACCATTGACGACTAAGGCTTGATGCGGATGGTAACTGGAGGGCCGGATGGCGAGCCACCTATCGCTCGCCATCCGCAAGCTCACGCATACGGTGGCTGGAAATCGGGGTTAGGGAATATTAGTATATATAGATATTGATATGGAGCAGTGGTGGCCGAGTGGTAACGACCCCGACTTACGAGTTGTAGGTTGCGGGTTCAAATTCAGCCAGGCGCATTAGTTTGTGTAATTTATTTCATCACCACTGCTCTCAAAACGGTGAAGGAAAACATTGTGAGAAAACCGGCAATTCCAAATGTCCTAGAACCAAAAATTCGTAGTCAGGTGACATTCATTTTTCTTTCTTTGGGCAATAAATAATTTATTATTATTATTATTCAGCCATCTGCACTGGGCCCGCAAGGTGAATTATGGCCTATTCCCTCTACAAGAGAGGAGGTCTGAACCCCAACAGTGGGAACATTGAGAGGCTGCTTATGCTATATAGATATAGATAAATATGGTTGTTGCAAACAATCTTGAAAACTGGCTAAAATGTATTAAATTGACATTTTACTATTTTTACATAATAGTTAGTATCTGCGATTTACAGCGAGATATAGCATAGCAGGCCTTATAATGTTTCCACTGTTGGGACTCAGGCCTCCTCTCTAGGAGAGGGAACGGGCCGTAATCCACCACGCGGGCCCAGTGCGGGTTGGTGGATGTCACATGTCTTCGAATTTTTGGTTCTAGGACATGCCGGTTTCCTCACGATGTTTTCCTTCACCGGTTTGAGAGCAGTGGTGATGAAATAAATTACACAAAGTAATGCAGCGAGATATAAATTACTTCAAAAAAATTAGGTACCAATTGGCCTATTCGTGATATAATTAGGCAAAACAACCAACGAGCGCCAACAGGCTAAGTATGGGTTTCTGTAACCTTCCCAGGCTAACCAAGCAGACTTCCCGCGATTGTGAATGGTTACCATCTGGTCAGTGAAGGGCGGAAGCATGGAGTCGTGTTTCATGGCTCGTCTTACCTACATCCACGTCAGTAGTTACTACTCAGAGGCAGTGAGACTGGAATCACTCGTAAGTTAGATTTTTTGCTACATGTGGTTAAATAACAATTATATTTCGTTCTAGCTTTTGCCCGCGACTTCGTCCGCGTAGTAGTTGAAAATGGTTTTATTAGGTTTTTTGAGATACAAAAATATGAAATATTATATGTTATCTACGTCGTGCGCGCGCCCCTTAGTGAACTCCACTGCGGGTGACGTAACCTAAGACAAACTTATTTGCGTTTGGTACAGTAATCGGGTCTAGAGATCTAACCGCAAAATTAAGTTTGTTTTTTATTGTATATACTTTTCCGGGATAAAAAGTACCCAGTGTGGTGCCCAGGATATTGAAGAATAATTATACCAAGTTTCATCGTAATCGAACCGGTAGTTTTTGCGTGATGCCTGAACAAACAGACAGACACAGACAGACAGACAATTTTTTTTTTAATCACCTTTTTGGGTTCGGTGTCAGTCTAGTAACACCTCCTGCCATTTCTTGTTTTAATATTTTCAATGTACAGAATTTTCCATTTCACTTCTACAGATTTATTATAAGTATAGATTTTTTTTTTGGTTGGAAAATCATCTTATGACAAATCCCGCTCTTGGGCGGAGCGTGAGATAGTATCAGACTCTTACTGACTAAAAACCCACTCCTGTTCCTTCGTTACCTTCGTCCCGGGCCCCGGGTTTCGCTTTCACTCTACCTGTGGCTCCAACTATAAGTATAGATGGGATTAACATACGATAATTAAATGTTACGATGACAATTCTAATTGTAAGGGCAATAGTAGCCTAGTAGTAACAACCCCGATTTACGAGTTAAGCAATGAAATAGTTGTCAACCCACTAACTTAAATGGCAGTGGGCAGGGCATATTGTTCGCAGAAAACATGGTCTATGGGGTCGAAAGGTACTGGAGTGGTGACCGCGTACCGAAAGGTGCAGCGTTGAAAGGGTTCATAAGGTAGTCCGTTGACCTGATGAAGGTCACGAGATTACGATAAATGCGAGACGCACAGGAGCGGTCGTTGTGGCGACACTTGAGGAAGGCCTATGTCCAGTAGTTTTTTTTTAAATTGATATAAACCAGTGCTTGACTGCGATCCCACCTGTTGGTAAGCAGAGATGCAATCATCGATGGTGAGGCGCACTAGTTTATTAAAACCTATTCACTCTAGCCTTGAAGACACCTAAACTATAGTTGGACGGGAAGACCGCAGCAGGCAAATTGGACGTAGTGGACGTCTGTCGGTTGCAATAATCATGTTGATTATTAGTTCTTAGCTTAATTGGGAAAAAACTAGGCTGATGGTTGATAGTGATTTATTTTGGCAAGTTACTCCCCTTTCACCCAAAAACAACTTTCCTCTCTCACTAAAGCAATTTGCTTTAACATTCTAACAAAACAACTATCACTGAAACATTCTCACATATTACATACAAAAAATAACTAAAACAAAAAAGTAATTCACACGATGAGAAAGCGAAAGGCAGCCAGTAACTTTTGACCGCACATTTAGCACAGTTTCATAATACAATACACCGAAAATTTTAATTGCTAGAACGTTACTAGAATCGCAATTAATTGTACAACAAGAAGTGAACAAGAAATGAATTGGAATGAACGGAATTGTACGGTTTCTGTGCTGGTATTTTTTTGTTTATTAAAGTCATTTTATAATAATTGTGTTTGTTTGCGACCGTAGATAAATTCTCGACAAACTATATTCTCGTATATTATATTTTCCTATTATTTGGATGAAAACAGATTGCATGTAGCGGAGATGAGAATGTTAAGATAGATGTGTGGTGTGACGAGAATGGATAAAGTGAGAAATGAGTATATTAGAGGAAGTGTGAAAGTGACGCCAGTGACTGAAAACTTGAAAGGAAATCGGTTTTCTTGGTATGGTTATGTAAAAAGGAGAGATGAAACGCATGTTACTAAAAGAGTTCTGAGTATACATGTAGATGGATAGAGAGGGACGCCAAAGAAGAGATGGATTGATTGTGTGAAGATTGATATGAGAGAAAAAGGAGTTAGTGATAGTTTGACGGGTGACAGGACAGAATGGAAGAAAAAATACGGGTTGCGTCGACCCTAAATAATATGGGATAAAGACAGGAAAAAGAAGTAGATTTCCTAGTTTTCTAAAATGTTGATTTTAGAGTAACAGAGTGTGTGTATTCATTCGCCAAATTTTTTTTTTCTTTTTTTTGGCTGTTTTAAGATGCGTATACACTAAAATGGAGCTGGGCAGAGTGGAACGGAGCAGGGAAAAGTGGGTAATCCTACAGACGAGTGCTCATTCGATTTTTAAAAAACTATCCAAACACTTGACACTTCGCGTAACTCAAGGGCTGGCTTTTACCTCGGTCAGAGATTAAGCATTGCCATACAACGTGGCAATGCCCCCAGCCTTTTGGGCACTCTTCCAGTCAACAGCGATGTGGAGGAGTTTTATGACGCCATATTTTAGTTAGGAGTAGTCTTTAGTGTATATATAGTTTTAATTAGTTAAGTGTTTTTGAAATAATCGTGGAAATACATTTCCATATTAAATTTAGATAGATTCAGGATAAAATAAAATAAAGTAAGAATATTTTGATGAAGATGATAATGAGGATTGGCAAAATCGCCTTGCCTGGTAATAATTATTCGCATCGGGTATACAGCGACCTGTGTGTCTATAACAAGGTACAGTTGGTGCCACCGCAGCGATGCAGTGCGTCTAAGATGTTTGCATGAAGCTGACGTGGGCCACCCAATCCTATTTGAGCCTAGCAGCATTTTTACCCACATCTATTATGACCGCTTTGGAACGCAGCGTGTTATTATAATTTTGTACTAGGTGTAAAGGTATCTATCAAAGAATTTTTTCTTGTCTCACAATTGTGTTTTCAATCAATCGATATTATAGTGGCTTTTTAAGCAATTGAATAATGGCGTTCAGATATAATAATATGCCTTGGAATGGCATAATTTAATCATATCGGTAAACATCCATTCAAGAATACCAATTTATTAGATCTGACTATTGGAGTTTTTTATATAATTTTCACGCTAGAATTGAGACTGATTTATTTGTATTGAGTAAGTAGTAGGTAAGATTTTGGTGACCTTGTGACAATATTACACTGAACCATGTATGATATTTGCTCCATAAAGACCATGATCTCGCTAGCCGTTTTCGCAACAAGCTTAGGGTCTGCTTCCAATCTAGTAGGATGCGGTTGTTTGGAGGTAGGCGGAACAGAGTGTAAAGTCCCACAAACCTCCGTTGAAAAGGGAGGATCCTTCGGCCAGACGGGTGTTATGTCTGGTGGGCAACTGCCGGATAGATGATTTCGGGCTATTCTATATGTTCTAATCGCGCGGAGAACTTTGATTGCACATTGCAGGATTAGTTCTTATGTGACGCCATAGATGTCGCTACACTTGAATACCCGTGTTTTACAAGAAGTTACTGCCCATCACAACCACGACCCAGTTACATACAACATGATACTCCTCAAAAGAGACTGATGGTCAGACATTCTGGCATCTGACTACCTGTAACGGCTGATTTGTCCCATCAAGATAAAAGTCATAAAAAAACTTTAATAATTCTTACTTTTAATTGAACAGGTTTTCACTTGCATATCACTCGCGCGCACATGCTAAATGCACGTGCGCGAAATCAGTCCACGATGCAGTTGCGCTAGTCTTGCGTCAGACATACATTCACCCGCGGTAACGACCGCTGACATGCAGAGGTGAGCTGTAAGTGAATCAGAGGCCCTTAAGGCGTATAGTCCCTTGAACATGGTCGGAGTTAAATGCACACATATTCGTACTGCCGCCTGCTCCCGCATAGTGCCCCGCTGATCTTCAAAACCATTTCTTTTTTGCGAAATTATTATTGTTTGATTTACATATGTTATGTATACTTTGAAGAACACTTAGCTGGTAATTTTTTTGTGTAAACATATTACTAAAGATCAAAATCCGTTTGAAAAGAGTGGGGAAAACAAGTGGAATAATGTCATGTCGTAATATTTTTTTTTTTGGCATACGAAGTATCATAAGTTGATAATGTTATTTGAGAATCTATAATAAATATTTTTTTTTTAAACATAATTACCCTAGAACATTGTACCGAGGAACAGGCCTGTTTTTCGGTGGGAAAATCATCTTATGACATCCCCCGCTCTTGAGCGGAGCGGGAAATAGTGTCAGACTTTTACTGACTAAAAACCCACTGTTTTTCCTTCTTTGCCTTCGTCTCAAGGCCCCAGGTGTGTCATTTTTATAATAACCGTGAAGGCTTTGAAAAATCACTGTTTTATGGCACTTCTCGGCAGCTGGGGCCTTAACGCAATCCATTTGACAACTGTTAAAGGGATGGAGCTTTATAAGGTGTATAGCTCTATCCCTCTTTCTCATTCGCATGCTTGACATTTTGACATGTCATGGTAAGGCCTCAGATGGAATGAAATGTGTTGGTTATGTTGATTATGAAGAATTAACTGATTAACATAGCATAATCTGTCTTAGAATGTTCTCTAGAGAGAAGGGAATGGGGCCATAATCTACCACGCGGCCTTGTGCGGGTTGCTAGTATCACAAGTCTTCGAATTTAATTTTGGTTTAATTTTAATTTAATTTTTGATTGTTTGTTTATGTTATTTTTATATTTTTTTTTACTTGTAATGGTTATTTTTTTAAGTTTTCTTATTATAATTATCTTTATTATTTCTCTTGTATGATAGATTATTGTAAATTCTTCTGTCTAGGTACAGGCTAAGGTAGGCTAGGTACAGGTAAGAGGCTTATACTGCACTCAAATTTCGAGGGTTCAGCAGCTTCTAAGATACAGGTACATAAACTTACTTTGAAAAAAAAGGTTTTTGCAACTATTGTCTATCTACTAGCGAGAGATTAGACGAGAATGGATAAAGTGAGGTGTGAGTATATTAGAGGAAGTTTGAAAGTAGCGCCAGTGACTGAAAAGTTGAAGGGGAATCGTTTATCTTGGTATGGTCATGTAAAGAAGAGAATTGAAACGCATGTTACTAAAAGAGTTATGAGTATACATGTGGATGGGTGGAGAGGGAGGTCAAAGAAAAGATGGATGGATTGTGTGAACAGTGATATGAAAGAAAATAAAGTTATTGATAGCATGACGGTTGACAGAGTAGAATGGAAGAAAAAAACGTGTTGCGCCGACTCCTAATACGATGGGACAAGGGCAGGAAGATGATGTCTATCTATTAGCATTTATTGTTAGTGTGCAAATATAGCTGCTACCTGAATATTGAGAAATGAATTATTATTAAAGTTATTATTATATAATTTTAGGGTCTAAGGCATGCCGGTTCCCTCACGATGTTATCCTTCACCGTTTTGGGAGTAGAGATGATGAAATAAATTAGTACCCATGTGGTTTGAACTCATGACATCCACTCATAAAATATGTTTTTTATTTTTTTCAATATGTATTACAGATACCGGCACGGACCTTGAGCGCTGACTTCTACAGTTCTACTTGCGCAGAAGCAATCAGAAGTGAAATATCGGGACTCTTTAGTGGTATGAAAAGAGATGTGGGGGCGGGGAGTGCAATCCTTGTACAGTGATTGGCTCGCCGATGTGTACGATGCACAAAGCAATACTCGCTCTTTCGCCCAGCGCTGCCGCTATCTGTATTAGGTTATTATTGTTTTATTAAATGTATTTTTAGTTTGTAAACTTCTATTTTACAAGGCCTCGGACATCCTCTGAAACGTTGTACAAGTGGTTGTAAATAAATAATTAAAATAAGTCGGGACCGTTACTACTGCCCCCCTAGCCAAGTTACGATCATTTCGTTTGCGATGAACGCCTCGAGTAGGCTACGCTTCCGATTCCTTTGTTTGTTTGTACGTCTCAAAGCTGAGTCACGTGATCAGAACAAGGAATCGGAGGCGTGGCCTATTCGAGGCGTTTGACGCAAACCGTAACTTGGCTAGGGGGGCTGGGATACCACGGTTTGATTATGTTTAAGTTATCAGTTAATATGGGGTTTTTTTTTTGGTAAAAGGAAATGTTCAAAAATAACATCATCAGACTTTTACTGATTAAAACCATCATGTTTTTTAGTTCGTTTTTGCATTCTAGGGTCACGGCAAATTTTCGAACATTCTCCTAGACCAAACTGCGATAGATGGGTCGATCCTGATTCTCATTGTCTGATAGATTTGTTAGTTGTTTGAATCCGACAGTCTTTTATCACTATTCCTTATTATCGGGTTACGGAAATAGTGATTACGGTTTTATCGGCACTTTTTCCTGTTTTAAAATTGTTTTTTTAAATAATTTATAATAATTATTATTAATATTATATTAAGGACCGGTCGTTGTAGCGACACTTGGGGAAGACCTATGTCCAACAGTCGACGTCTTTCAACAGATATGATGATGATGATAATGAACGATGAAATTCCATGTTTTGATGGTTCTTTATATAATTATATAATAATAAAAAAATAATATTATATTATTATTAATATAATAATTTTAAATAAGTTTTTTTAAATAGTACCCACAATTAATGTCTATTATTTTTAAATATAATTGACTATGACTAAAGTTATTAATATAATATCTAAATTTGTACGCCCTCGGACATAACATAGCGAGCTTATTACCTATTTTAAGAACGACTATTTACCTATGTTAAACAAATGATTAAATGATTATGATTATGATATTATTAACTGATTCTATTGAAAAATTGTTATGCCACTGCTCTCAAAACGGTGAAGAAAAACATCGTGAAGAAACCGGCATGTCCTAGAAACAAAAATTCGAAGATATGTGACATTCATCAATCCGCACTGGGCCCGCGTGGTGGATTACGGCCCGTTCCCTCTCCTAGAAAGAGGAGGCCTGAGTCCCAACTGTGGGAAAATTAAAAGGCTGATTATGCTTATGCTATTGAAAGATTGAGAACAGTGGTGGCCGAGTGGTAACGGCCCCGACATACGAGTTGCACGTCGCGGGTTCATACCCAGCGAGGCGCATTACTTTGTGCAATTTATTTCATCACCACTGTTCTCAAAACGGTGAAGGAAAAAATCGTGAGGAAACCGGGTATGTCCTAGAACCAAAAATTCTAAGTCATGTGACATCCACCAACCCGCACTGGGTTCGCGTGGTGGATTACGGCCCACTCCCTCTTCTAGAGAGGAGGCCTGAGTCCCAGCAGTGGGAACAGTATAAGGTTGAATATGCTATAACTGGTTCTAAACGCCTTGTTGACACTTGCGTGCCCCAAGGGCTGGCTTTTACTTTACAGAGGATAAGCATTGCCATACAGCGTGGCAATCTGTGTGGTTCTTTCCTCAAAAGACCATCTCAGTCATTATTCTGCATGGTTCATATGATTTGACCGTTACATATTTGCTGTACAATTTAATAGAGACTTTGACCCCTGACTTTCTTTCGGTTTTTCTTATCAGGGTAGGGTACTTTTTGTTTTCGGGGGGAAAATCATCCATTGACATCCCCCGCACTTGGGCGGAGCGGGAGATAGTGTCAGACATTTACTGACTAAAAACCCACTTCTCCGTTGTCTTTCGTATCAGGGCCGAGTCTTCCTTTCATTCTAATTACCAAGAATTTATACGTTTTTGGGAATATATTAGTTATTTGTTTTTTTCGAGTATTTTTTTTTTAGTATATTTTATAATTTAGTTTTTTTTTTAATTACAAAACGTACATTTCAAGCAAGTACCATTAAATCATCAGTCGCTTACCATCAAGGGAGATAATGGTCAAAGACGACCTTATCAAAAATGAACAAAACCGGTCAAATTCGAGTTGGACTCGCGCACTGAGGTTTCTTTACAAACTTACCTATGAAAATAGTTTAATTCCCGAATTGAGTTACGAAGATCTTTCCAAATCACAAATCTACCGTTTACATTTAAAGTATTCAGTTTTTTTCCTATACTTGTGCTATGACACCTTGCTTCATGCTAAATTTCAGGATTCTAGGTCAACGGAAAGTACCCTATGAATTTTGATTTCCTTGAGAGTGCCGAAATATACGTTTTTTTCCACATAAACGGCCGTATCTTTTTTTCTCGTTAACTTAGAAGTTTGAATTTTTTCACAGCTTCAAGGAACCGCAAACCAGTACCTACATGGTTTTAATTTCAACTCGATACCTTCCACATAGACAGACAGATGGATAAGAAAGTGATACTATAAGAGTTCCATTTTTTCCTTTTTAGGTACGAAACCCTAAAAAGAATAATAAAGTATCCAATATATTATTTTCCCCGTGGCAGTACAAAATAAAAACTGTTATAAAGTTACAAAAAAAATATATATTGTTGAGATACACAAGTCCACCAAGAAAGAAAGATAAAGATATCGATCAATCCTAATAGCATTTTAAAGTTATCCCGTAAAAATGTCATCTTTGTCTGTTCTCGCAAGTGTTCGAAACGTCCTTGCTCCGATTAAATATTCAATGAGGACATTCACACTATCAATAGCAGTAAGCTCTGACATCGATACTATATCAGTTCGCAGAAAGATTGATAGAAAACATATACACACGTTTTTTTAGGGTTCCGTACCTCAAAATGAAAAAATCGGAACCCTTATAGGATCAATTTCTGAACAGATATCGATGAAACTTGGTACACGGGTAGATGCTTTTATCCCGGGAGAATCTTCCCTTGGGATGATTTTCACGTAACACGCGGGTAAAGTCGCTGGTAGCAGCTAGTATGTACTCCTATACTATACTCGATTTTTTTAGGTACTTAACTAAATGTAAACAATCTTCACATGTCTTATCAAAAAGTTTTATTTAAAAATGTTTACAATTTGTTATTTACCTATACAGATGTTTGTTAATTAACTCATCATCATCATCATCATTTCAGCCGAAAGAAGTTCACTGCTGGACATAGGCCTCCCCCAAGCGACGCCACAACGACCGATCCTGTGCGTCTCGCATCCACCGCACTCCCGCGACTCTCACCAGGTCGTCGGTCCACCTTGTGAGAGGCCTTCCAACGCTGCGTTTTCCGGTGCGCGGTCGCCACTCTAGAACCTTTCGGCCCCATCGACCGTCCGTCGACGAGCAATGTGCCCTGCCCACTGCCACTTTAGTTTGGCGATTCTTCGTTAATTAACTAAATTTATATAATCTACAAGATTTTTTTTTTTAACAAGTATACATATCAAGATTGTTTACGTTTAGTTAACTACCTAAACAAATAGTGTGTTATTAAGTGTAGAAATATTTCCTCTTTATAATATAATAAATAATATTATTTTAAAGAGGTAAGATTTGTATTTTTGTTGTCAACACTTCATCACTATTAGTAGGTACATATTATAAAACAAAGTCGCTTCCCGCTCTCTGTCCCTATGTATGCTTAGATCTTTAAAACAACGCAACGGATTTTGATGCGGTTTTATTTTATAGATGTAGTGTTTCAAGAGGTAAGTTTATATGTATAAACCTTCTATATTTGCTGTACTGTACTGTTATATTGTATTTTAATTGTATGTTATATTCATTTTTAATTTTTATTATATTGACTAAGTTATTTTATTTTTGTAAATGTTATGAATTGGATCAAATTGATATGACATCATTATTGTAACTTATATTTTTGACTACACTATCGCATTGGATTGGTCTGTAATGATAGCTGTATGTAAGTCTAATAATAAATAAAATGAAAAATATATGATACATGCATAATATAGTAGAGAAACACTGGTAATTTTAGAAGGTTCTAATATGATGTCGTTAATAAACACATTTTTGCACTTAGTTGCTGAACCCTACGAGATAATGTACTACAGTATGGTACACTTTAAAAATGTCTACAAAAAAGCCGCGATGGTATATGTCTATCTCTTAGGGATAATCCACAATAACCATTTTTTATCCTTTACTTTTTACGAGAAATAATGGCTCATTGACGAAGCGATTTTAAACAATACAGCATTAATTTTATCCAATTAAATACCTTAAATACAATATGCATTTAATTAAGATCAATGGTCATTTACAGTATGTAATTTAAATGCATATATTCGAAGATATTACAGATTTAAAATGCAGAGACATAGCGGTTGCGGTTGTATCAGCATTGCACCCGTGCGAAGCCGGGGCGAGTCGCTAGTAACATTATAAAGAGGTACAGTTTATTTTTTTATTTGTAGTAGGTAATCTCTGAAAGTACTGGTCTGATTGTAATAATTTTTTCACCAATAGAAAACTGTTTTATTCTGATTGACATAGGCTATGTTTTATGTATGCAAGTGAATCCGCTGGCAAAAGCTAGTATATAATAATAATCATAAAATTTATTTCAGAATTGCTTCCATAAAGTGTTAGTAACAATGTTCTTAGCCTAGTGTTAGTAAAGCATAATAAATTAATAATAATAATAATGACAGTAGGCATATTAGGCGCTTAGTAATGAATAAACTCAAAAACTACTAGATCAATTTAAAAAATTCTTTTACCAATATAATGCTACTATATCACTGAGTGACAGAGATGCGGGCGAAGTCGCTTCTAGAAGCTAGTATGTATCTTCCTTCTGCCAACACCTTCAAATAATAAACGAGTGACATTATACAGAATGTGAATTGACATTTATCATTCATTAGTCAAGCACCATTGACTTCATTCATCACAAGCTCACAAACTGATGTTGATCCATGCTTACTGGGACACAAAGGCATTATTATGGAGCGGACCATAGGAAAAATATCATGCGTTGACGTAATCGTGCGTTGATAACAAAATCCATGTAAACGACGTTTTATCCTTGAGTACACATTTGCTATATTAAATTGTGGTGATATTGAAATTGACCTAATATAGGTTACCTACCTACGTACCTACTTGATGTTAAATACTTTAGGATATAAAACATATAACTGAATTAGAAACACCTCAATTAGAAAATTAAGTAACAATCATTCTTCATGCATCACTACTACTTTAATTTATTTCATCACCACTGCTCTTAAAACGGCGAAGGAAAACATTGTGAGGAAACCGGCATGTCCTAGAACCAAAAATTCGAAGACATGTGACATCCACCAACCCGCACTGGGCCCGCGTGGTGGATTTTGGCCCATTCCCTGTCCTAAAGAGGAGTCCTGAGTCCAAACAGTGGGAACAGTATAAGGCCGACTATGATATGCTATGCATACTTCATGCACTGAAATTTTACTTAAATGCACTTAGGTAGTGTTTTTTAAAGAAATTAGTTATCCTAATAGTGGCCAAATAATATGGTAATCGACAGACTTAATTGGAAGTGCATCGGTAATTCTACGCACGTAGGTACACACAAAAATACAAGTGGCGTAATCAAGAATTGTCAAATAAGGTGACCTTTTTATTTTGAAACTTGCTTTTGCCCGCAGCTTCGTCCGCGTAGGGACCTAAAATATGCCCTAGGTCACATAAGAATAAAGCAGCTTTCAATCAGTGAAAAGATTTTAGCAATCGGACCAGAACTTTTAGAGATTACTTCCTACAAACAAAAAACAAACTTTACCTCTTTAAAATATTAGAGTCTATTTTAAAAACAGCTGAAACCGTTTCAGAGCCGTTTGAACATACCACATTCAGGATGCGCGTTTATTATGTTACAATGTTGTTGCACATTCTTCTCCATAAAGATTGACATTTTGAATGTGCAATTTGCATCTTTTTTTGACTGACTTCTTGACAATTCAAAAGTACCTAAATGTTAATGGTTTATTTTAAATAAATGGTTTGATTTGTTTAATTTGTGCGCTACGAGTAGCAGTCGTTTCATACAAGAGATTACCGAGTGGAAAGGTCAAAAGGTTTCCCTTCAATTTGTTGGTGGTAATCACTGGCAAAGAGAGGAGGATCTACTAAGAGGTAAGTATCGCACATTCTCTGATCTTTTCCCAAAAGTTCAGGCGTCTTTTGAAGGTTTTCCCCATCATCTGGAATTCCTTGCCAGAATCTGTTTTTCCTGATGGCTACAACCCGGGAATCTTTAAGTCAAGAGTGAATAGGTTACTTCTAAGCAAGCGCACTCCATCATCGACCGCATCGTCGCTTTCCATCAGGTGAGATAGCGCGTAGCGTCAAGCGGGAACCTATCAAGAATAAAAAAATAAAAAATCATCACCTTCCTGGCCTTGTCTCGTACTAGGTACTTGGGGTCGGAGCAACACGTTTTATTTCTTCCATTATGTCCAATTACCTATCACGCTTTCACTAACTCCCTTTTCTTTCATATTGCTCCTCACACAATTCATATAACTTTTCTTTGGTCTCACTTTCCCTCTCCATCCATCCACATGTTTATTAATAACTCTTTTTGAAGGTTATCCCCAATAACATAAAAAATGTACATATGTACTGTAAGTACAGTTACTGCAGTAACACAGATGTACATAAGCATTAGGTATACGCATATGTAGTTTTGCACATTGACGAAACCCAATATAGTCATATCTTACAAAACATATGAATAACTTTTAAATTTATACTCCCTTAAGATTTATTTGATTTACAGCCACTTTAAGTCCACTTTTGGGCAAAAATAGCCATTAATTTTCATATAGGTGGGATGTTATTATTTTTTTCGACAACCGATCAGTACAAAAAAGGGTGATGGAGGTGTATTTCGTCCCCACGTCTTTCTCGTAAATTAAAAAAAATATAAATTATATCGAAGTTTTTTTATTAAGTAAGTATATGAATATCATTAAAAAAAAACAACTAATCATTCAGGTAATTTTCTACTGATCTAATAGAAATATTTGCCACTAATTTTCAAAAAACCCTTTTTAATTATGGAAGAGAAAAGCCATTCCTGCATAAAAAAAAACAAAATTGTTGCTTACGACATCCTTTCTGAAAAGGGTCGATTTTATCCAATTTAAGCTATTAAGAAACTTAAACATTTCAGCATAAATACTATATTTTTCGATGGGACACAAAAAGGTCTCAATAGTAGTAGTAGGTATTATTTTTTTACCATTTTTGGCACATATATCAAGAAGCAAATGTCCAGCTGATTTATATGCTTATACTATGATGTCGTTATCCATTTTACTTATGGTTAGAAACACGCAGATTTTTGTATACACCTAGTTATATGTATGAGGCCGAGAATACAAGAGCAATTTGAAAGGTGAACGATACAGCCGCTCTACATATATAAATCATACGACACAAATATATCACCAAAGTAAATGTAGTAGGAAAACAAATATAGAGACGAGGATAAACCCTGATATATTGTATATAGAGTAATGTAGAACAATTTTTAGTACCAGTACATAATACTTAACCTAAATGTTATATAAACCGAGTCCATCAAATACGTATTACCTATAAAAAAAATGATTGAACGCTGTTTCGAACATTTAACTTACCTTATGACGAGAACCGGAGATCGATAGTACACGTGACGACCCCAGTCGCCGGTAGGCAAGTAATACAGAAGATATAACAACAAAACAACAACAAAATAAACAATAAAACACACGAAAACAACAAGATTTCCTCTCAGTGTTCAACTGTCACTCAAGAATGAACGTACACGATAATATACACACAGAAATTCGAACACCCGGCGTTTTCCCGGTCAAAATAAAAACCAGTAAAAACGTCAAAAACAAAGAAACAAAACCTCCTGACGTAAACTAAACGTGTTTTCTAACGTTTCGGTGAACAAATTGATTGTTTAAAACGTAAAACACAGCTAGAATGTTGATATTTTATTATTGCAACGAGTTTTTTAGTATGATGAGCGCGCGTCGCACCACTGCATACATCGGCGGCGCGGCCAGTACTGAACACGAACAAACGTAGCCAGAGAAAAAACAAACTAGCTTGTACTGTGCCTCTTTTGGCGCAGTCGGAAAACTATATCTGTCTTTGTCTAACACACTGTGTTTGAGAACCATTTTCCCGCTTAGCAACGTGTCGTTGCGGACTTCAGCGGTTGCCTTAGTCATCAGTGTCTGCGATTGTAGAGTTCCCTATTATACTTACATCCCGATAAGTGCCTGTTTTATAAACACAACACTCCTTACACAGCCGGTACGCTGAATGTACTTACTATCACATATTATGGTGGGTAACAATTGTATAGATTTTTAGTACTGATTTCAGGATCGTCTGTTTTCGCTTTCATCTTAAAGAATACGGCTCGAAGGACCATTCACATTCCGATGTCTGCGTGTGACAATGAATTGATTTCGTATGGTGAATCGATGATTCATAAAACAACAGGTTTTTTTCATGTTTTTATAATCTTTAATTTTCATTCATAAACTGAAATGAAATTGAAGAAATCACAGTTAGAATTGATTTACGTATACGCCTGGCAAATTAAATTCTGATGAAGTGGAAACTCTATACTGTTCTTATTTAATAACACAAACCTTACATAAAATCCTGTTTTCTCTAAAGGTACTAAGAATGCCAGGGCTGGCGGATTCTGTGGAATTGTCGGATAGAGTTACCGCGGTCCTGGAACGCAAAGGGCAACTGAAAGAACACGGGTGGTTTTAAGTCAGTAAAAGTCTGACACCCCCCTTGAGGCAGGAGAAGTGGTTTGATGATTTCCCTTATAAGGTAGTAGTTAGTAGGTAGTCAGAAGCATTTATTTATTGTTATTCCTTAATATTTTCAGACTTTAGTAAAACCAATATAATATGTATACTAACTTCTGCCAGGGCTTCATCCGCGTGAAAATAGGTTTCTCTATTCAAATTTTCCCCCGTTTTACCCCCTTAGGAAAGGAGTTCCGTAAAATCCGTTCTTAGCAAATGTCTACACCCTTTAAGGACCCTACCTGCCAAATTTAAGATTGTAGGTGTTATAGTTTCTATGATTTCGTGATTAATCATCAGTGAGTGGTATTTCGATTTTATATATAGATTATTTTTGATATTGGCCATTAACCAACATCTAAGTTATAAGTTTTGTTACTATTTTGGTGTACAATAAAGTTTATTCTATTCTATTCTATTCTATCATATTTTATTTTCAAACTTCTTTTTAGCCATTATCTAAGTAGTCATCTCCTTGTCTAGACTTACGAATATCTGTCATCATTCAGACAATCAATCCATAGTTTGTTTGGTTTTCTACTGATGATGATAAGTTATATTTATTTTACAAATAGGTCTTATAGTCATAATTTTTTTTGGCAATTTAATCTAGATGAGCCGGTGATTCCTAGCTGACTATCCTAAAAAGAAACATCGAAACCAACTCAGAGATCAAAGTCTCTTTCAAAATCCGTACAGTAAACATGTAATCGAACCAGGGCCAAATTAGTATTTGAGATGGTTTTTAGAGGAAAGAACCAAGCTTTGAATGGACCTGTTAGTGGGAATCTGATCAGTTTTCCGGAAATTTTTTTTGGATTTCGTTATACCGAAAACTATTGACCAACGTCTTTTTTGCTATATGCATTATTTGACATACTTTTAGATCATCGAAGTTTCATGTGTCATAAATATACCGAACTATATTTTGCCGATTCACAAAATAACTTTTTGCTATTGGCCGAAGCCTCTTTTTAACTTTTTTCATTTGCCAAATGATTAATTTTCCATATTTTTACCACAACGAAACAACATTTTACGGGATAGGGCGGCCCGCGAGCTTAAAAGTAGGTGCAGCTTCATTTTGAAGGCTGCCTTTGCCGGCCAGCCTGAGCAGCGGTGGCGGGTCTTCAAACATCTGCGAAGCCCAAACCTCACAGCGCCGAAGCCGTGACAGAAACAATGCTTGCTGCATACTATATACCTGCTCGCATGTTGCATGCCTGCTTGCATATTGCATGCCTGCTTGCATGCTTCTCGTTTGTATGCTTCTTACTGGGTCCAATTAAAACCACTTTTGTTCATAATTAACTATATCATTAAGTGCCATTTACATTTAAGTAATTAAATAAACAAAATATTAGGTTAAACAGATCTGAAATTAGCTCTTGTTGCCTCGATCATGCTAGTGTAATAATTACATTTCTAGGCACTTGATGAAATGACAATATGGTAATTAAAACAGTATTATAATGAATGTTCGGAAACATAATACTTCGAAAAAATATTATTTTGGCTAAGTGTAACATCGGTGAAAAGATTTTTGACCAAATGCAACGAAAACGAAAAAAATCGAATTAATAATTGGTCATCTGATTCAGTGGCAGACGTGACTTCGATGAAATAAAAAAAATTAAACGAAAACAGTTGACAAGTTTTAGGTGGGATGAAATTCGATCAAATATTTTTCGAACTTATGATAGTGCCCTGTTAGTGAATGTTTAAAAAAATATTACGTAAAAGTAGACATTCATTAATATCAAACTTATTACAATAAATGTCAAAGAAATCATAAAGGTGAAAGATTATGTTGTAGATACGTTTGTTTCTTCTTCACGCTGAAACTGCTGAAGAGATTTTTATGAAATTCGGCAAACGGGTAAACAATGTCCTGGAATAGCATACGTTTTGTCCCAGGGGTATGTTCCCTTGGGATATTTTTTTTAATTTTCACGCGGACGAAGCGATTGACGAGTAACTAGTATATGATGATTGCGATAATGTCATTGCCGCCGATTGAAAAACAGCTCAGGTCCTAAAGTCTGCTATTACAATAGTGTCAAAATGGTTTATCATTGACTTCATAATTGTTGATTTTGACCAAGTTTGGTAATCTATTAATACAATGGCGTCATTATGACTTTCCAATGGTCAACCACTGACACTCCATTGAAAGAAATGGCATAGAATGGTAATCTCGTACATAATGACAAATGAATATTTGACGGATGCGGATAACTGCCAAAATTTTGACAGTTCCTTTAATCAGTGACCTACTATTATAGAACGTCATTGTGCAGTCATTGCTTTTAATTTGTTTCGAGACAGCTCGATATTGTCATTCTACCACAAGATCATTGACCGATCAATGATCGACCATTATGAATTATCAGATTACAAACTTTTAGCAAAATGACAATGAGATCGTGTTGGAATGTCAAATTTATAAAAAATAGCAGACTTGGGCCCCAGATTTGCTGCTATCGCCATTTACATTCACAAATACGTAAGATTAGTTACAAGTTGATCAATATAGAACTGTCAATCTCTGAGCTGACGAGGGATAAAATTGAATGAATAGGTATTCAGAAACTCAATGTTAATATACTCAATTTCTCCAATTCCTTTTGACACCTTGTTCCACTGAGGTTTGGAAATCTAATACCTACCATTCTTTACTTTGTTTGTATTCTTAGGTCTTCTTTTATGTAATAAGATTACATTTTTGTTATGTTACCTTGTGAAAAGATAATCGTAGAAATATTTTACGTTCCATTCATGTCAACTGAAGGGTAAGGGTGTTTTTAATATCGTGCGGATTTCATCACGCATGCGGAGTTGTTCCACATACAGAAAAAATCACAATGCAAAAATACGCGTCCCGAGTGCAATACGCAAGCATTACAATAAATACTTATATAAAATGGACATTTGCGGGGTTACGCGTGTGGGGCAATCCCGCATGCGTGATCAAAACCTCATAATATTAAAAACACCCTAAGTTCCCTAACTTAGGGTGTTTTTAATATCGTCGCGCGTGCACGTGCGACGTCCTCCTTGGCGCAACCAGTTGCGCCGCCATGGTGTCCCGGTGAAATATAGCCCTAACATACTCTTTGATGGGGGCGTTACTGGCAACCGGACTGGCGTCGGAGCTGGTCGCGCTACCAAACGGACACCAGGTGAGTAACTCTCTATAGAACTGCATACATTTTGTTGGTAGTTGCGACTGGTCGCACCGCCATGGTGTCTTGGTGAAATATAACCCTTACGCTTACGGTATAGCATCCATAACTGTATATATATATTTTTTAGACAGCGTCCCCGCCCTCATGGAAGTGTTTTATCCAAAGGAAACTTACTGACGGAGATACAAAAACCTTAAATCGGGTTTTGGTCTACCCGTGTGCTGGGTTACGTCACTCTCATCCAAGGCCACATCTTCATTACCTTACTAACTATCACGTCCGCTAAATTTTACTTCGGGCATACAAATCGACATACAACCACTGTTTTTCATACAACAGCTCTTACGCGATTATGACGTTATTACACATTTTTCATTAGATATTTTGGAAACAGTATCTTGTGGATATTATCTAGGCTTCTATTAAACTAAAAATTTTAAAACATTTAACATCCACTAGCATGCACTAAGAGGAGACTTAACCTAACCTCTCCTAGAGAGGAGGTTGGACTCCCTTTTTTTTCGGTAGGAAAAACATCTCGCGCTCTTGAGCGGAGCGGGACGGTGTGTCAGACTATTACTGACAAAAAACCCACTCCTGTTCCTTCGTTGCTTTTCATATCAGGGCAGAGTCTACGGTTTGCTGACATCTACTTGAGGCGGGCGTAGAACAGTACGCGCTGTCGACGACTTGGGCTCGGTCTGGGCGGTTACTGGACGGTCTCGCAGTCATCAAGCCCACGCCTACGGTGGCCAGAAAACGGGATCGGGAACCCGGCGCCACTCTCTTCGCTTCGGACCATGGCCTGTACCAAGGCCCGGCGCGAGAGATGTCAAGTCCCTGCAGTAGAAACATTATAAAGCTGATTATGCTTAAGTATGAGCTTATGAGCTTAAATACCGCATGCTAGTGCGATCACCAATACAAACGTGTACCTATGATTGATAGTCAGTATTCCATTATGACTATTGCAGCATTCTGATGAAGGACCCATTGGTGCATATATTAAATGCATGCAGCATCATCGTTAATGAAAGAAGCCTAACTTGATGGATATTTTAAGAAATTGTGCTCAATTCTTTGATTGGTGGTTCATACTATTTCAAGTTGTATGAAATGTGTAGGCACAGTCAAATGCACGTCACTGGTAAATAAAAACTTGTATAAGCTGGCCTCGTATTCTATAGTAATACTATATAGGCCAGCACAGTGAAGGTCAAAATGTTATGTATGCCACTCATCATTGGCGTGTTGGTCAACTCTAAACTTAGTGATACTTCTGTGGGAATGTTCTAGAGAGTTATCGTGACCCTGGAAAGTAAAGGGCAACTGAAGGAACACAGATTGGTGGATGCGTTGGAGCATGCGGTGAAGGTGTATCCAGCTTAGGCGGAGCATCACTGTGTCTTCTTAAGCGCGATTGGTGGTGGTGATTTCTCGCGCTAGGCCTTGGTTCAGGCCATGGTCCAGAGCGGGGGGGATGGGCATAGGCCACCTCCTTCTGCAGAGCAGTAATGCTTGCGAAAGAGCAGGCTGCACGCGTGAGGAAACGAACGTCCTCACTCTCCAGCCTCCGAGTTTCCGACCCCAACTACCAGCCACGGTAGACGCGGACTTGCGGACGTCGAACAAGGGGTAGCTCGTCGTCCGGCCATCCGGTAATCGACCGAACCGAGCCCGAGTTCTCAACACCGCGTAGTGATCCACACCCTCCTCAAAGAGATGTCAGCAAACCTCATCGGTCCTGTTGGGCCCCCTACCAGCAGAACCGATACCGTTAGAATATCGGGGATTTCCTGAAAAGGAAACGCGTAGTCCTAGAACGCAAAGGGCAACTGAAGGACACAGTTGTGATTTTATTATTATTTTTTATTTGATATAAACCAGTACTTGACTGCGATCCCACCTGATGGTAAGTAGTGATGCAATTATTGATGGTGAGGCGCACTTGTTTAATAAGAGCCTATTCACTCTAGCCTTGAAGACACCAACATTATAGTTGGACGGGGAGACCACTGCAGGCAAATAGTTCCAGTCCTAGGATGTATGCGGTATAAACGACGAAGCGAAAAGCTTAGTCCGAACTGTTGAAGTTTCAACAACGTAGGGGTGGATACTCGCCGTACGTCGGGTTTTCCGATGGCAGAAAAGAGATGGCGGAATCAAGTCATGCAATTCCCGCGCACACTCTCCAAACTGTAACCTGCATTCAGTAAAATTCTGACATACCGCGAGAGGGTGCCAGTAGCCGGAACCCCGACCCCGACCGCTGTAGGCGTGGGTTTGCGGACGGCGAGCAATAAGTAGCTCGTCCCCTAATCGTCTGGACAGAGCCCTCGACGGCGCTTAGTATTCCACGAGCACACTTACTGAAGATTGAAGACTAAAACCACACATATGTGATGTTGGGCACGCCACAATAATGGCGGTAAGTCCCCTCTTTGAGGCGTGGTTGCAAAGACCTCACGGCGTCCTCACATTCCGCATGATGCAGGTTCTCACCGGACACGGTAAGTTCGGGAGGTTCCTGCACCGGATTCGTGCGGAAACGACGCCCGGGTGTCGCCACTGTGTGGCCCACCCGGAGGACACGGTAGAGCACACGGTGGAGGTGTGCCCCGCTTGGGCAGAGCAATGCCGTGTCCTCGTGGGGGCAATCGGCGGCGGCGATCTCTCGCGCCGGGCCTTGGTTCAGGCCATGCTCCGGAGCGAGGAGGAGTGGCAGGCGGTCGCCTCCTTCTGCGAAGCAGTAATGCTAGCTAAGGAGGCGGCCGATCGCGTGAGGCAACGGTCCTTACGCTCCAACCGCCGCCGGGATTCCGATCCCGAGTTCCGGCCACCGTAGGCGCGGGCTTGCAGACGCCGAGCAATGGGTGGCTCGCCGTCTGACCGTCCGGTAACCGTCGTCGACGGCGCGTTTTGTTCCACGCGCGCCTCAAGGAGATGTCAGCAAATCGTAGGGGCCCAGCAGGGTCGAAGCCTGCTGGGGCCACGGGTAGTGTGAAAGCGGAACCCGGGGCCCTGGGACGAAGGCAACGAAGGAACAGGAGTGGGTTTTTAGTCAGTAAGAGTCTGACACTATCTCCCGTTCCGCCCAAGAGCGGGGATGTCATAAGGATGATTTTCCCAAAAAAAAAAAAACATATGTGATGTGGTTTTAGTCACTACAAGTCTGACATGGGGCTCTCGCCTCGCCCCAGAACTAAAGAAGTCATTAGATGATTTCCCACCTTAAAAAAATAGGAACATATGTGGGTTTCAGTCCGTTTATAAGTCTTGACACACCTTCTCGCTCCTCCTAGAGCATGAAAACTTATTTAATAATTTGTCACCTCAAATAAAAAAAGTGTTGTAACCATGAAGCTAGACCGAGGCACACGTGGACCACGCCTGCCCCCCTAGCCAAGTTACAACCGTTTCGTTTCGATTCTCTTTTCATTGATAGCCTCGAGTTGGCTACGCCTCCTATTCCTTAGTTCCGACCACGTGTCTGAGCGTTGAGATGACGTCAGGATAAATGAATCGAAGGCGTGGCCTACTCGAAGCGATCGACGAAAAGAGAATCGAAACGCAACGGTTGTAACTTGGCTAGGGGGGCAGATTTGTACGTAAAATGACGTCGCGTGGCGTGGGTTTAATGCAGCTCTACAAGTCTAGTTGCCACATAAAATGTATGGAGACCGACGTGGCACACGTGTTCGTAATGTTGTTCTACCTTAATACCAGCACCATCAGAATATTTAACAGCTTATAAATTTGTGCAGTTCTGAGTTCACAATTGAAAGGTTGAAGTTTATTATTAAAACATCTGCATAATAGAGGTTGTTGACAGTATAACTAGACACTGTGATGTTTGTGGGTGATGGCATATTATTATTTAAACACGTGTTTATATATGTGAGTCATGCGCTATTGACACGGCCGGTATACAAAAAACTAGATGGAGATTAACATGTCATATTTGTTTTATTACGTCGTACTACGCTGTAACATCTTTTGCACGATACTGGAGGATTAAGGATTTTTGAATGCTCTACCCACTAGAGGTAAGACGAGCGCGAGATCAGCTCACTATAGCCTGCAAGACGCTCCGTGCCACTATTGACGTGCCTGATCTGCTTACTGTGCTAGCGCGTTTCTTTGTCCCGGACAATTACTGCCGCGGCAAAAAGCACAGAATGTTTGCTGTGCCTCAATGTCGCATTGTTGCCCGTGCGCAGTCTCTAATACCTCGCACTTTGGCTGCACTAAATGATCTCTTGGATTCTTATCCAACAAACGATCTGTTTGCGGATGATTTTATTGGTATGTCAGAAGTACTGTGAGAGGAATTGATGTAAGTACATGTTGTTTATAACTTAAAACTTTTTTGTTTAATTACTGTAATTGGTTGTTTAACCGCTGTAATTAATTGATTAAATAAATAAATAAAAATAAATAAATAATCTTGGTCGGTTCACATTCACAGTCATGTTACATCTACCTATATGTATATATAAAAGGAGAAACTGACGGACTGACATCAACGCACAGTCGAAACTACTGGAACTAGGGTCGTGAAATCTTGTACAAGGCTTTCTTTTATGGCGTAGGCAAGCACTATGAAAGGGTTTTTGGAAAATTCAACCTTTGTGGGAGTTAAAAGTAAGAAATTCGTTTGTATACAAAATCTCACTCGGAGTACTAAACAAAAAAAAAAAAAAAACGAAAAAAAACAAAGAAGAAAGTGTGCACAATAGTAACCTAAATGAATAATAAAGGTGATTTTAAAAGCTTGTTACTTCATCTAATGCAATCCAACGTGATGTTTGACGAAGAGGCAATGCAAAAAAAAGAGAGATAACGCCTGAAAATTCTGATTTACTCGAATATTTCACAAAACTTGTGCCAGGAAGTACGTGTTTTTCCTTCTTAAAAAGTTTTTTAGAAAAATTATTGTCATTCAGAATCTCGATTGAATGTGCAAGGCTTCTATTGATGTACTATGCATTCTTAATATACATTAAAGTACATTATGGAGAGCTAAAGTTCCCATAAAATAGCAGATTTTCAGAGGTCTTTACTAGATTAGTATTACACAAATTTATGTTTTTATTTCTATAGAAGCCTAGATAACATCCACACGCTGTCACGCTATCCACGCTGTGTATTCAAAATATCTGGAGAAAGATATGTAATAACATCATAATCACGTGAGAGCGGTTGTATGAAAATGTACCTCGAAAAGGACGCTCTTAAGAAATGATTTAGGGAGTGGTAAAGGTTGTTTGAGAGAATTTTGTTCTTTAGGTTTATTAACTTGAAACTTGGCACAAATTCTAATCAAAATGAATGATAAAGGCTAGCATCATTAGTTTTTGAAACTACTCTCAAAATACAGTTTAAGGGGTCTTTTTTTTTTTTGGGTGGGAAAATCATCCTAATGACATCCCCGCTCTTGGGCGGAACGGGAGATAGTGTCAGACTCTTACTGACTAAAAACCCACTCCTGTTCCTTCGTTGCCTTCGTCCCAGGGCCCCGGGTTCCGCTTTCACACTACCCGTGGCCCCAGTAGGCTTCGACCCTGCTGGGCCCCTACGATTTGCTGACATCTCCTTGAGGCGCGCGTGGAACAAAACGCGCCGTCGACGGCTTGGGCTCGGTCCGATTACCGGACGATCGGACGGCGAGCCACCCATTGCTCGCCGTCCGCAAGCCCCGAACTTACCGTGTCCGGTGAGAACCTGCGTCATGCGGAATGTGAGGACGCCGTGAGGTCTTTCCAACCACGCCTCAAAGAGGGGACTTACCGCCATAATTGTGGCGTGCCCTGTTTAAGGGGTCTTAAAGTTTTTATGAAAACATCGCGCGCGGACGAAGTCACTGGCAAAGTGCTAGTCTGTGCAAATGTCCATTTTATACAAGTATTTATTGTAATGCATGGAATACGCTCGCGGGAAGCATTTTTTTTATGCATTTGTTTTTTTCGCATGCGGAGTAAACCCGCATGCGTGATGAAATCCGCACGATATTAGTCACACTCCCTCTCCCACTGTTGGGTCTCAGGCCTTCTCTCTAGAAAAGGGAATGGGCCGTAATCCACCACGCGGGCCCAGTGCGGGTTAGTGGATGTCACATGCCTTCGAATTTTTGGTTCTAGGACATGCCGGTTTCCGCACGATGTTTTCCTTCACCGTTTTGAAAGTAGCGGTGATGAAATAAATTACACAAAGTAATGCGCCTGGTTGGGTTTGAACCCGCGACCTACAACTTGTAAGTCGGGGCCGTTACCACTCGGCCACCACTGCTCGCTCCACCTTCAACCCAGAGCACCACCCTCTCACTCAACCCAGAGCAAAAGAAGTCATATTTGAAAACAGTTTTTATTTCAAAATCTTGACAGTGTCAAAAACCCGACCGCAAAAAAGACTATAAGTTTGAAACCAGTCACTTTCAAGCAGTCAGATGCAGTTGATGGATTATTTATCAGCTCAATTGTAGTTTAGACGCAATCAAATGCACCAGACCTTCCTTCTGGTGCAGTCGGGGTAAAACTAAAAAAGGTGTTCAAGCAAGTTGCAGGCAAAAGATCGAATGCACTAAAATTGCTTTAATTCGCAAATGAGAATAATAGCTGAGAATATTGCGGTTAAGAAGTCCTTGAGAAACCGCTCACCGGCCTTACTCAGATCACGAACTATTGTATTTAGGATTAAGCCACAAAAAACGCGGAAATGCAGTCTGTAGCAATGCGGCAAAATATTATGACAAGATTATGACATTCCTCGTGGAGCGATCGGCGGCGGTGACCTCTCTGGTCTGGCCCTGGTTCAGGTCATGGTCCGTATCAGCATGAGAGAATTGGTGGCGGTCATCTTCCTCTGCGAAGTAAAGGAGGTGGCACAAGGATCTCTCAAGAAGGTCTCATGCGCAGGTTCCTAGCTTGCGGACGGCGAGCAATGAGTCGCATGCTGTTCGGCCGCCCGGTAAGGACCATGACCTGTACCATGACGTTTAAAGTAAGATTGTATCATTCTTATTTCCAGTGTGGGTAAGTGATGGCGCTAGACAACCTGTATAGCTCTGTCTCTTACCCACACTGAAATAAGAATGAAACAATGTTACTTTGAACGTAATGGTAACCCCGCAAGTCCAGATTGACGGCGCATTGTTTGCCACGCGATCCTCAAAAAGATGTCTATGGCTGTGGCTACGGGATTGTTCGAAGGAATCCGGGGCCATCGCAAACGGCAACTGAAGGAACACTGTGGGCTTTAGTCAGTAAAAGCCTGACACTCCTTCCACTTCACCAAGAGTGGGAGAAGACCTTTGACGATTTCACACGTAAAAAAGATCATGACATAAGACGACCAATGATTTGGCAATTTATGAACTGTAACAGAACAAGAGTTTGGATTAGAATTTGTGAAATTCGATCTGAAATGGAGTTGGTAGAGCACATTGCAAGGCGCAGTGATGAGAGGTAGAATAAGGCAGTGGCCGAGTGGCATCCAGAGACTGTGAGAAGAAGTTTTGATCGTCCAGTGTGTCCAAAAACACTCAGTATAGTGTTATAATAATAATATTCTACAACTTTCACACAACGCCATCTAGTTCCAAACTAAGCAGAACTTGTGGTATGAGTACTAGACAACTGATAAACATACTTATATATTTCTAAATACAAACATATTCTATATAAATTACACCCAGATACAAAACAATGATCATGGTCACACAAACATTTGTCTTGGGTGGGAATCGAACCCACGACCTGCGGCATAGCAGTCAGGGCCACTGACTAGTAGACCAACAGGCCAGTGTTGCCACGAACGCGAGTTAGTAAGCAGGCGAGCCATCAACCCGCGCCTCAGCAAACATCCCTGACGCACTACAACGCCACGGCAGCCCCAACAATACTGAGTGCATTATTATATTTGACACGCAGGTCGCTGTATACCCGGTTTTAAATCACAATCTATTCTCATGGCCCCACCAGCATTGCATAGCTGCATGCTTAGTTCCCAACTTTAGACATAGTGAAAAACCTAAGCTATTTAGTTAGTCTAGGAAGTTAAAATTCCTTTGCCGCCTTCTCTGAGCTCCAAATGCCAGCTAAACGTTTATCGTGGTAAATACTACTATTTTCTTTTACAACGATAGGATTTTGTTGGGTTAGAACAATTTGCTTGTGCGCTGTATCTAAATTGTTTTGTACTTTGAAAATCACTAACACCAAACAAATTAATGGCCTGCTATTGATTTGTTTGGTGTTAGTGATTTTACACACTGAAATTATCTGATTTCAACCGGCTTCGAAGAAAGGAGGAAGTTCTCAATTCGCTTGTATGTTTTTTTTTTTTAAGTTGGTTTTCAGAACTCCGTCGTTTACGAAACGATTTGCATTTTTTTTTTACCTGAAAGTATATGCTTTCAGATTGGTGCCATTTTTTTTTTTTTAAATCCAGTTCTGATGATGGGATCTATGAAGAATCGAGGGAACTCCACAAATATTATAGGCAACCACATGGTAATTTTGATATTTTCATCGAGAACTAAAGTACGTGCAGTAAAAAAAAATTACCGACTTCACTACGAAAAAAAAACCGGGTTAGTGCGAGTCGGACTCGCGCACTGAGAGTTCCATAAAAACTTACCTATCAAAAAAGTTCAATTTTCGAGTTACGAACATTGTTCAAAACATGATTTTTTTTTCGTAACTACAGGTTTACAGTTTTCAGATTTGTTTTCTATATCTGTGCTATAAGACCCTGCTTCATGCCAAATTTCAGGATTCTAGGTCAACGGGAAGTACCTTATGAATTTTGATTCCCTCGAGGGTATCGTAATATACGTTTTTTTGCGACATAAACGGCCGTATCTTTTTTTTCGTTAACTCACTTGAATTTTTAACAGTTTCAAGGGACCGCAGACCTGAGTATATGGTTTAATTTCAACTCGATACCTTCACGCGTTCTCGAGACAAATGGTCTTGACAGATAGACAGACAACAAAGTGATCCTTGTGTGTCAATAAAGCGATGATATAAGGGTTCCGTTTTTTCCTTTTGAGTTACGGAACCCTAAAAAAATACTAAAACGATCACATAACTATAATTTTGGAAGTCGGTGTTAAATATAACAAACAAAGACTACCAGAAACACCCTTTACTGTACATGCTTGAATTTTTTGTATTGTTTTTGTAAGTTTTTTGTTTAAGTAGTTGTTTAAGTAGCAGTTTATGTTTGCATGGAACACGACACAAGTTTCGAAACTGCTTATTTCTTTATGTGATTTTGGCGTTCAAGTCATTCTTACTTATATTTTTAACTGTACCAAACAAAAAAATACAAATAACAAAAAGACAGTTAAAGCGCAAAGTCAAGTTTTACCCAAAATATGGGTTTAAAATTTTTAGCGGTTTGAGGTGAAACATAGATATACATAACACAGTACCTATACGTAAGTAAAGGATAAAAAAAACTTAGTAATACCCCTTATTATATATAGCCCTTATTTAAACAAACTAAATAAATATATGAACAATACATAATTGAATTCGTGCCTAATTCGTGAAAGTTTAAGTTTATATTCATGAATAGATTTACAATGAAATAAAATATTAACTGAACTAGAATAAATATAAATGTAACCCTTTTTCTGATTGGACTGCAATAAAGTACAAACGCAAGCTGCGTCAAAAAATAATGATACAAAGTTCCTAGGAAAAATATCATAGCAACTAGTTTTTCCGAGAAGAGTTGCATTGCAAACATTGATAATCGAAGATCTTTTCGCCCTGTTTTGTCGACGAGTCGGGAGTCAGTATATCGCAATAAAACCACACCACGTACTCAGAACGTAGACATTTATTAATTAGTACCGAGGGGTCTTATACAATCCTCGGTAACGAAACCATAGCGCGAATTTAAATCGACCAACGCCATCTATCGAGTCAAGAGGTACTACAAAATTGTTTTAGAGATTAGGTACAACTTAAATTCAATATTATAACGTGAACATTCCGCCCACCAAGGACCTAGTCCTTTCAAACCGCCCACCATGACATGGTAAAGAGTAAAAACATGAACCACTTCTCTTTTACTAAAATCCTTGGTACTCGGAGATCACAATGTTCTTATTACAAAATAACAACGACATAAGTAGAAGATGGTTAGATTTATCAGTAATTAGATCTAACTATCAGCACAACTTTACATTTCTAAAATCATTATCTAAGTGGACTGTATATTATATAAAATAACGAATTAAAAAATAAAACGGGAAATTAACACATCATTGCTCGTTGACAGGTAAAATGCATAACTTGGAAGTTGGACGTTTGACTCGGGAGTCCTTACACTGAAGGGTAACTACGCGCAACTACTTTACCAAATAACCACTTGGCAGGTGGTAAATTATCTTCTTTTACGAGGACAACATCCCCAACCTTCGGATCGAGCGTACGTTTAGCCCACTTGTGTCGTTGAAAAAACATAGTTAAATACTCCTGAGACCAACGTTTCCAGAAAGATTGAATCATCCTTTGTGTCAATTGCCAACGTCTCAAGCTACTGACTGTCGCATGCTCATAATTATAATCTGGTGCTGTCACCAGTGGTTCACCGACTAAGAAATGTCCTGGTGTCAATGGGTTTGGATCAGATGAGTTCACATTAGACTGTGATATAGGTCTGGAATTTAGACATGCCTCGATTTGGGATAAGACTGTGCTTAATTCCTCAAAGGTCAAAGTCGACTCACCAATTACCCGTTTAAGGTGATGTTTTGTGCTTTTGATCCCGGCCTCCCATAAACCTCCAAAATTAGGAGAATGAGGTGGGATAAAATGCCATTCGGTTCCATTATTAGCTAAGATAGAGGCAATCTCTTGAGGAAGAGAAGCACACTCATCGCGAAACATGGCCTTAAGCTCTTTGGATGCCCCTACAAAATTGGTACCGTTGTCGCTGTAAAGGTGACTACAGTGACCCCGTCTAGCCACAAAGCGTTTAAATGTAGCAAGAAAGCCTTGAGAGGTCAGGTCAGAGACCGCATCTATATGCACAGCGCGAGTTGCCATGCATACGAACAGACAGATGTAACCCTTATAGGACCTATGTCCACGACCCTTTGCTGTTCGTATTTGAATTGGTCCCGCGTAGTCGACACCTGAATGAAGAAAGGGCTTACTTGGAGTTACTCGGCATGATGGTAGCTGACCCATTAATTGATTTTGTGTTACAGCTGCATGACGAATACACGGTACACAGTCGCGGATGTGAGCTTTGATCATATTCTTTCCACGAATGATCCAATATTTTGATCGAAGAAAGTTAAGAGTCAGTTGAGGTCCACCATGCAGTACACGCTCATGAGCATCTGAGATAAGCAATCTTGACAAATGGGACTGACTAGGAACGATAATGGGATGCTTCATATCCTCACTAAGTTGTGAATATTGGATCCTACCCCCTACTCTCATCAAACCCTTGTCATCGAAATAAGGATTTAACGATGTCAAACAGCTGCTTTTATTGACTTCTTTTCCGGCTTGGATTGCTTTGATTTCTCGTTCAAACCAAACACTTTGACTCTGCTTGATACAGCAATGCATGGTATCTGCAATCTCAGAAGCTGTAAGGTAAGGCGGAAACTTTGTCCATGATTCCCTGGCTACCTTTAATTTCAGGAATCGTCTGCAATAGGTCAGAGTCCTGATTAATCTACGGAACGATGAAAATCTAGACCACATTAGTTCACTCGGCTGATCGAGTATCTGTGCCGCATGAACCTTGATAGATTTAAGTTCCAGTTTCGTCATTATAGCCTTGGGTCTGCTATATTCTATGGTATCAGCAAGCAACCACGATGGTCCATGCTTCCAAAGTAAGTTATCTATTAAATCTGTTGATGTGCTACCCCTCGAAGCAATATCAGCTGGATTGTTTTTTGTATCAACGAAATGACATTGGGTGGTATCGAGGGCATTAAGGATTTCAGATGTCCGGTTTGCAACGAAGGTTTTCCATCGGCTCGGGTGATCGCTCAACCAAGCCAGCACGACCGTGGAATCCGTCCAAGCATGTAAGTTGGATTTTTGAATATTCAAGACACGAGCCACTTCTAAAAGTAATTTGGTAACTAAAACTACGCCACATAGCTCCAGTCGTGGTATAGAAATTTGCTTAATTGGAGCCACCTTCGTTTTTGCGGTTACCAGATTACAGTGGACTTGGTCTGCAGCATCGATGACTCTGATGTAAACAACCGCGGCGTATGCTACGCTTGATGCATCAGAGAAACCATGTAATTCAACTGTTTGATCACTGCTTTTTCTTTTCAGCCACCTAGGAATTCTGAAGTTGTTGAGTGTATGCAACCCACAACGGTAAGAATGCCACTCTTTTAGAAGATCTTCAGTCAACTCTTCGTCCCAATCCAAACCAGCAATCCATAGTTTTTGAATGAAGATTTTAGCGATGATTATACATGGTGCAATCCAACCTAACGGATCATATAAGCGTGATATCTCTGATACAACTTTCCTTTTAGTTTCAGATGCAGACGACGGCAACGGCGACGTTGTAAAAGGTAAGTTTACAGTATAATGGAACTCGTCGGAATTGCGATTCCAGGTAAGTCCTAAAATTCTAGTGGTTTCATCTTCTTTTATTTCCAGATCTTTTCCAGTATCCAGTCTTATCTGTTTTAGTAACTCTTCTCGGTTACTTGTCCATTTTTGCAAAGTGAAACCCGTTTTGTTTAACAGTTCATTAAACTCATGATATATTTTTACAGCTTCTTCGTCAGTTTGGCAACCTGTCATTAAGTCATCCATATAAAAATCCGTCTTTACCCTACCAGCAGCGTATGGGTACGATTGACCTTCATCGCTAGCGGTTTGCTGCAATGCCTTGACTGCCAGGTAAGGTGCACTAGATGTTCCAAACGTAACTCTCAAAAGCCTGTATTCCTTAACATCAGAATGAACGTCAACTCGCCATAAAATTCTTTGAAAGTCCACATGATCATCAGCTACTTTTACTTGGCGATACATTTTTATAATATCGGCTACCAAGCAAACTGGATGTTGACGCCACCGCATAACTGTATGACGTAAATCAGCCTGTAAGAGTGGTCCTACCATTAAGGTGTCATTCAAGGAAACACCGTTGGATCCCTTAGATGACGCGTCAAATACTACTCTTAACTTTGTGGTCTTTCTTTCTTCTCGAATTACGGCATGATGCGGTAAGTAAACAGCACCAAGTTTATTTTTGTCTTTTTCATTAGAAATTTCTTCCATATGACCTAATGATAAATATTCTTTTATTACCGATGTATATTGCTCCTTAAGCTCGCTATTTTTTGCTAGCTTTCGTTCAAGACTATTTAATCTTTTTAACGCTATTTCCTTTGTATTACAGGGTGTTTTACTGGACCGGAAAGGTAATTTTACGATGTAGCGGCCATCTGCATCCCTACATGTAGTAGCAGCAAAGTGATCTTCGCATGCTTGCTCTTCAGGGCTAAGAATTGACTTTTCAGAGCCTGTTGGCTCTGCCTCTAGTTCCCAAAACTTTTTTAGGATTTCGTTTTCTTCGACCTTAGTGTGCATGCTTAGAATTATATTATGACAAGACGGCACTCTATCTTCATCGCTGACTTCTCCCGATATGATCCAGCCAAGGTAAGTATCTTGAGCCATAGTTTTACCCTTAGGGTCTTTGATTAAGCCTTCTTTTAAGACTTTGGCATAGGCTCCCGACCCTAACAAAATGTCAATTTTGTTAGGTTTATTGAAATTTGGATCAGCCAAATTCATACTATTTAGCTCTGGCCAATCCACCAATGTAAATTTCCTTTCAGGTAAAATCGTAGTCACCTTACTCAGCACATAAGCCTGTATTTGTAAGGTGAAGTCAGGATCGTGTAATGATTGAAGGTTCACTTTAACCATAAACTTTGACGTTACATCGTTCTGACCTCCACCCACACCTGAGATAGACGTTTTGACCGCTATCTTTTTTGACTTTAATAACTGAACCGCTGATTCTGTAATAAAGGAAGCTTGAGAGCCCTGATCTAACAGTGCTCTCACAACTTGTGGATACCCATTTCTCGACCTAGCCTTAATTAAGGCTGTAGCCAGTACGACCTGACTATGAGTATTTTGTGCTAAATGGGTTGAAATATGTTCAGCCGTGGCCTCGTTCTGTGGTGTATTGTTTTGCGTAGGAGACGCGGTAAAGCTCGTCACCGCTTCTGAATTAGGTTTTAGATGCAAGAGTGAATGATGTTTTCTACTACAAATTTTGCATTTAGTATTTATTCGACAATTAATACTAAGATGACTTGAGCGAAGACAATTGAAACACAAACCATTGGATTTAACTATTTGACGACGCTGATCAACAGTTTCCTGAGCAAACTTTTTACAATGACACAAGAGATGCTCCTCAGAACAATGGGGACAGGATAATTTTGAAATGACGTGACATGCTTTAGTACTACCTTTAGACTTACTACTTTGAGGTTCTACAAATTCTAAAGCACGAAAACGTTTTTCCAAAAAGTCTCGAAAATCCTTGAAGGTGGGAAGTTCCTCGCAAGATTGACTTACCTGTAATTCCCACTGCTTCCGAGTCTCAACGTCCAACTTGGAGCCAATTAAATAGATAATAATAATATCCCAAGCGTCCACCTGCACCCCTAGATTTGACAGTTCATGCAAGCAATCATTTGTTGTATCTAAAAGCTCCTTGAGAGCAACAGATGACTCAACTATCATTTGTTTTTGGTTCAGTAGGCGCCTGAGAGTACAATTAGCTAAAAATCTCTTGTTATTGTAACGACTGTTTAACAGAGTCCAACATTTTTTATAATTTACATGCGTGATCGGTATGTGCTTTATGAGCTGTGATGCTTCACCTGACAACTGTGATCTTAAATAATGTAGACGTTGTACATCATCAAGAGTCTGATTACTATCAATTAGTGACAAAAACAAATCTCTAAACGTTGACCATTCGTGATATGCACCACTAAAAACCGGGATTGCTATTTTAGGTAATTTAGCAATTGACATCATTTTCGGTTGACTATGGTCCGGTGAGACATCACTCATAACAGTTGGCTGAGATTTTGGCAACGCATTTTTTAGTTCTACTTTATAAGCTATAAAGGTGTCAGTAACAGCCTCAAACACGTCATTTCTCATGTAACTGGTTGCACTCAATTCACTTTCTGTGTAGTTGACCAAAAGCTCCTCATGTTTTCTTGTAAAATCTTCAAATTGTTTGTCTAATATTTCCAAATGGGTTTCAATATATGGTTGATTAATTCTGTCTTTCGGAGATTTTCTGAAGTTAATAAGCCCCTTCTGAATGCGACTTCCGATATTTTCCAACAATCTTAATTTAGCCTCCATGGTTTAAAGTATCGGATATTTTGTTATAAGCAAATAATTCGATGTGCTTAATTTGCTAAGTTCCACAGTTTTGAAATTAACTAAGTGTTTGAATGTCGTAATTTTTCTAAGTGTTTGAACTGCTCGTTAATCTCTAGGTGAAATCGGGCATAGATTCGGGGTCTCTTCAATTTTTGCAGAATTATTCTAAGTCCCAAGTGTCTTTGAAATTTTCTAAGTCCATCAAATAACTTAAATTTTTACAAGTCTTTGACACTTGGAACTGTTAATGAAGTAAAATGTACTCACAGTTTTTAAGTTGCACTTTGATCACTAAACACACTTTCCTGTTCAGCTCAGCTTCGTCGACCACGCTCCGCTCAGCTCAGCTCCATAGTTCGCGCTGCGCTCCTCACAGTCTTCAAACTTGCATCAATTCGACCAACTCCTATTTTCTAGTTCTCAACTCCGACACTAGAGGGCGCCTGTAGCGTTTATCAAAAAACGTTCCGGATCGTAGGACCTTATGATCATCGAAGATCTTTTCGCCCTGTTTTGTCGACGAGTCGGGAGTCAGTATATCGCAATAAAACCACACCACGTACTCAGAACGTAGACATTTATTAATTAGTACCGAGGGGTCTTATACAATCCTCGGTAACGAAACCATAGCGCGAATTTAAATCGACCAACGCCATCTATCGAGTCAAGAGGTACTACAAAATTGTTTTAGAGATTAGGTACAACTTAAATTCAATATTATAACGTGAACACTGCAGTACGATTCCAGGTAGCATAAAATTAATTAATCCATGCCAGCTCTTGGATTCATATTCTATTTCCTATTAAACTATTACCGTCTACAAAATGTAAATTATTATATTTTGAATCAAAATAATCCTTTTGCTTGTATAACATAGATTTGTACGTAAGCATTCTGTTTTTAAGTAATAAAAAAGTCAGATAAACAATATTTGCTCCGCTCAAACACATCATTTCTAAAACACAAGGATAAAAGCTAGTTTTGTTTTATTTTTTCTGAATCACTGAATGTAGAAAACTGTCGGAAACTTGACACAATTCAACTTGTATTGTCGCAAATTCACCCCACTTCGAAGCGCCTGTCCAATTTGTAATAGCAATGATCATTCACTCGTCGACAAGCTGTTTGCTGTAAAACTTGGATATTGTTAGGAAAAATGTTCGAAAGATTTTTCTATTTGATCGTGTTTTGTTTAAGGGATCATCACGCTATTGTTGTTTATGGGGTAAGCTGAAGTTTGAAATAATTTTTTGTGCTAACTTTTAAGATTTTGTCGTTATTATTGTAGTTGCTGATAGGTAATCAATTCGGGAAAGTTAAATATTTATTTATTATAGGCTTGTGAATAAATACAGAGAGAAGCCCAAGAAAAGATTTATGGATTATGTGAGGAGTGATATAAAAGAAAAGGAAGTTAGTGAAAGTGTTTTTTTTTTTAAAGCGTTAATTGATTAATAATTCAGTAAAAGGAATGATTCCTGTTTTGTAGGTGCGATCACAAACAGTAAAGTCACATGCACAAGACATTCAGACCCGAAACAATTATCTGTAGACCATAAAAATTTTAGTTTAAAACGGGAATCGAACAACACACTGTGCAGCAGTCAAACGCTCAACTATTGCGCGAACCGTGCCGTCAATGTGTACCGGGTGACAGCGGACAGACCGGAAGAGAAAAAAATTGCGCCGAGACCCATAACACGGGACAAGGACTGGAAGTTAATTAGGTTTATGTGAAGAAAACACATTTAACTCACACACACACAACACACACACACACTCACATACACACACATTCACACACACACGTTTTTTTTTTATTTGGCTGGCCTGTTGGTCTGGGTTCGATTCCCACCCAGGAAAAATGTTTGTGTGATGAGCACAATCATTTGTTCTGTGTCTGGGTGTAATTTATCTATAATACATAATTATGTATTTAGAAATATTTAAGTATGTTTATCAGTTGTCTAGTACTTATAACACAAGCTCTGCTTAGCTTGGGACCAGATGGCGTAGTGTGATAGTTGTGTAAATATTATTATTATTTAAATCTGATTATTTATAAATTTCTTGAATGAAAAACTTTACCTTCGTACCTATTTATTGTTGCTGTAAAAACCGCCGATGATAGAGAAGTTGATATTTCGTACTATCCCTGACATGGTTTCTACACATTTATATAACAACTGAATATTATACTTAGGCAAGCAATCTCCCATACGGAAGCACCATAAACACAACCCAGATCAATCAGCAGCCATTTTACCAGTCACTCCAAAACCACCAAGCTTTTAATTTATTAACATCAGGCTCTAAAATCAAAAGCGATATACATTATGTATTAGAAATTAAGCGAAGCAAACATGGTATATAAGGGAAACAGTAACCACAGGGCTGTGAGAGCCAATGAAAACGGTTTACAATGCACGCCTGATAAATATTTAATAGCAATGTGCTGAACTGTTACATTACGAGAGCAACTTTATGATTTTCGGCAGGCGCTTATTTAGGACTGCATATTTTCAATTACTACAAGACAAGCTAAACTGGGGCTCTAAATAGAGTAAAATTACATGAGCGACTAGTTTCTGCCAGCGGCTTCCTCTACGATAAAGTAGGTTTTTCTATACCAACTTCCGAACCCCGTTTCGTCCCCTTAGGGGGTGAATTTTGAAAAATTCTCTCTTAATGCTCACTTACTTCATAAAAGGATAATTTTTGCAAAATTTCCGTTCCTAGTCCAAATCCCAGTGTTTTCACCTGTGCGTTGATATGTTAGTCAGTCAGTTGCTCCTTTTTATATATATAGATAGATATTTAATAGATTTTTACCTATGAAATTGTCGTTTTTAAAAACGGGTTGTTTTGAAGTGTTATATCTTTGGATTGACTTGCAAAGATAAGTTCAAATAAACTTTAAATTAAAGGTACGTTATTCTTTTTTCGAGATTAAGGATTTATTGGTTTCTTTGTGTTTTGTATTTTCTGTAATATCGTAGTACTTAAAACCATGAAAGCTAATAATAAAAAACCTTTTTGTCATATTAAGAGTTCCAACGTAGAAAATATGCATTTCAAAAGGTAAACAATATCAATGACGTATACCTCCGACTTTCTTTGGGCAAGTTTTTTTTTTCCACAACTTTCTCACAACGCCATCTAGTCCCAAACTAAGTACTATGAGTAATAAACAACTGATAAACATACTTACATATTTCTAAATACAACACATACACATAAACACATACATACATATTAATACATACTTATATATTTCTTAATACATACATATTATAGATAAATGACACCCAGACACAGAACAAAATAATGATCGTGCTCATCACACAAACATTTGTGCTGGGTGGGAATCAAACCCACGACCAGCATAGCAGTCAGAGCCACTGACAACTATATCAACAGGCCAGTCTAACGATTGTTCGTAAGAGTGACCGTGGCTATAAAACGTAAAAGACAATTGAAGGAACAGAGGTGGGTTCAATAAAGTCTAATACGTCTATCATTCCAACCAGAGCGCAAATAGTAAATTTTGATACAAGTGCAGAAAATTTGTCATTGCGACCAAGGCGGAATTCGCACGAACTGTAGGCGAGTGTGTTATGGAGCCGAGGGCTGCAGTGACAAATTTGCACGTGTATCAAACAACTTTTTTCAATACGCTTACAAAGAAATTAATAAACGGGGGTTGACCGACGACTCGTGGGGGTTGACGCGCACCCAGCCTGATACGATACATGTAATAACATTGTGGCGAGGAAGAGCACGCGCACATTTCTGCACTAGTGCGGAAAACAGTCTATTGCCTGCCTAAAAGCGGTGGGATAAGAACGGGTTTTCAAGTAAGTAGGTATATTGAAAATAAATAAACGGGGGTTTACCGGCGACTCGTGGGGTTTGACGAGCACCCAGCCTGATACGATACATGTAATAATAACCTTGTTGCGGGGGAGAGTACGCGCACTTTTCTGCACTAGTGCGTAAAACAGTCTATTGCGGGCCTAAAAGCGGTTTTTAGAGTAAGTGTATGAAAAAAAAAATTTGATGACTAGCTTCTGCCCGCGGTTTCACTTACGTGAATGTAGGTTTCTCCATACAAACTTTGGACCCCTGCTTCATCGCCTTAGGGAGTGAATTTTGAAAAATCCTTTCTTAGTGCTCACCTACGTCATAAAAGGAAACATTGTGCAAAATTTCACGCTCCTAATCCCTTTAGTTTCGGCTGTGCGTTGATATGTCAGTCAGTCAGTTTCCCCTTCTATATATATATAGATTTCCCACCTCAAAACAAAGGGTCCCAAGTCCGTCCCATTCAAAAAGCTAGTGAAATAAAGCAGAAGCTAACACAAACGTTGCGGCTAGCTGATCGAAAATTGCGGTCCGCTGTACACGCGCCGTATTACCCACAAATGAACGCACGCTGCCACACAAGCATGTTTTGCTTTGTTACATTACGTCTTGTCAACAATGCTTTACTGCTTTGGTTAGAAATTGCAGCAAAGCAACAAGGTACAATGGTGAAGGAGCATTACCTTTCACTGTAATATTTCTTTATTCTCCTTTCTTAATTTTATATTTATTGGTATATTAATTGATATTGTATACACAGCAGCAGTGGTGGCCGAGTGGTAACGGCCCCGACTTACGAGTACGGGACGGGTTACGGGTACGGGGGGAGTTACGGTTACGGGTCGCGGGTTCAAACCCAGCCAGGCGCATTGCTTTGTGTAATTTATTTCATCACCACTGCTCTCAAAGCGGTGAAGGAAAACATCGTGAGGAAACCGCCATGTCCTAGAACCAAAAATTCGAAGACATGTGACATCCACCAACCCGCACTGTGCCCGCGTGGTGGATTACGGTCCGTTCCCTCTCCTAGAGAGGAGGCCTGAGTCCCAACAGTGGGAACATTATAAGGCCGACTATGCTGTGCTATGCTATTGTATACACCACTATTTTTTAGTTGGTACAAATACTTAAGAGCTTATTAGAAAAGGTCTTGTTATTATTTCAGTAAAGTCTCAATAAATACTATTTATAAACAGCAAAGTTATGAGCGTTTATTTATATCCCAAAATATCACTCAATTTATGGAAATATTGTACAGGATATTGATTACGAATGAATAAATGACGATCAAAATGGAAAAACACTGTGCGTATTATTTTCTAGTAGCGACTGTTACCAGTTATTAATTCTATTATGAATTTACCAATTATGAAAAATTTTCGTAATCAATTTTGTTATTTCGTTATTTTGCTTTTGACTAAAAAAGTATGATCTGTAACGGGTACGGATAGAGCCCAATTTTTTTTTGTACTAATAAAAAAATAGGGGTGTATATGTATTTTTATTATTATGTGTGATTATTGTGTGTGTGTGTGTGTGTGTGTGTATTTATGATATTTGTGCACTGACCGCCGAAATCTATCTCCTTTCGTTCAGTCTATCGTCTATCCTAAGGTTGTCTACAAGAGATTGCCCTGAGCGATAACAGCGCTCATTGTACACTTTGTTTTTGCCAACGTTTTTGCAAATGTTTGTCCTGTCCTCATTAAAAAAGAGGTGTATGATAAAGTATGTAACAATAACTGCAGTGAGAAGGTACGTAAAACCAATTGAATGTTTGTGTACATTCACGTCACTCTTTTCGGCTGAAAGATGTCCACTGTTGGACATAAGCCTCCCCTAAGAGTCGCCACAATGACCGGCGCTGTGCGTCTCGCATCCATCGGATTCCTGCGACCCTCACCAGGTCATCGGTTCACCATGTGAGATACCTTCCAACGCTGCGTCTTCCGGTACGTAGTTGGCAGTTCAGAACCTTTCAGTCTCATTGACCATCTGTTATTCAATGTGCCCTGCCCACTGCCACTTAAGTTTGGTAATTCCTCGTGCTATGTCGGTAACCTTGGTTTTCTGGGGATATTTTCATTCCTGATGATGATCCCTTAAAGGATGCCCATGAATTAAATTTCACCCTGTATAATTATGTAGTGTACTATATACTACTATAGTTGATTAATAAGTATCAAACAATCATCGATCACCATTCTATGTATTTTCTAGAGCGTTTACTACAGATTTACTCACGATATTTTCATTAAAAAGGAATCAGTATAAACTTACAATTAACTTACATTTTAAATGTAATTGAATCGCTTTAAAATGGACTTAGTAAATCACCTCTTACGTATAGTTTTAACTCTAGTTAACCCTCTGGTTCCGCCTGCACTCGGTGCAAACAAACAAGCAACAGACCAGTTTATCTGCGACGGAACTCATTCACATTAATTTGCAAAGTTAAGGTGTATCACGGAAGCAACCCTGGGCTAGGGTTGTCTCGTACATTTTTATTTATTTATTTAGTAATCGTTTTATTTATTTTGCGTGTTAACACCTTCTGCAACTGAATATGTTTGTGTTAGGAATAGAAAGACTGGTGAAATATTTGATTCTTCTGGAATATCATACATGATATTCGAGCACAGGACCAATTCATGTGGCGATGCTTTGTCCAACAGTGGACGTCTTTCTGCTGAAATAATAAAATATATAGAAAAACTCGTCATCGGTCCACCTTCTGGGAGGCCTTCCAACACTACGTCTTTCAGTACGTGGTCGCATCTCTAAAACCTGCGAGCAATATGCATGAAATAATTATTGATTGATGGCAACCCTACCAAGCTCTACATAGTTTGATGTACACCATTTTGTTAATATTTACACGCAGGGATGCCCAAACGTGTTTCATTAAAGCTGCCAGCGACACGTTTAATGACACATCCGTGTGGACTTTGCCGGATAGCTAGTTAAGTTTTGTGCTTTGACAACCCTGCAGCGAAAACTCGTTATTCGAGTCCTTGATTAAGATTGTGATCATCTGAATTGACAAGGAGTTGGAAAAGTCTTTTATAGCACTGGTATTCCCTATACCTGTACTATAAATAAATCTGAAAACTGTAAATTTGTAGTTACGTCACACACACAAACAAAAATTAAAATCTTCGTAATTCAATTCGGGAATTGTTCTGTTTTCATAAGTAAGTTTGTACGGAACCCTCAGTGCGCGAGTGTGACTCGCACTTGCCCGGTTTTTTTTTTTCGTTAGTTTTAAAAAGGTTAGACCGGTGTTTTAGAAAACAGGATAGTCAGACTCAGTCGTCAGGGTAGGTGTACCCTGAGAAGAAACACCGAAACTAACTCAGGGGTCAGTCTCTTTTAAAGTCCATATAGCTACCATGTAATGATCAAGTCATATGAAAACCAAGCAGATTGGTGTCTGAGGTGGTCTTTTAAGGAAAGAACCACACAGATTTGAGTGGACCCGTCCAGTCACTGCAAGCATTGGTCAGTATTAGTGTAGCTCAACTCAGAACTACTGAGGAGCTCAACAAAGCTTTAATTTTTAAGAAATAATTGTATGTTTTTGTATGTATGTTTTCGAGGTACCATTTAAATGCTATTTTCCGGTTAGCTTAGCATAGCATAGCATAGTCGGAATTATAATGTTTCCACTGTTGGGACTGAGGCCTCTTCTTTAGGAGAGGAAATGGGCCGTAAACCACCACGCAAGCCCAGTGCAGGTTGATGGATGTCACATGTCTTTAAATTTTTAGTTTTAGTACATGCCGGTTTTTTCACGATATCTTCCTTCACTGTTTTGAGAGCAGTAGCGATGAAATAAATTACACAAAGTAATGCACCTGGCTGGGTTCGAACTCGCAACCTACAACTCTTAAGTCAAGGACCGCTACCATTGGGCCACAGCTGCTCACTGCTCCACTCAGTGTTAGTAGTTTATTCCGTGACACTTACATAAAAAAAAAAATTACCACCGACTAGGTAGCTATGTACTTACCCAGTCTATTCTTAGCAAAGCATCACACGTAGGAAATTGCACGTATAGTACACGTATCTACATAAAGGAGAATATTGCAACACGATCAAGGCTGTCATTTGCAAGGTGCACGCTACGTACCCATTTACCTAGACTATAGCAATATGCAGTGACTGTCAAATTGACACTTCTATTGTGAAAATAGATTGGAAGTTAGCTGGATACCTGTGAGCAGAATTTTTAGCAGTCATTAAGTGTAACAAGTTCTGTACTGATAGTATGAAAAATCTGTTATGTTTTTAGGGTTCCATAGCTCAGTCGACCAAAACGGGACACTTATATTATAAGATCGCTTTGCTGTCCGTCTGTCTGTTTAAAATACCCTTTTTCTCAGGAATACGTGGAAGAATAGAGTTGGTATTATTATTAAATACGAGAATATAAAGACATTAGACCTGATTATCTACTACCTCTTGGAGCAGTGAAAATATCAAACTTCTAAGGGCAGAATTCACCAATAAAACTAATTGCGTTTCAACGTTTGGCTTGCATAATCGTGTTTAGTCGCTGTCACTAGTGTCACTTGTAAAAATACAACAAAAGAAAAATACAGACAAGTCAACCCACCTTGGTACCGTACTTTGATTGAGACCCGAATATTGATGAATGTCGTTTTTTTTTTTTTGCAAATATTTCGCGGTGAAATTCTTGGCACATCTATTTAGGTTCTTCTTTATATTTTTTATATAATTCAGTGCAGTATACTTTTAGAAATTTTGAAAACTGTAAACGCCTTTTTGGTGTTTCCTGAGGACTCTCCTCTTAAAAAAATACAAAGACCTGAGTTTAAAATCACCAATATATACTAGTCGGTAATAAATTTAGAAGTAGGTTTCGAAATCTCTCTAGACCGTAGCAAAATGATCTTTCTTTAGACAGAAACGGAAATTAAGAAACAAAATTCTTCCAAAAACACCTTTAATTCAGCACGTTCATCAGATTCCCCGGACATTAATTTCGTACGGAACCAACCACGGAACAGGGGTGTGCTGGCAACACTCCAAGTTAATATATGCTGTTGTGGTTGGAAACATCGTGTTAGCGTTAACCAGCTCGATTAATGGTCTTAGACCATTTACCTCTGAACATTTGGGTCGAAAGTGCATGCTACGCCAAAACGAAGGAGAGGTCTTGTTATATTTATTTTATTTACTACTTTTTATTTTACATGCACTGTTTAAATTCTTAATAAACTAGTGCGCCTCACCGTCAATGATTGCATCACTGCTTACCATCTGGTGGGATCGCAGTTAAGCACTGGTTTATATCAATTAAAAAATATTGTGTTTTTTTCTCTCGCTCTAGGGCGGAGCCTATCTTCCGGCTCCATCATCATCGTCAGATCACTTCAATGATACCATTTTCAAACTAACTATTCAGAACCATTTATTTATTTGTATTTTCATAGTCGCTTAACTATCTTCATTGTGATATCTATGTGAGTATGTAGTTCCGTTGGCCATTTCTAGTCTTTTTCATCAGTTCCACTTCATCAAATGTTACATTTTGGCTGCAAATGTATAAGTTCTCGATAAAAATATCAAAATCACTATATGGTTACCTATAATATTTGAGGAGTTCCCTCGATACCTCATGGATACCATCATCAGAACTGGATTTTGAAAAACATGGGACCAATCTGGAAGTATAATCCTTTAAGAGGTAAAAAAATTTGCAAATCGATCCATAAACGACGGAGTTCTGAGGTAACATATTTATATAAAAAAATAAAATACAACCGAATTGATAACCTCCTCCTTTTTTGAAGTCGGTTAGAAAGTATTTGTACAATATTGGTAAAAAAGTAGATACACAAACAATAAACGCAAATAGACTTTTTTATTGTTTGTAGAACAATAAATGAAAAAAATATTTGTACAAAATTGAAGAACATTGTATTGCATATTTTTTTTTTTAGAATTTTGTGATGCCCTTTAAAGGTATTTTATATAAGTTAGAAAACGTAAATTTTCAAAGGAAGCCCCTTAAGAGCTTAGAGCGGGCCAATCGGAGCGCCGAACGTCACAAACGTGTCGATAGAGTTAACGTAAAATAATCTCCCACTAGGCATTTTGTTATTTATTATCACACTAATAAATGACTTCAATCTCTTTTCCCGTTATATTTATTTCCTGTGCGCCACATTTTCACCGAGACAGGCGTGTAAGCAAAGCTAAACGTCAGTCAAGCCAAGAGACCAAGGACGAATGCGTCACGAGCATCATGTGGTCAGCCGCCGTCAAAAACACGACGAGAAACTCGGCCTTTGTGTCCGTGACAACACTAGCTTTGTACTGTATATGTGTTTCTGGATATTATAATATTAACCTAAAAGAGAAGTTTTGTATGCATTTATTTGAGGTTGCATTTCACCTATTTTTATTAGGCCCTCGCTTTTGAATCGATCCTCCCTAAAGCCATTCGTTTTGTTCCCAACCCCAAATCACTAAAAACAGGAAAAAAATAAAAATGCATTTTCATTGTGCCAAAACAAGTTAGCATTATTTATACTGTTTTGTGTTGCCATAAATATGTTTTACAGCCTTTCAGCGATGCAGGGGAAGCGGCCATTATTGCCACAATTATGGTGTTGCCAGTTTAGGGTGAGCTTAAAAAATGTTACAGCGATTCTGACCTGTTGAGTTTTGATGGTATGCTATCATACCTTTTATTTACGCTATATAAGGAATTTTGAAAAGGTAAAAATATACGAAATCGATGTAGATAACTTTTATACAATAAAATTGTGTGTAACTTTATAAATAAGGCTTTGTTTCATCGCAATCGGTTGACTATATTAAAAGTTAAAAGATATACTAATGTTAGAGGATTTGACAGCTGAGAAGACGATGACATCACGTGACAGCGATGACGCTGTCAAGTAGAGCGGGCCACACACCATGAGTGGTATGCGGACTTGCCTCTGTCACTTTTGCTCGGGAGCTCGGATGTGACGGATGTGTTTTAGGCATCATAATTTTGAATTATATCAGTGTAACGATTTTTGATTGTTTGTTTTTTTTTCAAATGAATAAAATACTTGTATATTGTTCTGACTTTTCTTTTTGAAATGTCAAATATGCTTCTGGTCCATAGGACTACATTCATTGACTGTTAGATGATACAAAGTTTTCTAGGCCAGCTACTCTCAATTAGAAGCCGTTCTAGGAAACTCGAACTTCAGAGATCAAACATCAACTGAAATTACCTTTATGAAGTTTCCTTGACTTACTTTATTGATTTTCATACAAAAGCTTTCAGAGGGGTCTCTGAAAGCACGAGCTCTTACGCGATGTCCAAAAGTCAGTCAGTCAGAAAAAAATGATGCTTATTGCATATTTCAAAGCGTAGATCTCTATAGAGAAGAATGTGCAAGAAACTCCATGGACACTCTTTTCAATCATGTTACTTATTACAAATATCTCTGTTACATGTGGCTGGATCTCCAATGGCTCGATGTAATCAATAGGAGGTTTAAACTTTTAAGCGCCAAGTCTTGTACAGATGACCAATGTTTCCGTGCTCTCCACGCCACGTTAGACAATTAGATGACATTATCTAATTTATCATTTATTTATTACCTTGTTCAACGATACAACTTTCCACCTAGCTGTTTCCTTACGCCAAGGCACTGTTGTTCTTCTCATCGCTGCCAAGGGATCGCAAACTTGAGTATACGGTTTTAATTTCAAATTGATGCCTCCACGCGTTTCTGAGATAAAGGGTCTTGACAGACAGACAGACAGACAGATAGACAGACGGATGGACAGCCAACAAAATAATCCTATAAGGGTTCCGTTTTTTCCTTTTAAGGTACCGAACCCCTAAAAAAGAAGAAATTTTGTAGTATTTTGTACTACTCCTCCTCCACTTTTGTGCGAAAGAAAAACTGTCAAGAACTCAATCAAAGCAGCTTCAATTTTCGTCTTATCAGCCCAGATGTCGCCTGTATCCGTTTCTTAGTCAAGCTGCTCGGCTAATTACGTTCACCTGCAATCCCAAAGACCTGCAAATGGCTATGACTAACGTCCGTGACGTCATATGCTCGAGTACGGCGGCTAGTGTTTGAATTTTAATCAGAATTACACTTGTCGCGCTTATATTGCCCTCGAGTGACGGGAGCTGGTGTTGTCCCAGTGTCAGCGAGGTTTAATATAGTACCAAGAAGTGTCGCTTGCTCTGTTTGCGTGAAATTCGTCCCAAGTGAAAATTCTTTAAGGTCTTAAATCAAGGGTGAATAGGTTACTTTTAGGTAAGCGTACTCCAATTGTCACTTACCATCAAGTGAGATAGTGGTCAAACACGAGCTTGTCAACTATTTTAAAAACAGCTGGGCAAGTGCGAGTCGGAGTCGTACCCTGAGGGTCCCGTACAAACTTACCTATGTAAATAGTTCAATTCTCGAATGGAGTCTTGGAAGATTTTTCCGAACAGCAAAAAAAAAAACAAAAAATGTGACGTAACAACAAATTTACAGTTTTCAGATTTTTTCCTATACTTGTGCTATAAGACCTTGCTTTATGCCTAATTTCAGAATTCTAGGTCATCGGGAAATACCCAATGAATTTTGATTCCCTTATGAGTGTCGAAATACACGTTTTTTACAACATAAACGGCCTTATCTTTTTTTTGTGACCTCAGAAGTTTGATTTTTTTACAGCTTTAAGGTATCACAGACTTGAGTATATGTTTTTAATTTCAACTCAGTAACAGTCAGACAGTCAGACAGGCGGACAACAAAGATGGTCGTCTAAGGTTGGATGATCGTATAAGGATTCCGTTTTTTCCTTTTGAGGTACAGAACCCTAATAAAAAAAGTGTAATATTGTGCATTAAAATACATTATAAAAGGTGTTTTTTTAGGTGGGAAATCAATAAATTACTTCTCCAGCTCTAGGTGGACCAAGATTCCAATGTTAGAATTTTACTAACTAAAACCAAATTGTTTTTCTTTAGTTACCCTTCAAGTTTCAGAGCCGAGGTATCTCTTTCGTACAATCGCGCAGCCCTAATAGAAAAGGAGGTAACCAGCTGACGTCGTTGCTCGCACGTAATACGAAAGAACTAGACATCTCTCCGTACATTTTAAAACTTAAGAATAAGAACCGAATCGTGCAAATATACTTAAAGGACCGAACCTTAAGCCAAACCGCATTGCCTGTCTTAAAGATGCATATTTATGGTATTTCCACGGCAAACTTTGCTTCAGCCGGAGGGATCCCAACCCCGACTTTCAGTCACCGTAGGCGTGGGCTTGCGGATGAGCAGCATTGGGTAGCTTGCCGTCCGCCAGTCCGGTAACCGCAACGGCGCGTAGTGTTCCACGTTCAGAAGAAATGACAGCAAAACCGGGCCCAATAGGGTCAAAGCCTACTGAAACCATGGGTTGGCTTCTGAAAGGAAAGCCCGGGGTCCTGGAACGCTAAACAAGGAAGAAACAGTGTTTTAATCAGCAAAAGTCTGACACGCCCTCTTGCTTCACCCCAGAGCGCGAAAGGTCTTAAGATGGGAAATCACCCAATGATTCCTGTTCCCCTAGCCAAGTTACAATCGTTCCGTTCGAAGAACGCCTCGATTAGGCCACGTCTCCGATTCCTTTGTCATGACCACGTGACTGAGCGTTGAGATGACGTCAGAACAAAGGAATCGGAGGCGTAACCTACTCGAGGCGTTCGGCGCGAACGATACGATTGTAACTTGGCTAGGAGGGCTGACATGGATTATTTCCCAACTTAAAAACGCTGATAGTTTGAATGGACATTAGATTATCCTACCATAATCCCGCTCTCACTAACTCCCTCGCATAATACCACAGGGCTGCCTCCCAATGGCATTGTGGTCCGCTTTTCCAGGCGACCAATTTGTCCGTCCGACGTGACCGCGGTTTTGCGTCCGTATGTGCATATTGAAAACTTAATCATTAACGTACGTTTCAGTGGAATTGTTCCCCAATTTAGTTTGGGATAGCCGAGATAGGCCGTAATGGTTTTTGGTGCGATTAGAAAGTTATTTTGAGAGTGAGGAATTGAGGATTTTCGGGTGATTTGTTTTGATTTGTGAAATCAGACATAGTAGACATTTAAATCATTGCTGATAACCCGGAAACTAAGAGATAAAACTCTTGCAACTTAGTCGTTCAAAGTAGATAAATGCAGTGTAAGTGCAATGTAGGTAAACACAGCTAGACAAATCTTTTTTACACTTCGCTTCAGGATAGGGTTCAGAATTGGAATCTTTTTTGAAGATTTTCTTTCTTTTTTTAAAGTGGGAAATCATCCAATCAATTCTTGCGCTCTAGGGCGAAGCGTGAGGGTGTCTCAAACCTATACTGACTAAAACCACACTTATGTTCCTTCTGTGCTAGGACCCCAGGTTTTTCTTTCGGAAGTCAACCCATGGGCCCAGTAGGCTTCGGCCCTGCTGGGTCCCTACGGTTTTTCTGATATCTCTTTGAATTGTCCATGGTTTGTTGATTGCTGGTTTGCATACCGGCAGCATAGTTATACCTTTTTAAGTTTATGTAAAAAAGAAAGAAAGAAAACACGTTTATTTGGCACACAGGTAAAAAAGCTTAGGTATTCACAAGGATTTTATATATCCTACGGTTAAACCAGATTCTTGGGTATTCATATTTAGATGGAACATTGATTGAAGTTGTCAAATAAGTAAAAAACTATTAAAAGCCATTTCTTATAAATAATGCTAAAATATCACGCTTCTAGCAATACAACATAAGTATTTAAGCACTACAAGCCCTTCAATTGCGTCTCCGCCTATCACAATTGTATGAAAACCTTAATCAAGTCATAGATCGATCTTGTCGTCTTCCAGTTAGCGTTCGCCTCTTTAGGATATTTCGGCCCCATCTACCATCCATTTTCCAAGCAATCATGTCCCCGCCTACTACTAAAAGCACATCAGAAAAAATTTAACATTCCAAACACATTTTTACTCTTACACTAAATATATCTTTCTACAGTTTGTACGTAAAACTAGCGTACGTAGGTACTTGGTATTTACGCAACAGTGACGCATCAGGATTGCGTGCCACCCCAAGCGTTGTCGTGGGATGCTCCTCGGAAATACTGTTGACTCATCGTTTGTAAAGTGTTGCTAGGTTCTGAAATTTTAGTAGAATTTGGGAGTTGTTTGCGGTTATTTTTAGATACGTGGGTAGTCCTTAAAAATGGTGACGGCGTGATAATATAATTTAGCTAGCTTTTGTCAGTGACTTTGCCCGTGTAAAAGTAGCGAAATAATAAAAGTTAAAAAACAATCAGAGTGTGTGGTTGGATGTGTATATTTGTTACTTCGTCACACTCTATCGGCTAAACGGATTTGGATAAAATTTGGTACACGGGTAAACCATGTTCTGAGGTAGCAAGGACACTTTTTATCTCAGGATTATGTTCCCTTGGAATAATTTTCTACTTTTATAAAATATATGATTTTGTCACTCAGTTAAAATTAATCTATACTTCTGTATTATTATTATAAAGAGAAAGTTGTATTTTTGTTTGTAATTAATGAACACAAAAACTACTGGACACTTATATATTGTTTCACCACTAGGTTGCGATAAATGAATGTGTACTACTTGAGCTCGACAAATGTGTGAGCAGGCTTCAGAAATTCACTATTTTATAGCACTGTTCGTTAGTTAGGGCCTTAAGCCTTCTGATTAGGCCCATTGTGTAACACGCACTGGTCATAGACTTTCGTCTTGAGACACTGTCATATGTTATATTTAGGTAAGCAATAAACTCAAGCATAATTTATTACAATCAGCTTACGAACTGGTGGACATATGCTTCCTCTCTACAAGATCGAGCTAGCTGTGAATAAAAATGATATTTGAAAATGTTTTTTTTTTTAAATATAATAATAACTATTTAATACTAATTATAAGAAATACAAAAACTAATAAATATTAACAACGTAATAGGAATATATACAAACTAAAAATAATAATATTAACAAACGGGTAGAAAAATGTTTTAGATATTTATTACATAAATATTTACATTCTCTAGCAGTCAATCTTTGGGTTGTAAAAGACTACACAGTGGTAGGTGTGCGTAATAAATAAATACCAGATTATTATTTAAAACTAGCTTTTGCCCGCGATTTCGTCTGCGTAGAAGTCGAAAATGGTTTTATTAGGTTTTGTGAAATATTATTTATTATCTTCACCGTGTGTGATAGTTAGTCCATTGAATTGTATGGCGAGCGATATTCTATCTTAAGATAAAATATTATAGTATCTTAGCCGTGTGCAGCGCCCCTTAGTGAATTCCACTGCGGGTGACGTAACCTACGACAAACTTATTATTTGCGGTTGGTACAGTAATCGGGTCTAGGGATCGAACCGCAAAATTAAGTTTCTTTTTTATTGTATATACTTTTCCGGGATAAAAAGTACCCAGTGTGGTGCCCAGGATATTAAAAAATAACTATACCAAGTTTCATCGTAATCGAACCGGCAGTTTTTGCGTGATGCCTGAACAAACAGACAGACAGACAAAAATTTTTTTGGGTTCGGTGTCGGTCTAGTAACACACCCAGCCATTTTTTTTTTTTTTTATATTTTCAATGTATAGAATGTTCACTTCTACAGATTTATTATAAGTATAGATAAAATAAATTCTTATTAAAATAAGGTGCGTAGAATAATAAAATACATAGATATGTATTATACATCACAAAATCAAGTTACTTGCTTTTAGTGAAAATGTGTAATACCTTTCACGAACCTGGCAACACCACCCCTTTCACAGATGACTCCAACCCTCGGAAAAAACTATGTGTAAGCGTTGAGTGACGCAAATTGGATGAGCAAATTAGGTGAGTAAACGAATTTTTTACCTAATTTGCTATTTTCAGCATAAACATTTCTCGTGCGTAAATATTCGCTATGCTAAGCTGAATACAAAGATAGCTAGCTATTTTACCCAAAGGTGGGATCGTTTGATAAAATTACCGAGGCCCTGGAACCCAGGGCAACTGAAGGAAGGCAGGTGTGTTTTAGACAGTAAGTCTACAGATAATACATAGTAATGTAAGTTACTTTTGCTACGTGTGACTTAATAATATATGATAAAGAGTGGAGACACAAACTGACACAACATCACACAAACATACTCATGTATTTATGTTATTTATCCTTTTTTTAACCGACTTCAAAAAGGAGGAGGATCTATGTATATATATATTTTTTTAATGTATTTTCACCGATTTCTCGGTCAATTTTGGACCGAATTGAAATGTCATGCTTCCGAATTAGTCCCATAGAAATATTGTTATGATCTGATCATGAACTTCGAAGATATGGAACAGAACTCCTTATAAGATCACAGCAGAACCGTAACAAGTAAAATTGCTTTGTTTATACGTGTAGTCGATGACTGATTGAAAGAAGAGCGGAAATATATCGAAATGATCTGATGATGAAGCCTGAAGTTAGGCATCGGAACTTCGTAATAAATTAATGTAATTTAACCGTGTTTGGGATTGTTAGAATTGACATGTCAATGAGATGCACTCTGGCTATAAGGTATTTAAGTTTGGCTGAGGGGTACTTTTTAGTGGTAGTACCATAACTAAAAAGTGTAAAATAATAATCTTTTTACAGAAAAAATACAAGGGACTTCAATGTAAAAAAAAAAAAACAGTTAAAAGTGCAAAATAACTTTAATTTCGGAAGTCGGTGTTAAAAAACGAAGACATAAAACTATTATAGTTACACCGACTTCCGAAATTAAAGTTATTTTGCACTTTTCAGTGTTTTTTTTTTTTACATTGAAGGCGGTTGTATCTTTTTTGTAATTTTTTTTTTCTTTTTTGCTTTTTTTATTTTTTTTATTTGTAAGTATATTTATAATGTAAGGGAAAAGCGGAGCTTTCAACAACAGGTATTTATATGGCTAAATGGAGACTCATCGACATGCAAGTAAATCTTAATGATATGTTATAAACTTTTTTATTTATTTAAGTCTGACACTCCATTTTTCTGCCAACTGTGTCCATCGATCATAATCAAATTCATACTCCGACTCGCACTTAGCCGATTTTTTGGCCACCAGCAATGACCACACCCTTAGGACTAGATCCACGGGCACGCCACAATTATGGCGGTAAGTTCCCTCTTTGAGGAGTGGCTGGAAAGACCTCACGGCGTCCTCACCTTCCGCATGACGCAGGTTCTCACCGCGCATGGTTAGTTCGTGAGGTACTTACACAAATTTATGTTTTGATTTCTATAGAAGCCACAACATAGCTGTGAACACGAAATTGAACCTTAAGAAATTTGATGAGTCATCAAAACGTATCCGAAAATATACCTATGACTCATAGTAGAAATTTATTTATTTATTTATTTATATAGGCATACCAACGACTTATTTACAACACATTAACTACAACACATTTACGAGGGTATCCTGTGTAAAAAAGTCACTTAGAGGTATGCACAGCATTTACATTAAGTCTTATTAATTAATGATTATAATTGGTTACAACTGGAAATGGTCATTACAATATAAGAACTAAAATTAAAAACCAATATACTAGGAATAAATTAAAAATAAATTAAATTAAAAATTCCTATTAATCCAGTCCCGTCTCCATGTGTCACATTTTCACTGACTAAAACCCACCTGTTGCCCTTTGCGTTCTAGTGCCGCGGTAGCTCTTACAATCCTGCAACTCATACACATGCCTAGTGCTCTAAAATCATAACTGAGACTTATAGAGGACCCATCTCCACTCATTTATCGTCAACCTGAGCAGGGTTTAAAAACTGATTGGTTCATCCAACGCTATGTTTGATAAAAAGGCAATGCAAAAATAGAAAGATAACACCTGAACGCTCTGCTGGTATTTGGAAATTCCGTCATTCACTCGATTATTTCAAAAAACTTGTTCCAGAAAAGACGTGTTTAAAAAACTGTAATAGTTTTTGGATATCGTCGTTCATATTCTTGATTAAATATGCTAGTTACTATAAATATGTTTTTTTTACTTTTTCAATTTATTTTCAGTTTTTCAGAGGTCATAACTGGATTAGTTTTACACAAAATGATTTGATTTCAATAGAAATATATATCTATATATATCTATAAATATCTAGAAAAAACATATAATAACGTAAGAACGATTGTATGCAAAATAATGAAAATGTATCTCGGACTGGATATAGAACTCGAAGCCTTGACAAAATAGGCATCAAAATATATCAATGCTAAACCAAATCCAGCTCAGACTAAGCCTTATCAAAATCCGAAACTTCACACCTATAAATATTAATAAACATTTATAAATATTTATGAATGCGTATTAATTAAAACTGTATAAATTTTCATTAGGATCCCTGGCCAAGTTTTACCTTGCCTATTAGTTTAAGGCACTCGATAACGTGACGTGAAATTGACACTAAAAACCAGCCAGTCGAAAGAAAGAGACGCATTACCAATTATCATTATCAATGTGTCATCATCATCATCATTTCAGCCGAAAGAAGTCCACTGTTGGACATAGGCCTCCCCCAAGCGACGCCACAACGACCGATCCTGTGCGTCTCGCATCCACCGCATTCCCGCGACTCTCACCAGGTCGTCGGTCCACCTTGTGGGAGGCCTTCCAACGCTGTGTTTTCCGGTGCGCGGTCGCCATTCTAGAACGTATGTGTCACTAAACAAAAAAGGAAACACATGACAGGAGGACATGTGGGGCTGATAAACATATGTGTAGTTGATCTAAACATGGTAATTATAACCTTTGTGTTACGCACAGGGTGTAATGTCAAACCTACTTTTAGAAATTCATAACTTTTTTAGTTTTTCTATACATGGTAGTCAGTAAAAACATTTTCAATTTTTTAAATCATCATCTTTTCAGTCGAAAGACGTCCACTGTTGGACATAGGCCTCTCCCAAGCGTAGCCATAACGACCGATCCTGTGCGTTTCGCATCCACCGCATTCCCGCGACTCTCACCAGTTCGTCGGTCGACCAGCTAATATATATATTTATATAATTTAAAAAGAACGGCCGAAGCCAATTACACCACTTTAACATACACAGAAATACAAAGAAGACAAAACAATAAAATATAAAGCAATGATTAAAAATAAAAACAGATAAGTCACAAGTTGAGTAGGACTTTTAAGGGTAAGTGTCTGTTTAGTAAATATTTATTTTACACAAAATTTCATACATTCTGACAGTGTCGTCTTCCATTCTTCTCCAAACATATCAAAATCCGTGTTCTTGTCTAGGAGAGCATTAAACGCAGAGATTGTCCGCGGTATTGGTGATTTGGAGTGCAAGAAGTGCAAGTTAGACTGGCGCATCAATTCAATTCATGTGCAACAATAATATATCAAGAAGAAACTTAGGAATAAATGTTAGTACCTACTCTAAAACATGAGGAAAATTATTTGAGATGGATGTGTATCTATTACATCCAAAGAGGACTTTCTAACTTCCTAGCGATTACTTTCAGGTAGCTGTTGGAACTGTCTCTCATCTGCATATCTGTGATGTGATGGCATAGAAGCCATCCATTTGTGCGTCGGCGAATATCACTGAAGTGCTGCATAGCGAGGAAGTCTCATCAGCAACCTGAGACCATTATTGTATTGGACCTGATGGACAACGCAGTAAACTGAATTTAAGCTCAAACTTATCTTTGTTTTTGATAAACTGTTGTCCCCGAATATCGACAAGTCCGTACATCGATCGATAAGCTGCAAACTGTGTACTCATTTTCTCTTGAGTCAAATTTCTTAAATGCTTACTCAACGTGAAATATCCTATCGGTATTGATTCCCTTACAAATATCAAAATATGTGGCATAAACTGCCGCATCTTTTGAGTGCGTTAATTTTTTTGCAGCTTCAAAAGATTGTAGATAGCGAAGCGAAGACTAAAGTATTTGAAATTGATTTCAACTTGAGACCTCCTCGCGTTCCTTAGAAAAAGGATCTTGACAGACACACAGACGGTAATGAAGAGATCCTATAAAAGTTCTTATTTTCCTTATGAGTTACGGAACCCTTCAAATGAATAGATTGTTCTACGAAAAACTAAGTAAACCACAACATGCGTCACATTCTGATAACCTATACTCCATTCGTAATAAGATTCGATATTTAAACAAACCTACCGTTCGTTCAACCGATTTTGACATTTAATGGTATTTTTTTTGTGCCATGACATAATTATTAAGTAGTAACCACTTTTTTGCTTTTAATGCCATCCTTATGTCTACAGAATAGAAGTCAAAATCGGTTAAGCGGACAGTTAAAAAGGTTAGTATTTCTAATATTATTGAGAATGGAGTATAATTAAGTTTTATATACATACTATGAGAGATGATGCGGTCATAGAGCGAGAGCGCAGGGCGTTGTCTGTTAGGGCGACCATGTTGGCCCGCAGGTTTGCTCGATGTACTACTGAAGTTAAAGCAACATTGTTCAAAGCATATTGTACATCATTTTACACGAGCAGCTTGTGGATCTCATAGACGCCCTGCGTGTACAATATAATAATGCGAGTGCCAATGAGGCTGCCACGATCCTGCGCATCAGGGATGTTCGCAGATTCGCAAGTTGACTGCTTTTATACGACTATGCGTAAGCGGTGCACATCCTTGGTGTGCAGGGTTCGTGCCAGCGCCAACGGCATCCTAAAGGCATTCGCACAAAGGTTTGATTGCTGATACTTGAACCATTGCTGTATGGTACATGTACTGAGCAATCGGAGTTTGAAAGTGTAAAGTGTGTGTATATTATGTGTGTGTACCAAATGTTTTGTATGTATTGCTTTCATATGTTGTGTGTGCATTGTTTTTATATGTTGATCCATGTTGGTGGAAATAAATTATATTATTATATATGCATCGTATCAACATATTTATGAAACAATTTTTAAGAAAAAATACAGATCAAAGAATTGCAATTCGGGGTCCCCAGCGCCTTAAGAACTGGAACAAGCAAAACGTTTCTTGGACAAAAGTTTAAGGAATTAAGAACACAATATAAATTAGTGAAACCGAATTATTGTTGGAAACAGGGAAACAATTTTAGCTTTGAATTAATCAACGAAGAAAATGTTTCTTGATTAATTTAAAGGATTTGGATGAAATTTGGCACACGGGAAGACCATGTCCTGCAAATAACAATAATAATAATAGTCTCATCGCCGCATCTCTACGTTGACGTCGTGGTGGGGCTAGCGCGCTCCAATAAACCCTAGGTCTGTGTCGGTAAGGTTTGTTTTGCCGTAACATGCTTAGACTGTGGGGCCATACTAAGAGAGATACAATCCTCAGGGCAGTTTTATGGCGAACTATAGGGCATTAGCGAACCCACGGGCCCGGTTTCTCGGGAGAATTCTGGTTCTTCATCTCCGATTCTTGCCTTTATTGGCCGACCGTAGTGAATACTGACGAGGAACAGAGTTCCTAACTCTCTCTTGCCTTCATTGGCTGACTTGAGTGGAGATTCATAAAAGCAAACATGCTCGGGAGAAGGATGTATAATCCAGTAAGGTGCTGGCAGGGATCTTGACCGACCGTATTGTCCTGATAGCCGTGGTATACCTTTCCACTCCTCAAGCACCTCAAGATATATTGCCCTCTTGTTGCTACATCATTTCGTGCTAGCGACCGTTTTTAGGGGTCCATTTATTGAGTGTGCAAGTCACCCTCTGCCTTTTTATCGATGGAAATTAATAACATTGTTTAGGTAGGGGCCATAGTTTTAACATAGTTCCTGGAAACCAGTCCACTTAAGACTCCAACAAAATATATCTTAGTTTTCCAGTCGCAACAGTTTTTCACCAACCGGGGATTGTCCTTGGATGCACTAGCACAGGGCGTACGGGGGTAATCGCCGGTTGATACTGTGATAGGGGAGACGCAAATTAAAGGCTTCTAGTTGAATTATACTGTTATAATATTGAATGAAGCACTTTCTAAAACATTTTATATATAAAATATATAAAATTACGTCTCGACTTTTATTGATCCTTAAGCAATGTTGTCTGTATATGTAGGTATGACTAGTGGGTGGCAGACAACATGTTGCACAAACAACAAGCCGCGGGTCATGTTGCGCGCCAACTGTCAACGTCGCAAGTTGTCTGCAACGCTGGCAACGTTGCAAGACAACTCGCAACGTTGTGATTAGATTTTTTTTTAGCGTCATTGTGTGTTGAAATTGTTTAGCGTCACTTACTGCGCGTCAAAAGTGGATTTATAGATACATTAGGAGTCAAAATACCCCCAACACGATGAGTAATACAGTCAAATTGTCTAACAATAAATCCCGCGTCATTTACGTGACACATCGTAAAATGTTAGGGGCAAGTTGTGGGACATTGGACAATGTTGCAGTGTCCGATGGATCATTTGGTTTACATTTTGTCCCGTAATGTATCTGAGGTTTTATAGCTTCTTAGGATAACAGCCTCCACTCGTGTCTGAAATTCTTTTACTGCACAATGTCGCTGTTTTTGCCAAATCCAGGCATGGTAAATTAACTCATTTCTTACCCCTTTTTTCACAAGGAATACAGCACGGGAAACAGCTTCTCAGCGAGATATATATCAAGAGCAAATGCCTGCTCATATTCAAGCGGAAATTGAAAAGCTCACAAGCATCATTAAACATCACCGTTTTGTAAATTGGCTTCTCCAACTTATGCGACTCAATAAGCAACTGATATATCCAGTAAGGGTAATAAAGATACAGAAAAGTAGCGGAAAAGGGTTGGAATGGGTGTTATAGACGATTAGTTTGGCAGTGGTAGTGTTAAAGGGATCTTATGGAGAAATACTAGCGTCATAACTGTTTTTGCTTCGTAGCACTCGAAGGTTTTCCAGCCACTGTAGGCGAGGGCTTGTGCAACGGGTAACTCGCCGTCTGGCCGATCGGTAACCGTCCAGACCAAGCCTGAGTCGTCGACGGCGCGTAGTGTTCCACGCGCGTCTCAAGGAGATGGCAGCAATACCATACCATGGCCAAGTTTTGACTTTTGAAAATTCGGAGTCCTGGAACTTAAAAGGCAAAGAAGCAGCGAAACGCGTAACACGTATCGCTCCGCCCTAGAGCGAGAAAAGTTATTAGATTATTCCCTACATAAAAAAGAGCATTGTAGGTTAAATCGGATTACCAGACTTACGGCGATGCACCTCCGGAACATGGTGGACATCCCACCCACACTCACAAAACGTTTTGGGAACACATTCATGGTGCGTGCTGTTAAGGAGTTGAATTTCCTAACGAAGTCTTTTTTTTTCAAACATTTCTCGCTCTTGGGCGGAGTGAGAGATAGTGTCAAACTTTTACTGACTAAAAATCCCACTCCTGTTCTTTCGTTGCCTGTCTGAAATCAGGATCGGAATCCCGGCGGCACTTGGGGCGTGAGGACCGTTGCTTCACGCGATCGGCCACCTCCTTTGCTAGCATTACAGCTTCGCAATCCCGGTGGCGCTTGGGGCGTGAGGACCGTTGCTTCACGCGATCGATCGCCTCCTTTGCTAGCATTACAGCTTCGCAGAAGGAAGCGACCGCCTGCCACTCCTCCTCGCCCTGGACCATGAATACAGGTCATGGCCAAGGCCCGGCGCGAGAGATCGCCACCGCCGATAGCCCCCACGAGGACACGGTGTTGCTCTGTCCAAGCGGGGCACACCTCCACCGTTTGCTTCACCGTGTCCTCCGGGCGGTCCACACAGTGGCGACACCCGGGTCCTGACGAAGTCTTTGTTTTCTGACAGATAAGCATGCTTCATATAATGAGAAAAAAAAACAAACTGACAACACGGCCCTGGAACGGAAAGGGCAACTGAAGGAACACAGCTGTGAGTTTTGGCCAGTAAAAGTCTCGTCACTCTTGCTCCACCCAGAGCGGGAGAAGTTTTTAATGAATTGACACCTACAAAAAAGCCTCCCCTATTGCAAGCTATTTATATACCGATAAATGATTTTTATTTTGCAAATAGATTTAAAAAACACTTTCACACTTAAATTTTTTCGTCAGTTTAAATTAGACGAGGCCAGTGTTTTCTAGCTGACTACCCTGAGAAGAAACACCATAACAAACTCAGGGGTCAAAGTCACTTTTAAAATCCATAGAGAAAACATGTAATGGTCAAATCATTTGAAAATCATGCAGAGTAGTGTTTGAGATGGTCTTTTGAGGAAATACTTCCCTCAAAAGACACAGATTTGGATGGACCTGTCTGATTGTCTGTAGCCCTCATCCAGTTGGTACCAGCCACTCAGCGAAAATCTTCGACTCACTTAACATGAGGACCATCAAGGATTACCAATTTGTGGATTTCAACTAAGAAAACGTCAACCACGACAGTCATCGATCTTATGTTAATATGGTTAGTTTATTGCCATATCACGCACCGGAAGACGCAGCGTTGGAAGGCCTCCCACAAGGTGGACTGATGACCTGGTGAGAGTCGCGGGAATCAGATGGATGCGAGACGCACAGGACCGGTAATTGTAGCGACATTTGGGGAGGCCTATGTCCAACAGTGGACGTCTTTCGGCTGAAATGATGATGATGATAATTGCCATATCAGCTGGCTTAACCAGCCCTGCCACCGTAGGCGCGGGCTTGCAGACGGCGATCAATGGGTGGCTCGTCATCCGACCGTCCAGTAACCGTCCGGACCGAGCCCAAGTCGTCGACGGCGCGTACTGTTCCACGCGCGCTTCAGTCAGCAAATCGTAGAGGCCCAGCAGGGTCGAAGCCTACTGGGGCCGCGGGTAGTGTGAAAGTGGAACCCTGGGCCCTGAGACGAAGGCAAAGAAGGAACAGAAGTGGGTTTTTAGTCAGTAAAAGTCTGAAAATATCTCCCGTTCCGCCCAAAAGCGGGATTTGTCTTTAGATGATTTTCCCAACCAAAAAAAAAGGGCAGAATACCTCGCATCGAATTTGATCCCTCAAGGAAAGACCAAGCGTAGCGCTTTCCGTAGTTTGCTGAGCGATCTTGAACTGATTGGAAACTTAAAGTCTTAAGACTAGCTCTTTGAAATACGACGAGAAGACTTGACGAAGTTTTTCAAACGCTGCCCAGCTGGATACTTCTATAAGCCCCCCGTTTAAAGTTGTTCTTACTAAACTGCAATGTTTGGCTTAAGTAAACGCATTCTTTTAATAATAATAATAATAACTTAACACCTGTCGTATCACTAGAAAGTTCCTGACTTCTTCAACGCTGACATCTACCTTTTCCATTTAAATCCCGCCTTACATACTTGGCCCCGGCCCGTGTGTAAGGTTTATTAATCTCTCTTATACGGGAAGAACTATAAAGAACTAAACAAAATAATAATAATAATGATTAACCTAACATATTTCTTGGTAACCAATTTACTTAAGTCTCTCAAAACTATAGCCCCTATATCTTTGCGCGGGCTTGTGGACGGCGAGCAATGGGTAGCCCGCTGTCCGACCATCCGGTAACCGTCCGGACCGAGCCCAAGTCGTCGACGGCGCGTGCTGTTCCACGCGCGCCACAGGGAGATGTCAGCAAACCGTAGGGGCTCAGCAGCGTCGAAGCCTACTCGGGCCATGAGTAGTGTGAAAACGAAACCCAGGGCCCTGGGACGAAGGCAAAGAAGGAACAGGAGTGGGTTTTTAGTCAGTAAAAGTCTGACACTATCTCGCGCTCCGCCCAAGAGCGAGATTTGTCATTAGTTGATTTTCCCACCAAAAAAAAAGCCCTATTATCTTTGTTTTCCATATGTCGCAATATTTTCCCACCAACCGGAGTTGGTTATAACGTGAGGGATACTCGTCGGTTGGTACCAAGTTCCATGAAAAGTATCTAAAGGACCTCTCCAATTTGTTTTCGGCCCCTCTACGCCATAGGTCCTCATGGACCTTACCCCCCGATCCCGATTTCCGGCAAACGCAGGCGCGGGCTTGCGGACGGCGAGCAATGGGTGGCTCGCCGTCCGACCGTCCGGTAACCGTCCGAACCGTGCCCAAGTCTTCGACGGCGCGTACTGTTCCACGCGCGCCACAGGGAGATGTCAGCAAATCGTAGGGGCCCGGCTGGGTCGAAGCCTACTGGGGCCACGGGCAGTGTGAAAGTGAAACCCGGGGCCCTGGGATGAAGGCAAAGAAGGAACAGGAGTGGGTTTTTAGTCAGTAAAAGTTTGACACTATCTCCCGCTCCGCCCAAGAGCGCGATTTGTCATAAGATGATTTTCCCACCCAATAAAAAAAACCCCTCCTGGGGTAAGGTCCTGAGATAAATAAATACAAAAAAAAAGTTACTAACATCATTTTATTTAACACTAATTCAAAGCTATCGATATCACCTCAGAACACAGGACATCTCTACTAATCCGATTTGTGAACCGTCATTTCGGATAGTGGCTCACTCAAACGCAATTATAGCACTGCTATATAATCGTTATATAACTGCTAGAACACTATTATAGGTAACTACTAACAATGTTATATCCGGAATTATGATTTGCATTTTGATTGGGTGAGTTTAGCTTAAATGCTGTATTGTTGCATTTGAGTTGAGCTTTACCTCATGTTTGTGGGGAAATTGTTTTGTTTACGCAATGGCAATATTTTTATGGTTTCTCAATGTAAGCGCATTTAGCCGCTGTCACTGGTGTCACTTGTAAAAATACAACAAAACAAAAATACAAACAAGTGACACTAGTGACAGCGGCTAAACGCGATTATGCGAGCCAAACGTTAAAACGCGATTAGTTTTATTGGTAAATTCTGCCCATAGAGAATCGCACCGGCGAAATTCGAGATTCTCTGTCACGTAGTTACATACAAATAAAATACATTTCTCAATTTTCTTTACCTTTCTCTCTTTACCTTTAATGCTACCGAAACACAAAGAACTGCCTGCCTTCTCTAATCCCAGAAACGAGACTAACTTTTATAGAGTTTCATCATTCAAATGGAAATGATATTCGAAATTTTACTTTAGGACGCAGAAAATAGGGTAGATTTTGGGTAAGCCGGCTGAAAACCGCAACATTACTATTCCTTATTCAATATACTGAATGAAGTTTGTCGTTGAAACTGCAGGAAATAGATCCACGCGGCAATGGCCGCTGTTTCCGGCTGAAAGTGATCCCGCGGCTAGCCATTTCCGGCCGTTGGCGGTCCGTTATGCCCCCACATCCGGTTTTGAGCCATGCCGTACTTTTGTATTCGAATTTTCGTGACGGTATCGGCCACTACCTGGATTTAGTTTTTATTGGTTTGTTTGAATAAAGACTGGACTTTTTTTTATGTCTCTTTAAGCAGAGCAGTGACGGTTTTTAACCGACTTCAAAAAGAAAGAGGTTCTATGTTCAGCTAAATGTATTTTTTCTTTTTTGTATGTTCACCGATTTATCGGTGAATTGTGGACCGATTTTGATTTTTTATTCAAAGGTATGCTTCAAAGTTGGTCCCATAGAAATATTGTTTTGATCTGATCATGATCTTCGAAGATATGGAACAGAACTCCTCATAGGGTCACAGCAGAACTGTCATAAAAAGTATTGTCATGCATATACGTCTAGTCGATGACTGACTCAAAAGAGAGGGGAAATATATCGAACTAATCTGATGAAGCCTGAAGTTAGGCACCGGAACTCAGTAATAAATTAATGTAATCTAAGCGTGTTTTTTTTTATTGGGTGGGAAAATCATCTTATGACATCCCCCGCTCTTGGGCGAAACGGGAGATAGTGTCAGACTTTTACTGAATAAAAACCCACTCCTGTTCCTTCGTTGCCTTTGTCCCAGGGCCCCGGGTTTCGCTTTCACACTACCCGTGGCCCCAGCAGGCTTGCTGGGCCCCTACGATTTGACATCTCCTTGAGTCGCGCGTGGAACAGTACGCGCCGTCGACGACTTGGGCTCGGTCCGGACGGTTACCGGACGGTCGAACGGCGAGCCACCCATTGCTCGCCGTCTGCAAACCCGCGCCTACGGTGGCCGGAAATCGGGATCGGAATCCCGGCGGCGGTTGCAGCGTATGGACCGTTGCCTCACGCGATCGTCCGCCTCCTTTGCTAGCATTACTGCATAGCAGAAGGAGGCGACCGCCTGCTACTCCTCCTCTCTCCGGACCATGGCCTGACCCAAGGCCCGGCGCGAGAGATCGCCGCCGCCGATTGCCCCCATGAGGACACGGCGTTGCTCTGCCCAAGCGGGGCACACCTCCACCGTGTGCTCTACCGTTTCCTCCGGGCGGTCCACACAGTGGCGACACCCGGGCGTCGTTTCCGCACGAATCCGGTGCAGGAACCTCCCGAACTTACCGTGTCCGGTGAGAACCTGCATCATGCAGAAGGTGAGGACGCCGTGAGGTCTTTCCAACCACGCCTCAAAGAGGGGACTTACCGCCATAATTGTGGCGTGCCAATAATCTAACAAACAATCTAGCGTGTTTGGGATTATTAGAATTGTCATGAGATGCACTCAGGCTATAAGGTATTTAATTATGGCTTAGGGGTACTTTTAAGTGGTGCTACCATAACTTTAATTTCGGAAGTCGGTGTTAAATAACTAAGAAACTATTATAGAAACACCGACTTCCGAAACTTTTTTACGTTGAAGTCGGTTATATTTTTTTTTGTAAAAAGTTTTTTTTTTAATTTTTGACTTTTTTGATAGGTACCTTTTTCCTTGCCCTGACTGTCCGATTGCTGGGCAAATTCCTCCCCCAAGTCCTTCTAGACATTCTCCTCCCGAGCCATCTCAAACCAGTCCACATCATCAGATCATCAGTAGTAAAGTTATATTTTATACATATATCTATAATCTTTGTAATTTAGTTTATGTATTGTATCTATTTATGTGTTTTATTTACTGTTATTGACATGTGTAATTATGTATTATATGATTTAATTTAGATAATATAGTACATTTTTAATTTTCTAACTTATTTGTGTACAATGTGTCTACATCTCTCATCCAACTCTCCTGTCGTAGTTCTGCTGGAAGAAATTTCATTTGAAATAAGCAGTACCTTTGGGCTCTTTTATTTGATTTTGGTCTTTTCGTTTTTAAATGTTTGTGTGTACATAAATAAATAAATAAATAAAATCACCCCGCGACCTCTTTCTAGGCCAGCCTCGACTTAGAAAGTCTCATAACACGACAACAATTCGCTCGCAACAGTGCAAATACCGATTTCAAACCTATTTAGAGTGTTAAACAGATTTCTCCTGAGGCGTTTGCTCCGCTCACACTCCACCAGAATACGATGTACGTCCTCGATTCATCCGTATTCTGGAATTAGGTGAAGATGTGATACCCATAAGGAGCGTAAACTTCCTCGATGGTATGTGAACAGATCGAAGTTTCATGGCAGTAGTAATGTCTTTTCTATAAAGTGCATAATTACCTATCCAGGGAATTATTAATGGTTCGGGTTGGATGGTGTTTTATCAGATACCTTTCTCTTTAATTCTTTATTGTACACTAAATAACTTATAAAATAAGTAGATAACAAAGTTCATGTACGTAGGCGTGCTTAACTCAAAGTTGAGTTTTCTTATTTTTTTCTCTCTTGATACTTATTTATATAAAAAAAAAAAACAAAAATATTTCAGACTAAAATATTTATTTGAATTTTGATACCAAATAGTATTAAGTCTATTATATTTTAATGTATAAAAATAGTGATTTTGCATGCCGTAAGGCAGAATGTAGCGGAAACATCCAGTTCAGTACCATCTTAAAATTGTACCTACATTGCTTGCAAATAAAATGATTCCAATTTTGATTCTGATTTTGATCTCTAATCATGAAATTTGTGGGTTGTAATCAGTAAAAGTTCAATACGCCCTCTCGCATCACCTAAAGCGGGTGAAGTCATTTTATGATATTAAATCTCAAATAAAAAAAGACATAGATGAGATATCGAAATACACTTTGTTAAAATGTAACATATTACATCACAAAGTTATCCAGCTATGCTAAGACCTATCCTGTTATTACTTTGCAGAGTCGTACGAAAATAGAAATTGTGACAGCCGACAGTATCGCTAGGGACGCCTGTACGTGTGGCCATGAAAATGTATTAAAACGACGTAAATGATATTCATATGACTGGCCTGTTGGTTTAGTGGTCCTTGACTGCTATGCCGGAGGTCGTGAATTCGATTCCCACTTAAAATAAATGTTTGTGTGACGAGCACGATCATTTGTTTAGTGTCTGGGTTTTGTAATTTATCTATAACTAGGCTTTTCCCGTGGCCTCGCCCGCGTACATAAAATATAGATCTCTTTCTTGTCCATCTGTCTGTCCGTCAAGACCCTTTTATCTCGGGAACGCGTGTTGAAATTAAAACCATATACTCAAGTTTGCAGTCCCTTGAAACTGTGAAAAAAATCAAACTTCTGCTGCTGCTGTTAACGCTAAGCTTAAATGCTGTTAAAATTATTTTCATAAATAACGTAAAAATAATCTTCAAAATTTTGTATCGGTTCACCCTCTTTTTTAAGGTCTGAAATCATTAAATAATTCCTTCCGCTCTGATTAGAGCAAAAAAGGAGGGTCACACTTTTACTGACTAAAACCCGCTTGTATACCTTCATTTGCTTTTCCGTACGGTACCTAACTAATTTATTAGCAATGCCCATTCATTTTTACACTTCAAAAACACTTCTAAGTACATTGCATTGAAGAGTATGCACACATTTTCATTATGATATATCAAAGAATTGTGGTTGTCTTCAAAAACTTTTTGATTATGACTTAAAGTGTCTTTAAAGCTTTTGCTAACATCTACAAGGGATACCCGCTGCCTTCGTAGCCCACACAGAAAGGCATTCCGGTACCCTGCGGTACTCCATGCAAGTTCCATTGTAATATTACATAGGATGACTCCAGCTACAGTATACATTTGCACATATGTTCTGACAAAATTCTAAAGTGTGTTGTTGAGTATGTTGGGCTACTCAATTTGATTGTATTTATCTTATTTTTGTTTTACTAACCAATATCATGTCTCACTGGTGGGCAAAGGCCTCCCTTCCCCCACCTCTATCTAATCCTTGAGCGATCAAATCAATCAAATCAAAAACATTTATCTATATATATAAAAGGAGAAACTGACTGACTGATGATATCAATGCACAGCCGAAACTATTAGAACTAGGAGCAGGAAATTTTGCCGTGGCATTGTAGCTCCTAAACAAATAGACCGATTTCGATGCAGTTTTCTTTGTTTCAAAGCTGATGTAATATAGATGGTTCTTAAATACACTTATAAAGATCTGTTCAGGTGTTCAAGGTCATCAGCTCGTTTGTAAGCTGCTGTAGAAATCTTAAATACATAATGGGTGTTCACTTTACTTTTAAAGGTGTGTGTAACTTAATATTTGAAATAATCATGAACATGCTAGTGCCCTTGAGCTGGTCTGATGATGGAGCTCGAAGGTAAGAGACGTTACAATAGATTGCTTATTAGTAAACCCATCCAATTTTGGCTCATTTAAATTCATCTTAAATAATTCTATACATTTCTCATGATGACGATGATCTGATGGTAGAACTGGGAGGTGGCTGAAGGAACCCTGGAATGGCTACTAGTAAACTCATCGAATTTGGTCTCTTTAGATTTGTCTTAACCAGTTCTATACATTTCTCATGATAATGAGGACCTGATGGAACCTTGGAATGCTTACTAGTAAACCTATAGAGTTTTAGTTTATTTAGATTCGTCCATTTCTCATAATGTCGAGGACCTGATACTAGAACTTGGAGATAGCTAACGGAACCCTGGAATGTTTACTAATAAAACCATCGACTTTGAGCTCATTCAATTCGTCTTAACCAGTTCTATCCATTTCTCATGATAATGAGGACCTGATGCTAGAACTGGGAGGTGGCTGATGTAACCCTGGGGTCCTATTAGTAAAACCATTGAGTTTCAGGCTCATTACATTCGCGTCTTATAATCAGTTCTATACATTTCTCGTGATGACGAGGACCTGATGGTAGAACTTGGAGGTAGTTGATGAAAGCCTGGAATGCCTACTAGTAAAACCATCGAATTTGGGCTCATTAGATTAATCTTAATCAGTTCTACACATTTCCCAAAATGACGAGGACCTGATGCTACATCTTTATTTATCTATCTTATTCAAATCTATTAGCACACAATACCGTGCCGAGGTCTTTATGTCGACACCGTCAACGGCCCACACTGAAAACCAGCGCTGTAGAATCGTCGCATTTTGAGTGTGGCCACGGCATTATGCTGCTGTTTGGCCGTTTTGCGCGGACGTGGTGGATATTTTTCACAAATAATACTTATAATTTGTAAGTTAGTTAAGTTAGCGACGACCTCTCGCACCGGGTCTTGGTACAGGCCATGGTCTGGAGTGTGGAGGAATGGCAGGCGGTCGCTTCCTTCTGCGAAGCAGTAATGCTAGCAGAGGAGGCGGTAGCACGCGTGCAGTAACAGACATTCTCACGCCCCGGCCACTGGGATCCCGACCCTGATTTACAGTCACCGTTATGGGCTTACGGATGACGAGCAATGGATAGCTCGCCGCCCGGCCTTCTGGTAACCGTCCGGATCAAGCCCGAGTCGTCGACGACGAGTAGTGTTCTATGCGAACCTCTAAGAGACGTTAGCAAAACCATAGGGGCCCAGTAGGGCCGAAGCCTACTGGGGCAATGGGTTGACTTCCGAAAGGATAACCCGGGGTCCTGGAACACTAAGTAAAGATGGAACATAGATGTGGTTTAAGTCAGTAAAAGTCTGAGACGCCCTCACGCCCCGCCCTAAAGTGGGAGAAGTCATTGGATGATTTCCCACCTTAAAAAAAAGTAGTTATCACAATAATTGGTTCTGCGATTACTTTAAAATGTGTGAAATAAAATTAAAAATAAACCCCTGACGCAAAAAGTAAAAACTAAGTTAATACTCGTAAATTACTCTTTCAGCCGTTTTTACTTCATTAGAAGAACCTATAAATATTTTAAAGATGAGCGTCGCTGAGTCGGGGGACCGCAATTTACTGTAAAACATTTAAAACTAGTAGGTTGGTATCTCCTACTCGTTATTTTAAAGCTAAACCTACTTCTTTACATTGCGCTCCCCCGAATCGGTCGGAGGTATTTTAAAATCATGTTATGAATTACAAAAACTTCTGGCTAAGTTTGCCCTGCGAGCATGATGTTAAATATTTTCTTTTTCAACAGCAATACATAAGTTCTTACTTTATTTAGACCTTGTATTATCATGAAAATGTTACATTAATAATATGACCAAATATGGATTGATATAACGTCAAACGTTAACATTTAAAGGATTTGACCAGTTTTAGTTGCCTATATAGGTTAGGTTTAGTTGAAAATCAGCGTCAGGCAACTACTACGTAGTGGCCTGGCTTTACTGGACCTATTTGGTGCAGCCGTGAGACGGACGATGTTGATGTTTTTTAAAGTTTAAATATTTAAGTTTCTATATAATTTTTATCTCATTCTGTGTACCTGTGTGTTTTCTTTCTTTCTTTCTTCTTATATCAGGGAATGCAACCATTTTGTGAAATGGCCGACCACATGACCAAGTTTGTAAATGTGAGTATCATGGATCTATTTTATGGTTTTTATGTTACTATTGAACTTGTTTGACATAAATGAGCATGGCAGTTGAGAGTTTATTAAATGTCTCACTGATGGTTCCCTTCAAAATGGTTGAGCTGAGTGGTGCTAATATTAGCGTCATGTCCGTGAACGGGCGCTGTCAGTTGAGACTGGTCATCTCTTAGCTGCCAGTTGCTATTTTAATATCTATATTTAGTTTTTATTTTTATTTGCATTGTTCTCACATGATAGCGACAAGAAACATGTAACAGAGATATTTGTAATTACAAAACATGATTGAAAATAGTGTCCATGGAGTTTCTTGCACATTCTTCTCCATAGAGATCTACGCTTTGGAATGTACAATTAGCATCATTTTTTTTCTGACTGACTGACTTCTTGACATTTCAAAAGTCAGGCACGTGAGTGGTTTATTTGAAATAAAATGCTTTTGATTTTGATTTTGACATCATAAATTACCAATTCTAAGATGGCCACGGCATAAATTGTTTAAAGAGTGGTATGATAGAAAAGAAAGTTAGTGATAGCGTGTCGGGTGATAGGACTGAATGGAAGAAAAAACGGGTTGCGGCGACCCCAAAAATAATACGAGATAAGGCCAGGAACATGATAATGAATATACACCCCTATCTTTTAATTAGTACAAAAACAAATGAGGCTCTATTAGTACCCGTTACTGAACACATTTGTGTAGTCAAAAGTAAAAAAACTAAATCCCAAAATTGACCACAATAATTTATCATAATTGGTAAATTCATAATTGAATCAATCATTCATAACAATTGCTACTAGAAAGTACTGTGTGCAGTGTTTTCCATTTTTGTCGCCATTCATTTATTTATTTATCCTCACATCGGAACGCCTTGCAGCAATTACACCAATGGAGCATATTTAGTCCAGAATCTGCTACTTTTCAACATCGTGAGCGCAGTGGAATGGTAATCATCAAAGGAGCGGCGCGGCGGAGGGTCACGTCGCTCGCTTACGCAACATCAGGCATCGCTTCTCCAGGATTCCACATGTATCACATCCCATATCGAACACATTTTGAAATTTCAAAGCTCTTGCGATGAGTTTTTAAATTTTAAATTTAAATTTCATCCTTTCATAATCAATAGCCTGTACAATATTTCCATAAATTAAGTGACATTTTGGGATATAAACAAACGCTAATAACTTGATTGTTTATGAATATTATTTACTGAGACTTTATATAAATAATATCAAGACTTTTTTTAATAACCCCTTTAAGTATTTGTACTAATTAAAAATGAGTGGTGTATTTTTTATAGTGACAATAAACAGTATATTATTATCTATCTTTTCCTATTAATGGGATACTACCTTTTTTCTTATTTGCAGTGAGAAAATCATCCAATGACCTCCCCCGTTCTTGGGTGGATCGAAAGGGTGTGGCAGACTTTTACTGACTAAAAACCCACTCCTGTTCCTTCGTTGCCTTTCATACCAAGTCTTCCTTTCAGAAGTAGACCTACGGCCCCAGTATGCTTCGACCCTGCAGGGCGTCTACGGTTTGCTGATATCTCCTTGAGGCGCGCGTAGAACAATACGCGCCGTCGACGACTTGGGCTCGGTCCAGACGGTTACCGGACGATCGGACGGCGAGCTACCCATTGCTCACCGTCCGCAAGCCTGCGTCTACGGAATGGGATACTACCTAATATCATCTCTCTAAACTTTTCCCAAACTAGCTTGGGGTCTGCTTCCAGTTTAACCAGATACGGCTAAATACCCGTGTCTTGCATGTAGCAACCTGCCTATCAGACCTCCACAACCCAGTTACTGGGCAACACGATACTACTTGTATAGACCGACGTTCAGACTTTCTGGCTTCTGATTCTGACTACAATTACAACGACGGTCAAATATCTACGAATGACAACCGGGACCAAAGGCTTTACGTGCTTTCCAAGGTGTCAGTAAGGTCTTAGAAAATTTAGAAAAGTACTTAGGAATTAAAAAAACTGGGCAAGTGCGAGTCGGACTCGCACACTGAGGGTTCCGTACAGACTAATCTATGTAAATAGTTCAATTCTCCAATAGAGTCTCGAAGATTTTTCCGATACCTATTTTTTTTTTGGCGTACCTTAATATGTATTGTTTTCAGATTTTTCCTATACGTGTGCTATAAGACCTTGCTTTGCAAATTTCAAGATTATGGGTCAACGGGAAGTACCCTACGAATTTTGATTTTCTTGAGAGTGTCGAAATATAGGTTTTTTTGCGACATAAACGGCCGAGCTTCAAGAGACCGCAAACTTGAGTATAGATACCGGCTCGGATCTTGAGCGCTGACTACTTTGCGCAGAAGCACGCAGAAGTGAAATATCGGGTCTCTTTAGTGGTATGAAAAGACACGTGGGGGCGGGGAGTGCAATCCTTGTACAGTTATTGGCTCGCTGATGTGTACGATACGCAAAGAGATCCCCGGTCTTTCGCCGAGCACTCAAGATTCGTGACGCTATCTGTATATGGTTTTAATTTCACCTTAATACCTTCACGCGCTCCTGAGATAAAGATTCTTGATAGACACACAGACAAATAGACAGACAGACGGACGGACAACAAAGTGATCCTATAAGGATTCCATTTTTTCCTTTGAAGGTACGGAACCCTAAAAATCTGGTACTTGATTTCGAACCCGAAACCTCATGCATTAGAAGCGGGTGTCTTAACTACTAGGCCATCACGACACAGAGGATACTGCATAATCTTACACAGTACGAAAATATCTACTACTGTAATCCTTGTGTCACTACGAAGAGGAAATATCCTTCCTTTCTGCCACCCAAACTACCTCACACATTAAATATATACTAATAAGTACTCGTATATGACCCCTTGTTGTTCTAACAACAGAAGCAAGCAACATTTCACATACTGAGACCTGTTGCTCAAACATTTACATCGAGTCGGGTCCAGACCTCGCAGTTCCCGAGTGCTGGAGAGTAATCCAGAAGTCATGTGCTTGTGTGCCTGAATTATGGACTTGAACACTGGACGCCTCGGGCTTGGAAGTTACGCACTTGGTTGAGTAAACGCAGCGGGTAAAAAAAATTTTTTTTTTTTTTTATAACACAATCATTATAAAGTGAACGTTTGTGAGTGTATGAGTGTTATTCCTTCATGCTCGAACAGCTGAACGAATTTCGATGAAACTTGGTATACGGATAAACCATATTCTGGAATATCATATTTAAGGTAGCATTCGGTTCTTATTGTTCTTAGCGACCGCGACACGCGACTGCGACCATTCAACCGCGACCATAATCGCCGGTTGCGGGGCGACCCCCCCGAGTTTGAAAATAAGTGGTGAAAATGCCGCCATTTTGACATGCTTTTCGCCTACGTCGCGCGACAGCACTGCCTCCGATGCGACCGGGTCGCGGTCGCTTCGTCGCCGCACCACTCTTTAGCTACGCCCACATGTCGCGCGACGCGGTCGCAGTATTTATTTAGTACTTCACAGAAGTCTCGGTTGCTAAGTTTATTGTTTATTCTGGCAGATATTCCCTTTTAAAAAATTACGCTTTATTTATATTAGTAACTAGCTTTTGCCTGCGGCTTCGCCCACGTACATAAAATATAACCTATGTCACTCAGGAATAAAGCAGCTTTCTAATGCTGAAAATTTTTTTGCAATCGGACCAGTACTTTCAGATATTACATCCTACAAACAAAAAACAAACTACTTCTTTATTTTATTAGTGTAGATACATATTATTATAACTTTTTGGAACAGAAGAGTCGAGGCAATCGTTTTCAACAATACCTTTTTAACAGAGTTAACATATTTTTTTCTGTATTAAGCTTTTGTAATTCAACTAGCTGCTGCCCGCGATTTCGCCCGCGTCGAAGAAAATTAGATAGAAAATTATCCCAAAGGAACAAACTCCGGGGATAAAAAGTCCTATGTATATATAATATATATTCCAGGACATGGTCTACTTGCGTACTAAATTTAATCGAAATCCGTTCGAGCGTGAAGAAGTAACCAACATACGTACGTACACTCACAAAATTTCATCTTTACAATTTTAAGCGTGATATTTTTTTTTACTTTTTCTTAATTTTTATCTGTACCTACGTATATATAAAAAGAGAAACTGACTGACTGACATATCAACACACATCCTAAACTACTGGGACTGAGAGTGTGAAATCATCTTAAAGAGGATTTTTTTAAATTCACCCCCTAAGGGGATGAAACGGGTGTCCAAAGTTTGTACATTTAATATATAGAAACTTAGTTTCACGCGGGTGAAGCCGGTGGCAGCAGCTAGTCGTTAACGTAATCTCACTTGTCTAAACCCTCTTATAGCTCTTTAAAAAGTAAATCATGGAATTACCGAATGCCAGCAGAGTTTTCAGGCGTTTTCAATGCCTCTTAATCAAACATCGCGTTGAATTGCGTTAGATGAAGCAACAAGCTTTTAAACCATGCTCGATGTTGACGATAGGCGAGTGAAAAAGGACCCTCTTAAGTCAATATTTTGCCCCCGTTTTTTCCATAGAAAAGCTGAAAGCTGAAATTGAACTCGGGGTTTGAATAAAAAACTATAAATACAAAAAAAATTACTATCTCTACGTAGTGAAATATATTTCATCACCACTGCTCTCAAAACGAAAAACATCGTAAGAAAACCGGCATGACCTAGAACTAAAAATTTGAAAACATATAACATCCACCAGCATGCACTAAGAGGTGCCAACCATGCTCGATGTTGACGATAAGCGAGTGGAAAAGGACCCTCAATATCCGCAGCGTCTTTCCCGCCTAGTGCGTGTTCACGTGAATGTTTTACGCTATAGCATGCTCGGTGCGTTTGTAACAAATTCATGGTGTCGCTCGTCGTCCGACCTTTTACGGTACCGCTAACTGCTTGAATTTCATATTACGGTATAATAGCTTTGAGCTTGTTTGGAGGTTGTTTACTTAATTTGGTGCTTATAGCTAAAATACTGATGGTTGGAAAATCTGTACAACATCAGCCACACTTGTCCGCCGTGTTCTCATGGTGGTGATCTCTCGCGGTCATGGTCCGGAGAGTGGACAATTTCGGCAGGCGGTCGCCTCCTTCTGCGAAGCAATAATGCTAGCAAAGGAGGCGGGAGATCGCGTGAGGCTCCTCGCGCCCCAACCGCCGCCGGGATTCCGATCCCAATTTCCGGCCACCGTAGGCGCGGGCTTGCGGACGGCGAACAATGGGTAGCTCGCCGTCCGACCGACCGGTCACCGTCCGGACTGGGCCCAAGTCGACGGCTCGTACTACAGTACGCGCCGTCGATGACTTGGGCTCGGTTCGAAATCTCCTTGATCATCTCGTGGATCACCACGCGCACCTCAAGGAGATGTCAGCAAACCATAGGGGCCCAGCAGGGTCGAAGCCTACTGGAGCCATAGGTCTGATTCTGAAAGGAAGACTCGGCCCTGGTACGAAAGGCAACGAAGGGAACAGGAGTGGGTTTTTAGTCAGTAAAGTCTGACATTATCTCACGCTCCGCCCAAGCGAGAGGGATGTCATAAGATGATTTTCACACCGAAAAACAAAAACCAAGTCATCGGTCCTCATTGTGGAAGGTCTTCCAACGCCTAAAATAAAATACAGTTGCGTTATGATGTACCTTCAATCTTATAGAGTCACAATATCAAAAGTGATTCCACTCACAATGGATCTGTACAACTGAACACTTCAGCAGATAAAATTATGAGGACTTTGAAAGAAACGTGGAAAGTGCTTATTATGCTTGACAATCCAAGTGAAATCCTGCTTAATATATGTGCAAGTCTGTCCGTCTGTCTGTATGCCAAGATTTTTTCTCAACTATGATGAGCTCGGCGTCCAGTTGAACCGGATACAGCTTTTAGTTTTTTTTTTTTAGGTGGGAAATCTACCCATAACTTCTCACGCTCTTGGGTGGAGCCGGAGGGCGTGTCAGACTTTTACTGACTAAAACGACGCTTATGTTCCTTCAGTTGCCGTTTGCGTTCTATGACCACGGGTTTCCTATTCAGAGGTCAATCCATGACCCCCGTAGGCTTTGGCTCTGCTTCATTGACATCTTTTTGGGGCGCGCGTGAAACACTAAGCACCGTGGATAATTCGGGCTCGGTCTGGACGGTTATCGGACAGCCGGACGGGGAGCTACCACTGCTCGTCGTTATTTCAGCCGAAAGACTTGTACTGTTGGATATAGGCCTCTCCCAAGTGTCGCTACAGTGATCTGTCCTGTACGTCTCGCATCCATCGGATTCCTAGGCGGCCTTTCTACGCTGCGTCTTCCGGTGCGCGGTCTCCACTCTAGAACCTTTCGGCCCAACCGACCACCTCTACAAGCAATGTGCCCGGCCACTCTTAAGCTTGACGATTCTTTGGGCTATGTCAGTGACCTTGGTTCTCCTGCGAATATCGTCATTCCTGATGATCAAGCAAGGAAGTTCCGAACATAGCCCTTATTTTTTATTTTTAGATTATGACTGAGACTATATTATGACTTTCCTTAGATTATGACTTAGGAAACAATATAGAAATAGCAGTAGTCCGTTCATCTACGAAATTTTCAATATTTACGCGGGCGTAGTCGCTGATAAAAGGTAGTTTCTATATAGAAAAAACCTCACCCATTCAAGCCTTAGGTTACCTTCGCATGGCATTCTTCAGAGATTTGATCGTCTCAGCGCACATACATAAAAGTTGTAAAAATGATATAGCGTTCTGGGAACCGTATTCTGAAGTTACGCGATTCTTTGAAAGTCGTATACGACTTGGAAATACACGGCTTGAATGGCAGAAAGCAAAATATATTTTCAGTTAGTTTATTTAAACTTTACTAACTCATGTGTTTAATGTTCAATGTACCGTCAGTAAACTTTATTGCAAAAAAAAAATAACAAATACATACGGTGATGTCGACAGCCAAAAATGCGTATTGCCGTCCACTCGTCCTATAATGATCAAGCCCGAGTCATCGACGGCGCATAGTGTTCCACGTAAATCTCAAAGTAAACCATGGGGATGACATGGACCAGGGCGGATGCACGCAAGGGCCATGGGGGATATGAAAGGGTACTTGTGGTCCTAGAACGTAAAAGGCAACTGAAGGAACATAGTGTTCTTAGGCTCTCTCGCCCCACTCTAGAGCAGAAGAAGTTATAAGATGATAAAAAAGCGGTAGCTTACGTTACAATTATTATTCCTGTATCATGAATGCGTTCACGAACATGTAGACTCGAATAGCAAATCCCGGAACAATTAGTAGCTGTAGACTATACAATTATTTACTCCGTGAGGTAATCGAACCCGCGACACGTAGCGTTGCAGCCAATCGCTCAACCACTGCGACAAATGTGCCATCAATATTGTAACTTTTATTCATGGGTCAATATTGAACAGTGAACACGAAATGTTTGAAAAACATGGTGTTTCATGTTTTTAAACTTTTAGATTTTTGAGTTTGCTCGGATTCATGCACAGTGTTCTTATACCAAAAATCACCATAATTGGTTAATATTTAGAGGTTGCACAACGGCAATAAAGTTTTCTCATACAGCTAGTATGTTATCAGTATAGGTTAATTTTTTAATATTATTATTTTTTACAGTGGAGGGTAGCAAGAGTTACTAGTATGTTTTTGTATGTAGTAAAACTTACTTCCCTGCTCTGTAAAAAATAATAATATTAAAAAATTTATCTTCACTGATGACATACGTAGGTATAGGCGTTGTGCAACCTCTAAATATAAACCAATTATGGTGATTTGTGGTACATGAACACTGTGCATGAGTGGTATCAAGAATTCAAGCAAATTTAAACGAAAATCGAAAATTAAAAAACATGAAATACCCTAAGGTAGGTACAACATAATATTTGTCATACCAGTGGGAGTTCCACAATTTCCTACCTCTGAGTCATCACAGAATGTGTCACAAATATTTGGAATCTTTTATGAGTCCAGCTAAAGAACAGTTTATTTCAAATGATTCACAAGTCTTTCAGGAATTCGTAACCTTCGTACGATAAACTAATTTATTTTGTGAGTTTGTCCAGAGACTTTTATCTATTTTCACAGGCCAGAACTTTTAGATATACATTACTAAAACGATTGCGAGACTTCTATCGACTAAATCCCACTCCTATATTATGTTCATTCTTTGCTTTGCGTTCTAGGATACTGGGGTTCCCTTTCGGACTACCCATGGCCCAGTTGGCTTCGGCCCTGCTGAGCTTCTACGGTTTTGCTGACATCTCTTTGAGGCGCGCGTGGAACGCTACGAGCCGTAGACGATTAGGGTTTCTGGACGGCCGAACGGTGAGCTACCCACAGCTCGCCAGCCACACCTTTGGTGGCTGGAAATTGCGGTCTGAATCCTGGTGGCTAGGGTATGAGAACTTCCCTCGTGTATGCGGCCACCGGAAATAAGAAACAAACAGTATCGAGAAACACCGACTTCAGAAGCTATTTTGATCGTTTTAGTGTTTTTTTTAGTGGAGTCGATTTTTTTTGTAAAATTTTTTTTTTTATAGTCGGTTAAAAAGGAAAAAACCAAGAGGTAGTGGTTGGATTATAAAGTGGTGTTTATATATAATCTGTAACAGAAGGAGAAACTGACTGCCCCCTTAGACAAGTTACGATCGTTTCGTTTGCGTCGAAAGCCTCGAGTAGACCACGCCTCCGATTCCTTTATTCTGACCACGTGACTGAGCGTTGAGATGACGTCAGAACAAAGGAATCGGAGGCGTGGCCTACTCGAGGCGTTCGACGCAAACAAAACGATCGTAACTTGGCTAAGGGGGCTGGCATTTCAACGTACAGTCGAAACCATAGGACTGTTGGGAGCGTGAAATCCCTTAGAGGTGCCAGTTATCACTCCATTTCTTAGATTACCATCTTCAGAACTGATTTTTTCGAGTGGTTTTCCACAATACGTCCCCTCGACAGCGACGTGTAGAATATGCAACGTAGTGAGTTTCCGTGTGAACGATCGCGCTCAAAAGATGCCCGAAGATGACGTCACCAATATTTATGCTCCAGAGATTCGCACCGATGAAATTCAACGAATAGATATGTGTGTTAATTTTGAGTTGAAATTCAGATTTTCTAGTACGATTTGAAATCACATTGGTATATGTTTTGATTGAATTAAAATAGCAAAACTATCACCATTAAAAAAAAAGGCGTCAGCTATTCCAACACATCAGCTATTTCAATTCATCTCTTCTTGGTCCTGGTTTGGGACACTAATCTGTGTAGATCAAACAAAAAAAGTCTTCAACTTTAAAATATTTGTACAAGTGAGGCAATTTAATCTTGTCATTGACAGAACATTTCCTGAGAGTGTACATACACCTTTTTTTAGGTAGGTAATCATCCAATGACACCTCCTGCCCTTGGGCGGAACGAGAGGGCGTGTCAGACTTTAACTGACTAAAACTCACTTCTTTTCCTTCTTTGGCTTCGTTCCAGGGCTCTGGGGTTCACTTTCACACAACCCATGGCCCCAGTAGGCTTCGACCCTGCTGGGCCTCTACGGTTTGCTGACATCTCCTTGAGGCGTGCGTGGAACACTACGTTCCGTTGACGACTTGAGCTCCGTCCAAACGGTTACCGGACGGTTAGACGGCGAGCTACCCATTGCTCGCCATCCGCAAGTCCGCGCCTACGGTGGCTAGAAATCGGGATCGGGATGCCGGCGACTGGGGCGTGAGAGCCGTTCCCTCGCGTGTGCGGCCGCCTCCTTTTCTAGCATTACTGCTTCGCAGAAGGAAGCAACCGCCTACCACTCATCCTCGCTCCGGGCCATGGCCTGTACCAAGGCCCGACGCGAAAGATGGCTGCCGCCGATCGGCCCCACGAGGACAAGGTAGTGCTCTGCTCAGGCGGGGGTCCTCAAAGTGGAGACTTATTGCCATAATTATGGCGTGCCCAAGTGTACCTACACCTAAAATGTCTAGAGATTAGGTTAAAATATTAGTCATTAATCAATTTTTATATTACCTATTGTATTTAATTCACACAGATGACAAGGAATTTTTAAAGCTCCACACTAGGAATTACTCCTGTATCGTGGATGCGTTCTTTTGAAAAACTATCTTTTTGTTTCTTATGGGAATCGAACCAGCGACATGCAGTAAAGCAGCCAATCGCGCAAACTATGCCGTTAAAATTTCTAACAACACATCATCATCATCATTTCCGCCAAAAGACGACCACTGTTGGACATAGGCCTCCCCCAAGCGTCGCCACAACGACCGATCCTGTGCGTCTCGCATCCACCACATTCCCGCGACTCTCACCAAGGTCGCCGAAATAGCCCGAAGAATCGCCAAACTAAAGTGATACATATTGCTCGTAGAACGGATGGTCGATGGGGCTGAAAGGTTCTAGAATGGCGACCACGCACCGGAAAACAATAATAATAATATTCCACAACTGTCACACAACGCCGTCTAGTCCCAAGCTAAGCAGAGCTTGTGTTATGGGTACTAGACAACTGATAAACATACATAAATATTTCTAAATACATACATATTATGGATAAATTACACCCAGACACAGAACAAATGATCGTGCTCATCACACAAACATTTGTTCTGGATGGGAATCGAACCCACGACCTCCGGCATAGCAGTCAGGGACACTAACTACTAGACCAACTTGCCAGTCAAAAATGCTAACAACACATTCATAACAAAAGAAGGCATCTAGCTCTGCTTTTATTTTTAATGCAATCAACCCTCACACAAGCAAAGCAAACTGCACAAAAGTTACGTTTGTTTTCAAAATCAATTTCTGTTTAAACGAATTATTCTGAACAAAGTTAGAATTTTCCGTCATATTCACTGAAACTTGTATGTTATAGTTGGTAACTGTATTGGAACAGCCAACTACATACAAACTGATTAATAATAACAATCCTCTTTACTTTATGTTAACGTGAGGAAATTTGAGTTGGCTTTTACTTGAGAATAGAGGGAAATATATGTAGGTACATTTCTGGTCGGAAAACTTGGAACTTCGAAAAAGGAACCAATCTGTTTTTTTTTTGCTTGATCAAATAAAATCTCTTAAAGATTCTTATATTCTTTATGGTACATAAAATAACAAATTATTCAAAAAAGGACAGCTGACGTACAAAGACGAGCTTAACCCACAATTGGGTTTCTTTGTATTCTCCCTCTATGGATGAAGCGAGAGGGACTTTTGTCACACTTTTACTGACTAAACCCAACCGTGTTCCTTCAGATGCCCTTTGCGTTTCTTTGCGAGCAGCAGACTTTTTTTAATAATCCCGCAGGAACTAATCTATTATGGAGCCCTTTCCTTACATACTACTATATATTTGCCGTTAAGGCTAGAGTGAATTAGGCTCTTAATAGATTAGTGCGCCTCACCATCAACAATTGCACCACTGCTTACCTTCAGGTGAGATCACAGTCAAACACTAGTTTATATTATTTAAAAAAAATCTTACGACTGAAGTCGCGTGCAAACAACTAGTCATCAATATACACTGGCATGATGAATAACGCTATCCTTTTATAGTGACGTCATAAAATATGGTCCTCGTTTACATATTCCTAAACAAAAAGCGATCTCCATTCGAATTTTATATTCATACATTTTTTATTTGATTTTTTTCAATATTCTACTAGATTGGATGTCAAAAATGTTAACTGCCTGTCAGTACTATTTTGTTCCTTATTTTTTTATTTGTGCAGCATAGCCGACTATAATCATGAATAAATAATTTATTTATAACTTCGCAAATGTTAGAATTAGTAACTTTATTATTCTGAATACATTAGTAACTTGAGCAGTGGTGGCCGAGTGGTAACGGCCCCGACTTACAAGTTGTAGTCGCGGGTTCAAACCCAGCCAGGCGCATTACTTTGTGTAATTTATTTCATCACCACTGCTCTCAAAATGGTGAAGGAAAATATCGTGACAAAACCGGCATGTCCTAGAACCAAAAATTGGAAGACATGTGACATCCACTAATCCGCACTGGGCCCGCGTGGTGTATTACGGCCGATTCTCTCTCCTAGAGAGGAGGCCTGAGTCCCAACAGTGGGAACATTATAAGGCCAACTATGCGATGCTATGCTATTATTCTGAAGGCCTACCATTAGCTCCTAACGCGATCCATTTGACAAGAGAAACTAAACTGTTAAAAGGTAGGCTATATAGAGTACAAGCTTCTGCCAGCGGCTTCGCCCGCGTGAATGTCGGTTTCTCCACACAATCTCCCGATCCCCGTTTTACCCCTTAGGGGTGGAATTTCGTAAAATCCGTTCTTAACGTATGTCTACACCCTATAAGGACCTGCCAAATTTTAAGTTTGTAGTTGTCATAGTTTCTGAGATTTCATGATTAATCAGTGAGTAGTATTTCGTTTATATATACATATATAGATAAAGCTCTATCCCTCTTTCTTGCTCGCATGACTGACATAACGTATACATCACATTTGCTGAACAACAAAAGTCCAAGTGACAATAGCATCATGAAAACAGTGGTTGAGAGTCCTTACTCCCCCTTGTTCTGAGGCACTATATGGAAATAATGGTCAGATGGTTTGCTTCGTGTCATATCGTTCTCTGCACATCTTGCCTCAGATACACACTCCACTGTATATTTTTATTATTATTTCTTTGTTTATTACTACTAACACTCATCATCATCATCATCATCATCTTCCTGCCCTTGTCCCGTGTTATTTGGGGTCGGCGCAACACGTTTCTTTCTTCCACTCTGCCCTGTCACTCGTCATGCTATCACTAACTTCTTTTTCTTTCATATCACTCTTCACACAATCCATCCATCTTTTCTTTGGTCTCCCTCTCCCTCTCCATCCACACACACACACACATGTAAACTCATAACTCTTTTAGTAATATGCGTTTCATCCCTCCTCTTCACATGACCATTAAATTAAATAATAATAAATAATAATAGGTGTTAAGCGAATAGATCGCGTTAGAAACATCACGCTGCGTTCCATAAATCAAATAGAAAATGTCGGGTTAAAAAAAAACCGGTTTTAGTCTGTAAAAGTAAAAAAAGAAACAATTTTCGGAATGTAATTCCCAAGTGATGTTAAAGTTTCGCGCAACCACCGTCGAGGGCAATAACTAATAAGATATATTCATAAATCTTCGAGTGCTAAAGTTGAAACGCTTACGACAACTTCAAAGACACCGCCCCGAGTTTACAAACTTCGTTCTAAAGCAATTTCCTGAATAAATTATAAGTTTAAAATGTCCGTTACAAACATTTACATAAGAATGAGTGAAACACTATTATACTATGTAAAATTGTTTTAAATTTCAAAGTGGATTTGTAAGGGGTGGGAGATTGAAATGAAGTTGCTTTTTTATCTTAAATTGATGACGTATTATTAAATACTAGCTGTTGCCCGCGACTTCGTCTGCGTTAAGTTCGTAAAACTGTACAATCACTCTGTGCTTGCAATTCATTCCGAAAGCATCGCAATACTTTATTGTACTTTAACATAAAACGGTTAAAGGTAAAAATATCCGAATTGAGAACCTCCTCCTTTTTTAGAAGTCAGTTAAAAACACAAATTACCTTCAGGAAACATGTTATGTACTCGTCCAGATCCAGATGTATGAACGTCAATGAATAGAAAGAGTATGGGTCGTAGCAGTTGCCATTTCTGCCTACCCCAAGGGAAAAGTCATTAGTTTATGTATGTTTCTGGTTTATTTTCTGGTAAAACAACATTGTATGATTTTAACCCCTCGCCACAGTGAGCACGCCACAATCAAATCGCAGCGGTAATGCCTGTCTTTGAGAAGTGTCTACAGAGGCGTCACGGCATCCTCTTTTTGTGCAGGACTCACCGGTTGTGGGTGTTTCGGAAGGTATCTGTGTCGAATTCAGCGGGAAGAAACACTCGGGTCTCACCTTTGTGCGAATCACCCGGAGAATACGATGGAGCATACGGTGGAAGTCAGTCCCGCTTGGTCGGAGAGCCGGCGCCGCCTTGTCCTTATGGGGGCGATTGATGGAGAAAATGACAACCAGTAGCCTCCTTCAGTGACGCACTACGATCAAAGAAGGTGGCTGAAACTATGAGGGATAGGACATCCTGACTCCTCAGCGGTCGCTGCAAGGGACGCTCCGGGTGTTGGAAGCCGCAAGGCAATTCCCAGCCATTGCAAACACGGGATTGCGGTGGTGCTGTCCGGCCGTCTGGTCAAAGCAGTCCTGAATCGACGGCGCGTAGTATTCTACGCGCGACTCAAAGAGATTTCAGCAAATGGATAGGGCCCTCTAGGGCCGATGTCTGCAAAGGCTGCAAGATTGATCGAAAGAGTTATTTCCCATAACAATTTTCGCCTCAATAACTTTTCACTGAAGAGTTTAAGCAGTTAGACAGCTTTGATAGAGGTAAACGAAGGAGCATAATCGGGACACCGACCTTCAGCTGGATAACGTGCACTGATAGTGAAAAGCCTTAAGTGAATCCCAAAACTACCATCATCATCCGGCAGGCATTAAGTCCGCCGCTGTACATTTGTGCATAAAGGATTAAATAAATAAATAAATAAATCATCAACTATCTTCTTCCACAACAGTACTTATGAAGAATTTGCGAGAGCATGCTTGCATTGATTATTGCAGTTTGATCATTTTAAGCGTTAGAATTACTTGTTCATTTACCTAGGATATTTTGGTGTGTATTTAATTGATATCCCCGTATATAAGACAAATGATTTTTCCATAGTGGGAACTACCTAAGAGTCTCCAACTTATGAATGAACTACGGCGAAAACTTGTGCGCGTGTATCCCCGTTCAATCGAACTCGCATATTGATGGCCAAACCGAGAAATTACTGACACCGATTGCCTCTATGAGGACACGGCAGTTCACTCAAGATGGATAGACCTCCACCGCATGCTACACCGAGTCCTCCAGGCGATTCACAAAATGGTAATATCAGGGTACTTTCAACCGAACCCAGAACAGAAACCGTTCGAAACACCCACAACAGTCCTGAGCTTATCCATAAAACAATGAAATTACGGTTAACAAATGTAGCAGCCGATAAGTGTTATCCCTGAGACTGGCCTCCCTTAGAGGGTTGTTCCAGTGTTGGTCACCACTCATTGCAAAGAGGTAACGTCCAGATATCGACGTAAGGCAGCAAGGAATCTGAGATACATTATACGTTGTCGAACTGTGATCAGAAAAACACATTCGATCCCGTTTTATATGAAGCAGTGACTGTAAATAATAAAACACACCATTATTAATCCGCAAGGTGTCATCATGCCGGAGGACACAGTGGAGATGTGCCCTGCAAGGGCGGAGCACCGCCGTGTCCTCGTGGAGGTAATCGGCGTCAGTGACCTCTCGCGCCGGGCTCTGATCCAGAGCGAGGAGTAATGGCAGGCGTTCGCCTCCTTCTGCAAAGCCTTAATGCTAGCGAAGGCGGAGGCCGCACGCGTTAGGGAACGAACGGCCTCACGCCGAGCCGAGATTCCGACCCCGACTACCAATCACGGTAGACGCGGGCTTCCGGACGTCGAGCAATAGGTAGCTAGCCGTCCTGTAGTTGACCGGATCGAGCCCAATCCTCAACAGCGCGTAGTGATCGACACAGGTGTAGTTTTAGTCAGTAAAAGATTCTGACACTATCTCCCGCCCCGCCCAAGAGCGGGGGATGTCATAAGATGATTTTCCCACCGGAAAAAAAAGTCAGTAAAAGATTGACACGTCCTCCAGCTCCAACCAGAGCGGGAGAAGTCATTGGATGATTTCCATCCTTAAAAAAAGAAAAAAGGTGCCATCATCATCATTATTATTTCAGCCGAAAGACGTCCACTGCTGGACATAAACCTCCCCAAGTGTCGCTATAATGACCGGTCCTGTGAGCCTCTCATCCATCGGATTCCCGCGACCCTCACCAGGTCATCGGTCCACCTGGGGACCATCCAACGCAAGGTACCCTGTAACCCCTTCCGAAAATGTGGCCGTGTTATTTTAAAGTGAATAATTAAATACATATAGGTATTTACTTTTATCGTCTTTGGATGGTATCCCTTGAATAATCACGGTCAATTAGCTTGCTACAATAATGGGAAAAAATAATAAAAATAAGCAGTAGGATTGTTAAAAATGCCTTCGTCTTACACCAGTTTAACCATAACTGTAAACGTGGGCGATGGCCATTCTTCTGCCACTCAGAAAATTACGTAAAATACGCAATGCCATCTATCAAATTTAATATGAAGTTCAACCGTCATTGTCATCATTATTTCTACTTTGAGTCTTTAGATGGCGTTGCGAGTATCTGAATTGCTTATGGTGTCATATTTTACTTCTCGAAAACTTTGATTTCATACCGTTTGTCTTTCATATACTTTGTTTCATTGCGATGAAACAAAGCCTAAGTAAGACAATTATCAAGTTCCAATTCCAACAATTTAAATGTATAAAAGTTATCTACATCGATTTCTAAAATTAATAATACGCATTTCACTAAAAATTTCTACAGATATATTATATACGTAGATTTATAAAAAAAAAATTGTAAGCATGCAAAAATATATAAAAAAATCTTATTCACGATGACAAAATAGAACAAAAATTTCTCCAAAGAGAGCCGTATGGGATTTGAACCACCTTCACATTACATGAAAGTCTAGTTACGAAACCACTGTGCTGCGGTCTTCGGTGAATAAGCTATAAAATAGACGTTCTTATATAAACGTCATAATTGACTGGTTGGCTCCCTAACGATGATAGCGTGATGATTTTCGTTTTAGAAGTTAAATTTGCAGCTAAATGGAATAATGTAACATTATAGTACGTGATTTTACTCGTCGCTTTGATTTTATTATGTGTTTTGATTAGTTTTTACAAAATATTTAGAAGATATCGAATAGAAATGTCAATTTTATTTTGAAAAAATGGTAAAAGTTATTTTAATACAAAAAAAATAAGACGAAATAATGTCAAAATTTTTAACTGTAGCTGGGATTTGAACTCGCGGCAAATGTCGTTCAATACCTACATTTTGGATTATTGCTCACCCCACATAGCAAATAGCGTGATAGTTTATAGCCTATCAGTTGCCCTGACCTATAAGGATTGTGTATGCAAAATTTGAACAGGATCGGTTCAGTAGTTTTTGCGCCAACTAATACCATCACAAAAGAATTTTACTGTTTTATTATATGTATATAGATTTAGCATACAAATTTCGTAAAGATTCTTTCTATTTTCCTGGCGCCAAAGTCTTCGTTTACCTTTTTAGGGTTCCGTACCTTAAAAGCAAAAAACGGAACCCTTATGGATTCACTTTGTTGTCCGTCCGTTTGTCTGTCTGTCAAGACCCTTTATCTCAAGAACGCGTAGAGGCATCGAGTTGAAATTAAAACCATATACAAAAGTCTGCGGTCCCTTGAAGCGGAGAAAAAATCAAACTTCTGAGTTATTAAAAAAAAAAAGATTTCCCAGAGAACGTGTATTTCTACACTTTCAAGGGAATCAAAATTCATGGGGTATTTCCTGTTGACCTAGAATCCTGAAATTTGGCATGAAGCAAGGTCTCATAGCACAAGTATAAGAAGAAATCTTAAAACTGCAAATTTGTTGTTAGGTCACAAAATAAATCTGTTTTTCGATTCGGAAAAATTTTCGTAACTCAAGTCGGGAATTGAACTATTTTCATAGGTAAGTTAATTTGTACGGAACCCTCAACGTGCGAGTCCAACTCACACTTGTTTTTGTTATGATAGGCTCACGCTCGACCAATAGGTATTTCATCTGATGGTAAGGGACGATATGGTCGATGATGGAGCACGCTTACCTAGCAATAAAATTAGAGATATTTTTGGCTCGTTTTTCGATCGACTCAAGCGCAAGCAGTTTTCTAGTGATAATATTGACTGGCTTGTTGGTCTAGTAGTTAGTGGCTCGGACTGCTATGCCGGAGGTCGTGGGTTCGATTTCCACCCAGGACAAATGTTTGTGTGATGAGCACGATCATTTGTTCTGTGTCTGGGTGTAATTACTCTATAATATGTATATTTTTAGAAATTTATAAATATGTCTATCAGTTGTCTAGTACTCATGTCACAAGTTCTGGTTAGTTTTAGACTAGATAGCGTTGTGCAAATGTTGTGGAATATTATTATTATTATAATAACAAAAAATCCTATTTAAATACAATGTTGGGATGCAACAGCGTTATTTCTACATATCTGCCCCCCTAGCAAAGTTACAATCGTATCGTTCACGCCGAACGCCTCGAGTAGGCCACACCTCCGATTCCTTTGTTCTGACGTCATCTCAATGCTCAGTCACGTCAGAAGAAAGGAATCGGAGGCGTGGCCTACTCGAGGCGTTCGGCGTGAACGAAACGATTGTAACTTGGTTAGGGGGGCTGATTATGTCCGGCCGTCTGGTAATCGTTCCGATCGAGCCCGAGTCATCAACAGTAGTAGCGTAGTGTTCCACATGCCCCAGCGAAACCGTAGGGGCCGAACAGGGCCGATGTCTACCAGGGCCATGGCAGAACTTCTGAAAAGGAGGAGCAACTCAAGGAACAAAGGTATGGTTTTTTATCCTACAGTGGAAGAAGTCATTAGGTGATGTCTCACCTCAAAAAAAAAACCTATTTGATTATTATTATCGTTCGTTCATTTGTAGCCTTGAGACGTGGACACAGGGTGTGGACCTATTATCTCACTTGAATAATTATGACTATCGGAAAGCTGACGTCAATATAACTGTACATAGTGCACTATGTGATAAGATATTGAATTATTGACAATAAGTCACATAATTATTCAATAAGAACTCTTAATATCAGGTACTTACAACATGTACCGAAAATATAAAGTACATACTTGAAACATTTAGATTACACATAAGTAAATAATCACACTAATATTTTGTAGGCGAAATTTTGTGTGTATTTTTGTTACTTCTTCACGCTTGAACGGCTGAACGGATGTTCATGAAATACGGTTAGGTACACGGGTAGACTCTTCATCATCATCATCATTTCCGCCGAAAGACGTCCACTGTTGGACAAAGGCCTCCCCCAAGCGACGTCACAATGACCGATCCTGTGCGTCTCCCATCCACAGCACTCCCGCGATTTCACCAGGTCGTCGGTCCACCTTGTGGGAGGCTTTCCAACGCTACGTTTTCCGGTGCGCGGTCGCCACTCTAGAATCCTTCGGGCCCCATCGACCATCCGTTCTACGAGCAATGTGCCCTGCCCACTGCCACTTTAGTTTGGCGATTCTTCGGGCTATGACGGCGATCTTGGTTCTCCTGCGGATTTCTTCATTCACGGGTAGACTACGGCATACTTTTTATCTTGGGAGTATTGGTGCGCCACAGTGGCCTGTAGGCATATCCAGTGCTCTAGTATGGAGCTGTCCCACCTGGCCGCAATAGTTTTTAGGATGGTGTTCGGGCTGACGCGTACCCTGCGCATGATGAAATGAAAGCCAACATTCTCTGTCTCTGCGAACATACCAGACCTACTGCAGTAGCGTGGCAACCATGTAAAATCAAATGATTCTTCCGCTCAAGTGTAGATTGAGAGTACGTGTCAGACTTTCACTGAGTAAAACACGCCTGTGTTTCTTTCGTTGCATATTGCATTTTAGGGCCACGCAGCCCTGCCAATACCTGCAATTATGGCCGTTCACGTTAAAGTACACCCATATTTCACCAATCGTCTCTTTAACCTAAAACCATTACTTATTTATTTACTACCTGAACCGACGAACTTCGTACCGCCTAATAGTAAGGATAACGCCGTCTACTGGCATTGCCAGAACAGCATAATTCGGCGTTGTATTCGGTTTTTGTTTTCTATGATTTTTTTCCATTTTTTCTTACCGTTTGAATCTTCCCTGGACTATCACGAATATTTCAAGATCAAAATTAGCCGAATCGGTCCAACCGTTCTCGAGTTTTAGCGAGACTAACGAACATCTATTGATTTTCATATATCTACTTTGATTTATTTTCCTAACAACTTAAACAAATACACTTTTCTTTTCAAATCTCTATACAATAACACTGCACTCATGACCATCATCAAAATTTCAGTTGAAAGACGTCCGACTGCTGGACTTATGCCTCCTCTAAGTGTCGCGTCCATCGGATTCCCGCGACACTCACCAGGGCATCTGCCCCCCTAGCCAAGTTACAACTGTTTCGTTTCGATTCTCTTTTCATTGATCGCTTCAAGTAGGCCACGCCTTCTATTCCTTTATTCTGACCACGTGACTGAGCGTTGAGATGACGTCAGAACAAAGGATTCAGAGGCGTGGCCTACTCCAGGCGATGGACGAAAAGAGAATCGAAACGAAACGGTTGTATCTTGGCTAGGGGGCTGTACACTTTGTGAGAGGCCTTCTAACGCTGCGTCTTGCGATACGTTGTTGTCACTGCATTCATTGCCATTGAACTTGCTACAAAATAGCCGAGCCCATTACAAATTCAGAGCTCTATATTTAGGCTTCCATTCTCGTATACTAAATACTTTCACTTGAGCACAAATAGATTGCTCCGTTTATTTTAGCTTGCTTTCGGTAATGGTCCGATGAAAGTAGTTGTGCTCTGAAGTGAAAATTGCTCTCCTTTTCATGTCTAAGTGCCGTAACAATGTATTGAGTTAGTATTGTTGACCGATTGGCCGCGGTTCTGGGTGTCAAGGGTGCGACTTTTTTTAATCCAACTGCTTTAGATGAAGTGTTAAGATTTTCGAGTATAATATGTATGTATATTTCTTTGGCACACCCTAGAGCTTAAAAGGCCTTTTGAATTTTAGCTTGAGATGTGTAGTCAGATTTGTAGAGATACTGAGAAAGATATACCAGGTAAATATAGCATAGCATAGTCGGCCTTATAATGTTCCCACTGCTGGGAAGCAGGCCTCCTCTCTAGGAGAGGGAATGGGCCGTAATCCACCACGCGGGTCCAGTGCGGGTTGGTGGATGTCACATGTCTTCGAATTTTTGGTTCTAGGACATGCCGGTTTCCTCACGATATTTTACCAGGTATCTACATCTAAATTATATAAAGAAATGTTTTTTACATTGTTCATTTATTTAATGTTCATGCAACACAAATTACAAAGGCGGATTTCATGTTTTAAGAGCGTCCAACTAGAGGTGCATTTTCATACAATCGCTCTGAACATGATTATGATTTTACAAATCTTTCTCCAGATATTTTGAATAATTGTGGATATTATCTAGGCTTCTATGCAAATCAAAATATAAATTTTTGTAAAACTAATTCAGTAAAGACCTCTGAAAATCTGCTATTTACGTGAATTTTGGCCGTCCATAATGTAGTCATATATTAAAGATATAAAAAGTACATCCATAGGAGCCTTGCACATTTAATCGAAATTCTGAATGATGACAATTTTTCTCAAAAACTTTTATGGGTTTTAAAAAAACACGTATTTCCTGGAACAAGTTTTGTGAAATATTCGAGTAAATCACGGAATCACGGAATGCTAACTAAGTTTTCAGGCGTTATATCTCGTTTATCGCGTTGTCTCTTCATCAAACATCACGTTGGGTTGCGTTAGATGAAGCAACAAGCTTTTAAACCATACTCGACGTTAACGATAGGCGAGTGGGTGGTGAAGAGTACGATATGGTAGGTGCGTAATAAAGAAAATATGTAAGTGTAAAAAAGTATATAATTTAATAAGTATAAAATACTTTTAGTTATATTATAGGTCCGCTTCTGCTACATGGGATATAAAATGCTGACGAAAAATACGCTTTGATATTAATTGAACTGATGACTTATTTCGTTGGATAACAGAAATTTGTAAAATTCACATTCTATCTGAAATTCTTATATTAATTTTTCAAATTCATTTGAATGAAGTTTACAATTATGTCCTCGTAAAATTGTAAAAACCGTTAGATTATAATCTAACTAGCGAGATTGTAAACTATCGAAAGATTATGAACCATACAATTTAACGCATTATTTTTCAATCGCAATCACAATATATCACGCGTTAAATTGTCAACTGTCCGAAGGCTCACGGCGTCCTCACCTTTCGCATAACGCAGGTTCTCACCGAACGTGGTAAGTTCGGGAAGTTCCTGCACCGGATTTGTACGGAAGTGACGCCCGGGTGTCGTCACTGTGTGGAGCGCCCGGAGAACACCGTGGAGCACACGGTGAAGGTGTGCCCCGCTTGGGCAGAGCCATGCCGTGTCCTCGTGGGGGCGATCGGCGGCAGTGATCTCTCGCGCCTGGCTTTGGTTCAGGCAACGGTCCTTACGTCCTGTCCGCCGCCGAGATTCCGATCCCGATTTCCAGCCACCGTAGACCACCAGACGACGAGCAATGGGTGGCTCGCCGTCCCAATGACTTCTCTCGCTCTCGGTTGAACTGGAAGGCTTGTTAGACTTTAACTAACTAAAATTTACTTCTATATCCCTTCTTTGCCATGCGTTCCAGGTCCACGGGTTTTCCTTTCAGAAACGAACCCATGGAACGACCGGTACTGTGCGTTTTGCATACATCGGATTCCCGCGACCGTCCTCTGGTCATATTCTACCTTGTAAGAAGTTTCTCAATACTGCGTCTTCCGGTAGGCGGCCTCCACTTGAAAAACTTTGAGTCCCATCGATTGTCTGATCTGCAAACAATATGCCCTGCCCATTATTGCCACTTAAGTTTGGAGATTCTTTGGGCTGTGTTTCCTTGTCTTTAATTTTTTTATTTCTAAGTTTAGGGACTTTTATAAGTTTCCTTGTGATACAAATTTAAAAACTATTGTGTACACAACGTATTTCATCAAAAACCAACACAAAATCAATACCGGAACTTCAATGCAAATGCGTTTCCAAAACAACCGGATGTAGGTGTCGCTTGTGAGTGCCAGCGGAACATGTGTCCGGAAGTAATTCTTGACAACTGCCCGCTGAACCAGATCTGCACGGATTTACGGATTTCAGACGCATGCACTCAAGCGACTGAAATTCGGATGCGGATGCAAAATGGTATTTTAGAGTTTTTTACATTGAATGATTAATTTTTTAGGGTTCCGAACCGCAGCCGGTAAAAACGACTAAGACCGGGATGAAGGCAAAGAAGGAACAGGAGTGGGTTTTTAGTCAGTAAAAGTCTGACACTATCTCCCGCTTCGCCCAAGAGCGATTCCATCGACATCCTCGATTTGTCATTAGATGATTTTCCCATCTAAAGTAAAAAAAAAAGCCAGTAAAAACGTAACCCTTATTAGATCACTATGTTATTCGTCTGTCTGTCCAATTTTTTTTTGTTAACAACGCGTAGGAAGAGGTATCAAACTGAAATTCTACATTCTAAGTCAACGTAATTTAAAGGTAAGACTGTATATGCTCTGTTTGTGGCGCATATTTTGACACTTGCAAGAAAATCAAAGCCTTATAGCCTTTGGGGGTCCAGACGCCTCCTGCCGGAAGCTCTACGCGGGGATCGTTCGGTCCATGGCCCTTTATGGCGCGCCGGTGTGGGCGCCGGGGCTGCGGAAGCAGCCGGCGGCCCGGCTAAACGCGTGCCAGAGGGTCATGGCCATACGGACGGTGCGAGGATACCGGACGATTTCCCGCGAAGCGGCGAGCCTCCTTGCTGGCCAGCGACCATGGGATCTGGAGGCAACAGTCCTTGCACTCATGCACGAACGGCGCATGGAGATGCAACGCCGGGGCGAAACTCCGCTGCCGCGACAAGTCGCAGCATGGCGGACAGAGCTCCGGCGAGTTCTCATGGAGAAATGGCGACAGCGACTGTCGCGACCCCGTGCTGGGCACGCCACAACTATGGCGGTAAGTCCCCTCTTTGAGGCGTGGTTGGAAAGACCTCACGGCGTCCTCACATTCCGCATGACGCAGGTCCTCACCGGACACGGTAAGTTCGGGAGGTTCCTGCACCAGATTCGTGCGGAAACGACGCCCGGGTGTCGCCACTGTGTGGCACACCCGGAGGACACGGTAGAGCACACGGTGGAGGTGTGCCCAGCTTGGGCAGAGCAACGCTGTGTCCTCGTGGGGGCAATCGGCGGCGGCGATCTCTCGCGCCGGGCCTTGGTTCAGGCCATGCTCCGGAGCGAGGAGGAGTGGCAGGCGGTCGCCTCCTTCTGCGAAGCAGTAATGCTAGCTAAGGAGGCGGCCGATCGCGTGAGGCAACGGTCCTTACGCTCCAACCGCCGCTGGGATTCCAATCCCGATTTCCGGTCACCGTAGGCGCGGGCTTGCAGACGGCGAGCAATGGGTGGCTCGCCGTCTGACCGTCCGGTAACCGTCCGGACCGAGCCCAAGTCGTCGACGGCACGTATTGTTCCACGCGCGCCTCAAGGAGATGTCAGCAAATCGTAGGGGCCCAGCAGGGTCGAAGCCTACTGGGGCCACGGGTAATGTGAAAGCGGAACCCGGGGCCCTGGGACGAAGACAACGAAGGAACAGGAGTGGGTTTTTAGTCAGTAAGAGTCTGACACTATCTCCCGCTCCGCCCAAGAGCGGGGATGTCATTAGGATGATTTTCCCACCCAATAAAAAAAAAAAAGCCTTATAGCCTATTGATCTTGCGTCATGTTTGGCAAGAAGCCTCATAGGTTAAAATAAAGCTCTTTGTAATTAGTAAAAATCTTCGAGACTTGATTGTCTTCGAACTATTTATTTACATAAGTATTAGTTTATACGGAACCCTCGGTACTCGAGTCCAACTCGCAAGTGACCGATTTTTAGTAGTGGGTTATGAATAGTTGATTTCATTTCGTGTTTTGTTTATTTGATGACATAAGTTTTTTAATCATTTATTTAAAACAATAGGTGATCAGGAAGAGCCAGTCGCACTTCCCGGAATGGTATTTTCTATAAATAAAGGAGTATGCCCAGTACACCATATTATGTCATAATCGTGCTCGAAACTTATCGAGCACAGAAAGAAACGCGACACGAACATACAACTAGCATATCACTCTCATGCGTAACGTAAGTTTTTTTTTTTTTAAATTGATATAAACCAGTGCTTAACTGCGATCCCACCTGATGGTAAGCGGAGATGCAATCATTGATGGTCAGGCGCACTAGTTTATTAAGAGCCTATTCACTCTAGCCTTGAAGACACCTAAATTATAGTTGGACGGGAAGACCGCAGCAGGCAAATTGTTCCAGTCCTTCGATGTACGCAGTATAAACGACGAAGCGAAACGCTTAGTCCGGACCGTTGAAGTTTCAACAACCTAAGGGTGGATACACGCCGTTCGTCGGGTTGTCCGATGGTAGAAAGGAGATGGCGGAATCAAGTCATGCAATTCCGCGCACACTCTCCAAAATGTAACCTGTAAAATACCGATAGGCTGGCTACCCTGCGCCTGTGCTCGAGGCATATACGGTTATAACCGATATACTCATCGTTTGACCACCTGCGTCACTGGTGCCAATGGTTCTATACGCTTCATGCATGACACTTCACGGTGTTTGTGAGGAACAGAAGATTCTGGCTAGGGTATAGTCACAAAATAGATAGGTACTAATCTACATACAAAGCGCGCTCTAGCAACGCACACACAGACACCGCTCACGAACATGACATCTTAGCCCGATTAAAACCAGTTCAAACGCGAGTGTCATCCGTTTGAGACACGCGTCTCTGAACTTTTTTGTGCAATAATGGAGCAACAAAAAAATTAGTTATAACTTTTCAGCGAACGGTTGTTTAAATTCAACATTAATTGGTAAATTATCAGTTTCAGAGAGGTAAGTAGGTATTTGCTTGTATTTTGATGATTTGTTTTACCGTAACGCAGAACAGTTAGTTAGGTAAGTACCTCAAAGGCCACCAGCCCCACGCCGAGAAAGCGAACATGACTTTGTGGCCATGTGATATTTTTACAATTTATCACCGAAGAATCGCCAAATTTAAGTGGCAATGGGCAGGGCACATTGCTCGCAGAACGGATGGTCGTTGGGGCCGAAAGGTTCTGGAGTGGCGACCACGTTCCGGAAGACGTAGCGTTGGAAGGCCTCCTACAAGGTGGACCGATGACCTGGTAACGGTAGCGGGAGTACGATGGATGCGAGACGCACAGGACCGTTCATTGTGGCGGCACTTGGGGGAGGCCTATATCCAGCAGTGGACGTCTTTCGGCTGAAATGATGATGATGATGATGATTTATCACCGCGTTCGGACGGAGCGTTTGCATGAAAAGTGAAGTACATACTTGAGATTAACTTCTGTACCTATCTATTTTGTGGCATAGTCTCATACTGTTAAAAATAAAGAATGTTTATTTTTCTTGACAGGGTCCTAGCAGGGTCATGGTATGATCATGGTATGGGATGGTGTAATGGCCATACTCTTTTATTTAATGAAATGCTGTTCGTTAGTTCTTTAATTGGAAATGGCTAGACCGATTTGCTTTTTTTATGTTCATCACAGACAAAAATCTTCAGGGCGGAAAAGAAACCCAAAAAATGAAAGTGCTTTTATGTAAGGAAATTTTGCATGATCGTATAAAAAGTATCAAAGTATCAGAGGTAAATATTTTCATTTTTAATATACAAATGGTGATAATAAAAATACTAAACTTGAAAGTTATCATAATTTTCTATCGTGTTTCCATTGAAGTCATTGACCGATAAACTCAACAGAAATACATGAAAATTGCTATTATAAAACTGGCAAGATAATAAGGTGAAACAGGAAAAAAAAATAACGTAACGTATGAAGGATTCGAATTTTTCAAATTTGAAAGGCCTCACAATAAAACTTTTACTTTTACTCTTAATTATATGCCAGAGACTTAGATATAGGTTGAAAATCAACCCCTCAGGCGAACCCGGGAAATTATTATTACGTAATTGCGTGTTATTACGTATATCAGCAAAAAAATAAAAAACTTTTTCTGGATTTTTCTAGAAAAAAACAAAGATATGGAAACCAAAGTTTTCGGCTAAAAATATTTATAGGTACAAATGTGTATGCAAAGCGAAAATTATACGTGTTTCAAGGTCATTCATGTTGTACAGATGTATGTACAATCGGCGCTCGAGGGGTATCTATTGTACGCAAATAATGAAGAAAAGGATCATTTCACAATAAGTATTTTAGGAAATTACTTCTAGTTTCAGCGGTTTCTATTTTCACCCATACTGTCGTTTTTGAGCATTTAGTGTGTTATTATTTCGAAGAAAAAGTCGAGGATTAAAAGTATTTTATTATTACTTCATAAACCAGGGACTTACTAAATTCTGATCGGACAATAGTAATTAGTCAATCAATACGTAGCGAAGAAAAAAAATGGGCAAAACTGCGTGGCTAAGATTTTTTCCATCTGGCATCCGGTATAGTCGTGGGCGCTTTCTTGTCGATGAGGCTGTCATCAAATTTTTTACTGGGATGCACGAAATGAGCCTCCCCGATTGACGTACTATCCGACCTTTTGTTCAGTCCAAAGCAACCTGGACAATCGCCATTAATCGTTTGGCCAAATTGTCAGAATTCTTCCTGACAATTTATTATTTATTATGAACAACATAACAAACGCACGTTTTGCCTCAATTCTTAATAATAGTAACAATATTCCACAAATTTTACACAACGCCTTCTAATCCCAAACTAAGCAGAGCTTGTGGTATGAGTGCTTGATAACCATACTTATATATTTCTAAATACATACAAATGTTCATAGATATAGCGCACAGAAAAAAATGATCGTGCTCATCACACAAATATTTATCCCGGGTGGGAATCGAAACCATGACCTCCGGCATAGCAGTCAGGGCTACTGACCACTAGACAAAGAGGCCTGTCAAATAATTGTTAGGAAAATAGTCCATGAGAACAAAAATTCCTGAATAAAATACCTACTATGTGAATCCAGTTTATAAACTCTTTTTTGAACATCAATTTGCAATATACAGATAAACATCAAAGCATATGGCTACTCGAAGTATTATCATGACTATAAAAACGTTATGCGTCATAAAACTTTTTCTGACGCCATATTGGCTCATATTACTACACAATGAAATTGTGTAGCAGAATTTCAAACCCGTACGACGTACCATGGACGTACCAGTAAATGGCAGGACAATCATTAAAAAGGTTAATTATTTTAAGTCAAAGAAAATCCTCTGTTGCAATAAATAAGAAAAGAGAAGTTTGAATTTGCACAAGAATAGACCAACACACTTTTTTTTAAAATAATATAAACTAGTGCTAGACTACGATCCCACCTGATGGTAAGCAGTGATGCAATCTTTGCCAAGCAGCGATATATATGCTGCAATATCACATACTTTTTAACCCGGGAGTATGTTCTTTTGTAACAATTTACTACTTTCAAGCAAAGAAGGCAAAGACGCTGGCATTGGCTAGTATTATACAAAAAAAGAAAGAGAGAAAAAATATTTTTTCGCATGAATTAACAGTAAAATAAATATATATCTCCAAACATTAAAGTTCAAAACCCAAAACAAAAGAATTTCTTCGTAGACTCAACCGACATTATGACCAAAACACAGACTATGTACCTAAGTACATGTCAGAAATTCGTAAGAGTAAGGCAATACTGACTGTTTCCTATCTACCGGCCATCTGTCAGCTTGGCATTAAAAAAGGGACCTTGAATGAAACCAAGCTCTCATATTAATTTGTTACTTCTGATTCAACTTTCGTGTGGCATTGCCATGACTTTCTTTCAAATCTGTGAAGAGATTTACACGTTTATTACAAGAAATAAAAGTAGATACGTTGAACGAATGTATGCGTTCTATTTTCGCTGGTTTATAGCCTAAATAGTATTGTTGAATTGAGAAAGTGTAACTTTTATAAAAGCACTGAAAATAACGTTTCTTTTAGAGAAATAAGCGTCTATCTTGTTCGTCTCCCCTTCCTCTAGATTCGTGAGTAGCTCTTGTTTTATAGATATGTATTTATTGGCGAAGTCAATATTATGGAAGTCATTTCGACAACGAGATGAAATGTTATGTGACGTGCACACTCTTTGACAGAGTCAGGCATGACGTTCGTAGTGTGACCTGCTATAAAAGGTAAAAAAAAAACATAAGGCATTTATTTCAGGCAATCACAAAACGTTCACGTTTAAATGAAAAAAAGTACAATTTTTTTTTTTTTTTGAAAATTACGAACATGTCGACGAAAAATTCCACCATTGGGGGTCCAGAATCATGAACTGGATCCATGGTATTCGTTTGTGCGTCGATATCAAAGACACCGTGTATATTTCAGAAGCTACGAGCCAGTTCGTTTACAAGCCCAATTGTTCAATATAGAACCATCCTCACTTTTATACCGAGACAGGATAATTAGTTAGAGTAATCTGGGCATCAGTGATATTGTTATAATGCATATACTAATGGCTGAATGGCTACATGAGTATGTTAGTAAGACAAAAATAATCTTTTGTAAATAATTCATTCTATATATGTGATGTCACATAAATATAGCATATACGAGAATCACATTGAAACCGAAACTTCAGATGTCTATGGAGATGTAATGATGTATTCTCTTGAAGATTTAATTAATTTAAAATAAAATGATTCACAACAAAGTACATTGAATCAAATGAAATATAAAAATGTTGAATTTAACGAAATTTAAAAAAAAATGTTAAATTGAATTAAATGAAATAAAAAAATATTAAATTGAATTAAAATGAAATAAAAAAATATTAAATTGAATTAAAATGAAATAAAATAATATTGAATTGAATTAAGTGAATTAAGATATATTAAATTTAATTGGAATAAACTATTATGTAGTACAGAATGCTCTGTATTATGTACGATCTTATTCCTGTTATTCTTTTGTTAAGACGTGGACGTTATAGTGGGTTACATGTTTATGCTTCTAGTTTTCAAGATTTCTTGTATTTTCAGTCCAACTACTACGATTATAAAATCAAAAATAGACTAACAAAACAACAAAGTACCGTCATCAGCTAATTCTGCGTAAACCAGGCATGTATATGCAGTCGGTACTAGTGCAGTCAGAACGTCTGAAAGGCAATTACAACACGTAGTAGATTCACCAGAGAACTTCGATAATAGCTCCTGCTAATTGGGAATTGTATAGAGTGCGATAATACCAGTTTTGATATAATAAAATGTGATTGGGTTTTCTGTTTAGAATCTGTCATTAGCAGTTTGAAACTAGGAAAACGATGATAACCTTGGATATCACGCAATATTGTTGATCCAACGCCTGATCTTTCCCCGGTCGTTGGATTGTTGTGCCACCTATTTCCCCGCTGCAGTCTATTTTTCCTGATAGCTACAAAATAAGGGTTTTTAAGTCAAGATTGAATAGATTCCTTCTAGGCAAGCGTGCTGCAAGATTTTTAAGAATCGGAAAAAGTTGTTTTGTAACGTAACTACAAATTTACAGTTTTCAGATTTTTTCATATACTTATGCTATGAGACCTTGCTTCATGCCTGTCAGGATTCTAGAACAACGGGAAGAACCCTATGAACTTTAATTCCCTTGAGAGTGTTAAAATATACGTTTTTTGCAATTGGACCGCAGACCTGAATGTATGGTTTTAATTTCAACTCGATACCTTCACGCATTCCCGAGATAAAGGGTCTTGACAGACAGACAGACAGACGGACGGACAACAAAGTGATCCTGTAAGTGTTCTATTTTTTCCTTTTGAGGTATGGAACCCTAAAAAAGGATACCCACCATGTACCGGAGACGCCATATGATTAAATTATTCAGCTTATTAGACGTCTAATCAATAGGATGCCTAGGCCGATAGTTAATTGAATTAGAATCATTCAACAGTAGATGACTAATCAAGACTCAGGCAAGTGATTCAAAATTTCAGTTTTTTTTCCTTTGCGGCACTAGGTGACTACAACCAAACAGATATAGCATCAAGCACAAGTCGTGAATGTAATTCTTCGTTCTTGTGTCTCAAAGAGATGTCAGCTAACCGTGTAGGCCCAAAAATTTCTGAAAAGAAAACTCGTGGTCCTAAACTGCAAAAAGCCTGAAGGAACATATTTAAGTGCGATTTAGTCAGTAAAAGTCTTACACGTTTCGTTGCTCCATCATAAAGCGGGAGAAGTCATTAGATGATTTCCTACCTCTCAAAAAAAATACCCTAACAGTCATCACCATTTTCCTGCCCTTCGTGCGTCGCGTTATCACTAACTCCCTTTTCTTTCATATCACTCCTCACACAATCCATCCATCTTTTCTTTGGCCTCCCTCTCCATCCATCTACATGTATACTCATAACTCTTTTAGTAACATGCGTTTCATCCATCATCTTCTTTCTCTTGCAGAGATTATCGGTTGCTATAGTAAGCAATGCCTAATACGTACTTATCATGATGTGGAACTCTAATTTATTATGAAATACAGAAAGAAAGAAGAAAAGAAAGAAAGAAAGATTAGAAAAAAATAAAGAAAGAAAGGAAGATTACTAATATAGGCATAGCATAGTTGGCCTTATAATGTTCCCACTGTTGGGACTCAGGCCTCCTCTCTAGGAGAGGGAATTGGCCATAATCCACCACGCGGGCCCAGTGCGTGTTGGTGGATGTCACATGTCTTCGAATTTTTGGTTCTAGGACATTTGAGAGCAGTGGTGATGAAATAAATTACACAAAGTAATGCGCCTAGCTGGGTTTGAACCCGCGACCTACAACTTGTAAGTCGGGGCCGTTACCACTCGGCCACCACTGCATTATTATAGGGATTTCCTTAAATTATAATAGCTAAAGGAGATTGCTAAGTTATTTTGCCGCGCATAGCTAGCAGTTTTTGTTATTTCGTGATTTGCACATAACCAATACCTCAGTTAAGCAAAGCAATTTGAAAGACCCCACTCAACTCAGTCACTATGACGACGGAAACATCGTGAAGTCAATAAAAAAAGGCAATAAATAACGAGTTATTATATAAATGGTATTTGATGATTCGAGGTCGAGTCGAGTTGGAGGTCATGACTAGAACCATAGGGATTGAACACAAGTTGAGCTTGGTCTTGGTCTGCGACCAGCTTTTTTTTGAGGTAGGTATCATTCATCGACTTCTCCCACTCGAATGGAACAAGAGAGCGGTTACACTTTTTCTGACTAAAACCCACCAATATCCTTCAGTTGCTTTAACAGTTCTAGGGCCACCGTCACTCTTTCAAACGTTCCCGCAGGAGGAGCCCTAGCAGGCAGATGCCAGCATGATGATGATGCAGATAAGATTCTCTGCTGGACCTCTTCAGCTTTGCTGACATCTTCTTACTTGAAGACTGCGCTTCGACTCGGGCCTGGTGCTTACCGGATAGGCGGACAACGAGCTACCAATTGCTCATTGTCTGCAAACCCGCGCCTACGGTGGCGGTGGCCAGAAATCGCCCTGTGACTCCTGAATTATTCATATTGCTGCAGGAAACTGCCGGATTATTCCATAGAGTCACCGTGGCCCTGAAACGAAAAGGCAACTGAAGAAAAACGGTGGGTTTTAGTCAGGAAAAGTTTGACACTCTCTCCCGTGGGACTCCACTCAGAGTGAGAGAAGTTACAAGTTCATAAAAAAATTATTTGAGGATAATTACGCCTCTCATAAACAACATTATTTTTAGTATATACGAAACCCGAAACACGTGTCTAGTATTTTTATGTAAAAAAACTATGTACAAAATTTGATAACTGTTTCAAGAAAAATCACAAAGTTATAAGTTGGTAGGAGGTTAAGCAGTAAAGTTATATTACCTGGTAGTCCGCACAAATACATAGTCACCGGGCCATCCGGACGACTGAGGGGTTGTTCTGCTCCCGCACCCAGCTGTGTGCTGGTGCCTTATGCCCGCTACGACCTGTATTGTACTTAGTGTTGATAGTGTCCAACTTGTGCCCTTTTTTAAATATTTTTGGGAAAAAATATAACATGGTGTAAAAATTATTGGAGTCGATTCAGTTACTGATTCTGAACAAAATGTATTCAGGTTTCGCATATACTAAAATATTGTTGTATATAATCTTAAGAGTAGTTTTGAATAATAATTATTCTATTGGGAAGATATGCGTCATATCAGGGTAAAATTGCAGAAAGCTCAGCATAAAACTGCTGCCCCATTCATAATGCAACGAGTCCACAGCGCAAGTTTTCAGCATGGGTCGTTGATGGTTCGGAGGGTGATTTATCATCTCCATATCATACCGCCAACGTGTTCCTCTCTCCATCGGGCACCTAAAGCATCGAGTTGTATATAATTTTTCAACAAGTTCTAACTAATTAGAAGTCTGCAGCCCGTGGCTCGGGCCAATTATTTTTAGTTTAAACCTCTGAAGGCGAGATGCCGATAACTTGGAAGATTCTCCACTATTTTTTATCTCATTCCACTGAGATACGTTCTTTCTTAAATTAGTTTTAGCTCTTCGAGAAATTTTATATTTAAAGAAGTGGAATGGAATGGCAGACGCTTGATTTTATTTATAATGTAGTGTGTTGGGATATCGTAGGGGCCCAGTAGGGTCGAAGCTTACTGAGGCCATAGGTTGTGCAAAAGAGAACCTCGGGGTCCTGGAACGAAGGCAAAGAAGCAACAGGATTGGGTTCTAGTCAGTCAAATATGAATAATTGGATGGCAGCTGCCCGCCAGACATAACACCCGTCTGGCCGGAGGATCCTCTCTTTTCAACGGAGGTTTGCGGGACTTTACACTCTGTTCCTCATACCTCCAAACTGGTGACCCCGACGTGACCCTGTGCTGCGTTGAGTCGTGCGAGTGAACTTGCCTACTCGCTACAATTCCCTACCTAAAAAAAGTGTGTTAGGATTATTATCCTACCATACTAACATCATAATATACTTATTATGATGGTAGTATGGTTATGTGTGGTTTCCTTTTACATAGTTATATTAGGAAACCTAACCCGAGTGGAGGCGCGCTATGAGCATTGTGTTTACACAAAAACATACTGTAGTACCTAGATTTTTTAAGTTACAGACCTGGCAATACCAATTTTCTCAGGAAGGTACTGAGAAATTTGATATTGCCAGGTCTAAGTATAAATCCCTTTTTTCCTAATTCAACTCACGCGTTACTTAATGGCTCTGAGACTGCGTAATGAATGGTTACTGCAGATTGTTTTCATATATCTATCGATAAACTTTTTTTTAATTATTATATTTTATTTTGTACTAAAATATATTTGTCAAATGATTATTAAATATTTTTCTTATAATTTTTAGTTTAAAATTACCTATAATTATGTAAAATAAACGACCAGTGCGATTATTCTATATCTATAAAAGGAGAAACTGACTGACTGACATATTAACGCAAACCCGAAACTACTGGGACTAGGAGGTAAAATTTTGCATAAGGTATCTTTTTATGACGTACGTTAGTACTAAGATATTTATAGAGAGGATTTTCCAAAATTCACCCCTTAAGGCGATGAAACACGGGCTAAGGTTTTAGTGAAACCTACTTTTATGCGGGCGAAGCCTACATACAAAACGCTCTAAAAAGCGTGTTTTGAAAATTACTCGGCTTTAAGTTTGTTACATCTAGGTATGGTAATAGATGAGAGCTAAACTTCTTAAGATGTAGTGGTAGAAATAATCTTTTTAATGTAATGTTAGCCACAGTTTTTTTTTTAATTCTACTCGTTAATCTTTATTATATTCTAAAATGGAATCTATCAATACATAAAACACTTAACATATATACACTAACTTATATATACACTTAAATAAAAATCTAAAAGCTAAAATATGGCGTCAAAAAACTCCTCCGCATCGCTGTCGACTGGAAGTAATAATAATAATAATAATAATAATTTATTTCCAAAACTTCAAAATACATTACATCAATGTGGTTTCAACCCCTGAACTAGGACAACCTGTATGACAGGGGTTGAGGTACCCAAAGAAGTGCCCAAAAGGCTGGCGGCATTGCCACGTTGTATGGCAATGCTTAATCTCTGACCGAGGTAAAAGCCAGCCCTTGGGTCACGCGAAGTGTCTACTAAGCGTTTGGATAGTTCTTTGAACAGCTTATGAGCACTCGGACCCCACGGCCCAAGAGTTTCAACCCCAAACGGCTCAAAAATATAACTGCCGACGAGGTTGTTATATTTCCGCCGCTTGAGGTTCTCCGCAGCAGCAGCGGCAGCACCAGCACAGCACGAAGAGCTAGGAAGATGGGATGGCGCAAGAGTGTCGACACAGGTAGCGTCCCACACTAAAGGCCAACCCATCTTCCATGGAAATAAAGACATACCGTCCGGTCTCTTACCGTCGTCGCGTGCCAGGCCATGAGGTTCCAAAACAGCCGGAACGCCGACGGTGACAAGGGCTCGTCGGATGATGTCATTAATATTCGCGTGCCGTGCTATCCGTCCCGCGCTTCGACTGCATGACAGGCCGTGGTGACCAAGGCTGTTGACAACTTCGCCACAGTGGCAGCGATGAGGAGAACAGCAAGGAGCGCCTAGGCGTAGGGCAACAGTTGGGCGGAAAGTAGTATCGTCGAACAAGGTGCCAATATTCAACGACGGCAGTGCGTGAAGCCAAAGACCTGACTTCCAATTTCCCACAGCCAGGAGGCGTGCACGCTCTGCAGTAGTAGCAGAAGTAAGGATTAGGTTTTTCTGGACTAAAAAAAAAAATAAAAAAAAAAAAGCCACAGTTTTATAGTTTATTTTATTGTGGAAAAGACTTCGTATTGAATTATTAAGTTTTAAGTAGGCAAATTGCTTGCGAGCACTCGTCCGTGCGACATGCTGTTTTTTTTTTTCACGATATGGGCCCTTACCGTTTGTACATAGTTTCATGACTTTTGTGGTGATGAAATAAAGTACACAAATACAAGTTTGGACCCAAGAACTTTTTTTTTCAGTGGGAAAATCATCCAATAACATCCCCCGTTCTTGGGTGGAGTGTGAGATAGTGTCAGACTTTTACTGACTAGAAACCCACACCTGTTCCTTCTTTGCCTTCGTTGTAGGGTCCCGAGGTTCTCTTTCGCCTCTTTGGGTCCCTACGGTTTTGTTGACATTTCCTTGAGGCGCACGTGGAACGCTACGCGCCGTCGACAACTTGGGCTCGGTCCGGACGGTTACCGGATGGTCGGATGGCGAGCTACCTATTGTTCGCCGTCCGCGAGCCATAGGTGGCCTACGGAGGCTGGAAATCGGGATCGGGATCCCGACGGCGGAGCGTGAGGGCCGTTCTTTCACGCACGCGGCCGCCTCCTTTACTAACATTACTGCTTCGCAGAAGGAGGCGAACGCCTGCCACTCCTTCTAGCTCCGGACCATGGTCTGTACCAAGGCCTGGCGCAAGAGATCACTGCCGCCGATCGCCCCCATGAGGACACAGCGGTGTTCTGCCCAGGCAGGGCACACCTCTACCGTTTACTTCACCGTGTTCTCCAGACGGTCCACACAATGGTGGCATCCAGGCATTTCTTACACACGAATCCGGTGCAGGAACCAACCGAACTTACCATGTCCGGTAAGAACTTGCGTCATGCGAAAGGTAAGGATGCCATAGTCCTTCCAGCCACTCCTCAAAGAGAGGACTTGCCCCCATAATTGTGGCGTTCCCAGCACTGAGTTGCGACAGTCGCTGTGGCCATTCCACAATGATGATCCCGCTGGATCCAAGATCTACAAGACAAGTCGAGGCCGTCATGCGTCACCATTACGAAGTAAGTAAACATAAAAAACATTTTATTAAAAAAAAAACATTTATTGACAACTCTTAAACCCTAAGTTATGAGTAACAATAAGTCATAGGCTAAATTAATTTAAAAGGCCCCGAAAACACAATTAAACCACTAAGGTTCTGTTTAAAGCTGAAAATTACAGACAAGTTATAACTAATCATAACAAACCAAGGGCTATAAAACTTTCAACCAATTCATTGACCCTTTTTTTAACAAGAGCCAAAGTATCTGCATGTACATCAGCTAATACTGCTGAGACATCTTCAGGATTTGGGCTTGCGAAGGCTGCTTGTAACTTGACAGCTTCTTCCGGATTTAGATTAAGCACACCTGAATTGATGACAGCGCAACCAAATGCAATTTTACCGTACCTTTTCACATCAGCGTCTAATTGATATTTTGGGTAAACGTAGTTGGCTTTGACACCGTAGTTGGACAAAGATTTATCAAGCTCAGCGTGGTAGTAATCTAACCAGTCGTAGAAGCTTTTCACTCTTGTTTCGTGGTCGGTGCAGTTGAAGACCAAAAAAAGGATATCGTTGGCTGGACTAGAGTTCTTGCAGACTTGATAATCGATTAAGATTGACTGCTTCAAGCTCTCACCCTGGAAATACAAAATTAACATGTTATCATATTAAGAAAGTTAACGATAACAGGGACTTTGCCATTACTTTTGTGCTACTCTAGTTTGATATGAATTCTATTTTGTGCAAAACGTGTAGTATATAACCTGATCTACTTATGAATAAAATATATGTACCGATGCGATTGCATCTGCAGTATTTAAAGCTACGTCTTTTCTATCAGTCAGTCGTAGATCTATTTCGATATACAAGTGAATAGACGACCCTTGTATGAACAAATATATTTTAAATCTACCTACTGATTCATTTATATACAGCTTGCCATATATATTTTGTTACCATGTTTGTATTATCATAATATTAATCTGTGATAGTTGCCTAATCCGCAATTATAGGTATGTATTATATTATTTAAAAGTACAACGGTGCAAACGTGAGCACGCGGCTGATAGTAAGGATTCAACATTATACAATGAATCATATCGTTGAAATTGTGTTATAAAGTTATTACTATTCACCACGATAGTAATCTAAATATGGAAACCTTCAAACAAAAATAAAAAAAAATCATAAATTTGATGGTCCATTGTGGCGACACTCTGGAGCCTCCCCAAGTATCGCTACATGTCCAATAGTGGACGTCTTTCGGCTGAAATGATTATGATGACGATCACTGAAGTAATCAATATTTTTAGATTTTATTGACCAAAATACTGCAGTGCTCCAAAACGGCTTAAAAAAAAAAATTCAAATTCATAACAACAAGGTGTGACTAAAAATTTCTCCACGGCAAATGAGTTTCTCAAGTAGGAACGTAATTATTAATTGACTATGAAATTATTCTAGTGCAAGTCTCTAATAGAAATGGCATTAAATCTAGATTTTGATTGATTAGGTAGGTCTAAATAATTAACTAATAGTTAGTCACAAGAAAAAGCTTTCTGGGAAACCGATAAGTAACAATATTTTAATAGAAATTTAAAAAATAAAATACAAGACACTTGCCTCAAACTTGAACATAATATTGTTGGTCCAGCAATCGCCATGTTCAATCACTGCATATCGGCTACCATTTTCAAATTTCGTCATTTTAGCAGCTCGTGTAGCAAGGTCACTGACTTTATGTCTCTTTACATTCTGATACTCTACGTCATCGAGCATGTTAACAGCTGCAGTCTCAATTTGCTTAAAATGATTTGCTAATGCACCCCACATATCACCTAAATTTTCCTTGTAATAATTATATGTATCGGGTTCCTTATTCTTCAACACGTAAGAAAGTGAGTGGTATATAGCTAAATTTCTTAATACACTTTTCATGCACTCTTCCGGCACGGGTTTTAGTCTGTCCAGCATTTCGAAACCTGATATTTTCAAATCTTCTATCAGGATAACTTCATTAGGTGCTTCAATACTCGCTCCGTAACATTTTGGATATTTTAATAAGTCTTCTTCTGATATCTCGGCTTGCTTCTGTAATGATAACAACTTCGGTAGGACCTCTTTATACATCAAATGCTCATTACTAAACATAAGAGGAGTGTTAAGAGTCTTCCGAAGTATTTCGTGGACTGGTGCTATTTTGGCGATCATTGTTAAGTTTCCATTTTCTCCTTCTATAACAATTCTCTTTACGCTTGCTGCATAATTGTCACCTGCTGCTCCAACAGCCTCAAATGTTACTTTGCTGTCTTTGAACCCTTCTTGTTCGATCACATTTTTGATGAATTCCAACTGACCTGCAGTTATATTGTTAATTTCACCTTCAAACTTGTGATGCTCCATGGTGGATTAATGAGGCAAAATAGAAGAGTTTTGGTATTACTTCAGTATATTATCTATATAGGTACGTGTTTATCTGTTCGATAAGACTTGATGTTAGATTGTCTAATTTTTATATGATTAAAAAATACGTATTTAATGTGACCATAGCAACACATTGATCACTTAGATATGTACGGTTTGTATTGGTTTTAAATTTATTATTATATAAATATTTTGTTTTTAAACTGTGTTATCTCACTACGGGGCAACATTCTTTCTATTTTATTTTCATTCTTCTCAAATAAGTGCGAAACAGTCTTGTCTGTAGCTGTTAATATTGTTCCGCCATCTTAGCCTGTCTATCGCCATGTCGAAGATAATATGCCGCCTAAATAAAATCAAGAAAAAAATATTACACTCAAAATAACGCCTGGTAAAAAAGTAAGTACCTAATCTTTGTGGCTATAGTTGCTCATAAAACCGGACGTTATATCGAGTCTTTAATAATAAGACCGAAATGAAAACCAAACTCGAAAATACAAAAAGCCAAACCTTTTTTATTTTTAAATAATTTATTTTATATTTTTAACATTTAAATATTTTTCTTATAATTTTTAAAAGTTAAAAAAGTTTAAAATTACCTATTATTATGTAAAATGGATGACCAGCGCGATTTTTCTATATCTATAAAAGGAGAAACTGACTGACTGACATATCAACGCACACCCGAAACTACTGGGACTAGGAGCGTAAAATTTTGCATGAGGTATCTTTTTATGACGTAGGTTAGTACTAAGACAGGATTTTTCAAAATTCACCCCTTAAGGCGATGAAACAGGGGCTAAAGTTTTAGTGAAACATATTTTTATGCGGGTGAAGCCTACATACAAAACACTCTAAAAAGCGTGTTTTGAAAATTACTCAGCATTAAGTTTGTTACATCTAGTTATGGCAATATATGAGAGCCAAACTTCTTAAGATGTAGTGTTAGAAATAATCTCTTTAATGTAATGTTAGCCACAGTTTTATAGTTTATTTTATTGTGGAAAAGACTGCGTATTGAATTATTTAGTTTTAAGTAAGCAAATTGCTTGCGAGCACTTATCCGTGCGACATGGCGTTTTGTTTCACGATATCGGCAATTACCGTTTGTACATAGTTTCATGACTTTTGTGGTGATCAAATAAAATACACAAATACAAGTTTGGACCCTTGACCTTTTTTTTTTCGGCGGGAAAATCATACAATAACATCCCCCGTTCTTGGGTGGAGCGTGAGATAGTGTCAGACTTTTACTGACTAAAAACCCACACCTGTTCCTTCTTTGCCTTCGTTCTAGGGTCCCGGGGTCCTCTTTCACATCACTCATGGCCCAAGTAGGCTGCGACCCTGCTGGGCCCCTACGGTTTTGTCAAGACCTTTTGTTTTCGGTGGGAAAATCACCCAATGACATCCCCCGCTCTTGGGCGGAGCGTGAGATAGTGTCAGACTTTTACTAACTAAAAACCTCACCTGTTTTTTCTTTGCCTTCGTTGCAGGGTCCCGGGGTCCTCTTTCGCATCACCCATGGCCCAAGTAGGCTTCGACCCTGCTGGGCCCCTACGGTTTTGTTGACATATCCTTGAGGCGCGCGTGGAACACTACGTGCCGTAGACAACTTGGGCTCGGTCTGGCTGGTTACCGGATGGTCGGATGGCGAGCTACCCATTGCTCGCCGTCCGCAAGCCAGCGCCTACGGAGGTTGGAAATCGGGATCGGGATCCTGGCGGCTGGGGCTTGAGGGCCGTTCTTTCGTGCGTGCGGCCGCCTCCGTTACTAGCATTACTGCTTCGCAGAAGTAGGCGACCGCCTGCCACTCCTCCTCGCCCCGGACCATGGCCCATACCAAGGCCTGGCGCGAGAGATCACTGCCACCGATCGCCCCCACGAGGACACAGTGGTGCTCTGCCTAAGCTGGGCACACCTCTACTGTATGCTGTATATGTATGTACCTCCAGGCGGTCCACGCAATGGTGGCAACCCAGGCATTTCTTCCGCACGAATCCGGTGCAGGAACCTAGTGAACTTACAATGTCCGGTGCGGACCTGCTTTATGCGGAAGGTAAGGATGCCATAATCTTTTCAGCCACTCCTCAAAGAGGGGACTTGACTCCATATTTGTGGCGTGCCCAACACTGGGTTGCGACAATCGCTGTCGCCATTCCACAATGAGATCCCGCTGGATCCAGGACACATCTACTCGTACAACACAATTCGAGGCCGTCGTGCGTCACCATTACGAAGTAAGTAAACATAAAAAACATTTTATTAAAAAAAAAAACTTTTATTGACAACTCTTAAACCCTAAGTTATAAGTAACAATAAGTGAGGGGCTAAATTAATTTATAAGGCCCCGAAACTACAATTAAACCACTAAGGTTCTGTTTAAAGCGGAAAAATTACAGACAAGTTATAACTAATCATAACAAACCAAAGGTTATAAAACTTTCAACCAATTCAGTGACCCTTTTTTTAACAATAGCCAAGGTATCTGCATTCACATCAGCTAATACTGCTAAGACATCTTCAGGATTTGGGCTTGCGAAGGCTGCTTGTAACTTGACAGCTTCTTCCGGATTTAGATTAAGCACACCCGAAGTGATGACAGCACAACCAAATGCAAGTCTACCGTACCTTTTCACATCAGCGTCTAATTGATCTTTTGGGTAAACGTAGTTGGCTTTGACACCGTAGTTGGACAAGGATTTGTCAAGTTCAGAGTGGTAGTAATCTAACCAATCGTAGAAGCTTTTCACTCTAGTTGCGTGGTCGGTGCAGTTGAAGATCAAGTAAAGGATATCGTTTGCTGGACTGGAGTTCTTGCAGACTTGATAATCGATTAAGATTGACTGCTTCAAGCTCTCGCCCTGGAAATACAAAATTGACATGTTATTAAATTAAATTAACCTGAGTGAATTTGTATTATATGTACATAGCTAGGTTTAGTCTAATAGTATTTTTAGTTAATATTTAAGTTCCCACTATGACTATACAAATAAATTGTCAGAGTTAATAAACTTACACGTTATTATATTAAGAAAGTTTACGATAACAGGGACTTTAGTTGTATTGCCATTGTGCTACTCTAGTTTGATATGAGTTCTATTTTGTGCACAACGTGTAGTATTGGTACACTGAAAGCCGTAGTATCTACACCTAAACGACATATGAAGAACATATATCTACCGGGGCGGTTGCACCTGCAGTATTTAAAGCTATGTCTTTTCTATCAGTCAGTCGTAGATGTCTTTTGATATGCAAGTGAATAGGGGACTCTTGTATAAACATATTTAAAATCTACTTAGTGATTAATTTATACATAGCCTGCCATATATATTTTGTTGCCATGTTTGCATTATCATAATATTAATCTGTGATAGTGGCGTAATCCGTAATGATAGGTATGTATTGTATTATTTGAAAGTACAACATAAACTTATCTAATCGGTGCATACGTGGGCACGCAGCTCATAGTAAGGATTTAACATTATGCAATGATTCATATCGTTGAAAATGTGTTATAAAATTATTGTAACTCATTACTTATTCATTTAATTATAACAATAATATTACACAACTTTCACCCAATGCCACCTAGACCCAAACTAAGCAGATATTTATTTATATGCACTTTATTAAACACCACGATAGTAAGCTACATAATGAAAACCATCAAACAAAAACAAAAAAAATTATACAATTGATGGTCTTATCGTATTCCACGATTTCTTCCAAGAAACCTGGAGAGGAAAGAAATTGCCTGGACACAAATATTTGTACTACAAATATAATACAAATATTTACTATTCATATTTTATTAAATATTGTAGTATACTGAAGTAATAAATAGTAAGATATAGTACGAAAAATCGCCAAATTTAAGTGGCAATGGGTAGGGCACATTGCTCGCAGAACAGATGGCCGTTGGGGCCGAAAGGTTGGACGCAGCGTTGAAATACCTCCTACAAGGTGGACCGATGACCTGGTAAGGGTAGCGGGAATCCGATGGATGCGAGATGCACAAGACTATTCATCACACTTGTTGAAGCCTATGTCCAACAGTGGACGTCTTTCGGCTGAAATTATGATGATGACGATGACTGAAGTAATCAATATTTTTAAATTTTATTGACCGAAATTCTGCAGTGCTCCAAAATAGTTTAAACAAAAAATTCTAATCCATAACCAAAAACTAGACGTGGCTAAAAATTTCTCCGCGGCAAATAAGTTTCGCAAGTAGCAACGTAATTATTAACTGACTATGTAATTATTCTAGTACAAATTGCTTCTTTAATAGGAATAACATTAAATCTATATTTCGATTGTTTAAGTAGGTCTTAATGATTAACTAATAGTTAGTCACAAGAAAAAGCTTTTGGGGAATCCGATATGCTACTAATTTTTTATAGAAATTTAAAAAACAAAATACAAGCCACTTGCCTCAAACTTGAACATAATATTGTTGGTCCAGCAATCGCCATGTTGAATCACTGCATATCGGCTACCATTTTCAAATTTCGTCATTTTAGCAGCTCGTGTAGGAAGATCACTGACTTTATGTCTCATTACATTCTGATGCTCTACGTCATCGAGCAAGTTAACAGCCGCAGTCTCCATTTGCTTGAAATAAGTAAGCTCTTCAGGACTTTTATCTGCTAACGTACCCCACATATCGCCCAAATTTTCCTTGTAATAATTATATGTATCGGGTTCCTTGTTCTTCAACACGTAAGAAAGTGAGTGGTATACAGCTAAATTTCTTAATACACTTTTCATGCACTCTTCCGGAAGGAGTTTTAGTCTGTCCAGCATTTCAAATCCTGATATTTTCAAATCTTCTATCAGGATAACTTCATTGGGTGCTTCAATACTCGCTCCGTAACATTTTGGGAATTTTAATAAGTCTTCTTCTGGTATCTCGGCTTGCTTCTGTAATGATAACAACTTCGGTAGGACCTCTTTATACATCAAATACTCATTATTGAACATAAGAGGAGTGTTAAGAGTCTTCCGAACTATTTCGTGGACTGGTGCTATTTTGGCGATCATTGTTAAGTTTCCGTTTTCTCCTTCTATAACAATTCTCTTTACGCTTGCTGCATAATTGTCACCTGCTGCTCCAACAGCCTCAAATGTTACTTTGCTGTCTTTGAATCCTTCTTGTTCGATCACATTTTTGATGAATTCCAACTGACCTGCAGTTATATTGTTAATTTCACCTTCAAACTTGTGATGTTCCATGGTGGTTTAATGAGGCAAAATAGAAGCGTTTTGGTATTACTTCAGTATATTATATAGGTGCGTGTTTATCTATTCGATAAGACTTGACGTTTGATTGTGTAATTTTTATATGATTAAAAAATACGTATTTAATGTGACCATAACAACACGTTGATCACTGAGATATGTACGGTTTGTAATGGTTTTAAATTTATTATTATATAAATATTTTGTTTTTAAAATGTGTTATCTGACTACGGGGCAACATTTTTTCAATTTTATTTTCATTCTTTTCAAATAATTGCGGAACAGTCTTGTCTGTAGCTGTTAATATTGTTCCGCCATCTTAGCCCGTCCACCGCCAAGTCGAAGATCATATACCGCCTAAATAGCATCAAGAAAAAAATATTACCATCTAAATAACGACTAGTAAAAAAGTAAGTGCTTTTCTAATCTTTGTGGCTATAGTTGTTAAGAAAACCGGACGTTATATCGAGTCTTTAAAAATAAAACCGATAAGAAAACCAAACTCGATAATACAAAAAGAAAAACATTTTTTATTTTTAAATAATTTATTTTATATTTTTAACATACATTTTAAACGATCAGATCACCGTATTCGTCTATGGCTTTTTGACCAATATCGTCTAGTACTGGTGTATTCTTTTGTGATGTACCTGAAAGTCCTGAAACCAGTCTGTAAGTTATTATCAAATTATTGATTGATTCTGCATCAACACACTATAGCTTCTGCTTAATGCCATGGGTAAATGCTTTACTGTATGAATATTTTTTATGAAATCTTGACAAATGGTAGCAAGATACATGCTCCTGAATCCAGTTGAACTATAGTTTTCTGGATCCCACGTATGAAACATGAATGAAATACTTGTAAATTATCAAAAACTAAAAATAAAAACTGTAAATATTGTACGTACTTGCTAAAAACTTATGTGACTTGAAGCAGGCCATTCTCGTACAGGATTCTGTGCCATCCGCACTGCATACACATTTGTTGCAGCTTATGAAGTACGTTGTGAAGGGCTCGCATTTTGAAGTATCACCTGTAATATAATATCACCTGAAACATATATATTTGATGGCTAATTTCATGGCTTATTTTTTTTATTATATAAACTAGTGCATGTCTGCTATCCCACCTGATGGTAAGTATTGAAGGAATCGTTGATAGTGAAGTGCACTAGTTTATTAAGAGCCTATTTATTATAGCCTTGTAGACACCTAAATTATAATCGGATGGGAAGACCGCAGCAGGCAAATTGTTCCAGTCCATCGATGCACGCGGTATAAACTGGGGTTATGACCTTAAATCCACCTTGTTTTCTGATCATTAATGTTCCTTATGTTGTCTTTCGCTGTTCAAGACCACAGTGACTCTTGATAACAATATGGAATTGTGGCTTTAACTATATCAAATTTTGATTTTCTGAATATATCGTATCGTACTCCTAGTCCCCTGCCATTTAAACTGACATCATATTTTTTTCTTTTGAGTGAGGTCCGTTGTTAGACTTAAAACTTAACAGTCCAGACAATATGTCAATGAGAGCCAACCGAAAGGACTCAGTCTTCGAGGGTAATTACAGTTTATAGTAGTTACATTTATTTATTTATGTATATCATCATCGTTTTAGCTGAAAGAATGCTGGACATAGACCTCCCCCAAGTGTCGCCATAACGACCGGTCCTGAGCGTCTCGCATTCATCGGATTCTCGCAACTCTCGTGTACATGATGCGTGGCAGACCGTGGCGGACCTGCCACAAATAGCCGAATAGTTCTCGGTTAGTCGGAACTGTCTGTGTACCAGTGTACCAGTGAATCGAGGTGGTGCTGTCCCAGTGAGTCAGGATAATGCCTCAGTAAGTTAGAGTGATGATGGCCCAGTAAATTGGAATGATTTCCCAGTGAATCGGGGTGATGATGTCCCACTGAGTCGGAAAGATGATGTCCCAATGAGTCGGGATGATGTTGTAGGCTGCAGTGGGTCGGAGCAGTACTGCTGGCTCCAGTAGGTCAGAGCGGTGCTGTGCAACGTAGAGACTGCTGGCGTCGAGCAGGAGAGGTTCTTCATGGCTTTTCTTGTTACTGGCCGAAGGTGCAGTGTGCCAAGGTCGCCAATGAGGCTGAGGGTGATAACCAGGTATAACAGAGTAAGCTGCTGCTGGTACGAATAACATTTTAAAGCCATTGGTGCTGACTGTATAGCTCGCTGCTCGAAAGCTTGAGGAAGTGATGATGACGTGATGATGTAATAGCTGCACGAAAGCTGCACTGACGTTCACAGTCAAGGATCACCAGTTTAGAGATATGCGGAACAAGGTGTAAAGTCCCATATACCTCCATTGTAAAGGAAGGATACTTCGACCAGACGAATTATACAAAAATGAAATCTTCACAAATCTATATACATATAAAGCGAAATACCACTCACTGATTAATCGCGAAATCTCAGAAACTATAACACCTACAAACTTAAAATTTGGCAGATAGGTTCCTTATAGGGTGTAGACATCCACTAAGAATGTATTTTCAAAAACTCACCCCCTAAAAGAATGAAACGAGGGTCCAAAATTTGTATAAAGAAACCGACTTTTACGCGAGCGAAACTGCTGGCAGAAGCTAGTCTTTCATATATCTAGAACGATATGACCCTAACCAAACTCAAAACAAAACTGTAACAAATATAAAATACGCTATGTTTTTCATGAAGTACATAAAAGCCACTAAAACGTGTGAGTAAACCTTGGCACATATGCAATCAAAGGTTATGATAAACCATAAAACTTGCACCCAACTCTACTAGTTGCAAAGATTATGGAAACAATGAGCATACGGTATTCTTAACCACTAGAAAGTGACTATTGGAACCATGGACTATTGGACCAATTTGGAACCGTGCACTAGCTTCTGACGTTTTATAAGCGCCCATGTAGGCCTGTGTGAAATAAAAAATCCTTTGACTTTGAATTGTACTGGGTTTTCCATATTATGTTTTCACTTGTTTTTTTTTTGACTAGGAAACTAATCCTATTTCTTTTCCAACACAATTATTCAAAAATCCGACCCTATACTTTTATTCATATTTTACTGTTTTTCACACTAGTGCGGAAAACAGCAAAGTGAAGGTGCTGGTTTTAACTTTCTAGTAGTAATAGTCTAAGCTAAGCCGTGGACGGACGGACATGGTGAAACTATAAGGGTTCTTTGTAAGGACCCTAAAAAGAAGAATAAAGTTCATGGTTTTTTGTTTGTAGGGAAGACACTAACACCTGCAACACAGTTTCTACTAGCGCAGGCGTTAGGGAATCCTATAATTCATTGTAAATTATGCGAATAAAGAATTATTATAATGTTTATTCATTACTTTAAACATATAAATTATATTTTTAAATATAAAAAAAAAAAACATTTAAAAATATAAAAAATAGTGTGCCACCGGTATCGGGAACAGGGTCCAAGCTACCGGCGGTCAGGGCTCCAGAGAAAGGAACCTCCTAACAATACGAGTCATGTCCAGGACTATTATTATTATTTATATCAAAAATTTCAATCACAATTGGAGATATTACAGACAAGAATATTTATTATTTATTTATTTATCCATTGCTTGCTATACTTACAGTATGCACCAAAGCGTATAGCAAGCCAACAAACCAACAATCTATGAACTAAAAAATTTTATACAAACATTTATCATTTCTTTACTGCTATAAAAAAATGTCAAATTTAGGTAAATTCAAAGTCAAAGACACAGAAGCTAGTGCACGGTTCCAAATTGGTCGTTTCCTATGAAGAAGAACCGGAAAGAAACTCCATGGTTACTCTTTTAAAAAAGAATTTGTTGATACAATATTTCCATATTACAGCTTATGTAGACATTATGTAAGGACAGTGTAGACTGGTCAATATTGTACTATAAAGTACAATAAAAATAATCATAATAAAAAGGAACCTAAGAATTCGCGGAGTCTACAGTGTTCTCACATTCACATTATAAAAAAGAGGCTATATAAATAAAAGCAAGTAAAATAAATAATTACAATTATTAATAAACGATAGGTTAACAAAAAAAATTTAAAAAAAAATAGGTAGGTAGGTATTTAGGTAATTTAGGTAATATAATCTACCCAAGGACTGAATTTTCAGCAAAATATCTCATATTTCTATAATTCTCTTGAGAATAGTGCACTCGGTTACCCTAATTTAGACTAAATTAGGTACTAACAAGTGAGTTCACAGATCACATCCCTGGCTCAAGGAAACTACTCACAGTTATTTGAACCATTTTATTAAGAGTGGTTTGCTGAAAATGGGGTTAACCTCTATTAGACTCCAAGGTGATATATTATTCTGTTGTGAAAATGCAGGGTCAAATTTAAAGAGCTACCTACTAAAAAACTAAAAACGTGGCAAGTATCATTACCTACCTAAAAACAAAACCAAAGTTATCTAATCATAATTTCAAGAGATAGTGTGACGTCTTGAAATAATAAAGCAAAGGGTAGTACAACATGGTGCGGAAAAATGGCCTAAATAGGCTGAACAAAAAACTTTTTACAAAAAAAAGATAACCGACTTCACTAAAAAACACACTAAAAGAATCAAAATAACTTTTATTTCGGACGTCGGTGTTTCTCGGTATTATTTGTATCTTATTTAACACCGACTTCCGAAATTAAAGTTACTTTGATCCTTTTAGTGTGTTTTTTAGTGAAGTCGGTTATCTTTTTTTTGTAAAAAGTTTTTTATTTCACACTTTTTAGTTGGGATACACTTATAAACTGAGTGCTTATTTCTCATGAAAATTCCAATTAACCCAGACACTACTAGGTTAAATTGTTTTATTATGAAGTTCCTGTGTCTACCTTCCACCTTCCGGCTCCATCATCAGATCAGTTCGATAGTACCTTATAGCCAAAGTGCATTTCTTGACAATTCTAATAAGCCCAAACACGGCTAGGTTACATTGATTAATTACGGAGTTCCAGTGCCTACCTTCTGGCTCCATCGTCATCATCAGATCAATTTGATGATACCATTTTCAACGGAACTATTCAGAACCATTAATTTATTTGTATTATCATAGTCGCTTAACTATCTTCATTGTGATATCAATGCGAGTATGAAGTTCCGTTGACCATTTCTGATCTTTTTCATGAGTTTCACTTCATCAAATGTTACTTTTTGACAGGAAATGCTTAAGTTCTCGATGAAAATACCAAAATCACTATGCAGTTGCCTATAATATTTGAAGAGTTCCCACGATTTCACCAAGATTCCATCATCAGATCCTGACTTGGTGGCTATGGGACCATTTGGGAAGTATACCCTTTCTAACAAAAAAATAATTTATCAAATCGGTTGGCAAGCGAAGAAGTTATGCGCGAACAAACATAAAAAAAAAAATACAATCATCCGAATTGAGAATCTCCTCCTTTTTTAGAAGTTGGTTAAAAAAAAACTGAGCAAGTGCGAGCAAGAAAATCAAGAAAGACCTTAAACTAAGATTGTTTCATTCTTATTTCCAGTGTGGGTAAGAGATGGCGCTAGACAACCTGTATAGCTCTGTCTCTTACCCACACTGAAATAAGAATGAAACAATCTTACTTTGAACGTCATGGTAACCCCGTAGGACTCCATTCAAGGAGAGCGTTGAGTGCGATTAACATATGCGGAATGAGTGACACACGTCGCGTAACCGCACGGCAACATCTCACTATAGTAGGGGAGGCCGGGTTGCTAAATTTGCAGTTACTAAAGCGTCACGGGGACCTATTGGATTGTGAAGATTAGGTTCTAAAACGAAAAAAGTCTATGATAAGTTTTCAGTTTAGTAGGCGTGTAAGAATTTTCAAAAAAGTAAGAAAATAACGTCACCTGGAAATACAAGAGCGCGAATCTTTTTTTTTTATTTTGATGGTAATCTTATCAGGATTACGAAAAATATATTAAAATCTGACGGTTTTCATGGGGCGATGTAGCTAAAACCATCGATAAGTGTAACGTTGTACTTACAGTAATTTTCAACGTTCCTAACAAAATTATCTTAGCCAACTGCGGTAAAAAAATTTCACTAAACAACAAAATATTAACAGGAACCTTAGAACTAACTTTGCCCATTTGCTTATGCCACGCTCAAATTGTCAGATTATTGAAATATACACTTTTCTGCATGTACTCGTCTTAATCTGACGCGCTCGAGTTTTTCCGAGGATTAATTTTCTTTTACTAATCTGACGGGCTACCCTCAACGCCCCCCACTATATTAAGGGTCCATATGTGGTAGGGGTAAATTACAGGGTGCAAGGTATATCGCGAAAAATCCTCGTCTGGCCGCCCCTACTACTTACTATAAATATATTTATCTTGTCTTGCCCTGCAGCAAATATTGTAAGCTGTTTAATGACATCTCAGAGATAACCAAAGCCTCATCATTGGTTTACTTACTATTCACCATCGTCATCATTCCAGCTGAGAGACGTCCACTGTTGGATAAAAGCTTTCCCGGATAACGGTCCTGTACGTCTTGCATCCATCAGATTGCCGTGACCCTCACCAGGCCATCGGTCCACCTCGTGGGAACCTTCTAACGCTGCGTCTTACGGTACGTGGTCGCCAGTCCAGAATCTTTCGGCCTCATCAAATATCTGTTCTACGAGCAATGGACCTTGCCCACTGCCACTTAAGTTTGGCGATTCTTCATCGTCTATACAGTACTTGCCAATAGCATAGTTGGCCTTATAATGTCCCCACTGTTGGAACTCAGGCCTCCTCTCTAGGAGAAGGAATAAACCGTAATCCACCACGCGGGTCCAGTGCTGGTTGGTGAGTGTCACATGTCTTCGAATTTTTAGTTCTAGGACATGCCGGTTTCCTCACGATGTTTTCCTTCACCGTTTTGAGAGCAGTAGTGATGATAAATGGGCCGTTACCACTCGGCCACCACTGCTCTACTTAATAATACTTACTACTTACATACTTGCTAATATTATATGAATATTCCTTACTCTTACTTCTTCTCCAATAGAGAAGCATATCTTCATCCAATGCTTCTACGCTTACTGCAGTGATAAACTGAGAAAAATAAATAAACAACAAATGAATTAATGCATATCGCCCTTAACCCCTCGAGAACCTATCTTCTGATGCCAAACGCAAGAAACATGGCATTTTGAACCTACTGCTTCCAAACCTACTGTGTTGACATTTCGAGCGTATTATTTATTATAGCTTTTGCCCGCGACTTCGTCCGCGTAGAAGTCGAAAATGGTTTTATTAGGTTTTTGAGATACGAAAATATGAAATATTATCGTCGTGTGTGATAGTTCATTAAATTGTATGGCGAGCGATATTGTATCTTAAGATAAAATATTATAGTATCTTAGCCGTGTGCAGCGCCCCTTAGTAAACTGCACTGCGGGTGACGTAACCTACGACAAACTTATTATTTTCGGCTGGTACAGTAATCGGATCTAGGGATCGAATCGCAAAATTAAGTTTGTTTTTGATTGTATATACTTTTCCGGGATAAAAAGTACCCAGTGTGGTGCCCAGAATATTTAAAAATAATTATACCAAGTTTCATTGTAATTGAACCGGTTTATTTTTTGCGTGATGCCTGAATAAACAGACAGACAGAGACACAAAAATTTTTTAATCACATTTTTGGGTTCGGTGTCGGTCTAGTAACACCCCCTGCCATTTATTTTTTTGATATTGTCAATGTACAGAATTTTCACTTCTATAGATTTATTATAAAACTATGGATTATTAACAGCTGATGTTCGAGACTGTCCTGGCTGACATGATCCGCCCAATTCCATTTTTTCCAGCCCGGCAGCCTTTTTTCCTACGTCTATGATTCCGTTTAGAGCAGTGGTGGCCGAGTGGTAATGGCCCTGACTTACGATTTGTAGGTCGCGAGTACAAACCCAGCCAGGCTTTGAGTAATCAATTTCATCACCACTGCTCTCAAAACGGTGAAGGAAAACATCGTGAGGAAACCAGCATGTCGTAGAAACAAAAATTCGAAGACATGTGACACATTCACCAACTCGCACTGGGACCGCGTGGTGGATTACGGTCCATTTCCTTCCCTGGAGAGGAGGTTTAAATCCTAGCAGTAGGAATATTATAAGGCTGATTATACATATGTGTGTACACACATAGAGATTTACCTACCTACCTTTTAAGCATTTCGAATCGCCTATCTATCTAGGTATTTACTAATTTAGTTTGACACAAATTTATATTTTGATTTCTATAGAAGCCTAGATAATATTCACAAGATAGCTGTATATCCAAAATGTCTAGAAAAAGATGTGTAATAACATTATAATCACGTAAGAGTGGTTGTATGAAAAAGTACCTCGAAAAGGACGTTCTTAAATATTGATGACCAATCGATATTATATTGGAAAACTGAATCTGCAGAATTCTTTTTTATCTGTTACCTTGTTCATTTTTCCTGTTTCTAGGTACTTACAATTAGTCATAAGTTTATTTGAATGACTACATTTATCAAACATCGAATTATATAATATTGATATTCGATATGTTATCTATGTGAATTCATTTTTGTACTCATAAATGAGGAAAACTGTCCTTATTTTTACGATTGATTATCCCAAAATAACCGGTCATTTGTGAATGGGGCTCGTGCACTGAGGGCTTCGAACAAACTTACCTATGTAAATAGTTCGATTTCCGAATCGAATCTCGGAGATTTTACCGAATGGTAAATAAGTAATTATTTTGTGACGGAACAACAAAATGATTTTCAAATTTTTCATTTACTTGTGTCACAAGACCATGTTTTTGCAAAATTTTAAGATTCTAGATTAACGGGAAGTACTCTATAAAATTTGATTTTATGGCGTATGTCATAATCAATGACCTTACAGCCACTAGACGTCTAATAACAGGTGACGCATGTCTGTCATCATATATGATTATAGATCTGATGTCTCGACCAATCAGAACGTAGTACCCCGCTCCCCGTACCTCGGCTAGTTGAGAGAATTGTTTTGGTGCGCTAGTTCAAGGCAGGAGGCAGTGGTGGCCGAGTGGTAGCCCCCGACTTACAGATTGCAATCGCGGGTTCAAACCCAGCCAGGCGCATTACTTTGTGTAATTTATTTCATCACCACTGCTCTCAAAACGGTGAAGGAAAACATCGTGAGGAAACCGGCATGTCCTAGAACCAAAAATTCGAAGACATGTGACATCCACCAACCCGCACTGGGCCCGCGTGGTGGATTACGGCCCATTCCCTCTCCTAGAGAGGAGGCCTGAGTCCCAGCAGTGGGAACATTATAAGGCCGACTATGCTATGCTATGCTATGCTATGCTAGTTCAAGCATGAGGCGTCTAGTGGCTGTAAGGTCATATTATATGTCAGAAATGGAGCATAAACGGTCTTTTCTTTAGATTAGGTTGACCTTGTAGTTAAATTTTTCACTGCTCCAATGAGTAACAGACAATATCCAATATTTGATATTAATACTCAATATTTGATATTAATTTCATCTTTTTTAAGGTGGGAAATGACCTCTCGCGCTCTGGGTGGAGCGAGAGGGCCGTGTCAGACTTACTGGCTAAAACCACACCTATCTCTTTCAGTTGCCCTTTGCGTTCTAGGACTACGGGACTCCCTTTAAAAAAAATCCCTGTGGCCCTAGCTGGCATCGGCCGTGCTGGGTTTGCTGACATCTCTTTGAGGAGGATCACTACGCTCTGTAGACGACTGGGCTTGGTCTGGTCGATTACTTAACGTCCACAAGCCCGCGTCTACCGTGGTTAGTAGTCGGGGTCGGAATCTCGGTGGCTGGGGCGTGAGGACGTTTGTTCTCTCACGTGTGCGGCCTCCTCCTTCGCTAGCAAAGGACGCAACCGCCTGCCATTCATGTTCACTCCGGACCGTAGCCCGAGCCAAACCCCGGCGTGAAAGGGCTGACGCTGATTGCCTTCACGAGGATACGGTGGTGCTCCGCCCAAATGAGGCACACCTCCACCATGTCCTCCGGGCAATCCATACAATGGTGGCACCCGGGCGTTTCTTCCGCCTGAAACTGATGCAGGAACCTTCCGAACTTGCCATGTCCGGTGAGAAACTGCGTTATGCGGAAGATGAGAACGCCGTAAATATGGCATGCCAAATATTAATTTTATCTTAATACCTTCACGCGTTCCTGAGAAAGAAGATTTTGATAGATAACAAAGTGATCCTATAAGAGTTCCGTTATTGCTGATTGAGTATACCTCTAAAAATTGGAAAAATAAATAATTGGAGAAATACCGTAGGGTCGACACTTTATATAATAATAATAATAAAAGTTTATATATATAGTTTTACATAGAAATGAATCCCCTGGTCCATAAACTAGTGTAAACTAGATCATAGGAACCAGTGTCTTCGCCAGCTTCCGTAAATACATTATGTCAGGAGTACTTTTAAAATTAAGGTTAAATAACAAAATAAATACTTAAGCCTAGATTTAAAATTAAGCATTTTGTGGAGTGTGTGTGTGTGTGTGTGTGTGCGTTTTGAATTGTGTTTAAGTGAAGTTATAAATAATAATACTAATAATAATATTTATTTGCCTGAAATTAAGTTTTCAATTTCATCATAATTGTACTGTTTTAGCCAGAGAGTTAATTTGGTTTTAAATTTGCGGATAGTATATGTTTTACAGTCATTATTTGTTTTTAGGAATATATTGTAGATTTTCGGAGCTAGCACATCAATATGTCGTCTTGCAAAGGCGGTCCTAGCACGCGGTATATGATTAATAAATTTTGTTATATCACCATCACAGACACGATGAAGAAGAAATTCCACATGCAATGTTCCCTTTTCATTGTAACAGTATTTGGGGAGGCAGTCCAGCATTAAACGTGTACAGACCAACATTTTTAATTTCTACGTCGTCTAACTATGTAACTCAATAAAAATGCCATAAAAATTATAAAACCACACTCACTGAAATTGCTAGATACGTTAAACCCACGTCCATTTCGATTATCAACTAACAATTGCGTTGGAAATAATCAAAAAGTTTTCATTATGACGACTGTAGTAACAATAATATACATAAATCGATTGTGCACGGAAACAAACAGTTTTAAATAATGCTCTCATAGTATGTGGACTATTATTATTTTTACATGTACTTAATTAAATTTGTATTCATATACTGATCATATAGAAATTATAGACGTGAAATCATGCGATCTTGGAGATTCTTTCAAACACCTAAACAATTGGGCAGGTATTTTCAAACTGTAACATATAACAAGTTTTCAATGAAAAAAGCCTATTTAATTTATACTCAAGACCATTCCAAAAAGCTCAAACACGATAGAGTTATCTGAGTTCCTATGGTCACCTTTCGGTTTCATCATCAGATCAGAAAATTATTATGACATGAAGTCATAATAATTTTGCATTGACATGCATGCAAAATTTCTGCTAAATCGGTAACCGCGAAGTGGATCAAATTTAATATACAAGATTTGATAACAGACTAATAAACATCGGGACAGGTGAAACTAAATAAAACCCTGTAAATAGGTACTTATATTATGTTATTAGATGCAGTAGTAGTTCAATGGTAACGGCCTCGATTTACAAGTTATAGGTCGTGAGTTCAAACCTAGACAGGCGCATTACTATATGTAATTTATTCAATCACGACTGTTCACAAAACGGTGAAAGAAAACATCACGAGGAAACCAGCATGTCCTAGAATCAATTCACGATATTTTACATTCGTCTTCGTGACACATGACACAAACTAATACCAACTCACAACTTTTCAGTAACCAGTATCACGTCTGAATAGAATATCATCATCATCATTTCAGCCAAAAGACGTCCACTACTGGACTTAAGCATGCCCCAAGTGTCGCCATAATTAGCGGTCCTGTGCGTCTTGCATCCATTGGATTCCTGCGACCCTCACCAGATCGTCAGTCCGCCTTGTGGGAGACCTTCCAAGCTTCTTCCGGTACGCGGTCGCCACTCTAGAATCTTTCGGTCCCATCGACCGTCTGTTCTTCTAGCAATGTGCCCTGTCCACTGCCACATAAGCTTTGCAATTCTTTGGGCTAGTTAAGACTAATTAAACATACGACTTCATATTGTTCTATGAGCCTTAAAAATCATCACAATACATGAAATCTAACAAATGTCACTGTTAGCATTATTTCCAATTCACCTGTGCCTAAAAAAAATGTTTTTTTCAATCACACCGTTCCCCACTGTAAATCTCATTGAAAATCAATATGTATTCTTGAATTGTTATCGTAGAACAACTCTGTGGGTTGTTTGCTCTCCTGAAAGGTTCACAAACACTGCACTGCTGTATATACATGAAACTTTCATGTGTGTGTCTATACTACGCTGTGAGAGTGTTGCGAATTGGTTTAATGGAAAGCCAAGTGTGTAAAGTGAGTAGGAATATACTGTGTCTCAGACATCGTTGTCCAAATGTGTACCGTGGATCTAGTACGTGATTCTGGACCCCCCACTTTGTAGACAGGCTCGCGCTTGACCGCTATTTCGTCTGATCGAAAGCGACGATGTGGTCCACGATGGAGCACGTTTACCAAGAAGTAATCTATTATTTCTTGACTTAAAGATGCCTAGGTTGTAGCTATCAGGAAACAAAGAAACACACAATGAATTTGTTCCCAAAAACTTTCTGTTTCAATCTATTGTTGCGTTTTTCTATTTTTTTTTTTTCAATTCTTTACTATATTTTAAACTTTATAAAATAGTGTTACGCCGTGAAACTTGAACACGCCATATTTTCGATGAAATCAAGAGTAGCATCAAATAATTAAAACTTATTGCTGTGCGAAACTTCTAGAATGGATGTACGTACCAAGGCCTGGCAAGTTTTAGAAAAGTCCACCATAAAAAACCTACCACTATTATTATTAAATAGAGTTAGTAGCTGGTTGATAAGAGAATTTTTATCTTCCTTTTAAACAATAGAGTCTAAATTTGGGTGAAAAAAGGGAGGTAGATGATTGCAATAAAAATTATTTAGGGCCCCGCGACGCGATTGTATTGTTCTAGAATGACCTTGAAACGTCGGTATCGAGAATTTTCCTGGCTTCACATATAAATACGAGCTCCCAACTAGAATTGAGTTAGTTTGTTTGCGACTGTGAACTCTAGTGTTCATTGTGATTTGGTTATTCGTTGATTGGACAAATTTGTTATTGTTTGTGGTGAATAAAGTTCTCTGCTAGGAAACTGGCATTTAATTACTCACATTCGTAACAACAGTTATCCTAATCAACCTTAATGACAATTACCTCATTAAGTCTATTAAAAACGCAATGTAAATAAAACTATTTAGAAGCAGCTATCTGTTCAGCTGAGCTCAGATACCATAAGTTTAGCATAATCAGCTTTACAATGTTCCCACTGTTAGGACTCTAGCTTCCTCTCCTCTCCTCTCCAGAAGAAGGAATGGGCCATAATCCACCACGCAAACCCAGTACGCATTGGTGGATATCGCATATCTTCAAATTCCCGCATGATGTTTTCCTTCACGTTTTTTTTTTGTGTTTGGTGTTGAAACAAATTACAGTAAGTAATGCATCTGGTTTTTTTTTTTTATTGGTTGAGAAAATCATCCTAATGACATCCCCGCTCTTGGGCGGAGCGGGAAATAGTGTCAGACTCTTACTGACTAAAAACCCACTCCTGTTCCTTCGTTGCCTTCGTCCCAGGGCCCCGGGTTCCGCTTTCACACTACCCGTGGCCCCAGTAGGCTTCGACCCTGCTGGGCCCCTACGATTTGCTGACATCTCCTTGAGGCGCGCGTGGAACAGTACGCGCCGTCGACGACTTGGGCTCGGTCCGGACGGTTACCGGTCGGTCAGACGGCGAGCCACCCATTGCTCGTCGTCTGCAAGCCCGCACCTACGGTGGCCGGAAATCGGTATCGGAATCCCGGCGGCGGTTGGAGCGTAAGGACCGTTGCCTCACGCGATCGGCCGCATCCTTAGCTAGCATTACTGCTTCGCAGAAGGAGGCGACCGCCTGCCACTCCTCCTCGCTCCGGAGCATGGCCTGAACCAAGGCCCGGCGCGAGAGATCGCCGCCGCCGATTGTCCCCACGAGGACACGGCGTTGCTCTGCCCAAGCGGGGCACACCTCCACCGTGTGCTCTACCGTGTCCTCCGGGTGGGCCACACAGTGGCGACACCCGGGCGTCGTTTCCGCACGAATCCGGTGCAGGAACCTCCCGAACTTACCGTGTCCGGTGAGGACCTGCGTCATGCGGAATGTGAGGACGCCGTGAGGAGTAATGCATCTGGTTGGGTTTAGACCCACGACTTACAATTCGTAAATCGGGGCCATCACCACCGGGCCACTACTGCTCGAATGCAATATTTACATTCATAATTTTGATGTATTGTCAGTGAAGAAATTAAGTATCTTATAAAGGTCAAAAATCGCGATTAATCCATAGTAAGATTATAAATGTAAAAATAACTGTCAGTCACATTTAAACAACTCTATCGATTTCGATGAAAGTTGGTATGGATTACCTAAGCTTAAACACCAAGGAAGAACTAAACTAATAAACTAGTGCGCCTGACCATCAATGATTGCATCTCCGCTTACCATCAGGTGGGATCGCAGTCAAGCACTGGTTTATATCAATAAAAAAAAAAAAAAAAGAACCTAGGCTACTTTTTACCTGGCTTTGACTTCGACTTTCCGATCGCTATAACCGGCATTCACACTAATGAAGTCGTGGACATAAGCTTCTTGACAAATATATAAAAAATATTTTCCAACATTCTAAAACGCCTTTGTAAATAGCTAAAGCAACATGTAAGTATCTGCCAACGCTCCTAAACTATTTGACCAGGCGTCATTGTCGAAAATGTTAATTGCTTACCTACCAAGTACCTTATAATTTTCATATTGAATCCATTTAATTGTATTGTATAAGAGAGGCATATAATTAATATAATTCTAAATAAAACGAAAAAAAAAATATAAGTAATTGCATAAGTAGAACGAAATATAAAATGTAATATTGAAAACTGGCAACATTCTAGCATCGCCATTAGAACTTGCAAACACTACGCCCCATTGGTGCGCAGTTAATGTAGAGTTAGAGACTGATTTGACGTCATTGCCAAAGAGGTACACAATAGAATTTGAAGGTTGCCTAGCGATGGCATACTTGTACAACACACATTGAACAGTCGACTATTCGTAAACAGTTGTAGCATTCAGTGTTCATGAGTTTTGTGTTCAGAGGTGTTTAACAGCAAGTGTTAACGGGAAACTAAATTTCTAGGAAATCTTCCTAAGGTTAGGACATTCTAATATTAAACTGGATTTTCCAATCTTAACTCTAAAACAGTCTAGATAACGTATTTTCTTCATCTCCACTAGTCGCATTATTGAATGATTCGATATTATACGAAGTACTATCTGAATTCTCAGTCAGTAAACATTGTTTATTTATTTACTTAGATGTCTATAATTAGAACTGAAACATCCTGTTTCGCGTCACATATCTTTAGAAATGGTAAAACAATCACGTACAAATATTGATAATATAATAGCATTATCTTTTTATTTTTCCTGTTTGTAAAAGATTGTAAAAATTACAATCACTGAAAATATTGATCCGATAACGATTGCAGCTTCATTGAATGTTTTATGATAAAACAGTTTAGACGAATTCGCGGGTAAAAGTTAGTGTTGGTTATTTTCAAATTTTCAAAGATTCAAAAACACAGATTCTGGTACTCTGAAACGGTAGCAAAATGCACATTATCCATTTCTAATATTAGGTTTGTTATTGTGAATGATGTTAAACAGCTCTCTGTGTGTTTCGGTGTTTATGAAATCGGAGTGATGTTAGTTTAAAAGACGCTTCAAAAATGTTGGAAAAAAAATCTAGCTAGGGAAAACCAAAAAACATAAGTTCATTTTAAATAAACTACCTATTATGCAGTTTTAAACTTTTTTTTTTAATGCCCATGTTTTTGCCCCTTTTTTTGGCTGACTATAAGGTCAGCCAAAAAAAAAATACAACGGATATGAAAGAGATTGATGCGTCCAGGTTCTCAGAAATGCGGCTCTCATAAGACATTGAACATAGTTGATCTCCCGCTTTTTAAAAGGAAAAAAGAACATTAATTATGCGTTAAAAGGAAAAATATTTAGGAAGGCACTGAGAATTTTTGTACTCCAAGGCGTCGGTAACTTTCAACGACGAACTGAATTTTTACGTGAGCAAAATGCTCACAGTGCAATTCTCACGCGTTAACACAAAGAAAAAAATACGCGTTTAGGTTTTTTTTTTAAATTGATGATCATAGCCCACGATTGTCATTTTTTACTACCGTACCACGATAATAAATATATAAACGAAAACAAAATCTTACCCCACTCAGTCAAAACAGTATTATATTGTATTGTATATATCGTCTAATGATGTAAAAGTAAACAATCGCACATCCTGGTGTGTGATTGTTCATATTAAGTCTTCGTTTATCTTGCAGATAAAACCGGACCTATATAACACAACGCAGTAAAATCAACAGCAGTTTATTCAAACTTTACCTCTGAAGACCATCATGTCGCAACTCAAGTTTGAAGGTCAAACTGATAATATATCTGAAAGTCAGTTAGAATTTATCAAAACTGTGATCGAAGGAGAAGGTTTCAAAGACAGTAAAGTTACAATCGAAGCAGTTGGTGGACCAGCTGATAACTATGGAGCAAACGTCAAAAGAATTGTCATCGAAGGTGAAAATGGAAACACGACAATGATTGCCAAAATAGCACCATCATTCGAACCCATAAGAATGGCCATGGGCGTTGAACTGATGTTCAATAATGAGACTCTGTTGTATACAGAGATCCTACCAAAGATGCTGGAATTTCAAAAAAGTGCTGAGATACCAGAAGAAGATCAATTGAAATTTCCAAAATGTTACGGAGTAAATAAAGCACCTAATGAAGTTATCCTGCTAGAAGACCTAAAGGCATCCGGTTTTACTATGCTGGACCGATTCAAATCCCTTTCAGATGAGCACATGACTAGTGTATTAAGAAATTTAGCTATATACCATTCGCTCTCTTATGTATTGAGAAACAAGGAACCCGAAACATATGATTATTACAAGGACAAACTGCGGGATTTGTTGGGAGCCGTGTCTGAAGGAGGTCCCGAACTACTTTCTTTTTTCTATCAAATTGAAGCTGTTGCTCTTAAAGTGCTTGAGAACCCAGAGCAACAGAACATCGTGAAGAATAAAGTCAGTGAAGTTGTAGAGCGAATCGGTAAAATGACGAAATTTGAACATGGTAGCCGATTTGCAGTTATTCAACATGGCGATTGTTGGACAAACAACATTATGTTCAAGTTTGAGGCAAGTATTTTAGATCTTCTATTGTATTTATAACATTAATTTTCATATATTTCATTGTGTTATGTTTATCTGAAACTGGTTTTATAATATTTAAATCGATTGTGCTTATTTATAATATGTTCATTTTTATAACCAATATTCTTTGAAAATCCTACTACCTCTAGAGATGTTAATAATTCAAAAATAAATTATGTGAATAAGTTCACTGCACAAGTGCTTGACAATTATCTAATCGTTTTAGAGCCCACAACGGGGTAGATAATAACTCTATGTTACAAGTGTTATCTTTACAACAATATCTATATCTACAGTAATGACTGTTGTGAAGCCAATCCTTTTTTTATCATCATGGAGGATGCGAATCCAGAAAAAAATGCAACTTTTTCAGGGTTGCGTTAATTTACTACCTATTAATAGTACGGCCGGCCAGATCAGGATTTTTCGCGATACTCGAGCAAGTCAGTAAATCATATGGGGAGAAATCTTGCTGTAATGTACCCCTAGCACATATTATAAACCCTTGATATAGTAGGGTGCGTTGAGGCAGTCCGTCAGATTAGTAAAAAAACATTGATCTTCGGAAAAACTCGAGCGCGTCAGATTTTGACAAGGTAAGTTATTCACATGCAGAAAAGTGTATATTTCAATAATCTGACAATTTGAGTGTGGCATTAGCAAATGAGCAAGTCATAAAGTTAGGTTGTAAGGTTCCTGTTAATACTTTGTTGATAAGTGCAATTTTTTTACCACAGTTTGCTAAGATAATTTTATTAGAATCGTTGAAATTTTTACACTTATCGATGGTTTTAGCTACATCGCTCCATAAAAACCGTCATATTATAGGTTTTTCGCAATCCTGATTTTTCGTTTAAGAACCTAATCTTCACAATCCAATAGGTCCCCTTGACGCTTTAGTAACTGCAAATTTAGCATCCCGTCTTCCCCTACTATAATAAGACCTTGACACTAATGCGTTCTGTTAGTGAGTCATCTTCCTCAATCATCCAATTTATGGGTGTGAACTTACTTACTTGGTTACCTTTCCTCTTTTTCAACATAGCTTAGGGAATTTCTGTCGTCTAATTTCCTTTAAGTAACATGTTTGTATTTTGATCTTTCAGGGAGAGGAGGTAAAGCAGTCAATGCTAATCGACTATCAACAATCCAAGAACTTCAGCCCAGCCTACGATCTCCTCTACTTGATCTTCAACTGCAGCGACCACGAAACGAGGGTTAGGAACTACTACGACTGGGTTGACTACTACCACGACGAACTCGACAACTCCTTGTCAAACTATGGTCTGAAAGCCAATTATGTTTACCCAAGAGACCAAATGGACGCTGATTTGAAGAGATACGGTAGAATAGGTTTAGGTTGCGCTATTCTCATGACTGGTACACTCACAATAAGTCCAGCTGAAGCTAGTAAATTGAAGGAAACACTAGAAAGTGGTAAAATGGATGAAATGGTTGATCAAGTAGGCAACTACAACGCTGAGACTTTGGTTCTCTTTAAGAAAAGAATTATTGATTTGGTTCAAAGTTTTACCCTTTTTGGACTTCTGTGAAATGTAATCGTTGTTATTTGTCTATAGGTATAATTAATTTTAAAAGATATAGTAACATAATTCTGATTATTAGTTTTGCTTATCATCAAACCATTTTTTTTTTCTAATTACGAATTGGTGATGGTCAGAGTGTGGTCAGATATGGAGAGTCTATTATATCAATACAGTCTGCAAAATAATTTAAATTTCGTAAGGACAAAGTTTACAATTGTGATGTGAAGAAAGTTGAAATAGCAACAAAATGAGTAAATTAGAAAAAAATTGTGGTTATTTTTCTATTTTATATGTATTATACGCTGCAGTCCATCACAGAGATCTACCTATAGACACACAGATGAACCAATACATTTTAAGAGCCAAAAACTGCACAAGTTCACTTCAGTACACGCTGCTGTCTACCTCTTCAAGAACATCAGATCTTAAAGACAAGATAAAAGAAGAAGGGTAGGTGAAGTATATAAAAATAAATAAATAATAATAGACCTCTCCAGTGGACCGTAACGTGAAAAAATGAATATCAATGTTGATATTCAAGAGTGTATATGTTTTTAACATGCTATTTTTGTAAAACTATATTATGTTATTCTGAAGAATAGAGCTTAATCTTACCTATATTTAAATGTAAATGTATGTTGTGTATTAGAATAGAATAAACTTTATTGTAACATGACAATGACAGTCTTATTGCTGACAGCGATATCTACCAGATAACCTTAGGACGGCTCGTAAGAATTTAAAAACTTTACAGGGTGTATTCTGCGGTGTACTGCTAACAAAGTAACAATTCTTAAAAAAACATTTTACAATAAAAAAATAACCGACTTCCGTTAGCCATTTCTGGTCCACTTCGTCAAATGTTACTTTTTAACTGTAAATGCTTAAGTTCTCGATGAAAATACCAAAATAACTATATAGTTGCCTATAATATTTGAGAAGTTCCCTCGATTCTTCATGGATCCCATCATGAGATCATCGTAGATGATTTTGAAAAAAAATGGGAACTGTCTGGAAGTATATCCACTAAGGTGAAAAAAAAATTTGGCAAATCGGTCCATAAACGACGAAGTTCTGAGGTAACAAACATAAAAAAAAGAAAAAAATACAACTGAATTAATAACCTCCTCCTTTTTTTGGAAGTTGGTTAAAAAGTAGATCAAACTATGCTATTGGCAGCTATGAAAGCAACTATCAAAAGTTCCAAATCATTAATCAAATGAAAGATTCAGAAGATGGGGTGAAAACCAACCCCATTATACTTTCTAATACTTCTATATTTTCAAATCAAGTAACAATCCAATTTACAAAATAATAATATCCAGAAGGGTTAAACAAAATGAGTTTTCTATTAGCGTTCCCGCCAAACGCTAAGTACAAAAAAATGTATTGCTATGACTTGTCATGTCACTTGTCACATGACTTCTACACAGGTAATGTCATTACGTTTCATACTTGTTGGGCGGTAAGGCTAACAGAAACGCAATTTTTCTAAGCTTGCTGTTCAAAATCCCATTAATGACATGAGAGCAATTACGTCTACCACAGATAAAAAATCATCTGCATTCTGATTGTCTGATGTCCCGTTTTATTTGGGGTTGGCACAACACGTTTTTTTCTTCCATTATATCCTGTCTTCCGTCACGCTATCACTAACTCCTTTTTCTTTCATATCGCTTCTTACACAAGCCATCCAGTCTCAAACTAAATGACTGTTTGCTGTACCTATCAAAAAAACTAAATACTTTATAAACTAAAAAATGTAAAATATTGACAGGCTTATGCAATCTCATTAATTTTGTTTTTTTTTTACAGTTATTATAAATGCCACTTGTCTACTTAGAGACACATAGGTAACTGTACCTTATATGTACATTTACATAGGTAAATGACTTCTTCTATCTTTGTAATAACCGTACAAAATGTAAATTTTGTTGAAGGTGTTATGTAATAACAGACACAAATATATTGCTTTAAATTTTTAATAATAAAAAGTATTATTGGTAAAATAAAGTTTTAATTATATACTGTAAGCAAGTATTTGTACTATATTCAAGATTTTCATGTACTCAAGAATAGGCTTGAACTAATAGCTAATAGCTTGCTACCCTATACACTGCATAGCTAACACATCCTTACTCCTCCTGACTCTGCTTAATGCCCGGTTCTACTCATTTTGAACTTTTTTAAACCTCTGGAAATCCACAAATATAGAAGAGAACACCATTAAAAAAATATTTTATTAAAATTGACTACATTGTATATGATCAACCCAGCGGTAGGTCATATAATATGTAGTCAATTTTAATAAATAATTTTTAGGCAAAAATGCATGATATAATTTAGTTAAAAAAAAAATTGCCAATCTGACCGTAAATTAAGATTTCAAACGAGATTACGTCACAGAAATATTTGATATTTCTGTGACGTAAGCTGAGCTTATTTTTTAAAAGGGAAAAATAAAACCTCGCAAAAATAAAAATCTTGTATAATCATTTTTTTTTTTTGTATAAAAGTAAAACCGCTGTTATGGGGCCGCGAAATCTACATAGACCCGGGCAGAGTTCATACAAAATATTCAGTGACTACAACTGGCCCTTGTGGCCATAAGGGCCGGTTGTATGGGACCAAACCCGAAATCACGAAATACCCTACATTTATGTTCGCATTACTCGTCAAAATGTATGGAGCAGCTGATTTTTTTTTTTCGCTATTTCAGGTTTGGTCCCGTAGTAAAAGTTGTTCATAATGAGGAGTACAATGTCCCCTCAAAATTCTTAAAGTCAATTTTTTAACACCTTATATATTACGGGGTAAGGGGTAATTTCATTTTTAATATTCCGGTTTTTTATTCAGTATAAGTTGTTTGTACACCCATTCCTAGTTATTACAAAATCGAAAACGCCTTTAGAAATTCTTATAGCAACTGGCTGAAAGAGTTACTAAACATAAAATATCAGGCGTGTTATTTGTATTTTCATCGTCCAGGAAAATTAGGTACGCTATTTTAATTTAAATGGGTAATTAACAAATAACTCCTATTTTGAGCGGAGTGAGAGGATATATCATAATTTTACTGACTTAAACCCACTGGTGCTCCTTCTGTTGCCCTTTGCGTTCCAGGGCCTAGCCCTGACAGGCGTTTGCCTTAGCAGGCCTCGTCCGTTTTGCAGAAAAGTTGGGCACTGGACGTACTTACGGTACTGTAAGTTCTTATCCCGTCTCTAGACGTTATCATTGGACTGACAAGAAAGCGACCGGTACTACTGTTACATTAGGTATTTTTTTCATTAATGCTAGTTGATATGCTAGACGAAATTCCTAAAAATAATTATTGTCGGCCTTATAATGTTCCCACTGTTGGGACTCAGGCCTCCTCTCTAGGAGAGGGAATGGGCCGTAATCCACCACGCGGGCCCAGTGCGGGTTGGTGGATGTCACATGTCTTCGAATTTTTTGATTCTAGAACATGCCGGTTTCCTCACGATGTTTTCCTTCACCGTTTTGAGAGCAGTGGTGATGAAATAAATTACACAAAGTAATGCGCCTGGCTGGGTTTGAACCCGCGACCTACAGCTTGTAAGTCAAGGCCGTTACCACTCGGGCACAACTGCTCTAAAAATAATTACGTATAAGTAATTATCACACTAATGCAAAAGTATTAATGTAAACACATACACACACGTGTGTATGATGTAACGGCTGAATGGATTTGGACAAGCCTAAGGATAATTTTGAAAATAACGAGGGCGAAGCCACTGGCAGAAATTAGTATAACTGACTGATATAGAAACATAAAATAACAACCATATCCATAACAAGCTTTTTTAATTTACAATGATGCTTATTGCTACAGAAATCCCTTTCAACACACCTGTGAAAGGAGAGTTGGAAAAAGAAGACGTAGACACCGTGTGTAAGAGTAATGAAATAAGTATAATAATAACATACAATTTAAAAATATACTATTATAAATATAAAAACTTACATGCAAATAGTAAATATACATTACAATAACTTTACAACAAACCGAATTCAGTAAAACTATCGATTAGTCCTACAATTCTCTTTTTGAGACGGCTCATAGTATCACTTTGCAGGGCTTCTATTTTCATAGCCTGCATCGCTTCATCTAAACTAACATCCTTTAGGTTCCCCATTACCTCACCAACTTCTTTAGAATCTCTCATTAACATGTTGGATATCAGAAGACACATACCAAAGTGTAATTTTCCATATCTTTTCATATCTGCATCTAACTGATCTTTAGGGTACACAAAATTGGCTTTCAAACCGAAGTTGGACAAGGAATTTTCTAATTCGGTGTGATAGTAGTCTAACCAGTTGTAGTAGTTTTTAGACCTGGTTTCATGATCAGTACAGTTGAAGATCATGTAGAGGAGATCCATCGCTGGACTGCTGCTTTTTGAAGCTTGGTAGTCAATCATTATGGATTGCACTGAGTTATCCCCCTGAAAACAAAAATAAATACTTAATATACAACCAATATTACTTCTAGCAAGCATATCTTGTATAGACGCATACATTTAAGAGGTGACCAGATAGTTGCAAACCAACGTCCTAACCAAGGTGACCTTGCTAGTTTCAATCCTTGTAGGCAGCAATTGTAATCCAAGACCTTCAACGCCCTTGGTTAGAAGACGCGTTTTCCCAACAACCAAACGTATTGGCGCGTGATTTACATCCATGTAGCCGCAACACAAACCAAACACCTGAACCAAGGTCACCTCGGTTGGAACGCTAGTTTGCAACCATCTGGTCACCCCTTTAAGGGAATATTCTATATTGATGAAATATTACAAAACAATATTTCATTGTACTGTGTTTTCAAATCATCACTTATATATGGTTGTGACGAGATTGTTACGCGATTTTGTTTATCATCCTTATCAATGAGCGTTTTAATTTCACTTACGTTCAAAGTAGTGAAATAATCTTTAACACAGTGGTTCTCAACCTGTGTTCCACAGACCACTAGTGGTCCGCAAGAGTTAAAATATTTAAAGCGGTATTGAGAAACAATATTAAAAACGAACAGATTTTAAATTTCTCCTCACAATGCAAGCCATATCGAGTAGGCTTTCTGCATTAGGGCCTTTATCCAATCACGCAACGATAACTTCGACAGATGATCATCGAGGCTTTTGACCGATTGTGGTAACGACAATTGTACAATGACTGCCGTCCACGTTTCAGATATCAACAACCTCGAGTTCAAGTCGAGATATGTTGTTTGTTTCTCTTTTTCAGCTTTCACGAGGTTCTCATCATTGTAAAATTTTCTTCTGAACTTTTGGTTCCTGCTTATAATTAAGAAACCAAAGTAGTTCCCGGTTATCTCATGGTGGAATGGCGGCAGCGACTATCGCAACCCAGTGCTGGGCACGCCATAATTATGACGGTAAGTCCCCTGTTTGAATAGTCACTGGAAAGACCTCACGGTGTCCGCATGACGCAGGTTCTCACCAGACATGGTCACGTTCGGGAGGTTCCTGCACCGGATTTGTGCGGAAGTAACGCTCGGGTGCTACCACTGTGTGGACCGCCCGGAGGACACAGTGGAGCATACGGTAGGGGTGTGCCCCGCTTGGGCAGAGCACCGTCGTGTCCTCGAGGGGGAAATCGTCGGCAACGATCTCTCGTGCCGGGCCTTGGTACAGGCCATGGTCAGAAGCAAGGAGGAGTGGCAGGCGGTCGCCTCCTTTTGCAAATCGGTAATGTTAGCAAAGGAGGAGGCCGCACGTGCACGCGCGTGGGCGCAGCCCTCACGCCGTAGATTTCCGGCTACCGTAGGCGCTGGCTTGCGGACAGCGAGCAATAGGTAGCTCGCCTCAAGGAGATGTCAGCAAATCGTAGGGGCCCAGCAGGGTCGAAGCCTACTGGGGTCAAGGGTCTGCTTCTGCAAGGAAGACTCGCCCTTGGTATGAAAGGTAACGAAAGAACAGGAGTGGGTTTTTAGTCAGTAAAAGTCTGACACTAACTCTCACTCCGCCCAAGAGCGGAGGATGTCACTGAATGATTTTCCCAACGGAAAAAAAAGCGGTTCCCGGTGAAAAAAAGTTTGGGAGCCATTGTTTTATCACAAATTAATTAACGATTAAAAATAGAAACTTGCCTCAAATTTGAACATGACATTATTCGTCCAAGCATCGCCTTGTTGAATAACTGAATATCTATTTTGATCTTTTGATAACTTCGATGCTAGACCAAAAATACCAAGAACTTTATTTCTCACAATTTTTTTATGTTCTTCATCTTCAAGAATTGTTATAATTTCGTTTTCCAAATGTTCTAAATGAAATGCAAAGTTTGGCATCTGAGCCATCAGTGTCCAAGTATCTATTAATTTTCCAGTAAAAAGGTCGTAGGTATCTGGTTCTTTTTTCTTAAGCGCGTAAGAAAGAGAATGAAGTACTGCAAAGTTTTTTAAGATGCTTTTAACACATTCGTTCGACAGAGACTCAAATTTGTTCAACATAATGAAACCAGATTCAGCTAGATCTTCTAAAATTATAACCTCATTAGGTGCTTCATTTAAAGATCCGTAAAATTTTGCATATCTTAGTTGCTCTTCTCCAGGTACTCCTGCGTCTTTCTGTAGCTGAACTAGCTTAGGTAAGACTTCAGCATACATTGTGTGTTCGTTGTTGAACAAGGAATCTGTGTTTGTAGTTTTACGAACAATTTCGACTCCAGATGATACTTTCACAATCAGTTTTAAACTTCCGTTTTCACCTTCCACGTTGATTCTCTTTACGTTTGCCACAAAGTTATCACCAGCCTGTCCAACTGGACTAAAAACCACTTTAGTAACTTTTAAGTCTTGTTCCTGAATGACTTTATTAATGAACTCCAGTTGGTGTTCATTTATATAATCAAAATCTCCTTCAAAGTTGTATTGTGCCATAATTGCTTGTGATACTAAGAACAAATTACTTTTGTATTACAATTTATAATAAATATTTTTATCGGTAGCTGGGTTAATGCTATTGGTCTGATGTATTTAGATTAGATAATATTTATTTTTAACGAAATAAATCGAGTGGCACGCGTAATTACTTATTACGTAGGATTTGATAGTTTTGAAAATATCTCAACGGGATACAACATTTAAAAAAGACTGCTTCACCATTTTTAATTTTTTGGCCTATAAGCCTGATATAATTGGGACTAGGCCGAATTAAGACACATGCAACGATTGCTAAGGGTCGCTAACCTAACCTCCGTTAAAAAAGGAGGATCCTCCGACCAGACAGGTGTTACGTCTGGTGGGCAACTGCTCGATTGATGATTTTGGGCTGTTCTATCTATTCAAATCACGCGGAGAACTTTAATTGCGCGATGCAGGATTAGTTCTTATGTGACGCCATAGATTTCGCTACATCACTTCCCTCCAGAGATCGGAGGTCGATGGTTCTTGATGCTTCTTGCCGCGTGCCAGGCCAGTGGTAGGTTGGTTCCAGTGGGTCAGAACCGAATGCCGCATAGTTCTCGGTAAGTCGGGGTGGTGCTATCCCAGTGAGTCGGGATGATGCCCTAGTAAGTCGGGGTGATGATTTCCCAGTGTGTCGGGATGATGCCCCAGTGAGTCGGGGTGATGATATCCCAGTAAGTTGGGATGATACTGCAAGCTCCAGTAAGTCGGAGTAGTGCTGCTGGTTACAGTGAGTCGGAGCAGTGCTGTGCGACGTAGAGTTTGACTGCTGGCGTCGACCAGGAGAAGTTCTTCATGGCTCTTCATGTGACTGGATGAAGGTCGTCGATGATGTCACAAAGTAGTAGCTGCACGAAGACTGTGCTGACGTTCTTTGTCGAGGGTCACCAGTTTGAAGGTATGCGGAACAGAGAGTAAAGTCCCAGATACCTCCGTTGCAAAGGGAGAATTCTCCGGTCAGACGGGAGTTGTGTCTGGTGAAGTCTCCCATTCTTTATCGGATATAAAACAGGATAAGATATTCCATCTTTTGATACTGTGCCCAAAAAAAAATTATAAATCTGAAAGACTGTGTAAAAAAGTATTGCATATCAATAACCTCTTTTACTGCATCATTAAGTACTAGATTTAAGTTATGAGCAGCACAGTGAACATATACCGTATTAGGTTCGATATCTTCTATGAATTTTTGAACTCCACCATAAGTGCCTTTCATTGTGTTAGCACTATCATATCCTTGTCCTCGACACTTATTTACGAGTATATTTTTGTCTATTATGTATTTAATCATTTGTTTAGACATTGCTAAGGTAGTTTGGTCTTTATCTTCTTGAAATCCTAAAAAAATCTCTTTAATGACGAGCGCCATTGGGATTCTATTTTTGTCTTTCTCCGTGACACAGTAACGGTGCAGTATGTACATTTGATCTGTCTTTGAAATATGTTGAGTTATATCAAATATATGATGGAGTGTGAGAGCGTTTATTTAATTTATGAGTAAGTTTTCGACTTTTAGAACCAGAACAAAAATGAACTCATTTTGTATTTTTGGACTGGTTTTATCTGGCCCTTTGGTTTACTTAATCATTATTGTAAAATCGGATCGTATTTTGCTAATAACTCAACAATATTCAAGAAGTTTTCTCGAAAACTTGGATCATTGCTATTAGCATTTTTTTTCTGTGGCCACGAAAGGCTAAATACACGTTAAAATGGTATAGTAACATCGAGAAGTCTAGAGAGTACTTGGCGCCAAAATGACTTTTCTTTCTTGATCATGGACTCTTGCTCTTCATCTAGTGTAGCCGCCATTGCTGATATGTAAGACAATAATCAAGGTGAATTTTAGATTTCTCGTGACTTTCTATAGCTTCTACAATATGTTTCCAGTCGTCATAGGCTTCTATCCAAATATCTTGTATTTTTTTAGATGCCCGATATATAGTAATGTTTTTCTTGAAAAGATCTATTGTCGCAGTTTTTAATGAATGGACTCTTAGGTTCACAATGTCCGTTTTGGATCAAAACTGTTTCATTTGATCGTTTATTTCTTTAAAATTACCCATTACACTAAAGTATGATTCCTTTTGATTATTGCTGTGCCCTGTTGTGTTTGTTCTGGATCTGGATGTAAACTGGTGTCGATTGCTACATCGACTACACTATTATGTTTAGTTACCTACGTCCAATTGTTCACTATCAGAGCAATGTTCACCTGTTTTTTCATCAATGCGTAATAAGTCATCATTTTTTAAATATTTATTAATTTTAGGTAACTTTTTATTTAATTTCTTCAGATTTCCTCTTTATCTTTCGTTTATCGCTTCCACTGAAATATTTTTTAGAACTATAATGTTGATATTTATCTTTCGCAATTAACTTTGCTTTTACTTGCAGGTTTATTTGTGTCTTAGAATTTTCGAAGTTTTAGTTTTATGAAACTAAAACTACCAAAAATCTAGGACACAAATGACCAATTGTCGTAATATTCAAACGAAGAATGCGCAGTATAGCCCTCCGTACTTTAAAAATACAAAATATCTAAGATTTCTCTAAAAACAAGTGTTGCATCACAGCAAAAAATACTTTCTCTGTTATCAATTATTTGCAAAAGCAAATACTGAAGGAAATCAGGCAGTAGTCCGTTTAGAAATATTTTAATTTGTATTGAATGTGGTGATATTTGTTAGTATATTTATAATTGCAATATTCCAAATGTTTAGAAAATACTTCTTCGATAAAGAGTTGTCCATTGTCTGTAATTGATGCTTAATAGATAGTCTATTTTTGTGTTCTGGTAACGATATATATAATAGTACCTAAAACATTTTTACGAGCAACATTACTCACTTATGCCGCTGTGCCTAGTTTGGTCTATGTGATTTCAACGCATCCAACAGAACATAAAAAAGTGAGAGTTCTATTCGTATGCAGCATAGTTATGGAGTTCCTGATACTTTTTAGAAATAGTTCTAGTGTTTTTTCTAGTCTAGTAAATGTAGTAAATGTCAATTGAAAATATAATCTGCTAATTTCCGACAGCAGATCCTTTTTCCAAAAGCAAATTTTTTAAAGTGGTTTAGGTACTCAAAGGCGAATTTTATAATAGATCTTATAGAAGTACCCAAGACCGAGAACTCTTCAAATGGAAATGTCCACCGACACAAGTTCTTGGATAATTTTCTTATTCACTTACAGCCCGCAGAGAATGATTAAAATCAAATTTATATGGACAAGTTGTCGTATTATACAAATCGTAAAGACTTAAAATGTTACCGTTTAGTAAAATTGGTGTACGAGTCGTTTTGAAGTCTTTAAATATTTCCCATTCGAGACATGTTTTTGTGTGTGTGTAATTTACGCTTTTTTTCAGGACGTTCTTGACCTTCTAGTTTAGTGTTTTTGTTAAAGCCCGTTCTTCTTTAACATCACCAAACGAGCGTTCGTTATGCTTAACCTCAATTGCTAAATGCTGAACCCCTTCTTTACTCTCCTTCTTATTTTTAGCTTTAACAACAAGTACAGAGTGTTCTGAGATTTTTACTTTATCTTTTATGTTTTGTAGAAAACTATCGGATTCATTGCTATGCTCCTTTATTTTTTCATCAATGCGTTCTAAATGCACTTATCACAAAATGATTGATACTCACCGATCGGATATTTTACCCTGAAGTCGAGATGTTTTAAAACGGAAAATTTTGCCTTGACTGCGCCGAAGATAGCGAATACTGAACTTCTACCAAAAACTGGCACCATGATTGCCGTCCACAAAGGTAAATAAGGCAGTAGGTACCTTTATAGCCCCTGCGAAATCAATGCTATAACATGCCTTCAGAAGACTGGCTCACTGTTTTAATGGCTGAGTCAAATACAAGGTGTCATTGTCAAAGTTAATTTGTCATGTAGTATTTTTACAGGTGTATATGGAAATGAAAAGTTTTCGGTCCTTGAACACTGAAAATATTCATGATTATTGCTAATCTACATGTTCAACCATGCTCTACTAATATTTATGTCGGAGTTCTGGATCTAATTTGCACTGTCCTTTTTCGATTGGAATGGCATCTTCATAGGCTCTGTAATGATCATCATCTCATCAACATCTACAATTTGTAAATACTGCTGTAGGGTTTAAATTTCCTGTTCCAAGCTAGTGGAATAATAAAAAAAAAACATTTTTGTAAATCACTACTCTTAGTATTTTAAAATAATTTATTATATTACAATTAACCTTATCATAATTTTACAATAAACCAAATTCAGTAAAACTGTCAATTAGTCCAATAATCCTCTTTTTGAGACGAACCATAGTTTCATCAGGCGTGTCTTCCATTTTCATTGCGTCCATCACAACTCCTACATCGGAACCCTTGATTGCTTCCATAAATTTACTGGCCTCCGCTGAATCCCTTGTCAACATATTAGCCAACATTATAGATAGGCCAAAGAGTAATTTTCCGTATCTTTTCAAATCTGCATCCAATTGATCTTTAGGATATACAAAATTCGCTTTCATGCCAAAGTTAGACAAGGAATTGTCTAATTCATCGTGATAATAGTCTATCCAGTTGTAGTAATTTTTGGATCTGGTCTCATGGTCAGTGCAGTTGAAGATCATGTAGAGGAGGTCGACCACAGGACTATTGTTCCTCGACACTTGGTAGTCAATCATGATTGATTGAACTAAGTCATCTCCCTGAAAATAAAATGACATATTAGCAATATCGATTATGAAATTAAAGATAGAGGAAATGATTTCAAACTGGTGCATATCTCTGAAAACTAAAAACATGACTACCAGATAAAAACTACTGAATAGTTAAAATCAGATAGACAGTAGCTTTATACTAAATACATTTAACTGAAATAATGCGTACCCTTATGTAAACCTCATTTAGAAAATAAATGACAATTCAAGTACTAGACGATTTACTTAAATGCTCACAAGTAGTTGTTATTTAAGAAATTAGTTTGTATTAAAAGTCGCAAATAATATGAGAATCGAAGCACTACACTGATAGCTATAAAAAATACGGATATTGATATCTACGCACGCACACACAAACAATCAAGATTAATCAAGTATCTATAAAATCGGTAACTTGAAATAATAAAGAATTTATTTATGATTATAAATAAAATATTTAAAAAATGGCTGAAATTGATGCAGTAACTGGTTCCGACCATACTACTTCCAGGAAGTGCGTTAATTTATAATACTGGGATGTTGTTGACATTTAGTTCAATAGGAAACCAAACCCAGCATAATTGGGAAAATTAAGGCAGACTACCGTAGATAGTCTACTGGATTATATGTAAATAGATTTACACAAATCTATTTAGTCCATTTTGTGTGCATGACAAAAGCCTCACTTTGGGCCCTTTACGATTCTGTTTGCTAGTGCGGCCCAGACTGTTCATTAGGAGTCAAACACATCACCGCCATCTTCTCAATCAATACAAATAATGTACTCAAAACAAATGATTCTGATGAAGATTTGAATACTTTGTCCATATTGCCAGAAAAATAGGCAATGAAAATTAAAGCTATTACTGACGGGAAAAGTAGGGAAAATGTCCAGAATCAGGAGCTCGTTACGTTCGTCAGATAAAATCCGTCTCACACTAGATACCATAGTCTGCGACAGCTTGCCAAATATTGTCTAAAAGGAAGTCTATTTTAAGAGAGGATAATTTTCGCAATGATTCAGTCTGACAGTAATTTCGAAAAAAAAACTCTGAATCCGTTAAAGCAAGTAAATATTATTAGATTGTTTAAAAATTCACATAATTATTAAAAATATACTTGCCACAAATTTAAACATAATGTTGTTTGTCCAGGCATCGCCTTGCTGAATAACCGAATATCTATTGTCAGCGCTCTTTGAAAGTTTTGCTCCAAGTTTAAACATGTTCGCAATTTTATTTCTTACGATACTTTTATGAGCTTCATTGTCAAATACTGTAAGAATATTATCTTCCATCATTTGCATCTGACCTATCGCTTCTGGATCCTCAGCTGCGAGACTCCATATATCTATCAATTTACTTTTGAAGAGTTCAAACTTTTCCGGTTCTTTTTTCTTTAATACGTAGGAAAGAGAATGGAGTATTGCAAAATTCTTTAAGACACTTTTCACACAATCATTAGACAGAGACTCAAACTTGTTCAACATGATGAAATCTAATTCTTTTAGGTCTTCTAATATTACAACTTCATTAGGTGCTTCAATCAGAGATCCGTAACATTTGGCGTATCTTAGTTGTTCGTCTTCTGGTACTCCTGCATCTTTCTGTAGCTGAACTAATTTAGGTAACACTTCAGTATACATTGTATGTTCATTTTGAAACATGGATTCAGTGTTCATCATCTTACGAGCCATTTCGTATCCAGGTGCAATTTTGAGAATCATTTTCAAGCTTCCATTTTCACCTTCTATGTTGATCCTTTTTACGTTTGCTACGAAGTTATCACCAGCTTGTCCAACTGGACTAAACACCACTTTTTTAACTTTTAAGTCTTGTTCCTGAATTACTTTATTAATGAACTCCAGTTGGCGTTCATTAATATTTTCAATATCACCTTCGAAATTGTATTGTGCCATGATTGCACGCAATGGGTACTACCTACAAAATTATGAGTGTCTTAATTTATAGAGAATCTTTATCTAGGTTACTAATTTAGATTTGTGTTGGAGATTAGATAATTTACATATTTGTAGTTTATTGCGGGTGACAATTACATAAAAGGTAAAAAATAACATATTTTTTAGCCCGTTCTGTACTGGCTACATAAAGCATGCTTGTTAATCACGCAAGATGTGATCATAATAACCCAATGTTATTATGTTCCAGATATTAAATCCCATGTTATTTATTGCATTACGATGTGGTGAAGTTGATCTCTATAAAAGTAATTATCAGCGCCCAGCTGTGAAAACCTCATAAGAACATATCACAAAATTTTACAAGTGGAATAAAAAACTGTCTCTCGAAAAAAAAGCATGGAAGAGAATGGTGGTTACTACTCATCTGTAAAATATTTAATGCTGTGTATGATTTTCACAAAAGAAATGTGAATTGTTTAATCAAAAATATATATGTAATATTTATTTTAGGAAATTTTGCATGACAAGGTTTTTACTGCTGAGTGAAAAAAACATGAGGAAATAATTGAAAGTTGTTTTTCATAATATGATGTGTGTATTTCATATTGATAACGTTTTACAATGGTTAGTTATCCTCAATTCATAATAAGGCGATTACGATTGTCTGTTAAATTGATAAACATATTTAATTCATTGATAAGGTGTGACACATAATTAATGTATATTAAATCAACTAGACTCGTTGTTATAATCTTGAGTGTCTGCTTACGTCTAAGGCTACGAAATTTTTGTTTTTCCTTGGTAACAAAATTATCATTTCAGTTTAATTTTTATTTTTAAGTGATTGGGTAGCGTGTTTACTGCTAGTCAACTATTTTAAGTATTTATTGTCGGGCAGTCAATCAAACAATGCGTTGTTTGTCGGGCAGTTTATCAAGCAATACGTTGTTTGTCGGGCAGTTAATCAAGCAATACGTTGTTTGTTGGGCTGGCAATCAAACAATGCGTTGTTTATCGGACAGTTAATAAAACAATGCTTTGTTTGTCGGGCAGTTAATCAAGCAATGTGTTGTTCGTTGGCAACACAAAAAGATGTTAAATATTGAGTCACTCATGGGACCACAGGTAAAGTTGGTATGACTAACAACATTATTAATGAAACCTGCTCAGTAATAAGCGGATAAAATAATCTCTATACGTGTTGTCTGATTTTTCTAGCAAACTATTAAATGACTTGCTCCAGTTCTACGTGCATAAATTATCAAAACTTATCTAGTTTTAATTTATCTATTTGTTCATAAATTGAAAACATTCATTGAATAAGTTTTTATCAATTTTTTTTATTATTATTATAAGCTTTTATCGCATAGTATAGTACTGATCAAAACTATTCTAAAGAGCTCAAACATGAAGAGGTTATTTTGTTCAACTCCATCACCAGACCAGATTAATGGTATCATAGTAATAATACTTGATGACTTCTCGCCGTCTAGGGTGGATCACACTTACTGACTAAAACCCACTCCTATTTTCCTTCTTTGACTTACGTTCCAAGGCCTCAGTAGGCTTCGGCCCCACTAGGCCCCTATGGTTTTGCTGACATATCTTTGAGGCACACGTGATAGAAGATTTGGGGCTGTTGTGTACGTTTTAATCACGCCGAGAACTCTGTTACCGTGATGTGGGATCTTGAATTTTAGTAATAATTATCAATTAACCGTTGACGGCGCGTAGTGTTCCACGCGTGTCTCAAGGAAATGTCAGCAACCGTAGGGGCCCAGCAGGGTCGAAGCCTACTGGGGCCATGGATGATGCGAAAGAGAACTCCGGAGCCCAGGAGCAATGGCAAAGAAGGAACAGGAGTGCGTTTTAGTCAGTAAAAGTCTGATACGCGTTCTTGCTCCACCCATAGCGAGAGAAGCTATTTGATGATGTCCAAAACCAAAAATAAAGGTGGAAATATTATGAATTCCAAAAATTGCCTTAAAGATTTTATAGTGACTTTGGTTGTTTCAAATGGTATAAAAAATATTTCTATATGTGATGAAAATACGTAAGAGTACGGAAATAGATATTGACTTTAAAAATGCTGGATAATAACCCAAAAAATACATAACATTCTTACTCAACATAATCAGTAACTATCTAATCATAAATATTGATAACCGACAATAGACCTAACTGATAAAATACTATAAATTAAATGAGAAACACATTTTTTTAGTTATTAGCTGTAACGTGCGACCATGGCACAATATAACTTTGAAGGAGATATCGAAAATATAAATGAACGCCAACTGGAGTTCATTAATAAAGTTATTCAGGAACAAGACTTGAAAGTTACTAAAGTGGTTTTTAGTCCAGTTGGACAGGCTGGTGATAACTTCGTAGCAAACGTAAAGAGGATCACCATAGAAGGTGAAAATGGAAGCTTGAAATTGATTGTCAAAATCGCAGCTGCAAACGAAATGCTTCGGCAGATGACCAACACTGAAATCATGTTTAAAAACGAAATTACGATGTATACTGAAGTGTTACCTAAGTTAGTGCAGTTACAACAAGCTGCAGGAGTACCAGAAATCGAACAACTAAAGTACGCCAAATGTTACGGATGTCTGAGTGAAGTACCAAACGAGCTTGTAATATTAGAAGACCTGAAAGAGTTAGACTTTACCATGTTGAACAAGTTTGAGTCTCTCTCTGATGCAAGTGTTAGAAGCGTCTTAAAGAATTTTGCTTTAATCCATTCTCTTTCTTACGTATTAAAGAAAAAAGAACCAGAAACATTTGATCTCTACAAAAATAAATTGATCAATATATGGACAGTCATTGCTAATAATGAAGAAATGATGGCTAATATGCAAAAATTTGAAGATGAATTTTTTTCAGTGTTTGATGACAAGGCTCATGCAAGTATACTTAAAAATAAAGTAGTGAATGCCTTTAAACTGTCAAAAAGTTTTTCGAAAACTACAGATAAAAATTCAGTAATTCAGCAAGGTGATGCTTGGACAAACAATATTATGTTTAAATTTTTGGTAAGTTTTTAATTATATATAACATGTAGAAATATTGCATATATTACCAGCAGCTTCGTGGCGATAGTAGTTTTAAGTTATCCGATGGGAACGGGTTAAAAAGTACCCCTAGTTTTAATCGAGGCCTTTTTCCAAACATTCAAATCATAGGTGTAGGTAGACGATATGACATGACTTTACAAACATCTCATCATAAAGATGTTCGCGATATCTGCTTTATTTTATGAGTATTGATATTTTCTATGGTCTTTCGCCTGATGTTAAGATCTGTCTTCCTCTGGTCTTCTAAGATAGAACGGACACACATAGAGTGACTGCCTATATGGCCACTATAATTCAGTACCAGTGCATCGGGATACTCCTTGGCAAGGCGACTGTCAAAAGTGTTAAATTAAGAGCCAGAACTACAAATTGAACGTCCTTTCCGTGGTAGGGAGGAGTTTAACAAACATAGCTTATAACCTTAAAGATCGCTACAACTATTATTATTTTCCATAAGTTCCCGTGGTAACAGCCTCGACTTACGAGTTTTAGGTTGCGGGTTCAAACTCGACCAAGCGCATTACTTTGTGTAATTTATTTCATCACCACTGCTCTCAAAACTGTTAAGGAAAAAAGACATCGTGAGGAAATTGCCATGTCATAAAACCAAAAATTCGAATATATATGTCATCCACTAACCCGCCCATGACCTGTGTGGTGGATAACGGTCCATTCCCTCTCTTAAAGAGGAGGCCTGAGTTTTAGTGGTGGGAACATTATAAGGCTTTTTATGCATGAGTTATTCTTAAACACTTTCATACGTATAATGTTTGATGAAACTTTCAAACATAGTTTAGAGAATTTTTAACAAAACGAAAAATAGAAGTGTCACTTTATTGTTTTAACCCATATTTTAGATATTTGTATTCTTGTTTTTTTCTTTTTTATTGGGACGACATTAAAGAAGTCCTCCCACTATGCCCGAAGCGACAGAGTGTGAGATATTTTACTGGCGGTGTTCCCTCAGTTTTTGCGATTTAGGGCCACGCTAACACTTTCGAATATTCCCTTAGTCATAGCAAACGAATTCCGTTCCTCCGCTCCTGTGCAAAATAATCTTCTATATCTACTTACTTAAACGATGTCGCTGATATGTTATTTTGTTCTCAGGGAGATGACTCAGTACAATCAATCATGATTGACTACCAAGCGTCGAAGGCCGATAACCCTGTGCTAGATCTCCTCTACATGATCTTCAACTGCACTGACTATGAGACCAGGTCTAAGAACTACTACAACTGGTTAGATTACTATCACACCGAATTAGACAATTCTTTGTCCAACTTTGGTATGAAAGCCAACTTTGTATATCCTAGAGATCAGTTGGATGCTGACTTGAAGAGATACGGCAATTTTACTTTCGGCCTTTGTTTAATGTTAGCAAATATTTTGATGAGGGATTCAAATGAAGCTAGCAAGTTAATGGAAGCTCAAAAGAGTTCTGATCTAAATGAGGTGTTCGATTCAATGAAAATGGAAGACATGCCTAAAGAAACTATGGTTCGTTTTAAGAAGAGAGTTATAGGACTTATTGATAGTTTTACTGAATTTGGTTTATTGCGAAACTAACTGAGTCCGTGACTTCGTTCACTTGAATTGTGTATTCTTAATATATTTATTAACAAGAATGTGATGTGAAAGCATAACTAGAATTTTGAGTGTAATCACTGAATTTGGATAATTGTGACACAGTTTGTGAAATTAATTTATTTTAAAATACTAATATTTTTAAAAGCTTTTATTTAGTTTTACCCGTCCCGATGTTTGTCTGTAATCAAATCTTGCAAATTAAAGATCCACTTCGGGGTTACCAATTGAGCTTAAATTTTGCATGCATGTGTAAATCAGATGACAACGCAAAATTATTGTGACATGGAGCTGATCTGATGATGGAACTGGAAGGTGGCCATAGGAACTCAGATAACCCTACCTTGTTGGAGCTTTTTGGAATGGTCTTGATGAGTATTAATTATATAGGTAGGCACTATAAAAGCTTGCTATGAAAAAAAATTTAAACTTGATATTATATTTTTCACGCAAATGAAATGGAGCTGAAGAATAAAATGTCAAAAACAACATTTATATATGTCAAATGTTAGAGAAGAAAGAAATCCAATTCCTTAATATACTTATAGAAAAAAAGAACATAGTAACAGTTTTTCCTTTTCATGAAAGTAACACAATACATTTTGTCAATATTTACAACCTCAATAAAAGTACCTATGGACGTTTTCCGTGATGATAAATATAGTTATTTTATTTCATACCTGTGTCGACTGTAATCCTGAAAAAGACCGGGGGCAGTCTCGAGGGTGGGGACCAAATCATATCTAAGGGAATTCTGCTGGGAGTTTCCAGCTCATCCTGTTTTATTTTTGCTGAGTCCGCTGTAGCCACGTTATGTATAGGTAGTATCAGCTGGCTAATTTTATTAGTAGGTAGGTAAATAAAGTGAACCTTTTTAGTATATTATTTATTTTGTTTCATTATATTTGGGTGGCTTATGATTCTATCCTGTCAACCGTCATACTATCACTAACTTCCTTTTTTTACATACCGCTGTTCACACAATCCATCCATCTTTTCTTTGGCCTCCCTCTCCCTCTCCACCCATCCACATGTATACTCATAACTCTTTTAGTAACATGCGTTTCATCTCTCCTCTTTACATGACCATACCAAGACAAACGATTCCCCTTCAACTTTTCAGTCACTGGCGCCACTTTGGGTGGCTTATGATAGATAGCCTTTTATCTCTTTTTATATATTTAAAAAAAAAAACCCTTTCCCCACACTAGAAACTACTCTTGTATCGTGGATGCGTTCACAAAAATGTAACTCAAACCCGACATCTAAATCTTTAGGCCATATAAATATTTGTGCCGTGCGGGAATCGAACCTATCGATGTGAAGGTCTGATAGGCAGTCGCCCCGTGTTAAATACGGTAGATCACGATTGGGTACGTCATAATCACCTCCATAAGTCTCTTTTAAGAAGAGTCATTGTAACTTTCCCACTGACACCGGTCTTCATCGTACATGGTTATTTATTTATTATTATTTTTATCCCCACATCGGAACGCCTTTCAACAATTACACCAATGGAGCACAATTAGTCCAGAATCTGCTACTTTCCAACATCGTGGTGCAGTGGAGTGGTAGTCATCAAATGAGCAGCGCGGCGGAGGGTCACATCGCTCATTTACTCAGCATCAGGCCATCGCTCCTCCAGGATTCCACATGTATCAAATCCCATAGCGAACACATTTTGAAATGTCAAAGCTCTTTCGATGAGTTTTTACAAAGAAAATGGAAAAAAATTGATTTGTCATCTTGACGGTTGACAAATTATTATTATTATTAAAGGAAGAAGCACTCGGTGTTGCCATTCTACGGATCGTTAGGAGGGCCCAGTTTTGCTCCGTTTGAGCGCAATGCCACCTTGTCTTGATGCGATTGGCGGCGGTGACCTCTCACATTCGCCCCTAGTCCATTTAATGGTCCGGAGTGAGAGGGAATGGGAAGTAGTCACCTCTTTTTACAAAGCAGTAATGGGAAGGAAGTGGTGGAATTTATGGGAGACATGAAATCCTCATGCCCCGCCGACGCAGCAGACACCCTGGACGTCGGGAGTCATAGGGCGATTCCCAACCACCACAGGCGTGAACTTGCGGAAGACAAGAAATGGATAGCCCGTCGGACTGGAGGTTCTACCATGAGCTCTTAACGCGTTCCATTTGATGACTTGAACTGAACAGATAAAGAGATGGAGGTATATAGGGTGGATAGCTCCATCCCTCTTTCTCGCTCTCACTTTTGATATTTTATCACGTCTCTGAAAAGCCCCCAAACCCGGGTTGACGTCATGTTGTGTGCCACGCGCGTCAATGTAAGGTCAGTATAATTGATGGGACCCCAGTGGGTCCCATCAATTATACATTAGCATAGCATAGCATAATCGGCCTTATAATGTTCCCACTGTTGGGACTCAGGCCTCCTCTCTAGGAGAGGGAATGGGCCGCAATTCACCACGCAGGCCCAGTGCGGGTTGGTGGATGTCTTCGAATTTTTGGTTCTAGGACATGCCGGTTTCCTCACAATGTTTTCCTTCACCGTTTTGAGAGCAGTGCTGATGAAATAAATTACACAAAGTAATGCGCCTGGCTGGGTTTGAACCCACAACCTACAACTCGTAAGTCAAGGCCGTTACCACTCGACCATCACTGCTCTCATCTCTAGGGCATTAACCGGTACTTATTATTAGCAATATTCCCAACATACTTTCAACTAATCTAGAATATTATTTACCAATCGTCTGCACAGCATAAAGGCTCTAATATAAAACAAAAACTATGAGATGGCTGGACTATAATCGGATACTACACCCTAGAGTCCAATGCGTTGTCCGATCGACAAACTTAACTTTATCTTCCACAAACTAAAATCCTAGCTAATGTGAACCGTATGATGGTGTGATAAGGTGTAGTTCGTTGTACTACGACAGAAGATGTGTCTTATGTTTTGTGTGATGAAGGTGCATCGCACATATAAAAGGTATCGTAAAAGTAGGGTGACCATGTTTACGGACTTGTCTAAATTCTTGAGTGCAGAATGTATATAAAGGATAGCTTGTCTAAGGTCTAATGTTAGCAGAGAGGTATTGCAACAAAACCTTTTAACATCAACATAGTAAAATGTTTTTAATCGACATTTTTTTTTTTTCATTGTGAAAAAGCCCCTTCATTCTGAGCTGCCTGTTTCGTTAATAAAAAAAATATTTTATAAATATATTCTTCATTGTACACCAAAAATACAAATTATATTACCCTATTAAAATTAATAGGGTGTCACAATGGTCTTATCGCTAAAAGCGATGTTTTACAGACAACCTTTGGATGGATTTGACAGAGAAGGAGAAAAAAGATACGCAGGTTGTTCGTGGTGTACTATTTACATATATATATAATTATAAAAATTACTATTAGGATTAGTTAACTTACTTAAACTAATCCTAATAGTAATTTTTATAAACAATTTAAATGATTTATTATATTGTATTATGATATACCTACTTGCAATGTTGTCTGTTATAATCTAATTATTGCTGGAGGAACATTGGCTTCTAAAACACAGGCCTAGTTTAGGAGACAGCAGTTCGAATTTTAAATTTGCTATTATGTACAACGTAAGTAATAAGTAGCTGTGTACTAATTTATTTGAATTGTAGTACAAATAAACAAATTATTATTATTATTTAAATATATAACTATGAAAGCAACGAAATGACGTACTTAATGACGACGTTCAAGAGGAAAAGTAGTGATCCTTAACTATATTTTAAAAAATGTGATTGTTTGAGCTTGCCTTACCGACACGGGTAAAGCATTCCACAGCCGCACTGCTTGAACTGCAAACAACTTGTCATAAAATTTGGTGGAATGGCTTGTACTTTTCTTTTGTTGTATTTTTGCAAGTGACACTAGTGACAGCGGCTAAACGCGATTATGCGAGCCAAACGTTAAAACGCGATTAGTTATATTGGTGAATTCCGCCCACATTTGCGCCACCAGGTTTGTTGTCCGATTTGTCAAAGAACTTGGTAGAATGCAAGGGCATCAAAAGTTTCAAATTATCTGACGATCTCAAGTGTAGATGTGTCATGTAAGAACTTAAAACGTTTTTTGGGATAAGTGGGGGTCATAGGAAATATTATTATTCTAAAGTATACTAACCTTCGCGTGAGGCAACGGTCCTTACGCTCCAACCGCGCGCCGCCGGGATTCCGATCCCGATTCCCGGCCACCGTAGGCGCGGGCTTGCGGACGGTGAGCAATGAGTGGCTCGCCGTCCGACCGCCTGGTAACCATCCGGACCGAGCCCAAGTCATCGACGGCACGTACTGTTCCACGCGCGCCTCAAGTAGATATCAGCAAATCGTAAGGGCCCAGCAGGGTCGAAGCCTACTGGGGCCACGGGTAGTGTGAAAGCGAAACCAACTGGGACGAAGGCAACGAAGGAACAGGAGTGGGTTTTTAGTCAGTAAAACTCTGACACTATCTCCCGCTCCGCCCAAGAGCGAGATTTGTCATAAGATGATTTTCCCACTCAGTAAAAAAAAAATAGTATACTACATACTTCGTAGTCCATACTTCTGTGGAATGCGCTTCCTCTTGACATCAGGACGGCCACCAGTCAATATGCATTTAAGCGGAAGTTGCGGCTTTATTTTCTACAAAAATAGCGAAGTAGTCTCAAAAATCCTTTTATTTTTCCTTGTATAAATAATATATATTTATGTATATGTAGTTTCATATTATATTAAATATTTATTTATGTTTTTTTTATATATATACATATAATATATATACATTTGATCCCTTGTTTTCCTATTAATCTTTTCTTTTTTTTATGCACCTACCATGTTGTCACTACCCTTGGTTGACTGGTAGAGAATGCCTAAGGCATTAAGTCCGCCTTTGTACCTTTGTGTTGCATGAAGTTTTAATAAATAAATAAATAAATATACTAACCTACTATGGTCACTCTACACAAGGCAGTTTGAGTTATGTCTTTTCAGGCATTATGTTCACATGTACAGTTGTTCGGGGAGCAGTGTTGACCTATAAAATATAGACTTACAGCGTTTATGGATACTAACATTACTTTTAGGTTTATGGTATATGTACACAGTATTAAAGTGAATTTAGTAAAGTTGAATGTGTTTTCAATCGATAGTATAGCATGCATTAGGGTGACTTTAATCCAATCAACGCCACAGATTTGTATAAAAAACTGGCCAAGTGCGAGTCGGGCTCGCATACGAAGGGTTCCTTACTACAATATTGAAATTGAGCAAAAAAAACGCCGACAAAATAATTTTTCTTTATTGGAATCCCCTTTTAATTTTTCGCTTTATTTAAATATTATTATTTGATGTTGTAGCGGCAATAGAAATACATATTTAGTTAAAATTTCAGCTCTTTACCTCTTATAGTTTATGAGAAGGATGCATCACAGTCAACTTACAGACGGACTGTCATACGGACGGACAGCGGTTGCCTCCTTCTGCGAAGCAGTAATTCTAGCAAAGGAGGCGACCGCACGCGCCCGCGCAAGGGAACGGCCCTCACGCCCCAGCCACCGGGGATTCTGATTCCGATTTCCGGCCACGCGTGCCTCAACGACATGTCAGCAAACCGTAGAGGCTCAACAGGGTCAAATCGAAGCCTACTGGGACCATAGATTCGCTTCTAAAAGGAAAATCCGGCCCTGGAATGAAAGGCAACGAAGGAGCTAAGAGTGTGTATTACTCAGTAAAAATCTGAAACGCTCTCCCGGCCCACCCGAGGCCGGGACATGTCATTGGATAATTTCCCAGCTAAATAAAAAAAAAGGCTCTAAAAATGCTTACCAAACGCTACGAGCCAAAAAATTCTCACCAATCGCTTCGAGCCAAAACAGGTTCAGTAAAAACAACACTTACATCCTTACCTACGTATATTGAAATAAAAAAAAATCGTTTTAACCCATTTCTTTGTCACATGTAATTTGTTACATGGTACATATACTGAAAGAGTTAATTACTGAAAGGGTTAAGAATAAATATTGACATAATATGTATTATCTAAAAGTTGAAAAAAGTGTGCAATTTATGACAAGATATATCTAACTTCAACATCAGTAAAATACAGAAAAATTTATGAAATGTTATGTAAGTCAAGTGTATTTTCTTTGAAAAAAAATAACGAGACAGATTAATACAATATTAACGCCCTCATACATCTCAAATCCAGACAACGACAAGACAAGAAAACAATAAGACGAAGCAGAAAAAAACGGTTTAAAAATTCATAACCGTAAAGAGTTTTAATTTTACAACACATCCGAGGATTCAGACGTCAGAGGCACAAAACATTTTTTTTTCTCGAATAAAAAGGCGAGAATTCTCCCTGATAAATCAACGGCCTGTCCTGAGGGAAACAAGTGAAGGAAATCGCAAAATCGTCTCAAATGAAATTTCTTACTTCGAGGCATATAACATACTTGAAATTTTTAAAACAATTCCAATCCAAAACCAACTCAAATCATTAACAAATAGAGCACGAATTCCTTTATTGCTGTGGTGAGGGATTTTGCCTGAAACTTCTACGCGTAAGATGTATGCGAGAGAGCAAATTGTGGCCCAAATATAGTGTGAAAGAAGTCGCTTTGGGTACAAGTAACTAAACTAGAAATAGATTTCTGTAACATTCAAAATATGGCGAAAATAATATTTTAGATATTTTGCAGCAACTTTTTCATTTAGCATCTTTACAATATCCATTGTTATTTTTTGTCAAAAAATAGTTTTTCTTCTATCATGCATCGAGTGCTACCTAATTTTGAGTTAAGACAATTTTTATCCATTTCAGGATGCCTGGAAGGGGTATACTATGCCAAATCGAATGTCAAATAAATTAATAAACTATATATTATATCAAATTGATCAACCACTATAAATCGAACGTATAAATAATCAAACCATCATAATAATAAATAAATAGTAAAATAAAACCCGTTTATTTCTGGCTAAATAATAACAATAATTACAAAATAATAGTTTAGATAATTGCATGCAATCGTAAATTTAATATTTAATTGATTCTAAACATAAGATTCAAAATCAATATAATTATTTTATTACAAATACTCAATTAAAAAATATCCAATTAAATCCAAGAATCACATTATGATTATATATTTATTTAAAATTTATTCAATTCGCTTAAATATTCAACTTATTCATATTATTATGTTTGGAACGTATATTTGTCAGAACCCCTCTTATTAGAAGGTGAAGGCGTCCACCAGAGATGACCATTCTCTATCTTTGGCTGTATACATCCAGTGAGTGCCGGCGACTTTAACGATATCATCGACCCATCGAGTTAATGGCCTTGCTCTTTTTTAACCGACTTCAAAAAAAGGAGGAGGTTATCAATTCGATAGATGTTTTTTATTTATTTTTTATGTGTGTTACCTCAGAACTCCGTCATTTATGGACCGATTTACATTTTTTTTTCCTCTTAAAAGATATGTTTTTCGATTGGGCACATTTTTTTCAGAATCCAGTTCTGATGATGGGATCCATGAGGAATCGAGGGAACTCCTCAAAAATTATAGGCAACCATATGGTGATTTTGGTATTTTCATCGAGAACTTGAGCATGTACAGTCAAAAAGTAATATTTGAAGAAGTGGACTGATGAAGAAGACCAGAAACGGCCAACGGAACTTCATACTCACATAAATATTACAAGACAATACAAATAAAAAAAAAATTTTGTTGAAAATGGTATTATCGAAGTGAACTGATGATGATGATGTTCCCACTCCTGTTCCTTCTTTGCCTTCATCCCGGGGCCCAGGGTTTCGCTTTCACACTACCCGTGGCCCCAGTAGGCTTCGACCCTGATTTGCTGACATCTCCCTGAGGCGCGCGTGGAACAGTACGCGCCGTCGCCGACTTGTGCTCGGTCCGGACGGTTACCGTACAGTCGATTGGTCGATCGAGGCGTGATTGATATCAATCATACAAAAATACAAAATTTCACAACTATCAGAACTCGCTAGTATCATTCAAATACCACATACGATATTGATTTCGTGTTTGAAAAGCGTGCAGTCTAGCCATTACTATAGATATAAACAGTGACGTCATTCGTCCTGACCTATGTTAACAATTGTGTAGCACCCAACCACCCGAAACTCTAATGTTGTATGCGCTTAACTGTCGGCCCACTAAGTCAGCGGGAGATTTATTATTTTAACTGTAAGAAAACCAGGGGGGATAAATTTAAGGGGCAGTATCATCTGCCGGATTGATTGAAAGCGCTCACCATGGCTTAGTCATAAAATTGTTTTCCATATCACAATAGTTTCCCACCATAAGGGGGTTGTCCTTGGATGCACTAGCATAGCGCGTACAGGGATCGTCAGTTGGTAACACATTCCATAAAATGTCTAACGGGGCGCTCCGGTCATCGGGAGTCCGATAAGCACATCCGGATCACAATGCTGGACATGTTCAGAGACTTAACATTTGTTAACTTATGCTCATGCTCGTCAACTGACGCGTTACCGTACGCAAAAAACACATGTATGTAGTATATGTAATTTTCGTTCTCCGTCTCGCTATTCAATATTTGCATAACACAAAAGCCAATGCAAACTATTGGCATGATTTACTTTTTTATTTTCGCCACAAATTAAACCTAGGTTATAACGTCAGAGGACAATATAACAAATATAGAATACAAGGAATCTGTAGCAAAAAGTATCAGGTCTTTAAACCGTAACCGAACCAAGATATCTATAGAAGTATTGCTAGTATCTTTTTGTCAGGCGTTACCTATTTTAATGAAATGGAAATATAACACGTAATATTTTTGGGTTTCCGTTGATAAAATAGATTAAGTTGGTTATTACTGATATATTTCTTCACTTGAATAACTCGTTAGAGTAGCCATGAAGTATATTCAACAATAGGAAACTTAAAATATCAGATACGGAATATTTTTATTTTTTAAAAATAACGCCTGATAAAAAAAAAACAATTGTAACCTAGTAAATAGTCTCCAACTTCGTTTAGTTACGGTTGGTAGACATATTTTTTTTTGATTTCTCATACAGTGGTTTAAGATATGGCCTAGGTTTTACAAATGGCGAAAAAAAAAAAAATATGCCAGCTATTAAAGTTTAAATATCCATTGTACTTTAATAATAGGAAAATGGAGATGAATATGCAATAGGCAATAAATAGACGCGTTACGTGTTAAGCGAAGCTTTGACTCTACGCTAGTGTGTTAAGAGCCACTACTTTAGGAGCCACACACCATATCATTTCGGTCCCGCGTCACTTACCGGTCGCGTCCATGTACTAACTCTCACGGGAACATTAAAGCCGAAATAGTTAAACCCGTCTGCGTACCTATTGTTAAAAAGGTCGTCAGATACATTTCATGTATATCATTGTCACACAAATCACCATTATGATCCGTTTATTGTGTGATGAAGATATACAGTGATAAAATGATAAATATTTTGCAAAATAGATTTTAATGATCTTTCCTTTATTAGTATAGTCTCCTCCCCGAATAGCCGAATAACTATCAAAATATCGGAAAAATGCACGTAAACAAAAGAATTTTAAAAATGTTAAATTCCGCTCTTGGGCGGAGCGAGAGATAATATCAGACTTTTACTAAATAAAAACCTACTCCTGTTCCTTCGTTGTCACACTACCCATGGCCCCAGTAGGCTTCGACCCTGCTGGGCCCTTACGATTTGATGATTTGCCCTGAGGCGACCGACGTGTGATTCATGAGGACGATTCAAGTGTCTCTATGTGTTACTTTGATGCTTCTTTACTCTCATGGCACTGACATATGGGTAGACCGTGTCCTGGAGTAGCACATGAGAATACTTTTATCCCTAGAGTATGTTCGCTTGGGACAATTTTCTGCTTTCAAACGGGCGAAGTTACTGGTAGAAGCTAGTATAATATTAAAAATATTTTTGCCGTGTCGTATCCTTCGATTTTCTTTGTATTTACAGTAGAAGAGTTCTCTTGAGCACTATTGACTGAAGTTATTCTTTATCATTGACAATGAAGTTCTTATTTTTACTTTGTTGCTTTTTTCCATTTTTTATTTTTGCTCTGGCAACAATCTCTTTGACGTTGTTTTATCTGATTTGCTTCTATTTATCGTTTACAAAGTAAATCTTTTTTAAAGGTTTTTCGTCGTATTTTCTTATCGTTGTGGTTTTCGTTTTTATTTCGTTTTACATTACGATAACTTACGATGTTTTAATTTTATAGGATCAGAATTTTCGGCTGTGAAAAGATTGGTGAAAAAGATTGCATGGTCGCAATGATGATAAAGAGATGGACGTGAGATCTTTTCAAGATCTTTTTCTTATAGGATCACTTTGTTGTCCGTCCGTCTGTCTGTCTGTCTGTCTGCCTGTCTGACTGTCTGTCTGCCTGTCTGTCTGTCAAGACCATATATCTCGGGAACACGTGGAGTTATGAAGTTGAAATTAAAACCATATACTCAAGTCTGCAGTGCAAAAAAAAAGATACGGCCGTTTATATCGCAAAAAAACTTAGGGTACTTCCCGTTTACCTGGAATACTGATGACCTGGTGACGATCGCGGGATCATTGTGGCGATGCTTGGGGGAGGCCTATGTCCAACAGTGGACGTCTTTCGACTGAAATGATGATTTTGGTAAATACTCTTTTTTTTTTTTTTTTTATTGGTTGGGAAAATCATCCTAATGACATCCCCGCTCTTGGGCGGAGCGGGAGATAGTGTCAGACTCTTACTGACTAAAAACCCACTCCTGTTCCTTCGTTGCCTTCGTCCCAGGGCCCCGGGTTCCGCTTTCACACTACCCGTGGCCCCAGTAGGCTTCGACCCTGCTGGGCCCCTACGATTTGCTGACATCTCCTTGAGGCGCGCGTGGAACAAAACGCGCCGTCGACGACTTGGGCTTGGTCCGGACGGTTACCAGACGGTCAGACGGCGAGCCACCCATTGCTCGCCGTCTGCAAGCCCGCGCCTACGGTGGCCGGAAATCGGGATCGGAATCCCGGCGGCGGTTGGAGCGTAAGGACCGTTGCCTCACGCGATCGGCCGCCTCCTTAGCTAGCATTACTGCTTCGCAGAAAGAGGCGACCGCCTGCCACTCCTCCTCGCTCCGGAGCATGGCCTGAACCAAGGCCCGGCGCGAGAGATCACCGCCGCCGATTGCCCTCACGAGGTCACGGCGTTGCTCTGCCCAAGCGGGGCACACCTCCACCGTGTGCTCCACCGTGTCCTCCGGGTGGGCCACACAGTGGCGACACCCGGGCGTCGTTTCCGCACGAATCCGGTGCAGGAACCTCCCGAACTTACCGTGTCCGGTGAGGACCTGCGTCATGCGGAATGTGAGGACGCCGTGAGGTCTTTCCAACCACGCCTCAAAGAGGGGACTTACCGCCATAATTGTGGCGTGCCCTTGGTAAATACTCTTTAGAATTCTTTGTTTATCTATGGGCTAACAAGAAAAAAAAAAAAAAAAAAAAAAAAAAAAATCGTTACCTAAAGGCAATTTGTGGAGCGAACATACATTCGGAGTACATTCCATTTTCAAAATCCCCAACAGCTACTTAAAAATAAATGAATATTTTTAACAATCTTCCTTTCAATAAAACATGTAACCCTGAGAACGCGACGAACCGACTTTGGCACGAGCCTCAAGCCACCCCTCGTTCCCACCCGAAGCGCCCGAAGTGCTTCCCACCGGAAACAGTGTCGTGCGAACCACAAACGACTGCTTTCAAAAAAAGATCGTTAGAAATTCGTGAGAAAACCGGTGAAACGATTTATTTTTAAATTTAGAATCAGGTAGAAATACTCGTAGATATTGACTGCTTGGAATTAGGTTTTTTTTATTTTTTTAGTTCATTTAATTACTTAGAGTTATGAATGAGTTATTTTTTTGTTGTGTTGTTGTTGTGTTGAGTTGTTTTATATATATTACCGTACCGCTAATGCGCGTAGGTCAGTTAGAGTGCAGATTATCTAATTGAGTTCGTTAAAGTGGAAAATTTTTTTAAGTTCTTGTAATAACTAGATAATCTTGGGTAATCTGCAGGCCAAGCATACAGTTAAGTTAGGAAACAGGTTCTTTGTTTAACTTAAACATGCGAATTGTAATTATAAAATTTCTAATAATAAACTACAATATCAATCCCCGATACGGACAGGTTAGGTTAGAAGGCTAAGGCGAGACAGAAGCGAAGCGGCCCCCCTAGCCAAGTTACAATCGTATCGTTCGCGCCGAACGCCTCGAGTAGGCCACGCCTCCGATTCCTTTGTCCTGACGTTATCTCAACGCTCAGTCACGTGGTCAGAACAAAGGAATCGGAGGCGTGGCCTACTCGAGGCGTTCGGCGTGAACGAAACGATTGTAACTTGGCTAGGGGGGCGGAGCTCTATATAGTATAACCTAATTAACATAATGTGTGAAAAAATCAAAAATTTCTCACGCTTGCCCAGCACCCCCATTTCCCGTCATGATCCCATTTCGATGGGAACCGAAGTAGTCTCGTGTGAAGTTTCACCGTTATTTAAAAAAGTATTTGCTGATTGTTTATTTGAAAAAAGTTAATGTTTATTTGAACGGCCCAATTAAACTCACAAGGGTGTCTTTGCAAAGCAACCCTGTTTATTAGTTTTCAAGTATGACGACCGCTTAACCCTGTAAATGCGATCTATTGGCACGTGTCACCCCAATTTCTCATTGACGTGAGGACGGCGTCATATCGTTTCAGAGTAACTAGTCTCGTGTGAAATTTCAACGGATTGTCACATATGAATTTTGATTATTGTATTCTGTGGAGAACGTAGCGGGTAACATAATTGTTTTGATATTTAAGTTGTTTTGAGATTTTTTATTGTGCTTCTGTTTGTTTTTCCTTAAACAAATAAAAACGAAATATTGATGAATAAAAGGTTTTTTGTGGATTTTCGTCCCAACAGAGTATGAGAATGGAGGAACAAAGAGTGCACCTGTGTTTGAATACTCGCTTGAGCACTGTAATATCTTCAGCGTACCTAGCAAATATACGTTGCGATTGGTCACCATGATCAAAATTCAGTCAGAACCATTATAATTAATATTGTCAGTGAGCCCAAAACGAGATAGTGTATCATCACGAGTCGGCGGAGCAGGGAATAGTGTCAGACTTTTATTGATCGAAAACCCACTACCGGACGGTCAGACGGCAGGCTACCTATTGCTCGCCGTCCGCAAGCCCGCGCCTACGGTGGCCGGCAATCGAGATCGGAATCCCGGCACCGGATACTATACCAGGTACAGTCTCCCGCGATAAATAAGCTATCCGACACTAAAAAAACTTTTCAGTACACTTTACTCTCCCCCTTGTTCGCACTAGTGCGGAAAAGTGCGCGAGCTCGCCTCCGCCACAATTAATTATCTTTATCGTATTAAGCTGTGCGCTAAGTGACCGCCACAAAGTCACGCTTCAGCACCCGTTTATTTTTATCTTCTTAAATGTATTGAAAAACATCGTTTGATACACATGAAAATTCATCACTGCAGCTCTCGATTCCATAATAGTGAAAAACATAAACTCTTTAGCTTTATAATATAAGAATAGATCAGAGTGCAATTTAAGTAAAGTAGCCTAAAAAACCGACAAAACTTTCACACGCTCCCCCAAATTCTCACCGTGTTCTCATTCTAATGAGAACTGCAGTGGTATCGTGTGAACTGCAACGGATTTTTTACACCAAAAGTTCCTTATTCAATATATAAAGGAATTCAATGATTAGATTTATTTTTAATAGTAAAGATTACCAGTATTTTACAATTTATTTTAATCGGGATGTTTATTTATGTATTTAAGTTTACAATAGGCAATAAAAGAATTTAAAAAAATGGAAGCCATTTTCCACCCCATTACCAGGATATGTATGGGCACGTGCCTTTACATTGGTTTCTGTGGGAACTTAACCCGTCCCGTGTGAAATGTTAACCGACTTTTAATGAACCAGCCCTGATAGAATTATTCTGTGACTTTTTAATAGGGTGAGAAAGTTGAAAAAAAGGCATAATAGGACTGTGCGATCGAATTTACGTATAGTTTTGATGATGACTTTTTTATTCATAGAATGTGTTTTTTTCCTGTTTCGTATATATTTATCACTAAACACCTATGTATTAATTATTACACACTAATTTATACCTACATATGATAATATACATATATTTATTTACCTCACATCAAACAAACTGTGTGTGTAGACTCATAGCAAGGTTCAGTTGAAAACCAGCATCAGGCAACTGCTACATAGTGTCCTGACATTATGCTGAACTGGACCTATTTGGCGCAGCCGTGAGACACACAATGCTGATGTATTTTTTAAGTTTTAGTATTTAAGTTTCTATATTGTAATTGTTATCTCATTGTGTGTACCTGTGTGCCAAATAAACGTGTTTTCTTTCTTTCTTTTCTTTATAATGGCAAAACCGTAAGCAGCGCAGCGGGATATAGTTCGTACACTTAGTGAAGACTTGTTTTATTTTTAAGGTAAAGCGAGAGGGAGTGATTTTTACTGACTGATTCCTTTAGTTGCCCTTTGCGCTTCAGAGTCAAGGTAACTGTTTCAAACATTTCCGCAGCCCTAGCAGGCATCAGCTCTACTGGGCTCTGTCCATTTGCTGACATCTCTGCGGCTTGCGTAGAACACAGCGCGTTGTCAACTCGGGCTTGGTTTTATAAGAAGCAGGGACAGCGAGATTTCCATTACTCGCCGTCCGCCTTGCGCCTACGGTGGTTTTTTTTTTTTTTTTTATTGGGTGTGAAAATCATCCTAATGACATCCCCGCTCTTGGGCGGAGCGGGAGATAGTGTCAGACTCTTACTGACTAAAAACCCACTCCTGTTCCTTCGTTGCCTTCGTCCCAGGGCCCCGGGTTCCGCTTTCACACTACCCGTGGCCCCTGTAGGCTTCGACCCTGCTGGGCCCCTACGATTTGCTGACATCTCCTTGAGGCGCGCGTGGAACAAAACGCGCCGTCGACAACTTGGGCTCGGTCCGGACGGTTACCGGACGGTCAGACGGCGAGCCACCCATAGCTCGGCGTCTGCAAGCCCGCGCCTACGGTGGCCGGAAATCGGGATCAGAATCCCGGCGGCGGTTGGAGCGTAAGGACCGTTGCCTCACGCGATCGGCCGCCTCCTTAGCTAGCATTACTGCTTCGCAGAAGGAGGCGACCGCCTGCCACTCCTCCTCGCTCCGGAGCATGGCCTGAACCAAGGCCCGGCGCGAGAGATCGCCGCCGCCGATTGCCCCCACGAGGACACGGCGTTGCTCTGCCCAAGCGGGGCACACCTCCACCGTGTGCTCTACCGTGTCCTCCGGGTGGGCCACACAGTGGCGACACCCGGGCGTCGTTTCCGCACGAATCCGGTGCAGGAACCTCCCGAACTTACCGTGTCCGGTGAGGACCTGCGTCATGCGGAATGTGAGGACGCCGTGAGGTCTTTCCAACCACGCCTCAAAGAGGGGACTTACCGCCATAATTGTGGCGTGCCCTGCGCCTACGGTGGTTGAGATTCACCTGGTGACTACTCCGTAGAAGGAGGTGGCTGTTTTATAGTCCCTGTCGCTCCATTCCAGGGCTGGACGTGAGAGGTCACCGCCGCCGATCGCCTCCACGTCCTCACTTCGTCAGTTAAATGTGTTTGATGTTGTGATATTGTCGTTCTTTATTATAATCTAATTATTTTAAAGATGCGTGAACATGTCAAAAATTTCTAACGCTTCCGCTTCCATTTCCCGTAATGATCCCATTTCGATGAGAACCGAAGTAGTCTCGTGTGAAGTTCCACCGTTTTTGAAAACAAAATACCGGATTGTTTATTTAAATGCCCCAATTAAACCGACAAAGCAACCCTGTTTATTGGTTTACAAGTATGACGACCACTTAACCCTGTAAATGCGATCTATTGGCACGTGTCACCCTAATTTGCCATTGACGTGACGACGGCGTCATATCATAGCAGAGTAAACTAAAATAGTCTCGTGTGAAATTTCAGCGGATTGTCACGTATGAACTTTGATTATTGTAATCTGTGGAGAATGTAGTTGGTAGCATAATTGTTATAAGATGTAAGATGCTTATGACTTTTTCTTATTATGTTACTGTTTGTTTTTCCTTAGGTAAATAAAAATAAAATAGAATAAAATAAACTATATTGTACACCAAACAACAACTCAACTTAAACACAACAACAACCTTATTTATCTCAACTTTATTGTCAATATAAATGAAAAGTTTTTTGTGTATAATATAAAATTTACTTGTACGTTTGTGTAACTTCTCAAAATACGTTGAATTATTTTTCTTCGTCATCACTTCAAAAAATCTGTACTCAAAAATAAAAATAAACTTACAGCATGCATTTAAATAAATAATATAAAAAAAAAACTATTTTGTAATTATTGATTGAACTGATAATTCATTCATTAATCTTTAAAATAAATAATCATGTTGACTTGCATGAGGCCGGAATAATAATAATAATAATACCATACATACTTTCGACTCGGTTGTTAGGATACATATGGGCACGTGCCTTTACATCGGTTACTGTGGGAACATAACCCATTCCGTGTGAAATGCTAACCGAATGTACAGTCTGCCATGCCAGCCAATATGGCAAAATATAGTCCACAAAAAAATAATTCGTCATTGTCATCGAGGATAAACGACGCAAGGATCCCCAGGTTCAGTTTATATGAGGATGCATGCTTTCCTAACTGACTCCATAACATGGGTAGTTGTTTTGTATGCACTCTCATGAACTGCTCATGAATATAGATAAAAAAGGGAAATTTGAAGCAATAAAATAAAATGGCGTCACTCTAAGTCCAATATGGCGGACATTCTTTTCTTTTTTTAACTAACACTAACCTCTATTCAAAGTTTAACCTGAATTTAGCGGGCTAATCATTCAATTACATCGTCGCTCTTGGGTGGAGCGCGAGGGCGTGTCAGACTTTTACAGACTAAAAACTCACTCCTGTTCCTTCTTAGGCTTCGACCCTGCTGGGCCCCTTCGGTTTGCTGACATATCTCTCTTGAGACGCGTGTGGAACAGTACGCGTCGTCAACGACTTGGACTCGGTCCCGGCGGTTACCAGACGGTCGGATGGCAAGCTACCCATTGCTTGCCGTCCGACCATCAAATCCCGCGCCTACGGTGGCTGGAAATTGTGATTGGGATCCCGGCGGCTGGAGCGTGAGAGTCGCTCCCTCGCGGGTGCAGCCGGCTAATCTTAAGTTTATGTTCACATTTACTTTTAGTCGTAATATTGACACGTGTTCGTGTCTCAGCGTCCACATGATTAGACCATGTTTTTGAATAGCACATAGGATATCTACTTTCTATCTATATCATCATCATTATTTCAGGCGGAGGACGTCCACTGTTAGACATAGGCCTCCCCTTGTATCGCCACATCGAACAGTTCTATGTGTCTCATATCCATCGTCTTCCACTCACTCACCAGGTCATCGGTCCTCCTTGTGGGGGCCCTTCCAATACCGCATCTTCGAGTGCGCGGTCGCCAATCTAGAACCTTTTGGCCCCACCGACACTGACACTGCCACACGGCTATGTCGGCGTCCTTGGTTCTCCTGAGGATATCTTCATTCCTGATGCAATCACGTAAGGAAACTCCGAGCATAACCCTAGCCATAGTATCTTCACGTGGGACAATTTTTTACTAAGCCGGGTCAGCTAATTTGGAAATAAGAATCTAAATGCCAGCTAAATTAAATAAAACAGTTATCATGCAGCCAAAGCCACTGGCAGAAGCTAGCATTATTAATATAATAACATACGATAAGTTCGTATAGTAAATAACTGACGCGGATGGTAAATAAATCAATAATAACATGACTAAAGCCTGTTTGTGTATTGATAACAAATAAATTGGGTAAAATATCCGGTCGATATGATACTAATCTTTTTATTTGAAATATCACAATGAGTATCATATATTATCTACTGGCACGCGTAACCCAAATTTTCCAAATATGACGGCATATTGTTCCAATGTTAAAATATATCTATATATCGTGTGTTAAAACGGTTTTTTTTATGAATTTACGTTTGTTTTTGCACTGTTAGGTACATATCTGACCTAGACATGCGGGATCGCCCGGGTGTCATAGGGTGCCCGGAGGACAAGGTGGAGCACACAGTGGAGGTGTGCCCCGTTTGGGCAGAGCAACGCCGTGTCCTCGTGGGAGCGATCGGTGGTGGCGATCTCGCGTGCCGGGGAATGAGAAGTGGTAGGCGGTCGCCTCCTTCTGCGAAGCAGTAATGCTAGCAAAGGAGGCGGCCGATCGCGTGTGGCAACGGTCCTCACGCTCCAACCGCCGCTGGGATTCCGATCCCTATTTCCGGCTACCGTAGGCGTGGGCTTGCGGATGACGAGCAATGGGTAGCTGGCCTTCCGACCGTCCGGTAACCGTCCGGACCAAGCCCATTTCGTCGACGGCGCGTACTGGCTACTGAGGCGCGCGTGAAAGCGCGCCTCATGGTGATGTCAGCAAATCGTAGGGGCTCAGCAGGGTCGAAGCCTACTGGGGCCGAGGGTCTTATTCTGAAAGGAAGACTCGGCCTTGGTACGAAAGGCAACGAAGGACCAGGAGTGCGTTTTTAGTCAGTAAAAGCCTGACACTATCTCCAGATCCGCCCAAGAGCGAGATTTGTCATTAGATGATTTTCCCACCGAAAAAAAAATCCTAGACATGCGGTATCTGGGGCCATGGATTGATTTCTGAAAAGAAAACCCGTGGTCCTAGAACGCAAACAGCAACTGAAGGAACAAAAGTGTCGTTTTATTCAGTAAAAGCCTGACACACCCTCTCACTCTAACTTAGAGCGGGTAAATTAAAAAAACTGAGTTTTAGTCACAAAATTTTCGCAAAAAAAATTCATTGACTCAGCTAGACAAAAATAAATTAATCTTTAATGACGCAAGTAATGGTGACATTAGATACTACAAAAAGTTTAATAAATTATATATTTAAATATAATTTATTAAACTTTTTTAAAGATTTAACGATTAGATAAATTCTTAATAATTGAAAAATCATTATGATTTTTCATTTTCGTAAAGTAATCAAAAGACGTTGATATGCGTTTAATTACGTTTTGATAAGCAAGATTACTGATTCAGAGTATAATTGCCATAATCTTATCTTTCTATTACCCAGTGGTCGTGGTTAGATTAGAATAGTTCGTTATTGCTAGGTACAGGGGCGCCGGCTTTTAGAAAACCTCATGGGTGCTCATGCTCATTTGATGACTCGAAAAAGTGGCGAAGTGTGTGAAGAGAAATGCACATTGATCGACATTTTTATAACGGATACCCATCAATAACTGGCATTCGTTACCCGCATCGTTAATAAATAATAAATTGAGACAACATCACTATATATATTGTCCCAAACTAAGGTTTTCAATTGTACTATTGAATGAAACCAGGAACAACGAAGGTACCACAAACACCCAGATTGAACAGAAATATCTGTTTCATCAGCAAACATTTATGTTGGTGCACGAATCGAACCCGCGACTATTGCGTCTCAACCGGCGCTCTAAACCATTGCGCTAAACGGGTCGTCGGGTAACGAAAAAACGTCTGTCCCTAAAAGGCGATTACTGATCAGTTTCTTGATGTCTATTCTCAGGGGTGCTCAGCACCCACTGTTTATTTCTCATGGGTTCTCGAGCCCCCGAGCACCCACGGAGTCGGCGCCCCTGGCTATTATATTAGATACCTATTATATCTTTATTATATTGTCTATTTTTTTATTTATTATTATTTTTTGTTAATTCTGGTCTCATCAATTAATTTTTTTGTAAAATTAATTTGGTCTTTGCAGCACTATCTAAGGCATGCCGTACACAGGCCACACGCGACAGCCACAAACACCGCCACGAGAAGCTAGAAGTGGGCACAAAGATAGCTAAATCGTGTGACAGCCACTTGTGGACGGTGGCCGCTACTTTTTTTCATGTGCACAGTCACATAATGAACTTTGACAAAGAAGGTTTAAATGCGCGAGTGGCGTGTGGTGGCGTTTTGTGTACGGGCCACAAGAAGCGAGCTGCGACGATTTGTAGCGGTGGTTGTGGTCAGTGGCCCGTGTACGGTGACCCTAAACTTCCACATATCCGACTAATGTAATCGGGGATACATCAACCCCTGTCATACAGGTTTTCCTAGTTCAGAGGTTGAGGCCACAATGATGTTATGTTTACCGTTAATTGATATAATAAAATAGTTATTGGACAATTTGACAGCGTTGTGCGTATTATTATATAGGTAGTATATGGGGGACATAAAGTTCAAAACATAATTTGGCGCCGAAAATCCGCCATATTAATTATTTATAACTAGCGACCCGCCCGGCTTCGTACGGGAGCAATGCTGATACTAAATATACTACAGAATGTCTATATATGCAACGTTCAAAGCTTTTTTTCTTTAGACTATACAAACATGATTTTTCTAGGAGTAAGAGTACATATCTCTAAGATTAGCCATGTGAAAAACACTCAACGCTCAAATCTAAGCCTGCAACGTTGAAAGTTTGACCCGTGGCAAAAGATATCTTTACCGGAAAAAGTAGGCATTTATATATTATGTCCCTGCATTTTAAATCTATAATATCTTTAAAAATATTCATTTAAATTACATACTGTAAAAGGCCATATTAATCTTTATTAAATGCATAATATATAGATAATTAATTGAAAAAGGATTAATGCTGTATTGCTGAAAATCGCTTCATAAATAAACCATTATGTCTCGTAAAAAGTAAAGGATTAAAAATGGTTATTGTGAGTTATCCTTAAGAGATAGACATATACCATTGCAGAAGTTTTTCTAGACCTTTTTAAGGTGTACAATACTGTAGTACATTATTTCAATCTATCTCGTAAGGTTCAGCCAGCGTTTGCAATGTAAGCGCAAAAAAATGTGTGTATTTACGACTTTACATTAGAAACCTCTAAAATTATTAGTATTCCTCTACTATATTATGCATGTATTTTACATATAAACCTTCCTCTTGAATCACTCTATCTACTAAAAAAACTGCATCAGAATCTGTTACGTAGTTAAAGATCTAAGCATACATAGGGACAGACAGCGGGAAGTGACTTTGTTTTATACTATGTAGTGATTTTGACGTACTCAGTGTCACTCTCACAAGTAAGATGAATCTAATGATACCTCTCAAGTTTTTTTTATGTTTTGATCAATTAATTATAACGGTTAAACAATCAATAACAGTAACTAAACAAAAAGTTTTAAGTTATAAACAACATGTACTTACATCAATTCCTCTCACAGTACTTCTGACATGCCAATAAAATCATCTTCCATTCATCCGCAAACAGATCTTTTGTTGGATAAGAATCCAAGAGATCATTTAGTGCAGCCAAAGTGCAAGGTATTGGAGACTGCGCACGGGCAACAGTACGACACTGAGGCACAGCAAACATTCTATGCTTTTTGCCGCGGCAGTAATTGTCCGGGACAAAGAAACGTGCTAGCACAGTAAGCATATCAAGTTAAAGTGCAACTAGCCTTTTCGGTATTTTTAATAGATGATTAGGTTGTAGGGCGTGCCAAATTTTTATACCTACATACACACGTAAACATAACCCGAGTTCTAGTGTAGTCGGATAAAAACTAAAGAGCAATTTGTAGCCACTTATCCCTGCTACTGCGACATGACATTTCATTGGCACGTGTCGCCCTAAGTTCCCACCGATACCGCCTTCTACTGAGAACTGTCACATGCACGTGTGAACAAATATATCCTTGGTTCACTACAATTATCATGGGACCGTGATCGGAAATAATAAATTTAAAACCAATGCCGATTTTTGATTAATAAATTTAAAAAAAAAAACAGATAATTAAAATTTTCTTTTTACTTGATGCCTGGAACATTTTTGAATATTCAAAGGTTACTGCTTCACTTTCGTGTGTCGTAGCCTTCTACGATATATGGGCGGTCGCCTTCTTTTGCGAAGCAGTAATTCTAGCAAAGGAGGCGGCCGATCGTGTGAGGCAGCGGTCCTCACGCCCCAACCGCCACGGGGATTCCGAACTCGATTTCCGGCCTCCGTAGCCGCGGGCTTGCGGACGGCGAGCAATGGGTAGCTCACCGTCCGTTCCAGTAACCGTCCGGACCGAGTCCAAGTGATGTCAGCTATTGTAGGAGCCCAGCAGGGTCGAAGCCTACTGGGGCCAAGGGTCTGATTCTGAAAGAAAGACTCAGCCCTGGTACGAAAGGCAATGAAGGAACAAGTGCAGGTTTTTAGCAAGTAAAAGTCTAACACTATCTTTTCGCCCAAAAGCGGGGGATGTCATAAGATGATATTCCCACCGAAAAAAAAACCCCAACAAACCCTTCAGCTCCATAATATTAAAAACGAATAAAAAACAAATCTGAATAACGACCTCGCTAGTTCTGCAACGCCCTTAAAAGACTTTACTCAGTCAATACACTAAACATACCTTTGCAGTCACTTAACCCCTTCTACCACGATACGGCAATTTGTTGGCATGTGCCACCCCAAGTTCCCATCAGTGTCCCGGTCTACTGAGAACTGTCATGTTCACGTGTGAATAATCAACGGACTTTTTTATTACAATTATTTGTAGGAATGTGATCGGTAAAGTAAAACCCAAAACAAAGTAAGTTTAAAAAAATGCGTATTCCGAAGGGTTCCGTACCATCCGTAGCAAAATAAGGCAAAAAAAAAACACGTTTATTATATGGGATCCCCCTTAAATATTTTTTTTTCTGTTTTTTTTTAATATTTGTTTTTATAGCGGCAACATAAATATATCATCTGTGAAAATTTCAACTGTCTAACTATCACGGTTCATGAGATACAGTATGGTGACAGACGGACGGAGAGACGGACGGACAGCGGAGTCTTAGTAATAGGATCCCGTTTTGCCCTTTGGGTACGGAACCCTAAAAACATAATCACATCTTAAGTTAAAATTGAGCAGTCAATCTATACTTGAAACTGAAGAATGACGCTCGTGCTACACCAAAAAAAAAAATCCTTAATTTTTATGAAATAGCACTACAGAGCACATTTTTAGTTCTTATAGTTTCGCAAGTCGGTCTGTCTGTCCGTCCGTCCACGGATAATCTCAGTGACCGTTAGCATTAGAAAGCTGAAATTTGGTACATATATGTAATTGATATACATACCACGCCGACAAAGTGGTAAAATAAAAAGTGGATAAAATGTTTTATTAGGTAAAAATTATTTTGAACTTGATGGGATGAACAGTTTTTGAAAACTTGTACAAAATAATTTCTGAGCTAAGTTTTTAATTTAACTGTAGATGATTTTTTATTTCAAATACGGATCCCTTCACTGAGCGTACCAGACACGCTCTTGGTCGGTTTTTTTTACCTGTTATAGGCACTTTATTGTTAGCCCCCATTACCCCACAATACATTAAAAGGGGTGTTATAAGTACAATCGCTATGTGTATGTCTGTGGCACCGTAGTTCTTAAAAGGGTAAACCGATTTGGATGCGGTTTTTTTATTTGTAACCATGTTTTTCTGACGAAGAATCTTAGAAATGTTTCGCCAAAATTGCTTAAGCCATTATACAAGCTATGGGGAGGGGGTGAAAGTGGTAATGATCCGTATATTAAAAAAAATAAAAATTTCAAATATATATTTAAATAAAAAATAATAATTAATTTAATAAATTAATTTAATTTAATTTAATTATTTTATTTTTTAATTTTTATATATATTTACCTATACATAACCGTAATTAATCTCCGAATAAGTCTATTGTTTTAATATTATTACACAAATATTATTTATAAAGGTAAAAGTTTGTATCTGTGTGTAGGTTTGATACTAATTAACGCTCAAACGGTTGAACAGATTTGAATAGAATTTCGTACACTGGTAGATCAAGTCCTGGAATATGACATAAGTTACTGTTTACCCCAGGAATATGTTTTCTTAAGATAATTTTCTGATTTAACGCAAGCGAATCCGCCGGCAGGAGCTAGTCTACTATAGACCAATTTCACAGCTACTTTACCCGTCAACCGCGACCCATTTTGGCACGCACCACATTTTTCTCACCACACAACTTTCCGGTGGGAACCAGAATCTGTGTGTGAAACATCGACGAAATTTACGAGTAAAATGTCCGTTGAAATTTGTGTGCGAATTAAAACAGAATGTGGGTATCAATAGGTTTCTGGTAATTTAATTTATGTACTTTTGTGGTTTTACCAATGTTTGTTTGTACGTAAATTCTCGCGGTTGATTTTGAGATATTATATTATAGCCGACCCGGCTTACATTGTTCCGCCATATAAATTATTAATCAAAAAATGGGGGACTATTAGGAGGGTGAAATGGGGGTAGGAGGGTACAAAATAGCCTACGACCTATTCTCAGACCAAACAAATTCACACAAAAAAAAAAATCGGTCATGGTGTTTTGGAAGAGTTTGATAACATACAATGTGACGCGAGATTTTTATATATTAGATAATGGAATGCTCATATATTATTTATTTATTAAAACTGTATGAACTAGTTTTAAGACTGTACCTAGACTGACTTAATGCCTACCAGTCATGGTCATGAACAAACAACATCGTAGGTACAACTTAATGGTAAACAAATAGAAAAGTTTGCACGAGACACTCAATATGTTAATCGTTTTTAACACGTTCAGTATGGAACGAGGTCTAATAAGCCTCGTATGTGTCTTCCTTGCAGAGCGGCTAAGAAAAACAGTCTTCTCTGCCTTAGTTTAGGAAAGAGATAAATATAATTATTTCTAAGATCTCCTACTACAACAGAATGCATTTGTATATCTACTTTTATCCGCGGTCACTTTGATCTCGTACGACACTTAACCAAAAAAGCTTTTAGTTTCTTTAACATGGACTCAGGACTGGAAGAATTTGCCTGCTGCGGTCTTCTCGTTCAACTATAATTTATTTAGGTGTCTTCAAGGCTAGAGTGAATAGGCTCTTAATAAACTAGTGCGCCTGACCATCAATGATTGCATCTCCACTTACCATCAAGTGGGATCGCAGTCAAGCACTGGTTTATATCAATTTAAAAAAAAACATTTCGGGGTCTAAAAAGCCCCTTACCACCATAATTATAGTTTTCAAACGAGGTCTTAAACGCCCCGTACCGCAGGAATGGAAATATTACAAAAATTAGTGCGACTGTCAACGTGTTAATCATACCTAATTACTACTATCTTGATTATGACTATTCTACCATTATATTTTGTTGAACGTTTATCTTTCACACGAGTATTTGTGGGTTCTCACAGGAAATACATCGGTGGGAATGTGGGGTGAAATCGTGCGCGTGCGCACACTTGACTCACTAATAAGGATATCATGGTTTGTAAAGATAATCCTATTAGGTAGCAGCTAATTTTTATATTACATATTATATTATTTACGTTTTTTTATAGTTTTTATATTACCCTGAAGATATACTTTTATTAGGATCTTTATTAGCCAAATATATACATATTTAACACGCAAATATCAAGCAAGAAAATATGTCACTTACATTTAACTTAATATATAAACTTATAATCAGGCTTTTTAATGTTCCCTTTGCTGGGACTCAGGCCTCCTCTCTAGGAGAGGGATTGGGCCGTAATCCATCACGCGGGCCCAGTGCGGGTTGGTGAATGTCACATGTGTTCGAATTTTTTGGTTCAAGGACATGCCGGTTTCCTCCCGATGTTTTCCTTCACCGTTTTGGGAGTAGTGGTCATGAAATAAATTACACAAAGTAATGCGCCTGGCTGGGTTTGAACCCGCGACCTACAACTCGTAAGTCGAGGCCGTTATCACTCGGCCACCACTGCTCTTATATATACAAACTTAATGCAATATTTTTGCAAATAGGTGGGACACCCCCATGCTGCAAAGATGGATGCAGCTTCATGTTGTAGTGTAATTGTGTTGCTAATACCTACCTACCTACTAACGTTAGTTTTTACTAACAAAATATGGACCTCGTCCGAAATAAATGTTTATTATTAATATCAATTTAATAACCCAAAAACAACAATAGATTCACCTGTTACAAAAACTTCACGCATAATATCCCTTTCGGATGCGACAGGTACCGCCACGCGTCACGGTGTTACCCTTGTTGAACCGAGAACCGAGCCAGTTCCCACCCCGATTTAATTCCTGTGAGAACCTCCGGGGTCTCGTGTGAAAGATCAAAGAATTTTACGAAAAAACCATTTTCGTTGATACTGGTGTGGGAATGAAGATGAATTCACACCTCAAAAAAAAGCTTTATGCAGTATACACCACTAGTTTTTAATTAGTACAAATATTTAAAGGGTTTATTTAAAAAGGTCTTGTTATTATTTAAGTAAAGTCTCATTAAATAATATTCATAAACAGCAAAGTTATTAGAGTTAATTTGTATCCCAAAATGCCACTTAATTTACGGAAATATTATACAGGCTATTGATTATGAATGAAAAACAATGGAAAAACACTGCGCGTTGTATTTTCTAGTAGCAATTGTTATGAATAATTGATTCAATTATGAATTTACCAATTATGACAAATTTTACACAAATATGATCAGTAATGTATATATAATACAGATAGAGCCCAACTTTTTTTTTTACTATTAAAAAAATAAGGATGTATGTTTTTTATATCCCAACATGTTTTTTTATATCCCATGACTCTATTGTATGAATGAGAACACATCAAAGAACCAACTGGCATATAATTTTTTTTCATTTTCCATACATAAAAATTCGATAAATTCACGATTATTAATCTAAAAGACCCTTACGTGAAATACGACAGCGTAAATATGTAATGTTTTACGCTGTCATATTTTTTTAATACCTTTTCTACACTACTGCGAAGTTTGGCAACGTCGCAAAAGTAAAAGATTTGTCATACGGGTGATAATGTTTGATCTAAATTAATTATGATTGATGATAACTTCGAAACCATGCATTTTTGGACCACATATTCAAAGACTTTTCGTATTATTTTTCCTTATAGAATATAAACCTTCAGTTATGAGATATTAAAAACAACGCGTTGTATAACTTGGAGTCATAAAATCAAATAAACTTTATATTATTCCACTCTGTGATAGATAATGATATGAGCGTAATTATTTGGAAATGTAAGTGAAATGCTATCTTGCTTGATGTTTGCATGTTAAATATGAAGGTATAGGTATGTTTGGCTATTACAGTTTTTTATTTAATGATATAAACTAGTGCTTGACTGCGATCCTAACTGATGGTAAGCAGTGATGCAATTGTTGATAATAATAATCTTTATTTATTTTTTACAATTTTATTGAAGTGCCTGACTCCTGTGCTAGGTGATTAACCTGTGTTACAGCAGCCAGTGCCCTCTCCCAGGAGAAATACCATTTTTTATGTAATATATATGAATACATAAAAAATATTTAGAAAAAAAGGAAACAATAATTTAAATTTAAACTAAAATAATAACAAAAAGTTGTCAATAAGACTTAAAACTGTTTGTTTTTCTGATGGTGAATCGCACTAGTTTCGTTTTTGAATTATAATAAAAGTACGGCTTCAGTGTAATTAATAAGTTAAAAATAAAATAAAAGCATAAATAATAACATATATAATTAAAAGCTAGCTACTACTTAAAATACTTCTTTTTTTAAAACCGCATTATTCTTATTAGTGAGTCAAGTATGCGCACGCGCACGATTCCACCCCACATTCCCACCGATGTATATCCTATGAGAACCCACAAATGCTCGTGTGAAAGATAAATGTTCAACAAAATATAATGTTAAAATGGTCATAAATCAAGATAGTATTTTTTTATTTATTATTAAGTATGATTAAAAGCGATTTACTTATAGAGTGTCTCGTGTAACCATTAATATTTTTTTATAGTCATGTTGACTAAGGAGTTTTCGTGATTATTCATGATTTGTCATGTAATTGATTCTCGTGCAATATTTAATTTATTAGTACAAAGATGGAGCTAGTAGTGAATCACAAATTACCTACAACATAAGGTTGTCCAGTAGATATCGCTATTATATCTATAGATTTAAGTTTTTGCAAGATTATGTTGGAAGGGCTTCCACAAGGTGGAACGATGACCTGGTAAGGGTCGTGGTAATCTGAAGGATGCGATAAGCACAGGACCGTTCGTTGTGACGACACTTGGAAGAGGCCTATGTCCAACAATAATAATAAATTATTTATTTACATAAAGTTTTTTTACACACTTATATGAAATTCCCTGGTTCCTGAGCTAGTTAGGAACTGTATTACAGGAGCCAGTGCATTCCCCATTTTGTTGTTACAGTTTTGTCAACCAATTCGAACGATTAGACTTTTTTTTTAAAATATTATTTTAAAAAAAATGGAAAATATATCAAGAATGGACGGACGTCTTTCGGCCGAAATGATGATAATGATGATATTGTTTACCATTTGTCTTGGAAAATCTTAGACAGCAGTACCCAAGAAGCAGGATCCTCCTACACCACGACAACGCTCCAGCTTACCTCGCCAGGCAAACTATTAAATATTTACCTATCATCAGTCATCCTCTTTATAGTCCAGACTTGGCACCTTGTGACTAAAAGTTAATGATGTAAAAAAGTAATTAAATAAGTAATTGTTTTAAAAGTCAATTATATTCTTTTTGAGAAACATTTTCGCGAACAAAGTCACTGGCAGAGTGCATATTTTGTTATTTTATTTTCACATGTTTTTTATTTTTATTGCTGAATAAATAAAGACTTGTTAATAATAAATTGGATTTTGATTAGAACCCCCTAAAGTTATCAATGTTTTTTCATTAGAGGTTTAAGCGAGGTCACGTGACTTCGGCGATAAGTTATTCGTAGATGCGTAGTAGTTATTCGAGTCAGTTAACAACAAATGCGTGTTGTTAACTGATTCGAATTGGTGATTTAGAGACTTGGTTATTCGAGATTCCAAGAGTGTATCGTTAGGTTTTTCGTAGCAGCGTGCATTCGTTGTGAAGAGTTGCCTATTAGTAAACATACGGGGACGTGTTATTCGATATTACAGTTTTCTGAATCATGTAATTCGAGATCGAATGGCTACAGCGGCGTTAAGTTTTTCGTGGTAACGTGCATTCGTTGTTAATTGTTTTGTATTAGTAAAGTTACGGGAACGTGTAAATAGATGTTACAATTTTGTAAATTGTAACAAGACTATTATGTTCTGATGTAAAGAATCACGAATTAATTCACGGAATTAACACAAACTACACTTAATAAAGCCACAAATAACGGCCACGTGCGATGCGTCCCCAAGTTCCCACCCCTAAATATTTCCAATGTGAACCGTCTCAGTTCCGTGCGAACTTAAAACGGAATTTATGAGAACATGTTCGTTAAAGTTTACCGTGAGAATAGCAAAAGAAACTTGAGTTGCAAAGTTTTTTTTTTGAGGTTGGAAATCATTCATTGCCTTCTTTTTTAGGGTGGATCGAGAGGGTGTGTCAGACTTTTACTGACTAAAACTCACCCTTCAGTTACCCTAGCGTTTCAGGACTACTTAAGGTATACTATTCAGTAATTCGGTCGGCCCTGCCAGGCCCTTACGGTTTTGCTGGCATCTCTTTAAGGCACGCGTGGAATACTACTCGCTGTTGACAACTCGGACTCAATCTTTACCGGACGGCCGGATGGCGAGCTACCCATCGCTCATCGTCTACAAACCCGTACGGCCGGGACCTTTCCTGTAGTTGCGGCTGGGGCGTTAGAACGTCCGTTCCCTCACGGTTACCGCCGACCCAGTAATTCATTCAATTGATGCCTGATGCATGAAAACGCATTGTCAACACTTAGGGCAGCTACGAACCGCCGACGCAGCAAAACTTCATATTAGCAATTAGTATTTTTTAATAAGTTTTTGGTCATTCCATATTCTAGTTTCGAATAGGTTTCACTAAAATTAATTTTAATTTCTTTTTTTTTTTAAATAAATTTGTTTAGTAATATTTTGTTTTTTTTTGCTTTCTTGCTTGCAATCTACGTAATTACATTATAATATTCGCACGACAGTGGCCATGATCTTCGCTATTCTGCTTTTTTATATCCACTATCAACTGCTCGGTGCCTAAACCACATAATCCCCAATAATGATTTTTAAACAAATACACATCCACTTAACCCTATGACCGCCACGTGCCAACCGACTGCCCGAGTTCCCACCAAAAAGTCTTTCCTCTGGGAACCAAATCTCGTGTGAACTAAAAACGGATTTCATCTATTAAAAGTCAGTAAAAAATAACCGTGAGAATAAGGAAGGGACGAAGGAATTGAATTAGTACCTGCTTTTATGACTTCTTCAACACGGTTAATTAACTGCGAGTCCATTAACAAACCATTTCAGTTTTTTCTTTTTTTTATGACTTCGTCCCCAAATGAACAGGTAACAAAATGGACCAAATAAAAATGTTTGCTTTGAAAACAAAAGAATAAACACATCAACAACTTCCTCAAATAAAATATTACCTAATAAACCTCGTTTGAAGTAACAAAGTGAGAAATAAAACCTAACCGAATTTTTTAAAATGAAAGTGGCGCTGTTACCATAAATATTACTATAGTTGTGTCGTTTTAGCATGCCAGCACCTGGTTCGAAAGAATCACTGCGGCCTTGAAATGCAAAGGGCAACTAAAGAAACTTTTGAAAGGAATTTTTGTTTTTTTTTTATATCTATTTAGTTCATTACATTATGTATATATTATATTTACCTATATTGTATTGTATCTGTGATTCATTTCACCTTTTTTTTTCTCTCTCTCTTTTATTGCACCTACCACTATTCTTCTCTGTATCACCCAAAGGTTGACTGGTAAAAAATGCCTAAGGCATTAAATCCGCCTCAGTACCTTTATGTGCATGAAGTATAAATAAATAAATAAAGAAACGCGGGTTTAGTTTGTTGGTAAAAGTCTGACTCTCCCTCTCGTTCCACCTAGAACGTGAAAAAAACTACGTAAACATATTGATAAGCTCCCGTCTGACCACCATTTTACCTGATTATAAGCAAAAATGTGTTTGACGGTAGAACCATGACAAAAAAAAGACCGAATGGTAACTTTTTAATGACCTAATACATATTTTCTTCGTAGAGTTCGTAATTAACTCAAAAAATTGAACGTCATGAATATCATTGTATTTTTTTTAATCGCCCTTTTTTTTGTGACCGATTCACAAATTTAAATGTCAATAAAAGTGGATGTGTCAATGACCGTTAATAGCAAACTAAAACGTAACAGCTATAGCCCTTGGCAACTACTGTGTAAACCAGTTGAACAAATACCGTGGAATTCTGATGTTAACAGTAGGAACCCCGCGGTTTCCCATAGCCCTCGACCTATTGTGATAATTGTCACGAAAGCTCCGGCACGCGACTATGTTGTCCTTGTAATGAGGGGCCGTAGAATGAGCGGGCATAAAAATTACATGTTACAGGGGTATTTTTTTTCTGAGGTGAGTAATTATCCAATGACTTTTCTCGCTCGAGAGTAGACCGGGAGAACGTGACAGACCTGTTCTGACTAAAATTATACCGTGTCTTTCAGTTGCATTGAGGATCACAAATTACCTTTTCAGCAGTTTCCCATAGCCTCGCGTGGAACACTGACTACCATGAGAAGAAACACCGGAACTAAGTCAGAGGAAAAACTCTCATTTAAAATCCATATATTAAACATGTAATGGTAAGGGTGAAGAAGAAAGATTTTACAGGAGAATCTAACAAAAACCTATTTATTATTCGGTTAATATTAAATAAAATGAAATAAAGATCAGAAAGTAAGAAAGAGAGAAAAGAAAGAAAAGAAAGAAAAAAAAGAAAAGAAAGAAAAGAAAAAAAGAAAGAAAAGAAAGAAAAGAAAGAAAAGAAAGAAAAGAAAGAAAAGAAAGAAAAGAAAGAAAAGAAAGAAAAGAAAGAAAAGAAAGAAAAGAAAGAAAAGAAGGAAAGGAAGGAAAAGAAAGAAAAGAAAGAAAAGAAAGAAAAGAAAGAAAAGAAAGAAAAGAAAGAAAAGAAAGAAACGAAAGAAAAGAAAGAAAAGAAAGAAAATTATTTTACAGTTGATACCGTTGTATAGTAAAAGAAAAATACAAAACAAATTCAATCAACACGTTCACTGTCAGGATAATTTCAGAAACGCTTATTCTATGGCCCAAATAACGAACCCTTAAAAATGTCCCACGCTATCCTACTTTAAGTGCAGTTCGCAAGAGAACCACAAGCCATGGGAACGGGAAGTTATGGCGTTTTAAAATTTTGACCAAAAAACATAATATGGGTCCTGGGAAAATATTTTTAGTATACGTAGCAAAAACGGGTTAAGCTCTAGGAATGTTTTTTAACTCAATTTTTTTTCAGGGTGGTAATTTATTGTTTTGTGCCCAAATTTTACCTGATACATAATTAAGGTATGGAAATGAAGAAAAAGTTAAATAGATAATTGGAAATAATATGGAATAGTGTCTCAATATGTACACTTACTTCTTTTGTGTTAGGTAACCTATAATGCCAGCCTTATAATGATCCCTTGTTTTCCTATTAATCTTTTCTTTTTTTTTATGCACCTACCATGTTTTCTCTTCACTACCCTTGGTTGACTGGTAGAGAATGCCTAAGGCATTAAGTCCGCCTTTGTACCTTTGTGTTGCATGAAGTTTTAATAAATAAATAAATAATGTTCTCATAGCTGAGACTCAGGCTTCCTCTCTCTTGGAGAGGGAATGGGCAGTAATCTACCAGGCGGGCCCAGTGCTGTTGGTGGATGTCACATATCTTTATATTACACTAGCTTCTGCCACCAGCCTCGCCCACGCGTAAGTTGGTTTCTCCATACAAACTTCCAACCCCCGATTTACCCCCTTAGGGGGGAAGTTTTGTAAAATCTGTTCTTAGCGGATGTCTACACCCTATAAAAACCTACCTGCTAAATTTTAAGTTTGCAGGTGTTATAGTTTCGGAGATTTCGTGATTAATCAGTGAATGGGAGCAGTGGTGTTACACAAGTAAATTATTTCATCACCACTGCTCTCAAAACGGTGAAGGAAAACATCGTGAGAAAACCGGCATGTCCTAGAACCAAAAATTCGAAGACATGTGATATCCACCAACCCGCACCGGGCCCGCGTGGTGGATTACGGCCCATTCCCTCTTCTAGAGAGGAAGCCTGAATCCCAACAGTGGGAACATTATAAGGCCGACTATGCTATGCAGTGAGTGGTATTTCGCTTTTATATATAGATACAGAAGTTTTTGAACATGGTTCGAGTGCAGTGGCACTGAAATAAATTACATGAAGTACGACGGTCCACTAGGAAGTCGGGACTTTTACCACCAGTACTCTTAATGATTGTTTTACCATAATATGTAACAAAAAATACATGGCTATGATTCTCACACAAGGCCTACAAACCAAAGTTCTCTAGAAAAATGCACATTTCAACATGAAACTAATCAAAATGCATTTTGCCTCTACAAACCCCTTTTTTTGAGTGGGATATCTTAAAAAAGTCCTATTGCTCTGGATGGAGCGAGAGGGAGTCTGTCACTCACGCTCTTCTACTAACTAAAATCCACCTGTGTTCTTTAAGTTGCCCTTTGCGTTCCAAGGCCGTTTGTGTTAACTCCTAGATCCCCCTTCTACTGACCCTGCAAACGCAACCTCTGACGTAATTGACATACCAAACCAATTCAACAATTATGATATCAAGATAATTGCCCCTTCAAACCCCTTATTACTATAATTATGACCCCATGACGTGTGTATTTACATACTGAAGTAACGGCGTTATCGGAGCCAGGCACGCGACTTCACCCTAATTTTATATCCCACAGAATTACTCGTAACTTACTACTAGAATGACTGTGAGAAAGGGTTTTTGTAGAAAGTATTTGTTTTTTTTTTGGTTTAGAAACGTTTTTCTACACACAATAATACTCATCATCATCATCTTCCTGCCCTTCTCCCATCTTATTTGGGGTCGGCGCAACACGTTTTTTTCTTCCATTCTATCCTGTCAAAAGTCATACTATCACTAACTTCCTTTTCTTTCATATCACTGTTCACACAATCCATCCATCTTTTCTTTTTTTTATATGATTCTACACACAATAATACTGACCTATTAAAATGAATTTTAGAGACCCTTAAATTTCTCTGAGCAGTGGTGGCCGAGTGGTAACGGCCCCGACTTACGAGTTGTAGGTCGCGGTTCAAACCCAGCCAGGCGCATTACTTTGTGTAATTTATTTCATCACCACTGCTGTCAAAACGATGAAGGAAAACATCGTTAGGAAACCGGCATGTCCTAGAACCAAAAATTCGAAGACATTTGACAATTACCAGTCCGCGCTGGGCCCGCGTGGTGGATTACGGTCCATTCCCTCTCCTAGAGAGGTGGCCGGTCCATTCCCTCTCCTAGAGAGGTGGCCTGATTCCCAACAGTAGGAATATTATAAGGTCGACTATGCTATGCTTACATTTCTCATAAAAGCCATTTTCAGAACAGGATTAATATAAAATGGAATCAATCTGGTAGTATAGGTATATCTATTTGATATTTGCAAATTCGGTTCATAAAAGGGGTTGTTCCCAAAAATCCACGATACTTTTGTTCGAAATTTCATTTTTCGATAACAATTTCTCGAAAAATGAAAGTTTGAACATTAGTTCCCAATAAATGATAAATGATATTTATTTTGTAAGTAGGTTTAAAAAAACACTTTTACACGTTCATTTTTTTTTCGTCATTTTAAACTAGATGAGGCCGGTGTCTCCTAGCTGACTACTCTGAGAAGAAACACCGAAACAAACTCAGGGGAATATATGAATACACGACATTTAAAAATATTAAATATTTTTTATTCCCTACGTGTCCATGAAAATGTTTGGTACAGTCAGCAGTTAAAGCTTTGACAAGAGATAAATGTTCTTATTTCTATAAAATAAAATAAAATCCATATTTTTACATTTTTATAGGTACGCAGTACTTATGAAATGGTAAACATTACTCTGAATGGTCATAATCTGTTGCTTATACTATGTCGTAATGTTTTTTATAGCATAGCATAATCAGACTTTTAATGTTCCGACCGCTGGGACTCAGGTCTCCTCTCTAGGAGAGGGAATGGGCCGTAATCCACCACGCGGGCCCAGTGCGGGTTGGTGAATGTCACATACCTATCTTTATATGTATTAAACTAGCTTCTGCCACCAACATCGCCCCCGCGAAAGTTGATTTCTCCATACAAACTTCCAACCCCCGTTTTACCCCCTTAGGGGTGGAGTTTCGTAAAATCCGTTCTTAGCGGATGCCTACACCCTATAAAGAACCTACCTGCCAAATTTTAAGTTTGTAGGTGTTATAGTTTCGGAGATTTCGTGATTAATCAGTGAGTGGTATTTCGCTTATATATATAGATAGATACAAAAGTTTTTGAACATGGTTCTGGAATTTTTGGTCCTAGCAACATGCCGGTTTCACGTTGTTTTTCTTCACCATTTTGATAACAGTGGTGATGAAATAAATTACACAAAGTAAGGCGCTTGGGTGGGTTTGAACCCGCGACCTACAACTCGTAAGCCGGGGCCGTTACCACTCGGACATCACTGCTCTCTATGGGTAGAATGGCGGTCTTATTGCTGACAGCAATATCTACCAGACAACCTTAGGATAGATCGTAAGAGAATTTTATGTACACAAAAACTAGCTTCTCCCTACGACTTCGCTCGCGTGAAAGTTGATTTCTCCGTACAAATTTTGGACCCCAGTTGCAACCCCTTAGGGCAGTGGTCGTCAAACTGCGGTCCCAAGCCGCATGCGGCCCACCACTGGTATTTGTGCGGCCCGCGACAATACCAAATAATTTGACAAACAATACTTATTGTGGTAAACGGCAGGGCAGACTGACCTAGCGGGAAGAGAGTGCGAATTTTGGAAAATCATTTCTTATTCTTTACATACTTATAAAAAAGAAACCTTTGCATTGCAGCATTCTAGGTCCAAGTGTTTGGGCTCAGTGTTGATAATAATAATCTGTTATTCCACAATTTTCACACCAAGTCATCTTGTCCCAAGCTAAGCACAGCTTGTGTTATGAGTACTAGACAACTGATAAACATACCTAAATATTTCTAAATTCATACATATTATAGATAAATTACACCCAGACACAGAACAAATGATCACACCAAGATGGTTGATGGTTTTCACACCGAATCATCTTTTCCCAAACTAAGCACAGCTTGTGGTATGAGTACTAGACAACTGATAAACATACCTAAATATTTCTAAATTTATACATATTATAGATAAATGACACCCAGACACATAACAGATGATCGTGCTTATTACAGAAATATTTTTCCTGGGTGGGAATCCAGCCCACGACCTCTCACGTTCTAGACCAAGAGGCCTGTCAGTTGATCAGTCAGTGACTGAGTCAGGACTTTGCCTCCATTTTTAACCCCCGAAGGAAAAGAGAGGTGTTATAAGTTTGAAGTGTCTGTGTGTTTGTCCGTGGCATCGTAGCTCCCAAACAAATGAACCGATTTTGATGCGGTTTTTTTTTGTTTTGTAGCGACATCTATCGCGTCACATAAGAAAATCCTGAATCGCGCAATCAAAGTTCTCCGCGCGATTAGAACACATAGAACGGCCCGAAATCATCTATCGGGCAGTTGTAGCCCACCAGACATAACATCCTGTCTGGTCGGAGGATCCTCCCTTTTCAACGGAAGTTTGCGGGACTTTACTCTCTGTTCCAAATACCTCTAAAGTTTGAAAGCTGACGCAATCAAGATGGTTCTGATTTATCCCCTGAATCAGTGACTTCTTTTAATGAAGTTAAGAGGCTGAAAGAGTTATTTATTAACTTATTTTTTACTTTCTTTTTGTGTCGAGGGTTATTTAAAATGTATATTTTTTTTATATATTTATGTATACGAAGATGTACGATATTACGTAGTTAACAAAATTCTTATTCAATTTCCTTGAAAAAAAAAGTAAATAAACCTTTTACAAACATGTCACAGTGTTAACTATTCGCTGGTCGAGGGGTATCATTGTAAGTACAGTTTTCATTCCGGGGTCATGTGCTGCGAGCCGGAAATCCATTACAAAGCGATAACTCCGGTGTACTGAACCCACGTGCGTGACTCGGAACCTTCAGTGTTTTGTTATTGGACATTGTTGTAGAAGTTTTATTTTGTACCTTACTACTTATCTTTAATTGTTTGCTTAAATTGACAATTTAGGAAGAAAGTAAAAAATAAAACATTTTTATTCTACCCGAATAGATGCACAATAAATGCATTAAAAAAAATACCCATTTGTTATCTAAACCGTTTATCAATAAATATATTAAAAAAGTACTGAAGTGTAGAATATAATAGGTATGCTCTCTTATTTTAGTAAGTAAGTACACTCCTTTATATGTACGCTGAGTTAGCGATATACCTCATAAGCGACGATTCGATGTATCATGCATTGCACTCAATAAATAGTACTTAACACATGTGGTTGTTTCCTTGAGACCACCTTTAGGGACCCCAACATTACATGGCGACCCTGCCTTGGGACTCTGCCAAGGGGATTTTTAGTACCTAGTTTAAGTAGAAGGCTACAAATATAATGTGTCGGTCAACCGACACATTATGACGACCGACCATAACCCACGACCACGACCCACTGACCGTAACTCTGAAAAAAATATCAAAATTGGCAGAAACCAAACGAGATATAAAACTTATAACAAATATAAATAGGGAATATCTCTATTACAGAAAATCAAATAAAAATAAACCAGTTTCACTATCGGGTCTTGTCTAGACCGAGCATGTGTTACACCATAGACAAAACAGAACACAGTTGTCTAGGTTGTCTATTGCACTTCTGACACCGACGGACAGTGACAACATAACAAAATAAATAACGATAAAAGAAAAATCATAATGTTGACAAATAGAATTTCTACCGTGTATACCTTTTATTTTTTTCCGGTTTTGTACTGGTTGCATTTCGGAGTATGTGCGTCGGAATTTTAAAACCTAATTCCGCCAAGCCCGTTCCATCATCGGACCATTGGACGTAAGTTTGTACGGCGATGCGCCACTGGTACATGGTGGACATCCCACCTATACACACAAAACCTACAAAGCAAAACTTAATAAACTAGTGCGCCCCAAATAAAAAAAAAAACAAAGCAGCAAAATGTGACTTTATAATATGCTCAGACTAATATACTCAAATACATTTTTTCAGAAAAGAAAATCAGAATATTAAATTCTTTTATTACAGATAAAAAAAAAATGTTTGGCTTTTATTTTTTGTCGAAATCGAATAGGCATTCGTGAAATTTGTTGCGCGTGCTTTTGCGTGTGAGCCTCGTCTGGCGCGCGGGAATTTTTATGAACAGTCCCTGGCGCGGGCGAAGGGTTAACACGTCTATTACGTGAGCGAGCGAGGGTTAGAATTTGTAGTCGCTTTTGTAGTACGATTGTATTTTGAGAGAGTGGTGGTTCAGTGGTAACGGCCTCGACTTGCCAATTGGTTCAAACCAGGGAAAACACTCTCATCATCATTTCAGCCCAAAGACGTCCACTGTTGGACATAGGCTCCCCCAAGTCAACATTTGGGACTGGTCGTTATGGCAACTCATAACGACCAGTCCTAAGAGCGGAGGACGTCATTGGATGACTTACCCAGCGAAAAAAAAAAGTTGAGATCGAGATTACTGTAAGAGAAATAAGAAGTAGGATTCTAAATAGAGTATTTTGAGTTAAGAACTTGTCAAACCGTAGATTTGTCTCGCATCGCATCAGTTACTGGAAGTCTTAAATTTTTGATAACTGCTGATCATCTGAAATATTAAATTTCTGATAAGTACGAGTATTTTGGAAATTAGTATTGACTGTCCAAAAATTTAAATTCCACTCGTTAGCTGTTCGTATAATAATCAAGATCTCGAAACGTAAGCGTAGTATAGGCTGCATAACTACCGCCCTCTGCTAACGGCTTCCAGGGTTCGGACTCGTACCGCACAGTACGCGGCAACAAATCAGGCGGTGTCATTGCTCAACACACTGACTGCTCAGCATCCGAATGTAGACTTGTTTCACTCTAGTGTGCGATTGGTTTTGAAGAAGTGCAGAGAATGTTTTGGCGGTTGATTCGACTGTTATCTATTGCAAATTAATTGCTTTTTATTTATGATATATGATTTATTTTTTCTTTCTTTTAGTTCGTTTTTATAAAAAAAAAATATTATTAATTTTCGGATTTGTACCTATAATATAATGATGATAATAATTTATAATAAGTGATTTATGTTATATTTTTTTTTTATTGTATTGTAATATAATAATGACTCTCTGCACGTGTAGGTTTCGACTGTCAATGCAGAAAGTACCTGTCATAAAATAAATAAATGTACTTACCGGTGGCGCATCGCCATGCGTTTGAGTGGTCAGAAGATAAGCCGGGTTTGGCGCAATTAAATTACGCAATTACAACGCAAGCTTCTTAAAAACATTATTATTTTTTACCCTTGTGCCGTGAAAGCGAAACCCGGGGCCCTAAGACGAAGGTAAAGAAGGAACAGTAGTGGGTTTTTAGTCAGTAAAAGTCTGACACTATCCCCCGCTCCGCCCAAGAGCGGGATTTGTCATAAGACTATATTCCCACCCAATAAAAAAAAAAAAACATTTTGGCGTGTTATTTGGGGTCTGTGCAACACATTTTTTTTTCTGTTCTGTCACTTGTCATGCTACCACCCTTTTTTTTTCATATCACTCTCCACACAATCCGTCCATCTTTTCCCTGCCTCTCCATCTATCCACGTGTATGCTCATAACTCTTTTAAAACATACGTTTCATCCCTCCATCCCAAAATGTAATCGATAAAAAATCTTCAGGCTATAATATCTCAACGTCGACACTAAACACTAGCACCAAATCAAAAGCAATAACGCAATCACTAAACAGTGTTTACCCTTGTCCAAGTCAAAAAAAAAGGTCATAAAAAATTACATTCCCATGACGATACAGTTCACATAGGAAACAGCGGTCTCCCATGGGAACCCCGAGACCTTGTTGGTTGACCTCACAATGACATGATAACACCATCGTTTAGGGCAAAAAACATAATAATGGGGCCTTTGAGTTAACATTTACACAAGAAGGAATTTTAGAATGAATATTTTTATAGTTAAAATGTGTCGTGGGAAATTGTGGTTAAGTTACCCGCCTCTCAAGCATGAGGGTTTGCAACCGGGCAAATACCAATGTGATTTTTTCAATTTACAATTTACATGTAGTTTTCTTCGCTTCGGAAAGCACTTAAAGCTATTGGTCCGGGTTGTCGTCGCATCCTTATTAACTTTTTTTTTCTTTTTGTAGTGATTTTGACCTGGATACTAAGTTCTTTAAGCCATCGCCATTGTTAAAGACGTGTCATGTTGCCACTTTATACGTATGTAGATAATTGTATTTCTTTTTTATTTATTTATTATTATTATTTCCATTTATGATTTTGTCCTAAAATTTCATCATCATCGTTTCAGTCGATAGACGTCCACTGTTGGACATAGGCCTCCCCCAAATGTCGCCACAATGAACAGTCCTGTGCGTCTCGCATCCATCGGATTCCCGCAACCTTCACCAAGTCATCGGTCCACCTTGTAGGGGGCCTTCCAACACTGCGTCTTCCGGTACGCGGTCGCCACTCCAGAACCTTTCGGCCCCAACGGCCATCCGTTCTGCAAGCAATGTGCCCTGCTCATTGCCACTTAAGTTTGGCGATCCTAAAATTTACACAATACTGTTGCCGAAGTCTGTTAGTCGATAACGTCACCGGCCGGCCCACACTGAAAACCAGCGCTGTGGACTCGTCGCATTTTGCGTGTAGACACGGCAATATGCTGAAAGTACGACCCTTTTGCTCGGACGTGGCGCATATATTTTATTTTTATTTAGTTTTTGTCATGGAAAATGTTTGCAATTTGTTAATCTTAAGTTTGCGCCTTTTCCGGCAAATAAAAAGATTTTCTTTCTTTTTCTTTTCACTCGCAGATTTTTGGCAGTTGTTACAGGTAGTCAGACGTCAGAAAATCCTAAGAAACTCGGTTGTGGAGGCAGTCACTCTATGTAAAACATAATTATTCAGCTGTATCCAGTTATACTGGATACTCGACCTTGGGGTCGATTAGTTGGGAAAAGGTTAAGAAGACCATGATATGTGGGGGAAATTGAAGTTTTCTGTTATTAGAATCTTACGTTATAAGTACCGAAACTATTTATGTAAATATTCAAAAATGAGTAAGTGCATATATAAAAAAAAAAATGCGTAGACACTTGACACACAAAACTACACCAATTTTATAACACTATGTCTACTACGAATAAATTAACGAATAATTAAAATTAAAAATAGTCACTAAATTTCACAATTAAAAAATCCGACAAAAACTTCTCTATTACCATTAGTTAGTGATAAATGCATAAACATAACAGGGTGTCAAATACAGTCACCCCTGTGTTAAGAAAACATAATTGACACATGCCTAATTGAATTACATTATACGCCTAACCCTCTAATACGCTCTAATAATCCTATGGCACGTGTCGGAACCCTCAAATACCACAAAACGTTCCCACAAAATTTCCATTCTCACGTGAAAAATTCTGTGGGAATCCTTGTAACCACCACCGTATCATATTGTTGAAGGAATATAGACTTTAATGACAACAAAATAGGGTGATTTTACTTGATAACGTACTATTTGCATATTTTTTGCATGCTGTAAAGCTGTGTTGACAGGTATGCCATACAAATGTCATCTGTTATCATTTTTGTAACGAAAAAATAAACAGAGATTTTTTTCACAGGATGTTTGTAAAAAAGCGTGATATGTTTTTTTTTTTTTAATTTCCTATGGCACACCTCTAGGACACCATTACCTGGGACAGACGGTCCAGTTGGGTAGATCTTACTTCGAGAAAGAGATCAATCGTCATGTCCGACTCGGCTGGGCAGCGTTCGGGAAGCTGCGCGGTATCTTTTCGTCAAATATACCATAGTGCCTCAAGACTCTATGAGAGTCTATGACCAGTGCGTGTTGCCAGTGATGACATATGGCTGGCAGACAATGGGCCTCATCAGAAGACTTAAAGTCACGCAAAGGGCAATGGAAAGGGCTGTACTCGGAATTTCACATGTCACATGTCTTCGAATTTTTTGGTTCTAAGACATGCCGGTTTCCTCACGATGTTTTCCTTCACCGTTTTGAGAGCAGTGTTGATGAAATAAATTACACAAAGTAATGCGCCTGACTGGGTTTGAACCCGCGACCTTACAAATCGTAAGTCGGGGCCATTACCACTCGGCCACCACTGCTCTAATGTTAATTAAATCTACCTGAAAAATACTGTACATAGAAGCTTTTCGGTTTACCTTAATACATAATGAATGAATAAAAAGCCGGACATTTCTCCTAAAAATATATATTCTAATGTTGGCTTTCATATTACTATTATTTTGCTCACTTGTAAAAGAGACACGCAATGTTAAAACTTCACTGACGATTTAGATTTACGCCTTAATTGGTGCATTTAAAATATAAAACTTCACCTCAATCTTTAATGTTCGGTTCTCACGGCTGCCTGGCGAGTTCACACGCCCCAGTGACTAGCCCATCACGACCTTGAACTTACTCGCACTGGCGATAATGTAACAGATGTGAAGGCAGGTACTTCATTTATTTTTCTAAAAAAAAATTGTGATATATGAAGCAATTATTACATAGTAACATTTTAAATTTGTTTTTATTTTTTTGCTTTTGTCGTATATTATTTGGGGTCAACGCAATATTTATTTATTTATTTATATATACTTTATTGCATACTCGGCATGCCTTGGTATGGTCATGTAAAGAGGAGAGATGAAACACATGTTACTAAAAGAGTTATGAGTATACATGTGGATGGGTGGAGAGGGAGAGAGAGGCCAAAGAAAAGATGGATGGATTGTGTGAACAGTGATATGAAAGATAAGGAAGTTAGTGATAGTATGACTTTTGATAGGATAGAATGGAAGAAAAAAACGTGTTGCGCCGACCCCAAAAATGAGATAGAGAAATAAGATGGGACAAGGGCAGGAAGATGATGATGACTTTATTGCATACCAAGTTACAGATTTACAAATTGAATTGTAATACAATATAAAACATACAATTGGCGGCCTTATCGCACTCGGCGATTTCTTCCAGGCAACCCAGAATGGATAGAGATACGATTTTTCTTTCATATCTCACTTCACACAATCCATCCATATTTCCTTTGGTAAATTGAGAATCTTCCTTGGATCCTGTTTGTGTGATCCTTGTCATTCACTTATAACTTTACTATTACTCTGAAGAAAAATATCACGTCTTACAGAAACCAAATAATTATTTGCGACTAAACTTATTTGTTCTTAACCCCTCGCGCGTATAGGGGTATTATTATTACGTAATTGCGCGTGTTTACGTAAAACCACCAAAAGATATAGTTAAAAAAAATCTTTTCCTGGGAAAAACGAAAATATAGACACCAAAATTTTCGCCCGAATAAATTTCGTACACCCGTGTGTACACGACACTTAAACGTTTTTCACTCAAGTCACACAAGGTCACTCAAGTTGTATAGACGTATGTACAATCGGCGCTCGAGGGGCGATATCTATATGTATATATAAAAGGAGAAACTGACTGACTGACATATCACCTCACAGCCGAAACTACTGGATCTAGGATCATGAAAATTTACACAAGGTTTCTTTTTATGGCGTAGGTGAGCTCTAAGAAGCGATTTTTGGAAACCCAACATTTAAAGGAGTGAAAAGAGGGTCTAAAGTTTGTATGGAGAAACCTACTTTCACGCGGGCGAAGCCGCGGTCAGAAGCAAGTCATCTATAATATCTCAATAGCTTAACATTAAAATTTCATTCCTGTCTTCTGAACAAGTAATTAAAAAGGGAGCTAATAGCTTAATGACCCTTCTCTCCTCTATAGTTAATTGTGCTGAATGATCGGTCGTTCTCATGGGCATCATGGGCAGGCAAGTTCACACGCCCCAGTAGCTCGCCCTTCACGGCCTTGACTCGAATGGGTCACGGTAGTACAATGACCCTTCACACATATTTGTGTAAATATTGAAGAAGAATTTAGTAATCGATATGAATAGGTTTACCTTTATCTATACTTATAATAAATCTGTAGAAGTAAAAATTCTGTACATTGAAAATATCAAAAAATAAATGGCAGGGGGTGTTACTAGACCGACACCGAACCCAAAAATGTGATAAAAAAAATTTTTGTCTGTCTGTTTGTTCAGGTATCACGCAAAAACTACCGGTTGGATTACGATGAAACTTAGTATAATTATTTATTAATGTCCTGGGCACTACACTGGGTACTTTTTATCCCGGAAAAGAATGTACAATAAAAAACAAACTTAATTTTGTGGTTCGATCCCTATACCCAATTACTGTACCAAACGCAAATACAACAAAATCTACTTGGTATTATTTATTTTTTTTGTTTTAGTATATTACGGGATTAGGCACCTGCTGTAGATCATTTCACATTATACGTCTTTAGAAGGTCCTAAACTGGAACATGATAAATAAAAGAAATTAAAACTAATTCGACTTATCTATATGTGTAGGAGAAAGCTTGAAAATAGGTTTATTAATATCAACTTTAGACCCAGAGGTGATTTTTGGTAAATCCTCTCTTAGTGCTTGCCTCCATCATAAAAGGAAACCCACACTCTTAGACCCAGCAGTTTCGAGTGTGCGTTGATATGACAGTCAGTCAGTTTCTCCGTTTTATATATATATATACCTGCAGCTTCGCCCGCGTGAAGATAGATTTTTCCATACAAACTTTGGACCCCCTTTCTCCCCTTAGAGGGTGAATTTTTAAAAATCCTCTCTTTGACTCGCCTACGTCGAGCTCGCCGTCCAATCGTCCGATAACCGTCCGGACCGAGCCCAAGTCGTCGACGGCACATACTGTTCCACATGCGCCTCAAGGTGATGACGGTGATGACTCAGGTGATGTCAGCAAACCGTAGGGGTCCAGCAAGGTCAAAGCCTACTGTGGCCAAGGGTCTGCTTATGAAAGGAAGACTTGACCCTGGTATGAAAGGCAACGAAGGAACAGGAGTGGGTTTTTAGTCACTAAAAGTCTGGCACACCCTTTCGCTCCGCCCAAGAGCGCGGGATGTTGTTGAATGATTTTCCCACGAAAGAAAAAAGAATCCTAAACCTACATTCACAGTTCTAATGGAATACAGCACAGGAGCGAAGCCGCGGTAAAAAGTTAAGAATAACTTGAAGCTGGTTACGTTCCCACGGGTCGAGTGCGAGTTCCCACGGTTCTCACGCCCGAGCTGGCTTACCGCGACCCAGACCTTGAACGCGATAACGCAGCGATCCGTATCTTCTTTACTTTTTAATATGTATAGATATGTTACGTAATTAGAAGTACAACTTTAGAAAACAAATTATTCGTTCACAAAGACTAAAGAACAATTTGTATATAACTTGAGTTAGGATTCTGTTAAATAATAGTTAAGATACATACATAAAGGAGCAAGAAAAATGACAATAAAAATCTATTCAGAGGACGTATGACAAAAATATGCGTTGCTACGACACTTTTGAAATGTAGGAGAACATTACGTAAACTCAGAAACTAACTGCATAGCATAACATAGCATAGTCGGCCTTGTGATGTCACGTATTTTCGAATTTTTGGTTCTAGGACATGCCGGTTTCCTCACGATTCCTTCACCGTTTTGAGAGCAGTGGTGATGAAATAAATTACACAAAGTAATGCGCCTGGCTGGGTTTGAGCCCGCAACCTACAACTCGTAAGTCGAGGCCGTTACCACTCGGCCACCACTGCTACTTCAAATACCTGCATTCTGAGCAAATAAATCAATAGTTAGGAATTAGAGATTGACACGTTGAATTATGAAAATGAACTGACAATTTTTTTATGATTTTGTTTTTATATTGCCATGGTCGTGAGATAGTCTACACTATATTATATTATTATTTATTTATTTATGTACACACAAACACTTAAAAAAATGAAAAGAACAAAAGCAGATAGAAGTGCACAAAGGTACCTACTCCTTATATCAAATTAAATTTCTTCCAGCAGACCTGCGACAGGAGAGTTGGATGAGAGATGTAGACACAGTGTAGACAAAAACAGTTAGAAAATTAAAAATATACTATATTATCTAAATTAAATCACATAATACATAATTATATATATAAATAAAAGTGTATAAAACACATAAATAGATACAATACATAAACTAAATTACAAAAATATATATCTATAAAAATAGCCCGAAGAATCGCCAAACTTAAGTGGCAGTGGGCAGAGGGCACATTGCTCGCAGAACAGATGGTCGATGGGGACGAAAGGTTCTGGAATAGCGACCACGTACCGGAAGATGCAGCGTTGGAAGACCTCCCACAAGGTGGACCGATGACCTGGTGAGGGTCGCGGGAGTCCGATGGATGCGAGACGCACAGGACCGGTCATTGTAGCGGCATTAGGGGGAGGCCTATGTCCAACAGTGGACGTCTTTCGGCTGAAATGATGATGATGATGATGATGATGCTATCTATAAAATATAACTTTATTATAAAGAGGTGAAGCTTTTTTTTGTAGGTGGTAATCTCTGAAAGTACTGGTCCAATTGCAATTTTTTTTTACCTGTAACAAAGCTGCTTTATTCCTGAGTGACAAAGGCTATATTTTATGTACGCGAAAACACGGGCAAAAGCTAATGAAACATAATTAAACAAAACATTTCTGCACACCTACCACAGTGATGTCTTTTTTAACCCAAAGGTTGACGACGGGTAGAGAATGCCATGTTGCATTAAGTCCGCCTATGTACCACTAATGTACATGAAGTTTAAATAAATAATGTTTTATTTAGGGACTAGCTTTTGCCCGCGACTTCGTCCGCGCAGAAGTCGAAAATGGTTTTATTAGGTTTTTCGAAATACGAAAATATGAAATATTATTTATTATCTTCGTCGTGTGTGATAGTCCATTGAATTGTATGGCGAGCGATATTGTATCTTAAGATAAAATATTATAGTATCTAAGCCGTGTATAGCGCCCCTTAGTGAACTCTACTGCGAGTGACGTAACCTACGACAAACTTATTATTTTCGGTTGGTATAGTAATCGGGTCTAGGGATCGAACCGCAAAATTAAGTTTGTTTTTTATTGTATATACTTTTCCGGAATAAAAGTACCCAGTGTGGTGCCCAGGATATTAAAGAATAATTATACCAAGTTTCATCGTAATCAAATCGGTAGTTTTTGCGTGATGCCTGAACAAACATACATACAGACAGACAAAATTTTTTTAAATCACATTTTTGGGTTCGGTGTCGGTCTAGTAACACCTGCCATTTTTTTTTTTTATATTTTCAATGTACAGAATTTTTACTTCTACAGATTTATTATAAGTATAGATGTGAATCGCCAAGCTAAAGTGACAGTGGGCAGGGCACATTGCTCGTAAAACGAACGGTCGATGGGGCCGAAAAGTTCTAGAGTGGCGACCGCGCCCCGGAAAGCGCAGCGTTGGAAGGCCTCCCACAAGGTGGACCGACGTCCTGGTGAGAGTCGCGGGAGTGCGGTGAATGCGAGACGCACAGGATCGCTCGTTGTGGCGTCCCTTGGGGGAGGCCTATGTCCAGCAGTGGACTTCTTTCGGCTGAAATGATGATGAATGATGATAAATGTGAACAAAGTAACTGTCTATAAAACAAAGGTTATTTAGTATACATTAGCAAATGACATGTATAGTAAAACCGCGTGAGATGGTTAAACATAATTAAAGATATAAACAACTGTTAACTACCTAAAATAACTAATAAATAACTTATTTAGTAAACAAGGAATACGATATGAGTAAACAATATAGGATGTAATTTATGGACACAATAAACTCAACTACTTTTTTTATGTATTCTGTAACTTGGCGATCCGTGTTGGACACAATAAGGCATTCAGTTGTGGTGTCACGTTCGGGGGTTTAGTAGCAGAAGGGTTCTTGAGAGACCCGTTCATGTCTTGGTTTGATTTTAAACAAATCTCGCGGTAAGCTTAAGGACACTATGACGTTTCAGTTGGAAGTGTGTAACACTTCCTGTGCCTACCAGTTCCGATAGATAGATAGATAGATATTCTTTATTGTACACCAAAAATACAATTTACATTAGGAAATTAACATTAATAGGGTGTCACAAAGGGCGGTCTTATCGCTAAAAGCGATTTTTTACAGTATATTTAGTTTATTTTCCAATTACAAATATATTATATATACATCTTAACTAATAAATATTATAACTTAATAAATATTTAAACAATCTGAAAATAGTATTATGTACAAACTGGTAGAAAAAGAACTCATAGAGCATCAAAAAATTCGTCCACATCGATGTCAATGGAAAAAGTGCCCAGAACGCTGGCAGCATTGCCACGCTGGATGGCAATGCTAATTCGTTGACCGAAGAAAAGCCCAGCCCTCTGGTCACGCGAAGAGTCGACCAGCTGTTTGCTGATATCCCGAACAACTCGATGAGCGCTCGGACCCCATGGCCCCAGTGTTTCAACCCCGAACGGCTCAAATATATAACCTCCGATGAGGTTATTATATTTACGCCGTTTGAGGTTTTCTGCACCTGCAGCAGCCGCCCCAGCACAGCCCGCTGTACTCAGAAGATGGGATGGCGCAAGGGTGTCGACACATGTTGCCAATAGATAGAATATTATTAATGAGGAACGTTTAGGTGTAAAATACATGCATATTATAATAGAAGAAAAGCCGAGAATATCAAGGATTTCTAACACCCGTGTGAAACTAGATCGGGTCGCTAGTAAACAATATAAACTATATATATATATATATAGATATACTAGCGGTTCCGGTAGACATCGCCCTGCCTAAAAGCTGAGTATACGTCCGAAAAAAATTGACAACCCGATTGCAGCGCCACCTGTCGCGCCTAATGTGAAAACCCGAGGCCCTGGGATGAAGGCAAAGATGGAACAGGAATGAGTTTTTAGTCAGTAGAAGTCTGACACTATCTCCCGTTCCGCCCAAGAGCGGGATTTGTCATTAGATGATATTCCCACCTAAAAAAAAACCTATCAGGAACTAAAGTATGTTTAACCATTCAAGGACCTTCACAAACATACTCACGAAATGTCACCTAAATCGGTCCAGCAGCTTCGGAGACGTTAAGTGACAAATACACGAACAAAATAATTATAACTCAAAATCTGTTACGCGACTCATGTCTTTGTAGTTAGTAAAGTAACAACACTAATCAAGTAAATTGAGTCTAGATTTGACAACGGATTAAATTGAATAGGCCCTCTCAGTCACTAAGGGTCAGCTTATCTTTCGTGGGCAGACAAGAATATAATAGGCATGTCGCAGATGAATTGGTAAAATCCGGTTTTCCTCGAAAATCCTACGAGTTTTGTAAAAGACCTAAACTTATTACGAACTTCTTAATATTAACAGTTTATATCTGGATTTTATTTATGTACAGTCAAACGGGGTGAATAGGACCGCAGGGGTGAATAGGAACAAAAGTTTGAAGGGGATTTTCGCGTTAATTAACATTTTTTCCCAGCATTTAAGTACTCTTATGTGTTCATTAATTGTAATAAAAACGGATACTTTGATAGAAATCAATTATTTAAATACATACCAATGTAAAAAACTTAGCCAAAGTTTTGTTCCTATTCACCCCTGCAGTCCTATTCACCCCGTTTGACGGTACTACCTTTTGCCCGCGACTTCGTCCGCGTAGAAGTCGAGAATGGTTTTATTAGGTTTTTTGAGATACGAAAATATGAAATATTATTTATTATCTTCGTCGTGTGTGATAGTCCATTGAATCGTATGGCAAGCGATATTGTATCTTAAGATAAAATATTATAGTATCTTAGCCGTGTGCAGGTGCATTATTTGCGGTTGGTACAGTAATCGGGTCTAGGGATCGAACCGCAAAATCAAGTTTGTTTTTTATTGTATATACTTTTCTGGGATAAAAAGTACCCAGTGTGGTGCCTAGGATATTATAGAATAATTATACCAAGTTTCATCATAATCGAACCGGTAGTTTTTGCGTGATGCCTGAACAAACAGACAGACAGACAGACAAAATTTTTTTTTAATTACATTTTTGGGTTCAGTGTTGATCTAGTAACAGTGTGCCATTGCCATTTATTTTTTAATACTTTCAATGTACAGAATTTTCACTTCTACAGATTTATTATAAATATAGATTACGGCACTCCAACGAATAGTTCGCCGTTACATTTACAAAAAAAAGTCTTATTAATATACAACTAACTCAACGAATTCTTCACTTAAAGGTGTGCACAGCACTTACTGAGTTTAGTAAATTAATAATAATTATATTTTAAATTAATTGTTATACATTATACGGTTCATGCAACAATTTAATAAAAAGGTACAGATAAAAATAAATACAAGATATTTTTTTTACAAATAACCTAGTCTGATTGAGACCTGTGACGTCAAGATTAGTGAATCTAAAATTCTATCTATACTAATATTATAAAACTGAGAGTTTATTTGTTTATATGCACTTATCTCAGGAACTGCTGGATCGTATTGAAAAATTCTTTAGAGTTGGATAGCCCATGTATTGAGGAAGGCTATTGCTTTATAACATCACGCTACGATCCACGAGAGTGGAGCAGTCATCAAAGAAGAGGGTGAAACCGCGAATGACAGCTGCATCACCCAAAGGTTGACTGGTAGAAAATGCTTTAAGGCATTAAGAGTGTCTTTTTTCACTAGCCTATCGTCAACATCGAACATGATTTAAAAGCTTGTTACTTCATATGCGAAAAAAGAAATAACGCCTGAAAACTCTGTTAGCATTCAGTAATTCCGTGATTTACTTGAATATTTTACAAAACTTGTTCCAGTAAATACGTGTTTTTTTTAAACCCATAAAAGTTTTTGAAAAAAATTGTCGTTATTTAGAATCTAGATCAAATTTGCAAGGCTTCTATTGTTGGGATAATGTGGTCGACGATGGAGCACGCCTGCCTAGAAGTAACCTATTCACACTTGACTTAAATAACCCTAAGTTGTAGCTATCAGGAAACACTATATTTAGTAATAATCATCGTCTTCTTAGCCTTTTTTCCAACTAATTTGGAGCTTCCAGTCTAACATGATGCGGGAGAATAACCATGTTTCACATGGAACGACTGCCTTTCAGACCCCTACAACCCAGCTACTGGGCAATAAGATACTTCTTGGATAGACTAACGGTTAGACTTTATGGCGTCTGAGTACCTGCCCCCCTAGCCAAGTTACGACCGTTTCGTTTACGTCGAAAGCCTCGAGTAGGACATGCCTCCAATTCCTTTGTTCTGACGTCATCTCAACGCTCAGTCACGTGGTGAGAACAAAGGAATCTGGTGTCTTCAAGGTTAGAGTGAATAGGCTCTTAATAAACTAGTGCGCCGCTTAATAATCTCCGCTTACCATCAGGTGGGATCGCAGTCAAGCACTGGTTTAAAACAAATTAAAAAAAGGCGTGGCCTACTCGAGGCCTTCGACGCAAACGAAACGATCATAACTTGGATAGGGGGCTGTATCGACTGTCAAAGATCTACGAATAGCCACCGGATAAACGTCTTTACTCTTAATATTTAGTAATCTGAGAATAAAAACTATTTCAAGAATACTGCGACATAATCGACCTTTTCTGACTTAAGATGACTAGACGTAATGAACAAACGTACGCAATGGATGGGCTCTCAAGCAAAAAGTCGCACTTATCTAGCTAAACAACCCAAATATAGATAAATGATCGGTGGTCTAGTACTTGAGCAAGTTCGCACGCGCTAGTAACTCGTCTGTACGGTGACCTTGACCTCTCGGTAACAGGGTTCGCAATGAGCGAGTTGGATTTTATATTACAGACTTTTTTTGCTCAGTAATTGCATGAACTTTTTTTAGTTTGGTCTTAGTAATCTTCTTTTTTTGTTTCATAAAAGTATTTTTATTGAAATTACTGTGTCTTCAGGTGATGTATTACCTGTCCTATGTCCTCAAACCTCAAAAATCTAAGTCCATATTCCTGTACATATAAAATGTCATCGGAAAATTGCAAACTTCGTATGCATAGCATAGCATAGTCGGCCTTATAATGTTCCCACTGCTGGGACTCAGGCCTCCTCTCTAGGAGAGGGAATGGGCCGTAATCCACCACGCGGGCCCAGTGCGGATTGGTGGATGTCACATGTCTTCGAATTTTTGGTTCTAGGACATGCCGGTTTCCTCACGATGTTTAAATCTTCGTATGATTAAATCTTTATTTGACTATAATTTCTCAATATATTATAAAAAAAAAAAACGTTTCGTATAGGATAAATCACATACAAATTCATTAGGTTCCAACTTAATTCCTTGTCTTATTTAGAAAAAAATAGTTTACAATATTTCGCGATATTTTACAATCCTACGGCGTTTGCAATTTTCCGGTGACTTAAACACAATTTTCAAATCTTGCTAAATCATATTGGTTTTGTCAAATATCCATACTTTCAATTTCAGGTATTTTTAACGATTTGTACTGGACATGACCTTGTGAGGGTCGTGGGAATTCCATGGATGCGAGACGCACAGGATTTGTCAGTGTTGCGACACTTGGGGAAGGCCTATAAAAAACAGTAAATGTTTTACTACATCTATCTACTTATGGTAATTATTTGCGTGTTTTTAATTTTACTTAAGAATAAATTTTAATTATAATTTTATCCTTTGCTTTTTAATTTATAAATAAACATCTAAACTAATAAATATTATTGCTTATTAAGGACCTTTTTATAAATCATTTTTAATTTTACTTAAGACTAAATTTTATTGTTGTATTCTTTACTTTTTAATTTATGAATAAACATCTGAACTAATAAATATTATAGCTTATTAGGTACCTAAATAAACAAACTGAAAATAATCATGTATACAAACGGGTAGAAAAAGTAACCTACTTAATAGGCATCAAAAAATTCGTCCACATCGATGTCAATGGGTATTTGGGTAAAGTGTCCAGAACTCTGGCAGCATGGCCACGTTGGATAGCAATGCTGACTTGTTGATCGAACACAACCCCGCCCTCTGGTCACGCGAAGAATCGGTCAGCTATTTGCTCGTATCTCTTTTTAATTATTATTTTTATTTTAGGTTCCCCTGTTTCCAATAATTGAAAAAAAAAAACAATCTCACGCACAAGCGACACTACCAATTTTTTTTCGTAACCGTTTCTTTTTGCCACTAGATATCTTACAACATTTAAATTTAGGCAAAAAAATTCACCCCTTGTAGTTACTCGTATTTCTCACGCATTCAAAATCCTACGGTCACGTCTCAAGACGGCGAAAAAACCGTTGCGAAAACCTTTGTCACGGTAACTTCGACCTTATCTTACCGGTATAAAGGCTACATATTACCGGTACGCAGCAAAAAGAACTGGTAAAGTTTTTACAAAAATTCTCACGGCACTTTAGTAAGAGCAGAAAGAACGTTCAGACTGGTGTCTATATATAGAGGTTCTGTATATTTTTTTACGCATTTGGTCGTCGTCAGTCGCAGGTACAGACTAGGTCGTTTTATTATGAGGTTGCGTTCCGGGCCGTTTGAAGGGTAGGTCACGTGTTGTGATGTGTGAATTGACCTTTTGTTTTTCTACAGATTATTTAGATTTTTTTTCGTGAGTTGTTAATTTTTTTTTCTCGACCTTTTTCGGTAGGTACTATTTTTTGTGTTTTTTGTTTGTGCATAATTTTAATATGCAGTGATTAGGTACAGAAGACCTATTTTTATACAGAATTTAAGGTATTACCCTAACATTACAGAAAAAAGATTGTATGTATTATTGTGTTTTTACGTTTGTTACTTCTTATCGCTACAACGGCTCACAGGATTTTGATAAAATCAGGCATATGAGTAGACCATGTTCTGTAGGATAGCACACATTTTTATTCGTTGGGATATTTTTTTTTATTTCAATCAGGCGAAGCGGTTGGTTGAAAGTAGTGAAAATACAAACTTTCAATGGGTCTAATATATCTAGGTACCCTATAGGCCTATATGAGATTTCAGGGGCCAATATTTTATTTTTATTCCGACTTTTATCTTAAAAACTGTCTAAAAATATTTTTTTTTTAATTTAAAACAAAATTTTAAAATGAAACAACTTTTTTTTGATTAGAAATCATATTGCGCGACAAAAAACGTTTTGTTCTTATGTGGATCATGCTTAAATTTTTATTTTTAAATGTGCAATTTAATTTATTTTAGGATTATGAGATTGCTTAATTGTCAGCAAAGAAATTTCATCAACTATGTCTAGTCATAAATGTCTAGTTTTCTTTACAATTAGTTTTGTCGTCAATATAAAATAACAGACAGAAATATAGTTAGAGACATGGTTTTAGTTCGATAGGTTTTAACAATTAATATCCACATATATTTATTTATTCATTTGAGCATAAATTATATATTTTTTTATGTTAATATTTGTATTTAACTTAAGGCTTTTGACACCTACGTTCGTTCTCGGATATTCACAATTATGCCGCTAAAGTCAATGTTTCATAAGATAAAAATTCGGAACTACAACTTGAATTTCTCTCAATCTTAGTTCGGTCTTCGTCATAATTGTTATATTTTAAGTTCTCTTAATTAGAATGATTTCTTATTTATCATAGTATTTATTAGTTTATTATATTAGCATGTATACGTATTTTATTATTATAAGCCACTTAATTTAACGATACTACATTCTATTTCAAAAAGTATCTGTTATTTTTTTATTGTGCACACCTACCACAGTGTTGTATTTTTAACCCAATGGTTGACTAGTAGAGAATGCTTTGTGGCATCAAGTCCGCCTATATACCACCACTGTACATGAAGTTTAAATAAATAAATAAAAAGTCCGCATCTATTATTTTGTGTACACATTTATACGTAATACGTCACTTAGGAATAATGTAGTTTTTAACTAGCAGTTAAAATTACAGGTATGATGTCATTGGTATATATTACTCAGTGGCGGACAATTCCGTTTTTTTTTTTTTTTTTGTGTCATGGTACCACGCGGCACTTGAGCGGCCATAGTGATAGAATTTTCAAAATTCACAAACTCACAAACTTTACCTATTTTATTACAATATTCATATAGAAATACAAATAAATAAATAACACAGTAATTCTCGCAAATGATTACTTATTTATTACATTTTCTTATAAGTAATTTAAGTGACCCATATTGATAGAATTTCCAAAATTGGGTGAGTAGTTCCAGATATTGAAAGAATTATCAAAATTGGGTGAGTAGTTCCAGGAATTCCGCAAACAAACTCACAAATTTTACCTATTTTATAATATTGGCATAAATTTAACAAATAAATAAATAACAAAGTAATTCTCGCAAATAATTACTTACTACCTACTTATTTATTACATTTTCTCATAAGTAATTTAAGTGACAATTTCAGTAACAAAACTAAAAGAAAACACTAACGTAGATTAACGAGTGTGCTCGCTGTTCCAGAATGTAATGGAAGTCTATTTATTTAGTTAATTACACAGGTTCGGCTTCACTTTTATTTACAGAGTATTCATCATTTATATATTTTATAATGAGAATATGGACTCTTTGGAAAGCTTGAAAAATAGCTTATTAAAATATTTTCTTTTCTGAAAATGCTAGTGGTATGATATTTAGTGGAATGCCGCAAGGTGTGTATCTGCCTCGCAAACTGTGTTCACTAAAGAATTTTATATTTAAGAGCGACCGACCCCGAATCACGTAAGAGTTGTATGGAAAAGTATATCACTTTTCCATACAACTCTTACGTGATTATGACGTTATTAAACCTCTTTCTCTAGATATTTTGGAAACACAGATATCTTGTTGATATTATCTAGGTTTCTGTTCAAATCAAAATATAAATTTGTGTAAAATTAATCCAGTAATGACCTCTGAAAATCTGACATTTACCGTGAACTTTGGCCCTTCATAGTGCACATAAATTAAAAAAGTAAAACAAAATATATTTATAGAAGTCTTGCATATTTAATCGCTATTCTAAATGACAAAAATTATTTTCAAAAACTTTCAGATTTAAAAAATATCGCATTTTTTACTCATTACTCCTTCACGCTCAAACGGCTGAACGGATTTAGATGAAATTTGGCATACAGATAGATTTTTCTTGTTTGTCCAACCCTCTTCCCAGTTTAGCTGGGTCGTTTCTTCTTGTACGTTTGCGCCAGAGAGCTCTGTTCTGGCTTGTCTATGCACTCGCTGGCTGGATTTCTTTTTGCATATTTGTCTCGATCGTCCTCTGCCTCGTAAATAGTCGGAGATACTTACGGCCTTTTTGACTGGGTGATCGTAATTTCGTCTAAAGGTATGACCGTAACATCGCACGCGACTTTATTTTGACTTTTCGGGAATCGGTACCACCTTAAATGATCCTCTGATGTATTCTGGATAAACTGTCTTGAAATAGTACATAAAGTACTTTCATCTCGGGATTACGTTCCCTTGGTATAATTATTTACTTTAACGCGGGTGAAACCGCTGACAGAAGCAAGTCAAATATAAATTAACATCACAACATTATTCAGAGAAAAAATAACTTAAAAAATAAACACTCAAGCAACATCATTATTTTTCACCCTCTTACTTGCTTTTAATACTTAATTTTCCCGTCCATGTTCCTCGTCACGATCTGGGTAGTTTCAATACCGGTAAAAAATATCGGTAAAAATTTACCGGTAAAAATTTACCGGTAAAATAAAAATAAGCAAACTGTCGCGACGACGTTGTTTGCTGTGTACTTTCCTGCGCGTGCTGTATGATTGCTGGGAAAATATTATCATAGCATAACGAGCAGGCTCTCGTAATGGATTTTTATTTTAAGAAGTTTACTGGGTTTGTTTGTAGTTGCTGTTGATTAAATATGAGAGTTTAATTGGTTTTCGTTTATTTATTTAAGATTCGAATAGAGTCCGCGAGTGGAAATATTTATTTATTTTATTTTACAGAGAGCTTACAGACTAGTAAGCCGACTAGTAAAAAGTATAAAGAGTTATTAAAAATAGCTATTTACAAGCCTTGCGGACGTCGAGCAATGGGTAGCTTGCCGTCCGGCCGTCCGGTAATTGAACGGACCGAGCCCAGTCGTCATCAGCACGTAGTGATCCACGCGCTCCTCAAGGAGATGTCAGCAAACCGTAGGGGTCCAACAGGGCCGATGCCTGCTAGCTAGGACCGCGGAGAATTTCTGAAAAGGAAACCTGTAGTCCTAGAACGCAAAGGGCAACTGAAAGACACAGGTGTGGTTTTAGTCAGTAAAAGTCTGACACGCCCTCCCGCTCCACCCAGAGCGCGAGAAGTCATTAGATGATTTCCACACCTAAAAAAAAAGCCTCCAAAACAAACATAGATAAAATAAAACTGTAAAAAGAATGAGTACATCGAAATTAATTAATTAGTAAAGGGAGAAGTGATAGTTAATCACTGAAAAATATATTTGCTATTTGCCGTCACAAGGTCGCCACACTGGTGCAGAACAAGTCAAGATTAAGTTCTAGTCCTAGGAAGTCTATTAAAATGAAGTGCATTTATTATTGAAAAAATATTAAGTGCTTATTTAATTATTTCTCTTCTGTTTTTTGAAAATTTTCAGAAAACTTAATTTAAATTTAAGTCACTGTTCCATCAGTCCATTACATAATAGATGTTTAAGTGATAAAATATGAGATTTTGATGCAGGAGGGTTAATATCGCTATTGCAGGTTAGGCAGTATACATGCCAGCACTAAAGGTAAGGTCGTTTTCGAATTAAGAAACCGTAATGACAATTACTCAAAAGTATAAAACGACGTTTTTCATGAAACACTTACACACCCCAAAAAAGTAGAAAGTGGTCTGATGAGTTAGAAATCGAACAGTGCTCCAGGATGTGATAATATAACAACTAAATTCTTATCTAGGAAATTTTTCCATTCATTACTCATCTGATAAATCTCTGTTTTAGAAAAGGTATTTTTCTAACTCTTCTGAAACAATTTATTATTACTCCGGTTCACAACGATTGCATCACCATCAATCACATCAACATCACAACATCAATCATCCGTAGACTCATACCAAGGTTCAGTTGAAAACCAGCGTCAGGCAACTGCTACATAGTGGCCTGGCATTATGCTGAACTGGACCTATTTGGCGCAGCCGTGAGACACACAATGTTGATGTATTTTTTTAAGTTTTAGTATTTAAGTTTCTATATTGTAATTGTTATTTCATTGTGTGTACCTGTGTGTACCATAAACGTGTTTTCTTTCTTTTTTTTCTTTCATCACCACTTACCATTAGGCGCAATCGCAGTCACGTACAAGTTTATATTATTTAAAAAAAACCTAATCGTAATCACTGCTTTCAACTATTTTTTCTCCTAAAATCTGACACTTCTATCTATTTAGCATAGCGTAGCACAACCAGCCTTTTAAATGTTCCCACTGCTGGAACTCAGGCCACCTCTCTAGGAGAGGAAAGGGCCGTAATCCACCACGCGAGTAGTGTGTGTTGGTGAATATCACATGTCTTCGAATTTTTGGTTCTAGGACATGCAGGTTTCCTCACGATGTTTTCCTTCACTGTTTTGAGAGCAGTGGTGATGAAATACACACAAAGTAACACACACACACACGAAGCATACACGCGTAGTGTAGTATGCACGAAGTAATGCGCCTGACTGGGTTTAAACCCGCGACCTACAATTCGTAAGTCGGGGCCGTTACCACTCAGCCACCACTGCTCTATCCATTTATTAATTTAAATTAATATTGTGAAGAAAAAGGAGACGTGTAACTAAACAAGTTAAAATAAAACTCAATTTTGAAGTAAGTAAAAAAATTTGAAAGATCTAAGCTCCTCTACTTCACCCCAAAGCCGATTTTAATAAAAGTCTCAAATTGAACTCGAAACAATACTGAAGTGGGAAAGTTGAAAAGTGTTGTATTATATTCATTATCTTGATAATATCACTCCGAAATTCCAATCAGACGAGATTGCTGTGTTAATTTAAAACCAGTTTCACCTTTATAAAGGGTGACAATGATTTTTTTTATTATTCAGGACTTCGAACTTTTTTAGGTTCAACAGTCTAGTCATCATAATTCAACCTTATTAAGGAGAACTTCGCATGTGATCGTTTGCGTTTTTTACATTGAATGGATTTTCACTTCCATTTGATGTATATGTTTTTGATATGTAATAAACAATACCTATGTTAATATAATAATATAACAAATATAAATTTATAGGAGCAGTGGTGACCGATTGGTAACGGCCCCGACTTACGAGTTGCAGGTCGCGGGTTCAAACACAGCCAGGCGCATTAATTTGTGTGATTTATTTCACCACCACTGCTCTCAAAACAGTGAAAACATCGTGAGGAAACCGGCTATCCTAGAACCAAAAAATTCGAAGACTAGTGACATCCACCAACCTGCACTGGACCCGCGTGGTGGATTAATAAGGCCCATTCCCTTTCCTAGAGAGGAGGCCTGAGTCCCAACAGTGGGAACATTATAAGGCCGACTATGCTATGCCTAAAAAATGTAACTTAATTTCATATAACCACTAACCTAATAAAATAGTTGCAGTTTTGACACATTTTCATAAATACCTTTTAATTATGTTAGAGAAACCCCATTCATGCAAAAATCGCAAATGGTCGTTTTTTTTTTACTGGTATACACTCGTGCTTGACTGTGATCTGATAGCAAGCAGTGACGCAATTTTTGATGGTGAATTTCGTTAGTTTATTAACAGCCCACTCTAAGCCTTGAAGAAACCTAAATTATAATCGCACGGGAAGACTGCAGCAGGCAAATTGTTCCAAATCTTCGATGTACGCGGTATTAACGACGAGGAAAAACGCTTAGTCCGGACCGTAAGACCGTTTACGATGTTCTTCCTCGAAAGGCTCCATGACCAGCATATACAGTGCTATTTTGTAGACGTATGCACGCACGTGAACAACTAGTCCACTTGAAGTTAATTTATTGATGACAGCTGATTCCGAGCTCACATCTATGTTTAAACGATTTTTTTTTTATTGGGTGGGAAAATCATCTTATGACAAATCGGACGGAACAGGAGATAGTGTCAAACTTTTACTGACTAAAAACCCACTCCTGTTCCTTCGTTGCCTACATCCCAGGCCCCGGGTTTCGCAAGTTTAAACGGTGAGATTTTTACAGAATAGTTGTGAAGACATATCAACGTAAACGAAACAAAAAGTGTGTGTTACGGTCGTAGCTGGTGGTGGCAAAAAGCGCGAGGGAGAGGCAATCCTCACGTTCCAGCCGATGTGGAAGACATCTTGCGAAAGGACAGCAATAGGTTGCTCGCTGTTTAATAAAAACCAAACCGTGGTCGATAGCACGTTGTATACAAACACCTATCTTTAGAAATATTAGCATTATGCAACTGCTAGGGCTGAGGAATTGTCCGAAAGATTCACCACTGCCCTAGAAAGCTAAGGGCAATCAGTTCTTTATCCGAATCAGAATTTTCGGTCGATCTTTAAATAATAAAAGCTTTTTATAACCCACTAATCCGCAGTGGGCCCGCGTGGTAGACTACGGCCCATTCTTTCTCCTAGAAAGGAGGCATGTGTCCCAGCAGTGGCAAAATTATAAGGCAAATTATGCTTATGCTTTATAACCCTAAGCAAACCAAACATTTTAAAACCATTTCATAATTCGTTGAAGTTTCGTCAAAAAAATATTTTGAAACATTTGGACACCCTACTTTCGGAAGGACTTCCAAATGACAGAGAGCTTTTTCAATAACGCACAGAGGGTCCATAAATTAGGACAGGTATCCAAGAAAATCTACTCAAAAAAGAAAAGTAAATTCCGTCACTCTTTGCCATGATTAAAGTCTGTTTAAGAAGGGCCATACTCATTGGACTTAATGACATTCTAAATTATAAGACATTTTATTAAAAAGTGTTAAGTGCTTTAAATTTTATTTTGAGTAACTACTAAAGGAATTAATTGTGTTTCTTTTCTTTTTTTTTATTCTTGGTAGGTTCGCGCCCGACCGCTATCTTACCTAATAGAAAGCGACGATGCGGTCGACGATGGAGCGCGCTTACCTAAAAGTAACCTAATCACTCTTGACTTAAAGATTCCCGAGTTGTAGCCATCAGGAAACACAGATTCCGGCAAGGAATTCCACTCCTTAGCTGTACGCACACTGAATGTGTCCCCAAAACGTTTTGTGCGTATAGGTGGCTTCTTTTGATCAATTAAGTATTTTATCGTCATGATCATCATTTCAGCAGACAGAATAGACTGTTGGACATAGGCCTCCTCCAAGCGGTGCCATTACGACCGATACTATTCGTCTCGCATTCATCGTATTCCTGCATTCCTCACCAGGTCATCGGATTTCCGCATCTCTCACCAGGCTATCGGATTCCCACGTTACTCACCAGGTCATCGGTCCACCTTGTGGGAGGCCTTCCAAATTCCAACGTTACGTCTTCTGGTACGTGGTCGTCACTCTAGAACCTTTCGTCCCCATTGGCTATCTGTTCTGCGAGCATTGTGCCCTACCCCCTGCCCTGCTACTAATTAATTTTTAATTACTATAAATAAATGTTTATTTTACTGCCTCAAAATCCATTTGATTCTGACTGATGTCTGTTACTATAATAGTGTAGCGCTATAGTTAAACACTATATTTAAAAAAACATGAACAGTCCGAATTAGATGGATTTTGAAGTAATCATTTGACTAAGTTCAATAAAGACAAATTTCTGCTTTTAGCGAATACCATTTCCTTATTTCATAACACTTTTTATTTTTATTTAATAACACTCCCATTCTCTAGAACCAAAAAAAAATAATATAAAAATTGAGTTTAGCGCCATCTAGCGAGAACATGCCTATGCTAGGGCCCGTAGCTGTCACCTTTGTCCCTTTGTCCTTGAAAGCAAAGGACTTTGATATTTTCCACCCACTTTAAATTCGTTAGTAATTTATTTTGTTAATATTTCATTTATTTATAGTTGTAATTATTTATTTTTTCTTACTTTTTTTATATAGCCTCTTTTTTATAATATGAATGTGAGAACACTGTATACTCCGCGAATTTTTAGATTTTTTTATTATGATTATTTTTATTATGCTTTTGAGTACCATGTTGACTGGTCTACAGTGACCTTACATAATATCTATTAACCTTTCGAATAACGTAATTAGAGACACAATAGAAAGACAATGAGACTGCGAACGCTTAGGGTTTAATGAATTAATACTGTTATATGGAAATATTGGTACGGCAACCATTTTTTTTAAAAGAGTTTCCATGGAGTTTCTGCAGTAAACGGAATCAGAATAATATGTGTTATTCTTCAGGATGAATGCTAGATAATAATGTGTTCAAAACATAATACAGCTTATTAAGTACGATAGAGAGCAGTGGTTGCCGAGTGGTAACGGCCCCGACTTACGAGTTGTAGGTTGCGGGTTCAAACCCAGCAAAGCGCGCATTACTTTGTGTAATTTATTTCATCACCACTGCTCTGCTACCGATTTGCTCTCCTAGAGAGAAGGCCTGAGTGCCAGCAGTGGGAACATTATAAAAGGCTGATTATAAGTAGGTACAAGAAAAAATCTTCGAAGATTTACCTCTTAAAATTACTTTTATCTATTAAAAACTAGACTAATGTCATGTAAATGAAATCATTCTGATTGTTTGTCAGATTATTCTACAAGTAACGGAAAGTAGTATGTAGTTTTATGATTTTTAGGAAAAATAATTGTCCTAGTCAAGAACCAACGTGAAAAAATCACTCTATATGTGAAAATTACTTATTGTTTTTATAACGGCCAAGTGAGAGTCTAACTCCCGCACGAAGCGTTCCGTACGGCCAGTAGCAAAATACGGTAAAAAAAACACGATTGTTGTATGGGAGCCTCCTTACATATTTATTTTGTTATAAATACAAATACATCAACAGAAATACATCATCTTTTTTTTTTTATTCTTGATAGGTTCGCGCTTGACCGCTATCTCACCTGATGGAAAGCGACGATGCGGTCGACGATGGAACGCGCTTACCTAGAAGTAACCTATTCATTTTTGACTTAAAGATTTCCGGGTTGTAGCTATCAGGAAACACAGATTCTGAGAAATTTTTAATTGCCTAACTTTCACGCTTCATGAAATACAGCCTGGTGACAAATGGACGGACAGCGAAATCTTAGTAGGGTCGTGTTTTACCCTTCGGGTACGAAATCCTAAAAAAAATGAACATTTAAGAAGCACGGTTACTGAATAAGGTGGAGGTAGTGATGGTGATCAATGTGTTATAATAGCCTGGAGCTAGACTGAGCCCTACAAGCTTCCTGCAGGTCATGGCGGGCATTAGGCGCCTGCACATATCTAGATGCGGGAGCAAAACAACCCCTCAGACGCCCGGATGACCCGGTGACCATATATTTGTCATTGTGTTGTTTTTTTACAACCAGGTAACATAACAAGCTTATAACTTTGTGATTTTTCTTGATACAGTCTTTACATAAAAATACTAGACACGTATTTCGGGTTTCGCATATAATAAAACTAATGTTGTATAATTTTTACTGGAGTCTGAAGTACAGTTTAGTTCAGACCACATTACTATTTTTTGCGGAAAACAACACAAAACATTCTGTATTTTTATTATTCAAGCCAAAAATATTGTTACAGAAAAAAGCGTGAATTTTGTTCCTGTCTTTGCTAAAGAGTATTATTCAAATCCAACGTCGGGATGGAAGAAAATGTCCAATAAAAATGCAAAGGGAACGGCACCTATTCATTCTTCTTTACTAACTAAATATCCGTGGTAGGGACATGGTCATATTGAGAGCGTTTTTTTTACAATTTATAAACCTTAGTCGGTCATAAAGCGGAATCTTTATAGGATCACTTTGTTGTCCGTCTGTCAAAACCATTTTTTTCAGGAACACGTGGAAGTATGAAGCTCAAATTAATATTAAACAAGTACGGCTGGCACCGCTGTGAAATTAAAATATTATTTTAGAGTATCACAAACTTCATAAGGTTTTCGTTTAGCATGTTTAGCTAATAGTGGTTTTATTTGGATCTTGTAGCAACAATTTCCTGTCTACCGGACGGCCGGACGGCGAGCCACCCATTGCTCGCCGTCTGCAAGCCCGCGCCTACGGTGGCCGGAAATCGGGATCGGAATCCCGGCGGCGGTAGGAGCGTAAGGACCGTTGCCTCAAGCGATCGGCCGCCTCCTTTGCTAGCATTACTGCTTCGCAGAAGGAGGCGACCGCCTGCCACTCCTCCTCGCTCCGGACCATGACCTGAACCAAGGCCCGGCGCGAGAGATTAGGTTAAGATTTCTCTATGGTAAGATGGGTCTACGACATCCGAAATAAGGTTATTATTACTAAACACATACATGCCAAAGACTAATTTCTTGCATATAAACTACAAGATTTCAGGCTAAAGTATTATCTATATATATAAAAGTAGAAACTGACTGACTGACATATCAACGCACAGCCGAAACACAGGGCCAAGTAGCGCGAAATTTCACAAGGTTTTTTTATGGTGTAGGCGAGCACTAAGAGAGGGTTCTTCAAAACTCACCTCCTAAGGGGAGAAACGGGGATCAAAAGTTCGTATGGAAAAACCTACCTTCACGTGGACAAAGCTGCTGGGAGAAGCTAGCTAACAAATACTCAACCTCAAATTATTCAGAAATCGCTCAAAGTGAGTCATATCGCTAGCGGTAAGACCTCGTCTTATTCGCATAAGTTCTCTCGCTCTTCCAATTGTATTGATGATCGAAGTGCGGTAATTGCGTCGTGAGCGCGACACTACTTACCGGAGTTCATTAACGATACTAAATATATCTCACACTCTCGTTTAATAACGCTTGATCTGATTATGTATTTTTTGTTGTATAGGTAACAATATGTGCTTCATCGTCGATTACATCATCGCTTACCATCAGGTGAGATAGCGGTCAAACGCGAGCCTATCAATAAAATTAAAAAGGTAGGAAATCATCTTATGACTTCTCCCGCTCTAGGGTGAAGTGGGAGAGCATGTCATAATTTTACTAACTAAAATCACACCTATGTCATTTCAGTCGCCTTTTCAATTTCAAGACTTAGCTAGCATTGGCCTTACTGGGCCCTATAAGCTCCATCGTTGACCTCATCTTCGCTTGCCATCAGTTAAGATAGTGGTTAAACGCAAGCCTATTAAATATATTACCTAAGGCATTAAGTCCGCCTTTGTACAGTGTTTCTTACTAGTGCATAAAATTTTAATAAATATTATTATATTAAAAAATAAAAATTTGGGAGCCATTTATTTATGATGCATGTTTCATCCCCTTAGGGAGTAAATTTTAGAAAATTCTCTCTTAGTGCTCGCCTACATCATAAAAGAAAACCTTATGCAAAACTTCACGCTCCTATTCATTGTAGTTTCATTGATATGTCAGTCAGTCAGTTTCTCCTTTTACATATTATGTATATGATGGAGGATGAGACTGGAGATTTTGAAGTTTTGAACTCGAAATTTCAATAAAACGATTGATATTATTTTTAGCAAATAAGGATTTCAAATTTCTAAGTGATGGTTTTAAGATTGCTTGTTTGGTTTTCAGCACAAACTTTTATAATAACAATAAAACAACAAATAATATCTCACTCATTTTACATGAAAAACTTTCTTTATGCAAGATAATATAGAAAGGACATGCACGCAACAAAACGTAAATTAATATTTCAAGTATTTAATTTAAAATCACAGAACAACTTCCTAAAAACATGTTCAAAAAACCTAAAAAAAAACGCCTTCTTTAGTTTCAAATAATACATATTAAGGAGTTAAGCATTTTTTTTCAAAAACATGAGAACTATATTTAAAAACAAAGGTCCCACCGAGATTTGAACTCGGATCGTTGGATTCAGAGTCCAAAGTGCTAACCATTACACCATGGGACCGCTGAGCGAGGGGTCGAAATAAGCAATAACTAGGTACGAGGAACGTAGTACGCATGACAATAAGACTTTCTCTTTTTACCTTATACTTGCATTTCTTTCTCACCGCGGACTATCACCTTGCCATGTTGAATGTGTTCTAAGAATAGAACGCTGTTCTAAATTGGCTATGAATTAATCTAGTACTTATGTATTAGGAGTGCTATACTTGTGAGGAGTGAACACGTTTGTACAGCATATTTTATAGTACTGTGATATCGAAAGGAGATCGCATGAGTTAAGTTAACGAACTGGCAAGTAAAATATACTTTTAAGGATTTTGTTGTTCTAGAATAGGTTTAAAGATTGAGTAGAACCAAGAAATGTCTAGTTTTTTCAGTTCGGACATAACCATTGTGGCGCGATGTACTTATTTTGAATTCTCGAAGAAAAGTATTTTTTTTAAATTGGTATAAACCAGTGCTTGACTGCGATCCCACCTGATGGTAAGTGGAGATGCAATCATTGATGGTGAGGCGCACTAGTTTATTAAGAGCCTATTCACTCTGCCTCAAATCAAATTATAGGCCTCTGCCTATAATTTAGGTGTCTGCCTTGAAGACACCTAAATTATAGTTGGAAAGGAAGACCGCAGCAGGCAAATTGTTCCAGTCCTTCGATGTACGCGGTATAAACGACGAAGCGAAACGCTTAGTCCGGACCGTTGAAGTTTCAACAACGTAAGGGTGGATACTCGCCATTCGTATTATAGATAGATGTACCAAGCTTTTCAAGCATTCCATTGTGAATAAAGTCCCGGTCCTCGAAAAAAACCCGACGCAGATTGCGACAGTATCAAAATCTGACACACATACCAGGTGATTTTAAGGAAAATACTGTTTAATTTTCATTCAAAGTGAACGCTACAGGGTAACCTTTGAAATTAAATATTTTTTTCAGTTTTTATCGCCTTATTTCGGAAACGAAGGAACAGGAGTGGGTTTTTAGTCAGTAAAAGTCTTACACTATCTCCAGCTCCGCCCAAGAGCGGGGGATGTCATAAGATGATTTTCCCACCGGAAAAAAAAGAAAAAAAAATCACTTAGTGATAAAGCAGCTTTCAACTGGTGAAAGATTATTTAAAATCACTCCGTTTTCGATTTTATTTATTAGGTACCTACCAAGAAAAAACACAACATTTTTAAAATACAAATCTTTCCTCTGTATAAAATTAGTATAGATACATTTCTAAAATGGTAAGATCTACAGAAAAAATGGATGTGAAAACAAAATAAATGTAAATTGGACAGTTTCGTTCTATCTTTTATTTTTTCTAATCTCATTCAATGACTAAACGTAAATGACTGGTTAAGGCTCGTTCGTTTTGGCTGAATTTTTTCTAGTGAAGTTTTTGTGATGTATAATTGGTGTAGTTGGTGTTAGTCATGTATCCACTCAACTGGAAAATACGTGGAATCATTGAAACACGCATTTCCTCGATAAAATGGAGTTGAGAATTTTATTATAGTACTAGCTTTTGCTCGCGACTTCGTCCGCGTAGAAGCCGAAAATGGTTTTATTAGGTTTTTTGAGATACGAAAATATGAAATATTTATTTAGTATCTTCGTCGTGTGTGATAGTCTATTGAATTGTATGGCGAGCGATATTGTATCTTAAGATAAAATATTATAGTAGTATTTTAGCCGTGTGCAGCGCCCCTTAGTGAACTCCACTGTGGGTAGACCTACAACAAACTTATTATTTGCGGTTGGTACAGTAATCGGGTCTAGGGATCGAACCGCAAAATTAAGTTTGTTTTTTATTGTATATACTTTTCCGGGGTTAAAAGTACCCAGTGTGGTGCCCAGGATATTAAAGAATAATTATAACAAGTTTCATCGTAATCAAACCGGTAGTTTTTGCGTGATCCCTGAACAAACAGACAGACAGACAGACAAAAATTTTTTAATCACATTTTTGTGCTCGGTGTCGGTCTAGCAACCATTATTATTAGTAGTGCCATTTATTTTTTGATATTTTCAATGTACAGAATTTTCACTTGTACAGATTTATTATAAGTATAGACTAGCTATTGCCCCCAACTTCTTGTTCAAGTTCGTAAAACTGCACAAAATGTAGTAGCTACTTAACTAATAAGTCTGTACTTGCGATTAGTTTTGCAGGATCTAGTTTTACTTTTACTAAAATCGACTATAGATCAAAACACCAATTAATTTAAACAAAGTAGTTGGAATTATTAGTTTTTTTTTTTTTTAAATTGATATAACCAGTGCTTGACTGCGATCCCACCTGATGGTAAGCGGAGATGCAATCATTGATGGTCAGGCGCACTAGTTTATTAAGAGTCTATTCACTCTAGCCTTGAAGACACCTAAATTATAGTTGGACGGGAAGAACGCAGCAGCCAAATTGTTCCAGTCCTTCGATGCACGGGGTATAAACGACGAAGCGAAACGCTTAGTCCGGACCGTTGAAGTAATATATATATCGTGTATTAGTTCTTATATTATAACACATCTAAGCTGTAAGTGAAAGTTCGTCAAAACCAGTTTATACATTTTAGGGAATTTTTTTTTAAGGTGGAAAATTATCCAAATAACTTATCGCGCTCTGGACGGAGCGGGAGGGCGTGTCAGACTTTTACTGACTAAAACCACACCTGTGTCCTTCAATTACCCATTGCGTTCTAGGGATACCTATTACCCTTTGTGTTCTCGGGGTATTTTAGGGATATCCTCCCGCCAATTTCTAGATATCACGTCACATTTGGCAAAATTGGAATTCGATTTCTTGGTTTCTGATCCATCCGCTAACCAACCTCGACCAGCGTTGCTTAACTTTGGACAGCCGTGTGTTATTATTTTAGCCACGTACCTACTTCTAGCTACATACAGTATACTGGTAAAATCACTTACAACCACGTTCTCCGTCTAGGTAGGTCATTACCAAACCATCAGCACGTCCTAGCACCATTTGTAGTATACTACATCCTACACTCTAGAACAGGGGTGGTCAACTTGATCCGACCCAAGGTCTACTGTTTAATAACTACACTGTGAAATCATTTGTTTTTTTTTTCGTATTTTGACGTTTATTTTATATACGAGTATGATGTTTGTGGTTGTGGTCGCACTCCTCTGAAACGGCACGACCGACTTTAATGATTCACGATTTTAGTAATTTTGTTTCGTTTAATACTTACATTCAATTTCTTTGATTATATGGCCGAACAACATTTGCCAAGTCAGCTAATATTATAAAGTCGAAAAGTTAGTGTTTTTGTATGTTTGGTGCTTCACGGTCGAGTGACTGATCGGATTTATATAAAATTTCGTACACAGGACTATATCCCGGAACAGTGCATAGGATTTATTATTCCGGAAATATGTTCCCTTGGGATGATTTTCTACAATTTTTTCGCGAAGATACTAGTCAATAAGAATTTACGATCGATGGAGCTCAATATTATTATTATTTATTTATTTTACAGAAGGCTTACATATGAATACTAGGCTAAAGGCTAATACAAGCCTCCACACACAGATAAAAAAAATATCGTTAAATAGAACGTTCACACAAGTCAATTAATAGAAAGTTAGCACAAACACAATATTAGCATAAAACTCCAAAGAGAATCAATATTTATATATACTTCCTTAAAAAAATATATATATGTTAAAAAAAATGGTTGAATTATGCAGAAAAATCAAGAAAGAACGAGTAATCTCAAAATTTTAATAATAATAATAAATTTTATTTCGGCAAATCAGTGTTCATAAAACATTGCAAAGACAGAAACAAATTACATTTACACAATCATATTACATATACACAAACATATTACACATACACAAACAAATTTTAATTTTGATTCAGCTGCCCCGATTACGTTCGACTTTCTTTAGTCATTAATAGCTAGCTATCTGCCACCTCACACCTTAGTCTTTTTGGCCTAAATGTACTCGAAAATACGCTACTGCGAGCCAAGATCGACTGGTTTAACAAGCCAACTCGACCGGTCGATCGTAATCGTCCGGTTGACCACCCCTGTTCTAGAAAATGCACCTACCCTACTAATTTAAGGCGATTAACAGCATTCCGTAGAACATTGCCTGAAGCTTAATTCCATTATAGGTTTTTATTTGAGCTTTCTAGTGCTCTTAAGAAGTAATGGTGTTGAGGATTGCTTTTAAAAGGATTTCGAAATCTGATTTGGATTTCTTGAAAGGTTTTTTGACACCAATTTTGTATTTTCTATCGAAATAAAGTCTCTAGGAGAAGGAATGGGGTGTAATCCATCACGCGAGCCCAGTGCGGGTTAGTAAATACCAAATGCTGGAGCGAGGGGCAGGCGGTCGTCTCCTTCTGCGAAGCAGTCATACTAGCGCAGGAGGCGGCCGATCGCGTGAGGCAACGGTCCACCGCTGCCGAGATTCCGATCCCGATTTCCGGCTACCGTATGCGCGGGCTTGCAGACAGTGAACAATGGGTAGCTCGCCGTCGGACCGTCTGGTAACCGTCCAGACCGAGCCCATGTCGTCGATGGCGCGTACTGTTCCACGCGAGATGTCAGCAAACCATAGGGGCCCAGCAGGGTCGAAACCTACTGGGGCCAAGGGTCTGATTCTGAAAGGAAGACTTGGCCCTGGTACGAAAGGCAACGAAAGAACAGGAGTGGGTTTTCAGTCACTAAAAGTCTGACACTATCTCCCGCCCCACCCAAAAGTGGGGGATGTCATAAGATGATTTTACCACCGAAGAAAAAACATGTTTTCGAAATTTTTTTTTTAGAGCTTGTATAAAACTGGCATCAGTTCGTAAAGAAAGAGAAAAGAAAAGGAAAAAAGGAGCTTTAACAGTTCAGTTTAGGTCGTCAAATGGATCGTGTTAAGAGCTCGTGGTAGAGTCTCTGACCATTTTTGGGGTACCGTACCTCAAAAGCTAAAACGGAACCCTTATAGGATCACTTTGTTGTCCGTCCGTCTGTCTGTCTGTCAAGACCCTTTATTTCAGGAACGCGTGGAGGTATCGAATTGAAATTAAAACCATATACTCAAGTCTGCGGATTTTTGAAGCTGTAAAAAATCAAACATGTAAGTTAACTAGAAAAAAGATAATTCGGTTTATGTGGCAAAAACGTACATTTTGACGCTCAAGGAAATTAAAATTCATAGGGTACTTCCCGTTGACCCAGAATCCTGAAATTTGGCATACAGCACAAGCAGTCTCAACAAGCACAAGCACAAGTATAGGAATAAATCTGAAAACTGTAAATTTGTTATTACGTCACAAATTTTTTTTTGCGATTCGGAATAATCTTGTTGGACATAGACCTTCGGTCTACCTTGAGGCCTTCCAACGCTGCGTCTTCCGGTACGCCACTCCAGAATGGTGATACCACCACAACCCATATCCCTGCATTTTAAATCTGTTATATCTTCGAAAATATCTTCTTCACAATATATTTAACGTACTTACTCGTAATTGGATAAGGATTAAAGCTATATTGCTTAAAATCGCTTCGTAATTAAGCCATTATTTCTCGTAAAAAGTAAAGGATAAAAAATGGTTATTGTGGGTTATCCCTAAGAGATGGACACATACTATTGGGGAATTTTTTGTAGAACTTTTTAAGGTGTACAATACTGTAGTACATTATTTTGATCTATCTCCTAGGTTTCAGCCAGCGTTTGCAATGTAAGCGCAAAAAATGTGTTTATTTACGACATTACATTAGAAACCTCTAAAATTACCTTTGTTTCTTAAATGTCATGGTCATAAGGTTTATATGTATAATACATGCATAATAGGTATTTATTTATTTACCTACAAGCACTTGTACAACGTTACAGAGGATGACCAATAATAATAATGTATTATACATATAAACCTTCCTCTTGAATCACTCTATCTATTGAAAAAAAAAACCGCATCAAAATCCGTTGCGTAGTTTTAAAGATCTAAGCATACATAGGGACAGACAGCGGGAAGTGACTTTGTTTTATACTATACTAGCTGACTTGGCGAACTTCGTACCGCCTAATAATGTGATAAATGAAGAACCGCTCGACAGATTTTGTGCAAACTTCACATAAACCATCTACTAAATAGTCCGAACAAAGCCTGAACATTTGGTTTGGATAGGTGAGCCCGTTCTTGAGTTATAAAATTACAACGAAAAGTGGCATTGATTTTTATATATATTCGGAAACTAGTACATATTGATTACAAAATTTTTACATTAAAATATAAAATTTAAAAAACAAATAAAAAATATACACATTATAAAAACACAAAATTACAATAATGTCATTAATAATTACAATTAAATAAAATTAAATATACAATATATAGAGCAGTGGTGGCCAAGTGGTATCGGCCCCGACTTACGAGTTGTAGGTCGCGGGTTCAAACCCAGCCATGCGCATTACTTTGTGTAATTTATTTCATCACCACTGCTCTCAAAACGGTGAAGGAAAACATCGTGAGGAAACCGGCATGTCCTAGAACTAAAAATTCGAAGACATGTGACATCCACCAACCCGCACTGGGCCCGCGTGGTGGATTACGGCCCATTCCCTCTCCTAGAGAGGAGGCCTGAGTCCCAACAGTGGGAACATTATAAGGCCGACTATGCTATGCTATGCTAAATATACAAAATAATAAAACAAAATATACACACATGTTTTATCTTAGCCTAAATTTGGGTTTGGCTCCGGAGTGGTCAACGTGCAGCCTGGTCCAGCACCGCATTATCGGGCAATCCAGATCCAGATCCATCCTCCAGGCGAACAATTGAAGGTAGCTGTTGGAACTGCCTCATATATATAGATGATAGTGCCCAACTACGAGATTTTGTTGTGATATGATTGTGGTTCGTCTAAATAGACCCAAATACATGTTAACACAGTCAGTAGGCACATATAAAGGCTCTTCAACCAACAGCAAACAAAATTACGAATTCCCGATACAGAGTTTCCACTGCAAGTTCCAAACGATGTGGAATTAATCACTATACGAGTCGGCACTCGCTTTGTCGTTCAACTTAACCGCAAATTGATTGCAACCGATTGCCATTAATTCGAACCATTACCGTTAAGTTTGTCAAACCGTCGCGTAATAACCATTTCTCGTTGATTCTCCCGGGAGGAGATATTGTGTATCTGGACGTCTTTGCTGGTAAATGATGGTTGGAATTGCTTCTGTGTTTGAAGGCTATTGTGCGGATTGGAGAATGCTTGGTTGCGGATGCGGCTGATCCTATTAATAACAATAATGCGAAAATCGATCGGTATGTTTGTTACTCTGTCTAGCAATACAGGTAGACCATGGCCTTAGGCTGCAGGGTGGTTTGAAAGAGTTACCAAAAATAATCTAATGTCTATTTTCGCTCTAGAGAAGAGCGACAGGGCGTGTCAAACTTTTACTGACTGAAGCCCATATGTGCATTTCATTTGCCTTTTGCGTTTCAAGTTCACGGTAACTTTCAAATGTTTCCTCGGCAATTTGCTCTACTGGGCCCCTTCGTATTTGGCGATTCATCGATTTAAGCTAGGTCTCTACTGGACGGCCGGACAATGAGCTACACATTGCTCGTCGTTCGCCAGCTAACGAATACGCTGGCCGAGAATCGCCCTGCGACATCCGACGCCCGGGAAGTCTCTTGTGGCGGCGGCTTGGACATGAGGAGGTCCTTTCCCTCACGGTTGCGTCCTTCTCCTTCGCTCGCATTACCGCTTTGCAGAAAAAGATGGCCTCTTCTCATGTCTTCTTGCTCTGGAACATTGCAATAGCTACAACCTAGAGACCTCTTGACTTAAAGTCAAGAGTCAATAGATTATTTCTAGGCTAGCTTGCTGTATCATCGACGACATTAAGTGAGCTAGTGCTCAAGCGCGAGCCCCTCTTTAAAATTTAAAAATAATTTACACGAGCGTTTAAATGACAAATCGAATCCTTTAAAACTACAATTTGGCAATGTAGTGTTACAGTACGGTGGAATAGAGAGATTCTCTAGTTGGATCAGTCCGCTTTTGAACAGAAATTCTATTCTATCGCAGTTTAAGACTTGTCCAATTTAGATGCTCGACAAAGAACAGTTATTGGACTTTATGTCGAACTAGCTTCTGCCAGCAACTTCACCTGTGCGAGAGTAAATAATTATTCCAAGTAATTACAATTATTTTAGCAACTATCTTTTTTTAAAAACGGGGAAACTGACTGACTGACTGACATATCAACGCACAGCCGAAACTACTGGGATTAAGAGCGTGAAATTTTGCACAAGGTTTCCTTTTATGACGTAGGCGAGCATTAACAAAGAATTCTTCAAAATTCACTCCCTAAAGGGATGAAGCTGGGCTCCAAAGTTTGTATGGAGAAATCTACATTTACGTGAGCGAAGCCGCGGGCACAAGCTAGTTTTGACATAAACGAGGATGGCAGTTGAGAGTTCGTCATGCTCTCTCAAATGTATCGCTGATGGTGGCAGGTTTTTTTGGGTCATGTATTTCCCTTAAAAATGGTTGAGCTGAGTAGGGCTGATGCACACGTCATGCATGAACGGGCGTCATCAGTTGAGACTGATCATCAAACATACACACTCATTTCGCTTTTATTATATTAGTGTGATTAGGAGTTATGAACATGAATAATGATTTCAAATTGGATGTAGATTAAGTACAAATTGCGTTAGCATTAGGAAAAGAAGACATTTAGAAAATGTAAAAATGTGACATTTAAAACTGCATAATTATTATTTCAGTCTTTGTGATTATCTATAAAATAAATGTTTAGTTATATGAGTTATAATGATTTTATTGAGTATGGTTGTGTAAAGACATGTAGGTCGTTAACGCAATATAACTGATTGTTATTATTAGAGATCGGAGTAGGTAGATTGAATTGGGGTCATTGATCCAAAACATATATATTAATATGGACATTCCACCGAAGAACCGGAACCGACCATAGAACCGGTAGGAATTGTATTAAAATGAGTAATATTATATTCTTCATAATTTTTTTTAACGCAAACGGCGTCAAGATTTTACACAATCCAACAAACAATCAGAACATTATAGTTTCCTTAAAACTTTTGAATGGAAATCCGGAAACACCGCTCCGGAAAAATGACTTATTCATGTTATTCTTTCTGTGTACATTTATGATACCAGTACCAAAAATCAATCTACCTAGTCCGATCAATGGTTATCATAATAGCTATCCGATAGGTTCTGAGCTGAAAATTACAAAAATATACTAAACCTAACTATGTACATATAATACAAAAACACAAAGTACACTCAGGCGTCGAAGTACTCCTCAACATCGCTTTCATCCGGAAATGTGCCCAGAAGGCTGGCAGCATTGCCACAATGAATGGCATACATATTAATACTTAGTTTAGTTAATATTTAAGTTTCTTATGTATATAAATACACATAGAATTATTTATTTTTTAAGACAATAAATACCATTTATAAATGTTAAAAAAAAAACTTAAATTACTTACCTTAGAGAATTTTTTTTATTTATTTTTTTATTTACTCTTGATGTCATTACTTTTATGACGACTCTAATCCTCGTATTTACTCGTACTTTGCAATAAAATGAGTAAATAATTCTACCTTTGCACACAATAGCCTCAAATCCAATATCTTAGACCTCATCTAAAGGTATTATTTTTCTCTCAAACAAAGCTAGAAGCCTCCTTGGAAACAATTTCAGAGAATGTTTGCGGACCCCGCCCAATTCTCAATTTCTCATTACAACTTTGCTTCAGCGTAATGACACGGGACCCTACGGGAAACTTATTTTTATCATTTGCTGCCAAAAAGTTTGAATGTTCCCCGTCCGAAACCATAAGTCCCATATTACGGGGACCGAGTTTCAGTTCGCTTCGGGAACAAACAGGACACATGGTAAAAAGATTTAAGAAGTACTAGGAATCTGAAGTCTATGACCAGTGCGTGTTGCCAGTAATGACATATGGCTCTGAAACGTGGTCGCTTACAATGGGCCTCATCAGAAGACTTAAAGTCACCCAAAGGGCAATTGAAAGGGCTATGCTCGGAGTTTCCTTGCGTGATCGAATCAGGAATGAAGATATCCGCAGGAGAACCAAGTTTACCGACATAGCACGAAGAATCGCCAAACTCAAGTGGCAATGGGCAGGGCACATTGCTCGCAGAACCAAGGTTCTAGAATGGCGACCACGTACCGGAAGACGTAGCGTTGGAAGGCCTCCTACAAGGTGGACCATTGTCCTGGTAAAGGTTGCGGGAGTCTGATGGATGCGAAACGCACAGGACCGTTTATTGTGGCGGCACTTGGGGGAGGTCTTTGTCCAGCAGTGGACGTCTTTCGGGTGAAATGTTGATGATGATGATGAATCTGAAACGAGGACGAATATAGAGACTTGTGGTTTAAGCTGCGTTGAAGGCAAGAAAATCCAAGGATCCACGCGCTCCCCAAGAGATGTCAGCAAACCGTAGAAGCCCAGCAAGGCTGATGCCCGCTAAGACTGAGAGGATTTTTTAGAACGGAAAGGACAACTGAAGGACAGACGTATGTAACTGAATGATTTACTACCTTATAAAAAGATCTCATAAAAATATAGGTTGTATTTTTTATAGAGTTTTTATTTTATATTGGTGTGGTTTTTGTCAGTAGAAGTCTGACACGATCTCCCGTCCGGTTAGCCCTAGAGCAAAAGAAGTCATTGAATGATTTACCACTTTAAAAAAAGAGAACCCGCGGTCGATCCCTGACTCGTTGGATCGACCTTATCACCAAGGTTAGGCAGTCGACAGCAGTACAGTGTGCCCGTAAAGCCTACCGCCACCAGAGTTGGAGAGACATGCCTCGATATGCCGCAACCTTAGAGGCAAACAAACATGGCACGCCGCAGCCCTGTCCATCAACAACAACCACGACCACTCTGACAAGAGTGCCCGTCAAAGAAGAGAGGAAACCGATTGATGAACAATACTTCTGTGGGAACGTTTGAAAGAATTGTCATGGCCTTAGAACGGAAAGGGTAACTGAAGGATACAGAAGGGTTTTTAACCGACTTCGAAAAGGTCTTCCTTTTCGAAGTCGTTTATCAGTTGTCGGCATAATCTCCGGGTTATATGTTCACCTATACGTATTTTTTTTATGTACGTTCCCCTATTTTTCGGTCAATTGTGGACCAAATGTATTTATTTTTTTATTTAAAGAATATAATTATAGTCCCGAATTGATCCCATAATATAAATAAAGGGTGTTTTTTTTTTGAGTTTTTATTTCATATTTTCACAGTGTATTCCAAAATGAACCTTCTGTCTTCATCTATTGCATGAATAAGTCCAAAGATAATCAATTTTTGTCGCGAAAAGTTCTAACAGTGTCGCTAAGTTAATCTTCCTTTCCTTATTGTAATCACAAAAGAAGCTGAATAATGTGGTATGCTGCGAACAGTTCATCTGTCATCGACAGAGGATCCATCAGCAAGTCTTACCAGTTTTAGACAGCATAATCAACCTTATAATATTTCCACTAATGGGGCTCAAGCCTCATCTCTAGGAAAAAATAAAAAAAGCATTTATTTCAGGCAACTAATAGCACCCATACAACAATCACAAAACAGAACACACACACATAAGGAAATTCATATTACACTATCGGACATAGCTAGCAACATGTCTGCATCATCATCATCACATACAGCAATGTCCGATATAAGGGCAATTGAATCTGCCAGCAATCATCGCCAGAACTGTATTAGAGCTGCCCCGCACCCTACGCACCAAGGACGCGCACCGCTTGCGCATGGTGGTGTGAAAACAGTCGGTGCGCGCTTCCGCAAACATGCCCGAGGCACTACAGAAGCGGGGCAGCCCCAACACTGCCCTGAACGCGTTGTTGTATTGGATACGGAGGGCACTGTAAACTGCTTGTGTGTAGGGAACCCATAGGCTGCACGCGTACAATGAAGTGCAAAAAGCTTTAAAAAGTATATTCTTGACCTCACTTGAACACCGTGCAAACCTACGGAAAAGGAATGGACAGTAAACTATACCTAGCGGGTCCAGTGCGGGTTGGTGAATGTTACTATGCCTTCGAATTTTTGTTCAAAGTCGAAGTCAAAGCGTTTATTGCGAACTAAGTGTTTACAATATTGTTATAATATCATGTCAGTACTTTTGACTTAGCAGCCTTTTACAAGCATTGCAATTTTAATTTATCCTAATTAACATACAATAAACATTATTATTATTTAATTATACATTATCATAATCATTATATTATCAATTTTTTCGAGTAATTACAGTTATGTCAAAAAAATATAAAAACATGTTAATAATAATGAATTTAATATAATTATGATGTCAAATACTATCAATTCAATTGAGAAATTAAAGTTATGTCAAAAAAAAATATTAATATTTTGAGCTATACTCTGAATATTTTACTGAGTAAAAACATTTTTGGATTAGGTAACCATCCGGACCGAGCCCAAGTCGTCGACGGTGCGTTACAGTACGCGCCTCAGGGAGATGTCAGCAACTGTATGTCCCAGTAGGGTCGAATCCTACTGGGACCACGGGTAGTGTGAAAGCGAAGCCCGGGGCCCCGGGATGAAGGCAAAGAAGGAACAGGAGTGGGTTTTTAGTCAGTAAAAGTCTGACACTATCTCCCGCTCTACCCAAGAGCAGGATTTGTCATAACATGATTTTCCCACCAAAAAAAAAAATACCTATCTTCGAAGTTCATCATCAGATCATAACAATATTTCTATGGTAACCTGGAAGCATAACCTTGCAATCAAAAAAAAAAATTCAATATCGTACAAAAAAGAAACATTCAGCCGAACATAGAAACTTTTTTTTTTAAGTCGGTTAAAAATAAAATTTGTTATCATTTTTAATGCATCACCCAAAGGTTGACTGGTAGAAAATGCCTTAAGGGGATACAACTCGACATACATTTTCACTGTTTTTCATACAACCGCTCTTACGCGATTATGACGTTATTATACATTTTTCATTAGATATTTTGGAAACACATATTATATATGACGACGAAATTTATCTCAATGACAACGAATTTTTTTCAAAAACTTTTAAACGTTTGAAAATAACATGTATTCCCTGGAACACGTTTTGTAAAATATTCGAATAAATCACGGAATTTCCGAACACTAACAGGATTTTCAGGCATTATCTCTCTTTTTTCACGTTGCCTTTCATCAAACATCGCGTTGGATTGCGTAAGAATAAGTAACAAGCTTTTAAACCATGCTCGATGTTGAAGATAGGCGAGTGAAAAAGGACCCTCTTTTAAGGCATTTAGTCCGCTTCTGTACTTTTGCACAACTACTGGACTGATTTGAAAAAATATTTTTCAATACACGTACTCGAAAACCCGCTCTTGTTCCACCGCTTTCAGGCAAGAAATAGCCTGTTTTTCGCACTAGTGCAGAAAAGTGCGCATGCTGTCCCGCGCCACAATTTTATTACATTTATCGTATTAGGCTGGGCGTGTGTCGACCCCCACCAGTCACCGGTCAACCCCAGTTTATTCATTTCGTAAGTGTATTGAAAAATGCCGTTGCACACGTGCATATTTTTCCCTGCAGCCCTCGGCTCCATAACACACTCGTCTACGGCTCGTGCGAATTCGGCCTCGATCGGAATGACTAACTTTCTGCACTTCTATCAAAATGTACTATCACGAATAGAATGCTACTTTATCACTTCAGTGACTTCTAAGCTTAGCTTAGAAGTATAGCTATATTTTTAACCGACTTCTAAAAAAGGAGGAGGTTCTCAATTTTGATGTTTGTATTTTTTTTTTATGTTTGTTCGCGCATAAATTCGTCGCTTGCCAACCGATTTGAAAAATTTGTTGTTTGTTGGAAAGGGTATACTTCCCAAATGGTCTCATAGTCACCAAGTCGGGATCTGATGATGGAATCTTGACGAAATCGAGGGAACTCCTCAAATATAGGCAACCATATAGTGATTTTGGTATTTTCATCGAGAACTTAAGCATTTACAGTCAAAAAGTAACATTTGATGTCTGTTTATAAGTGTATCGCAACTAAAAAGTGTGATTTAAAAAACTTTTGGAAGTCGGTGTTAAATAATACCGAGAAACACCGACTTCCGAAATTAAAGTTATTTTGATCCTTTTATTGTTTTTTAGTGAAGTCGGTTATAGAATAGAATAGAATAAACTTTATTGTACACCAAAATAGTAACAAAAACTTTTACATTAACTTAAATCGGTAATCGGTTATATTTTTTTTGTAAAAAATTTTTTTACTATCGCGCCGGTGAAGCAGGCAAAAGCTTTTATTTTACATTTTAATAACTCTAGAACAAAAGGAATTACGTAAGCAGCTTAGATAAAACAAAGAAAACCCACACTTAGCGCCGGGCCACTATTTGCGAATGCTAATAAAAACACTTCTTTTTAGAAGATTTCGAATTTAAATAAAAGGAAATTTACGCCCCTACATTAATCTGTATTCGCGTTTAAGTCAGGCGATTAGTCTTTTCGCCACACTGTTTGAAAAAAGTTTGGTCTTTAGTACTTAAAGTTTTAGTCATTTTAAAGACTCATCTATCTTTTTTTTTAGTTGGGTCGCCTGACTTAAATGGCAGTGGATACACTGCTAACAGAACAGATGTTCGTTGGGGTCGAAAGGTTCTGGAGTGGCGACAGTGTACTGGAAGATGCAGCGATCGATGATCTGGTGATCGTCGCGATCCGATGGAGCAGGACCAATCGTTGTGGTGACACTTGGGGTAGACCTATGTCCAACAGTGGACGTCTTTCGGCTGAAATGATGATAATGATGCTTAAGCATGTTCATAATCAGCTTTTTAATGTTCCCACTGTTGGGACTCAGGTCTCCTCTTTCTAGGAGAGGGAATGGGCCGTAATGGCCCGCACCACGCGGGCCCAGTGCGGATTGGAGCATGTCACATGTCTTCGAATTTTTTGGTTCTAGGACATGCTGGTTTCCTCACGATGTTTTCCTTCACCGTTTTGAGAGCAGTGGTGATGAAATAAATTACACAAAGTAATACTTCAAACCGGCTAGGTTTGAACCCGCGAGCTACAACTCGTAAGTCGGGGCCGTTACCACTCGGCCACCACTGCTCTCTTAGATAATGATTATGATAATGATGGGTAATCATTAAATAACTCCTCTCGCTCTGGGTAGAGCGAAAGGGTGTGTAAAAATTTTATTGTCTAAACCCACCTTTGTTCCTTCAGTTGCTTTATGCGTTCTATAGCCGCGGTAACTCTTTAACAAAGTAAATATGTTTTATCAGATTACAGTGAAATTTCACTTTTACTAAAACTAGACATAACTAAGTACTATCAATAATTCAAGTTGTTCCAGCCCTGGTTTTGGCCTGGACCAGAGCAAAATGGAACGGAATGTGGTTGCCTCTTTCTGCGAAGCAGTAAAGACTACGAAGGAGACAGCCGCAAGTGTGAGGGAACGTACATCCACTGGCCCCAGTCGCCGCGACAGGAGACGTACCAGGTATTGCGAGTCGTAGAGCAATAGGTAGCACGCCGTCCGCCCGTCCAATAAAAACCGAGCCTGCATCGTAGATAGCGCATAGTGTTCCACTCGTACCTCAAATAGATGTTAGCATACCGGAGGGGCCCCGCAGGGCCAATGTCCGCTAGGGTCACGAGAGAATTTCTTAAAAGGAAACCCGTACCTATAAAAAAAGAAAAATGAAGGAACACAGGTGGATTTCAGTCAGTAAAAGTCTGACACGCCCTCACGCTCCTCCCTAGAGCGTGAGAAGTTATTAGATGATTTCCCATCTCACAAAAAAGATAAAGTAATTCCAGTTATTATCAATCTCTAAATACATCAGAAAAAAAGAAAAATGAAGGAACACAGGTGAATTTTAGTCAGTAAAAGTCTGACACGTCCTCATGCTCCTCTCTAGAGCGTGAGAAGTCATTAGATGATTCCCCACCTCACAAAAAAGATAAAGTAATTCCAGTTATTATCAATCTCTAAATACATCTATCATACAATATCTTTTCGACCTAAAGCCTGTCCATAACTCTTTTAGTCACAGAGTAGAAAAAGTCCCAAGTAAGTGCTTTCACTAAGTAGATTTGGCAGAAGCCGAGACGATCCGTACTGAATCATTTTATACTGGAACGAAGCGGTTGAAACTGGTTATATCCAGTTATTAAGTGCCCAAATTACAGCGCTCAAACAGCTGGTAGATTTTCGTTGATTTATTGAAGTTTCTGAAGCTATCAACGGATGTTCTAGTTGGCTTTCAAGGGAGTCTTGCATAAGGGAAAATGAAGTTTTTTATACTATTGATAGGCGGTGCTTGACCACTAATTATTCCTGATGGAAAGCGACCATGTGGGCAATGGTGGAGCACGCTTGTCTAGAAGTACCCAATCTATACTGTTACCTTTATTTATAAAATATTTTGTTATTGAGAGAAACAACTTTATTAACAGTGTTATATATTGTTTCCATCTTTTCCCTTCCCTGTAATGAAAAATAGGAAGTTTGACCATTAACTCTAGGGGTAAAGAAGGGGTAGTACTGGTTTAGTCACACACATCAATGTTGAGACCATGTTAGCCTTTAAAAGAGGGCGCAAGAAAGAGTTCCTGGAGGAACTTGAATAAAGCCTCTGTCCAGTATTAGGACAGTACAGGGTGAAGAAAAATTTGCCATTTTTTAACATTTCTTAATCTTGTAAGCACAGACAGCGTCATCAAATGGTTACCTCTAAGTTACTTTAATGTGAGAGGGGGACCCAATTGATGCAGCTGTATGTGCTAGAGGATAGTTTCTTTATATGGTACTCGTTAAAATGTCGTCAGAAACTAAACTATTTGTTACTGTCAGTCTATTTTAGACTAGTTATTTGCAAAAAACGAATATTCTTTGGACTGTCTAAGAGTTAAAGACTCTGGGATGACAAGATTTCGGGATTATCCGAAAGAGTTACTGCGGTCTGAAATAAAAATGGCAACTGAAGGAACACAGGTAGGTTTTAGTCAGCAAAAGTCTGATACTACCTCTCACTCCCTCTCTCTGCTCGTTCCGCTATGGGTGGGCCCAGACCATGAGGAGTTGATTTATGTTTATAATTTTTTTATTATGAGCTTGTTGAGTCATAGTGCAGAGCAAAGGGAGGCCTTTGCTCTTCCATTCCATTCTTCCTCTCTTTTCTGTCATAATTACTCGCCCAAAAAATCAAGATGACCAGGTTTTTGTTTCTCTTTAGCTCCCGAGCATACAAAAGACATTACCTCGACAATCCCAGAAATACAGGACAAGGGGGAATGGAAAGCTTTGTGGAAGGGTACATCCTCACGTCCCAGCTGACGTCAGGAGACGCCACGAGTCATAGAGCATCAGCATATATAATCCCAGCCACCGTAGACGTGGGCTTGCGACGACGAGAAATGGGTAGCTCGAACGACAGCCCGTCCGGCAAGGACCTTACACGAGCCTGCGTCGTCAATGGCATATGGTGTTCCACGCGTGCCTCAATGAGATGTCAGCAAAACCGTAGGAGCCTAGCAGAACCGATGCCCGCTAGGACTACGAGCAATTTCTGGAAAAGAAACCTGTGGTCCCAGAACGACAACTCTTTCACTCTACTCTAGAGTGAGAGAGATCATTTGAGGATTTCCTACCTCGCAAAAAGAAACACTCCCAGAAATACAAATGGTGAGTTCGACATTTCTCAGAAGTCCATTTCAATATTAGAATACAAAATAATTAATGCAAACACCGTCTTACTGCAAGTGCGGTACAAGCGGATCATTTGCGTAATACCCTGCGATTATGCACAATCGTCTTTGCACTTTGACACACCACCGTTATGACACAGCCCCTGACTGAAGGATCCAGGAGCGTATAGTTTAGAACGAAGGGTTTGGACAGACCGGAGCGGCAAATATTGAAGAGATTTTTTAAATTTGACGATTTCTTTCTACCTTTTTCGTGCTGATGGTGTATTTTATTTGTTCAATACGTGTAATGTAATAGAACAATAAAAGTGTAGAGCGATGGTTTTCGATGGGTTCAAAAACTATTCAACCCATCATCTTCCTGCCCTTGTCCCGTTTCATTTGAGGTCGGCGCAACACGTTTTTTCTTCCATTTTGTCCTGTCAGCTGTCAAAGAAAAGAAAAAGAAAGAAAAAGAAAGAAAAAGTGTTTATTCACGTCAAACGCGCCGCCTACGTTAAAAATAAAAACAAATAACAACAAACGACTTATATTATAAGTGGTAGGATATGCGCCACATCCGCGCAAAACGGCCAGCGCTCAGCAAAATGCCAGGTCTCGTGCAAGACAGAGCCTCAGCGCTGATTTTCAGCACCAGCCGTCGTCGACGGTGAGACGTTGCAAAGCAAGGATTAATAAGCAAAAAAATGAAAATACAGGATTACATTTTATATAATTAAAATCACTGAATAAACAAAACTAATAACAAAAATAACAATAAACCAACACATATACACAAAGGGGTACTAAAATAATAAAACAACAAAACACGGTTGACAAAAAAACAATGACGTAGTCGATTATTTTAGACGATCGATACACAAAGTCACGTATTGAGTCTGTGGTAACAACGGTCTGTGGTGTGGCATGTCACGCTGTCACTGATTCTCTTTCCTTTCATATCACTTCTCACACAATCCATCCATCTTTTCTTTGGTCTCCCTCTCCCTCTCCATCTATCCACAAGTATTTTCATAACCCTTTTAACAACATGCTTTTCATCCCTGCTATTCACATGACCATAACAAGACAAACGATTACTTTTAGTCACTGGCACCAGTTTCTAACTATAAAATCCATAAGTAGTCGAAAAATTGTTTTAGATGTTTTGACACGAAATAAATAATGTTGATAGCCAGACTGAAAATAGCTCCAGGTTCGAAAAAACTATATGATAAATAATCTAGAATATTAGATGTTCATGTATCATCAGCCTTAATTGTAGAGGCTCCATCGTACTGGCTTAGACCTCAGTGCCTCGCTTGCAAGGCATTAATAAAGCCTGGATTAATATTCCGTTCTGAACCATCTCAGAGGATTATGGTGCAATCTTCTTACGGAATAAAGATTGGTCAAGTATTACGGTAACAGGAAAATAAAAGGAAGATTTGTCTGGATGCATCTTGGAATGAGAGATTATCGTCGTCTATGCTAATACGAATGATAAATGATAAATTTTTATTTTTCTAATTGCTTTTAAAAAACTCTTTTTTTTACACGACATTTTTTTTCGTCAGAGTAATCTAGATGAGGCCGGTGTTTCTTAGCTGACTACCCTGAGAAAAAACACTGAAACAAACTCTGGGGTCAAAATCTCTTTTAAAGTCAATACAGAAAATATGTAGTGGTCAAATCACATGAGAACCATCCAGATTAGTGTTTGAGATGGTATTTTGAGGGAAAAACCATACAAATAGTGGACCTGTCTAGTCAGTGCAAGCATTTGTAAAGCTCAACTCAGGACTATTAAGGAGCTCAACGACTTGAAAAACAATACTCCTAAAGTTCTTCGGGCGTTATCGTCCGTAATAAGGAATCGATGGAACAATTGGTGGTGCCGACGACCTTATAGCCACTAGAAGCCTCATGCTTGAATTAAACCAAAACAATTTTGTCAACTAGCCGTACTACGGTTGGTTCTGATTGGTATGGGGGAGCGGGGTACTGCGTTCTGATTGGTCGAGACATCAGATCTATAATCATATGTGTTGACAGACTTGCGTCACCTGTTATAAGACGTCTAGTGGCTGTAAGGTCGTTGGGTGGTGCAAAGAAAAGTTAAGGGGATAAGATACCGTGGGTGCTCTTCAACACGGTGGACGGATCTCATCAAATCTATGACACATAAGCATAGCATAATATAATCAGCCCTTTAATGTTCCCACTGCTGGGCTCAGGCCTCGTCTCCAGGAGAGGGAACGCGCCGTAATCCACCACGCAAGCCCAGTGCGGATTGGTAGATGTCACAAGTCATCGAATTTTTAGTTCCTGGACATGCCGGTTTCCTCACGATTTTATCCTTCACCACGTTGAATGATGTTACAAAAAAAGAAATGGAGACTTTGGGCGCCCTAAGATATGGTTCTTGGTAAAATATTCATGTAAGGTATCAAAATAAAGGAATCGAGAAAACGATTTCAGAAGTATTACTCACTAAAATGGAGGACATGAAAAAGTTAACAGTGTCAAACATCTTATCGCTATAAACACGTATTATTCGAGGTAGTTTTCAATTATAATAACTTAAAAAACACCATTTTACCGAGCACGACATAATACAAGTTAAACTAATGCATATCCGTACTTTAAAACGTCCAAATTATCCTACAGCATACAATCTACAAACGAGGTTGAAGGAACCTTGCCAAAATTCCCCTCATACATTTTATGCTGCACTTAATAATTTTCAATGAGAAGAAAATATTATAACAATTTAAGCTCTTCATAAATTAAATAACACTAAGAGAAGCCATATAAATTGTGTGGCCTGGCACGAACATGGCCAAGGCTATTTAGCATAGCCTTGGCCATGTTTGTGCAGTATTTAGTAAATTATCTGAATAATACGCTAGCTAGCCATGCTCGTCCAAGGGGATGGTGAGGTAGACCGGGACGTAACACATCGGATCAACGCAGGATGGATGAAATGGCGACAGGTCACGGGAACAACTTGTGACACAAGGATGCCCCTCAAGTTGAAGGGTAAAATCTACAAGTCCGTGATAAGGCCTGTCATACTGTATGGATCAGAATGTTGGGCTGTGAAAAAGACGGATGAAAAAAGATTGCATGTAGCGGAGATGAGAATGTTAAGATGGATGTGTGGTATGACGAGAATGGATAAAGTGAGAAATGAATATATTAGGGGAAGTTTGAAAGTGGCGCCAGTGACTGAAAAGTTGAAAGGTAATCGTTTGTCTTGGTATGGTCATGTGAAGAGGAGGGATGAAACGCATGTTACTAAAAGAGTTATGAGTTTACATGTGGATGGATGGAGAGGGAGACCAAAGAAAAGATGGATGGATTGTGTGAAGAGTGATATAAAAGAATAGAAAGTTAGTGATAGCATGACGAGTGACAGGGCTGAGCGGAAAAAAAAACGTGTTGCGCCGACCCCAAATAACACGGGACAAGGGCAGGAAAATGATGATGATGATAGCCGAAGATTTTGGAGATTTTTGATACCCCATCTATCATATGGTGCATTTGAGAGTACAACGTCTCTGGACTAAACGCAAGGACCAATTAGGTGGAATTTAATCAGTAAAATCTGAAACCTCCCTCACAATCAACCTAGAGAGGGAAAAATTATATTGTATCAATTAAATTGCGATTTTTGTATTATAAATAATTTATTGCCTTATTATAATTGTATTCTTTTATGTATTATTTTAACTGTTACATTTTATTTTTATTGTATATTTTATATTTTTTATATATTCTGTTAAGAGCTTTGTAAAATTGCAAATGCTATGTATTCCTTAGGGCTATATTTCACCGGGACACCACGGCAGCGCGACCAGTCGCCGCTACCAACAAAGTGTATACAGCTCTATAGAGTATACTCCTTCATCTGGTGACCGTTTGGTTGCGCAACCAATTTGGCGGCAAGACCAAATTGGACGCGTACACTAAAGGTCCACTTTGATACTGTCTTAATGTGGTGTAGCGACTCTGGTGTCTTTAAGGTGTCTAGTTTGGTAGCTTACGGACACCATGGCGGCGCAACTTTTTTTTATTTACCTGGTCGCGCCTCCATGGAGTCCCGGTGAAATATAGCCCTTATTGTCACGTGCACCAGATCATAGTAATGCAATTTTTTTTCAATCATTTTAAGTGTGGTGTAGATGATGTGGCAGTACTTTAATCAAATAAATAAATAAAATTTATATGCTTAAAATCACAAGAGATAGAAGCAGTTTTCATTCCATCAAGGCGAGGTTAATATAACAATAAAAAAAAAGATTGACACCAAAATTGTAACACAACTCTTTTACAATATTCTTCGGGTTATAGTTGTATCATATATCTGAGATATTTTTCAGACAACCATTGGAAGGACTGGACTGAAAAAACTGAAAATATAAGGGGGGGTTTTTTTTTTTTTTTTTATTGGGTGGGAAAATCATCCTAATGACATCCCCGCTCTTGGGCGGAGCGGGAGATAGTGTCAGACTCTTACTGGCTAAAAACCCACTCCTGTTCCTTCGTTGCCTTCGTCCCAGGGCCCCGGGTTCCGCTTTCACACTACCCGTGGCCCCAGTAGGCTTCGACCCTGCTGGGCCCCTACGATTTGCTGACATCTCCTTGAGGCGCGCGTGGAACAAAACGCGCCGTCGACGACTTGGGCTCGGTCCGGACGGTTACCGGACGGTCAGTCGGCGAGCCACCCATTGCTCGCCGTCTGCAAGCCCGCGCCTACGGTGGCCGGAAATCGGGATCGGAATCCCGGCGGCGGTTGGAGCGTAAGGACCGTTGCCTCACGCGATCGGCCGCCTCCTTAGCTAGCATTACTGCTTCGCAGAAAGAGGCGACCGCCTGCCACTCCTCCTCGCTCCGGAGCATGGCCTGAACCAAGGCCCGGCGCGAGAGATCACCGCCGCCGATTGCCCCCACGAGGTCACGGCGTTGCTCTGCCCAAGCGGGGCACACCTCCACCGTGTGCTCCACCGTGTCCTCCGGGTGGGCCACACAGTGGCGACACCCGGGCGTCGTTTCCGCACGAATCCGGTGCAGGAACCTCCCGAACTTACCGTGTCCGGTGAGGACCTGCGTCATGCGGAATGTGAGGACGCCGTGAGGTCTTTCCAACCACGCCTCAAAGAGGGGACTTACCGCCATAATTGTGGCGTGCCCAGCACGGGGTCGCGACAGTCGCTGTCGCCATTTCTCCATGAGAACTCGCCGGAACTCTGTCCGCCATGCCGCGACTTGTTGCGGCAGCGGAGTTTCGCCCCGGCGTTGCATCTCCATGCGCCGTTCGTGCATGAGTGCAAGGACTGTTGCCTCCAGTTCCCATGGTCGCTGGCCAGCAAGAAGGCTCGCCGCTTCGCGGGAAATCGTCCGGTATCCTCGCACCATCCGTATGGCCATGACCCTCTGGCACGCGTTCAGCCGGGCCGCCGGCTGCTTCCGCAGCCCCGGCACCCACACCGGCGCGCCATAAAGGGCCATGGACCGAACGATCCCCGCGTAGAGCTTCCGGCAGGAGGCGTCTGGACCCCCAAGGTTGGGCAGGAGCCGCCCGAGGGCAGCCCCAGTCCGATTTAGTTTGGGAGCCAGACGTCGGAAGTGCTCGTCGAAATCCCACCGGCTGTCGAGAACGAGTCCCAGGTACTTCATCGTTGACCCGACGCCGATGTGGACTCCTCCCACCGTTAGCTGGGAACCCGGTGGTGGCGCGTTCCGAGGGCCGTGAAAGCACATGGCCTCGGACTTGTGCAATGCCACCTCGAGTCCCAGCTCCTGGATCCTGCCAACGACCGTCGCGACCCCGCGTGTCGCTAGTTCGACCGCCGCCTGGTACGACTCTCCCTGCGCCAGGACCAGCGTGTCGTCTGCGTAGCAGACCACGCTGACCCCGTCAGGGAGGTCGCCGCGCAGCACGTAATCGTATCCGATGTTCCACAAGGGCGGCCCTAGTACCGATCCCTGCGGAACACCGCACGACATCTCTCGACGTTCCCACACCCCCTGGTGACCGGGGTAAAGGGGGGGGGGGTCAATTTTCATCAGTTGATGGTGTTTTGCAACCGATTCTTAATACTAATGACTGAAATAAATATTGATAAATCAGTCTTGGATCTTATAACATCGTCTGTATATAATATTATAAAGATGTAAAAGTAAGTTTGTATATAGGGGGTAATTTCAAAAAGTAAGGAACCGATTCTCAAAATTCTTTTACCAGTAGAATGTCTCTGTCACTGAGTGACATAGACTATAAATTTTCTAGTTTCACGCGGGTAAAGCCACCGCCTGAAGCTTTTTAGGGTTTCGTACCCAAAAGGGTAAAACGGGGCCCTATTACTAAGACTCCGCTGTCCGTCCGTCTATCTGTCCGTCACCAGGCTGTACCTGATGAACCGTAATAGCAATTCAGTTGAAATTTTCACAGATGATCTCTTTCTGTTGCAGCTATATTAAAAAATACTAAAAACAGAATAAAATAAATAATTAAGAGGGGCTGACATTACGGAATCCAATCCGGACAAAAAAAAAAGCGGTCAAGTTCGAGTCGGGCGCGAGTCTGACTCGAACTTGGCCGTTTTTTTTTTTATGATTCCATGATTCTATATTTTCTGTTTTCGATTCTTTTAGTTATTATAAAATAGTGCTTGATTGTGATCCCACTTGACGGTAAGTAGTGATGCAATCGTTGACGGTGAGGCGCACTAGTTTATTAAGAGCCTATTCGCTCTAGCTTTGAAGAAACCTAAATTGTACTGCACGACGGGAAGACCGCAGCAGGCAAGTTGTTCCAGTCCCTCGATGTACGCGGTATAAACGACGAGGCGAAACGCTTGTTCCGAACCGTAGAGGTTTCACCAACGTAAGGGTGGATACTCGCCGTTCATCAATTCTACAAATGCCATTAGTTTATCTACGCCCGAGATCTTCCGATTAAAGCTTCGCAATATTCTCGAATTCAAACTAAAAATGCTCTTCCCCACAAAGAATTGCACCCAATTCTTTTATTTAAACAAAGAGAAACCAATACAACACACAATTGAACACAAAACAAATGGATACAAAGTGCTCGCACGTTGAATAAGTCACAGAACTAAAGTATGGAATACTAGCTTTAACCCGCGGCTTCGCCCGCGTACAGTTACCTACACCTATTTTTACAACTATTTTTTATGTGCTTTTTTCTTTACTTTTGTTTAAAATTCCTCAACTTAATTCAAAACAGACATAGACCCATTTGCTCAAAAAGTAATACTAGAAGACCCAGTTCCAACTCTTACACAGGCTTAATACAGGCTCCCAGCCTAGTTCGGCAGCGCATGTTAATTTACACACATCATAATCATCATCATTTCAGCCGAAAGACGTCGACTTCTGGACACAAGCCTCCCCCAAGTGCCGCCACAATGAACGATCCTGTGCGTCTCGCATCCATCGGATTCCCGCAACCGTTACCAGGTCATCGGTCCACCTTGTAGGAGGCCTTCCAACGATACGTCTTCCGGTACGTGGTCGCCATTCCAGAACTTTTCAGACCCAACGGCCATCCGTTCTGCGAGCAATGTGCCCTGCCCATTGCCACTTAAGTTTGGCTATTCTTCGTGCTATGTCGGTGTTGGTGTGTAATTTGCGCACAATTTTTATGTATTGTATCAATATCATAATTATGAGCACAGAAAAATTGTCTAGTATGTATTTTTTGGTGTGACCAAGGTGGACCGACGATCTGGTGAGAGTCGCGGGAGTGCGCTGGATGCGAGACGCACAGGATCGGTCGTTGTGGCGTCGCTTGGGGGAGGCCTATGTCCAGCAGTGGACTTCTTTCGGCTGAAATGATGATAATGATGATGATTTTTTGGTGTTATAAATTACTAGCTTTTGCCCGCGGCTTCGCTCCCGTCTATATTCTACTACTCTACCCTACTCTACCCATCTCTACCCTACTCTACCCTACTCTACCCTACTCAACCTACTCTACCCTACTCTACCCTACTCTACCCAACTCTACCCTACTCTATCCTACTCTATACTACTCTACCCTACTCTAACCTACTCTACCCTACTGTACCCTACTCTACCCTACTCTACCCTACTCTACCCTACTCTACCCTACTCTACCCTACTCTACCCTACTCTACTCTACTCTACCCTAATCTACCCTACTCGATAAAATGTATCCTATGTCCGTCCGTCGGTTCTGAACTACCTCCCTACCAATTTTCAGCAAAATCGGTTGAGCAGTTCTTGGGTTATAAATAGTGTAACTAACACGACTTTCTTTTATATATATAGATGAAAAGAAAAGCCTATGTCACTCAGGAATAAAGTAGCTTTCTATCGGTGAAAAAAAATCACCAATCGGACCACTACGGACAGTAATTTCACAGTTTATCCCTACAAACCAAAAACAAATAACATCTTTACAATATTAGTGTAGAAGAAGTGTAGATGCTGGAATGTCGAGCTGTGGCCGATATCAAATATTTGTTGGCCATGCCGCCGAGCAGTGTGCTGGTGCTGCGAAGGATGTAATATGGATAAGACTTCAAGATCTACATGATACAAATTATGATGTCTACTATTTTTAAAACAGCGCGAGGGAATAACAGACGTTTACAGACTAAACCACGCATATGTTAATTCCTTATATGTTATTTTCTTTTTTCCAGAAGTTTGATGGTGTGCTTAAATCTCTTCTTCTCTCTCATTGGCGCGTTCTGCTCCACGCGCGCCTCAAGGAGATGACAGCAAGCCGTAGGGGCCCAGCAGGGTCGAAGCCTACTGTGACTAAGAGTTTGCTTCTGAAAGGAAGATTCGGTCATGGTATGAAACGCAACGAAGGAACAGGAGTGGGTTTTTAACCATTAAAAGTCTGATACACCCTCCCGCTCTGCCCAAGGGTGGGGGATATCAAAGGGCGATTTTCCAACCTAATAAAGAAACCCATGGCTCGTCTTCAGTAAGCCCACGCCTACGGTGACTGGTCGGGACTTCGGCCATTGGGGCGTGACGTTGTCCGTTCGCTCACGCGTGCGGCTGTCTCCTTCGTTAGCATTACTGCTTCGCAGGAGTTGACCGCCCCCCATTCCGCCTCGCTCTGGACCATGGCCTATACCACGGCCCAGCGCGAAAATTCGCCGTCGCCGTTTGCCCCTCGAGGACCGGTGGTGTTTCGCCCAAGTGGGGTACACCTCCACCGTGTCCTCCAGACGGTCCACACAATAGTTACACCTGGGCATTTCTTCTGCCTGAATTAGGTGCAGAAAAATCCCTAACTTACAATTCCCGGTGAGGATCTGCGTCATGCGAAAGGTGAGGACGTCCTTGACGCCTCTTCAGCCACTCTTCAAAGAGGGGATTTACCGCCATAATTATGGCGTGCCCAATCATGATGTTACTGCAGATACATTTCTATCTAGTGCAGAAAAGTGCTATCATAATAATATAGTTATGCTTAATTATATGGTTATAACTATCATAATCGACAATTAGTCATAAGAATTATAAGGGTTGGACCTCATCTGGCAGCACGGAATCGCCTTTTTCCGTCGCCCTTTCTCTTTCTGTCGCTTAGAACTGCCATTTGCTAGACCGAGACAGAAAGCATAATGCGATAGCTCGCGACGGAATCCTCGAGGCGATCGGCATCACGGACAAAATGCAATGGTCGGCAGGGAGACTCCGGAATGCTGAAGCGCGCGATAGCATGCTAACGCATCCTTTCACCGCCGATCACTTGCTATCGCATGCTGTCTCACTCTATCGTACAATGGCGCACGCGGCCGCTCGTCAGCTCAGTGCAGCCTGTTCATTCATGCCGCTCTCTGCTTCCAAAAAGGATGAACCCAGTATCTCCGTTTTATTTTGCGAATGCGTTTCTTTTTATTATTTTGATTTTGCATTTCTTGAAAAATACACACTAGAATCACTGCTCTCTCTTCCGTGGTCCTATCCATCTCGCGCTTGAAACTAAACTGATCATGAAAGAACGCGGCAGTATGCCACTCATGCTGCAGCATGCTGACGCGTGCGATCGCCTTTTTTGTCTGCGGAATGCGACAGCGCGCGTTCGCATGCGGCAGCATACTGCAGCACGTGGTAGCACAGGCGGAACAAATGCGATTCCGTGCTGCCAGATGAGGTTTAACCCTAACACACATTAAACGAACGATTTAGTCAGTCTTTTTATTAAGTATACATAATACATATAATACATACAATAAAGTATACATAATAACCACCAGCTCAAAGACGCTAGTTTTGGTCGAGCCGAATATTCGGCCCCTTTTAAGCCGAAACCAGATGTTGTATCTGACAATGACATTAGAATTCAAACTCCAGTACAATCAATATTGGCCGAACATCCACACAAAGCCAACACTGACAGCGTTCAGTATTCTGAAAATGTAAAACAAGCTGTTTGTTGTAAATGTTTCAGTGAAGCACGAGGTGCGCCGCTGAATTTCACTTATTCACTCTTTTCATAAAGGCCTGTGCATTTTGTGCTGAAAACTTTGTACTGGGGATTCGCTGGAAGGCAATTAAAAATGTTGCCGTTATTTTGGATAGCCACCACTGACGGTTGAGTACAGTTTTCTGGCGATGAATGAGCTCAATAGTTTCTCTGATTGGATTGAAAACGATATATGATGGTAGTGGACCAGTAAACATATCTTTCAAAAATCTCATCATCATCATCATCATTTCACCCGATAGACGTCCACTGCTGGACATAGGCCTCCCCAAAATGTCGCCACAAAGAACGGTCCTGTGCGTCTTGCATCCATCGGATTCCCGCAACCTTCCCAGGTCATCGGTCCACCTTGTAGGGGGCCTTCCTACAAAGCGTCTTCCGGTACGCGGTCGCCACTCCAGAACCTTTCGGCCCCAACGGCCATCTGTTCTGCGAGCAATGTGCCCTGCCCATTGCCACTTAATTTTGACGATTCTTCGTGCTATGTCGGCAACCTTGGTTCTCCTGCGGATATCTTCATTTCTGATTCGATCACGCAAGGAAACTCCGAGCATAGCCCTTTCCATTGCCCTTTGAGTGACTTTGAGCCTTCTGATGAGGCCTATTGTGAGCGACAATACAAAAATCTGGATTAAAGTAAATGCTTTTTACAAGTTTTCGGGGTGGAGTGGAGTTTGAAGCATACTTCACTTTTAATGCTTAATTTAGAAAGCGGGAGTAGTATTTAAATATTCATGACATTCTATCTTAATGCATATTGTTTTGTGTGATTTTGTGCCAAATTCACGAGAACGTTAAGTACTGCCGTCAAACTGCTATTCAGTTTGGCAGATGTTATATTAAAACTTGCTACTTATGTAATAAAATGTGATTAATCACACTTTTTTTTAGATGGGAAATCATCCAATGATTTCTCCCACTATAGGGCGAGGCGGGTGGGCGCAAGCGTGTTGGATTTCTCTGAATAAAAAAAAATTAAAAAATCTTATATTTCAGATAAAGTCCATACACAGAACTTAAAAAGTAGTGTTAGTATTTAAGTAAAACTACCGGAAAGATTTTTTTATCTATTGTACGCCACAGGAGCATGCAGGCGTACCCCATAGATAGATAGATAGATATTCTTTATTGTACACCAAAAATACATTTTACATTAGGAAATCAACATTAATAGGGTGTCACAATGGGCGGTCTTATCGCTAAAAGCGATTGACCCCATGCTCTAGTATGGGACCTGTCAGCTATTGTCTTCAGGATAATGTAACCCACTCCTGTGTTCTTTCCTTGCCTTGCGTTCCAGGACCCTGGTGTTCCCTTTCGGACAACCCGTGGAGGTTTCGGGGTGGAGTAGAGCTTGAAGGATACTTTGCTTCGAATATTTAATTTGGTAAGCGTGGGTATTGTATCGTAGTACATTTTGTTTTGTTTCATTTTTTACGAAAATCACGTGTGTGTACCGCTGACAAACTGCTATGTAGTTTCGCAGATGTGTTAAAAATTGCTTTCTGCTATGTAGTTCCGCAGATGTGTTAAAAATTGCTATGTAAGAAAATATGATAAATCACACTAATATTAGGTCTTTAATTATGAAATTGCCGTTTTTTAAAAGGGTTGCTTTGAAGTATTATATCTTTGGATTGACTTGGAATTATAAGTTCAAATAAAATTTATATTAAAGGTACGTTATTCTTTTTCCGAAATTAGTTATTTATTCTTTGTGTTTTATATTTTCTGTAATATCGCAGTACTTATAACCATGAAAGCTAATAAAAATAAGTTTCTTTTATCATATTAAGATTTTCAACTTAGAAACTATGCATTCAAAGGGCAAGCAATATCAATTATATATATACCTACAACTTTCTTTTTACAAAAAAACTTTGCGCTCTTGGTTTAATAGGTTTTGTTTTGGAAATTTTGTCTTGTTGCCGCACTGAGGAAAAAGTTATTCGCGAGATAAAATTTCCCACGTAAAAGTGATTGAAACAAAAATAGACATCCAATGGGATGTCTATTTTTGTTTCAATCACTTTTACACATTAGTAGTTTTAAATCCATATACATCATCAATATTGCATACCGCTTGAGACACATTGTTTCCACGGTAGAACTCATATTACAAAATAATGTGAGTTCTCTTATATTTCATACAAAAATAGTTACAAGTGCTGTGATATTACAGAAAATACAAAACATAAAGAAACTAATGAATACTTTATTTTGAAAAAAGAATAACGTAATACGTAATAACGTTCAATCCAAAGACATAACACGTTCACTTCAAAGTATGTTTTAAAAAACGGCAATTTCATACTTTAACCCCTATTATTATAAAGACAAAAGTATATGAGTGTGTGTTTGTTACTTTTTTACGCTCAAATGACTGAACGGATTTGACACAAATTTGGCACACGATCAGTCCATAACCTATACCGGGAATATGTTCCCTTCGGAAAATTTCCTACCTTCACGCAGACAAAGCCATTGCCAGGAGCTAGTCATCATCATCATAATTTCAGCCGAATGACGTCAAATGCTGAACCTATGCCTCTCTAAAGTATCGCCATAATGACCGGTCCTATGCGTCTCGCATCCATTGGATTGCCGTAATCTTCACCAGGTCATCAGTCCACTTTGTGGCAGGCCCTCTTGGTCGCCACTCTAGAACCTTTCATCCCCATCGAACATCTGTTCAGGAGCTAGTAAATAGGTAAAAATACAACGTTATGGTCGATTTCTTTCTATGGACCATAGACCGTGTGCAAGGCAGATTATATAGAACAAGGGGCAGATAAATTTATAGTTTCATAATGTTGTGTTACTGCAGTGTGATACGACATCCTTTTGGTCGATTTTTCTCATCTTCACAACGGTTTGATGCCGTAAAAAGCTGTATAAAGGTGATATCACACTGACCACATAAGTAAAACTATATACTGTCCTCCCGCGACAAGACGCGGTATGGCGGAAAGAGTTCCGGCGGGATCTCATGGCAGAATGGCGACAGCAACTATCGCAACCCAGTGCTGGGCACGCCATAATTGTGGCGGTTAATCCCCTCTTTGAGGAGTGGCTGGAAAGGCAACACGGCATCCTTACCTTCCCCATGACGCAGGTCCTTACCGGACATGGTAAGTTCGAGAGGTTCCTGCACCGGGTTCGTGTGGAAGAAACGCCCGGGTGTCACCATTGCGTGGACCGCCCGGAGGATACGGTACAGCATACGGTGGAGGTATGTCCCACTTGGGAAGATACACGAGCAACGCCGTGTCCTCGTGGGGGCGATCTCTCGCGCCGGGCCTTGGTACAAGCCATGGTCCGGATCGAGGAGGAGTAGCAGGTGGTCGCCTCCTTCTGCGAAGTAGTAATGCTAGCAAAGGAGGCGGCCGATCACGTGAGGCAACGATCCTCACGCCCCAACCGCCGCCGGAATTCCGATCACCCGAAAAAATAAATAAAATCTACTGTTCTCAGACGCATAGCTACATAGACGCGTATTCATCACTATACGCATGATGTACGACTGCAGCAACGATAGGACGGTACGACGCTACCACTTCGTCCGTGGACAGCAGGCCTAATGTTTAGTTTATTTAGGAGGTACAATTGACGTACCATACCATGTTCTCGTCTGCAATGCATCACCAAGATATATACTGGTGAATTTCTAAAAATCTCTTCTTAGTGCACGCCTACATGCGAGCACTAAGAAGAGATTTTTAGAAATAGATTTCATAAACGTCAGATCATCATCATCATAAACGAAATCATCATCATCATTTCAGCTGATAGACCACTGCTAGACACCTTGTAGGGGGCCTTCCAACACTGCGTCTTCCGGTACGCGGTTGCCACTCCAGAACCTTTCGGCCCCAATGGCCATCTGTTCTGCAAGCAATGTGCCCTGCCTATTGCCACTTAAGTTTGGCGATTCTTCGTGCTATGTCGGCAACCATGGTTCTCCTGCGGATATCTTCATTTCTGGTGCGATCACGCAAGGAAACTCCGAGCATAGCCGAAAGCTTTGTGCAAAACATAGTCGCAGTAGGTTCGAATGTGCGTTGATGTGTCAGTCAGTCAGTATTTTTATATACGAGTATATCTAGATTGACTACCTCATTGAAGCCTGTTGAGAAGGCTGACTCGATACATTTAATGCAAAATATCACGAAAATATTAGAATCAGTTAGATCCACAAAACAGAAAACAAAGTGACTCTATTCTATATAAAAAAAACTAAATTATTTCTAAACTTGTCAAACTGGCGTCCGTACTACTGACTTCACCGATTTTTTTTTTAATTATTATAAACTAGTGCTTGACTGCGATCCCACCTGATGGTAAGTAGTGATGCAATCGTTGATGGTGAGGCGAAATAGTTTATGAAGACCGCAGGAGGCATTATATTTTCTAACTAATTAAATATCTAGTTTTCTACACAGTTAGTGTATCGCAAACTTTACAATGACGTAAGTCAAGTAAGCAGGCTCCATATAGCTGCTAAGATGAATGCCCCACAGTTATGAAATAATAATCCCGCTGCCTCTACTTTTATTTGTTACACATTTTAGACATTTTTCCTCAGAAACGGGTAAGGTATTCTACCCGAGTGGATATTGCAAACAGTAAGCATTAAATAATGGGATATTATGTTTCAGAGAAAGATCAGTTTTGTAGGTAAGTGCAGTCAAAGAAAAATAAAGTCGAGCCTCATAAGTTCTAGCTTGCATTTATTGCAAAGCAAGCTTTGCCAACAAAATGGATGAAAAATTTAAAGGTTTTTCTACGAGAATGTACCAGGTATCAGTAATTTAAAATATGTTATTTCAAATAGCCTACATGGGTACTTATAAAACGTCAGAAGACTAGCTTCTGACGCACAGTTCCAATTTGCCGTTACCCATGGAGAGTAATGAAAAGAAAACTACGTGGTTACTATTTTAAAAAAAAAACTGTATAATTTTGAAACGGAACCATCAGTGGGCGAGTCGGACTCGCGCACTGAGGGTTCCGTACAAATTTACCCTATGTAAATAATTCAACTCCCGAATGGAGTCTCGAAGAATTTTCCAAATTGCAAAAAAGTTTTTTTTTTTTGTGACGTACTCGTAAGTAACAACATATTTACTGTTTTCAGATTTATTTCTATACCTGTGCTTTGCTTTATTTCAAATTTCAGGTTTCTGGGTCAACAGGAAATATTCTATGAATTTTGATTCCCTTGAAAGTTTCAAAACATACATTTTTTGCAACTTAAATGACCGTATCATTTTTTTTTTTTCATTAACTCAGAAGTCTGAATTTTTCACAGCTTCAAGGGACCGCAGACTAAAGTATATGATTTGATAGACAGACAGGCAGACGGACAACAACGTGATCCTATAAGGGTTCCGTTTTCTCCTTTTGAGGAACAAAACCCTAAAAAAGTACTTAGTTACTCAGGTCACGCATGTATCCTCGTGCAGTATAGACCATGGCGAATGCAAGATAATAAGGTGATATTGAAGAAAAATGAATCTAATCGATTTCTGTTATCACCGTAGGTACTGTCCTTTAGTTACCTAGAGACAAATTGCTACAGTGACGTCCAAATTACGATCGAAGACCGAACTTAGAAAAAATCGAAGACCGAAAATGTACACTGGATTATAATATAAATTGGTACGTAGGTGTTTAATTTTAATATGTGCGAAGATTATCCATAGATTACTTTTTCTACATCAAAATATCGATCCTTTTTTTAATAGAAACGTTGCCCCACACTAGTAATTACTTCTATGTCGTGATGATCAGGGGCCCAAGTCTGCTATTTTTATAAATTCGTCATTCCAACACGATCCCATCATTTTGCTAAAAGTTCGTAATCTACTAATTCATAATTGTCGATCATTGATCGGTCAATGGTCTTGTGGTAGAATGACAATCAAGCTGCCTCGTAACAAATTAAAAGCAGTGACTACACAATGACGTTCTAATAGTAGATCACTGATCAAAGGAACTGTCCAAATTTTTGCAGATTCCCGCATACGTGAAACATTCATTTGTCATTATGTAAGAGATTACCATTCTATGCTATTTCTTTCAATGGAGTGCCAGTGGTTGACCATTGGAAAGTCATAATGACGCCATTATGTTATATTAGTAGATTATCAAACTTGTCAAAATCGACAATTATGAATTCAATGATAAACAATTCTGACGCTATTGTTATGGCAGACTTAAGGCCCTGATACAACACCATTCAAGCTGGGCCATTAACAATTTCTTTTTTCTGAGGTGTGAAATCATGTAATAATGGCTTATAACATCATTGAATTAAATTCAATTAAATTAATTTTTTATAGCTTAATAGATAAATTATATTAAATACATTGGATTATTGAATAACATTAATAAAATTATTGATAAATTATTGGGATTATCCATAGATTATTATTATTTTAGCAATCGTTTTGTATGTGTAATGGTGCACAATAAAGTATATAATAAATCATCGAAAATATATGTTAATAAATGATAATTATTATTATTTTCAACATCAACATATAGCTCTATTTCAAAAAAAAAACAAACGATCTGAAACGAAAATAACGCTCTGCACTAGGAATTAATAATAATAATATTCCACAACTATCACAAAACGCTGTCTAGTCTCAAGCTAAGCAGAGCTTGTGTTATGAGTACTAGACAACTGATAAACATACTTATATATTTCTAAATACATACATAATTATTATAGATAACTTACACCCAGACACAGAACAAATGATCGTGCTCATCACACAACCATTTAATTTTGTCCTGGGTGGGAATCGAAGCGACGACCTTTGGCACAGCAGTCAGAGTCACTAGGCATTGGCCTATTGGAGTAATTTTAATTCAATTTCAAAATTACTCCTTTAGCGTGGGTACGCTCACAAACATGTAAAATTCACATGCATAAAGCACCCAAACACAGAACATCTATCTGTAGGCCATATATATTTGTTCTATGCGGGAATCGAACCCACAACAAGCATCACAGCAGCCAATTGCTCAACCATTGCGCCAACTATGCTGAAATGATAGTTTTAAGTTTGCGCCTTTTCCGGAAAATAAACAGTTTTTCTTTCTTTCTTTCTTTCTAAAAACTATTGCGCCTGTCGATGAGATCTTTTAAGGAGGTTTACTTTACTTTATTTTTAAAGAGTTATAGTATATATGTGGATGGGTAGAGAGGGAGAGGGAGGCCAAAGAAATGATGGATGTATTGTGTGAACAGTGATATGAAAGAAAAGGAAGTTAGTGATAGCATGACGGTTGACAGAACAGAATATAATAAAAAAAATGTGTTGCGCCGACCTCAAATAAGATGGGACAAGGGCAGGAAGATGATGATGACTTTACTTTATTTTTATTTTTAAAGAGACATAATTATATGACCTGTTTGTTCGTTACAGCGCTTTATTTTTTACTTATATTAGATTATGTTTGCTGACGGTATCTTCGTTAGGCTTCAAAGGGAGAGTTGGCAAATATGTTTTTTGCTCGTCATTTATGAAATAATAAAATTGACCTTTGAAAATTAGAACAAAATTTCGATGTTTTTTAATATAAAATATTGTGATTTTTGACGTTTTACTTAAAGCAATCAATACTAATATTTTTATAATATAATGCTGAAAAAATTGTTTGTTTCGTGGAACACGGTAAACTCATGAAGTAGTGGTTCCAATGGAAAAAAAATATTTTAGTGTTAGCCCATTTTTCAATGAAGGCTATAAACATCACGCCATGATAGTCATAGACATAGTAATTTATTGGTGAGGGATTCTTACAAGTCATATATAGAATGTTACATTATATTTAATCAACAAATGATTACATATCAATGTCAAATAATAAAAAATAACAATCAAATAAAAGAATATACAAGAAAAACAAATAAATCGAAGTCAAATCACAAATTAAAATAAAAACAATCCTATTAAAAGTCACAATAATTGATATGAGCGAAGCAAGGGGACAGCTAGTCTATACATCTATGCCTAAACATACATATAAATAAAATAGAAGTGTTTTTTGTAAAAGAAAAATAACATTTTTACATGTGAATGAAAATATATTCGATAAATATAACAAAAAAAAATCCCATCCCCTAATAGGATCACTTTGTTGTACGTCTTTCTGCCTATCTGTCAAGACCCTTTATCTCAGGAACGCGTGGAGATATCGAATTAAAATCATATACTTAAGTCTGCGGTCCCTTGAAGCTGTGAATAAATCAAACTTCTGAGTTAACGAAAAAACAAGGTACGGCCGTTTATGTTGCAAAAAACGTGTATTTCGATTCGGGCAAATGCGAGTGAGACTCGCGCATTGAAGTACCAGTTTGTACATTGCCCGAAATTCAATGCGCGATACCTATGAAAACAGTTCAATTCCCGAATTGAGTTGCCAAAATGTTTCCGAACTGCCAAAAAGAACAGTTTTTTTTGTTACATTACTAACAGTTTTCAGATTTTTCCCTACAAGGGTTCCGTTTTTTCTTTTTGAGGTACGGAGCCCTAAATATTGAAGTGCTGAGAGAAAAACACTTCACATTTTCATAATGCAAATCCATCCGGTAGATATTCTTCGCAAACAGTCCTAAAGCTAGCACAAGAAGTATATTTTATTTAAAAACTTCTCAACCTCTAAAACTAGCTTTCAGTCGACAATTTCGCGAATCATACCTGCCGTTAGCAAGACAGAATTCGCAATAACAGTACATTTTTGCTGAAACGAAAAAGAGAGTATTTTTTTGGAGCTGCCTTCGCAGTTTTTAAAATTCCCTCTACGTTAAGGATTGCATTTTTTAACAGCTACTCAAACAGAAGTGCAGTGGAAATGTAACTAAAATCTGTTAAAATTTTTTAGGGTTCCGTATCTCGAAAGGAAAAACGAAACCTGATGAGTATCAGTTCTTATTCTTATATTCTTTATTGTACATAAAATAACAAATTATTAAAATGGACAGCTGATGTACAAAGGCGAGCTTAATCCACAATTGGGTTTTCTTACAGCAAACCTAAAATATATTTCTAAGAATTTTTATTTATGAGGATAACTGAAACAAATGCACAACAAAAATCTAAGTTAAAAGAACAGATCAGATCTAAAATAAACTACACAAATACGTACATAGTACACAATACTTATAAAATACTATTTACAATAAATAAAACCTATACATATATATATATGGGTCATGTTGACACGAAATGTTCCCTAATTCTTCCCCTGAAGACCTCCAAAGAGAGGGTAGCCCTTAATGTTCGCGGAAGAGAATTCCAAAGGCGCACACCTTGAATAGTGAATGGTTCACTGTACCAATTAGAGGAATGGGGCGGAAAACGAAGGAGAAGAGAAAATGATGAGCAACAAAGCCTTCCTCTCGGAACAAGATACTCAAAGCGTTCACAAAGATACAAGGGGGAATTGGGATTATGAAGAATAGAGAAGAGAAAAGCAATCACTTCAATTGCCTTCGAAATTCCGACACATAGTCGTATTTTTGAAGGCCAAAAATGAAGCGGATACACAGATTCTGCAGACGCTTCAGCTTGTCAAGAAGTTCCTCAGTCGCATCAAGGAAACAGACATCAGCGTAGTCTAGATTAGGTAGAAGAGACTGAGCATGTTCATTTCGGCGGCAGCAGAGCGGCAATTCATGTTCCATCTATCTGTCGAGACCCTATTTCTCAAGAATATGTAGAGGTATTCATTTTAATAATCAATTTCCAAGTCAAAGAATCAAAATATACATCCTGGTTAACCTAGAACCATGACATTTGTCAAGAAACCAAGTTTCGTAGCGTAATTAAGGATAAAGTATTTGTAATGTGTTGTTTCATGAAAACAAGATAATTGTGACTTACAAGTAGGTTGCAGAATAGGCCATGATAACAGAATTATGTCAATGTATAAGGAAACATTTATTTAACTACAAATTTAAGTTATTCTTTTGAATCATTTTTACCTTTTCGGTACAATACTCTAAGCCAATCAGATCTGCGATTTGATGTCATATTTACTTTAAGAATTAAAATCAAGGGAACAAAAAAATAATAATAACTTGGTGTTTTAGTTCTTGATTAACAATAGTAGCCAAAAACCGAAAAACCGGACATGGAACATTACCAATGTTCTTTGTCTGGTTTTTCGGTTTATGGTACGGAATTCACAGCCTGCGAGTTCAACTCGCACTTGCGCAGTTTTTTATGAATACATAAACAAACGATCCAGTTTCTAAAATATTGATGCAATTGCTAACTGCCAGGAATTCATAACACATTTAACTGTATTTTAAGAATAACAACCATTATATCTCAGTACTCTTTTATATTTATATTTATTTATACTTCATGCACATAAAGGTACAGAGGCGGACTTAATGCCTTAGGCATTCTCTACCAGTCAACCTTTGGGCGATGCAGAGAAGAATAGTGGTAGGTGCAATAAAAGAGAGAGATGAAAAAGAAAGGCAATATAAAAAAGATATACAAATGAATCATAGATACAATACAATGTAGGTAAATATAATATATACATAATTTAATGAACTTTACAGAAATTGGTGGTTTTTATTGATATTCTTTTCAAATATAAATTTTAACAGAATTTTAAACAGGAGAGATTACCTCCTCAATAAGTTGAAATCTTTTTTTTATAGTTTCCTGATTACTGAAAGCTTAGGCCAATATGGAGAATTCTGTTTTTTTTTTCTTTTTGAAAAGGTATAACTTCCAGATGGTCATATGGTCATCAGTCCAGGAACTAATGATGAGATCCTGGAAAAATGAAGGGTACTATTCAAATGTTATAGGCAGACTTGATTGTTATATTCTATAAGTACCCTACTATAAAACTAGCACACTATTTAGAATTAACTGAGAAAAATCACAACTAAAAAGTTAACAAAAAAAAAAATACAACCGACTTTCAAAGAAAAAAAAACCACCAAAAAGTGAATAATATATAATTTCGGAACTTTTTTATTTAACATCGACTTCCGAAATTAAAGGTATGTTTAATTTTTTTATTTTTGTATTGAAGGCGTGTCAGACTTTTACTGACTTAAACCCGCTCCTGTTCCTTCTTTGCCTTTGTTCTAGGGCTCCGGGGTGATGGTATGATGATATCTCTTTGAGGCACATGTAACACTACGCGCCGTTGACGACTTGGGCTCGGTCAGGACAGTTACTGGACGACCGAAAGGCGTGCTACCCATTGCTCGCCGTCCGCAAGGCTACGCCTACGGTGACTGGAAATCACCAGGATCAGGATCCTGGCGGCTGGAGCGTAAGGGCGTTCACTCGCGCGTTTAGCCGCCTCCTTCACGAGCATAACTGCTTCGCAGAAGGAGACGACCGCCTGCCATTCCTCGCTCGGAACCATGGCCTGTACTAAGGCCCGCCGCGAAAGGTCGTTGCTGCCGATCACCCCCACGAGGACACGGCGTTGCCTTGCCCAAACGGGGCTCATCTCTACCTTATGCTCCATCGTGTCCTCCGGGCGGTCCACACAATAATGACACCCGGGCGTTTTTTACGCGCAAATCCGGTGCAGGAACCTCCTGAACATACCATTTCCAGTGAGGACCTGCGTCATACGGAAGGTAAGGACGCCATGTTGTCTTTCCAGTCACTTCTCAAAGAGAGGATACTTACTTAATAAAATAAAATATTTACCGCCACAATTAAGTATGGCATGCCCATGCTGTTCAGAGATACAGTTATCAAAATTTTATAAAATCATTTTGAAAGGGCTCGTACCTTCGTTTATTTTCCAAACTTTTGAGAATCCTTGCAGTGTACGGCTACGCCGTCCGAATTTTTAATTGCGAAACCTGATTCTGAACTATGGAATTGAGTTTCTAAACAAAATGGTTTTTCAAGTGATGTGTGCGTATTCCAGCAAAGCTTGCTTGTTAGTTTTACCGGGTTTTCATGTACAGTTTCAGGTACTTACCCACGGAAAACGAGCTAGCAGGCCGGCCTAAAACTTTAAACAGATAGGCTGCATTTGGACTGCATGCCCACAGCAAATTTGCAGTTTTTGTGCAATTGACTATCTGCTCCATTGATTTACGAGTATGTATTAATATTCACTCCGATATTTCACAAAACTTGTTTCAGGAATCATCTGATTTTTTATAAACCTGAATAGTTGATTGAAAATATTTTCTACATTCGGAATCTCCATTAAATGTTCAAGGTTTCTGTATGTATAGTTTCAGAAATGTCAAGAGAAAGAAAACGTCATAATCATGTAAGAATGGTTGTATTGAAATACGAGTATATCTCGGGTTGTTAAGCGGATATACTGCAACAAGGCATTCTCTACCAGTTAACGTAAAATAAAAAGACTACGATGGTGTGGTTTGATGCAATTTATTTAAAAATATTGTTTTCACATAGACTTAATTTTTAGATGAGATCAGCTAACAATCTATTCCCGTCTGGATAGAGTGAGTGGGAGTATCAGACTTTTACTGATTAAAATTTAACTGTGTTACCGTCTCGCCCCGTCAATTAAAATTTAACCGTGTTCCCAACTCGCCCCGTCAATTAAAACTTAACTGTGTTTCTTACCCACCCACGGCAATTAAAACTTAACCGTGTTCCCAACTCGCCCCGTCAATTAAAACTTAACCGTGTTCCCAACTCGCTCCGTCAAGTAAAACTTAACTATGTCCTAACTCGCCCCGTCAATTAAAACTTAACCGTGTTCCCAACTCGCTCCCTCAAGTAAAACTTAACTATGTCCTAACTCGCCCCGTCAATTAAAACTTAACTGTGTTCCCAACTCACTCCGTATATACACATTTCATCACCCCGTCAGAACATCTCCCCCCTGGATGCGAATTGCAGTGGCCGATCTGGAAATCTCTTAACCGACTGCGGACCCAGGTTGGCCGCTGTAAAAACAATTTAGCCAAATGGGACTTCCTCGACCCATCTCTAACACAGTGCCAGTGTGGAGCCGCTGCACAGGACATGCGTCATTTGCTATGCTGTCCATCCTGCACAACCACCTGCAGTTTTCAGGATCTATAGGATGCCAATAACAGAGCCGTAGAGGTTGCCAAATACTGGTCAGAAAAAATTTAGTTAAGAGTACATCGACACGAAAAGAAGAAGAACTCACTCCGTCAATTAAAACTTAACCGTGTTCCCAACTCGCCCCGTCAATTAAAACTTAACCGTGTTCCCAACTCGCTCCGTCAAGTAAAACTTAACTATGTCCTAACTCGCCCCGTCAATTAAAACTTAACTGTGTTCCCAACTCACTTCGTCAATTAAAACTTACATATGTCCTAACTCGCCCCGTCAATTAAAACTATGTCCTAACTCGCCCCGTCAATTAAAACTTAACCATGTTCCCAACTCGCCCCATCAATTAAAACTTAACTGTGTTCCCAACTCGCCCCGTCAAATAAAACTTTACTGTGTCCTTACACGCCCCGTCAATTAAAACTTAACCGTGTTCCCAACTCGCCCCTTCAATTTTGCTGATATCTTTTTGTTGTGTGCTTGGAACACAACCCGCAGTCGATCAGGGCTTGGTCCTTACCGGACGGTGAGCTATCCATTGCTAGTCGTCGGCAAGTCCGCGCTTACGGTGGATAAAAATCGTCCTGTGCGGTTGTTGCATCCTCCGTTCTAAAAATGCTATTACGAATTACTCTGTAGCAGCCTGTACTTTGGTGTTGCGACACCCCCGTATCTCAGAAAGCATTGAAAGCCGTCCTGCGTCTGATCTCTTTCGGATTGCCATCCCATACGACTATGAGAGTAAAGAAACAGAGAGTGCACCTGTGTCTGCGCACACACTGGTGCACTGTAATATTTACTACGTACTAGTCTAATTCCCTGAAGACATTGGCCACTGTAATCGAAATTCGGACGCGAGGGTTGTTATTATTACATAGGGTATTGGCTCCCATTGCTCCCATTTCCGTTAGCCGTTGATATAAAATTAATATTACCTTTCACTTCCGTGCGCCTAATGCCCATTGTATTGTCATGGGATTACTGATGTAATGGACTATTGGAGCTGTATTCAGCTGTATGTATTTTGACTGATTTCTTGGTCAATTGTGGACCGATTTTAAAAATTATTTTTTTGTTTGAAAGGTTATATTTGCGAATAGATCTCATATAAATATTGTTATGATCTGATAATGAACTTCCAAGATATGTAGCGGAACTCTTCAAAGGATCACAGCAGAACTGTAGTGTAAAGGAAAAATTGCTTTGTTTAAATACGTGTAGTTGATGACTGACTGAAAGAAAAGGGGGAGGGGATATATCGAACTGATCTGATGATGAAGCTAGAAGGTAGGTACCAGAACGCCGTAATGAATCAAGGTAACCCAACCGTGTTTGGGATAGTGAAAATTGTCATGAGATGCACTCTGGCTATAAGGTAAAATTGAGCTAATCTGCTGATGGAAGGAAGGCACGAAAACTCCGTAATAAAACTATGTATCCTAGCCGTGGCTTGGCTTATTGGAATTGTCATGCAATGTTTTAATGATAAATTCTATAGGTATCTTACAACTGACACACTATTTAAGTTTGGCTGAGAGGTACTTTTTAGTTTTGGTGCCACACAGCTACAATTTTTTTTACCAAATAAATACAACTGACTTCAATGTACACAAATCACTAAAAAGTACAAAATAACTATAATTTCGGGAGATGGTGTTAAATAACGTAGAGACTAAACTATTATAGAAACACGGACCTCCGAAATTAATGTTATTTTGCAGATTTTTGTATTTTTTTTTTTACATTAAAGTCTGTTTTTTTTGTACAATTTTGTGTTAAACCTATTTAAGAGGGTCCTTTTTCACCCACCTATCGCCAATTTCAAGCATAGTTTAAAAGCTTGTTACTTTATTAAACGCAATCTAACGCGATGTTTTACGAAAAGGCAACGCGAAAAAAGAGAGATTACGCCTGAAAACTCTGTTAGCATTCGGTAATTCCGTTATTTACTCGAATATTTTACAAAACTTGTTCAAGGAAATGCGTGATTTTTTTAAACCCGGTTTTTGAAAAAAAGAATGTCGTCATTTAGAATCTTGATTAAATTTGCAAGGCTTCTATTGTTATACTTTTTTGACTTTTTTTTTTGAGTAAATTATGAAGTATCATAGTTCATGCAAAATAGCAGATTTTCAGAGGTCTTTACTGGATTAGTTTTAAATACATTTATAAATTGATTTCAATAGAAACCTAGATAATATCCACACTGTGTTTCCAAAATATCTAATGAAAAATGTGTAATAACGTCATAATAAAGATAACGTTTTACCTTTCTTCCTTTTTTTTATTGTGTAATTTTGGTTTATACGACTATGTGAGGCACGAATAAACATTTTTCTTTCTTCTTTCTTTAATAGCGTAAGAGCGGTTGTATGAAAAACAGTGAAAATGTATGTCGAGTTGCATCCCCTTAAGGTTTTAAATAAACAAAGGTTGACTGAAAGAATTACGCCACACCCGTATTTCCCCCCTAGCTAAGTTATGATCATTTCGTTCGCGCCGAAAGCCTTGAGTAGGCCAAGCCTCTGATTCCTTGGTTCTGACGTCATCCCAACGCTCAGTCACGTGGTCAGAACAAAGGAATCGGAGGCATAGCCTACTCGAGGCGTTCGACGCAAACGAAACGATCGTAACTTGGCTAGGGGGCTGTTGACGCAATCATTGAGCGATTGGCCGCTGCTCTGCGTGTCGTGAATACGCTTTCCGGATTTCTTTCGGAAAGCGTACCAATGTATGGACTACAGATGATTGTTTAAGGTGTGTATATAAGTTAACACATTTGTATACGCACCCACAATGCAGATGTAATTCCAAGCGTGAGGAAGTGTTTATATTCAAAAAGAAAAATACAAAATAATTACGTTCTAGCTAATCTAACTACAAAATACGTAACGGTAAAATCCTTGAAAAATAAATTACGTAAATGTTATCAATTGTGTAGGTATGTCATAATAATTAGCATTTTTTACCAGATACGAGCAGTAGTGACCGAGTGAGCAGTGGAAGTCGCGGGTTCAAACCTAGTCAGGCGCATTACTTTGTGTAATTTACTTCATCACCACTTGACTGCTCTTAAAACGGTGAAGGAAAACATCGGGATCGGGATGTCCTAGAAGGCCGCACTGGGCCCGCGTGGTGGATTACGGCCCATTCCGTCTCCTAGAGAGGAGGCCTGAGTCCTAGGAGAGGGAAGTTTATAAGGCTGATTCATGTTATACAGAAGTAATTCGAAAAAGTGACAGGCCTGTTGGTCTAGTGGTTAGTGGTCCTGACTGCTATGCCGAAGGTCGTGGGTTCGATTCCCACCCAGGACAAATGTTTGTGTGATGAGCACGATCATTTGTTCTGTGTCTGGGTGTAATTTATCTCTAATATGTATGTATTTTGAAATATATAAGTATGTTTATCAGTTGTCTAGTACTCATAACACAAGCTCTGCTTAGCTTGAGACTAGACGGCGTTGTGTGATAGTTGTGGAATACTATTATTATTTTTGGAAAGTGTTTTTTATTCTCAGCTCTTGACTAGTTTTTAACTACATTTTCGAGCCAAAACCTGTATAACTAGTTTTATTATTATTATTAATTTCTAGTGAAGGCAAAGTTTTTTTTTTAATAAAAGTTGTTTCAAAACTGCCGAACGTCAACAATGTCAGCCAATTTATATATTTATTATGTGATTAATTAGAATAAAAGTAACTGGCAGTTGAAGTCCATTATAACTGTTTTAAGTACCACTAATCTTTTAAAAAACTTACGCAATGATAAATAGTACCGTTGTACAAACAATAAAATATCCTGACACGTACTGTGAAAAATGATGTTTCAATTAATTTTTAATTTTTTTAATTAGTTCCATTCAAAATCTTCATGGTATAATCGGAACCGTTCGTATTTGGCGATCATGTTGGCAATACTGTGGCTCATAGTTTGGGTAAGAAAAATAATTAATTTATAATTAATACTAATCTTAATGTTGGTAGAGACTTGATTGGTTAGGCCGCTGTCCTGATGGAATACATTGTTAATATAAATTCGTTTTTGTCACTCAATTACGCCTCAACGACTGAACAGTTTTCAAATACAGGCAGACCAAGGCCTGGGCCTAAGGAGGAGGTTACACGCGTAAGGGAACGAAGGTCCTCACGCCCTAGCCGCCGTAATTCCGACCCCGACTACCAGCCACGGTAGACGCGGGCTTGCGGACATCGAGCAATGGGTGGCTCGCCGTCCGGCTGTTCGGTAATTAACCGGACCGAGCCCAGTCGTCAACAGCGCGTAGTGATCCACGCGCTCCTCAAAGAGATGTCAGCAGACCGTAGGGGCCCAGTAGGGCCGACGACCGCTAGCTAGGACCGCGGAGAATTTCTGAAAAGGAAAACCGTAGTCCTAGAACGCAAATGGTAATTGAAGGACACAGGTGTGGTTTTAGACAGTAAGTCTGACATGCCCTCGCGCTCCACCCAGAGCGTGAGAAGTCATTTGGATGAATTCACCCCTTAAAAAAAAAGGCTGGGCCTGAGCCTGGAACATTTAAAAGAGCGACCGTGGCTCTAGAACATAAAAGGTATCTGAAAGACAACAGATGGGTTTTATTCGGTAAAAGTCTGAAACCTCCTCTCTTCTGCCGTAAAGCGGGAAAAGTCACTGGATGACGTCCCACCTCAAAATGAAAAGGTAGACGGCCTACTTATACAGGATCAATCTCGGCAACATTTTTCCCGATACTTTTTGATTTGTGATGTCGCTGGTAGAGGGCAGTTATGAATTATTTCATTATTAGCAACCCTTCTTCATACCTGCACAAGCAAGGTTTCACCTGCCACTAACTTCAATTTGACCAACCTAAATACTTCTTCTGATGAGGATAATGCTACAAAGGAGATGACGTCGAACAAAGACATATTTAAAAAGAAGATATGCTGTTCCAACCACACATAAATTGGAATCAGGTAGAAGGATGATGTCGATGTCTTAGATAAAGACGTCTTCATATGAAATTTTTATCACATTCACTGTGCGTACAGTTAAGGCGTGGAATTCCATACCTGAATCCTTGTTTCTTGATAACTACAACCTCAGTCAGAAATCAGAGAAGAAGATCACTTCTAGACAAGCGTGCACTATCTTCGACCAAATCATCGCTTACGATTTGGTAAAATAGTGGTCAAACACGAGCCTATGATTAATAAAAAAATATTAATAACCTTGCATTATATTTTAGGCCACAGTTGCGGAGGCATTTTACGACGACTATAATTGGTACACATCAGATGATGGTAAGCTATTTATCTACAGTATAAAATGTAAATGTAAAGTAAATGAATTTACATTTACTGATAGATTACGTACAGCCTTAACCACTGGAAGAAGACAGAAGAATATTTTTAGGAGTGGCTGTGCGCAGTTAAACATCATTATACTTGAATCTGGGATCTTAATAAAATTAAACATTCATCGAGGACTTATAAAAACAATTTCAAATCATACACTTAAACTAAAACTAAGCAACTATACACGCTTCGGCTTAGGGTGTCGCTGGAGGGAGAACAGCATGGGACTGGCTGGATCGAACAAGGAAAAGTTTTTTTATACAATTGTTCTTTTTTTACAAGAAAATTAAGTACTGAGAAAGTTATCTATATATATAAAAATCAACAAAACCTCGAGGGAAAAACGCCACAGGCATGGAGCAGAAGTGTGGTGGTACTCTTCTTTAAGAAGGGTGACAATACCCTGCTTAAGAATTACAGGCCCATCTCACTTCTGAGCCATGTCTACAAGCTGTTTTCCAGAGTCATCACGAACCGTCTCGCGCGCAGGTTCGACGACTTCCAGCCTCCCGAACAAGCCGGATTTCGAAAAGGCTTCAGCACCGTGGACCACATACATACGCTGCGGCAGGTTATACAGAAGACCGAGGAGTATAATCAGCCTTTCTGCTTAGCGTTTGTGGACTATGAGAAAGCCTTTGATTCGATCGAGACTTGGGCTGTACTGCAGTCTCTCCAACGGTGCCAGATTGACTATCGGTACATCGAAGTGCTGAAGTGTTTATACAAAAACGCCACAATGTCAGTCCGACTTCAGGACCAGACCTCGAAACCTATCCTCCTGCAGCGGGTTGTGAGGCAAGGAGACGTCATTTCTCCGAAACTCTTCACGGCCGTAATGGAGGATGTCTTCAAGGTTCTGGAGTGGAGAGGGCTAGGCATCAATGTCAATGGCGAGTACATCACTCACCTTCGATTTGCCGACGACATAGTAGTCATGGCTGAGACTACGGAGGAGCTCAGTACAATGCTCGGTGACCACAGTAGAGCTTCCGAAAGAGTGGGTCTTAAAATGAACATGGACAAAACCAAAGTCATGGTAAACATCCATGTAGCACCCACTCCTATCAAGATCGGAGACTACGTTTACCTGGGACAGACAGTCCAGTTGGGTAGGTCTAACTTCGAGAAAGAGGTCAATCGTCGAATCCGACTCGGCTGGGCAGCGTTCGGGAAGCTGTGCGGTGTCTTCTCGTCCAATATACCACAGTGTCTCAAGACAAAAGTCTATGACCAGTGCGTGTTGCCAGTGATGACATATGGCTCCGAAACGTGGTCGCTTACAATGGGCCTCATCAGAAGGCTTAAAGTTACTCAAAGGGCAATGGAAAGGGCTATGCTCGGAGTTTCCTTGCGTGATCGCGTCAGAAATGAGGATATCCGCAGGAGAACCAAGGTTACGAACATAGCCCGAAGAATCGCCAAACTTAAGTGGCAGTGGGCAGGGCACATTGCTCGCAGAACAGGTGGTCGATGGGGACGAAAGGTTCTGGAATGGCGACCACGTACCGGAAGACGCAGCGTTGGAAGGCCTCCCACAAGGTGGATCGATGACCTGGTGAGGGTCGCGGGAATCCGATGGATGCGAGACGCACAGGACCGGTCATTGTGGCGGCATTTCGGGGAGGCCTATGTCCAACAGTGGACGTCTTTCGGCTGAAATGATGATGATAAAAATCAATGCCACTTTTCGTTGTAATTTTATAACTCAAGAACGGGCTCACCTATCCAAACCAAAGGTTTAGGCTTTGTTCGGACTATTTAGTAGATGGTTTATGTGAAGTTTGCACAAAATCGATCGAGCGATTCTTCATTTATCACATTATTAGGCGGTGCGAAGTTCGCCGAGTCAGCTAGTTTTTTATATAAACTTGAATCCTTTTAGAGAGTAACCAACAAGATGACAGAAAATTTTAGGTTTCTTCTTTTAAAAGCCTTGTCCTATATTAGGTTAATCTCCTAATCTAAGAAAGAATAGAAAAGCCAGTTCTCCAGTCCCATAACTAAAATCTTCATCAAGCTTATGTTAATATTTTTGAATGTTTATTTTATTATTACAGGTTTATTATATTTTTTATTTCATTATAGGAATCATCAGTGAAAGAGCCTTCGAATCACAAAGATTGGTTCGTGATAATTTAACAAATATTTTAAGAAGTTTTGCAAAAACATACAACCCCACGCGAGGTAAGATTTAAAATAATTTGACTAATCTATACTCATATATTTAAAAAAAGGAGAAACTGAACGATATATAAACACACAGCCGAAAGTACAGGGTCTAGGGGCGTGAAATTTTGCACAAGGTTTCCTTTTATGGCGTAGGCGAACATTAAAGATTTTTTCAATTCTCTTAAGTGGGTGAAACAGGGTTCCAGGAGGCGGCCGATCGCGTGAGGCAACGGTCCTCACGCCCGTCCGCCGCCGGGACTCCGATCCCGATTTCCGGCCACCGTAGGCGCGGGCTTGCGGACGGCGAACAATGGGTGGCTCGCCGTCCGACCGTTCGGTAACGCGCGTACTGTTCCACGCGCGCCTCAAGTAGATGTCACCAACTGTAACCCAGCAAGGTCGAAGCCTACTAGGGCCAAAGGTCTGATTCTGAAAGGAAGACTCGGGCCTGGTACGAAAGGCATTAAAGGAACAGAAGTGGGTTTTTAGTCAAACACTATCTTTCGCCCCGCCCAATAGTGGGGGCAAATGTCATAAGATGACTTTGACGCCGAAAAAAAAAATTTAATTTGGAAAAACCTATTTTCTCGCAGGCAAAGCCTCTGGAAGAAGCTAGAAAGGTACTAAAACAATAATGAATGAATATACACGAGGACGGATAGAAAAGGAGAGAGGCCAAAGAAAAATATAATAGAAAAGATCATAGCGTGACAGCTAACGGGACAAAATGGAAAAAAAACGTTATGCGCCGACCCCAAATAAAATGGGACAAGGGCAGGAAGATAATGATGACTAAGAAGCACAAATAAAAATTAAAAATTATTTTATTTAAAATTACCTATTTTACAGAGGGGGACGAGGAATTGACGATGGCCAAAGTGAAATCAAGTAAGTATTTTTAATATCTTAAATAAATTTGTAGCTAAGAAACTCGCAAGTAGTTAAGGAGCGGCCACCGTAGGCGCGGGCTTGCGGACGGCGAGCAATGGGTGGCTCGCCGTCCGACCGTCCGGTAACCGTCCGGACCGAGCCCAAGTCGTCGACGACGCGTACTGTTCCACGCGCGCCTCAAGGAGATGTCAGCAAATCGTAGGGCCCAGCAGGGTCGAAGCCTACTGGGGCCACGGGTAGTGTGAAAGCGAAACCCGGGGCCCTGGGACGAAGGCAACGAAGGAACAGGAGTAGGTTTTTAGTCAGTAAAGTCTGAAACTATTTCCCGTTCCGCCCAAGAGCGGGACTTTTCATAAGATGGTTTTCCCACCCAATAAAAAAAAAAGTAGTTAAGGAGTAGAAAGGTCTTTCCGGGCATAAAAAGCTGCTAAACGATGCCGAAACTTCAGCCTGTCATAATTATGACGTTATTTATTGGAATGAACCATACCTGGGACATTCCTTTCTTAAGAAATAAGAATATTTATTGAATTTTATGCTAACTACTAATTCTTTTCCAATATGTGTTTAGGACTACGCGATCTGAGGGTATTTAAGCATACTGGCAGTCCAAAAGACTTTGGTGAGATCAACTTCTTTTTAATTACTTTATTTGGCTATATTTTATTTATTTTATCAGAATACTCAAAAAAGTTCGAAGTTGTAACTTAAAACCTCAGGTACACTAAAGAACAAAATGGCCCCCAAATATGACGACCAACGCTGTCAAACTGTCGAATAACACGTCCTGCGTCACGAGAATGCATTGCCAAATGTTAAGGGGCAAATTACGGGGCAATGGGCTGCGTTGCGCGTCATGTCAGAGGACATATTGTCCCCGTACTTGATGCTTAAACATAAACAATTACAAATAATTTTAACTTTTATTTCAAAACGTTTTTTTAATAAAGTTTAGTCAGGACATTCTAGGATTTGACTTATACTGTCATGACCAGTGATTTTACGAAGCGTCAATATTGATATCAATTAACTAGTTTTTAAGATGATCTGTTCTTAAAGTTTGCTCAATCGGTTTCTGATTTTATGAAAGATGACGGAACGCCTGCTGTAATCGTAAAAGTAGTTTTTGCTTTTAAAGTGATTTCATTCACATCAAACCTTATGGGTATTTTAACATCAGTGTTATCGAAAAGTGTTAGGAAAAAATACTCAACGCGAATTAAAACAGGTAACACTTTAAAATTTTTGAATTTAATTTTAATTATTTCATATGTTCTATTTATGTATTGAAGTTGGTTTGCCTACTTAGTTCTTGATGGACATTGTGCATAGTGTTGTGTCCTATGTTATGTGAGGTGTGTTTTTTTCCGTTTTGTTATTCTATGTGTGTTACTCAGCGTCTTCATCTACAGCCTGTCTTTGTGTCAATCCTAGTGCTTCTGTGGCAGCCTCGTCCTGGTTCTACCCGTAATGGCTTACCGTATGTGAATCTCGCTGCTGGACACCCAACCCTTCTTCTCCTGTGTTCCTATTTCACTTAAATTTTATTTGAATTGACTGGCTGTGAAATCTGTGGTTGTTTTTACTTTGATGTGCTGTTTTTATTTTATATGTTTTTAAGGTTTATTTGGTCGCAGGTGTAGATTACTTACTTTAAAAGCAAAATTGTATTTTGAAAATAAATGACAGATATACTCTTTATTGATCTCCGTAAAAATAAAATATGAATTTAATTCATTAAACCCCGAGCGAACGCTTTGGTTCGCTTTGGAACGCCGGAATTCGCTCGGTCATTGTTTCTATTTTGTCTTTAATTACGGTACTTAAAAGGTTAATTATTTTTATTAGTAGTTTTGTTAAAATTGTGTCGCTGTTCCGACAGTTTTATGGGAACGTGACATACCTAATTTGAAAGACTAATATTTGGTCCCAGATATATTTTTCTAAATGTTTTTAATTTGTATAATTTGTATGTTTGCATGCCTCGCTATGCTATAAGCAATTTTTATAACGTTTCTCTTAATGACAAATAAATTGTATTTTTCTTTGGCAACTTTTTTTACTTATAACTTACAATATCTCTATGGATCTATAATTTGCTAAGTCTCTATTCACATTTATTTATGTAACTCTAAAACTCTCCGTTTATAATTTAAAATTAATCGAATGAATGTTTCAGAACCAAATCGAGGACTATCGCTTCCATTACAAGAAGGAGGTATGTATCAATTTAATTGACTTATCTTTTTTGGATTTTAATTACTGCACAGCTTCTGCCAGCGGTTTCGCCCGCGTAGTATTAGTAAATCCGGCCGTCCGGACCGAGCTAAAGTCGTCGACGGCTCGTAGTGTTCCTCGCGCGTCTCATAGATATGTCAGCAAAACAGTATGGGCCCAGCAGACCCGAAACCTGCTGGGGCCATGGGTCGAATTGTGAAAGGGAAACCTGTGGTCCTAAAATGTAAACGGCAACTAAAGGAACATAGCTGTGATTTTAGTCAATAAAAGTCTAACACGCCCTCTTGCTTCACTTTAGAGTGGGAGCAGTCAAGAGATGACTCCCGACCTTAAAAAAAAACTGGGCAAATGCGAGTCGGACTCGCGTTTAAGGGTTTCCTACAAACTTAGTTAAAAACAGTTGAATTTACGAATCGAGTCATAAAGATTTTTACGAATCGCAAAGTTTTTTATTGTGACGTAACTACATATTTATAGTTTTCAGATTTTTTCCTACACTTATGCTATGAGACCTTACTTCATGCCAAATTTTAGGATTCTAGGACAACGGGAAGTACCCTATGAGTTTTGATTCCCTTGAGAGCGTATCTACGTTTTTTGCAACAGAAACGGCCATATATTTATTTTCGTTAACTTAAAAGTTTGATTTTTTCACAACTTCAAGGGACCGCAGACTTGAGTATATGATTTTAATTTTAACTCGATACCTCCGCGCGTTCCCGAGATTAAGGGTCTTGACAGACAGATAGACGGACGGACTGACAACAAAGTGATCCTATAAGGGTTCCGTTATTTCCTTTTGAGGTACGGAACCATGAAAAAATGAAAAAAAACATTCCTTTTTAACTACCTAGATGAAAATCCGTCGATAGTAGCCTAGTAGTAACTCGGCGATTAGATGGGTCTAACCTAAGGGGTTCAAAAATGGCTCCTTTTCTATTTAATTTTTTCTTCTACAGGAAAGTATTGTACGATGGGAAGGTACACAAAAGTGGGTTGCAACCTTTGCACGTGTGTCGCTGGCCAACTTTACATGTGTACAGGAATGATGTGTACTCAAGCGCAGGAAAGTAAGTCAGTTTATTGCTGTATCAAACGTTAACATTTCAACAAAGCGAGAGTACTAACACAAAAACGTAATGGTTCGGGTAAGGTCGGTCGACTCGAACCGACCTTACCCGATCGAACGTTACATATCCGAACGTGACGACTCGGTCACATTGAATACGCACTAAGTGCTCAGTGCGCTTAAAAAAGTTTTCACTTCAAAATTTGCTGTCTGGGAAATGGAAAACATTATGATAACTGGTAGAATTTATAATCATTAAAAACCTAGAAATACATAGAATAAAAAAAGAGATAACGAAGTGAGAACTTACTTAGAACTAGTGTTGCAACAGAACTCTGCTTCCGCTTCCGCTTCTGCAGAAAGTCCGCAGGCGTTTTCGGTTCGTTTCCGCTTCTGCTTCCGCAAAATTTATAACAGAACTCTAAACGGAAAAATACAGGGGCGCGGGGTTGGGGGGACCGTGGACGACTGGACACATCAGAAGAGGCGCGGGGGGCAGTACACAAACGTGTTGCAACGAGTTTCTTTATTATTATATTTTTGTGGTTCATTCTGCGCATCACCCCGCCTCGTGACGTGATTACGACGTAAACCTTCTGTTGTTTAAAAAAAATAAAATTATGCTTTTTCTTCATACAATTCAGCTTCTGCTTCCGTTTCCGCTTTCGTTAAGACAGTTCTGTTGCATCACTACTTTGAACACAAGTGAGTTGAAAACTGGTGTAGAGGGGCATGATGGCATAAGAGTGTCATACCGGTTCCCGTAACGGCATACAAGTTGGTTTCACTACCAAAGCGCGTCAATTGAAGTTTCACATAAAAAAAATTACGCGTCGATTCTAATTGCACATTTTATAACCGCCACAAAATTTGTCTTGTTTTTCCGTTCCTGAAAAAATTTTTGAGTACAAACGTAAAAAAAAAATATTATACCGTATGCAATTTATTATCTGCATGAAAACTACCGTAGTGCAGATGTTAAACTCTTGGCAACACAACCAGAATGTTTTATAGCCGCGTGGAATAAAGAATACGCCCATTCACACGTCTACGACGAGGTCATTTCGTTATTTGTTAAAAACCGCTCTAGATCCGCAATGTCACTTGTCAGTTTAAAAACACTGCATTGTAGGTTAGGTTGTAGTATTTTTAGAAAAAGCATCAGCAGTGGTCATTGTGGCGACATTTGGGGGAGGCCTATGTCCAACAGTGGACGTCTTTCGACTGAAATGATGATAATGATGATTTTTAGAAATGTTCTGTGGTAGGGCTGTATCACTTACAACCTTATTTAAGTACAGATAGGGGCACGAATCTTGATCGGCAAAAGAGCGAGGATCGTTTTGCTCATCGTATAATATCGGCAAGCCAATCACTGTACAAGGATTTCACTCCCCGCCCCCGCATCTCTCTTCATACCACTAAAGACAGCCGATATTTCACTTCTGCGTGCTTCTGCGCAAGTAGAGCTGTAGAAGTCAGCGCTCAAGATCCGTGCCGGTATCTATAACTGAATTCAGTTGACACAGTTGTGTACTTGACTATTTTTTTTTTACTATTTCTATTAAAAAGTAACGTTATACAAAATTGTAAATACAAAAATTTTTCAAATTCGTCCGAAATGAAGTAAGTTAGAAAGTTTTCAAAAACATAATTTTAGTGTTGGTTTTTGTGTAGAACAAAAATAAACACAAGCAAATACTGAATTCCGAAGCGATCAGACTTCTAAAAGAAAATCGTGTAGTCTTGATGCTTACTTAGAATATAGCACTGTTTTAAACACATGTTTTATACACCTAGTTTTTAATCAGTAGAAAAAAAAAATGGAGGTCCATCCGTACCAGTTACTGATCATATTTTTGGAGTCATAAGTAAAAAAAAAAACAAAATTCCAAAATTGTCTACGAAAATTGGTGATAATCGATAAACTCATAATAGAATCAATCATTCATAACAATTGCTACTAGGAAATACTACGCGCAGTGTTTTTCCATTTTGATCGTCATTTATTTATTCTTAATCAATAGCTTGTACAATATTTCCATAAATTGAGTGACATTTTGGGATATAAACAAACGCTAATAACTTTGCTATTTATGAATATTATTTATTGAGACTTTACTTAAATAATAACAAGACTTTTACTAATTAGCTCCTTAATTATTTGTTCTAATTAAAAACTAGTGGTGTATTATACATACACACCAGTTACGGTACCTTCAAGTCATTGGTTAACGATATTAAAAATATAATTAAGTGGTAGACGAAAGACAGAAAGCCACAGAATCAGCAAACTTAAGTGGCAGTAGATTAGCTACATTACTCACAGAACAGATAGCCCATGTAGCCGAAAGGTTCTGGAGTGGCAACCATTTACCGTACTTATGATGATGAACACCTGATTGTTTTTTGTCATAGAATGGATGTATGTACTCTATGTTCAAAACAAACGTCCCCTTGCAGCAACCATTTAAAAGAACAATGCGTGGGCTTGCAAACGGCGAGCTTTGGGCAGCTCGCCGTCCGGCCGTCTGGTAACCGTCCGGAACGAGCCCGAGTCGTTGACGGCGGTGCGTAGTGTTCCACCTGCGCCTCAAAGCGATGACAGCAAAGCCGTAGGGGCCCAGCAGGGTCGAAGCTTACTGAAGCCAAGGGTTTTGCGAAAGAGAACCCCGGAGTCCTGGAACTAAGTCAAATAAGGAACATAGGAGTTGATTTTAGGCAGTAATGGTCTGACACGCCCTCGCGTTCCACCCTAGAGCGAGAGAAGTCATTCAGACTTCCCACCTAAAAAAAATCCTTTGTAATATTTCCGATAAATTCATTCTACATTTCCATTTCATTACTACAATTTCATATTCTGCTGCTAATATGGTATGGTGAGTTCTTCTTTTTAATTTTTTTCAGAACCTCAAGAGCCAGTAAAATGTAAAGAAGGGAAAAGACGCAAAATTGATTCTTGTAATTACTGTTACTGCCGAAATGGTCACGAAATATGCTCGACGAAAGATTGCAGACAAAAACATTGTAAGTATTTCTGTAACAATAATAATATTTATTTAAAATACTGTATAATAATTATTAATAATAATAAAATCGTTTATTTATAACATAGGGCACATTTACAATAAAGTATATTAAATATTAAAAAGAACACAGTTGCATATTTTAATACACGAACTGGAACAATCGGTGAAATTTTGCATAAGAAAAACAGTCTCCTGTATCCGTTCGTACATGTATATTGTACACGTGCCGCCCGCGCCGCTATATGCCTGAACTAGGGTGAAACTGTGCTTCAGGCGAGAAAGTGCGTAAATACAAAATAATAAATTAACACTAAATATGACTATTATAAAAACTTAACTAAATTTAGTGATACGGCGAGTTTTATTTACCAACAGTAAGTAGGTCTTCTGTCTCTACATAAGATATGCTTAGGAAATATTTAAATTATCTATGTATACATATAGCATAGCATAGTCGGCCTTATAATGTTCCCACTGCTGGGACTCAGGCCTCCTCTCTAGGAGAGGGAATGGGCCGTAATCCACCACGCGGGCCCAGTGCGGATTGGTGGATGTCACATGTCTTCGAATTTTTGGTTCTAGGACATGCCGGTTTCCTCACGATGTTTTCCTTCACCGTTTTGAGAGCAGTGGTGATGAAATAAATTACACAAAGTAATGCTCCTGGCTGGGTTTGAACCCATGACCTACAACTCGTAAGTCGGGGCCGTTACCACTCGGCCACCACTGCTCTTCGGCCACCACTGCTCTTGTATACATATAAACTAGTTAAATAGTAAATTGATCGAATGTATTTATTATATCACATTTACAACATCTAATTTTACCTTGGAGTGGACATATAAGTCATTTTGTACTTTTTAGCATATGTGGTGCTTACCTGTAATAAATTGTGACACTAGATTATAGATTTAAGTGAAGTTTTGTAAAAATTTGAGTGTTAACAATTGTTGGTGAGCCGAATAAATAAATAAATAAATTGGATGAAGGCTCGTAAATATAAAGGATTAGTAAATAAATAAGAGAGAATTTGTGTGGCCTGTTAAGTGGACCTGCAGGCCTAGCTAAGTTACGACCGTTTCGTTACGAATTTCTTTCTACAGTCGGTAACGCCACCGATTCCTTTTGACTTAACGTTGAGATGATGTCATTCCCATAAATTTGAAGTTTTCTACTAGCGTTAACGATTGAAGATTATCAACTTGGCAAAGCGTTCTGAGCAGTTTTTCAAATAAAACATATGAATACAAAGCCAAGAACCGGGTAGAACAGCGTCGAGACAGCTGTGGTGCCAAGCGGAGGCACGATGTTGAATATGCCTACTGGGGCCAAGGGTCTGATTCTGAAAGAAGACTCGGCCCTGGTACGAAAGGCAACGAAGGAACAGGAGTGGGTTTTTAGTCAGTAAAAGTCTGACACTATCTCCCGGGGGATGTCATAAGATGATTTACCCACAGAAAAAAAAAAAAAAAAAAAATGTTGAGAATATCTTAAATCTACTCCGCCCTCTTCCCTTTAATGGAAACACTTGCCACTTTTCACTGCTCTTCTCCGATGCACTCTGCCCAGCTCCGCTTTAGTGGTAACACACTCAAATGCTGCCATTCACAAAAAAATAATAATAATAATATTGAGTTCAGCGCCATCTAGTGAAAACTGTGGCGTTTACCTTAGAACTCATACACACGAACGGCATATTGCTAACGACAGAGATAGCTGCAGCCGACGACACGGGGCGGCGGCAGCTGTTAACGCGTCGACGGCGGTCGTCGACATTTCAAGTTTGAAGATCAGCGGCAGCCGTCGCATGTGTCACTATAGGTCAACTACGGCAGTTACCTCTGCCGTTAGTAACATGCCGCTCGTGTGTATGAACTCTTAACTAGTTTGAAAAAAGAATGATAATGTTTTAAAATATATTTTCAGCACAAGCACTTATGAGGAGTAAGTACACTTGTCGCGAAGGAGTTCGTCGGAAGAAAGATTGTAACCGGTGCCTCTGTCGTAACGGAGAAGAATTTTGTACTGCAAATACTTGTACAAATGTGTCTAAGTCTGACAACATGAAAAAGTCATCTCATTCTGCTACCAACGTCAAGAAAAAACGTCCATCTGAACTTCAACATGATCGTTGTAAGTCTATTGAAATATCATCAATTATAAAATTCACAGATTCAGTCTAAGTTAACTTTCCTGTCTATTAGTTAGCATGTCATCATCGTCTTCATTTCCGCCGAAAGATCACCATCCACTGTTGGACATAAGCCTCGCCCAAGTGTCATAATGACCGGTCCTGTGCGTTTTGGATCCATCAGGCTCCCGCGATCCTCACCAGGTCATCGGTCTATCTCGTGAGAAGCCTTCCGACGCTGCGTCTTCCAATACGTGGTTACCACTCCAAATCCTTTCGTCCCCATAGACCATCTGTTCTGCGATCAATATGCCCTGTCCACTGCCACTTAAGCTTTATAGCCCTTTCGATTGCTCTAGCATTTCATACGGATATGAAACTTATTTACAACTACTTAAACATTGTACATAAATATTATATATAAAAAAAGACTGTTTGATTGACATAACAACGCTTAGCCGAAACTCCTGGGTCTAGGGATGAAAACGTTTTGAACAATGCTTCGATTTATGATGAAGGAGAGCGCTAAAAAGTTTTTGAATAATCATTTTTAAGGGGGTGAACAGGGGTGTACAGGGGGAAATTCGTTTCACTTATAGACTAGAATGGGCATAGCTATGTTGAAACATGGTGCTCTTAGCTATGCTTATTCTCCTGCAAACTTCCTTCTCGCACGACCTATCTTTACTGACATTGGAGCCCAGGTAAATATAGTTCTCCACTGTTTCAAGGTCCAACACACCAGTGAGCTCCAATTTTTCAAATCTATCCACCACCATCATCTTGGTTTTGGATCTGTTTACGGAAAGCCCTATCTCCTCGCTAATGTGCTCCATTTGGTCTAGGATTACAACCATTTCTGACTAATTTGCTGCAAGAAAAGTGGTGTCATCGACGTAGCGCAGGTTGGTCATTTCTACGCCACCAACTGTGATGCCTCCCTCCCGATTCTCATAGGTTGATGAGACGTCATGATGTATTCTCCATAGATATTGAATAGGATAAACTTTAAAATACACCCCTGAAGTACTCCTCGGCGAAATTTAAAAGGTTTTGATGTTGTTTTATCTACTCATAGGCCAGGAAGGCTTGAACCGTACAGGGTGTGAAGTAGGGTAATGAGATGATCCGGTGCTCCCAGTTCGTGTAGAACCCTCCACAAGCAACCTCAGTTGATACAGTCAAAAGCTTTGCTGTAGTCGACAAAACGCATTATCACTAGCATATCAATAGCACTCGTATGCCTTCTCAATGATCTGTCTGACATTGAGAATCTGCTCTCGAGTGCCCTTGCCCTTAACGAAACCCGCTTGCTCCTCCGGGATTTGCCAATCCAGATAGTAGCGGATGCGATTATTCAGAACATGGAGCAAGATTTTGCTGGCATGTGAGATGAAGGACAAGGTTCGATAATAACCACAGCTCTTGTTTGCCCCATTCTTTTGCAGTGGAAGAGTTACGGATTCCGACCAGTCACGTGGCCAAACACCGTTTTGCCAGATGTGTGAGCAAATCTTGTGGAGTGTCTCTACACCCAAGTCACCCAGAGTCATAAGTACCTCAGCTGTTATTTGGTCTCTTCCTGGCGCCTTCTTCTTTTTGAGGGACTACAGACTGCTCGTTGTAGGCACGCCATCTCTCGGCAATGTTGTCTAGCGCGTGGAGTATAGTGCCATCGGCATCTTTTATGACCCATGATTTAGCCTTGAACTGTTTGGAAAGTACTCTTACGTTGTTGAAATCTCTACGGCCCGGACTAAGCGTTTCGCCTCGTCGTTTATACCGCATACATCGAAGGACTGGATCAATTTGCCTGCTGAGGTCTTACCATCCGATTATAATTTGGGTGCCTTCAAGGCTAGAGTGAATAGGCTCTTAATAAACTAGTGCGCCTCACCATCAACGATTGCATCTCTGCTTACCATCAGGTGAGATTGCAGTCAAGCACTAGTTTCAATTTTTTCATCAATTAAAAAAAAAATCCCTTCACACTAATGTTGGCGTCGATAATAAGTTTTTTATGCCTTTTTTAGATTGGTCTTATATGTCCGGTCATCCTTGTAGCCATGGACAAATACTTGAAGTTGATTGCAAAATCTGTCAATGCAAGCATAATCATTGGCGCTGTTCGCAACCGATATTTTGTGACTCGAAAAATAAACCAGGTATGTTATTAAGCTTATTTTCTATACCAGGCTCTGGTTCAAGCCATGGTCCGGAACGATCGGAAATGGGCGGCGGATGCCTGCTTCTGCGAAGCAGTAATGCTAGGGAAGGAATCGGTCGTACGCGTGAGGGAACAGACATTCTCATCACAACCACAGTAAGCGTAGGCTTACGGACGACGAGAAATGGGCATCAGATCTACTGGACACCTACGCTTTTGCTGACATCTCTTTGAAGCGTGTGAGGAACACTACGCGTCGTCGATGACTTGAGCTCGATCCTTAACGAACGGTTGGACAGCGAGGTGCCCATTGTACTCTTCATCCATCATCATCATCTAAGTCTACGCCTATTATGGCCAGAGAGCGTCCCGCATCTCCCAACGCCCGGGGCGTCTTCTGTGGCGGCGCCCAGAGCGTGAGGATGTCCGTCACCTCATGATTGCGGCCATTTCCTTCGCTAGCATTACTGTTTGGACCATGGTCTGAACCAGGGCCTAGACACAGCCGCAACAAGGACACGGCGGTGCTTTGCTCAAGCGTAGCAAACCTCCACAGTATACTCCACCACACGGTGGAGGTCCGCATATTGGTGACGGCCTTTTTTTCGCCTGTATCCAAAACACGAACCTCTTAAACTGACCATGTCAGATGAGGACCTGCATCAGGCTGAAGGTAAGGACGCTGAGGCGCCTCTCCAGCCACTCCTCAAATGTAAAATATGATTTTTCATTTATGATGAACCTCCAAAATTTCGCCATTTCCTAGGTGTGCCTTGACACTGCTCTAAATAATTAGTTATATTTTACAGAAAAGGAGAACTCGACAAAATGTAAAGATGGTACTACACGCCAAAAAGATGCCTGTAATACATGCTACTGCCGCTTAGGACAAGAACTCTGCGAACAAAAAGATTGTAGCACAGAGGAAAACTTACGTACGTATAATTTTGATAAATGAATAATAAAAAACAGAAAGAAAAATAAAGAAAGAAAGAAATAGAAAAGTGAATTAAATAATACGCTAATTATAAAGGCGAAAATTTGTGTGTATGTCTGCTACTCCTTCACACTGAAACTACTGGAAGGATTTGAATATAATTCGGTACAAAGGTAGACCATCTTCCGATATCCCAAATTTAAAAACGGGATAAAAACTATTCTATGTCATTAAAAAAGACAGTATGGTTGGCGTAGTTGTTGAGTGATTGGCTCCTACGCAGCGTGTCGTTGGTTCGATTCCCGCACAGAACAAATATTACGAACGACCTACATTACAGGAGTATTTCCTAATCTGGTGGAACGTTTAAAAATATGATATCCATAATAACTATTATAAATCTGAAAGTAACTCTGTCTGTCTGTCAATTACGCTTTCACTGATAAACTGCTGAACCGAATTTGATAAAATTTGGTACGGAGTAAGCTTGAATCCCAAAGAAGCAAAAAAAATGAAGAAACAAGTATATTTACAAGAAATTGACACACAGAGGACAAGACGGACATGGGCTACTTATTAATCTGTCTTCGACTTCAACTTCGTGTCCGCTCTATATCCGATATTCACGAACGAATACCATGAATCCAGTTGGTACATGATTCTGGACCCCCCAGTGGCGGAATTTTTCGTTGGATTTTTCCAATCAACCCCGATGATATTGTTAGTAAAACAAAAAATAAAATTTTATCAGAAATTATTTAATTAAAAAGTCATCGGGGTTGATAAAATCGTTATTATAATAAACCGCCGATGACATTTTTAATTTTAAAAGTAACTAATTCATTTTTTTCACTAAAAAGGTTTATAAAACGATTTTGTACAGTATAATTTTAAAAAAAGGCCTTTTTTTTTAATTTGGAAAAGGCGACGAAAAATTCCACCGCTTAGAGATCCAGAATCATGTACTGGATCCATGGTATTCGTTTGTGCGTCTATGTCGGTGACACGGTGTATAATGTATGTAACTGACGGAATCTATATAGTAATATGTTTACTTCCTTTTGGACCAATGTTGGCGTATTAATATGTTGTTATGCCTTATTTTAGCGAAGCGTTTAAATGGTAGGCCATGCAGAAATGGGAAGATATTAGAAATTGATTGCACATTCTGTAAATGCAAGCATAATCGTTGGCGCTGCTCGGAACCAATATTTTGTGACTGGGGAAAAAGACATGGTATGTTATTTAACTTATTTTCAATAAAATAATATTTGAATCAGATCGACACGAAATAAGAAGAATAAAATAACACAGAAAGAACGAAAGAAAAATATTTTATTTGGCACGCATGGATACACACACTGTAAAAACAAAATTTAAGACAACTTAAGATGAAAAAGAAAAAATTCAGCAATTTTTTAAGGTGGATAAATGGTTGCTCCAGAGTAACTTGCGAAAATCTTTTTCATGAAATAACACTGTGAATTAAGAGAATAGATAAAATGTGCCATTTTAGTAAAAACTTGACGTTTAAATTCTTATCCTATTTAAAGTTATGTTTTAATGAGTATAACTATGTAAATATATAGGGTACGTTTGACAGCGACGCACAAACGAATACCATGGATCCAGTACAAAAAAAAAAATCTTTAAAAATTAAATCTTTAAAACAAAATTAAAAATTTAAAAAAAAAGAATTACTTTTAAAATTAAAAATGTCATCGGAGTTGTTTAGAATAACAATTTTATCTACCCCGATGACTTTTTAATTTATTAATTTATCATCGAGGTTGGTTAGAATAACGATTTTACACAGTTTATTAATTTGTGCGTCGATGTCAAAGACACTGTGTATTCATGATGTTACCGCTAATATAACTTTTATTACCAAAATCAACATCATCATCATTTCAGCCCAAAAACGTCCACTGCTGGACATAGGCTTCCCCCAAGTGTCGCCACCACGAACGGTTCTGTGCGTCTTGCATCCATCGCATTCCCTGTGACTCTTATCAGATCATCGGTCCACCTTGTGGAATGCCATCCAACACTGCATCTTCCGTTGCGCGGTCGAAACCATCTGTTTTTGCAAGCAACGTGCTGTACCCAGTTTGGCGATTCTTCGGGCTATGTCGGCGACCTTGGTTCTCCAGCGAATATCTTCATTCCTGATACGATTACGCAAGAAAACTCCGAGAATAGCCCTTTCTATTGCCCTTTGGGTGACTTTAAGCCCTTTGATGAGGAACAACTATCCGATACTGAGCATATTGCACAAAACCTGTGATAATTTGATTATTTGGGCTATCTGGAGCATTCAATTTAACCGTTTCACCACCACAACCATGATGTGTCGTGGTCAGGTCTTAGAATTGATCTCTTCATGACCAGCCATTTCATGAAATGGTTCTATTTCAGCTAAACTCATAATAATTTCATGACATGGTCAAACATGGCTGATCATATCGTAAAATAGTTACATATGTGTTCACCGTTAGAGTCCATTGTTTCTCAATTTTTTCCTGTTTTCTTCTACAAAATATGCTTTTGTTCCATCAAAAATACTAATTGTGCCCTAAAATATGTTCTTATTTATTTATTTATATATACTTTATTGCATACCAAGTTACACAAATTGAATTGTAATACAATAAAAAACATACAATTGGCGGCCTTATCGCACTCTGGGTGGTTTAAAAAACTAACCACGAAGAAGATGGCAGGGTCTATGTTCACTCGCTTCTTTCACTCATCTAGACCCCGCCATCCCCTTCTAACCTAACCTGTCCGAATCGGAGTGCCCCGACTCCCTTAATAATTGTAAAAATGTTCATTAATATTTGATATACAACCAATATTTCAAATAAAGAATAAGATTTTTGATACATCCTACATTAATAATATGGCCAAACGTGGATAAACATATCATCAAACGTTAACGTTTAAACAATCTGGCCAGTTTTACTTGGCCAGATTTTAGACTTGATGTGTGTCACATTTTGTTGTGTCCAGCACGCCTATATCATGACTACGTGACAGACGATAAACGCTTTAAACGCTAATAAATGTAAAAAAAAAGAAATGTTAATTCTCATCTCAATTTATACTATGTGAACTGCTTACTATTTATTTTATTATCACAAAAACGAACACTACAAAGTTGTAACTTGACGCTAATAGCACAATATTGGCCTTTTAACGTAGCGGTTAAAGGGTACGTGTCTCACATCATCATCATTTCAGCTGAAAGACGTCCACTGTTAGACATAGGCCTCCCCCAAGTGTGCTGAGATACGCACAAAGTTGTTGGAAACCCTGCTTCATCAGCTGTATTCTATATAGTTACATATATTTTTCAGAAAAGGACCACTCAACAAAATGTTCAGAAGGTTCTATACGCCAAATAGATGCCTGTAATAAATGCTACTGCCACTTCGGACAAGAACTCTGTGAAAAAAAACATTGTAGTACAGAGGAAAACTTACGTACGTATAATTTTGATAAATGTATAAAATAAAATTGTGATAAATCACACTAATATTATAAAGGCGAAAATTTGAGTGTGTGTTTGCTTCTGCTCTTACTTCTTCAAACTAAAACGGCTGGACAGATTTGGATATAATTTGGTACACATATAAACCATATCCTGGGAATAGGACATAGGATATCTTTTATCCTGAGAGTTTTAATTCGGGACATTTTTTACTTTCACACGAGCAGAGGTCACTTTCATATCGAACTTCAGGATTTTTAGAGCACAAGGAGGTAGGGTTTACTTTACGATACAGTCCCGAGAAGATGGACTAGAGTTGAAACAGCAACATTTTTTTTACAATGGCAACAACTTTTTGCCGTAGCAATAATAATAATAATATTCCACAACTATCACACAACGCCGTCTAGTCCCAAGCTAAGCAGAGCTTGTGTTATGGGTACTAGACAACTGATAAACATACTTATATATTTCTAAATACATACATATATAGATAAATTACAGCCAGACACAGAACAAATGATCGTGCTCATCACACAAACATTTGTCCTGGGTGGGAATCGAACCCACGACCTCCGGCATAGCAGTCAGGGCCACTAACCACTAGACCAACAGGCCAGTCAAAAAAATAAATAAAGATAGGTATCTCCCCGTATTATTATACTTATTGATAGTTGTCTAGTATTTGTGACCACAGACATTCCATTGATCATACAGTTATTTCATTCACTAACGTGAAAGTCAAAAGATCCCCATGATAGTTATTAAAAAAAAAACGGAAGGATGTTACCATCATAAGGGGTGAAAAGGTATACTGGGGTAAATAGAAACAAAACTTCGATAAAGTTTTTTCGCTTTGTTATCATATAGGTTTGTCATCATCATCTTCCTGCCCTTGTTCCATCTTATTTGGGGTCGGCGCAACAAGTTTTTTTCTTCCATTATATCCTGTCAACCGTCATACTATCACTAACTTCCTTTTCTTTCATATCACTGTTCACACAATCCATCCATCTTTTCTTTGGCCTCCCTCTCCCTCTCCACCCATCCACATGTATACTCATTACTCTTTTAGTAACATGCTTTTCATATAGGTCATCACATAGGTTTGTAACATTGCATTGTTTTTTTATCTAATATTTTTTTTTATACATTATTGTGTGCAGCATGCAAACAATATGTATAACGTGAAAATACTCTAGTAAGTTTTGTTTCTATTTAACCCCTCTTTTGGTGGGAAATCGTCAAATAAGTGTCAGACGATTACTAACTGAAATCCACCCATTTCCCTTCAATCCTCCTGTCTGCGGGAATAACCTGTCAGATAAATAGAGGTAACCTAACATATCTCTCGTCATGCCAATTCTTTCTCTTACTAAATTTTTGTTTACAGGGTTTTATCGCCTCTTAAGAAATGGTGAAAGACAATGCGTCGAGGGAAGTTACAACAAAGTAGATTCTTGCAACTACTGCATATGTTTAAACGGAACCGAGATGTGTACAAGAAAACTTTGCCCAGGTATGTTCCATTGCTTCATCAGTGGTGGTTTTATTGATAGGAGAAAAAGTGAATTAATTTATGTATTAGACCGGGCGCTGGAAGGAGTTGAGTGTGCAAAATATGAGGGCCGGATTGTGTGTAAAGTTGTAGACCTTTTTTATTACGCCCCACTTCTATTAAATATGTAAATGGACTAAACAAATGCTGAAAATTTAATCATTTTAATTATTGTTTTAGTGACAATATCCAATTGTTTCTTATGATTGTAGATACTAATAGTTAACTAAATGAAAAAGAACATCAACATGCTTTTCTGAGTTCAAAATTGTGCACAGAATGTCCTGTCCTCATATTTTGCTTACTCAACCTCTTTTGGCACCTGCACTATATGCTATACTATTCAATCCTAACCCAGTATTGTAGTCTGGTGGCAGAAATACGTGCGAAATATGCTGATTATTATTCCCTGAATGAGTTTATTCAACGTCTTTAATAAAGTTTCATATTTTTCATTCTATCAGATTTTCACTGCCTTCAGGAGGCATGATAAAACCTAAAAGTTGAACATCCTTGGTTATTTATATTATTTTTTCTTATTCAGAAAATTCAGCTACGAAGTGTACAAAAGGAAGTGCACACTTCCAAGTGCAAGTGGACCCCTGCAACTATTGCACTTGTAAAGATGGTGTATATGTATGCACGAATAACCTTTGCACGGAAAGATTTACATGTGAGTCAAAGTTGTGTTTACTAATCAAGGCTATCTTTGCTTATTATAACTACAAACGGAGTGAATAGGAATGTTGAGGTGAAAAGAACTAACATTTATTCGAACGAGTTACCGTGGGTTTAAAAATATATATATATACGAGTATGATTACATATGTATCCTACAGGGGTAAATAGAACCTGCTACGGTTGCGGTATATTTCAATAGCGTTACAGCAGACCTAAAATGCAAAGGGCATCTGCAGGAATACAGGACTACTTGGATATCGCTTCACACAGAGCAGAAAAAATTATTTAATAATAAACCATTTTTCAAAAAGTGGTGATTAGAAACAAAACTTTCATTAAGTTTTTAGCTTTGAAATCACTTTATTGATTTCTAAAAGAACATTTTTTTTATGTACTAAAATGGTTAAATTCTGAAAACAATATTTAAATACCCTTCAAAGACTGGTTTCTATTTACCCCTTCATTCCTATTTACCCCGTCTATGTAAATGTATGTAGGATTTCTGTCCTAATAAAAGATCTAAAGAAAGTAGGCCAAACTAGGATTGACATAACATCAAACTTTAACACTTAAAACGACCTGGCCAGTTTTACTTGACCATATCATGAAGTGATCAATTTCTAAGATTTGGCCACGAAATACACATTATCATTTTAACGGTGAGGTGCCAATACATTCTAACTGAAATTTTTCGTAAAAGTTTCATTTTGGCGTTTTTAATTTAAATTTGTTTTCATGTTTTATTGAAATCTACGAAGCGTATATTTATTTACAACTGCATCAAATTAATAAAAATCTTTTATTGGAACAGAAAAAAACATTTACAATTTGTTTGCGTACGAAAATAGCTACAGTAGTTAGGAACTGTGTCGCAGATATTAACGCCCACCTCCAAGAGGAAGACGACAGGCGTTTCATTAACAAAAGAAAATCAAAAACTTATAATCAATTAACAAATTACATAATGAAGACCACAAGAAAAAAAAAACTATATTTAGAATAGAATCATGTATTACAAACAAAAAATTTCAAATTATAAAATACAAAACAGAATACATTGATATTAAATTAAATTACGATTATAGTTACGTTAAAATAAATTAAAAATGTTTGTGCAGTGTTGTGTTTGTAGAGTTTTTAATTAATTAATTTAATTGTGGAAACACCTAATTAAATTAACGTGTCAATTTATGGTATTAACTTTTAATGGGACACTACTTCACTATTATAAAATATATTGATTCTGCATAATAATAAAAGCATAAATCTCAATGAATTAATTACTAATGTTTACTTCTTTTGAAATTAAAACATTATTTCAGTTTTTGCAAATTGTTGATTCCGACAGTTAGGAGTCATTGGCATTTCGCTGTCGATTTTCAATATGGAACACTTTCTTTACAATCTAGCTAATCAAACTAATTGAAGAATAATCTGTATTCCTAGATACCTCAGCAAAAGAAGAATGTAATCGTTGGGATGTGAAGTACGAGAAATGTAATCGTTGTCAATGTCTTTCAAATCGATGGGTTTGCACTCAAAAACTATGTATTGGCAGCAGTGGTAAGGAATCAGAAACCGAAGCAACCAGAGGATTGAGAAATGATAATAACTGTATGTATAATCTATAATAATTAGTAGCCTCTAGGTGGCGTGTTTCTACACGCACGTCAGTACTGACTTAAAATATTCAGCCAGACTGCAAAAGTGGGCGCGGGGCGCGGCGGACGCGGTGCTTAAAACTCATTACTTAAGAATTTCTTTTGAGTGTCCATAGCAAGCACATGAGCGCGGGAAGCGGCGCGGGCTGCTCGACGCAGGACGTACGCGGGCAGCTCAAGCCATAGCTTGTTCATAACGCGTGGCCTCAGTGAGTGCGCGGGCGGCGAGCGGCAACCAGCACGGGAGCGGGCATCTCAAACCAGGACCTGTACCATGACGTTTAAAGTAAGATTGTTTCATTCTTATTTCCAGTGTGGGTTAGAGATGGCGCTTGACAACCTGTATAGCTCTGTCTCTTACCCACACTAAAATAAGAATGAAACAATCTTACTTTGAACGTCATGGGAACCCTACAGTTCGAGCTAACGCATGCGTTGTTATGATGGGTCGACTGCGGTCAAGCACAACACAATGTACGCGTTCCCGCACCGGCGCCGCTCCCCGCACCGCGCTGCCAGTCTCGCTAAGCACATAAATGTCAGTTCAATCGAAGTGTCAAACCAGCGTGATTCCGTTGTGAAACAGAGACAGGGTTATTCGTTCTGTATAGCTCTATCTCTCTCTTACAACGGAATCTTGATATCATTGGCATGTGTATTTCTACCGGCCGGTTACGGCTTTAGTATATTTATTCAATCGAAGTGTTAAGCCAGCATTATTCCGTTGTGAAACAGAGATAGGGTTATTCGTTCTGTATAGCTCCATCTCTCTCTTACAACGGAATCTTGATATCATTGGCACGACATAGTAGAGGTGCTGAATTAATATTAAATTGGTGTCGTGTGTGGTGTTAAGGAAGTTTGATATGGCGCCAGTGATTGAGAAAGTATGTGGAATGTGGTTGTTGTGATATCGGTTGGTTAATGCGGAGTATTGAGGGTTATATCGTAATGAAAGTTTTGTGGATGGGTACGGGGAAACCACAGAAAGGAAAGAAAGACTGTCTGAAAGTTAACAAGGATGATCTAGCGATGGAAGACCAAATCATATAACAGTGCTTCTAGGCAAGCGTGCTCCATCGTCGACCATATCATCGCTTATCATCAGGTGAGATAGTGGGCAAACGCGATTCTGTCTAATATTACAAACTAAAACTCCTTAGCAATCCAGCTACTACTCCTACTCTTTCTCTGTCCATGCAGTAAGGTTGTGGAACTCTCTTCCGCCTAGCTTTCGAGATTTGCAAAAGATTTCACTCTTCAAATCTAAATTAAAAGAGCTCTATCTTTCCTCTCTAGTGTGATAATTATATATGTATATACATTATGTATTTATTTTGAGTATATAAGTATATATTATTTTAATTTAAGATTTCATATACTCTTCTTTTGTTACTTCTACACACTATTGTCTACATTTCTTCCTATTTCTCCTTTCGCGGGTCTGCTGGAAGAAATTTCTTTTAGAAATAAGCAGTGTCTTTGTACAATTTTTAAAAGAATGTATCTACTTTCGTATTTATGTGTGTACATTAATTATAAAATAAATAAATAAATAAAAATAAAACTTTCATACTTTTATCCTTCTTACAGAATTTCAATTATTGGTATTCTACAACAAGGTAGGTTGTTGGTTCATATCGTGCACTGGATCCTACCCTCGACTATGTTCTCTCTCTCTATATATATATAACACAAAGGTTTGCGGGGAAAAACTCATTGTTGAGTTAAGCTCGCCTTTGAGTGTTGTGTTTGTATTTCTCATATACTAGTACTATGTCATGTTTTTGTATATCGCACCTTTAGAATTGAAGTGACTCAACTAAAAAGTTTAAGAAAATGACTTTTCTACATCGAACGACATAAAAGCATGTATTCTATCAGCTTATTAAAAATAAACCGACTCTTTTAGTCCAGAAAAGGACAAACGTACAATTTTATAAGTATACTAGCGGTCGCCCGCGGCTCCGCCCGCGCGGATGTCAGTTACCGCTGCAAAAAACCTACCCAGGAAAGACACGGTCAGCAAAACGATTCCCAGGTCAATTCACAGTCACCGACACTAACATCGACGACGCAGTCGTTATCCGCCGCAGGCTGCACAGATTGTCTTTCTGTGGATGTTAAAGAACAACTATAACATCCATCAATGATGGAAATATTTAAATGTAATTAATACTAAGTTTTCACTTCTACCGGCAGTCCCGGAGTGCAACCCGTTGTTTTAGGATAGATAACTAAAGCGATTATTGTAGAGCTTCTCTATAAACAATATTTGACGTTAAATTATTTTCGGGTACCAAAATATACTGATGGTCGGGAGCCCCGACCAGTGATAGAGCAACGTAAAGCTGCCCTTGCGTAAAACATTCTTTTCCTAAATCAATTCCTACTAATTTGAATGTTTGGCCCTGGGATTTGTTTATCGTTAGTGCGAAAGAAATTTTTACTGGAAATTGGAGCCTTTTGAAGGGTATAGGCAAATCAGTAGGGATCATGGGTATTCTTGGTATATGAGCTAATTCACCAGCTGCAGGGCCGGTGATAATCTTTGCTACTATTAAATTATCTTTTAGCTCCTTTATAAGAAGTCTCGTACCATTACACATGTTGGGGGGGCTTAAATTTCTGAGAAGCATTATCGGCGTGCCAACTTTTAACGATAGTTCATGAGGTGGTAGCCCAGCGGGGTTTAGAGAATTTAAAAATTCCTGGGTGTAGTGCACTGCGTCCTCGATGTTAGTGACGGTGTCTATAGATTTATAGCACTTAACTTTACTCGGTACTTTCTGCATAATTAAACTGTTTATTTCGTTGACTGTTTCATTCCTGGGAGAAGCTATTGCTCTACAACACAGCCAACCAAAATCATTTTGAAGTAAGTTTACGATGTCAGGACATATAGCATCTATCAGACTATCTAAATTATGGACTATTTAGCCTAGAGACTCATCCAAAGTAACCACATAATTGGTGCCCAAATTTAAAGATGGAAAAATTCCTTCTCCTAGTTTCAGCAGCTGTGGAAAATTGCTATATGTATTTCCTTGTAGATGAGCTCTTATATTGGTGCGCAAATTCAAATGTTGTACAGATGTCCAAAGGTGAGACGATTTTAAACATGCCTTCATAATATCTGCTCGCGTACCTTGTTGACGACTGGAAGCGTTTGTCAGAAATCTACAGCAAATACTAAAGTGATACCACCCATGACATTAGCAGAGCTTCGGAGGTCTTTTAAAGTATGGTCCATGGCTTCCACATGAGCTCTATGACTCATGGTGCATTCATCCCATATTACCAACGACGCGTCTTGCAGCAACTTACCAAGAAGCCCATTTTTCCGAATAGAGCACGTAGACCGTTGATCTAAAGATACGGATAGCGGGAGTTTAAACGTAGAGTGAGCAGTTTTTCCTTCGTTCAAGAGAGTTGCAGCAATTCCTGACGAAGCAATTGCAATCGCTATCTTCCCTGATTTCTGTATCTTAGCAAGTATCAAATTTGCGAGAAAAGTCTTTCCGGTGCCTCCTGGTGCGTCCAAAAAAATAATCTCCCCATGTTATTGTTCACGCTGTCCACAATTATAGTCACATAAGCATGTCTTTGATCTGGTACTAATTTTGGCACATTGTCCTTAACAAACGCTGTTAGATCATTTCTGTTATACTGATGTACCATTGTGTCAATAGTATTATTCTGGGTACGAACGGGAGAAGGTAATCCAAAATCCCTTTAATTTTTGTCGTTTAATTCTAGAAGTTGGTTTTCTATTTCAATTAATCCTTCATTATAAATGACTTCAGTGAAGGGTAAAGTGTTACCCTGATTTTGTTGTCTGATACGATGTCTAATATCTTCACAGAACTGATCTTTGGAAGTATCCCATAACTTAAATGGTTCCGATGGTTGACAAAATAAAAGTATGACTACGAACAACTCCCTTAGTTTTTTTTGGAAAATGTGATAACGAAGCTTCAGTTAAAGTGTTACCCCAATGGTCATCGTTTTCAAGTAAACCTCGGTCACGGCAAGCTGCTTGATACGTCTCTTTGACAATACCGTTTATAGTTTTAGGGTATGCAAATGAGGTCGGACCGCGTACGTGGTGCAGAAGAATCCTAAGATAAAAACACTATGATTGGGATGGATGTATCCCGTAGACTCTACCTAAAGCGGCATCTTTTTTTCAAAGTCAAAGTCAAAGTCAAAGTCAAAGATTTTTATTTCACATAGGCCTACATGGGCACTTATAAAACGTCAGAAGCTAGTGCACGGTTCCAAATTGGTCGTTTCCTATGGAGAAGAACCGGCAAGAAACTCCATGGTTACTCTTTTAAAAAAGAATTTGTTGATACAATACCTTCTGTTTACAATATATTGAATTTATTATGTAAGGACAGTGTAGACTGGTCAATAAAGTACAATAAAAATAATCATAATAAAAAGCAACCTAAGAATTCGCGGAGTCTACAGTGTTCTCACATTCACATTTCAAAAAAGAGGCTATACAAACAAAAGCAAGCAAAATAAATAATTACAATTATTAATAAACAATATGTCAACAATATAAACAATAATAAATAAATAAAAAATAAAAAATATTGCAAAAGCAATGTATATATTACAACAAATGTGGAGCAGTCAATAGATAAATTTACAAAATATTATGAGCTACCAGGGGGCCACATGTGCAGAAGCAGTCATTGCCAAACAAGCGTGTCTTCGACATAGTCTTTAACCTTATAATACGCTTTTTTAGTTAGGACACGCTTAATATGGGTTTTGAACTTTCCTTCGCTAAGTTCAGTCACCACTTTTGGCAGCTTATTATAAAAGCGTATGCTGTCTACTAAAAATGACTTGCTGGTCTTAACTAATCTCCATTTGGGTAACATAATTTCGTGTTTACTACGCGTATTTTTGTTATGATAATCGCTTCTAATTTTGAAGAGTCCTAGGTTTTTACGAACATACATAATACTTTCTAAGATATAAAGAGAAGGCAAAGTCAGTATATCGATTTCTTCGAATTTATTTCTAAGGGACTCGCGAGGACCCATTTTATAAATAGCCCGGATTGCTCTCTTTTGCAATATGAAAATTGACTGTGCATCAGCTGCAGATCCCCACAGTAAAATGCCATAAGACATAATACTGTGGAAATAAGCATAATAAACTAACTTAGCTGTGGCTACATCGGTCAGTTGCCTTATTTTTCTTACTGCATATGCGGCCGAGCTCAGTCTACCTGAAAGAGCTCTAATATGAGCGCCCCACTGCAGTTTAAAATCGATGGTTAAACCTAAGAATGTTGTTTCCGTAATACCATCAAGTTTGTTGCCGTCAAGAATTAGATTGACGCCAACTTGAGGGACATTCGGTAATGAGAACTTTATACATTTAGTTTTATTCGCATTTAATAAGAGATTATTAGCAGCGAACCATTTCGAAAGAACAGCCAGACTATCATTGACATGCAAGACATCCGCATCTTTCCTATCTACTTTAAAAATAAGGGAAGTGTCATCAGCAAATATAATTATATTTGATAAATTAGCCATCATGTAAGGAAGGTCATTAATATAAACCAGGAAAAGGAAAGGACCAAGAATTGAACCCTGAGGCACGCCCATCTTTACTAAAGACCCCGAGGACGTCGCCCCATTAATGAATACTTTTTGTTGCCTGTTAGATAAATAAGAAAAAACAAGATCAGCAGCTCGACCACGAATTCCGTAATGATCCCCGGGATTTTATCCCCGGATGTCCAACTACATCTTCACCACGCCTCCTTCTAGTGAATTTTTTATTTGCCCAAGTATAGTATTGCGGGACCTCATGATACAGAAGATTTTTCGCGAATTCATCTTCATTACAGAGAGCAAAAAATGCCAGTAATCTGGTATACGGGCCGTGCAGCAGAAATCGTAATATTTTAATTTTGCCATAACTTCAAAACTAAACGTCCAATTTTAATCATTCAAAGATCAAATATTATCTTCATAAACTGTACTTAGTGATGAAATAATTTATTTTGATAAGGATTATTAGCATGAATAAAATAAACGCGTTTAAATATAGTCCAAAAAAAAATCAAGATTTTTAAATAAAAAAACGGTTGTTGTGCCTCACTCGACATAGATAGGTATAGTGTGTCGCGGACTTTTTTGTAGATATTTATAAGATCTACAATTAATTAGAACATTTTATGGTTCTATCTTTTATAGTTTAGGCAGCGTACGCAAAATAAGTAACTTTTCTAGTTGACTTTTTACCGAAAAACTCAAATATCTTACGGAACCCTATTTTTTTCTAAAATAAAATATAGCCTATGTTACTCGTGGATAATATAGCTTTCGAATGGTGAAAGAATTTTTTAAATCAGTCCAGTAGTTTTTGAGCCTATTCATTACAAACAAACAAACAAAGTTTTCCTCTTTATAATATTAGTGTAGATTATATATAGTACATGTAATTTTTTTTAATTAAAAGCTAAATTTTAATAAACTTAAGATTAACATAAACTGAATAGATTATTGTATAGCGCAACATTTGTCTAAAACTAAAAAGTCACACGTCAATATACAACCCGCCCCTGATCGTTCCCGGTGCAAATGTAAATTAAATGACACATTTTTTAAAATTATTAATAACAAAGGTTCAAATTAGTTATATTTACAGGATTTGTTACATTCAATCATTAAAACAATTCCTATCCTACGGTTAATAACAAAAATTGTGACATGAAACGCTTAGGCTAGAGTATTATAATAGGAAAATTAAAAATGGCCAATTCTTCAATTACATGTTTAGTGTTTACCAAAAAACAAGAATTTTGGATTAAGCCACTTCAATTCTAAAGGTGCGATATAATAAAAAAGTGCTATATATTTTTTAAGGTTTCCCCTTAAAGTATGTGGAGTTTTTTTTTATTATTGCATCAGGGTTGCCACCGAAATTCAAATTTACTTACGTTTTTTTTTGTTTTTTTTTGCAGGTAAGCCTCTCAGTTCAGTTAACCCTGACTGTTGAATGACTTTTTAATGATATGGCCGTTCAATAGACGAACTGACAGTTATATTGATGATTTTAATGATTGATCTGACGAACAAAGAAGCAACTAGAACAATTAATTAATATGGTTCTTACAAATCACTTAGAGATTGATTTGAGGTTTATAAGAAAAGACAGATGCTCAAATTGGATGATTGTTTTTGCTTCTATTGTCAAATTCAAAAGTGTAATCAACTTCCAGAAACAAAATACTTCATCGATTTACCAGCTATGAAATTTTTCAAGAGAATTTACTGCAGACTTCATGGACATAATCAAACTGTCCTGATTTTTTGTTTTAGCTAACCTACCTTTAAAATTCCTCATAAACAACAGGTAGGCCAGTAAAACAAAGTTGGTGCCCTGAAGTCGCACGACGCGGCCGCGGCAGACCAAGGAGATGGCGGGACGATTTAGCTATGCCTTCCTTGGGAATTGGCAAGAAGTGGTTCAAAGCTGGGAACAATGGAAGGAATGGACGGAGGCTTTTGCCGAGCTGTGGGACAGTATAGGCTTGTATATCTCCAAAGTGCTTAAGAGACCAAGATTGCAGTTGATTGTGTACCTTGTACCAGTGAACACTATGAGTATGGTAAAATGACACAAAAACAAAAATCTAAATCAAGGAGCTACGATGCCACAGATAGACACAGACACACACACATTGAACTTAAACCACTTTTTTATTTGATTGGTGATTAAAAAAGAGAAGAAGAAACTGCGGGTCCTGAATAACCTCTTTACTGACTTTTATGAACAATTTAATTTCAGAGTATACATACAAATAATACTCCTGCGTGTAAAATAATAAGATTTTTATTTACCATTCATATAGCTTTTATTCTATAATGTGAATGTGAGCACGCTGATGAACCCGTAGACTTAAAAAAAAAATTGGACACGTAATATTTTCTGCCCCTTAGCCAAGTTACAACCGTATCGTTCGCGCCGAATGCCTCGAGTAGGCCACGCCTCCGATTCCTTTGTTCTGACCACGTGACTGAACGTTGAGATGACGTCAGAACAAAGCAATCGGAGGCGTAGCCTACTCGAGGCGTCCGGCGCGAACGATACGATTGTAACTTGGCTAGGTGAACTGATTTAAGTTTTTAGAAAATACTTATACTCAATTTGAAATAAAATTAGACATTTTTTTTTTTTAAATTGATATAAACCAGTGCTTGACTGCAATCCCACCTGATGGTAAGCGGAGATGCAATCATTGATGGTCAGGCGCACTAGTTTATTAAGAGCCTATTCACTCTAGCCTTTTTCACATTTAGCAAACCTTCTTTGCCGTCGGTTTAACCTATTTTGACTTTTATTGCGTTGGTAGCATAGCAAATGGTAGGTGCAGAGTTTGTATTGTAACCACATTTTTTGCTTTTAACGCCATTCTTATGTCTACGTAATAGAAGTCAAAATCAGTTGAACGGACAGTGAAAAATGTTTCTTCAAATATCTAATATTTTTGCGAATGGAGTATAGTAGGTACTTACATAACAAGCCTACACCGTCCTCATATACCCGCCAACTCTGTTATATAGAAATATTGTAAAAGAAGTCATTTAAAAAAAAAGAAACCATGGAGTTTCTTGTCGGTGGTCATTCTGGGGAAACACCCGATCAAACTTTTACTAAATTTATTTTAAATTTGAATTTGTTCGTTCCCTGGACGGTTGTCCGTCACAAAGACTTGAAACAGCGGGATGTTTTTGTTTATTGCTAAATATGTATATTGGAACTAATTTAAAAATGGTAAGATATATCATGAGATGCCAATAAGAATAATTAAATTTTGTAAGGTCATTGATGGCTTTGTAGGGTCAAAGTGACTGTAAAGCCTTTTGTAACTTTGGGGATAAAGCGGCTATTAAGCCTTTTGTGACTATGGATCTAATGTGACTACGGGGTTAAAGTGACTGATAAGCTTTTCGTGACTATGGAGCTAAACTGACGATTAAGGATTTTGTGACTATTTTACTAAAGTAATTGTTAAAGCTCTCTTGAATATATTGCTAAAGTAACTGTTAAACTTTTTGTGACTAAACTGTGACTGTTAAAGCAATTTACAAATCTAATATATAGATAAATTACAGTTGTATTTTCCCTTCGACTATGATCTTCATGTAATTACTATTACAACAGCTGAAAAGTTTAACATTTAGTTTAGCACCATTATTATAAGGCCTCGACTTTTTAGAATTTCTTTTTAAAATTGTACCATAAAAAATATATACTTCCTATTTACAAAATTAGATTTTAAATATGTTATTTTGGGTACTAATCGCGATAATAATGTGATAAAACTTCCAGAAGACAATGGTTTGGTGGATGCTGCAGAGTTTTCACTTCCAAATTTACGTCAAGATATTGATAATATTGGAATTGATGAAACTGTGCCTCCAAGAAACACCAGTACTGAATTCATACCAAGTTATAAAATACCACGGCGATTTCGGCGTAAGTTTTAAAACTATTCGTTTAATATTCTTATGACTGAAAACAGAACTGGGTAAGAGCGAGTCAGACACGCGCACTGAGGGTTCCGTTCAAACTACAATTCCCGAATGGAGTCTAGAAGGTTTTTCCGAATTGCAATTTTTTTTTTGTGACTAATTTACTATTCTCAAATTTATTCCTATACTTGTGCTATTAGACCTTGCTTTATGCTAAATTTAAGGATTCTGGATTAACGGAAAATTCCCTATGAATTTTGATTCCTTTGAGAGTATAGAAATATAGGTTTTTGCGACTTAAACGGCCGTATATTTTTTATTCGTTAACTTAGAAGTTTATTTTTTTATAGCTTTAAGGGACCGCAGACCTGAGTATATGGTTTTAATTTCAGCTTGATGATTTTTAATTGTTGTATGTGTACAAATCGCGTTGAGAATTCTAATTGCGTGATGCAGGATTTCATTTATTTTTTTGTTTTTTGTGACACAATTACATGTCACAAGTTTTAGTATTATATTTTATATCTAGATAAAACACGCCAGTGGGGCCATTCAAGTATTACTTAAGCACTACAGGGGAGTGGGGATCTAGATGGTTATTACGTCAGCAGTATATATTTTTTTAGTTTCTTAACACGTTCCGGGACACTTGACTATTTTCAAATATGACACTTCAAAATCCCGTACATTTTACCGTCTACAGCTGTACTACCATATTACATTATATTTTTAATTTTTTGATATGACAAATACGGCTACAGACGTGGATACCACTGTACTTGTATGGATCAGTCTACGTCTATAGGCGGTGTGAATGAGTTGTTTAGGTGCTTAAGCGCTGCGTATGTGTGTGTTGAATAATGACCCGAAAAGAGTTTACCATGACACCCACGAACGAATGAAGTCGCGTGATATGACACTAGTTAATGTGCTTCCTTGGAATACTATGGGCAAGCAACGGCTACCGCCGGTTAGCCATATTACATGAAATATTGTTCGCCGCCCTTAGCCGTACTGTCCCGTAACGATATACCGGAATAACGTCAAGAGGCTGTGTGTTCCGGAAAGTGTTAAGAGAACAATGTCGATGTTCCAAAATCACAAGAAGTGAGCAGACACACATCACTGAGCAGCAAACATCTAATGTCATTGAAGATTTAGAGTCATGGAATCATGTATCATGGACTGAGGACTAGTAATTTGAATTTATATGTCAAAATTTTAAATGAAGTTTGCCTATTCCTTATTTCTAGACTTACAACTACTGCTCATAAATTAATAACGAAACCAACACATTTATAAATGCTTTTACCAATGTTTATAATACGTAAGCATGGGGAGGAGAGGGAGGAGAGCTTGGCTTATTTTTGCTGACAAAGGGGAGGGAAAGTTAATATTTGTAAAAAAATCTGCTTACGCAATACTTGAACGGCCCCTGTACAATTCTGCCGGTTTATAGAATTTAACCTTGTATGACGTTGCTTTTTTTCAGTTCCACCGGCCAAATGCCTCATAAAACACGAAAAATACAGAATAGATTGGTGTAACTATTGCTATTGCAACGGCTATTACCAACGAGTCTGTACCGATTGGGAGTGTGACGACCATGGTAACGTTAATTATGCTTATTTACACTAACACTTTTCCCAAACCTACATGAGCTTTTATAGTAAATTTTGATACAAGTGAGCCGTGGGCTGCAGTGACTTTTCACATGTAAAAAAAGACGTTCATCAATACACTTTTTTTTAGGTGGCAAAATCATCTAATGACAAATCTCGCTCTTGGGCGGGAGATAGTGTCACACTTTTACTAAAAACCCAGTTCTGTTCCTTTTTTGCCTTCTTTCCAGGGCTCCGGGTTTCTCTTTCATACTACCCCTGGCTCTAGTAGGCTTCGACCCTGATAGGCCCTTACGATTTGCTGACATCTCCCATAAGGCGTGCGTGGAACAATCCGCGCCGTTGACGACTTGGACTCGGTCCGGACGGTTACCGGACGGTCTGACAGTGAGCTACCCATTGCTCGCTGTCTGCAAGCCCGCGCCTACGGTGGCCGATAATCGGGATTGGAATCCCGGCGGCTGGGGCGAGAGGACCGTTGCCTCGCGCGGTCGGCCTTCTCCTTTGCTAGCATTACTGCTTCGCAGAAGGAGGCAACCGCCTGCCACTCCTCCTCGCTCCGGACCATGGCCTGTACCAAGGCCCGGCGCGAGAGTCTGCTGCCGATCGTCCTCACGAGGACACGGCGGTACTCTGCCCAGGCGGGGCACACCTCTATCGTATGCTCCACCGTGTCTTCCGGGCGGTCCACATAATGGTGGCAACCAGGCGTTTCTTCGCACGAATACGGTGCCAGTGAGGACCTGCGTCATGTGGAAGGTAAGGACGCCATGTTGTCTTTCCAGTCACTCCTCAAAGAGGGAACTTACCGCCATAATTGTGGCGTACCTAGCACTGGGTTGCGACAGTCGCCGTCACCATTCCACCTTGAGATCACGACGGGATTCTGTCCGCCACGCCGCGACTTGGCGCGGCAGCGGAGTTACGACCCGGCGTCATCAATACACTTGAGTTACTTGATTTAATGTCCTATTTCCCCAAGCTGGGGCAGAAGGCGTCTACAATAATGCTCCATCGCGAACGGTCTTGAGTTTCACACTTCACCTCGCTCCACGCCATTCCGTTGCTCGCCGCTTCTGCGAATACGGTGCGACGTCCGGTTAGACAGGGACGGCCACGCTTTCTTGTGCCTTGAGGATTCCACTCCAACGCTTGCTTGAGTATGTGATTGGGATCCCTTCAAAGCGTTTCAATACACTTGCGCAGACATAAATAAACAGGGGTTGACTTGTCGTGGGGGTCGGATATACTCTTCAGTTTTATAATACAGATGTGTACGTGTTACTATTCTTAATTCTTTATTGTACACAAAAAAAAACTTATATATATATATATATATAAGACTACACTACATACGCATTACTTATATATGTTTCTATTTCAAAAATATCTGTTATTGATTTATTGTGCACACCTACCACAGTGTTGTCTTTTTAACCCAATGGTTGACTGGTAGAGAATGCTTTGTGGTATTAAGTCCGCCTATGTACCACTACTGTACATGAAGTTGAAATAAATAAATAAATACATAGTATAGAGCAGTGGTGGCCGAGTGGTAACGGCCCCAACTTACAAATTGTAGGTCGCGGGTTCAAACCCAGCCAGGCGCATTACTTTGTGTAATTTATTTCATCACCACTGCTCTCAAAAAGGTGAAAACATCGTGAGGAAATCGGCATGTCCTAAAACCAAAAATTCGAAGACATATGACATCCATCAACACGCACTGGGCCCGCGTGGTGGATTACGGCCCATTCCGTCTCCTAGAGAGGAGGCCTGAGTCTCAACAGTGGGAATATTATAAGGCCGACTATGCTATGCTATTATAGCACACAGCAATTAGACAATTCATATACAAAGGCGAGCTTAACAATGAGTTTTCTCCCGGCAGACCTTTGAGTGACAGAGAGAGATCACATTCGATGGTAGGATCCAGTGTACAATATAAACCTACACAAACAAGTCTAACATATAAAAATAAATAACACTTTATTGTGATACTGTGTATATTATATTTAAAACTAATAATGTGTTTCTTCTTACAGGTGGCAAACCACCTCCACGTAAGTATTATTTTTTGGTCACAATATGTAAAATACTAGCTTTTGCCCGCGTCGTTGCCCGCATACATAAAATATAGCCTATGTCATTCAGGAATAAAGCAGCTTTCTATCGGTGAAAAAAATTTCGCAATCCGACCAGCCCCCCTAACCAAGTTACGATCGTTTCATTTGCGTCGAACGCCTCGAGTAGGCCACGCCTCCGATTCCTTTATTCTGACGTCATCTTAACGCTCAGTCACGTGGTCAGAACAAAGGAAACGACGTTTGACGCAAACGAAACGGTCGTAACTTGACTAGGGGGGTAGTACTTTCAGGAATTACCATACAAACAAAAAAAAAACTTTACCTCTTTATAATATTAGTGTAGACTAAATGCCTGGCAAGGAGGATGATAAAGCTGGGTAGGAGACCTGGCATGACAGGTGAAGTAGGGTGGTGACTGAGTGGCATCCAAGGATATATAGGTAACAAGGTAGATGGGCAGATGATATTGATGTAATCGTGAATAAAACCTGGATGAAACTGGCACAGAAATGTCGAGATCAGTACAAGGAAAAAGAAGCTTAGAGTGCGTTGCCTGATTCATCATCATCTTCCTGCCCTTGTCCAATCTTATTTGGGGTCGGCGCAACACGTTTTTTTCTTCCATTCTATCCTGTCAACCGTCATACTATCACTAACTTCCTTTTCTTTCATATCACTGTTCACACAATCCATCCATCTTTTCTTTGGCCTCCCTCTCCCTCTCCATCCATCCACATGTATACTCATAACTCTTTTAGTAACATGCGTTTCATCTCTCCTCTTTACGTGAAGCTTAGAGTGCGTTGCCTGATAATAAAGGAAAATTTACTTTTTATTTCTAATAATATTTTTTTATAACAATAATTTATATCTACAAATTTATATATATTTAAAAAAGTAAAATATCACTCACTGATTAATCACGAAATCTCAGTAACCTATAAGGATCCTATAAGTGATCCTATAGGAGTTCCGATTTTCCTTTTGATGTACGGAACCCTAAAAACACTAAACAAGTACAAAATATCTTCAATTTTGGAAGTCGGTGTTCCTCTAATAGTTTTGCCTCTCCGTTATTTAACATCGACTTAAAAGACAAAAGGAAAAAATAGGGTTTTTTTGTACTTTTTTACATTGAAGTCTATTAAGATATATTTTTTTTAGAAAAAAATTTTTTTTTGCCCTTCTATCATCATAATCAATCATCCTTATAATGTTCCCACTGCTGAGACTCAGGCCATCTTACTAGATGTAAATGGTACAGCCCATTTCCTCTCCATCTCTCCATCTACCACACGAGCCCAGTGCGGATCAGTGGAAGTCACATGTCTTCGATTTTTTTGTGTTCTAAGACATGTTGACTGCCTCACGATGTTTTCCTTCACCGTATTGAGAACAGTGGTGTTCAAATATATGATACACATAGTAATGCGCCTGGCTCTTAAATTTAATTTATAGGGCAGAACAACGTTTGCCGACTCAGCGAGTAACATTTCTACAATCTCTCTTGTACATCATCATCATCTTCCTGCCCTTGTCCCGTGTTATTAGGGGTCGGTGCAACACGTTCTTTTCTTCCACTCTGCCCTGTCACTCGTCATGCTATCACTAACTTCCTTTTCTTTCATATCAATCTTCACACAATCCATCCATCTTTTATTTGGTCTCCCTTTCCCTCGCCATCCATCCACATGTAAACTCATAACTCTTTTAGTAACATGCGTCTCATCCCTCGTCTTCACATAACCATACAAAGACAAACGATTCCCTTTCAACTTTTCAGACACTGGCGCCACTTTCAAACTTCCCCTAATATATTCATTTCTCACTTTATCCATTCTCGTCACACCACACATCCATCTTAACATTCTCATCTCCGCTACGTGCAATCTTTTTTCATCCGTCTTTTTCACAGCCCAACATTCTGATCCATACAGTATGACAGGCCTTATCACGGACTTCAATCTCTCTTGTACATTAATTTTATTATTTTTCTATTTCTATCAATTTCAGCGGAACGAAAACGATGCATTGAAGGAGCAAGGTACCAAAGAGGTAAATGTAAATATTGCTACTGCAATATCGGAAGCATAATGATATGTAATAGTAGAAGAGGTTGCAATGAACCGTGGTGGTTTTTGGTACATGGTGTGACCAAATATCAAGAACAAACACCTTACGTAGAACCAGTATCAGTAAAGATGGTAACAAAATCCACGATGGGAACAAAATCCACGATGGGAAGAAATTCTAAGATGGGAAGAAATACCACGATGGGAAGAAATTCTACGATGAAAACAAATTTCACGATGGGAAGAAATTCAACGATGAAAACCAATTTCACGATGAGAAGAAATTCTACGATGAAAACATATTCTAAGTTTAAAACACCCACTACGAAAAAATTTGGTAAGTTTTATCGATAAATGTTTACTTTACTTTTGGAGAGTGTCCGCGGGAATTGTATGACTTGATTCCACCATCTCATATCTACCATCGGACAACTCGATGAAAGGCGAGTTGTCCAATAAATACACTTACTTTGTTGAAACCTCTGCAGGCAAAATTGCATCACTACTTACCATCAGGTGGGATCGCAGTAAAACACTAGTTAATAACAATGATAAAAAAAAACTTGCGTAGTTACGTACGCAATAAAACTCTCCCCTTTTTCTTTTTTTTCCACGCACTGGAAGACGCAGCGTTGGAAGGCTTCTCATAAAGTGGACCGATAACCTGGTGAGGGTCGCGGGAATCCGATGGCTGCGAGACGCACAAGACCGGTCATTATGACGACACTTGGAGGAGGCCAATGTCCAACAGTGGACGTCTTTCGGCTGAAATGATGATGACGAGTTGAAACAAAAAAAAACATCAGCGATAACGCTGTTGTTTTTTTTAATGCGCATAGGCGACAACGCGATCGCAAAACTACGCGACGCGATTGGAACAAACAATTTTATACTCTATTACGGTGGCCTAAATGACCAACAGCACGTAGGTGTAGTGCAGCGATGGGCGAAGTGAAGCGGTTACGATCAGTTGGTTCGATATTCTCTCGCGAGTCTTGCGGTGCGGTGACTTATTTTATATAAGTGGCGGCTAAAGCGGCGACTTCGCACGCACGTAGGATAGAGCCGCCGCGTCGCTTAATACACGTGATCAAATCGCTTCGTAACAGGAATCGCGTTGAATCATACGTTAAATCGGGTACAGACTGCTGTATCGTAACACGCAATTTAAACATGTAATTTCGTACATGCAATGTAACAGGCAATTTAAAAAAATTACAGTCCACATTGTCGCAATGTATCATGCAATGTAATGAATTTCTTGTAGTGTGGACGCCTTGCGCGCACAAACCGTGCACACTACGCACAACAACACAACAGTTTTTCAACTATGTTAGTTGGTACGTGCATGCTTGGTTCGTGTGCTGCGTCCAGACCTATGAAATGCTCCTGTCATGTAACGTTACAATAGTCTGTACCCGAGATTAGACGCCCCGCGATCGCATTACTTACTCACTCGTTGTTCTTTTTTCGAAATAAGTTATAAAAATTGGTGTCTTTGTGTTTTGTACTTTCTGTAATATCGCCTTTCTCTTACTAAATATCTTATTTATAGAATATAAATTTAATTTAAAAATCTTAAGAGATGCAAACCGCAACGAAGAGCAATGTGTTGAGGGAAGTTATTACCAAGTAGATTCATGCAACTACTGCTCATGCTTAAATGGAAAAGAACTGTGTACAAACATGCCTTGCCCTAACTCTAATCTAGGTGAGTATATAGTACAATAGTTAAAAGACTGATGATGAAATGAATGATGACATGGTTGGCGCAGTGGCTGAGCGATTGGCTGTTGGACTGATCCAATCGGATTCACACACTCCCTCCCCCCCCCCCCCCCCCCGCGGTGGTGGAAGCCGCACGAAGAAACTTTCTGTATGGTTAACTGATATTTGTTTTTATCTGGATGTTTTTGCTTGAGAGTTTAAATGCTTTTAAAACTAACCCGCAATACGGGACAAATTCCATGTGTGAGGAAATATTTATAAAAAATCACAATAAATTTAAAGAAAGTTTTTACGTTTTGGATGTCCAACAACCTGTGCACTAAGTGCGATTTGTTTTTACGTTAATGCGATTGAAACGTTTATCGCGTTTTGCTTTCTGATTGGTTACAAGCGGAGCAATTTGAGCTGCGAACGTCATAGATGTCTCACGCTTTATCATAAAAAAACCTAACTCAAAAAAGGATGTTTGAAAATTGAACCATAAATTTTAAGAGTTAAGATTCAATTTTCAAGTACCAGTTTTTGACTTACGTCTTTTTATGATCAACCGTGCGATGTGTCGATCGTAGTAATGTAAAACAAACTCGCATTAAGCAGTTAGTTCTTCAACCTGATGATAAATGTTTACCGTCTTCACCGGTTTTCATGGTTTGTGTCTTTAAATCTACGCGGCAACGCTATTACGTACGTATATCTACCTCAGATGTTCTCATTAGTGTGGAAGTTACGGGCCCGAACGATAGTCAGGTGACATAATTATAGCACCATACTTAAGCATTCTGGTTAGAGTTATGAACAGTCAGAATTTAGACTGGCCTGTTGGTCTAATGGTTAGTGGCCCTGACCGCTATGCCGGAGGTCGTGGGTTCGATTCCCGCCCAGGACAAATGTTTGTGTGATGAGCACGATCATTTGTTCTGTGTCTGGGTGTAATTTATCTATAACATGTATGTATTTAGAAATATATAAGTATGTTTATCAGTTGTCTAGTACTCACAACACAAGCTCTGCTTAGCTTGAGGTTAGACGACGTTATGTGGTAGTTGTGAATATTATTATTATTAGTGTACTCATTTTACTAGTTCAATAATGTGAAATGTCCAATTTTAACAATTAACATTTCCAACTTAAAAAAAAAATAGAAAACAGAGTGAGTGTGCGCAGAAATTAAATGACTTGTTCCCCCATCACCTTTTAATCATTGGACAAAAAGACGTACGACAATTTGGACTTAGCGTTCCGCCTCGTCATTTATACCACGTACGTCGAAGAATTGGAAAAATTTACCTGCTGTGGTCTTCTCGTCCGATTATGATTTAAGTATCTTGAAGGCTAGAGTGAATAGGCTCTAAATAAACGTGCGATTCACCATCAATGATTACATCATTGCTTACCATCTGGTGGGATCGCAGTCAAGCACTAGTTTAAATCATTTAAAAAAAACATGTTGAGTTCAGCGCCATCTACCGAGGACGTCACGCTCGGGCCCTTAGCTTTCACCTTGATAACTTCACAATAATGGCTTGCTGGACGAAGCACTTAACAGAGACATACGATACTGAAAATATGAAATAATGTAAGGGACATTTATTTATGATGATTGATGTAAGGGTTATTACGCAAAACGTAAAAATGTCCCTTAGGGTAATTCATACTTCTGGTATCGATAATCAGCCTTATAATGTTTCCACTGCTGTAACTTTTTGAGGTATGCAGAACAAAATGTAAAGTCCCACACACCCCATTGAACTGGAAGAATCCTCCGTCCAGACTGGTATTGTATCTAGTATGAGCTTATGTTCTAATCACGCAGAGAACTTTATGTGGCATCAAAGACGTTGATACCTACAGACTCTTGCTTCCTATCTTAGAGATGGAATGGGTCGTAATCCACCACGCGGGCCCAGCAGAGCTACCACGAGCTTCTAACGGACATCCTTTAACGATCTAAACTGAACTATCCATCACTCTTTCTCGCTCGCACGACAGACATTTTAACATATCGTGGTAAGTCCCTAGTATGGATTGTTGGATGTCACATATTTCAGAATTTTTTGCTCTAGGACAAACCGGTTTCCTCACGATGGATCACGTTTTACACTTCACATATTTTACATTGGCTGAGAACTCAAACTTAGCTATAAGTAAAATTTTTTTGGGTGGAAAAACACTAGAGGAAAAATAATTTTCGATGGGTGGAAAAATAGAGGTAAAAACACTTGTGAAATTTTTGATGGGAGGAAAAATAGAGATAAAAACACTTGTGAAATTTTCTATGGGTGGAAAAACACTTACTTTTTAAATTAATTATATTAAATAAAATCAATAAATATTTATTTTTTCTACTTTGAATTTGTTTTATAAAAATAATTAAATGTAGTAATTGTGATCGATTCATTTTTCATCAGCAAATTTATTTTTTTGCTAACGAATTACTTTTCATGGTAGTAAGAAAAACTTAGGATGAAAGTGTTCGCAAGGATTTGTCTTGAAAATGCAAAAAACTGAGTAAAATTGAAACAATTGAAAGGGAAAGAGGAAAAGTATTGTTATCATCAGGATGGCAGAGTATTACAAACATGTGCAGTATAAAAATGGAACCAGCTTGTGGCATTGGAAGCAGAAAAAAAAAAATGTGCAAGATCCGTAAAAATTAACACGGTAAGCTAAAATTAACACATACAATCGAAATATTTAACCCAAGAATAACTTTTATTCCATCTACATCTATAAATATAGATAAAATTTAAATTGCAAACAGATACTGTTTGCAATTTCAATTCTTTTTACTAAACGCACATTCGATACACATAAAAAAATGAAATTTTTAGAATAGGTCTATCTTTCTATCTGTTAATTAAAAAAAGCATAATTAAAAATATAAACAAGAGAAAACAAAAATGACAACAATTGTAGTGAGTACTGGAGCAGATCAATCCCAAGAATACCGTACGAAATGACACGGTAAAAATAGCTAAACGGGCTGTCTCTAAATCAGTTGAATTTCAAATTTGTCTAAAAGCTTATGCGGCAGAGCCAAGTTTTTTTGATAATTTGTCTATATGTGGGCTCCACTAAAGATTAGCATCTAGAGTTATGCCCAAGAATACTGTAGTATCATCAGGACTCAAGTCTTTACCTTTAATAAGCGCTCTAGTTTCGATTTGCCTAACATGACACAATTCAATACCTTTAGTTTTATTTTCATCAAGAAGCAGGTTACAGTTACATTAAACCAGTGTACTATTTTTGAAAGAGCTATACTTATATCGCCAGTAACCGTTTACTGACGTTTAAGTTTAAACATATGTGAAGTGTTGTCTGCAAACAACACTATATTATAGTTAGCCTTTATGAGGTAAGGTAAGTTAAATTTATATAAACAAGAAACAAAAATGGACCAAAAATAGAGCCCTGGAGAACACTCATTTTTACTACAGATCCAGAGGTTCTTTTTCCGTTTTCTCTGAATCCTTTCACTCAGATTTTAAATAAATAAATGATGTAAGAAGATTCAGGGAGAAGTTTTAGATCCCGTAATGGTGTAGTTTCCTGATTAATGTTTCATTGAGAACGCAATCAAAGGCCTTTGACAAATCACAAAAAATGACTAAGACATCGCATTTGTCTTCCCATGCATTATAAACATGTCCTAAAAGTTCAACACAGTGGATGAAACGCAAAATATGATGAAACAAGAAATGCTATTCCATCTTTCAAGAGTAAACAGAATTGCATATATTTATATTCAAGTGCGCGAACCTATACAGAGTCCAAAGCGCTTAGCACAAATAAATGCCGCAGTATCCATTGGTTTAGAAGCGAAAAAACGCAGCGCTGTACGTGCAAATAACAGTATCGTGAGGACGTCTGAAGTTTTCCGAACACACACGACTCCTAATAATTCTGTCATAGATGATTGCAATGAAACTTGCAAGTTAACAAAAAAGTAACCAGAAGATGACCGAAAATGGTGACCGAACTAATGAGAACATCCCTGATGGAAAGATCTAAGTTGACGAAATAATAAATACCTAAGAATGACGAAAATACAAGTCAGAGCAATAACAACACCACAAGTAACAGCTAGAATACAGTAAGTTATACCACCTAAGAAAGAAAACTGCAAACGTTAGAAAAATCTATACAAATTGATCAAAATAATGTTGAAGTGCAAAAACAATTTGAAAATTTTCTGCTAGCTGATTTATACAAGATATTAATAGAATTATTATTACTAGGAAGGAAAAACTCTCAAGGATAATCTCTAATAATATCGGAAGGTTAGAAATATATACAACAGGAAATAATATTATATAGAATAAAAAATATTTCTTCACGTTTAGGACGAAACCATATATACAAAAATTACGGTGAGATGCATAATGTTTCATAATGTATTCTGTTGAATTTTTGGCCCTAGTTGCCATTAATAAACTACCTTTATTAACATTGTTATTATAAATATAGACCTAATCTTCTCCGAAACTAAGGAGAGAGCTCACAATGTAAACAATGCAGAATTTACCAAGATAGAAATGACTTCGTCATTAAAAATCAAATGCAATTATTAACAAGCAAAATATAGTAATATATATATAGACAGCGTATGGAAAACAATTCGCTTCCCGTGAAGAATTTGAACTAGTCCAAACGCTTTACATGATGATTATAAGTGTTTTTACTTTTATCATTTTTCAACCCTTCAAAAATTTCACAAGTGTTTTTTACCTCTAGTGGTTTTCACCAACAAAAAAAACCAATTCTTAAAGTAATAATGTGGAACTTGTGATGATAAAATTCAACAGTAGTTCCATTATTTCCAGATTCTGAAATGAATGAATGGAAATAGTGATTAAAGAAACATCAGTATGAGCTTAGTTACATCATGGAACTGTTAATGGTGCTAGTGACAACTTTACTAATGAAAAAGACATGTGACATCCAGTGACCTACGGGTCACTCCCACGAGCCCACTCCCGCAAGTTGGATTACAACCTACTCCCTCTCCTAGTAAGGAGGTATGAATTCAAACAATGGCATTGTAAGGTTCATTATGATAAACTTACCGCCCACAGTAGGCATAGCAAAACATAGTGTAATGTGTTCTTAAATATCTCTTATTGTTTTCTATCCCTTTCTGATCCAGATAATAATAAGGTTATGGTCAAACTTCCAGAACATGAGGTGAATTATGCAAGAGAGGATGAAATAATAAGACAAAATCAAATAGATACTGAATTTATACCCAATAAAGGTGGACTACGATTTAGACGTAAGCATTTTTTTTTAATACTTGTGAGTGAGTAAATACTGATTTAAATTCGGTCACCAGGGAGAGTGGAAATGGCAAGAGATTTTGTGCGGTGTTCCGCAGGGATCGGAACTAAGGCCGCCCTTGTGGAACATCAGGTATGACTACATGCTGCACGGCGACCTCCTCAACGAGATCATTGTGTGTTCCATATTTAAATTAGGAATAATACGGATTTGAAATTTCGGATCTGGATACTGATACAGATATTGTTATGGAATCAGTATCCAGATCCGAAATCCGAAAAATATTATATCGGTTTCAGATATTGTTATGGATTTGTAATTATTTCGGATTATCCGCTATTTTCGGTTACAGACATAAGAATATTAAAAATAAAAAAGTAAAATACAATTAGTACAATATGACTTTCATTTGTAGTCTAGATTATCATTTGTTTTTGCAATCAGTCATGTTAGTAAATATTACTATCCAAACCACTTTAAGTCTCCACTTTTATCCGAAACTTTGATAAAAATAAATATTGGTTCAGTTACGTTTACGGATATCTTTTTAAGTCGAATATCCGATAATTTCGATTACAGTTACGAAACTCCATAACATCCCTGATTTAAATCATAAGCCTATTTTTACTCCATTCGAAATAAGATGAAGAACAACATTTAAATACCTTTTATTGTCTCTTCAACCGATTTTGACTTCTATTCCGTAGGCTTAAAAGCAAAAATGAGGTTACAATACCAACATGTTTTATTATGCTACCAACGCAATAAAAGCCAATATGGGTTGAACGAACAGTAACAAAAAATTGGCTTAAATGTCCATTATCATATTTCGAGTGGAGTGTAGATTAAACATAGTGTAACAAGTATACATTTAAAAGTTTCAATAACATATTGAAACCGACCGCCACATATTAATTGTTTTGTTTTAGTTGCTCCCAAGGTATGTCTCAGAAAACATGAAAAATACAGAATAGATTGGTGTAACTGGTGTTATTGCAACGACTATTACCAACGAGTCTGTACTGATTGGCCGTGTGGCGACCATGGTAACATTACTTATTCCCATTTTGAATTTAATTCAATTCAATTCTTTATTGATATATCACATGTGACATATAAGATCTTTAGAATAGTTAAACAAGTGCACATGGACCCTGTCGGGCACAGCAATTTCATAAAGTAGGTAGAAGTACAATTTTAAGAGATAAAGTTGTAATTTGAAAAAAAATCGCATAGACAACTCAAATTAAGTGAAATACAAATGTCACTAACATATTAGATAAAAATAATAAATGTCATAAATTCATTAAATGTCAAAATACATTATTTCAATTGTCAGAACTAAATTCATTATAAATTTCAAAATAAGTTAATTATAAATGTCAAAATAAATTCATTATAAATGTCAAAATTATTTCATTATAAATGTCAAAATTACTTCATTATATATACCAAAAGAATTCATTACAAATGTCAAAATAAATTAATACCAAATGTCAAAAAATAAATAAAAAATCGTAACAAATGTCAAAATATTTCATTAACACTTAAAGTGAGTTCCATCAACTTAATTTACCGAAAATCAATGTTTAACAGTCGTCAAATCTCGCTTAAACGAAATACGGATTGCACTAATTTAGCAACAATTAAAACGACGTCCCAAATAGGGCTATACAACAGGGCTTTGTTAATCGAGATAAGGAAAAACAAGACCCCAACTCAATTTAGACAAAAATTTGTATCTGCGTACAAATTTACTAATAAAAAAAATAATCATGTAAGTTTGCACACTTAACTAAAATAAAAAAAAAACGAAAAGTGGATTCTCCTTGAAAAAGTCTGTATTATACTTCTGCTTATAATTTTTGCACTTCATTTCAAAAGTACGGTTACTAAGTTAACGGAAAAAAAAAATGAATATTGCTACGTTGTGACCTGTACCGACATTTTCTGCCGCAATTGTACCCCCGTGCGATCTCCTCGCTTGTTCGGATGATAAGCGAGAATCTCTTGTAGTATGGTTATTAGCAAGTGCCAAATTGTGACGTTATCTTGCGTGGAACACAACGTACAGTCTACCCGGGCGAGCTACCCATTACTCGTCATCCGCAAGCCCGCGCTTATGGTGGCTGGGATTCGGCCTAGAACTTTGGATTCCCAAGGCGTCTATTGCAGTGGCCTAGGCGTGAACATTGCCATATATGAATGTCTAAATAACATTTTTTCTATACTTTTCTATTCCTATTATTAGTTATTCTATTTTGCTATACCTACTATGCATATAAGAATTAAAATTAATTATGTGTTCTCTCGTAGGTGGTAAACCACCTCCACGTAAGTATTATTTTTTGTTTCAATTTGTACTAAATGAAATGCCACTAAATGGCCGTCGAACAATCAACAGTTTGACATTAACAGTGTCAATATGTCAGTATGGACAGAACTATGCTCCATTCGAAGTAAGATTAGACACTTAAAAAAACCGTTTTACTGTCTGTTTATCCAATTTTGACTTTAATTGCGTTGGTGGCATAATAAATGGCGTCTGCAGTAAATGGTTGGTATTGTAACCACATTTTTGCTTTTAAAACTTGAGAAACATACACAAAAATGACTTCTCCTTCTTAAAACGTTAAGATAAAATTACACCACAAACACACGAAGCACATGCACACAACACACAATTTTGATTGCAAATTAATATTTTGTTATGTGTTAAATTATTACACGCAAATGCTGTTATATTGATAATTTATTTTCTGGGAAGAGAACTGCATCCTGAAATACAGGCTCGGCCTAGCTCAGGCGCAGTTGCACATTTTTATTTCTTATGCATTTGTTTTAAGTCACCTTCAATTTATTGCTCAAATTTGTACAATATTTTTGTGGAGAAATAAATTATTATTATTATTATTTCATTATAATTTTCCAAAAAATTAGAGGCATTTACTGCAATTTCGATACGACCTTTTACTTACATTGTCTAGTCTTAAATTTGAAACAGACACCATTATATTAAAGGAATACTAACTTTTTGTTGTCACTAGTTAGATGAAATTTCACAGATGACGTGATTTCAGTTACTGCTCCTTTATTCTTTATAGAACACAAAAAAAAAACCTAACATATACATGGATTTGATAATTTATGTACAAAGGCGAGCTTAACTCAACAATGATTTTTCTCCCAGCAAACTTTTGAGTGACAGAGAGAAATTATAACCGCTATAACTTACACTCTGCTCAAAGTATAGACAGAATACGTATAGTTTTGATCGACATTTTTTTACATTTAAAACGATCATACGTGTGTCGACTTTAGAAGTAGATTGACAGACATGCTTTTTATTCAATCGACTTTAAAAGTAGATTGACAGACAAACGTTTAATTTAAATAGATCTGTTCCACAACTTCATAATTACAATTGCTATTATACCACAAATCTTTCAAATAAACATTATGAAGTCGTCGCTTATGTGAAAAAATCTTTAACCCTTTTCTTGACAATGTATTTTGTCAGATACAGTCAACTTTAGAAATTCTTTGGTTTTAAAATATGGTAAATGACATGAAACTTCACACAACAATTTATATTTTGCACGATTCTGAAAGAATTTTTATTCAGTGTGATGATGTTAGTAGTACCCTTATATTTTGAATTGAAAGATTGTGCGCAGATTCGGCACGATCGCAGGCAAGGAGATAAAAAAATTGTTATTTTCTTATATTTAATCCAGATTTTTAAGCAGTGTTGATTATTTTTACATTTCCTATGAAGCAAATATTCGTATCAAGTATGATTTCAATCCAAATATTCAGTATTGTGCAAAAAATCGAGTCTTGTTTGTGCATGTATCTCACAGTGCACACTGCTAAGTTATCACAGAATTAAGTACAGCATTCTATGTATCTCTGGGTGCACCGCCAAGTTATTACTGAAATAATTGTGCACGCTATATATCTCTAAACTTACGGGAAAACTTTAAAAAGTATACCATGAGAATAGATTCAGCATTGACGGGATGATGGTGCCATAAAAAGCGAAAAAGGCCGGCCATCGGAGAGTGTCCGAATTAATTTATGACTTTATTGTGTATGGAGGTGATGACACATTTCGATACTAAGATCTTTCCCTGGTAGAATCTGGCTTCGGGTTAGGGGCTAAAATCGTTGTACCCTTTTGCACAAAAAAGCATTCCACCACCTGCATGTTCAGTAGTCTCTTTCAACAGCTTTTTCACCAGTTATCACTTGGAACCATTCGTTCAAATAGGTTACGGGGAACTGAAAAAAGAAATGACGACGGAAAAAGCATTAAAAAGGGTCTTATTCCCAGATAGTTTACAATAGCAACAACATTTGTGTCGCAATGTGGCATGACAATAAATGCGTGACCACTGCAAGCAACTATGTTGAAACAGATCCAGTGTCTACAATTATACGATATAATTCAAGTATAATTATGTTGATCTTGCATTAGTAAGGTAGACACTAGTACTGGGAGTTCTAAATTTACAAAATTAAATGATCTTTAAGGTCATTGACTCGTTTACGTGACAAAAGTCACAAATACTTGAAATAAAAACTCTATAGAACATTTGACAAAGAATCCGAAAATATTTTTTGTTAGCACAGGTGAAGCGGCAAATAGAACACGCGTGTGGCACTCTACAGAATTTAACTTTGCAAGAAAGGCCGCTCGGCGTAGGCACATTTCTATACCTACAGTATAGAGTGCATCAGACCTGGTATGACTTACAAACCATGTTGAACGTTTAGCAGAATTTGATTTCAAATTCTTAAGCTATTGTAGCAGCATGGAAGCAAATAGGTCTTTAAAAAGGTTAATTTTATAACAAAATCATAGCCCCTACCGTTCTGAAATCACACTAAATTCTTCATAGTATTTACGAGCTCAGTTTAAAAAAACAAAAAATTACTCGTAATTGTTATTTTACTCAATTGTAACCACGACAAAAGTAAAATAAGATTAAAATACTGTTTTAATAAAGTTCATTACTATAATCTTGTATTAATTGCCTATATGCCTAGTATTTGAATATAAGTCTTTTTCTTTTTAACCAGTGTCGAAAGTCTCATTTTTCCCGAGAATCTTGGTTGGGCCGAGTCTCGATTTTTTAGTCCCAGGCCTCGAAAATATATCTAGACTAAAAGCCTTACCCTGAACACAAGCAAAACCAACTTTATTTATGTTAATATTTGTCATCAGGTTCAACCTGATGTATAATTCCGGCCCATTGTGCTGCTCGACGAGGTGGGCAAGCTCTTTGAAAGAGTAGTTGCAGACCGCCTCGTCGCACACCTAACACGGGTGGGGCCGGATCTGGCGGACGGCCAGTTCGGCTTTCGCAGGAGGCGCTCCACGGTGGACGCCATCATGTGCGTGCGAGCTCTCACGACGGGGGATGCAGTGGCCCAGGGCAGGTGTGTCGTGGCGGTGTCTTTGGACATCGCCAACGCCTTCAACTCCCTGCCTTGGAGTAGCATTGGGAGGGCACTCCGGTATCACCGGATGCCCGACTACCTCTGTCGTGTGGTCGAGGCGTACCTGTCAGACAGGTACATAACCTACCCCGGTCACCAGGGGGTGTGGGAACGTCGAGAGATGTCGTGCGGTGTTCCGCAGGGATCGGTACTAGGGCCGCCCTTGTGGAACATCGGATACGATTACGTGCTGCGCGGCGACCTCCCTGACGGGGTCAGCGTGGTCTGCTACGCAGACGACACGCTGGTCCTGGCGCAGGGAGAGTCGTACCAGGCGGCGGTCGAACTAGCGACACGCGGGGTCGCGACGGTCGTTGGCAGGATCCAGGAGCTGGGACTCGAGGTGGCATTGCACAAGTCCGAGGCCATGTGCTTTCACGGCCCTCGGAACGCGCCACCACCGGGTTCCCAGCTAACGGTGGGAGGAGTCCACATCGGCGTCGGGTCAACGATGAAGTACCTGGGACTCGTTCTCGACAGCCGATGGGATTTCGACGAGCATTTCCGACGTCTGGCTCCCAAACTAAATCGGACTGGGGCTGCGCTCTCGCGGCTCCTGCCCAACCTTGGGGGTCCAGACGCCTCCTGCCGGAGGCTCTACGCGGGGATCGTTCGGTCCATGGCCCTTTATGGCGCGCCGGTGTGGGCGCCGGGGCTGCGGAAGCGGCCGGCGGCCCGGCTGAACGCGTGCCAGAGGGTCATGGCCATACGGATGGTGCGAGGATACCGGACGATTTCCCGCGAAGCGGCGAGCCTTCTTGCTTGCCAGCGACCATGGGAACTGGAGGCAACAGTCCTTGCACTCATGCACGAACGGCGCATGGAGATGCAACGCCGGGGCGAAACTCCGCTGCCGCAACAAGTCGCGGCATGGCGGACAGAGTTCCGGCGAGTTCTCATGGAGAAATGGCGACAGCGACTGTCGCGACCCCGTGCTGGGCACGCCACAATTATGGCGGTAAGTCCCCTCTTTGAGGCGTGGTTGGAAAGACCTCACGGCGTCCTCACATTCCGCATGACGCAGGTCCTCACCGGACACGGTAAGTTCGGGAGGTTCCTGCACCGGATTCGTGCGGAAACGACGCCCGGGTGTCGCCACTGTGTGGCCCACCCGGAGGACACGGTGGAGCACACGGTGGAGGTGTGCCCCGCTTGGGCAGAGCAACGCCGTGACCTCGTGAGGGCAATCGGCGGCGGTGATCTCTCGCGCCGGGCCTTGGTTCAGGCCATGCTCCGGAGCGAGGAGGAGTGGCAGGCGGTCGCCTCCTTCTGCGAAGCAGTAATGCTAGCTAAGGAGGCGGCCGATCGCGTGAGGCAACGGTCCTTACGCTCCAACCGCCGCCGGGATTCCGATCCCGATTTCCGGCCACCGTAGGCGCGGGCTTGTAGACGGCGAGCAATGGGTGGCTCGCCGTCTGACCGTCCGGTAACCGTCCGGACCGAGCCCAAGTCGTCGACGGCGCGTTTTGTTCCACGCGCGCCTCAAGGAGATGTCAGCAAATCGTAGGGGCCCAGCAGGGTCGAAGCCTACTGGGGCCACGGGTAGTGTGAAAGCGGAACCCGGGGCCCTGGGACGAAGGCAACGAAGGAACAGGAGTGGGTTTTTAGTCAGTAAAAGTCTGACACTATCTCCCGCTCCGCCCAAGAGCGGGGATGTCATTAGGATGATTTTCCCACCCAATAAAAAAAAAAAAAAAAAAAAAACCTGATGTATAATTTAATTTAAGAATCCACACGTGCGTCGTTTCTACAGTTAGAACTTCCTGCAATTGCCCTACTATCCAACAAGTTACCCAAACAAAACCTCTGGTCAATAATACCCAGAGTCTTTTCTGGTATCCTCAACTCGAAAAAGTACAAACACTCATCTAGATATTTAAAGAGCTGACATATTCCACAACTATCACACAACGCTGTCTAGTCCCAAGCTAAGCAGAGCTTGTGTTATGAGTACTAGACAACTGATAAACATACTTATATATTTCTAAATACATACATATATAGGATAAATTACACCCAGACACAGAACAAATGATCATGGTCATCACACAAACATTTGTCCTGGGTGGGATTCAAACCCACGACCTCCGGCATAGCTTTCAAGGCCACTAACCACTAGACCAACAGGCCAGTCAAGAGATATGTTGTACCACGGAGAATAAATGTAAATAGAAATAATGACAATGAAAGAAATCTACTATGTATCTTTGGTCCAGTCTGTTTTAATATAGTGCATGCCTGTATGGAGTGGAGAACCACGGGTAGTGTGAAAGTGAAACCCGGAGCCCCGGGATGAAGGAAAAGAAGGAACAGGAGTGGGTTTTTAGTCAGTAATAGTCTGACACTATCTCCTGCCCCGCCCAAGAGCGGGATTTTTCTTTAGATGATTTTCTCAACTAAAAAAAAATGGGGTTGAGCAACGAAATCTAGTTTTCTAGAGTTGGAACGTGCTCAAAGAGCGATACTGAAGATGATGTACTTCAAAAAAAGAATATTCTCCACTGAAGAAAACCTTTACAAATTATGTAATCTGCTGTCGGTGAGAAAATTGTACAGAAGGATGTATCATCCTCAAAACGCACAAAAAGACACCTTATGATCCTAAAATACTGGAAAATAAAAAGAAACACTGCCAAGTAAGCGTTCCCAACTAAAACAGAACTTGCCAGCAGACAGTATTAGAAACGGACAGCCTTTTTATATAACAAAATTAATAAACTTTATATAAATTTATGATTAAAAAAAAAATGCAAATAAATATTGTTACGCCGTGAAACATGAAAAAGCCATATCTTCGATGAAATCAACAGTAGCATCAAATAATTAAAACGCATTTCTATACGAAACTTCTAGAATGGAAGTACATATCCAGGCCTGGCAAGTTCTAGAAAAGTCCGACATAAAGTACCTACCACTATTATTATTAAATAAGGTTTAGTAGGTAGATACGTAGGTAGATAAGGGAATTCGTACTTTCCTGATATGACATAATAATTATACACAGTATATTCAAAACCTCTTTTTCTCTCACACACACACACACACACAGACACACAGACACACCGTCACACAACACACACACGCACACATACTTACTTTTTTTTTTTTTCTTTTTATTATTTGCCTAGTTATATATGTCTATAATGTAAGGGAAGGGCTGAGACTTCATCTACAGACATTTCTATGCCTAAATTTAGACTCCTCGACCGATTGCCATCGACCGATTTTGACTTCTATTCTGTAAGCATAACCAAATCAAAATCGGTTGATCGGACAGTAAAAAGGTTATTTTAAATGTCTTATGTTATTTTAAATAGAGTAAACCCGTCTGGTTCCTCCTTTTTTATAGAAGTTTCGGATTTTTGTTGTCTACTTCTATACAAATGTTAACCAATATTTTTACACATTGATCATTATAAGCATTGTTTTTATTAATCAATGTATATCAACATTCTTTCTAATATGTTTTAAAAAATTTAGTATTGGTAACTAAATTTTTTTAAATATATTAGAAAAAAATGTAGAAAAAAATCACTGCGTTCGCGAGGTGGATCATAGCGGATTCCCTCTACTAGAGAGGCCTGAGTCCCAGCAGTAGGAACATTCTAAACTATTTATAGTGTTTATGTTTAGGCTTATGTTAAAAATTTCAGGAGAAAGAAAGAAATGCATTATAGGAGCCAGATACCAAAGAGGCAAATGTAAATATTGCTACTGCAATGTCGGACACGTAATGATATGTAATTCAAGAAGAAATTGCACCGAACCTTGGTGGTTTTTGGTAAATGGTACCACACCATATCAAGAACAAACACCCTACCAGGAACCAACACCGGCACCTCCTACGACAAAAAAAATTATAACTACGAATGCCACAAAAAAAACAAATATCACAAAAAAAGTATCGGTCACGAAAAGATGGAAATTCACAACAAAACCAGCAACCACTATAAAACGGAGTGAGTTTGTTTTAACATATTATATATAGTATTAATATTTACATAATACCTTTCTTTACATTATAAAGTCCCCCTTTTTTAAGCTTTTATTTTACTTGCAATATTTGTTTAGAAGTATGTATATTGTATGTGTTTAAGGAAAATTGATTTTGAAACGTATGATTACATTGATTATATCGCAAGAAATTCATTTTGATGATGTTGCATTCTTAACCTATCTCTTTCCTGCACCTATCACACTGGTGTGAGTGAGAGGGACTAGACTACCCGCGTTTCAACCAGAACTGCACTAATTAGTAAGGAAATGAAGTAATACCATTGTCAGAGAAGTACTCTAAGGGTGTGTTACATAATTCAAAAAAGTATTCAGAAAACTGTAATATCTTATAACACGTCCCCGTATGTTTACTAATAGGAAACTCTTCACAACGAATGCACGCTGCAACGAAAGTAAACATACGGGAACGTGTTATTCGATATTACAGTTTTCTGAATCATGTTATTCGAGATCGCATGGCTACGGCGTTAAGTTTTTCGTGGTAACGTGCATTCGTTGTTAAGTGTTTCGGATTAGTGAACTTACGGGAACGTGTTATTCGAGATTACACTTTTCGGAATTATGTAACACACCCGTACTCTAAATCTCTTGTTCACAGTAACTAATCTCTACTTAAGAAATGGTTATAGTCAATGCATTGAGGGAAGCTCCTACAAAGTAGATTCTTGCAACTACTGCACATGTATAAACGGAGACGAAATGTGTACAAACAAGCAATGTTCTGTCAATGATTTAGGTACGTACAATTCATTGCTAAAAGAAAATCCTTATGTCATTAATATAATGATGATAATACTATTCCACAACTTTCACACAACGTCATCTAGTTCCAAACTAAGCAGAGCTTGTACTATGAACTTATATTATTTGCAAATACATACATATTATAGATAAATTACACTCAGACACAGAACGAATGATCATGCTCATCACACAAAAATTTGTCCTGGGTGGGAATCGAATCCACGACCTCCGGCGTAGCAGTTAGTGCCACTGACCACTAGACCAACAGGCCAGTTAAAGCCAACTAGTTGTTAGAACTCATGATAAATAGTTACCGCCAATGAACTTGTGTTTCGGGCTAGTGTCCGCAACACCACGTCTAAAGTGGAACAAATGTGTCATCAAATCCACCCCAGCTCTTCAAGGAAGGTCAGCATCGCCTTGTTGTTACTGACCATTTCGCAGAGGGTACCTGGGTTCTCGAAGTACTTTACCCTGTATCCAGCAACCACAAGGCAACTTAAAAGTAGATGAGATACTGTTTCATCCTCCTCCATTCCGGAACTACAGAGTACGCCATTAAACTAATAACTGACGCTCGAATTTGGTTCGACGTACCAAATCCGCTGACCAAATCCGTCCTCGTAACAGACGACTGGATCGGACAGTCGTTTTGCATATGACTTCTTCAAGTACATGCCGTCCGCTACTGGACCTACACAAACTCAAATAATAATTATTATGATCACTGGACTAATGGATATATATATGGATTAATTTGGTTCGGATTTGAACCAAATTCGTTATCTGATGGTACAAGTCCGGGCGTGTTTTAATACTATCAGATGAAGTTTAAAGACGCAATACTGTGTGATGGCAGATATGTGTAAGTATGGTTGTTCGCTGAACGAGGTCTTTCACAGAAACTTGATGGAATTATGTTCAAGTCTATCGCAAATTAACTTTCAGTTAAAGTTCTTCGGAGCAAATCTGTACATGGAAAACAAGTCATCAACCTGCTTACTTACAAATTAGAATACAATAAAAATTACACCACATACACGCTTGCAGTAAGCATGGTTAAAGCCAAAACCTTTCATTACATCTATTTAATGTTTCGTATGTCCGTGACATCACAGCGGACCCTAACAGAATACCAGCGCTGCGTTATTTGTGAACTCAGAAATAAAAATTTTATATTTTCTTTTTGTGTGTATTTTTAGTTGTTATACGATTGTGTGAGGCACAAAAAGCATTTTTTTCTATATTTCTTTCTAATAGTAGTGTTTTCTTAAGTTTTTCTTTTTCTTTTTATTCATTTACTGATGCTGATTATAATATGATCAAACTTTCTGAAGGTACAATGAATGCTAAAGATGAAATAATGGGACCAAGTAATATTGATACTGAATTCACGTCTGATGAAAAAGGTGGACGGCAATTACAACGTAAGCAAAATAATATTTAAGCTTGTTTTTCTTTTTGTCAATTTTGATTGCTGAGAATCGTGGCTCCTTTTCAATTCAAAGACATCAGATGGAGCTTAACAGATTCGGTTACCAACACAAGTCTGGTGAAGTGCTGCGCCGATGTTTATACTTATTTAGTTTTTGTTGATTGATCCAAACATCATTTGGGTTCACGGCCCCCAGATTTTTATCCCTTTCTTTTGCAGTTACCATAAAATTTATCATATTATTGGAATCTCTGCAAGCAATAATAGCTGTTTTATAAAATATAATAATAATGATATACTTTGCTGTGAATTGGTTTATGCATCAAATTTATTGTCGCATTGCCAAAGATCAACCAGTAATATTTCTACGTTTCTACTTTATCTTTTAAACGTTAAAGACAAAGTTCATGAATTAGTGATATATTTTATTAAATACATCACACCTGTCTATTTATGCAAGTTGATTCCGATAGACCTATTTGTAGGTTATATGAAATTGGTATTTTATAAAACGGGTCACTTTGAGCTGTGATGACTTTGCATTGACTTGGCTTATAATTTTATTTATAAGTTCAAATAAATTTTATATTTAAGGCCTATTATTCCTTTTACGAAATAAGTTACAGTATACAGAAAATACAAAAACAATAAAAAAATGAATAACGAATTTAGGAAAATGAATAACATGCCTTAAATATAAAATTTATTTAAACCTTGAATTCCGAGTCGATCCGAAGTTATGATAACTCATATTGACCCGTTTTATAAGACACCAAATCCATTGTATAAGAATCTAATATGATTATTATTTTCCAGTCGCACCCGATAAATGTCAACCAGAACAAGAAAGATTTAGGGTAGATAGGTGTAACTGGTGTTACTGCAACGACTATTACCAACGAGTCTGTACCGATTGGCCATGTGACGACCATGGTAATATTACTGACCCCCTTTTTTATTAACACTAGATGAAACATATATATTGTACGGCATGCTTTTGCTGTAGCTGTAGGGAGAGGGTGATGGAGACTATTTCTGCAGGAGAACGAAAGTTACCGACGTAGCCCGAAGAATCGCCAAACAAGTGGTAACGGGGCACATTAGTCGCAGACCAAATGGTCGATGGCGACCAAAATTTCTAGAGTAACAACCGCGTACTGTAAGATGCAAGGTCTCCCCACATAGTGGGACAATAATCTGGTGAAGGTCGCGGAAGTATTGTTGGCAAACAACACCATATTAAATTTATTTTACAATAAATTTTATAAATCATCACTATAAATTATAAAAATCTATACTTATAATAAATCTGTAGAAGTGAAAATTCTGTACATTGAAAATATCAAAAAAATAAATGGCAGGGGGTGTTACTAGACCGACACCGAACCCAAAAATGTGATTAAATTTTTTTTGTCTGTCTGTCTGATTGTTCAGGCATCACACAAAAACTACCGGTTCGATTACGATGAAACTTGGTATAATTATTCTTTAATATTCTGGGCATCACACTGGGTACTTTTTATCCCGAAAAATTCTATACAAAAAAAAAACAACTTAATTTTGCGGTTCGATTCCAAGACCCGATTTCTGTACCAACCGCAAATAATAAGTTTGTCGTAGTTTACGTCACCCGCAGTGGAGTTCTCAAAAAACCATTTTCGACTTCTACGCGGGCGAAGTCGCGGGCAAAAGCTAGTTATAAAATAAAAGAGGACCTAAAATTGAGCCTTGGAGTACCCTCATTTTCACTTTGAATCTCGACAAATTGACACTGTTTATTTAAACTAATTGCAGTTTGTCATTCAAATAAGATTTTACTAAGCTTATCGCTGTTTTGCAAGGCTGTATCTATTTAACCGTAAGTTACTAGATGTATATAAATACGTGTCACTATTTTGCTATACTATACATATTATATTGAAAAATAATTATTTTTGCTCTTTCTTACAGGTGGCAGTTCACATCCACGTAATTTTTTTTTACTATTTAAATACGTTGTTTATTTTGTTATTCAACAATTCACTTTACAATTTTGCCTGCGTCGCGATGTAACACTTTAAAATAATGTGTTCTAATAATTTTTAGCGGAACAAAAAAAATGCATTATAGGAGCCAGATACGAAAGAGGCGACTGTAAATATTGTTATTGCAATGTTCGTAACGAAATGATATGCAAGACAAAGAATAATTGCACTAAACCGTGGTGGTACTTAGTACATGGTACCACCAAATGGCGACCCCAAACATTACCCCCTAACAACGAGCAGGCTACTTCACATGGACAACTTTACTTACCACCAACCACTCTAAAAATGAAAACGCAAAAACCAAGTACCACGATAAGACCAAATACTACGGAAAAATCAAGTAAGTTTTTATCAAAACTAGCTTACCCGGCGAACTTCGTACCGCCTAATATTTAGCATAACGCCATCTACTGGCATTACCAGAACAGCATAATTCATTTTATAATGATATTTTAAGTAGCGACGTTGTATTCGGATTTTTTGTTCGTGATTTTTCAAAAAAAAGTTTCCGACTACATCGAATATATATCTCTAAAAGTACTGTGTCCTTAAATGTTTGTTGTTCTCATTCGTATACAGATTCTGAAAATAATATTGTCAAACTACCTGATGATACGATGAATGCTGAGTCTTTTCTCGAACATATTGAGAACAATCAAATCATGTACCCAATTAATATAGATCCTGAATCCATGACTGATGAAATAGATGCACTGCGATTTCGAAGTAAGTCATATTTATTTTTTAATTTTAAATCTGTGTGAGACAAAAAAGGATTTAATATATTTAATTTTGATTTGACTTTCCTATCTCGGTACCCATGAAACTATTTATCGTGCCCACCAAAAATTCCAATCAAATTCATGGGAGACAAGATGGAACTAAATCAACGAATGGACTTGAATGTCGTATTTTCAAATACAATCAGTATATTTTAGAGTTTTATGATCATTCAGTATCTAGGTAAAGCCAGGTTGGTTACTTTAGTATCCAAAGTTACCGATGCATCCCGAAGAATCCCCAAATTTAAGTAGCAGTGGGCAGGCTATATTGCTCACAGAAAAAATATTCAATGGGGCCGAAACGTTCTGAAGTGGCAATCGCGTACCGGAAGACGCAGCGTTGGAAGGTTTCCCACAAGATGGACCGATGGTGGTGATGGTCACGAGAATCCGGGATATGTCCAGCAGTGGACGTCTTTCTGCTAAATAAATGATGATAATTAGATATTAATACACCCATGTTGGTTTGCCAGTTAATTTAATTTTACTGTGATTTTTACTGCTTGTTTCTTTCCACTTAGCAAAGAAAAAACCAGTAAACTAAGGTTCAGTGCATTTTGGTCCGCTTACTGCAGTATGTAATGGAACGATAAATTTTTGCGAATATCGTCTATGATATGATCGATACCTTTTCTTTTCTTAAGTGTGTAATCATCAAATGAGTTTTCCCGCTTTGGGTGGGACGAGAGAGTGTTCTGACACTCTCTCTCTTCGAACATGGTAGAAAAGTTGAAAGGAACAAAGAAGGAACAAACTGAAAAGGCAACTCTTTAGTTGCGTTTCGTGTACTAAGGCCGCAGTCACTCCTTCGAACAAACCCGCAACCCTGACAGGCATCAGTTCTAGTAGGCCTCGTCAATTTTGCTGACAGCTCTTTGAGGCGCGCGTGGAACATAACTTGCCATCGACCTTAGCTTCGTCCTTATCGAACAGCAAGCTGCTCACCTATTGCTTCCCGCAAACCTGCACTTACGATGGGTTTTTTTGAACAGTAACAACATATAACTGATTTTATATTATTTTTCAGTGCCGCCCGAGAAATGTATCCCAGCAATTGAAAAGTACAACATAGATTGGTGTAACTGGTGTTACTGCAACAACTATTCTCAACGAGTCTGTACTGATTGGGAATGTGACGACTATGGTAACATTTTTTTTTTCATTTAATTATTACAGGCATACTAACAGTACAGAAACCCAATGCGATAATATAGAAAAAAACATACATTACGGGTTTTTTTTCGAGAGTATGTTCCCTTGGGACAATTTGCTACTTTCACACAGGCGAAACCGATGACATAAGCTAGTTTTTTTTTTACAAAATTTCAATTTTCACTGATATCTCAAGATACTTGTAAATATGTTATTATATGTACTAAATATAACTATTATATTTAAAACATTTTTTTTCTCACAGCTGGTATACCATATCCACGTAATTATTACTTTTTTTTTAATATTTTAAATATTTACTTACAGTAATTATAAATAAATAATTAATTAATAGTATATACTGCACCCTAAAGTCACTCTTTGAAATAATGTATTATACAATTTCCAGCGCAAAAAAAGAGTTGCATGGTAGGAGCCAGTTACCAAAGAGGAAAATGTAAATATTGCTACTGCAATCTCGGTGGTGTGATGATATGTAAAAAAAGGAAAAATTGTGATGAACCGTGGTGGTTTTTGGTACACGGACTTACCAAATATCGGCCCCAAACACGCTACGTGCCACCAAAACACCCTCCAAGCATGACCACACCCCAAATTTATAAACTAAGCGACTCAAGAACAATAACCGATCCAAATTCAAATACAACGATAACCAATGTCACTATAGGAAATAGGCATTACATATTGACAAGTAAAACATATTAATTTATAATTTTAAGTTAATTTAATCTTAAGATAATTAATGAAGTTAGTTAGCTAAAAAGAGAAAAAAAGAAAGTGCTCAAAGGGCATCAAAATCCGCATTGCTCGTTATCAGCGGGGACTGATGAATACAGATGCCAGCAATAAATATCTTCTTAACTTTAAGTGAGAATTTAAAGAAACAATAAACCTGTTCTTGGTTTAATTAGCATAGTAGGCTAAGAGAATACTTTTTATCTCAAGAGTGCCCTTTTTATGCCCTTGGGAGCAATCTCTACTTTCGCGCGAGCGAAGCCACTGATCCATTGGAGATTTTTTTTTAATTTTCCCATGATTGGATTGCGTATTGGTTACATCAAAACGGTATGGTGGAATGGCGACGGCGACTGTCGCAACCCAGTGCTGGGCACGCTACAATTATGGCGGTAAGTCCCCTCTTTGAGGAGTGGCTGGAGCGGTAACACAGCGTCCTCATCTTTCGCATGACGCTGGTCCTCACCGGTAATGGCAAGTTCGGGAGGTTCCTACATCGGATTCAGGCGGAAGAAACGCCCGGGTGTCATCATTGTGTGGACCGCCCGGAGGAGACAGTGTAGCATACGGTGGAGGTGTGCCCCGCTTGAGCGGAGCACCGTCGTGTCCTCGTGGAGACAATCGGCGGCAGCGACCTCTCGCGTCGGGCCCTGGTTCGGGCTATCCGAAGCGAGGAGGAATGGCAGGCGGCGGCCTCCTTCTGCGAATATCCTCGCGACCCAGCCGCCGAGATTCTGACCCGTAGTCCGAGAACGCAAAGGGTAACTGAAGGACACAGGTGTGGTTTTAGTCAGTAAAAGTCTGACACGCCCTCCTGCTCCGCCCAGAGCGCGAGAAGTCATTAGATGATTTCCACACTTAAAGAAAAAAAAACATCAAAACGGTAAACTATATATTTGGAGGTAATGTTGCTAATGGATTTTTACTACTATTTCTATAAAAAAAAAAACAGTTTATATCTAAAATGATGAATCAGCTTCACATTCTTAGTTTATTTTATTATTATTTGTTTCTTTATTGCACACCTTAACTTATTACAGAACAGCCATATTTGAGTATTTTTTATGCTCAAAGATTGCAATAAGACCCCATTACTTCATCTAGACCGCCAGTCACTCCGTCTTCTTGTCACAGACACAATCTTGTATATTTTTAAGCATAATTTAAACTTTCGAATTCCTAACTCACATGTTATGCTATAGCACTAACAATAATTAATTAATGTGGGTACTTTAGCCAAACCTTTCTTTCACATAGTCTCTTGTTTTCAGAGAATGATAGAGAAGTTGAAACACAATGTATTGAAGGAAGTTATTACAAAGTAGAGTCTTGTAAGCACTGCTGGTGCTTAAACGGAAGCGAAATGTGTATCACGCGTTGCCATCTGAATTATTTAGGTATGTATAAATTGGTCGCTAACAATTCTTAAACACCTTCCTCACACGTGAAATTCAAAGTGAAAATCTGATGTTATTGGATGTCAACCAATGGTTTGTTCAACTTGATGATAAGTGTGCACCGCTACTGATGCGATTTCAAACTCAAACATAAAAGATGGTGGAGCAGTAGTAATCCGCAGAACGAAGTCCTTTAAGAGAATCGAAACAAAAATATTTTCATGTTCATAGCTAAATTAGTTAAAATAGAACCGTATTATCATTAAATAATTTTATTAAATTGAAACCTAAAAGCACTGTTTTTTTTTATACTTAATGTTTCTTATTGTTTTTTTTTTTTTGGTATGAAGATAAGTTGAATACTGCAGAGTCTTCAGATAAAAATATTAAGAATGGTGATATCATGGGATACAACAATTCAAATGATAAATCCATGGCTAATGGAATGGAAATTAAAGGTCTACGATTTCGAAGTAAGCAATAAGATTTTTTCCTTTTAATCTTTGTGTGTGAAAAATACTTAGATATAATATATTTTTCGTAATTGGTATATTGTTGATGCCCAGTTTACAAAGGCGCAATGAAGACTGCTCTCTACTAAGATTAGGATACTGTTGGCACTAGTCTGTACCCTACAAACTAAGGATATGCAATGCTTCCGGAAGTAATCACTGCTACCTTATGTGAATACCTCTGCTTTGCTAAAGTACTAAGCCATTAGCACTTTGAATTCGTTATAGTACGGGGTGCTGAGAGTGCTGCATGACTTTTGAGTATATTTAGCCCACAGACAGCATTCATCATCTTCCTGCCCTTGTCCCATCTTATTTGGGGTCGGCGCAATACGTTTTTTTCTTCCATTCTATCCTGTCAACCGTCATACTATCACTAACTTCCTTTTCTTTCATATCACTGTTCACACAATCCATCCATCTTTTCTTTGGCCTCAGACAGCCCACAGACAGCATTAATAAAAAAAAATCCAGAGAGCAGTAACAATAGTACGCATGAGCACCTCAGAAATACCCGTGTCCAATCATGCTCACTCTCACAAAAAACAAACTCCGCTAATATATAATAAAAAGAGTGTAATTAAGGGCATGCAACGCGACATACATTTTCACTGTTTTTCATACAACCTCTCTTACGCGACTTTATTACACAGTATCTTGAGGATTTTATCTAGGCTTCTTTAGAAATCAATTTGTAAATTTGTGTAAAACTAATCCAGTAAAGACCTCTGAAAATCTGCTATTTTGCATGAACTTTGACACTTCATAATATACTCAAAAATTAAAAAAGTCAATAAAATATAAAAATAAAAGCCTTGTAAATTTAATCAAGATTCTGAATGATAACAATTTTTTTTCAAAAACTTTTAAGGGTTTAAAAAAACACGTATTTCCTGGAACAAGTTTTCTAAAATATTCGAGTAAATCTCGGAATTACCGAATGCTAACATTTCAGGCATTATCTCTTTTTTTTCGCGTTGCTCTTTTCATTCGTGTTGGATTGCGTTAGATGCTGCTTAACAAGTTTTGAAACCATGCTTGATGTCAACGATAAGCGAGTGAAGAAGGAGCCTTTTAATATCAATGGTGTAAATATTGTAAATAATTTCAATGATTAAATTTATGATGTATCCAATATCCAGTAATAAATTAACGTCTTGTACTAATTTAGTAAATTCCGATGCCCATTATGCTAGAGTAGTTCTACCGGTTATTTTATTTTTGACCTTGTTGAATTTTGTCATTGTTTTGTATTTTATAATGTACAGTATTTATTTCATATTTTGTAAGATTGTAATATTATATATTTTATCTATTTCGCTTTGGTTACTTGTCATTTTTTTTTTGCAGTTCCTCCGATTAAATGTCTAAGAGAAACCGAAAAATACAGAATAGATTGGTGTAACTGGTGCTACTGCAATGAAGATTTCAAAAGAATCTGTACCGATTGGAAGTGTCCTGACCATGGTAACTTATGCTCATTTTCACTAACACTAGGTGATAATAGACATGATTGTTGTCACTTTATTTTTTACGTTTCAATAGGTATTGAAACGTAAGGTCGTAGAGTCCTAGCCCCGTATACCTGAACGGGGCTAATGGGTCCTTGTTATTAAGCCAACAGCGTCTTCTGTCTGAACTGCTTCAGTACAGAGCTGGCCCTGTGCGAAAAGACCGCCTATTGTACACCTATTTTTATAGTTGTTTATCCTTTTTTTTATGAGGTTTACAATAAAGAATATAATAAATTAATTAATGATTAACAGATGTCTCAGTCACTATGTTGCTAATACTATGCTTGTTATATCTGAAACTAATTATATGTTACAGGTGGCAAACCACATCCACGTAAATATCATTTTTATTATCACAATTTAAATGAGTAATACCACTTAATTTCTCATCATACAGTGAACAGTATGTTATTAAATATAATAATCCATCTTTGATTCTTAAATTCTTCTTCGAAATAATATATTGCATTAATTTCCAGCGGAACTAAGAAAATGCCTTCCAGGAACCAGATATCAGAGGGGCAGATGTAAATTTTGCTATTGCACAGCTGGTAGACAAATAGCATGTACTACAAAAAGAAATTGTACCGATTCGTGGTGGTACTTTGCAAATGGTACCCCCGAGAGATACGAAGCTTTAGATCCAATCAAACAGCTCCCCATAAAAAACGCACTTGCTACGATGTACAAACAATTACTATTAACTCCAGGTAAGTTTTAAACTTCCGATATCGTAGAACATACTTATGTTCAGTATTGGACCACCTCCTGTTACCAATTTCCTAATCTATTATGGATCGCAGATTTGTCTAAACTAATAACATGAAGAGATAAGAATGAAACTGGACCATATTTGACAGTGTTGTGTCATCAGTAACCATGACACAACTTGTTTTGTTTCTTAAGGGAAATCATTACGTATTCTAGAAATAATAATGGTCCCAAGCTACTTCCATGTGGAACTCCAACGTAATTTTATCGAGCCTGAGAGTAACCATTCCAGAACCCGAATTTTAATGTCACTTAAAATTGATAAAGATGGGATGATTTAGAAATTCGAAGGCTTTACTAAGACCTAAAAATAGTTTTTATATATTTAGAGTTAATACTGTCGATTTAACTATCTAAAACCGTTTTAAGCCGTATATAATTTTTTTACTAACATATTTTATTTTTCTAAAAAGGGTAATCTATGTATTATCCAAGGTCTTTGAAAGAGGAATCTCTTTCAAAGACCTTGGATAATAGGCCATTTTTATCAGTCTATTTTTTTCTTTTCCTTCAATCTATCAGTTCCTTTAAACCATTTTGTAATTTTAAATATCGTGTTTATGTAAGTGGCACTGCATTAAAACATCCTAAAATTTCTAGTTTTGTTTCCAAGTACATCTCTCAAATCCTTTTTCTTTCTTGTTTACTGAAAATGATTGCTATTTGAAGTATAATTAAAAGCAATGCATTAAAGGCAGTTTCTATAAAGTAGATTCCTGCAACTACTGCTTATGTTTAAATGGAAATGAAATGTGCTCTAACAGACTTTGCCCGGTCAACGATTTACGTACAATGCAATCCAAATAAGAATAGGATCGATTGCGATATTGTGACGTCACGTCATACTGTCAAGTCAAAGAATTATTATGGTGAATAAAACAAGAAATATTAAAAATTTATTATATTTGTGAACTGTGAACGAAAAAAAGTTTAATCAGAATCCAGTCCTTCAACTTTGCTCATCTCTGAGTTCTTCAATTTTGCCCAATGTCTTTCGATTTGACAGTATGACGTGACGTCACAACATGGCAATCCATCCTATTCTTATTTGGAACGCATTTTAAGTATAATTTGTCGCTAAAAATCTTAAAAGACTTCTGAAACATGTGAAATTTAAACGAAATCCTTATTGTATTTCGTTTAGTTAAGATCTATATCAACCAATCAAGCATTGATTCGATGATAAGTGATCACACGGTAAAGCTGCTTGGTAGCAGATATAAGAACTCGAAGCAGCTTTAAATTTTTGTTTAATGTCAAATTTAAACATTTTGGCAGATCTGGACATGGTACAATGTACCAATATTATAATTCAGTATCCTTAAAATACAGCCACATACATTCGGACATAGCCCGAAGAATCGCCAAACTTAGGTGGCAGTGGGCAGGGCACATTGCTCGCAGAACAGATGGTCGATGGGGATGAAAAGTTCTGGAATGGCGACCACGTACCGGAAGACGCAGCGTTGAAAGGCCTCCCACAAGGTGGACCGATTACCTGGTGAAGGTCGTGGGAATCCAATGGATGCGAGACGCACAGGACCGGTCATTGTGGCGGCATTTGGGGGAGGCCTATGTCCAACAGTGGACGTCTTTCGGCTGAAATGATGATGATGATCCTTAAAATAGTCACAAATTAGAGTGAATAATTTGTATCACCTGAAATAAATTTAATGTATCTTGTTGTGTTCATTTCTAAATTTTATCCAGAAGACAGTATGATCGAAGTTCCTGAAAATATGGTAGTGAGTACTGTAGAAACTTCACACGAAAATGATAACAACGATGAAACTACAGAACTAAGTACCAAAGATACCGAATCCCTGCCTGATGAAAATGGACTGCGAATTCGACGTAAGCAACATATCATTTTAAAAACACTTCTGAACAAAAAAATGTATAGTATAATGTAGCATTTAAAATATTTTATGAGAATTGGTGTGTAATCAGATATATTTATTTTCATATCCATCACGGTTATATAATTCTATCAATCAATGTTATTTGATCTTGTAATCCGGCTACTCAATCAAAAATTTATATAAATCGTGTCTTTCATTAATACAATTTTAGGTGATTATCGAATAAATTATGTTGTATATTGTTTTTTCAGTACCACTCGCTAAATGCCTCCGCGCTGAAAACTACAGAATAGATTGGTGTAACTGGTGTTACTGCAATGTCTTTTTCCAACGAGTCTGTACCGACTGGAAGTGTAAAGACCATGGTAAAGTTACTTATGCCTATTGTCACTAGGTGACACATCCGTGCATTGCTAAATATTAATGCTCTGCCCGTTTTCATTATACTTTGTTCTTTGCGGTTCTTAAAGATCCCTTAAGCCTGCGGCGGTTTCCTATCCATATATTTTTCTCAGTCAAGACTAAATTTTATTTATCCTTGCAATGATGCCTACATATAATATATTTTTTTTTAATTTAGTAACTATGAGTTTTATCTTACAGGTGGAAAACCACATCCACGTAATTATTATTTTTTATTTACAACTTAAATAAAATGTAAATGCTACGTAAATCCCACCGCAAAGTCAACAACGCGTCCGTAGTAATAATTTGTTTCGATATGAAAAAATGGGGTAGTTTGTTGAGGTTCAAACTTCTTTATTGAGTTACCGATGGTTTTTTTTTATTCCTTTGTTTGTGTCTCACTGCTAGGCAAAAGCCCTTTCCCTTCTCTTTCCGAACCTCTTTGACTTGCGTGATATCTGGTTTAATTTGACCCATAAGAAATCAGATCGTCACACGCACCACCTTCACTGTGGTCGACCTTTAAATTAATTTCGACTTGGTGATTTGTTGTTCATTTTTCAATAATCTGATAACTTATAACTGAAGAAGGTCATAATGGTGGTTTGACATATTTCCTATACAAAATCTAGCAAACTGGCATTTACATTTTCTCAAATTAATGTAATCTAAGAATAAAAAATCAGCCCTTATTACGAAATAAAATCACAACTGACCTATTTTAATTTAATCTGCCTTTTATTGTAAAATAACTGTTCTATGAAAATAATCTATTACAACAATTTTCAGCTGAACGAAAAAAGTGCATTCCCGGGGCCAGATACGAGAGGGGTAAATGTAAATTTTGCTTCTGCCATCCCCTTAACAATGTAATGAAGTGTAAGAAAAGAAGCAATTGTAACGTACCGTGGTGGTTCTTGGTACATGGTACCACCGAATATGAACCGCAGACTGCCTACGTACCACCACAAGTCACTCCGAAAATGAAAAATAAAAAAGTTATGAAACTAGCAGACTCCAGATTAACAACCACGATAAAACCAAGTCAATTGACAATTTTAAACACCAGCATACCACCAAGTACCACAAAATCAAATACCACAATATCAAGTACTACAATATTAAGTGCCACAATGTCAAGTGCCACAATGTCAAGTACCACAATGTCAAGTACCACAAATCCAATTACCGCAATAGCCAGGACTGCTAAAAGGCCAGGTAAGTTTTTTTCAACAAACGTTCTCTTGATATAACTACGTATATCTTATGAACTCTCTCCTTTTTCATATGAGTGTGGGCAAACACATCAGTAGCTGCTTCTCAAAAGCCATTATATTTTTAAAACTGGCTAAGATGTTACGTTGCAATTTTCGCATTACTTAGGCACAAATGTGAATACGGCACCACCGCAACCAAAACCACCAAATATTTGTTACAAAATATTTTGTAAATATATTTATTTTATAATTTTTGTTCACACATATATACGGAAGAAGACACATTATAATAAAAACTGGCCAAGTGCGAGTCGGACTCGCGCACTGGGGTTTCCGTAACAACTACAAAACCCGAATTAAAAAAAAAGTTTTTTTTTGTGACTTAGGTAACAACAGATTTACTGTTTTTAGATTTATTCCTATATCTGTGCTGTAAGACCTTGCTATATTCTAAATTTCAGGATTCTGGGTCAACGGGAAGGACCCTATGAATTTTGATTCCCTTGAGAGTGTCGAAATATACGGTTTTTGTACATAAACGGCCGAATCTTTTTTTTTCGTCAACTCAGAAGTTTCATTTTTTTCACAACATTAAGGGATCACAGACCTGAATATATGGTTTTCATTTCAACTCGACACACCCACGCGTTCCCAAGATAAAGGCTTTTGACAAACAGACCTGTGAGAGGAGAAATAAGAAGAAATGTAGACAATAGTGTATAGAAACAAGAAAAGAAGATATATATATAGATATTCGTTATTTCTTCGCTAATGCCATTGCACGACAATTTACATTTCTAACTGTCAGATAGCTGACTCGCATCGCATGTTATCTTGTGCTATTATTGTTAAGTACCTACATCTTTAAAATTCTCTCTCAAATTCGGTATCGGTATCTTCTCGTCCAATATACCACAAATTCTCAAGACGAAAGTATAGACTTTCGTCTTGAGACTCTGCAATTGCACTTGTCATAGGACCAGTGCGTATTGCCGCGTGTGATGAAATAATAATATGGCTCCGAAACGTGGTCGCTTACAATGGGCCTCATCAGAAGGCTTAAAGTTACCCAAAGGGCAATGGAAAGGGCTGTGCCCGGAGTTTCCTTGCGTGATCGAATCAGGAATGAGGATATCCGCAGGAGAACCAAGGTTACCGACAGAGCATGAAGAATCGTCAAACTTAAGTGGCAATGGGCAGGGCACATTGGTTGCAGAACGGATGGCCGTTGGGACCGAAAGGTTCTGGAATGGCGACCACGTAACAGAAGACGTAGCATTAGAAGGTCTCCTACAAGGTGGACCAATGATCTGGTAAGGGTTGCGGGAATCCGATGGATGCGAGAAGCACAGAACCGTTCATTGTGGCGAAACTTGGGTGAAGCCTATGTCCAACAGTGGACGTCTTTCGGATGAAATGATGATGATTAAATATCTTGTTTACAGAAATTAACCACTATTTAAGATACGAGTATGATGAAAGACAATGCATAGAGGGAAGTTACTACAAAGTTGATTCTTGCAACTACTGCTTCTGTGTACTTGGAAACGAAAGGTGTACAAGCGAAGCTTGCTCTGACGATGATTACGGTACGTTTAGTTTGGCGCTAACAATCTTTCAAAAAAAAAGTATTACGGTACTTATCATCATCTTCCTGCCCTTGTCCCATCTTATTTGGGGTCGGCGCAACACGTTTTTTTCTTCCATCTATCCTGTCAAAAGTCATACTATCACTAACTTCCTTTTCTTTCATATCACTGTTCACACAATCCATCCATCTTTTCTTTGGCCTCCCTCTCCCTCTCCACCCATCCACATGTATACTCATAACTCTTTTAGTAACATGTGTTTCATCTCTCCTCTTTACATGACCATACCAAGACAAACGATTCCCCTTCAACTTTTCAGTCACTGGCGCCACTTTCAAACTTCCTCTAATATATTCATTTCTTACTTTATCCATTCTCGTCACACCACACATCCATCTCAACACGGTATTACGGTACTTATATGGGAAATAAAACACAAAAAGAGCTTATCTTAGTTAACTCTATTAGAATACCTACCTATGGATACTATATCCATTTATGAACCCCACTAAGTTTATTTTAGGTTGTGTAGGGCTAAGTCATAAGATCATAACAAGCAACCGGGCAAGTGCGAGTCGGAATCGCGCACTAAGGGTTCCGTACAAACTTACCTATGAAAACAGTTCAAGTTCAGTTTTTTTTTGTGACATAACTACAAATTTACAGTTTTCAGATTTTTTACAATGGTACTTATGCTATAAGACCTTGCTTCATGCCAAATTTCTGGATTCTAGGACAACGGGAAGTACCCTACGAATTTTGATTCCCTTGAGAGAGTCGAAATATACGTTTTTTGCAACATAAACGATCGTATCTTTTTTTTTTCGTTAACTTACAAGTTTGATTTTTTCACAGCTTCAGGGGTCTGCAGACTTGAGTATATGGTTTTAATTTCCCGTTCCCAGGATAAAGGATCCTAACAGATAGACAGCAAAACGGACCACAAAGTGATCCTTTAAGAAATCCGTTTTTTTCTTTTGACGTACGGAACCCTAAAAAATGACCAAATATTAACCATGTGCAAAATCCTTCATGTAAAAACTAATGCTCTAAGAGCTGCTGCAGTTTCCTGTCTCCCGCACTCTCTTTGCGTTCAACACTCTTTTGGACACACATCCTGATTGTGATGTGTTCGCGGACGAATCGAACACGTTCATGTCAGTATGTGTGAAGTTCCGTGAAATGAGTCTGTGAATTTTGTGTATATATATTCTGTAATAACGAATGTTATTGGCATCCTACCCAGCTGTTTTCGTTAAAATAAAACCAATGAATAAATGGTTTCATCAAATAAACCACTGCTCTCAAAACGGTGAAGGAAAACATCGTGAGGAAACCGGCATGTGCTAGAACCTAAAATTCGAAGACATGTGACATCCACCAACCCGCACTGGGCCCGCGTGGTGGATTACGGCCCATTCCCTCTCTTTAAGAGGAGGCCTGATTCCCAACAGTGGGGACATTATAAGGCCGACTATGCTATGCTATGCTATCAAATAAAGAGTTCGACTTGATGGTAAGTGGTCAGCACTGCCAATATGCCTTCAAACTGACACAGCTATGACGATAAGTGCGATGGTTCCCTGGATGACATTTTTCTTTTGTTCTTAGCCTTTTTTGGACCGAGAAGTCATCAAATAACTCCTACAGCTAACGGTCGAGCTCCACCCATAATCCCATCAGAATTTAACTGACAAAACCACACCCGAGTTTCTTAAGTTGCCCTTTATGTTCTAGGGCTATGGTAAATCTTCCAAACTGCAGCCCTAGCAGCTTGTTTATAGCTTAAATTACTTTTTACCTTCGATCAAATCTGAAACATGTAATGGTACATCAAAACCAAATCAGCCTGGTTACACTAAGAATAAAATGTATAACTTTTAATACATATTGATTCGTGCACCATAAGACGCAGTATTGGAAGACCTCCCATAGGGTGGACCGATGACCTAGTGAGAGTCATAGGAATCCGATGGATGCGAAACGCACAGCACCGGTTGTTGTGACGATACTTGGGGGAGACCTATGTCCAACAGTGGAAGTTTTTGAGCTGAAATGATTATGATGTCGATGATCCTAACAGTAATGTAGTCAAATTTCCTGTACTTGTAGTGAATGATGCTGAATCTTCAATTCCTGAGATATCTGGAAATATTGAAGATATTGAGAGGGATGAAAACATGGATCTAAGTTATAATCCTAATAATGGATTCATACCTGAAGCAAATATAGAACGACGAAGATTTCATCGTAAGTGATAATATAATTTTTTACGTGATCTAAATAAGAATCTAAGCAATCTAAGGTTTAAATATGGTAACATGCTGCGTAATGGGATGTCCCTTACGGTTTTGCCTTATTCATTGGTCACTGCTCCGCTCCTTTTGGATGTAGCATGATATTATACAGCTTAAAACTTTCCTCGATAAATAGACTATACAACACTAAAAAAAAAAAACAATACTAACTTGTTATTGTTGAGATTGGCATGTTCAAACAGAAATCAGAAATGTTTATTTCAAACAGACCAATTACAGGTACTTTTGAATTGTCAAAATTTCGGTCAGTGAAAAAAAAAGTGAAGCTAAATTGCACGTTCCAAAGCTTAGATCTCTATGGTAACGTAAAAGAAACTCCATGGACACTCTTTTAAATCATATTATGAGCTACATAAATCTTGGATACATATTTCTTTCGTCGATTCCATTATGTGAGCATGTAGTATAGATAATGAAAAAACAAAAACTAAAAAAATAAAATAAAAGAAATTGAAATGAAACAGCTATCAAACGAACTCTTCAGATTTATAATACATACGAGTATAAATTTGTACCTTTTTCCAGCCGCACCAAAGATATGCAACATAAAACAAGAAAGATACAGAATAGATTGGTGTAATTGGTGCTACTGCAATGACAAACACCAACGAGTTTGTACTGATTGGAACTGTACCAACCATGGTAAAATTAAATAATTCACTTACACACAACTACACTAGGTAAGCTCGCAACACGGATGGTCGATGGGGACGAAAGGTTCTGGAGCGTCGACCACGTACCGGAAGACGAAGCGTTGGAAGGCCTCCCACAAGGTGGACCCATGACTAGGTAAGAGTCACGGGAATCCGATGGATGCGAGACGCAAAGTACCGGTCGTTATGGCGACACTTGGGGTAGGCATAAGTCCAACAGTAGACGTCTTCCGGCTGAAATGATGATGATGATGATGACTAGGTGATATAACTAAATGCCTAAATAGCACTAGGTACTCGCTTTTATTTAGCTTTCTACAGTTATATACCTCCTAAAAGATTTTTAAAGAATTCTTTTGTCAGTAAAGATTAGTGGCTGTTTTAATTATTCGCAAATCAATTCCTAGTGGGCATTGCGATGTAAAATTGATATACTTTTTTATCTCAAGTACTGTTAAAAAACTGACTATTTGTAGAATCATTGAAACAGTCGCAATTTCGGTAAATTGGCCTTAATTTTTTTTTTTTGTAATTTTGTCAACCTCAGCGATATTTGCCTAGAAGTCTGATTCGAAACATTAACATTTATACTCATTTGAGAAATACCCTAGAATTTAATTTGGAACGAAACTGAAATAAACAATAAAATAATAACTAATTAAATAAAGTTTAAAAAAAAAAACAACTTTTTTTGCGTGTTAAATAATATGATGAAATATACGTGGGGCACTCAGAAAGTTGTGAGAAACTAAAAAACTAACTTCTATGGATAAAATATTTTTATTGATTTTTCCACCAGCCTGTGTACAAAGTTTCATGCGTCTGAACCAATTTACGAAACATTTTTTCCAGTCTGCCTCTGACACCTCTTCCACGGCCTTCGCAAACGCTGCTAGCGCGTCTTCTGGCTATGAAAACTGTATCTTTTCAGCTGATTTTTTATTTAAGGGAATAAAAAAAATTCACACGGTGCCAGATCAGGACTGTAAGGAGGGTGCTTCAAGATTCTGACCGGTTTGGTGTCCAGGAAGTCCCTCATTTTGAGCGCTCAGTGGACGGGCGCGTTGTCATGGTGAAGCAGTACCCCGCAGAACTCGGTTTTCGGTCGCTTGTTGCTCATTGCAGACAAAACTTCTGGCAGGCATTTTGTGGTATACTATTCGGCGTTGATGCTGTTTTGGTCTCGTAATGGAATTGAAATCAGATACTCCGTCAAAGTGAAGAAACTAGCAATCAATATATAGTTTAATAGCTTCATTTTCGTAGGCGTTGGTTCATTTTGAAACAGCCAAACTGTCGACTGACGCTTTGTTTCTGGATATTATTGATAAATCCAGAATTCGTTAACTGTTACAATGTGGTTAACGCGCCGAGACGAGCCTGCTTCAAATTTGCTTGCTCACGCGAAGGTGCTCGTATGGAATCTTGTGAATGCTTCTCTTCGTATGTAATTCGCCTGTTTCCTTGAATTATTTTTTTTACTGCCAAGCACACTTTCTTCCGTGACAGCCATCGTAGGATGACCACTCCTTTGTTCATCCCCCAAAGTAAAGCGACCGCGCTTCAACTGGTTATACCAGCGGTAGATGGCTGCTTTTGAAGGTCCTTCATCTATAAAAGCAATTTGAAATCGATCAAATAACTCATCAGGTTTTAGGCCACATTTAAAATCGTAGAAAATCTTGGCACGAAAATTTTCTCGATGCAGATCCATTTTTAAATGCGACACGATAATTTGTTTTGGCTCTCGAAGAGGGAAATTCAAAATTAGAACAATGGTATTTTTACTTTTAAATAACCAAAGTTTTCAAAATAATTATAAGTGGCCAGTGCCTTTATACATAAAAACTTTTTTTTTGCAAAACTTTCTGAGTGGCCTGGTATTGCGAGTATCCTTTTTGCGTATTTAAGTATTCTTATTCTTTGACAATTTTGACTGCTTCATATGAAATTAAAGTTAAAAAAAAAACTCAAGTTTTCATGCGAAGATTTAGTTGAGGTTCCAAATTCAAACCTCATTCTTGTCTAGCTGCTTATAATTAAATCCTTAGATTATACAATGTCAATGAAATTAAGGAACCTATACACGCCTATTTTTTAATTAGTACAAAAAAGAAATGAGGCTTTATCCGAGATCGAGGCCGTACTCGTTACTGATAATATGCTTGTAGTCAAAAGTAAAAAAAAAAAAGAAAATCTCAAAATTGATCACGAAAATTTGTCATAATTGGTAAATTCATAATAGAATCAATCATTCATAACAATTGCTTCTAGAAAATACTACGCGCAGTGTTTTTCCATTTTGATCGTCATTTATTCATTCATAATCAATAAGCCTATACAATATTTCCATAAATTGAGTGACATTTTGGGATATAAACAAACGCTAATAACTTTGCTGTTTATGAATATTATTTATGGAGCATAGCATAGCATAGTCGGCCTTATAATGTTCCCACTGTTGGGACTCAGGCCTCCTCTCTAGGAGAGGGTATGGGCCGTAATCCACCACGCGGGCCCAGTGCGGGTTGGTGGATGTCACATGTCTTCGAATTTTAGGTTCTAGGACATGCCGGTTTCCTCACGATGTTTTCCTTCACCGTTTTGAGAGCAGTGGTGATGAAATAAATTACACAAAGTAATACGCCTGGTTGGGTTTGAACCCGCGACCTACAACTCGTAAGTCGGGGCCGTTACCACTCGGCCACCACTGCTGATTTATTGAGACTTTACTTAAATAATAACAAGACCTTTTCTAATAAGCCCTTTAAGTATTTGTACTAATTAAAAATGGTCGTGGTGTATACAGTAAGCACTAACAATGAAATTCAGTACAATATTACCGCAGGACAATAATTAATTACATCAGGTGAAGTTTCATGACATTTTCGAGTAAGATGGTGATGGTGAGCAGAAGACTAATTCAGAGTTATTTTTTTCAGGTGGTGCTCGTCCACCAAGTAATTATTATTTTTTGTTTACCCATTAAATAAAAAGCAAAGATATATCGCACACTTCATTAAAAGGAGTCGTAACTCAAAAAAGAGGTTATTGAAAATTGAACCTTGTTTTTTAAACGTGTGTTTTCAAATTCAAACACCTTGTTTTTGAGTTAGGTCTTTTTATGAATAGCATGCGATATTATTTTTATGGTACAGTCGAATTCATAACAATAGTTTGACATTGATAGCGGATTTATATCTGTATGGAAAATTTTAGAGTGGCTTGATATATTCGTGGCTAAAAAATATTTTGCTAAAAAAATGTTGAAAGCTATGAATTTAAAAAGCATTGACTGATATTTGATGTTAAAATTTGCAGGAGAAACAAAAAAATGTATTGTAGGAGCCAGATTCGAAAGGGGTAAATGTAAATATTGCTATTGCGGTATCGCTTACTCACTTATATGTCGAACAAGAGAGTATTGTGAATCCAGACGCGGGATATCAACCAGTAAGTATTTTGGCACAGTATTATTTATCACTGCTGTTTATTTATTTATCTTATTCACATATTATTTACATTTATATCTTAGTGACTGAAAAGTTGAAAGGGAATCGTTTATCTTGGTATGGTCATGTGAAGAGGAGGGATGAAACGCATGTTACTAAAAGAGTTATGAGTTTACATGTGGATGGATGGAGAGGGAGAGGGAGACCAAAGAAAAGATGGATGGATTGTGTGAAGAGTGATATGAAAGAAAAGGAAGTTAGTTATAGCATGACGAGTAACAGGGCAGAGTGGAAGAAAAAAACGTGTTGCGCCGACCCCAAATAACACGGGATAAGGGCAGGAAGATGATGATGATGATATCTTACTAGCTGACCCGGCAAACGTTGTTTTGCTATGTATATAATTTTTTTTAATCTAAAATTGAAAAAAAAAATTTAGGGGTGGGTTACCCTTAACATTTAAGGGGATAAAAAATAAATGTTGTCCGATTCTCAGACCTACCCAATATGCACACAAAATTTCATGACAATCGGGAAAGCCGTTTCGGAGGAGTTTAACCACAAACACCGCGACACGAGAATTTTATATATTAGATAAGAATAATATTTAAAAAAACATTGAAAAAATAGTAGTTCACCGGTGTCGGGAGCAGGGTCCAAGCTAGCAGTGGTTAAGGCTCCCGAAATAGGAATCTCCTCACAAAGCGAGCCGAGGTTTACTGCCTTCTGTTCACATTTATTTTATCATTTATGTATGTGTTCTTAATGTGTGCATAGAAACTGTTAAACAAGAAAAGATGGGGATGTCTTGCATATCAACGAAAGTCTGGCTGTTCTTTCGAAATGGTTCGCAGCTAATAATCTCTTATTAAATGCGAATAAAACTAAATGTATAAAGTTTTCATAACCGAATGTCCCTCAAGTTTGCGTCAATCTAATTCTTGCCGGCAACAAACTTGATGTTATTACGGAAACTGTGTTCTTAGGTGTAACTATTGATTTCAACTGCAGTGGGGCGCTCATATTAAAACTCTCTCAGGAATATTTAGCTCAGCTGCATATGCAGTAAGAAAAATAAGGCAATTGACAGATGAAGCCACAGCTAGGTTTGTTTACTATGCTTATTTCCACAGTATTATGTCTTATGGCATTTTACTGTGTGGTTCTGAGCTGATGTAGACTCAATTTTCATATTGCAAAAAGAGCATTCCGGGCTATTTATAAAATGCAAACATAATATCTATTAATACTGTATTAAGGAAATATTATAACATCAACCATCTTTTTTTAAAAAGTAGCCATGGAGTTTCTTGCCGGTTCTTCTCCATAGGAAACGACCAATTTGTAACCGAGCACTAGCTTCTGACGTTTTACAGGGGCCCATGTAGGCCTATGTGAAATAAAAATATATGTTTTTTTTTTTTAAACAAGTAGATGGCTTACGTGTACTTTGATAGTTTAGCTAACACAACATTTATTTACTAATAGGCAGCGGTACCAAGTTCGCCGGGTCAGCTAGTTACATTATAAAGATTACTACAACGTAATGGATTATTATGTAATTGATAGAGATATATTGTAAGTTGTGTATGTCTTTACGAACAATAATGAATTGTATGGTCTGACAATTTTTATTATTATTATTATTATTGGATAACAATACAGCTAGTTACTGTTACTAATACAGTTACTACAGAGATGGAAGCAAATAGATCTATGAAAAATGAAAACAAATGAAAAATGAAAGGTTCAGTTGAAAACCAGCATCATGCAACTAGCACTGACTATCATGTAGTTGTCTGATATTTTTCTTGAACTGGACCTATTTATTGGGAGCAGCCGTGACGTGAGACACACATTGTGTCAGGGGTTTTTTTTTTCACAAGTTTTCTAAATGTTGTTTTTACAGCGTGTATTTATGCGAACCAAATAAAATATATTTTCTTTATTTCTTTTTTCTTCAAAACTTAAATAATATCTATGGTTAATAGAAAATATAGAAGAAAGTTTTTTTTTTCAGATTCAATACGAAACAATTTGAATTTAGAATGTCAAATAGGACTAATTCAGCGGATAGACGAATGTAATTACTGCTTGTGCAGTGATGGGAGAAAATGGAAGTGTACGGAAATCGATTGCCAACTTAAGCATGCTAATTGTAAGTCTTTTTTTACAATGTTTATTGCTTGATTAAGTCTTTTTTTTACAATGTTTATTGCTTTAAAACTTGCCCTGTTAGTTTTTTAAGCGCTCTGTAAATATTCTTTGGTTGTCAAACTTTTTTTTTTTTATTGCGTGGTAAAATCATCTTATGACATCCTCGCTCTTGGGCGGAACGGGAGAAAAAAAAAATCGGTTCTACGCTCCAACCGCCGCGCCGGGATTCCGATCCCGATTTCCGGCCACCGTAGGCGCAGGCTTGCAGACGGCGAGCAATGGGTGGTTCGCCGTCCGACCGTCCGGTAACCGTCCGGACCGAGCCCAAAAACTTCACATTTTCTGCTTAAACGATCAAACCAAACATTAAAGTTTGTTAACACTTTGTCCGTAATACTACTCACCGTATTATTTTCTACCCTGTTGAGTTATTTACTAGGTATAGTATCCTCCAGGACGCTAAGACGACTTAGAATTAATTCATTCATATATTATTTGATAAAAACTGCCGTCCACGTTTAAACTTGTTTGTCAATCACGACGTCAATAATGATTTCCATCAAACGCGATAAACACAAATTTTGTTTGACAAACGTGCGAAACAAAACTGCATACTATCAAATAATTTGATAAACACGTAGAATTTAATGTATGTATAGGTCAAATTTTGCTGCTGAAACCAAAACAGTAATACCCAACGGGTTGTGCTGATCATTATTTCTGTAATTTATCTATAATATGTATGTATTTAGAAATATTTGGGTATTTTTATCAGTTGTTTAGAACTCATATCATAAGCGCTGCTGACTTTGGGACTAGATCACATGAGTATAAAAAAGATAAACGGAACAGAGACAAAGCTTCATACAACCGCGCGAATCGGTCTCACTACTACAACCACACGGGGACCACTATCCGCTTGTTACACAACAAGCGGATAGTGGTCCCCGTGTGGTTGCCACGAAACTGGAAAACACCGATTAACGCAGGCTCAGTCAGTGGACTCGTCTAGGGTCTATGCGAGGCACGTTGCTTGTTTTGTTTGTACAAGTTTAAATATGTGGTAAAGTGGTATTTTTTATATAAAAAATACTAGAAAAAGTAAAAATTTAACATACTAAAAATAAAAATGTACGTTAAGAGATTTGAACAACCTATAAATATGAATATATGAAATATGGGCAAAGGTTCTTTATTCAGCCATTACAATGATTTTAATAAAGTTGATGTACAATTGGGTTTACTAATAATACCTACTGATAATTTTATCTAATATAATATTTCGATCTTGAAATAAATATTGTCAATGTTGGCAACGAAAAACTTAAACGTATTAAAGATTGTAACTTTGATACGCCGTGTGAGTGTTTCCCGTTAGATCTCTTGAAAAAACTTTATGTAAGATTCAGAATTTACCACATTATTAAAATAATATATTATTAAAAATAATAAAAATAAAATTATTAAAGTAATTTGTAAAATATCACACTGAATAATAAAACTATTTAACAAATGTTTTATCTAATTTGTTTTCACCTTATGTGACAACCCTACCAAAATAGGTAACAATATTGCAAGTTCTTAGGAAGCTTTGCCTCTGTTCCGTTAATCTACTCATGCGAATAGATGGCGTTGTGGAATATTATATCATTAGATATATTATTCTTAATTTGATATGGCGGACATACAAAAATGGCCCGCAAATGTTTTTGTACACACCCTTGCTTTGAGTATCATTAACACAAAGACAAGAATATAAAGCTATGTATTAAAATGTTTTTTTTTTTAGTTTTTTAGTACTCTTTGAGATAGTAATCTAGATATACAAACTTTGGACCCTCATTTCATCCACTTTGGGGATGACTTATAGAAAATCCATCCCCTAAGCAGATTAATAAAAAGGAAACCTTGTGCAAAATTTCACGTGTCTAGTCCCAGTAGTATCCGCTGTGTTGATATGTCAGTTGGTTAGTTTCTCCTTTTATATATAGATATAGATAATTTCCATTTTACATTTTTATCTCTCTCCTGTTTTGCATTTAAGCAAAAGTTAGTCATAGTTTTAGGATCGATGCCATCCTGGTAGTTAACTGCATCAGCTTAGACTGGAAGCCAGCCGCATCATAGGAATACTTATTCCTATAATGCGGCTCGAATGATTATATATTGGTTAGATTTTGTCAGACGGCGCCTTCAGTTTTGTCAAATTATATTAAAGTTTTCATACTTTTCACTGAGCTACTAATTAAATCACGTTAGTTTTTTTTTCTAATTTTACAAGCGTATTACCATCATTTAGATAGTCTATTATTAAACTTTTATGAAATTTGATTTCGTTAAATATAATTTGTAAAATATATTTTATATTACTACTAATATTGGTATCCAGAATTTGTAACTGGAACAATACACACCTTTATATATCCCAATTAGAAAATTGCGTTACAATCATAATTTCAAGACTGAAATTTTACTTAAATACACAAAGGTAGTTTGTTGGAATAATAGGATGAAGCCTCGTAAATATAAAGTATTTGTAAATAAATAAGAGAAAATATGTTACTTTCATGAGTGTTTACGTACAAGTAACTAGGCAATACAAAATATTTAAAAATATAGAACATTTCAAATGACTTGCTTACCTAGTAAAATAAAATAAACTAAGAAATAGGTCTGTACAACAGGGATTAGCCAGAATCTACAACGGGTTTTAAAGAAATTAGCTATCCTAATCGTAGTCAAATAATAAAGGCATCAACGCACTACAGTAGTATCGTTTTTGATATCTATCTACGCATACACTATCAATATATACTAATCAAGAATTTTATCTTAGATTTTTATTTTTTTTATACCAAAATAATATTTAATAAAAAAATAGCTGTAATCAATAAAATAAAAATATATTTCTATCTCAATTATTATTATAAAGAGGTAACGTTTAATTTTGTGTTTGTTGGATTTAACCGCTAAAAATACTGGTCCGTCTGCAAATTTTTTTTCACCGATAGAAAACTGTTTTATTCCTGAGTGACAGAGGCTATATTTTAAGTATGCGGGCGAAGCCACGGGCAAAAGTTAGTTGTATATATCTAAAATATAATAAAAAAGTATTCTATGTTTTAGCTGCAGGAGCGTTACGGATGACGTATCATCATGACGACGTCTTACGTAAAAAATGCAATGTTGGTGAAAAATACAGATTAGATGCATGCAACTATTGCTACTGTAATGAAGACCGCGAAAGAGTCTGTACCGACCACGACTGTAAACACCACGAGAGTAAGTACTGACTGTACTATGTTCTGAACAAAATACAAATATTTCTTATTGGCAACATTGGGACTTAATTATTAAAAAAAAAACTAACTATACGTTTGGTTCACATACGGATTAGCAGATTCTTATTAATGGATCAATTAATGGAAAGATTTTTGTGTATTGGACAGCTGAATAAATTTATATCATACTGCTATATGTATTAACAGGGAATATGCATGAAAACATTTTTGATAACTAAAAGCTAACCACTTTATGAATAAATATACAAAAATAGAATATTAACAATGAAAACAATATCAAAATTGGTAAAAAAGCAAACGAAATATACCAATTTTAAGTAAATATATCTATCGTCAAAGTGCCATTTTCTATGGCGGCGCTATGGGCGTACGTGATGAACTTTAAAGTCAAAAACCACATCGCATTTCTCTTTTTTGTAAGCAGAGCAGCTTTGAAACTTTAAATTTCAAGAATTTAGCAAATAAAAATATTGCATGCATATTCTCTATTGAAGGAAAGGCTTTTATGTATTAGACTAGTGGATTCATTCCTATAAGATTACTTTATGAATTAATTGTTAAATTTACATCCGGTTATCGGTTTGATAGCCGTCCTAATCTTGTTTTAAACATCATCATCATCGTCATCTTCCTGTTACTTGAGATCGCCACAACATGTTTTATTCCTCGATTCTATCCTGTCATCCGACACGTTATTCCGAACTCCCTTTTCGTTTATATCACTCACAGAATTCATTCATCTATTCTTTGGCCACCCTCTCCCTCTTTATTCATCCACATATCCTAACCTCGTCTTAATGTGACTTGAATTTTTAACCAAATTAAATTCTATTCAAAATTTGCACAAACCTTTAAAATTTTATTTGCCTAACCAGCCTATAACTTGATAAGAGCTATTTTTTCATGCGATATCCTTCCTCTCACCTTTGTAGCTGTTTTTCAGGTTTCCCTCTTCTTGTCTCTTAGTTTATGTGTATAGATGAATGTTAAATAAATAAATACATTCCCCATAGATACTGTGAAACATAATTTTAAAAACAAATGTATGTTTTTTTTACAGATATTCCAGCTACTTTCCCACGTAATTACTATATTCACAATTATAACTAGTAGTTGTTCATGTATTAAGAATGAATCGCATATATACAAAGCATAGTACAATATCTACTATGGAGGACACTCTAAAAGCAGAGAACTAAATTAAGTATAAAATTTAGACTTAGCCCTGCAGTTGGAAAATATATAAACTAGAAAGTTTCCCTATACAAACTTTGAACCCCCGTTTTAACCCCTTAAGGGGAGAATTATAGAAAATCTTAGCGCACGCCTACGTCATAACAATTATCTGCATGCCAAATTTCAACGCATTCCGTTCAGTAGCTTGAACTATGTGTTCATAGATCAGTAAGTCTACCTTTTATTTTGTGTATAGCATATACAGCATTGGAAGGCCTCCCACAAGGTGGACCGATGACCTGGTAAGGTTCGCGGGAATCCGATGGATGCGAGACGCACAAGACCGGTCATTATGGCGACATTTGGGAGGGGCCTATGTCCAATAGTGGACGTCTTTGGGCTGAAATGATGATGATGATATCATATACACACTACTGGGAGACAGGCCTCCTCTCTAGGAGAGGTAATAGACCGTAATGCACCACACAGGCCCAGTGCAGATTGATAAAATGGTCTTCGAATTTTTAGTTTTAAGATTGTATGTATACATGTACTTAAACTAGAATAAAAATCATTCATTTTAATATATTTTAATATACGATTTCCAGTGGATTCAGCGGAAGAAAATGATTGCAAGATAGGAACTAGATTCAGACAGGGTGAATGTAATTATTGCTATTGTAATAACAATCACAAACTCGTGTGCTCTGTAAACCGATGCTTCAGAAGATCAAGAAGTGAGTTTCAGCTTATTAACTAATATTTATGAATACTTAGGCATAGTTTTTCTTAGAGAAGAGTTGGTTACAGCCTAAAGTACGGTTAATACTGTTATTTATTTTTTTATGGTGGGAAATCATCCAATGACTTTTCTCGCATTTGGGTGGAGTGGGAGGGCGTGTCAGACTTTTACTGACTAAAACCCACTCCGGTTCCTTCTTTACCTTCGTTCCAGGGCCCCGGGGTCCACTTTCACTTAACCCATGGCCCCAGTAGGCTTCCACCCTGCTGGGCCTCTACGATTTGCTGATATCTCGTTGAGGCACGCGTGGAACATTACGCATGAGTGATTCCGAGCGCGGCAACATTGAGGCCTGAAGCCGAGGCGCGCAGCCTGCGGCCGCTAAATGAAGCGACCGCAGACTGCAACACCAGTGATTTCGCGAACCGCAGAGTTCAAACGTACAAAACTGTCGAGTTTTTCGGAAGATGACGAAGAGAAATTAATTAACTTTGTGACTGGTTATCCACACAAGTCGTCATCATCTTCCTCTTCTAACAAAAGACACATTAGTAAAGTATCGGTAGCGTTGTCCAACATTCTGCTTGGTATGAAGGTACTGGAGTGACTGAAGCATGGCTTTATGCATTATGCAGCCGTGACATGTCGTCGCGCTTGGAATAGAATCAACTACGATCGCAGGCAGCACTGCGGTCAACCACAGCTGGTAGCTGCAGTGTCACCTGCGGTTGCAGTCTGCAGCCCATCTCAAAATTGTACCTTTTTTTTTTTATTGGGTGGGAAAATCATCTTATGACAAAACTCGCTCTTGGGCGGAGCGGGAGATAGTGTCACACTTTTACTGACTAAAAACCCACTCCTGTTCCTTCGTTGCCTTCGTCCCAGGGCCCCGGGTTTCGCTTTCACACTACCCGTGGAAAAAACATTTCGATCGCACCGATCATAATCGTCATACTACAGTTAACTACAGTTAACTACGTTACTAGCTAGCCTGTAGCTAGTAACACAGTTAACTTAAATTTTTCACGCTTGTATTCGACGGCGCACTTTACACAACATAACATGGATTGTACACTTCTGTTACAGATTCAAGACTTCGACACAACAAAATAACAATTATAAACTTGTAAATAAAAATTTAACAAAACATTTTTTTTTTTCTTTATTTTAAACACCTTACAATGACAGAACATGTCTGACAGAACATACATATTTGCTAAACTCGTTAAAAATAAAAGGCCCGTGTTGACATTAGAGAAATACCCTTGAATGTAACTTCGAACGAAACTGAAAGAAACAATAAAATAATAATTAATTACACAAAGTGTTTTAAAAAAATACATACATTTTTTTGGCGCGTTAAATAATATGATGGAGTATATTGCGAGTATTCTTTTTGCTTATTTAAGTATTCGTTTGACAGATGTCAAAACGGGCCTATTATTTTGGACAGCTTATAATTAGGCTGTAGGTAGATCTATACTATCTATACTAATATTATAAAGAGGAAAGACTTGTTATTTCGTTTGTAATGAATAAAGTCAAAAAGTACTGGACTGATATCAAAAATTCTTTCGCAAGTAGAATGCTACTACATCACTGAGTGACATAGTCATACTTTTGGGAAATAAAAAGTATGCGAGTTTCATCCAAATCAGCAGTTTAAATTTAAAATACTGAGAATCTATGACATAGGAAAACTGTGATGCTACAGAGCACAGAGAACTCGTCAACGGCCGCTGCTGTAGACCATATTGTCAACACTTACTGTACAAAACGTGAGTGTGTCATTTACACATATCTACACGCCACCATTTGGCAACAGGACCTCCATTCTTAAAACGTAACGTATATCTCTTTCAATTTAATTTATATCACCATTACTTCGTATTCTGTGGATGGTTCAATATCTCAGTGATGTGATCTAGTAGAATATACCAAAATTACACAATTAGACACGATGTACTTTTACCGACACCAATACAATTTAGAAACTTGGTAGGAAGTTTAGAGACTCTTTCGATTATTTTGCAAATATATTTATTTATTAAATCTCTATTTTACACCGCATGAATAAAAAATACAGGACAAACATTTATAAAAATAAGTGTACAATGGGCGGTCTTATCGCACAAGGCAATTTCTTACAGACAACTTTTGGATGGACTGAAAGAAAAGAGATAGATTTAGGGCTGTCAGTGTACAAACATCAGAAATAATAATACTAATAAGATATAATAACATAAAATACAATATCAAATAATATACTTATAAATATCAAATATATAATTGAGTCAGGAGAAAAAGAATCAAAGTGATACAGACTCAATTATATACACAGACACAGATAATTAGTGGATAATGTAATTGGTGTAGTTTTGACATTACTTGGAATCATTAAAACAAACGTGATTTCGGTAAAATGGAGCTGAGAATATTGACTACCTTAGCTTAGCTTACCAAGAAGGTGGACTCGATACATATGCTATCAAAAACTGCAGATATAATGCATCCGCATTATAACGAAAATCAAAGTGACGACTTAAATTTCTTCCAAATTTCTGGTACAACTGTTATCAAAGAAACTAAAATGGTCCCCGGTAAAAATAAATTTGGGAATCACTGGTTTAAAGTAAGTAAACTAAAGATGGTCGATGTGCAACATTAATTATACAACGTTTGTAAAACAGTTCATGGAAGTTGATTGTGATGATTTTCATGGGAAATACGTTTATCGATCAACATCAAACAAGGAGTATCTCTTAAGTACACGAACTCTAAGAAAGTAAAGGTGGGTCTACGCTTGAGGAGCTGAGCATGAGTGGAGCACAAGCCGAGAGATTCGTGTATTGTGAACCGACTTTAGAGGAATCGAGAACAAGCCGAGCTCAAATTCGTGTAGTGTGGACCGACTCTAGAAGAGCCGAGTACGAACGACACTACTCGCATTTGAGCTATTTTCATGCTCCGGTCCTCTAGCGGAGCGGAGATGTGTATGTGTGCGGATGTGTGGAGAGCAGTGGTGGCCGAGTGGTATCGGCCCCGACTTACGAGTTGTAGGTTGCGGGTTCAAACCCAGCCAGGCGCATTACTTTGTGTAATTTATTTCATCACCACTGCTCTCAAAACCGTGAAGGAAAACATCGTGAGGAAACCGGCATGTCCTAAAACTAAAAATTCGGAGACATGTGACATCCACCAAGCCACACTGGGCCCGCGTGGTGGATTACAGCCCATTCCCTCTCCTAGAGAGGAGGCCTGAGTTCCAACAGTGGGAACATTATAAGGCCGACTATGCTATGCTATGCTCCTCTAGCGTAGACCCACTTTAAGAATGAGTATCTCTCCTTCAGACAAGCTGGCTTTAGGTCTTCTACTCAGCATGTAAATTGGACTGAATGATTATGGACTTTAGTGGCGTTTACTGATTAGCACTGGGTGTGTTTGTCAAATTGTCGAAACAATAATTTTGAAAAGTTAATCGCTCCGTGAACCGCCCAGCATATGTATATCATCAGTTTATGGTAGAATTTATAATTACTAGAAACCATTTTTTTTATTTTTTTATTGGGTGGGAAAATCATCCTAATGACATCCCCGCTCTTGGGCGGAGCGGGAGATAGTGTCAGACTCTTACTGACTTAAAACCCACTCCTGTTCCTTCGTTGCCTTCGTCCCAGGGCCCCGGGTTCCGCTTTCACACTACCCGTGGCCCCAGTAGGCTTCGACCCTGCTGGGCCCCTACGATTTGCTGAGCATCTCTTTAAGGCGCGCGTGGAACAGTACGCGCCGTCGACGACTTGGGTTCGGTCCGATTACCGGACGATCGGATGGCGAGCCACCCATTGCTCGCCGTCTGCAAGCCCGCGCCTACGGTGGCCGGAAATCGGGATCGGAATCCCGGCGGCGGTTGGAGCGTAAGGACCGTTGCCTCACGCGATCGGCCGCCTCCTTAGCTAGCATTACTGCTTCGCAGAAGGAGGCGACCGCCTGCCACTCCTCCTCGCTCCGGAGCGTGGCCTGAACCAAGGCCCGGCGCGAGAGATCACCGCCGCCGATTGCCCCCACGAGGACACGGCGTTGCTCTGCCCAGGCGGGGCACACCTCCACCGTGTGCTCCACCGTGTCCTCCGGGTGGGCCACACAGTGGCGACACCCGGGCGTCGTTTCCGCACGAATCCGGTGTAGGAACCTCCCGAACTTACCGTGTCCGGTGAAGACCTGCGTCATGCGGAATGTGAGGACGCCGTGAGGTCTTTCCAACCACGCCTCAAAGAGGGGACTTACCGCCATAATTGTGGCGTGCCCAGCACGGGGTCGCGACAGTCGCTGTCGCCATTTCTCCATGAGAACTCGCCGGAGCTCTGTCCGCCATGCTGCGACTTGTCGCGGCAGCGGAGTTTCGCCCCGGCGTTGCATCTCCATGCGCCGTTCGTGCATGAGTGCAAGGACTGTTGCCTCCAGATCCCATGGTCCCTGGCCAGCAACGAGGCTCGCCGCTTCGCGGGAAATCGTCCGGTATCCTCGCACCATCCGTATGGCCATGACCCTCTGGCACGCGTTCAGCCGGGCCGCCGGCTGCTTCCGCAGCCCCGGCGCCAACACCGGTGCGCCATAAAGGGCCATGGACCGAACGATCCCCGCGTAGAGCCTCCGGCAGGAGGCGTCTGGACCCCCAAGGTTGGGCAGGAGCCGCCCGAGGGCAGCCCCAGTCCGATTTAGTTTGGGAGCCAGACGTCGGAAGTGCACTGGAAACCAATGAAAATTGTTGGGAGTAAACAATTTATACTAGTCAAATAAATGTTTTATTTCTTTACTAGAACAGTAGAAAAGAAGAATTCACACAGAGAAGCAACGAAGTTTATACTTAGTATATGCGCACGCACTAGGAAAGTCGAGTGTTGTGGCTTAGAAGAGGCATATGGCATATGAGAGCGTCATACCATATGCCGTCACGGCATGCGAGTTGGTTTTAATGCCGCGCCAATAGAGTTCATACCAAAAAAAAAATTAAGTTTTGGGATTTATCCAATGTTCAAAAAAAAAAATCATTTAAAAGAGTTTAAGTATTCTAAAATACTATTTTGTTACAGGTTGATTTTGATTCTGGATCTGCTTGTAAGTGCCAGAGGACAACGTTCAGCTGATAATCCAGCTTAAAAAGCGGTGGCAAGATGAATTGCTTGCACACTGCAAAGGAAAAGGGAGTATGGAAAGATATGAGGGCGGTCTTTGCCCAGAAATGTGTCATTTTTTCTCCTCATCATCATCATCATTTCAGCAGAAAGCCGTCCACTGTTGGACATAGGCCTCCTACAAGTGTCACCACGATGCGATGAACTGTCCTGTGCATCTCGCATCCATTAGATTCCTGCAACCCTTACCAGGTCATCGGTCCACCTTTTTGGAGGCCTTCCAACGCTGCATCTTCCGGTATGCGGTCGCCACTCCAGCAATGTGCCCTGCCTCTTAAGTTTGGCGATTCTTCGTACTATGTCGGCTACCTTGGTTCTCCTGTGTATATTTTCATTCCTGATGCGATCACGCAAGGAAACTCCGGGCATAGCCCTTTCCATATTTATTCACCAAAACATACCATTCCATTAGTTTTTATAAAACAGTGAACTGAAAAACAAAGTCATTAAAATAGTTGCTACAAATAAATTACTATTATTTAATTTGATTTGCGATTTCTATCGACACTATGCAACTCACATAGAGTCGATCTTGTATTTCATGGATACCAAGTATGTCATAAAGATTGTTTTTATAATTATTCCATTTATTTTCTTAATACACATATTATTTACTTTGTCAAATACTAACATATAAAATATAAAAAAAATTGAAAATATAAAAAATAGTAGCCTAGGTGTCCGGAATAAAGAATAATATACCTACTGGGTGGTCAGGACTCCTGAGAGATGAATCCTCTAACAATACGTGGCTTGTCTAGGAGTACTGTATTCTGGATCAAGCCCTTGAACCAACTGCCCAAAGCGAACCTCCTCAGATGTTGGTCGAGACTTTTAGCAATTGAGCCATTGGCCGTAACGACTATCGGTACAATTTTACTTTATCCACTTCCCACAAGTCGACAACCTCGTGAGTCAAGTCCAGATACTTAGTTTGTTTATTCTTCTCAGTTTTCACGAGGTTCTCGTCATGAGGGACCACTATAAAAACAATCATTGTGCGACGCTCTAGTCGATCTATCACCACTATGTCAGGCTTATTGGCAGCAAAAGTCCTATCAGTGATGATAGATCGATTACAACGTGCTGCTGCCAATATCAAGAACTGGATCAGATACATACCTATAGTACGGTATTTCTAATTCCACAAGATTGTATTTAAGAGCTTGTAGCTGGTGGATAATCCTGGCTACAAGGTTATTATTAATGATAGGCTCGCGTTTGACTACTATTTCACCTGATGGAAGCTTGGATATAGTTATCTTAACTTCTGCCATTCATGTTTAATATATTATAAATACTAATAAATTAATTTTTTTTAGGCTAATGATTTTTGCTTCAATCACTATAATTTACAGTTTTCGTTTTTATTCATGATAGGTTCGCGCTTGACCGCTATCTCACCTGATGGAAAGCGACGATGCGGTCGACGAAGGAACGCGCTTACCTAGAAATAACCTATTCACTCTTGACTTAAAGATTCCCGGTTTGTAGCCATCAGAAAATACAGATTCCGGCAAGGAATTCCACTCCTTAGCTTTACGCACAATGAATGTGTTCCCAAAACGTTTTGTGCGTATAGGTGGGATGTCCACCTATACTGTAGCTTTGGAACTTAAGCTAAAATTAGCTCCTACGGTTTGACGTCTAATAGACTCAAAATTAAATACGAATCAAAAAAAAATACAAGATTCTAAATAACGGATACAAAATGATAACAAGGATGTGAAGCTATAGGCCTCCCCCAAGTGCCGCCACAATGAACGGTCCTGTGCGTCTCGCATCCATCGTACTCCCGCAACCGTTACCAGGTCATCGGTCCACCTTGTAGGAGGCCTTCCAACGCTACGTCTTCCAGTACGTGGTCGCCATTCCAGAACCTTTCGGCCCCAACGGCCATCCGTTCTGCGAGCAATGTGCCCTGCCCATTGCCACTTAATTTTGGCGATTCTTCGTGCTATGTCGGTGACCTTGGTTCTCCTGCGGATATCCTCATTCCTGATTCGATCACGCAAGAAAACTCCGAGCATAGCCCTTTCCATTGCCCTGTGAATTTATCCGAATGAATAAATATAAAAATGAGAATTTTAAAGAAAGTGTGTAAATGGCGCCAGTGATCGAGAAGATTGTATGATAGTAATTAGGTGGCATTGTATGAGCTAATGATGCGAAAGAATGAGAAATGTGTCGGTCGCGAAGAGTACGTGGAGTGATGGATTGAGTAACTGGTTAGTTTGTGAAGAGTATGGAAGCTAAAGAGACACTGCACAAATTACAAATTAATTAAGAAAATATCATAATCAACCATGATACAGTACGGTCATATATTGGCCACTCTGAACTTGGTATTCAGAACTATTGCGCATATTTTAGAATTACATATTTTACTGCGCAACGTTTAGATTAAATAAAACATGCTCAACCAATGAGGGTTTCAGGAAAAATCACACCAACAGTTGACTCCACTTAGCCGAGAATTCATCTACTTTTGAAAACGTATCATGACGTTAATTTAACTAATGTCGTTAACATTAGCTTTTTTCAGGACAGGTGCCTGGACCTGACGACTCAGTGCTGCCACCTGGGGCCTTAAAATGACGTGTTAATCTTTTAACCGCCTACGTCAGATATATACGACAAACACTCTTGCGTTTTTTTCCACCAGAGTCGCACATCACTATTTAACTATACTCGTCAACTCTTTACTCTACGAGTATATAGCTCGATATAGCGCTATACACCCTTTAAAGCTCCATCCCTTTAATTATTCAGTTTAGTTCATCAAATGGATCACGTTGAAGAGCTCGTGGTAGGGTCTCTGGTGACCACCATTTTAGAAAACCCTCATTGTTCGAAGTTCAGAGTGGTCAAAATATTTCGGCCATACTGTACTAAAATAGTACATTTTGATACAAGTGGAGAAAGTTTGTCATTGCGAGCGATTCAGCGTTCACCCAAGCTTTTTTAGTTATGGCTGCAGTAACAAATTTCCACGAGTATTAAACGACGTTTTTTAATACACTTTCGAAGATGGACTTTGACGCGTAGCTCATCCCGGTTGACGCGCGCCCAGCCTGATTCGACAAATGTAATAAAATTGTGGCGGGGGCGAGTACCGCGCATTTTTTTTGCATTAGTGCGAAAAACAGTCAATTGCGTGCCTAAAAGCTGTGAGACAAAAGCGAGTTTTCGATTATTGAAAAGATCTTTTTTTCAGTTTCGTTACGATACTCTTTGGATGACGAATGTGATGTTGGAGAAATTCTACAGCGACCAGATGATTGTCAATATTGCCGTTGTACTTATAGAAAAAAATGGAAGTGCACCGAAAATGATTGTCCAAATGACGATAATTATCGTATGTATTATTTCCTTTACCCTTTTGAGTAGCGTAATTAGAGACACAATAGAAAGTCAATGAAAAAACCGAACGCCCGTTCGCTCGGATTTTAATGAATCAAAAGTTAAAACCGCTTTTATTTAGCCAGAAACTATCTATTTAGCCTTTAGACTCTGCAAACTTTTTGGAAATCTATCTAAAATTTGTTTGACACATTAACTTTAAGCGGGGAGGACCCAAATAAGAAAATGTATGTCTCTGCCTTGTCTATAAGATTTGTTTATAAGAAAAAAAAAATGTATTTGCATAAATAACTTAAATTTTAACTAACTACGAGTATTAATAACTTAAATACGTACATATATATATACAAAAATAATTTGATGCCTCCTAAGGGCAAGTAACTATTTTACAAAAAAATATATTATTTCATATTACACCCAGCGTCTGGTATTGTGAATTTATACTGCTAACGGATTATATGTATAATGCAAAAACGTCAGTAAAAATTGTTTCAAAAATTATTATTAACAATACAAAAATAGCTCTCCTGAAAAAATGCATTTTTTACCTTACGGCCTTATATACGTTAGAGGCATCCAAATAGTTTTAGGTGTCAAAATACTCGGTTACATCTATCCAAACGCTTAGTAGACACTTCGCGTGACCCAAGGGCTGGCTTTTACCTTGGTCAGAGATTAAGCATTGCCATACAACGTGGCAATGCCTCCAGCCTTTTGGGCTCACTTCCAGTCGACAGCGATGCGGAGGAGTTTTATGATGCCATATTTTAGTTAGGAGTAGCCGTTAATGTATATATATAGTTTTAATTAGTTAAGTGTTTTTGTATATAATTTTGTATATACATATGTCGGAGAAGTCAATAGTACGGAAGCTTAAGAACGAATGAACGAGCTAGGTGAAAAGTGACACATGTCACTTTGACAGAATCCGCACTGACGTTTGCATGAACCGAGCAGATAAAAGCGCCGAACGCAGAGGTACGGTGCTCTTTCCTGTGTCGGCAGCCGTGCCAACAACTTCGACTGTCGGAGACTGTTTCACTGCTCGTTGTGTAAAGTGAATACCTAAAGCTTGCATCCTAATAAATCAGTTGTATGATCTGGAATAGTTTGTTTATTGCTCGATACCCAGCCATCGCCCACAAAACAGAGTCCCTGGACAGAGCTTCAATGATGATCGGTATCCTTGCGCCGACATATATATAAATATAATATGTAATTGCTAACAAATAAAAACTCGTTTACGTTTATGTCATCTGGACACACCGGGAACGTGCCCAAAAGACTTAGACTGATAGCATTGCCACGTTGAATGGTAATGCTAATTCTTTGAGCAATGAACAAGCGAACCTTTTAGTCTCGCAAAATTTTGATATATATACCGGCACGGATCTTGAGCGCTGACTTCTACAGTTCTACTTGCGCAGAAGCACGCAGAAGTGAAATATCGGGTCTCTTTAGTGGTATGAAGAGAGTTGCGGGGGCAGGGAGTGCAATCCTTGTACAGTGATTGGCTTGCCGATATTATACGATGCGCAAAACGATCCCCGCTCTTTTGCCGAGCGCTCAAGATTCGTGCCGCTATCTGCAGAAGGGTGCCTACAATACATACCTTTCCCACATATTTTGGCTACTTAACTTACCTGAAAGAAAAGGATAAAAAAATTACACGTAACACTATTTTAGAGACTTTGCCATTGACAGAAATGTTTAAACGTTTCATTTTTTATTTTTTAGGTAGACTTTTACGTCAAAAGATGGAACCTTGCATTGATGGCAGTAGACGTCAAGTTAACGCATGCAATTACTGCGATTGTCACAATGGAGTCGAGTTCTGCACGCAAAAACCTTGCTGGGGTGCAAGAAGTATGTATTTTAGTGGTATGAGGAACTGAGTGTAAAGTCCCGTAAACCCTTTTTGAATAAGAAGGATCCTCCGACCAGACAGATGTTATGGCTGACTCGGGCAACTGCCCGATAGATAATTTCGGGCTGTTCAAATCGCGAGAAGAACTCTATTTGCGTGATGCACGATTTTGTAGTTTTGATGATCTGTTATGCCCTGCCACGTTGATTCCATGGTGGTGCCAGTAGTACCGTGGGATTGTTCGAAAGATTTACAGTTGCTTTAGAATGCAAAGGGCAACTAAAAGAACACAGGTGGGATAGTTTCACCGTAGGCGTAGGCTTGTGGTCGGCGAGCAATGGGTACAGCTCGCCGTCCGGCTGTCCGATAACCGTCCGGACCGAGCCCGAGTCGTAGACTGAACGTATTTTTACACACGCGCCTTAAGGTCATGTCAGCAAAACCAAGGGGCCCAGAAGGGTCGAAGCCTACTGGGGACATGGCTTTGAAAGGAAAACCCAGGGTCCTGGAAAGAAAGGCAAAGAAGGGACACAGGAGTGGGTTTTAGTCAGTAAAGGTCTGACACGACTTCTTGCTCTACTCAGAGCTTGAAAAATTTATATGATGATTTCCAAACTGAAAAAAAAATTACATGTTTATATTTTACTAACGATCTAACTTTTTTTAAATACAGCGTCCATGATTTTCTCTGAGCCCGAATGCTTATTGGGAGAACCTGTGCCTGCTGCAGACCCATGCAATCTCTGCATATGCTTAAATTCGGACATACTGTGCACGAACAACCCCTGCTTTCGGAGGAAATCGGGTAATTATTTTATTATTTTGGTGCAACTGGTAAACGTCACGTAGTCAACGAGTGTATATTGCGTTATCCGTGAAGAGATGAGTAGTTGATCAAGGATTGATAGAAAAGGGTGCGGTGTGTCGCTAATACCATCGTCTTCGCATATAAACCACTCACAGATAGAACACAATCCACCAGCGCGTGGCAAGCGTGCGAGCAACGGGTGACTATCGAGTGATCCACTCGCAGTCTGCGCGTGGTCACCCTGCGTGAGGTGCTCCGGAGTGGATGTAGTAAGCGTATATCCATATACAAAGAATACTAACCGCTCGAGAGAGAGGTGGTGCTGGTTGGACGCCGGGTGGCTCTAATGAGCCACCTTAATACTGGATATCGACTTTTGAAACTGTTATTACTTAGCCACACATTTTTGTCACAATAGAAAATTCATACTTTTCCCGTTTTGCAACTATTTTACTATCAGTAAATTCTTATATTTATTGATAGGCTAATTTTTATTTTTGTATAGCCTCTTTTTATAATGTGACTTCGCTGATTCATAGATTACTATTTTTATTGTGTTTTTGGTACAATATTGACCGGTCTACACTGTCCTCTCATATATATTAATATTGTGATAGGGAACAAATTGTATTCCTTGATGGTTCTTGTCTATAAGAAACGATCAATTGGAACCGTGGACTAGCTTCTGACGTTTTATCAGTGCCCATGTAGACCTATGTGAAATAAAATGAGTTTGAGCTTTAATTTCTATTTAGCTTTTGTCTATCTAGGCAGAATAAACATGTTTTCTTTCTTTCTTTTATTTGTTTCTAATTTCAGGTCAAAGAAAACGTAAATGCGTTGAAAATCATAAGTACCAATTGCCTGATAACTGCAATTTCTGTATCTGCCGTAATGGTGAAGAGTTCTGTACCAACAAAGCCTGTTTAACGCCTGGTATGTATTGGATCACACATCTAGCTAATCATCGTCATAACCCAAGCCTTTTCCCAACTAGCTTGGCGCCGGCTTCCAGTCTACCCGGATGCGGCTGAATACCCGAGTTTTACATGAAGCTACTATCTATCAGACCTCCCCAACCCAGTTACTGGACAACACAACACTCCTTGGATAGACTAATTGTCAGATTTTCTCACGTTTGACTATCTGTAACGACTGTCACAGATTTACGAATGACAATCGTGACGCTGTACGCGCTTTCCGAGATACGGGGTGTCAATAATGTTCTAGATAAACTTGGAGAATACTTACCTATAATTGAAAAAAATCACATTTGTACTTGCTCGATTTCGAACTAGCAACCTCTTGCATGAGAGGCGGGTGCCTTAAATCCTGGACCATAAAAAGACACTTCTAGTCAATCGCAAACTTTGAACCCCCGTTTCATCCCCTTAGGGACTGAATTTTAGAAAATCCTTTATTGCTCTCATGTTGTGAATAGATGTATCATTATTGTATTATCTCAAACATGGACCCTGTTAGGGCACAGTAACATTTATATTGTAAATTAATTGATACAACAAACATTACATACAAATTTTCACAATTTCATACATTATTATTATACTAAGTCATTCGATATTATTATTATTCCATACATCATTAGATTAAATTATAATTTTTACAATAATTTTCATTATTATATTGTTTATTTATTTCAATAGTTTATCCTCCATAAATTCTTTGACATTATAATAACATTTTTCTAAAAGTAAACGCTTCAGTCTATGTTTGAAAATACATAATGTTTTTGTAGACCTTATATACTAACGGTTTAGTATATAAGGTCAAAAAGCCTGTTATAAATTTGAAGTAATTTCGGCTGTGCGTTGATATGTCAGCCAGTCAGTTTCTTCTTTCAGTATATTATATAGGTATTTATAAATTAACATATGTTTAAAGCAAAGTTACCTCACCCACAGATGGCACCCTCTTTCTCAAACCTGATTGTAAAGAGGGATCAGTTTATCCTGCAAAAGATGGATGCAATATATGCATTTGTAAGAGAGGAAAAATAAGTTGCACAAACAAAGATTGTTCTGAAATGGGACTAAGGAGTAAGTTATTACCTGAAGGTAAATATATTTTAATAAATATTATACTGATTAATAGGACATATGATTGATGGGTCCGCAAGGTTCTGGAGCGCTAACCACAGCGTTGGAAGGCCACTCACAAGGTGGACAGATGACCTGATGAGGATCGCGAAAATCGGACGTATGCAAGACCCACAGGACCGATCGTTGTAGTGACACTTGGAGGAGGCCTGTGTCCTATATTATTAACTATTGTTAATCCATTTTTAACCAGATTCAATGAGTCAATTGGTATTAGAAGACATTTCGGCAGATTAAAGCGGAGATTTCGGAACGAACACGAATAAAAAACGGATTTGTGTGGAACAGGTAGAGAGAGAGGTTTGTCTTGCAGTGGGATACTAATAACTAATTAAATTTAATTAGATAGAACAATAAAGGCCGTGGCCACATAACATGAACGCACACAGAGTGATGGACAAATATTGTCACTCATTATACACCACTTACCAGCGGTGGAATTTATCTATGGCATTTGCGTAATTAAAAAAAAAACTGTACTTTTTTATTTCAAAGTGCATAAAATCTTTTATGCACTGATATTTTTAATTAAAATGTAATTAATTCGCTTTTCTCATCTGAACATCTGAGCTCAGCTAAGTAGATAACTCCTAGTTTTATTTACATTGTTTTGCTGCATGATGAACTCATTCACACTCTCATTGAAATGAGATTGACTTCATTCTATCGACGAAAAAGCAAATATTCAATAATAATAATAATAATTTATTAGCACACACACAAGTTTGAAAAAAGCGGCGGTGGGCCCCAAACTAGGCACAGCCTGTATCTTGGTGACCCAATGAAGTCTCCGTGATCAATGCGGTGAAAACTGGAAGTGATCACCGCATGGTAAGAGGCACATTGAATATCAATATTAAGCTTGAAAGGTCTCGACTGGTGAAGTCTACGCTCCGCCCAGCACAGTTCCAGATCCAAAACTCCGAGAGCTTTCAGCTCGAACTCCACAATTGTTTCGAGTGCCTAGGAAGCTCCGTGGATGAATATAACGATAGGTTCGTGGGAACTGTCCATACGGTCGGGTCTAAAGTTTTCAAGACGTACTGTATAAATAAGAACAAGAAGCTGTCAGATTAAACTATCGAGCTTATGATGAAGAGGCTTGAGATGACTTTGCAGTTTTCAAATGATGCTCAGCTCAATAAACGTATCTCGAAGTGTCTGAAACGCGACCTTTGCCGATTTAAGAGCGATAGGATTAAGAACGCGATTGAGCGAAATAAGGGCTCCAAAGTATTTGCACGAGATCTGTCTCTTGGGCAGAGTCATCTTCCAAAACTGAAAACCGACGATGGCAGAGTCAGCTCCCAAAACTGAAAACCGACGATGGCAGAGTCATTTCCGCCAAATCGGAGCTTCTGGAAGAGATTGAGGCTTTTTATAGACAGTTGTAAACGTCAATCTCTGAACCGCTGCAAATTGACCACCCAAGAGCTAGATTTACTCGACACTATACCGAAGTTACCCCGGACGTCAGCTTGTACGAGATTATGATGGCTCTGAAGCATTTGAAGAACAACAAGGCGTCGAGTGACGAAATTATGGCCGAGCTCCTAAAGGCGGGTGGAAAACAAGTTCCAAAGGCCCTGTTGTTCGCTTCCGTCATACGAGGGAAAAACGCCACAGGCATGATGCAGAGGTGTGGTAGTATTCTTCTTTAAGAAGGGTAACAATACTCTGCTTAAGAATTACAGGCCCATCTCACTTCTGAGCCATGTTTACAAGCTATTTTCTAAAGTCATCACGAACCGTCTCGCGCACAGGTTTGACGATTTTGAAAAGGCTTTAGCACCGTGGACCACTTACATACGCTGCGGTAGCTTATACAGAAGACTGAGGAGTATAACCAGCCTCTCTGCTTAACGTTTGTGGACTACGAGAAAGCCTTTGATTCGATCGAGACTTGGGCTGTACTGCAATCTCTCCAACGGTGCCAGATTAACTATCGGTACATCGAAGTGCTGAAGTGTTTATACGAAAACGCCACCATGTCAGTCCGACTTCAGGACCAGACCTCCAAATCTATCCTCTTGCATCGGGCTGTGAGACAAGAAGACGTCATTTCTCCGAAACTGTTCTCGGCCGCAATGGAAAATGTCTTCAAGGTTCTGGAATGGAAAGGGCTACGCATAAAATATCAATGGCGAGTACATTACTCACCTTCGATTTTCCGACGACATAGTAGTCATGGCTGAGACTACGGAGAAGCACAGTACAATGCTCGGTGACCTCAGTAAAACTTCCGAAAGAGTGGGACTTAAAATGAACATGGACCAAACCAAAGTCATGGTAAACATCTATGTAATATCCATTCCTATCAAGATCGGAGACTCTACACTCGAAGTTGTGGACGACTACGTTTACCTGGGACCGACGGTCCAGTTTTCGAAGTTAGACCTACCTGTCTAACTTCGAAAAAGAGGTCAATCGTCGAATCCAACTCGGCTGGGCAGCGTTCGAGAAGCTGCGCGGTGTCTTCTCGTCCAATATACCAGTGTCCCAAAATGAAAGTCTATGACCAGTGCGTGTTGCCAGTGATGACAAATGGCTCCGAAACGTGGTCGCTTACAATGGGCCTCATCAGAAGGCTCGAAGTTTCCTTGCGTGATCGCATCAGAAATGAAGGAATCCGCAGGAGAACCAAAGTTACAGACATAGCCCGAAGAATCGCCAAACTTAAGTGGCAGTGGGCTGGGCACATTGCTTGCAGAATAGATGGTCGATGGGGACGAAAGGTGTTGGGGTGGCGACTACGTGCCGGATGACGCAACGTTGGTAGACCTCCTACTAGGTGGACCGATGACCTGGTGAGCGTCGCGGGAATCAGATGGATGCGAGACGCACAGGACCAGTCATTATGGTGACATTTAGGGGAGGCCTATGTCCAACAGTGAACGTCTTTCGGCTGAAATGATGAAGATGATGATGTCAATTTCTGCAAGATCGGCTAACATTAAGTTATAAAATTCACTTGCAAAATTTGACCTAAACACACATACATATAAACAGCAAATTAATAAAAATATGAATGTTTTAGCAATGTAAAAATACAAATGTATTACAAAAACAAAACACGAAAAATCAAATGAATAAGGGGTGACCAGACAGTTGCAAACTAGCGTTCCAACCAAGGAGACCTAGGTTTATGTGTTTGGTTTATGTTGCGGCTATATGGCTGAGAACCACGCGCCAACACGTTTGGTAGTTGGGAAAACGCGCCTCCCAACCAAAGGCGTTGAAGGTCATAGATTACAACAGCTGTCTACATGGATTGAAATTAGCAAGGTCACCTTGGTTGGGACATTGGATTGCAACCGTCTAGTCACCCCTTAACAGATTATGAAAAAAAGAACAACATGCCTATTAAAAAGTATAAACTATATTTGAATTTAGAATTATAAGTACCTACAGTCCGTGGGCTAATTATTATGCTCAAAAGTCACATAGCTCTCTTTGCGTCCAGTACAATAACGTATTCAGGGTGCTGACCTGGTACGGCATTGCATCAGGAATGTTTGCAAAAGCTCACGTGGAGTGCTTTTACGTGATACGGGCCAGTGCCAACAGCATCCTGATAGTTATAGCAAGCAGGCTAAATTACGTGTTTGCAAACCACTACTACAAGAGCCTTACGGTAACAGTGTCACTAACCGTTTAGTTTTACTAATAAGTTGTTCCGTACGGAACTAATATATCTATGCCGTACAAATAGTTTTTCTGGGTAAGGTGTCTAGTGTATATAAGTTTCTTTTTTGAATACAACCGCGATATAGAAGACATTCCTAGCAACTTTTCATTTTTTTTTTAGATTTCTAATTCTGAATTCAAATATGGCCTATATTTTTTTATTAGTATTTTTGGCTTGGATACTAAGTCCTTTAAGCCATGTCTTTGTATGAATAGTTAATTTGAGAACCATTCGAATATAGAATTATGTAGAATAGAGAATATTCTACTGTTTACAAAAACAGTAGAATGTGTACATTCTATATTTGAAAACAACATTGTATTTGACAGCAAATGTATCAAATCAACCTTTTCTGCATTTTCGCTGAAGTAGTCAACACTACAATAAAATGATCTGCTCCATTTTACCAAGATCGCGAATGTTTCAATGATTATTATAGTTGTCTAGTTGCGCAGATACTTGAGTTACAAAACTACATCAATTTTACATCACAATGTTTACTAAAAATCACGATTACCGATCATATTGACAACGCCATTACCGAGGAGTAAGCTTCAGAAAGTCACTTTTATAGCAGTGATCGGGAGTTAGATTTGTGTGTTACTTTACACATAGGAAAAATTCAGACAAATTTAACTCATCATGTTAAAAAATCAATGGAATTAATGTTTTTTATGCAGTCATATTGTTTGTTAATAACTTTGTTGTTTATTGAATTTACTTATCGGGTTTCTTTTTTTATATTTACAGCGCTTGTCAAACCAAAATGTCTCATGGTTTTATTTGAGAAGAAAGTTGTTGATATCACAATTGTAAAATTTTAGGTTTAGTTTAAATACTTGGTTAATATTTAGATTTCTTATGTATAAATAAAGTATAAATACCTACTTGGTTAATATTCGATTTATTATATTTTTAGAAATCCTATAAATTAAATTAAAATATAGACTGAAAAAAAATTGTAAAAAACAATAGTACAAAGAAAGACTTTGTGCTATTGTTTTCTTTACCCTAACAAATAAAATTTATTCCTATGCTTTTTCAGATGCAAAGAACCTCTTGTCTTATATTCGAATGAGAAATAAGCATGATAGGAAGCACAAAATGATACAAGGCTCCAAGCAAAAATGCAGTCCTGGAAAAATGTACATCCCAGAAGACTTTGATGCTAACTGTCCAAATGAGTGTATTTGTGACAGAGATGAGATATTGTGCACGAAAAGGAAGTGTTATGATAATAATAATTGGAATAAACACAGTAAGACTAATTTTCTATTAATCATAGAAATAAATCGTAACTTTTTTAGGGTTCCGTACCCAAAAGGGTATAACGGGACCCTATTACTAAGATTCCGCTGTCCGTCAGTATATCTGTCTGTCCGTCACCAGACTGTATCTCATGAACCTTGATAGTTAGACAGTTGAAAATTTCACAGATGATGTATTTCGAGTGCCGCTATAAAAACAAGTACTAAAAAAACAGAATAAAATAAATATTTAAGGGGGCTCCCATACATCAAACGTGTTTTTTTTGGCCGTTTTTAGATAACTAGCTTTTGCCCGTGGCTTCGCCCGCATACATAATATGTAACCTAACCGGTAAAAAATTTTTCGCAATCGGACCAGTACTTTCAGAGATTACCTCCTACAAACAAAAAAAACATAAAAACAAACTACCTCTTTATAATATTAGTGTTGATGGTACGGAACCCTTCGTACGCGAGTTCGACTCGCACTTGGCCGGTTTTTTTTTGTTTTGGCGTCACATTTAGCTAGTGAAAACATTAGACAAGAAATCAACAATATTCCTATGCAACTTCCGAGGCGCGATTTCATGAACGTTGAAGATCGCTTTGAAGAATACCAGAGCCGAGAACGAGATTTGAGTAATGTTAATATTTTCAAAAAGTAATTTTACAATGTCTTTACTTTCTGATTTTATAAATGAACGCATGTATATAAATATTCTTGTAAATTTTTTATGCATCTACAAAAGTGAGATTCTGTAATTTCCAGATTAGACGCTCTTTGATAAGCTAAATACTTTTGCGAAGCAATATTTAAAAAACTGGGCAAGAGCGAATCGGACTCGCGCGCTTAAGGTTCCGTACAAACATACCTATGTAAATAGTTCGATTCCCGAATGGAGTCTCGAAGATTTTTCCGAATTGCAAAAATAAAATAATTGTGTCATAACAGCAAATTTACAGTTTTCAGATTTATTCCTATAGTTGTGGTACATGATCTTGCTTCATACCAAATTTCAGGATTCTGAGTCAACGGGAAGTACCCTATGAATTTTGATTTCCTCGAAAGTGTCGGAATGTACGTGTTTTGCGACATAAACGGCCGTATCTTTCTTTTTCGCTAACTTAGATGTCTGATTTTTTCACAGCTTCAAGAGACCGCAAACTTGAGTATATGGTTATAATTTCAACTCAATACCTCAACGCGTTCTTGAAATAAAGGGTCTTGATAGACAGACTGACGGACGGACAACAAAGTCATCCTATAAGGGTTCCGTTTTTTCCTTTTGAGGTACAGAACCCTAAAAAAGGCTAAAAACGTTTTACGCAAATAGCCCTTTTCATTGGGTCTTAGCGTAAACTTATAGCACCCAAAGGTTCTATACACGACGAAATCTATTCATTTGTTTTTGTTTAATTAATTTCAACACCATTTTTTCCAGCCCCATTCAACTGGCCAGTAGGAAGAGTAGAAGTGTCCAACAGGAACATGAAAAATCCGTTCACTCAAGAACAGCCATGCCAGGAGTTCGAACCTTTACCTTCAGATGATATCTGCAACACATGCATGTGTTTGAATGAACGAAAAGTCTGTACCATCGTGTCTTGTGGCGATGACTTTGATGATTCGGATGATGCACTGAGTGAGTACCTTATTTCGTCTTAATGAACATATATTTGATGGCGACAGGACCTCGCAGATCTTCCAGGGCTGCGAATTTGTTCTAAAGAGGTACCGTCCTCTCTCCATTTCTTCTATTATTCCCAATATCAAACTAATTAATGGCGTTTACCGTCGCCGCACAGAACCCACATGCGATTGGTCTCAAAGGCCACCGAAATAGAGTGTCAATTCTTTATTCCATTCACGCCGCATCGCTTCGCTTTCGCGGTCGCTTTGAATCGTAGGGCACCGCGTATTAAGGCATCATTCTTAAACAAAGTGTTTTGGCACAAATTTGCGATCATTGCATTCATTTGTATGGTACACACACACTTATGTTGTTTGACGACTTTGGCGAACAAGTTAACGCAATGATCGCATATTTGCTTGATGATTGCTTTCTGTTACTGCACAAAGCGACGTCATATCAACGACAAGCCATAACTGTCAATTTGATTAGAGAAGCGGCGCGTGCAGCGGCCCGCGTCATCACACGCGCAAACAAACATGGCAATGTATGATGTTGTTTATGGAGACGCGGGGCGTACAGAGTGCAGAGTAGCGCCCGTGGCGGCGGACGCGGCGGGCACAGTAGTATGTATCGCCGTATGCACATATTAGGGCGTGCAACACTGCGGGCCTCGCCGCCCTGCGTTCCAAAATGAGGTTAGAGTTAACTCTAATGATATCATCAGGGTAGATACTCTACGCTCGCATTTTTAAACGCGAACGTAGAGTTCAACTGTCAATGTCAAGTAAGTGTCATTTATGGCCACTTACACCAACCTACCCTGCTCGGAGTTAGAGTTAGTTGGGTTAGCTCTAGGGTAGCTACTCGAATTATAAAAGAACGACCCTGGGTTGCAACACGAAGCATTTTTTAACGGTTGGAGTAGTGACTCTACTTTGCGGGTGTCGCTACGTTTTACTCTGAACTGAGAATGCCGCATGCGCCACTGCGTGCGCCAACACGGTCGCCATTAATCTAATAAAAATATTAGTGACGTTAATTTCATTTCCTTTCCTATTATTCCAGTAAAAAAAATTATAGAGATCAACGGTGTAAAATCGAAGAAGAAGAAACGTACTTTCTGTGAGCCCCTCACGTTCTTCAGCCCCGACAGCAACCGGTTTTGTAGAAATTGCTTCTGTTTGTACAATGGACTCGCCTTATGTTTACTAAACTTATGCAAATATTCAAAAGGTAAAAAAATATACTTACCCTTAAAAGAAACACTGTAAGAAGGTTATTTTTAGGATTCCGTACCTCAAAAGGAAAAATGAAACCCTTATAGGATCACTTTGTTGTCCGTCTGTCTGTCTGTCTGTCAAGACCCTTTATCTCCGAAACGCGTGGAGGCATAGAGTTAAAATTAAATTCGTACACTCAAGTCTGCGGTCCCTTGAATCTGTGAAAAAATCAAACTTCTAAGTTAACGGGAAAAAAAGATACGGCCGTTTATGTCGCAAAAAACGACACAACACAACACTCTCAAAGGAATCAAAATTCACAGGGTACTTCCCGTTGACCCAGAACCCTGAAATTTGGCATAAAACAAGGTATTATAGTATAGATGTAGGAATAAATCTGAAAACTTCATAGTTACGTCATAAAAAATACTTTTTTACAATTCAGAAAAATCTTCGTAATTCAATTCGGAAATCGAACTGTTTTCATAGGTAAGTTTGTGCGGAACCCTCACTGCGCGAGCCCGACTCGCACTTGCCCCTTTATTTTTTAATTATAGATAGACTCGCGTTTAACTACTATCTCACATGATGGTAAGCGATGGTTGACAATAAAGCAAGCTTGCCTAGAAGTAGTTTTTGATTACATTTGTATTATACCCTAGGGCTAACGTCGTATTACTTTAGCCCTAGGGTATAACTTTGGCCCAAGCTTATAAAACACAACTTTAAACATTAAATATTAAACACAGTGTCTCTGTTAAATTTTCTCATTTTTTGCAGATATACCACACCAAAATTCACCTGGTAAGTTTTTTATAAGAGCTTCTGCCCCATTGAAAGTCGAAAATTATCCCACAGGAACATACTACCTAGATAATAAGCATTCAATGTCCCAATGAAGATCATGGTCTACCTTTGTTGTAAATTTTTATCTCAATCCGTTGAGCCGTTGTAGGGCCACGTAACTTTTTCGAACATACATACCTGCACTGCAACCGTAGCAGCCACCCTAGCCAAATTGACCACGACTGAGCGTTGAGATGACGTCAGAACAAAGGAATCGGAAGCGTAGCCTACTCGAGGCGTCCGATGCAAACGAAACGATCGTAACTTGGCTAGGGGGACAGGTATCGGCCTTACTAGACTTCGTCCATTTTGCTGACATATCTTTAAGGCACGCGTGGAATACGACGCACCGTGGGTCGACTGAGCTTGGTTCTTATTGAACGGCCGGATGGCGCGATATTCATTCCTCACTGTCAGCAAGCTCTATGCTGTTGGGAGTAATCTACTTTTCCAATTTCATAAATTCTTTTACTAACCAAACACTACACTACTGCTGAGTGTTATAGACTAATCTTATTCCTGGTTATAAAATACACGATTCCTGTGGTTTTTTTATAAAACTGTGATATTTCAGAGGAGTTGGATGAAGTTTGCAATCCAGGGGAAATAGGGTACCCGACCAGGTGCGTGAGCTGTACGTGTTCAGAGACGGCGAAATGGATCTGCACGAGGGAAGATTTAGCACTCTGCCAAGGTGGGTCTTAAAGACATTCTTCGCTCTTATTAGCACTTAACAGCAGCCATTTTAGTCACTGTTAGGGTCTTGATTTGTAAAAACTAACAAACATATATATGTTGCAGTCAAAACTCTTAAACAGTCAAAAGTACTATTGACTAGCAAAATCAGTCAAAAGTACTTTTGACCGTATGCTTCAGTCAATAATAATTTTGACCAAAATAACAGTTAAAAGTACTTTTACCCAATGGAGCTGGTTAAAAGTACTTTTGAGTAAGTGATTCCGTCAAAAGTGGTTTTGACTGGTCGTATCAGTCAAAACTCTTAAAAAGTTAAGGTAGTCTATAAATATAACGACAAACGTACATATAAACTTTTATATCACTCATTACTAGTGGAGAACGTGCTGATATTAGAACAAAAATGAGTGACTACGAAAAGAAAAAACGCTTTTTGCAAAGAATTTTAATATAATATAGGTACTGTTTTTATAACCTGCGAATTTTCTGATTACCTATTTTAATGTCAATTTTTAAGTGTACGTTTTCTTTGTATTGATGTAATGCCAAATTTTGCGTAATAAACGATTTCAAATTTAATAAATATCTTTTTTATTCACATCTAACGAATTAATAGTGCTTTTGACTGATGCTTTTATTGCAGTTAAAACTACTTTTGACGAAGAGCGTTAGTCAAAAGTACTTTTAACCGCAAATTTGCTTTCAAAAGTACTAATAACCAATTATTTTCAGTCAAAACTACTTTTGACCAACCTGTTCAGTCAAAACAACTTTTAACTGATTTTGCTAGTCAATAGTACTTTTGACTGGTTAAGAGTTTTGACTGCAACATATATACCGTATCCCTAGCAGTATGCGCATAATGACCTAAGAAAAGTAGGTACTCGATACTTTGAAGTATCGGTACTTTTGTTTCGATACTTTTACGTGTACGATACTTTATATTCGATATCGTATTCCTAGTTTTGTAACGTGTGTGTGCATTCTATTTTTAGAGAGGGACTGCGATGTAAAAGACGAGTTCCGCATGGGTTTCTTAACATATTGTGCTGGCTGCAAGTGCGCGGTCAAGGAGTGGTTCTGTTCCATTCAAAGCGAGTCCTGTACGGGTAAGTACTGATACGATAATGAGACTTACTAGCTGCTACCGACGTCTGCGCCCTCGTGTTTGTAGAAAATTATCCTATATGAACATACTCCCGGGAAAAAAGGATCCTATATGCATTTTTTTTAATTCATATAAACTAGTGTTGCAATCCCACCTAATGGTAAGTAGAGATGCAATCGTTGATGGTGAGGCGTACTAGTTTATTAAGAGCCTATTCACTCTAGCCTAGAAGACACCTAAATTATAATCGAACGGGAAGACCGCAGCAGGCAAATTGTTTCAGTCCCTCGATGAAACACTCGCGCTTGGACCGTAGACGTTTCAACAACGTAAGGGTGGATACTCGCCGTTCGTCGAGTTGTCCGATGGTAGAAATGAGATGGTAGAATCAAGTCATGCAATTCCTGCGCACACTCTCCAAAATGCATCCTGTAAAACACCTATAAACAACTATATTTTTTTAGGTGAGAAAATCATCTACTGACAAATCACGCTCTTGGGCGGAGCGAGAGATAGTGTCAGAATTTTACTGACTAAAAACCCACTCCTGTTCCTTCTTTGCCTTCGTCCCAGGGCCCCGGGTTTCACTTTCACACTATCCGTGGCCCCAGTAGGCTTCGACCCTGCTGGGCCTCTACGATTTGCTGACATCTCCATGAGGCGCGCGTGGAACAGTACGCGCCGTCGACGACTTGGGCTCGGTCCGGTCGGTTACTGGACGGTCGGACGGCGAGCCACCCATTGCTCGCCGTCCGACGAAATCGGCAGCCTCCTTTGCTAGCATTACTGCTTAGCAGAAGGAGGCGACCGCCTGTCACTCCTCCTCGCTCCGGACCATGGCCTGAATCAAGGCCCAGCGCGAGAGATAGTCCACACGTGTGCTAATTTTCAGTCACGCTAATATTATAAAGGTGAAATTTTGTGTGTATATTGTTGTGTTACTCTTTCACGCTGAAACTGAAAGACTTTAGATGAAATTGGCACAAGGTAAACCCTTGATCCTCGGGAATATGTTCGTTTGGGATATTTTTTTAACGTCACGTGGGGAAAGTCGCGGGCAGAAACTAAGAATATTTATAACATTAGTTTCCAAGTTACTAAGTAAATTTTATCGTTTTCTAACAATACATTATTTTTCTGTTTCAGATTACAGTAAGTATCTCTTCGAATACAAATCCATTTCTTTGACGAATTGGTTCGTCAGTCCTCATCAGATGTTTCGTCAGTTTTGTGAAAAATCCCATACATAAGGAACAGAGGCGTAGCGGACTAATTTAGACTTGGGCGAAGACACATCAGCGAGGCCTTTTTCTTTCATAAATTCGGAAACGAGACAGTGATTGTCGCAACCCAGTGTTCGACCACATCGTCGCTTCCTCTCAGGTGAAATAGTAGTCAAACGCGAGCCTATACATTATAAAACAAATTCCACGTTGTTAAAGAGCCCTCGCACACGCGAGGGGGTTTTAGGTACGAGGCCGTAAACGAGGGTCCACATCTAATATATAAAAATCTCGTGACACAGTGTTTGTTATCGAATTCCTCTGAAACGGCTTGAACGGCTATCAATTATAAAAAAACCCTGGTTCTTAAAGAGCCCTGGCTTTTGCGCGGCCCCTTAGGGTGCGAGACCGTGAGCGAGGGCCCACTTCGCCCACGCCTAGCTACGCTACTGATGAGGAATCGAGACTAAAGCCACCAATATGCACATCAGGGGTTCTAGACAATGCGGTATTGTTGATGTGTATTGTGAACACAAAGAGCAACTGAAGGAGCAGGGTGGGTTTTAGTCAGTAAAAGTCTCTCGTTCCACCCAGAGGAGTTATTTAATGATTTCTCACCTCAAAAAAATAAATAATTAAGGGTTTCCAGACAAAGATATAGAGATTCTATCGGTAAAAAATTGGTAAAATTCTATTAGGCCTACATGGGTACTTGTAAAACGTCTAAAGCTAGAGCACGGTTCCAATTGATCGTTTCGTATGGAGAAGAACCGGCAAAAAACTCCATAACTACTGTTTAAAAAAAACAATTGATTTTACAATATTCTCATATTATATTAAGTAGTATTGATAGGCATGAGAGGACAGTGTAGACCGATCAACATTGTACCGAAAAGTACAATACTAGTAAAAATGGAATGAATTGTAAAATATGTGGAGACTACATTGTTCTCACATTATAAAAAAGAGGCCATACAAAAATAAAAATAAACCTAGCAATAAATAGACCCACAACTACAATGCAGTCCTAAAATCATCATAATTTGGGTATTAGAAAGGGATAGCGATATCCATCTTGTATAGCTTCGTCTCTCTCTCACACGGGAATTATGATGAATTGGAGATGTCATAATAACACTCCTAGCTTCCATCGCAAGAGGGGGAAGCGAGGTTCTGTCATCGAAGGGTTTTTCAACATTGCTCAATAATTAAATTAAAATAATTGGACACTTCTTTCCTTTTATTACACTAGCTTCAGCGAGCGACTGCGCTCACGTGAAAGTAGGTTTCTGCATACAAACTTTGTACCCCCGTTTCGTCCCTTTAGTGGACCAATTTCGGAAAATCCTCTCTTAGTGCTCACCTACGTCATAAAAGGAAACTTTATGCAAAATTTTTCACTCCTAGTCCCAATAATTTCGGTTGTGCGTTGATGTCAGTCAGTTTCTCCTAAATAGGTTAGGAGACCTCACAATATTTATTAAAGGTCATAACTCCTTACCCTAAAATATCAAAATAAATCCTACTTTTAATTTAATTAAATAAAGTCAATACACAATCAGGCCGCACATGGTTTTCATAGAGATATCGTAGCGTTGTCGATGGATCGAGGCCAAGATCAATATAAATAACATTCTAAAATGTGTCACTAGATGGCGCTGTGCCGATGACGCGTCTTTCTGAATCGCGGTGTTAAGATTCTCCGCGCGTGAATGACCATCCACAGTTTGCCCACCTCCTCGACGGCCTGACGGCACTGTTAGCCCTCTACCATGCTCCATAAGCCGTTGAGGATCTTGCATTGGAACGCCCGAGGCCTACGAAATAAGGCTACCCTCCTCCGCCTCCTCCTCAGGGATCAGGACATAGACGTGGCGCTCGTAAGTGAGACGCTCCTGGGACCAGCTGATAGGGTCAAATTCCCGGGGTATCTCACTTACAGGAAAGACGAGAAGTCAGCAGTCGGCATCTACCGTGGTCTGGCGGTAATTGTTAGGCGAAGAGTCGTCCACCAAGAACTCCCCTTGCCGTCACTCAGCTCCTTTTACGCGCTGGGTGTACAACTGAACGTTGCCGGCGAGGACTTGAACTTATACGCCGCGTACGCCCCGCCCGATACACCGCTAAATGTGGCAGAGCTTCGGGCGCTTTTGATACAGTCGCCCAACCCGACGCTCCTCGCCGGCGACTTGAATAGCAAACACCCGGCGTGGAACAGCAACAGCACGAACACCAAGGGGAGACGGCTCTTCGCGGACGCGGAAGCCTATGGGTACACGGTGTCCGGACCAGAGACACCGACCCACTACCCCGGTTACGCACGAGCTGCCCCGGACGTGCTGGACATCGTGGCCCACTACGGACTTAACCGCCAGATCACCCAGCAGGTCTTGGACGACGAGCTACTGTCAGACCATCAGCCGGTACTCGTCGTCTTGCAAGGAAAGCCGACCCGACTCTCTCCCCCAGCGCCACGTCAAAAACTGGACTGGAAAAAGTTCTCAGGAACGATGGAGATCACAACGCCCACTCGGCCTATCGTCACCGCCGCGGACGTTGACGGACTGGCCGAAGAGCTTACCGTCTGCATCCAGGGCGCCCTAAAGTCGGCGACCACAGTCGAAACGCAGTCTCAGGGGGCTCTACCCCCCCTCCCCAGCCACCTGAGAGCGATGATCGCCGAGAAAAGGCGCCTTCGCAGGCGGTGGCAATCCACGAGATGCCCAACACAGAAGAGAGAACTCAACCGTCTCGCGGAGAGGGTGAAGGCCGAGCTGCAGGCGCTCAACACCGCGAGCTGGGAGTATATCATCGATAATTCGGAGGGCGACTGGCCGGCCATACACAAATTGTGCCGGCAGCTAACGAACACCCCAGCTCCGGTACGCCCGCTGCTTAACAGCGACGGGGCGCTTAGATACACTGCGACAGACCGCGCGGAGATCTTTGCCGAACACCTGGAGCGTCAGTTCCAGCCTAACCCGACTAACGACGACGAGCATGTCGCAACAGTCGAGAGGCACCTTCGAGAATACTTCGAGACGCCGATAGCTCACGAAGAGGCGGGCGTCTTCTTCTCGCCGGGCGCAGTCCGACGCGCCATCTTGCGGACGAAGCCTAGGAAGGCCCCCGGTGCCGACGGCATCACCAATACAGCGCTGCGCCACTTACCACACCGCACAGTTGCGGCCCTGGCGCGCCTGTACACGGGGGTGCTGCGCACGGGGACCTTTCCCGCTTCGTGGAAAGAGGGGCGCGTCATCATGCTGCCCAAAGCGGGAAAGAACACGCTGAAGCCAGAGAGCTATCGGCCCATCACGCTGCTGCCCACCATCTCGAAGGTGTTTGAACAACTCCTGTTGCGACACCTCACTCCCCACATCACTCCACGCTCAGAGCAGTTTGGGTTTCGCTCGGAACATAGCACGACGCTCCAGCTGTCGAGGGTACTGCACCTCATGACAGTGTCGCTCAACAAAAAGGAACATGGGGTTGCAGTATTCCTCGACATGGAGAAGGCCTTCGATCGTGTTTGGCACTCAGGTCTCCTCTACAAACTGTCGCAGTCGGAGACGCCCCGCCGCGTAGTTAAGGTGATCTCCTCGTTCCTCGAGAACAGAACTTTCCGGGTGGTGGTCGAAGGTACGCTTTCGAGCGCTCGCCCGGTGGCCGCCGGAGTACCGCAGGGCAGCTGTGTCTCGCCTGTGTGTTACTCACGGTACACGGATGATATCCCCACCACTGAGGGCGTCACACTCGCGCTGTACGCCGACGACGCCGCGTACATCGCGTTCTCTTTGACCGCGAAACACGCGGCCGTCAAAATGCAGCGCGCACTTGACGCTCTCCCTGCGTGGCTGGAGAAATGGCGACTTACTGTCAACGTGGGTAAGACACAGGCGATCGTCATCGGGCAAGCCCACCTCCCACCACCCCTACGGCTACAAGGAGCCGACGTCAAGTGGTCCCCGACGGTTAAATACCTAGGGGTCACAATCGACCGTCGGCTCTCCATGGGCTGTCACGTCCGACAGGTTGTTGCAAAGGGTAGAGCAGTCCACGCCCTGCTACGTCCAGTGCTCTCGTCTCGCCTCCCGCTACGTGCCAAGCTGGGCGTGTACAAAACGTACATTCGTCCCATCATCACGTACGCCGCCCCAGCTTGGCTCGCCCTCACGAGCGAGACAAACAAGAAGCTTCTCCGCGCGCAGCAGAACATCGCGCTGCGGAGGATAGTCGGCGCCCCTCGCTTCGTGAGGAACGATGTCATCCAGCGGGACCTTCAGATTGAGGGCCTGGACGAGTTCTGTGGCCGCCTGGCGTCGAACATGTTCGCGCGTGCCGACGCCTCCAGCTGGCCGCATATTAAAAACATAGCGCCGTGGCACGCGCGGCCGCCCGACACTAGACGCCGCCTACCCCGCGACCTACTGCCGGACGATGACGCCCATGCTCCACCGGACTGACCCATGATTAAGTCGCACGCACCTACACGCGACTTAATCATTCACTAGAACTCTACAACACCACATACACTCGGTGCGCGTTGTGTGCTAAGTTAATATAGGCACAACGTGCGCCGAATCTCAGACAAACACGACTCTACATTCGCATAAACTCACGCACCCAGTGCGCGGCGTGGACGCGCACTGGGTTGCATACATGGGCGGTGTTACACACCCAATACCGCCCACACACACACTCACACGACCCCTGAGTCTGGAGCGTGACCGGCTAGATCTGGAAGCGTGACAGACGGGGGTCACTCACTAACAGTGGGGAGCGTCCCCAAAATCGGCACCCTCGTCGCTGGTCGTCACTCGCTGGGCCTCCCCCGGGCAACCGGGGGTCCCACCTGGCGGGGTCTGACCGCCGGGGTGTCGCGAAGAAACGACTCTATTTATTAAAATAGAGTCGTGACGCTCCCACTGTACAAAGCCAATGACTCTACGTCCTTAGGCACCACAGTGAAGCACCCGTTGTCGCGGGTGCCTAATGACATCGCGAGCAGGGGGCGATGCCCCGATCTCGCCTGCCGCGCCCCCCTGGGGGGACGCAGCGATTTCCCGAACGCTCAATTTAAGACCTTACTTCATAGGATCATTTCTATAGTAAGCTCTTCGCGAGACTTTCACACTATGTGAGTCCTCACAAGTCACGTTGATGAGATGTGGCGTGGTTCCCTGAGCGTGAGGCGGGCGATGGTAGACTTATCACCAGCCCTCGATGATCGTTCACCCCCTTCGCAAGAGGGGGGCGTGGGGAGCTATCGCTATCTGAGTGGCTTTTTTAAACCTTATAATATAAACCTTATAATATAAACTAATGACTCGTCTAGACTCTGAATGGAGTGCAAATCTTTACCCCAAAACATTTCTCGTTTACCTCACTCTACCTCTACTGATGAAACCCGCATAAAAACGCGACTTTGTTTTATGTGCTAATAGCTGACTCGACAGACGTCATTGTCCTGTCTTAGGTAAATATAACTATGAACCTGTCAAAAGTGCGAAGATTAAATAGTCGTAGTTTTTTCTCCAAAAAAAACACAACTAAAGAAGGATTAGCAAAATTAGTCCAGCTGTTCACACGTGATGACGTGCCCAAGGGAAATAGAGATCCATTTTTATATAATAATATATACACTTTGGTTTGCTAGATACCACGTACGAGTTTTTTTTTTTCAGTATGTACTGTCAATGTTACAAAACATTATTTATTATTATTATTTTATTTAACAATTTATGTACACACAATAATAAAAGAAAAGAAGAAAGAAACAAAAGAATAGTACAAAGCTGATGCTTATTTCCAAAGAAATCTCTTCCAGCATACCTGCGAAAAGAGAGTTGGAGAAAATAGAGATGTAGACACTGTGTAAGTAAAAGGAAAATTGGTACACACAAAATACATAGTTAACAATAAAATAATATAACATCCGAAAAAATAAATATTAAAGATATACTTACTATTATAATTATTTATATATACATAATAAAATAAATATCACAAAAATACTTACTAAATAAAATAATACATACTAATATGCAACTATGAAGACTAATATGCAACATGTCATTATTAGGATTCCAAAAATGTTTGAGATGAACCTCGTGACATTTGTATAGCTCATATCAATTCCATATGTAATTGACATTTTGACAACCGTACACTATACTTGAATCAATATCCCCCTTTACACAGCAATTCTATCGCGTGTTCTCGGAAGCCTAAAGGATTGCGCGCGCGATTGATAACAGTTGCCACTGTTCAAAATCAATGTTTGTCGAAAGACTACGTATTCAGACATGTGGTCTTTCACGTTCTTCTTCACAAACGCGGTCTTTCGCACACGATTACTGTTTTTTGCACGAAAGAGTGACAGTGTAATGCAGAAAGTGCGAATAAATTATATTTATCGGCCCTTTCACTCAAACGCTGACGGTACAATAGGCTATAACAATTAAAGAGGTACCTAGAGGTTAACGAAAGAAAAAAGATGTGTTTTGCTCCGACTACCTGAGTCCGAGGGGCAACCCTTGGACGATAACGACATGCGAAGCGTTGTTTGACGGTGGAGCACGATTACCTAGAAGTAACCTATTCACTCTTGACTTAAAAACCCCCCAGGTTGTAGCTATCGGGAAACACTGGCTTCGACAGAGAATGCTACTCCTTAGCTGTACGTACAATGAATGTGTTCCGGAAACGTTTTATGCATATAGGTGAGATGTCCATCCACCGTGTACTGGTCGCGAATCGGCATAAGTCTGATGGTTCGATGATGAATCGGGCTTGGCGAAATTAAGTTATTCAATTCCGACGTACACTCACCGAAATGCAACCGACATCGAAAGCAACCGACATCGAATGCAACCGATGTCAAATGCAACCGACATCGAATGCAACCGACATCGAATGCAACTGACATCGAATGCAACCGACATCGAATGCAACCGACATTGAATGCAACCGACATCGAATGCAACCGACATTGAATGTAACCGACATCGGTTGCATTTCGGTGATTCAAAACTTTGCAGCTTCGACTTGACGAGTGGCATTGGTTATGATGCACTCGTCAAGACGATACAGCACTATCCTCTTGGACGATCCGACAGTTTTAACCCTAAATAGCCTGAAAATATAACTGCCAACAAGCTTTATATTTACACTGCATATATTTCTCTTTAGCCGCAGCGGTGGTAATAGCACAGCACAAACTTCTTTAGTCAAGAAGCTCTGAAATTCATCCAATATTATATTCCCAGGTAACGTGACCTGTCCTGCCGGCACTTTCATCTACAACCCGAGACAACGCTGCAGTATATGCCTGTGTGGTGGCAACGAAGAAGGGTCACATAACATGTGTTTCACGGAAGCCAAATGCGTTCGGCAAGTCGGCAGTCACTTGAGAATATAGCGGCATCAAAAGCAAGTACAAAATAAGACCTGGCGGTACTCCTGCCAACAATAAGCATAGAGCAGTTGCCCAATATACACAATAATCGCCAGGTCGGATGATTTCTCCTTTTCAATGGAGGTTGTGGAACTTTACACTCTATTCCGTATACATACATAAAGGAATAGCTCATCAAGATTTGTTTTTCTATTCTTCAATGTAAATAAATACATCGTTTGTTTTAAAATTATTGTTTCGTTAACGAGGCCTTTCGTGAATTCTAAACTAATTTAGACATTCATAAGTAATAATAGTATTTTTTTTTTTTTTACTAACACTAGTTTATAAGCTCGCACTGTACTAACAATTATGGATGTAATCGCAATCTGAAATAAATAATTTATTATTATTATAAGTAAGTCGATAAGTCTCCTCTTTGAGGACTGGCTGGAGAGTTGTCACGGCGTCTTCACCTTTCGCATGACGCAAGTCCTCACCGAACATGGTAAATTCGGGAGTTTCCTGCTGCTGATTCGTAAGGAAGAAACGCCTGGGTGCAACCATTGCGCGGACCGTCTGGAAGACACGGTGGAAGTGTGCTCCGCTTGGGCAGAGAAAAACCCAAAATAACTAAGGGGCGAAAAATATCATAAACATGTTCCACAATCAAGATTCTGATGAGCTCGATGGATGGCTGGTATGCTTGATAATTATGTGGCTATAAAAGAGGTATGTAAATTAATATAATATTATTTTATTTTAATTTATTTTTATATTATTAGCTAACCCGTATTGTCTCACTGCCGTCTCACTGCATGCGCGTAGGCCTCCCTGCATTATTTCCATCGTAAATTTGTGTCATTATTGCAAAATCATACACATGCACACATACACAAAACACACGAACAACAAAGCACAATATTTACAAAACTTGTATAGAATACGTCTGAGATCCTAATTAATGTTTTAAGATGGTAAAAGACTTCGTACTGAATTTAAATTATTATCTAAGTCCAGTTGTAAAAATTTTCTAACTGTACGACAAGTGTTCAAAATAGCCGCTTTTTGTAGTGTTATATATGTGTATTTTGATAGATTGAGAACATTAAAACTATTGACTATTTGTTTTGGAATAACACCTGTTGCTGATATTACTATTGGGACTATTGTGACTCTATTATTATTAACAACAATTTTCTTAAGGAAGACATCAGATCATGTAGGACAAGGCGGGACATGTATGTAGGTAAAGAAGTATAAATAAATCGGCCATTCGCGCATTCACATTTTGGTACCGTATGTAAAAGTGACAAACGCCTTCCGACCATACCAAAACATAAAAAACTTTTTACAAAAAAAAGACAACCGACTTCAAAGTAAAAAAAAATACTGAAAAGTGCAAAATAACTGTTGGTCTAGTGGTCAGTGGCCCTGACTGCTATGCCAGAGGTCGTGGGTTCGATTCCCACCCAGGACAAATGCTTGTGTGATGAGCACGATCATTTGTTCTGTGTCTGGGTGTAATTTATCTATATATGTATGTATTTAGAAATATATAAGTATGTTTATCAGTTGTCTAGTACCCATAACACAAGCTCTGCTTAGCTTGGGACTAGACGGCGTTGTGTGATAGTTGTGGAATATTATTATTATTATTATTAACTTTAATTTCGGAAGACGGTGTTTCTATAATAATAGTTTTGTCTTATCGTTATTTTACACCGACTTCCGAAATTAATGTTATTTTGCACTTTAAGTGTTTTTTTTACATTGAAGTCGGTTGTATTTTTTTTGTAAAAAGTTTTTTATTTTACACTTTTTAGTTATGATACCACCACTAAAAAGTGCCCATCAGCCATACTTATATACTTTATAGCCAGAGTGCATCTCATGACAATTCTAATGATACCAAACACAGTTAGATTAAATTATTTTTTTAGTACAGAGATCATCAGATCAGTTCGAAATATTCACCCTCTTCTTTCAGTCAGTCATCGACTACACGTATAAATAAAGCAATTTTACTTGTTACGACAGTTCTGCTGTGATCCTATGAGGAGTTCTGTTCCATATCTTCGAAGTTCATGATCAGATCATAACAATATTTCTATGGAACCAACTTGGAAGCGTAACCTATAAATCAAAAAAAAAAAATTTCAAAATCGGTTCACAATTGACCGAGAAACCGGTGAATATACATAAAAAAAACATACATTCTGCCGAACATAGAACCTCCTCCTTTTTGAAGTCGGTTAAAAAGAGAAAATTCGCAATTTTAGGTCTTAAGGAAGTTTAATTTTGATTTTTTTGGGAATTATTCCTACATCGTGGTTGAGTTCACAAACATTTAAACTCTTATCTATACTTATAATAAATCTGTAGAAGTGAAAATTCTGTACATTGAAAATATCAAAAAAATCATTACCGGGGGTGTTACTAGGCCGACACAAAAATTTTTGTCCGTCTGTCTGTCCGTTCAGGCATCACGCAAATACTACCGGTTCGATTACGATGAAACTTGGTATGATGATGAATATCCTGAGCACCACACTTTTTATCCCGGAAAAGTATATACAATAAAAAACAAACTTAATTTTGGGGTTCGATCCCTAGACCCGATTACCGTGCCAACCGCAAACAATAAGTTTGTCGTAGGTTACGTCACCCGCAGTGGAGTTCAATAAGGGGCGCTGCTCACGGCTAAGATACTATAATATTTTATCTTAAGATAAAATATCGCTCGCCATACAATTCAATGGACTATCACACACGACGAAGATAATAATAAATAATATTTCATGTTTTCGTATCTCAAAAAACCTAATAAAACCATTTTCGACTTCTACGCGGACGAAGTCGCGGGCAAAAGCTAGTACACAATATATACGTGGCCCATCAGTGCGAGAGCTATTGTGGTGAAAGGATTTGCCATCTAATTTATTAGAGATTACCTTGCGTTATCGAATGTTTGATGTCCAGGGTGAGGCGGGAGGTTTAGAAATAGGCTACCGAAGTATCTTATTTATAACCGGGACGAATTTAAATATTTATTAGATAGAAAAAGGCTTAAAAGCTGAACGATTAGCTTTTAAGCCTTTTTCCTACAAGGTTGCTTTGGCTTCCGAACGCGTCGTTGAATGTTGTCTTCAAAATCTAGTAACTAAGTAAAACGGTATCCCTTAACCGGTTGCAAGATTGTTCGAAAGAGTTACCTACTGGCCCTGAAATTCAAAGGGCAACTGAAGAAACACAGGTGCGTTTTAGTTAGTAAAATTCTGACACGTTTTCTCGCTCTAACCAGGCGGGAAAAGCTTTTTCATATTTTCCCACGTCAAAAAAAAAACTGATAAAATTGGTAAAAGATTTCTTGGGTCTGTTTATCCGCAACTACTGTCAGAGACCATCGGCTTAGGGTTGGACCTCATCTGGCAGCACGGAATCGCCTTTTTCCGTCGCCCTTTCTCTTTCTGTCGCTTAGAACTGCCATTTGCTAGACCGAGGCAGAAAGCATAATGCGATAGCACGCGGCGGAATCCTCGAGGCGATCGGCATCACGGACAAAATGCAATGGTCGGCAGGGAGACTCCGGAACGCTGAAGCGCGCGATAGCATGCTAACGCATCCTTTCACCGCCGGTCACTTGCTATAACATGCTGTCTCAATCTATCGTACAATGGCGCACGCGGCCGCTCGTCAGCTCAGTGCAGCCTGTTCATTCATGCGGCTCTCTGCTTCCAAAAAGGATGAACCCAGTATCTCCGTTTTGTTTGCGAATGCGTTTTTTTTTACTATTTTGATTTTGCATTTCTTGCAAAATACACGCTAGAATCCCTGCTCTCTCTTCCGTGGTCCTATCCATCTCGCGCTTGAAACTAAACTGATCATGAAAGAACGCGGCAGTATGCCACCCATGCTGCAGCATGCTGATGCGTGCGATCGTCTTTTTTGTCTGCGGAATGCGACAGCGCGCGTTCGCATGCGGCAGCATACTGCAGCACGTGATAGCACAGGCGGAACAAATGCGATTCCGTGCTGCCAGATGAGGTCCAACCCTTAGCGTGCTTTCCGAGGCATGGAGAAATCTATATGGTATATAAGATTGTGACCATCTGCAGTCCAACCTCGGTAAATGTTGCTTAGCCTTGGAGATAGACCCGGACCAAGCGGCAGTTACAACTTTATATACATGAGCTCTGGGATATAAAGTTGTAACTGCTAGGCCCTTAGAATTTGCTGACATCTCCTTGAGGTGCGCGTGGAACAGTACGCGCCGTCGACGACTTGGGTTCGGTCCGGACGGTCAGACGGCGAGCAAGTTCAAAAACTTCATAAAAATCGGTCAAGCCGTTTCAGAGAAATTCGGTAACAAACACTGTGTCACTTGTAACTGAAATAATGCGGACCCTTATACACCAATTAGAAAATTAAGTTACAATAATAATTCAAGCACTAAAATTTTACTTAAATAGACTTCTTTCAAAAATTAGTTACCTATCCTAATTGTAGGTACGCAAATAACAATAAAGAATGAGGGTTTTCTAAAATGACGTTCACCAGGTGGCAGCACTGGGTTGTCAGGTCCAGGCATCTGTCAAAACGCCTATGTTAATGACATTAGTTAAATTGACGTCAACGTCATGTACAAGTTTTCAAAAGTAGAAGACCTGTCGGCTAAGTGGCGCCAACTGGTGGTGTGCATTTTCCTGAAAACCCTCATTGACGCAGAATGCTCCTTAGTATTGTGGCGTCCATAGAGGCCACACATCTGCTAACTTGCAAACTGGCAAGATAAGTTATACTTTCAAAGGTTTATGTTTTTAAAACGATAGGCGTTGATGTTCGAAACAAGATTAAAGGAGATGACAACTTTAAGTCTGGACGTAATCTAATATATAAAATTCTCGTGTCACAGTTTTCGTTGCCATACTTCTCCGAAACGGCTTGACCGATTTTGATGAAATTTTTTGTGCTTATCCGGTATCTATGAGAATCGGCCAACATCTATTTTTTATCCCCCTAAAAAAAAAATTATATACATAGCCAAACAACGTTTGCCGGGTCAGCTAGTTTTATATAAATATATATTATAAAGTGCTTCATACAATATAAACATAAGTATTTCAAAATACGAAGCCTTTTAATTACGTCTATCACAATATACTGCTTTGTTTTTTTCTTCTTTGGACTTCTTAATATACAACCTGTCTGTATATAATAATAAACACACATCCGTTCGACCCGGTTGTTCGTCCGGTGGCGTTCGACCGTTATGCGCGGATGTGACGCATATATCTTCCCTATTTATAATGATTATGTTTTAGCTAGTTTTAGGATACGACATTTCGCGTAAATAAACTGTTTTTCTTTCTTTCTTTATTCTGAAAATAGTATGTTCAGATTTAGCTTCTGAATCAATTTCAGTTATTTTTAAACTCATAAAATAGGAGTTTTTTAATAAAAAAAATATTTAGGAGTGGTTTTCAGTCAGTAAAAGTCTGACACTATCTCACTCTCCGCCCAAGAGCAGGATTTGTCATAAGATGATTTTCCCACCTAAAGAAAAACCTGTTCTGATAAAAATCTTGATTACGTCCTTTTGTGTTTGTCTGTGCGTGCGTACCAATCTAAATTATGCACAACTAAAGATTACCGATAACTACTAAATGTTTTAAATTTAACTAATTTGGTGCTGTGGCATTCTGGCTCTAGATGTAAAAATAACCTACAGAAGTAACAGTTTTATGATTTCATTTCAAAGGTGTTATGTGGGCCGATCCCAGCGGCACTGCAATGCCGGGCCGACCCGTGACGGGAGTGGAGCGAGCCCTGAACACCCCGTCAGCTTACAAAAATCAGTTTAATATACTGGTCCCTCAGTGAGGGAACTTTCAGATATTAAGCTGAAAAGAACAGATACTACACTTTGATCTTAGCCAAAAGGCCGAGAAGCGATACTGGTGGAACGAAACTCCGGGGTAGTCATTCACTCGCGGAGAATCTTAACACCGCGATTCAGAAATGAGTTTCACAAGCACAACGCCATCTATCGAGCTTAGGTGCAAACTCTACCCTCATTTCTGATAACTGTGTTACGAAATAAAATTAATGTGAAGCGCTGTTGTAGTCCACATAAAAGACAGCTGTAATAAAATTTAAAGAAACCCTTATTGAAATGAATGTTATTGAAAAAAAAAACCGGCTAAGAGCGTGTCGGGCCACGCTCAATGTAGGGTTCCGTAGTTTCCCGTCCGTCACAATAAGTGTCCCTACTTAAGAGTTAATGAACGGCAGACAACGAACAAGAACAAATACCACCAATGCCAACGAGAGACCAAGTGAACAATTCGACAATAGGTCATAGAAGTGGCCCAAAATACAGCGCCATCTCTCGGGAAATTGGGTTACTAATTTATACAAACTAGACGGGTTATGTATAATGGGTTTTCGATGGTAATTTTGGATTGCGTGAACCGGTTTTAGATATTATTTTTTTATTTGAAAGAAGATACGTTCAGGATAATAAAATACGTAAACTAAATTAAAAGAATGCTTGCATATACGGAAAAATTACAAACTTAGTTCAGAAATTATTTTGTACATTTTTTTAAAAACTGTTTGACCCATCAAGTTCAAAATAATTTTCTTAGAAAGTCTTTATAAAGTTCTACTTTTGAGATTTTTTTCATATTTTCTAAACTTATGGATCAAAAGTTAGAGGGGGGGACACATTTTTTATTACTTTTGGAGCGATTATTTCCGAAAATATTAATTAACATTATCAAAAAATGATTTTAATAGATCCCTATTAATTAATAAATACCTATCCAACAATATATCACATGTTAGGGTTGAAATGAAAAAAAAAACACTCCTTACTTTACGTGTAGGGGGGTACCCTAATGAAACATTTTATTCCACTTTTTATTTTACCACTTTGTCGGCATGATTGATATACATATTGGTAGCAAATTTCAGCTTTCTACTATTTTGTAGTTACGTCACAAATGAAAACATTTTTTGCGATTTGGAAAAATCTTCGAAACTCAATTCAGGAATTGAACTGTTTCCATAGGTTTGTACGAAAGAGGATTTCGTACAAACCTATGAAAACAGTTTGATTTCCGAATTGAGTTTCGAAGATTTTTACGTAAGACGTAAACCTGTATTCACTCAGTTACCACCCGTTTGCGAGACCCACGGTAACTCTCTCGAACATTCCCTCAGCCCATGTTATTGAAACCTAGAAATGATTTTTTTTCATTCACGCGTTACTATTATTTGACGTAGGTACCTGGTGAGCTTCGAACAATGTTTTTGACAGCATAAGGATTTAGGGGCATTGTTTCTATCATCATAACATTTAAACTGTGTAGTATTTCATTTTTTTTTTTTATTAAAATGTTAGACGACTTTTACCAAACATTGACAAAAAAAGTAAATTTTCTTATTATAGCCACCCTCTCTAGTCAAGTTACAATCGTACTCCGATTCCTTTGTTCTGACCACGTGACTGAGCGTTGCGATGACGACAGTTCGGCGCGAACGAAACGATTGTAACTTGGCTAGGGGTGCAGTTTGCTAGAACACTATGGCCCTAAATCCATATAAATATACACCCCTATTTCTTACAAAATACAAAAAAAAATGGGGCTCTATCCGTACCTGTTACTGATCATATTTTTATAGTCAAAAGTAAAAAAAAAGAAATCCCAAAATTGTCCACGAAAATTTGTTATAGTTGCTAAATTCATAATTAAATCAAAATCATAACAATTGCTACTAGAAACTACTACGCGCAGTGTTTTTCCATTTTGATCGTCATTTGTTCATTCATAATCAATATAGCCTGTACAATATTGCCCTAAATTGAGTGACATTTTGTGAAATAAACAAATGCTAATAACTTTGCTGTTTACGAATATTATTTATTGAGACTTTACTTAAATAATAACAAGGCCTTTTCTAATAATCCTTTTAAGTATTTGTACTAATTAAAAACTAGTGGTGTATGTACATGTATGCATAAGGATTGGGAGATTATTTCGTTCTGTAAAAGCTTTGTACTTTCATTGATCGTGCTTTTTAGAATAGATTACTAATTAGATTTTTCATCATTGTCATCATCATCATTCTAACCGAAAGACGTCCACTGTTGGGCATCCGCCTCCCCCAAGTATCGCCACAATGACCAGTCCTTTGCGTCTCGCATCCATCGGATTCCTGTGTCCCTCACCAAGTAGGAGGTCTTCCAACGCTGCATCTTCCGTTACGTGGTCGACATTCTAGAACCTTTTGTCCCCATTTGATCTACTAAATAACTAACTACTAAATCTAAATATCAGATATACCTAGTAATTTAAAGTAAATATTGAATTCCTAAATTTTATTTTAAAAAATTCTTGAACAGGTTTTGTAATTTTCGCACAAAGTCTATTAAATGTCAATAGTTTTTCAACTTCGCAGTTGGGGTTCTCAATACTTATGCACATGAAAAGTAGATACTATGTACTACTAAAAAGAATTCTCGGCACCTTTAATAACAAAATTTTTGTATTTTTTATCTTTAATTTATTGATTTTTTTAAATCATTTATTTATTTTACTATTTGTGTACTTACAAAAAACAAAAGATAATACATGACATTACATGCAATAGACACTTTTTTTTTCAAATAAATATTTTACTGATTTTGTCGTTGCTACTAAAAGTACAACACCAAATATTCTTTTATCATTCACCTGAATACATTAATTTATAAGCATCATCTTTCCATGTCCACTGCCAAATGTTTTTTCCAATTCATCACTTAGGGCTATATTTCACCGGGACACCATGGCGATGGCGGCTCGACTAGCCGCCACTACCAACAAAATGTATATAGCTCTATAGAGAGTTACTCACCAGCCCCCCTAGCCAAGTTACAACCGTTCGTTTCGATTCTCTTTTCGTTGATCGCCTCGAGTCGGCCACGCCTCCCATTCCTTTGTTCTGACCACGTGACTAAGCGTTGAGATGACGTTGTCGTGACAGTGTCGTGTAGCGACTCTAATGTCTGTATGGTGTCCAGTTTGGTAAATTACGGACACCATGGCGGCGCAACTGGCCACGCCGCCATGGTGTCCCGGTGAAATATACCCCTTACAATCTGCACCTTCATTATCCCACTACTAAACAACGCCATCTTCCATAGCGTTCCCTTCTATTTTTATTTTTAAAATATTTTTTACTTTAAAAAGTACAGTTGAAATAAAATCTATTAGTAGCTGCCGACCACTACGTACGGTCGACATATCAATCACGCCACCTGGCGCCGTTTCATTAAACTGCTGAAATTGCACCACCTCATTTCAGCAACACCTGGCTGGATTTCACCTGGTAAATATCGCCCGTTGATGTTTATTTTTAGTTTTCAATTTAGTATTTTTTAAATTGGTAACGTCTGAATATAGCAATATATAAGGTGTTAAAAAAATAACGTTAAGAATTTCGAGGGACATTGTATTCCTCATTATGAACAACTTTTACTATGGGACCAAAGCTGAAATTGCGAAAAAAAATTCAGCTGTTCCCTAAGTTGTATAGTATGTTCGCATAACTGATCAAAATGTATAGAGCAGCTAATTTTTTTTTTCACGTTTTCAGGTTTGGTCCTATAGTAAAAGTTGTTCATAATGAGGAGTACAATGTCCCCTCGAAATTCTTAAAGTTAATTTTTTAACACCTTATATATGTATAATATAAATGATTTCTAGAAAAAGGATCAGATCCTCTGATTGTTTCTTCTTTTATATACCGTTCGGTATATACCTCATTTTAAAACGTAGAATAGTACGAACGTATAATAGTATTCTACTGTAATAAAACATGATGAATAAATATGACATATATTATGTTAAACGATCATATTTTATTCGCCAGGTAAACGTTGAATATCTATCGATTGAAAATTTGGTGCATGGTTTATTAAATTTTTCACCAAATTTTTGCCACCACACTAAAAGGTGAAAGATTCCAACACAGCAGCATTTTTGTGCTACTTGCTAAAAAAATATAATAATAATAATATTCCACAACGCCGTCTAGTCTCAAGCTAAGCAGAGCTTGTGTTATGAGTACTAAACAACTGATAAACATACTTATATATTTCTAAATTCGTACTTAAATAGATAGATTACACCCAGACACAGAACAAATGATCATGCTCATCAAGTCATCACACAAACATTTGTTCTGGGTGGGAATCGAACCCACGTCCTCCGGCTTAGCAGTCAGGGCCACTAACCACTAGACCAACAGGCCAGTCAAAAAAATGTTCATATTAACTCGAAATAAAGTGACATTATCTATATCTATAATATAGGTACTGCGGGATCAACCAGTCACATTACTTTGTGTAATTTATTTAATCACCACTACTCTCAAAACGGTTAAGGAAAACATCGTAAGGAAACCCCGATGTTCTAGAACCAAAAATTCGAAGACATGTGACATTCACCAAACCGCACTGGGCTCGCGTGGTGGATTACGACCCATTCCCTCTCCTAGAGAGAAGGCCTGAGTCCCAGCAGTGGGAACATTAAAAGGTTGATTATACTATTGGTACTATATATATACTATCGTTTGTCTTGGTATGGTCATGTGAAGAGGAGGGATGAAACGCATGTTACTAAAAGAGTTATGAGTTTACATGTGGATGGATGGAGAGGGAGAGGGAGGCCAAAGAAAAGATGGATGGATTGTGTGAAGAGTGATATGAAAGAAAAGGAAGTTAGTGATAGCATGACGAGTAACAGGGCAGAGTGGAAGAAAAAAACGTGTTGCGCCGACCCCAAATAACACGGGACAAGGGCAGGAAGATGATGATGATACTATTGGACTGGCCTGTTGGTCTAGTGGTTAGTGGCCCTAACTGCTATGCCGGAGGTTGTGGGTTCGATTCCCACCCAGGACAAATGTTTGTGTGATGAGCACGATCATTTGTTCTGTGTCTGGGTGTAATTTATCTATATATGTATGTATTTAGAAATATATAAGTATGTTTATCAGTTGTCTAGTACTCATAACACAAGCTCTGCTTAGCTTGGGACTAGACGGCGTTGTGTGATAGTTGTGGAATATTATTATTATTATATTATTGGTACTAATGAGACTGCAAATCTTAGTATTTATTTCCCCAAATCCAACTCCAGAGGGTGCACTGGCCAATTTGTCTGCATTCTGCCATTATATTTATCACTGAGCACTAAAAATATATTTGTTAGTAAGCGCCGCAATGCGTTTCCCACTGCTGTCGTGTCGTCGTCGGCTGCACAAAAATTTATATTTATTTGTTGCATCTGCTACCGTTAGTGTAGCTTGCTAATATCACACGGATACACTTGGCATTTATTCTGTGTATGTATATATATTTATTCGGTATTGTGTTTTTTATTGCATATGTATAAATATACAGTCTGTTGTAAATGATTTATAAATAGATCGTGATTATTTATTTATTTAAATTTCATGTTCAGTGGTGGTACATAGGCGGACTTAATGACACAAAGCATTCTCTACCAGTCAACCATTGGGTTAAAAAGACAACACTGTGCTATGCTAGGTGTGCACAATAAATGAATAACAGATATTTTTGAAATAGAATGTAGCATCATTATCATCATTTAACCAAAAGATGCCTCAAACAACCTTACCCTAAACACAAATATTTTTTAAGCTTACCAGGCCGGCAATACCTATATCAGATCCACCTTGCCATTCTTGCCACTGCCTAATGAGACGGAACCAAGCTCTGGTCACAAGCAATTTTACGAAAAAAAAATATATTTGCTTCGGTTCAAAATGAATTCCAGTCATTTCCAGTTGATGGCAGTCATTTTGCCATACCACCGACTAGCTATTTTCCCAAATTTGTTCTTATGGTGTTCAGAAAAATGTATTTCCGACGCGTCGGATTGAAAAATGTCGCCGTTTTGTAATGCGTCTAACTTAAGCCGGATCGTGGTGGCGCTACATTCTAAAAAACAGCGGCTAATTATATAATAGTCATATGTTACATATATTTTCTTTACTTTTAAAAAACAAGCCACAATGAACCAAATTCTCACATTTCAGAACATACGGACAAAATAAACCCTGTGTAATATATGCGAGTAGTTTTGCACTGCATTGGAGCAAGAATTAAACATTCATTTTTATTACGTTTCAAGGGAACACGGCCATACCAACGGCTTTTATTTTCCAGGCTTGGGATATTTTATTTATAAAAGTTGCTACCCGTTGCCCATTGGCCAGCTCGTTAGTAAATTAAAGTTACTTTTTGCAAAAGCTTTTGTTTAAATTTTCTTTGTGGGCAACAATGTATTATAAAAAGGTGTTCATTGTTGGTGCGACTTTTTAACTCGGTTAGCGTGAATTTTCTTAAATGTTTCTCGGCATTTTGCTGTCGGATTTTAAATGGAATTGTTCTTTTAAATTTATTTAAGCAGAACGTCAAATTACAAATTATACTGATTAAACACAAATTAAAACACATGAAAGATAAATAAGCCTCTCACTCTGTGTTCACGCGAATCATCAAACATTTAGACAATATCTCCTTCTATTCATCAGCAAACAGATCTAGTCCAGGCGGCTTAGACAAGTTGACAATCTACAATCGTTAACGCTAGTAGAAAACTTCAAATGTATCTTAAGTCATTTTTAATTATTGTTCTGGTGGGAAAATCATCTTATGACATGTGGGCAGAACAAAGGAATCGGAGACATTACCGACTGTAAAAAGAGATTCGAAACGAAACAGTCGTAACTTGGCTAGGCCTGCTGTGGCCCCTCGACGAGCTCTTAAAGGGATTGAGATATAATATAGTGTGTATAGCTCCATCCCTCTTCCTCGCTAAGGCCACAGCCTCCCTAGCCAAGTTACGATCGTTTCTTTTGCATCGAACGCCTCGAGTAGACCACGCCTCCGATTCCTTTGTTTTTGTTTGTGTATTTATTATTCATTTTTAGGGTTCCATACCTCAAAAAAAGAAACGGAACCCTTATAGGATCACTTTGTTGTCCGTCCGTCTGTCTGTTTGTTAAGACCCTTTATCTCTGGAACGCGTGGAGGTCCGAAGTTGAAATTAAAACTATATACTCAAGTTTTCGGTCCCTTGAAGCTGTAAAGAAATCAAATTTCTGAGTTAACAAAAAAAAAAGATACGGCCGTTTATGTCGCAAAAAACGTGTATTTCGTCACTCTCAAGGGAATCAAAATTCATACTTCCCGTTGACCGAAAATCCTGAAATTTGGCATGAAGCAAGGTCTCATAGCACGAGTATAGGAAAATTCTGAAAACTGTAAATTTGTAGTTACGTCCAAAAAATACTTTTTTTGCGATTCGGAAAAATCTTTTTAATTCAATTCGAACAAAATTGAATTAGAGATTAGATTGAAAGAGAGAACAAAACCCGCGCAGTCAGCACTATCGCTCAACCACTGCTCAAATCATGTATTACAGTCGGATATTAAACGAATTTTTTCAAAAGGAATAGGATTCTACTTGTGCGTAGTCGAGCTCTTAGATTGTTTCGAGGTTGAATTAGCTTTCTTTACCTTCTCCTAAAGATCGCTTTACTACATCAAAGAGTAGGGTCAGTTCTTTGTGACACCTTTGACAATTAGGGTGCATTTCCACTGATACAAAGCTGGCGAAGTAGAAAGGAGCGGACCGTAAATTGGCCAATCACGTTACTCGAAATTGTCACAACGCATCAGTGAAGCAGTGTAAGCAGAGCGGAGTTGAGCTAAGCGGACTTTCAAATAAAACAAATAAACAAGCGACCTCGATCCGGACAGAATCAAGTCGGGTGCCGAGCCGAGAGCACGAAGCCCGTAGCTCAAATTCACTCTGCCGTTTTTCACTGCTCTTCTCTGCTCCGCTCTAATCCGCCCAGTTCTGCTTCAGTTTCTCACGCACCCTTATGATTCAATTTCTTTTGTGAAGTGTGATGAGGTCAATCTAACGATTTAAATCATAGGCCTTAGCCACATTGTACTCATAATGCTATTTTGCAATATTGAGACATCCACAAAGTATTGGCCTCAATTCACCACTCAGTCGAATATTGATTTTACCAAGGTACATAAAATTATCATCTCATACAAACCCTTAAAAATATTGTTCTATATTTTCATATAGTGTTTTTTTTAAATATATAATTACAATTACTCAATTATAATTTCTTAATCACTATCGTCTTACACTATACTCTTTTGAATTTATTTGTATTATAATTAAAAGGGCAATTTAGTGACAACTGATTCATTTTCAATGAGTTTAAAAAAAAAAAAACATAAAATTACAACAGAAATATTTATAACAGTAGTAGAAGAAATTAAACATACTAAAAATACACAAAATAAAAAAAAATGAATATACTAAATGATAATTAACTAATTATAAATAGAAACTACGATATCTCATACACGTTTTGGATAATATCTATTCTATTCTGTTCTATTCTATATGAATAAAATTGCTCTGCATACAACACCTACAAACAAACTAATAATCTCAAGTACACATTTTTAACTTCGTTAAAAATCACATTAACATAAAATGTACAAAAAAATCTTTGAGGATCATCAAGGACCTCTTCATCATCATCCCTTTTTACAAGGATTCAATGTTTCTACTCAGCTGTTGGGCAATAAGAATTTCCTTCATCATCGCACGAACATTCTACACAAGGTACGCTATTTGTCTTCGGGTAGAATTTGGAGTTCGGCTTGCATCTTCTTGGCTTGCCTGAAATCAGTCATTGTCAAAAACATTTTAATGTATTAATCGAAAAGTAAATTATGATATATTTTATAGTAACTGGACAAAATGACAAGAAAATAACCTATTGATAATATTTTTGAGAAATGTGGAACAGATACAAGTGATCTAACAAAACCAAATAAATTGGTAAGAGTGCGAGAAAATGCAATTCTTATTGAGACCTTCGTTAAATTGCTGTCTGTAAAAATTCAAGCGAATAATTCCCTTACCATATGAATCGAAATCCAATTTACAGCTGTCAATTTTAATGCATTCATGTTTGCCACTTTCATTACATTCGCACTTGTGACAGCTACTGATCCAACTAGTACCTGGTTCACAAGTTGGGTGTTGTGCTTTTGGACAATATTTAGGCAATTTTTTATAGGTATTATAATACTGTAGAATTTCTTCGGTCTTTTTGCTGTCAAAGAATTCGTTGAATTCAAGGGGTCCTGTTACAGTTTTTTCTGAATCTGAAATGGTAAAGTTAGCTTTAGAATATTTTGTTTTTTTTTTTTCTTTTTGTCCAGAATTGGATAGTTATGTATATTTTGATGTTATTGTTGAATCGTCGTCGACTGTCACGTTGTTTTCAAAAGAGGCGGCTAAACATAACCAACAACCGTAGATTAAAATGATCGTCTTCACGAGAACAATGCCGACAAATTGTACTACAGTTTGGAGGAAGATTTATATCGTATAATATATTGCATAAGTAATTTGAAAAGAAAAGGGCTTGTAGCGACATCTATGGCGTCACATAGGAACTAATCCTGCATCGCGCAATCAAAGTTCTCCGCGCGATTAGAACATATAGAACAGCCCGAAATCATCTATCGGGCAGCTGCACACCAGACATAACATCCCGTCTGGTCCGAGGATCCTCCCTTTTCAACGGAGGTTTGCGGGACTTTACGCTCTGTTCTGCCCACCTCCAAAGGCTGATTGAAACTGTATCCGCAAAATACAGGTTACTCAATTAGTGGAGCTCCCAGCTAGATATGCAATCTGGTCTTAGTTAATCATAAGAAATAATTAAATATTGTTTATGGTTTTACCAATACTCTCTCCACTTAATTTAGGGTCACAATCCTTCGCATCGCATTCAGCAACACCATCTCCATTACATTCGCAGGTATAACATCCCATCTTGAAATGAGAGTAAGGCTTGCACGTCATCGGTTCACCTGAAATGTAACTGGGTATGTAGGACAAAAGCTAATTAAGTAAACTGACTATAAGTTTTTTTTTTTCTTTATTAATTCAAAGAGGGTTTAATCTATAAAGATTATGCCACCCTCATCGTTACAACTCACCTCAGTTTACATGTTAAGTGTTATTAGGACCTTAAAGTATCCCCCTGCTCTTAATCCCAATTATCACGAGTTGATGCATCATCCTGGCTGCGTCCGAAGTGGAAGCAGTCAAGACGCTGTTACACACACCAGTCTCGCAAATGTTAGTAAAAGTGGACAGAAAATCTCGTTTCTCCGCCTCGTTTCGAAAACACTCCATTATGATGCGGAATACATCCTCAATTGAGTTGCATTCTGTGACTATAAGTTTTAGTTTAAGACTGATATGACTAATTTAAAAGAATTAAAGGGAATACAATTGAATAAAACACTTACCAAAAGACCTCAGCTTACAGTCAGGGATTTTAAAACACATTGGTTGACCAAAGTAACAAGAGCAACCATGACAGTTACTAATCCAATGTGTCCCGTCGCCACATTCATCTTTTTGATCTTTTGGCCTGTGTTTAAATCGAGGATTAAACGTTTTTGAAAACAAGGGACCGAGCTCTTCGGAATTAATGTCTGTAGCTAGGTTGGCTACGCCACCGGTTTCTATAAAAGGCGGTAAGTCTAAGTCGTCTTGCTCGTTGGGTTGGTGTAGTATTATGTGAACATCTGGATATTTTACTTGGGATGATTGTGTTCGGTTCTCTTCAAGTTCCTTTGGGTCAGTCTTGATCCGATTGTCATAGCTATGAGTAGCGTCAGTACGAGGAAGTGGTGTTGTGGTTAAAGTGTCTTCTTGAAAATCATTGTCATTTATTTTTGGTCCCGTTAATTTCGTTAACAAATTGAAGATTTTGGTCATATCAATATCATTACCAATTGCAGTAAAATTTTGTTTTATTGGAACAAGTTTATTGAGCTTATTTTTTAACCAATTTAGCATTCCATTACCGCTAACAGGCAACTGTTTAAATTTGGATTTAATTTTGCTCCAGGGAAATATTCTATGGATATCGTTGTTTTCAACTGGCAATGCATTGTCGTGATTGTTTTCTGGATCATAGTTTAGAATTTTGGTAATTTTGGGAAGCAAATCGGGAAGAAGATCAAGTTGATCAGCAGTCAATCCAGATTCGTCGAAAGGAAGTTCACTTAATTTTTTAACAACATTCAATAATGGATACAGTTGATCGTAGTCATCCGGAATTTCATCATCATCAATGGGATGAACTTTATCTGAGTCACTGTCCGGTTTTATCTCAGGATGAGAGTTAAACTGGGTACTATCAGAATTCGCATAGCGGGGAGTTGTAATTTCTGCGTCTGTAACTAATACTTCACTGTCTTGACTGGGTATTGGCCAAGGAATTTGATGAATTCCATTTAATGAATTGTCAAGTGACCATGGTTTATATTGATCGTGTTCGGGTTTGAATCTCGCTTTAGGAGCAGAAGTAATAGTGTTCAAAACCTTTTCATGGTCTTCTGGCAAAGAAATATCATGGACTCCATTAAGTGGATTGTCTAAAGATGAAGGTTTATATTGATCACGGTCGGATTTAACTTTCGGTTGAGGGGTGGAAGATACAATGTCAGAAATCTTTTTATGGTCATCTGGTAATGACCAAGGAATATTGTGAACACCATTGAGTAGATTGTCAAAGGATGAAGGTTTATACTGATCATGGTCCAGGTGTATCCAAGGTCTAAGTGGATTATTATTGTTATAATTATTACTTGTAGGTGAAATAGGATGTGAATCTGGCATTTGGCTTAGCAGATCTGCTTTTTCATTATATATTTTAGGTGAAAGCTTTGAGACAGCAGTTGTGTCAGGGTCATTATTTGAATGAGTAGGATCTTCGATAGACTGGGGAACTTGTTCAAAAACTTCTGGTAAATCGTGGATCTGAGTAGGACCTAATGGAAATTCAGGTTGTTTGTGTATGCTATTGTTTTCTGGTTTCTGAGTAGAGTAAAGTTGGGGGTGAGGAACATTATGGAAATTACCATTTAGATGTGTGGGATCTTCAGGAATACTCGACTGTAGTTTCTCAAAAGTTGCTGGCAAATATTTATTCTGTGTGGGATCATATGGAGAGTTAGGTGGTTTTTTATTCGGATGTGAAAGATTGTCTGCTGAATGGGATGGGTAATAGAGACCAGGTGAATGTTGATTATGGGTAAAAGCAACAGGAGAATGAGATAATTTGCCGTCAGCTGTGTATTCAGGATGTTTATTTGTAGTGCCAAATGGAGAGTTAGGTTTTTTTTGCCCGTTTTCCTTGTACTGATTGTGAGAAGGTAGAAATTGCGATTGTAGAGGGTGGTGTCGGTTTTCTTTTGTTTGCAACGGACTTTCAACAGTATGTGATGGATATTGGAATCCGTCAGAAGACCCACGCTCGTCGAAAATTACTGGTAAAGATTTATTCTGGTTAGGGTTAAATAGAGAGTCAGGTTGTTTGTGTGTGGTATCCTTATACTGATTATGAGAAGGTAGAAATTGAGATTGTAGAGGGTGGTGTCGGTTGTCTTTTGTTTGCAACGGACTTTCAACAGTATGTGATGGATATTGGAATCCGTCGGGCGACCCACGTTCGTCGAATATTCCTGGTAAAGATTTGTTCTGGTTAGAGCTAAATAGAGAGTCAGGTTGTTTGTGTGTGGTATCCTTATACTGATTATGAGAAGGTAGAAATTGAGATTGTAGAGGATGGTGTCGGTTGTCTTTTGTTTGCAACGGACTTTCAACAGTATGTGACGGATATTGGAATCCATCAGAAGACCCACGCTCGTCGAAAATTCCTGGTAAAGATTTATTCTGGTTAGGGTTAAATAGAGAGTCAGGTTGTTTGTGTGTGGTATCCTTATACTGATTATGAGAAGGTAGAAATTGAGATTGTAGAGGATGGTGTCGGTTATCTTTTGTTTGCAACGGACTTTCAGCAGTATGTGATGGATAATGGAATCCATCAGAAGGCCCATGCTCGCCGAAAATTCCTGGTAAAGATTTGTTCTGGTTAGGGCTAAATAGAGAGTCAGGTTGTTTGTGTGTGGTATCCTTATACTGATTATGAGTAGGTAGAAATTGAGATTGTAGAGGGCGGTGTTGATTGTCATTCATTTGCAACGGGCTTTCAGTAGTAGATCCACGTTCGCCAAATATCTCTATTAAATGCTTGGTCAGAATAGGAAAAACTGGAGAATGAGTTAATTTGTCTTTTGGATGTGTAGTATCGTCAGTAGAATGAGACAAGTATTGAAAACCATCAGCAGATCCCCGTTCGTCTAAAATTCCTGGTGAATGTTGGTTTTGGGTAGGACCATATGGAGAATTTGGTTGCTTTTGGTATAAGGGATTATCTGCATAATGGGAGGGATATTGGAAAATACCAGCCATTACACGATCATCGGGAATTCCCGGTGAATGTTGATTTTGGGTAGGACCGTATGGAGAGTTAGGCTGTTTTTGATGTGAGGGATCCCTTGCAGAATGGGAGGGATATTGGAACCCACCAGGGGATACACGATCATCGGAAATTACCGATGAAGGTTGATTTTGGGTTGGACCGTATGGAGAGTTAGGTTGTTTTTGATGTGAGGGATTCTCCGCAGAATGAAAGGGATATTGGAAACCACCAGCGGATCCACGATCGTCGGAAATTACCGGTAAATGTTGATTTTGGGTAGACCCGTATGGAGAGTTAGGTTGTTTTTGATGTGAAGGATTCTCTGCAGAATGGGAGGGATATTGGAAACTACCAGTGGATCCACGATCATCAGGAATTCCCGGTGAATGTTGACTTTGGGTAGGACCGTATGGAATGTTAGGTAGTTTTTGATGTGAAGGATTCTCTGCAGAATAGGAGGGATATTGGAAACCACCAGTGATTCCATGATTATCGGGAATTCCCGGTGAATGTTGATTTTGAGTAGGACCGTAAGGAGATTTAAGTTGTTTTTGATGTAAAAGATTCTCTGCAGAATGGGAGGGATATTGCAAACCACCAGCGGATCCATGATCATCGTGAATTCCCGGTGAATGTTCATTTTGGATAGGACCGTATGGAGAGTTAGGTTGTTTTTGATGTGAAGGATTCTCTGCAGAATGGGAGGGATATTGGAAACTACCAGCGGATCCACGATCATCAGGAATTCCCGGCGAATGTTGATTTTGGGTAGGATCGTATGGAGAGTTAGGTTGTTTTGGATGTAAAGGATTCTCTGCTGAATGAGAGGGATATTGGAAACCATCAGGAGATCCTCGCTCGTCAAATATTCCTGGTAAATGTACGTTTTGATGCGGACCATACAGAGGATTAGGTTGTTGAATGTTTTTAGTAGAATTAGTTGGGTAATGTAAATTAGGCGAATTTTTGTTTTGGGTAGAATCAAATAGAGGAAGAGAAGGTCTATAATGTGGGTTTTCTTTGGGGTATAAAGAGTTATGTAGGTGGTCTGTTGGATGCATAGATTTTTCTGCTGAATTTGATGGGTATTGAAATCCACCGGCAGATCCGCGGTCGTCAATTACTCCTTGGTTTTGGGTCGGTCCAAATAGCAAATTAAGTGGCATTTGTGTCTTTTCTTTAGGATGTAAAATATGTTCTGCGGATTTCAACAGGTATTGGATCTGATTAGGACTTAATGGAGGTTTTTGAGGATTATTTAAGTTACCTCTTGAGTGAATAGAATTTTCAGCAGAATTTGACGGATATTGAAACCCATTAGATAATACTCTTTCATCAAGCGTTTCAGGTTTTTGTTGATTTAGAGTCGGACTAAATGAAAAGTCTGAAAGTTCGTATAAGGGTTTTAAATGTTTGGGATTTTGATTAGCGTTATGTGCATACTGGTATCCGTCATTGATTCCATGGTTATCAATCATCCCTGGTTTGTGCTGGTTTTGGGTAGGCGCAAGTTGAGACTGAGGAGTAGTATATAGGTTATTTTTAGAATGTGCGGGATCGTTATGAGATGGGTCTGGGTCAAAATTTGTAGAATTATTATGCTTAGTATTCGAATGTGTAGGATCTTCATCAGAATGAGATGGGTATTGAAAACCGTCAGCAGATCCACGCTCGTCCAACATTCCTGGCAAATGATTATTCTGCGGCGTTTCGAATTCAGAAGTTGGAAGTTTATTAACAGGTTTCTGTTGTAGGGGTTCTTGATTAGCATTGTGAGCATATTGAAATCTGGGTGGTTGATTCTGAACAGGTCCGGTTTGAGATGGGCTCTTTTGATGCGTAGGGTATTCAACTGAATTAGTTGGAGATTGAGAACTGTCAGGATCATTCGAACTCTCTTTTTGTGCATTATCTACTAGTGGTATAAATTGAGATTCAGAAGGAGTATAGTTGGCTGAGATGTAAGGATATACAGGAATGTAAGTACGGTTTTGGTTAGGTTGAATTTGGTCTGTATTTTTAAGATCACCAAGAGAATGAGGATTGTATTTATTGATGTCAGTTGTTGAAGGAACAAAAGATGTTTGAGATGGATTGTAACTATTTGATTTGGGATAAGGTTCTTTTTGATCAAGTGAAATTACTTTGGGAATTGTTAAATCTACTTCGTCTAATTCTTCATTCGGTAAATAATGATCAAATTCATTGCTGTGCGGTTGATCCTGATTTGGTTCATGCCCAACTGTTTTTGGGTTAGCTATATCATTCGGATCGGTTTCTGAAATGTAAGTGACTGACGTATGTTTTTCATAATGAGAATGGGTGGTATTATATTTTTTGGTTTTATTATGGACTTTGGGTATAATTGTCTCATGATCTGGCTCAGAATAAGTATGAAGTTGGTTGTAGGGCGCCGTACCCGTAGAAGGAAGTTTTGATTGTGGTAAAAGTTGATCTTCATCAGGGTTTATCTCATTTATTTTTGGTGCTTCATATTCATGTTTATAATAGATAGAAGGATTTGGAATGTACTGTGTATGTATTGGTTTGTGTTGAGTATGCTCAAGGTTAACTCCGTTTTGTGGTAGATTAGGTTCAAACTTTGAGTTCATAGGTTTTTCTTTGCTAGCTTGAATCTCAAAATCAGATATACGTTTATTCTGTTCAGGTAAGTTAATGACAGGCGGAATTTGAAAATTTGGAGGATATTGTTTCAACTTTTGATCAGTTTGATTACCTATATTATTAAAAAGATTTCCTTGGCCAGGTTTTAACCCAAATTGAGGTGTTTTATACTGATTCGCAGACACTATGGGTTGATTTGGAGTGTTTGGCAATAATGGTTGATACTGAATACCTTTGTTATTTGAATTGGATATAATGATATGTCTAGGGTAGTTTTGGTTAGGTTTGAACTGCAATTCTTGTGGTTTAACCTGATTAAAATAGTACTTTGTCGGATTTGGTGCAAATTGAGATTGTGATGGGTTTGGTTGGCCACCATTGACATTCGGAGTAGCAATAAGTTTTCCAGGTCCGAATACAGGACTCGGCAAAGTGTAATTGAAAATAGGAGTCTGACCAGGTGGTCTAGCTCCAAAACCAGAAGGAACTGGTTTGAATTGATTATTTTCTTGGTATAATGGTGCATAGTTCATTTTTCCACTGTTAATACTAATTGGCTTTGGACTCAACATGGGGTTGAGTTGTGTATTTACGTTCGATAAGTCTGGAGTGTCTGATTTAGGCTTTGTTGGGAAAGTACGTGGAAGACCTGGATGAGTGAATTTAGATGGATTACGAATCATATCACTTTGTTGAACGGAAGGAATTATCGGAGGTCTATCATTATGATAAATATTCTGATTCTCTTCCTGACTGTTGCGCGGTTGAAGTAGTGGATTGTCATGATAAACTGTAGGAGCAGGAGCCGAAACAGTTTTCCAAAATGTTTCATGTTTGTTAGCTAATGGTAATACGGATTGGGGATTTTCATTGTCAGGGATAACTAAAATTGTTTCATTACTTTGAGAACCCGAAGTTATTAGTTTGCTCGATTGAGTTGTAAACACGTTTCCTTCTCCTAATAAATTGTTTTGAACTACTTCATGATTGTTTGAGAGAGAATCTGAAGATGTTAACAATTTTTGACTAATGCCGGCAAGAGCTGAATTGTCCAGCGTAGTTGCTAAAGCTTTAATTAAGCCATCTGCATCTTTAGGTAAATGATTAGCGTGAACTTTAATTTCTTGATGGAAACCATTATAAGCATGCGTGTGTATAACTTTGGTTGGTAATTTGTCATTTTGTTTATACAAGATATCAATAAATGGTTCCACTGAAATTTGTTTGTCAAACATTTGAAGATGATTTTGTTCATTTTCCTCTTTTAGTCTTCCTTTAATTTCTGTAAAGGGCAATGAGATATTATTAGAGCTTTTCAAATTACCAAAATCTAAAACATGTGAATATTGCGTACCTGGATCAGACTCTACACAGATATTCATGGTACACAAAACTCTTTTTTCAATACAAAAGCACGTATTGCATTCATAAGGTGGTGGCAGTGGTGGTATGACATCTCCATCTTGACATTCATCAGACATCACATCTGTTGGTGACATTTCTGTGGACAAATAAACATTCTAAATTCTAGCTTCTACAAATCGCGAAGCAGAACTTATATGCACAAATCTGTTGTCAGATTTTATTTAAATTCTGTTGTAATAAAAAATAATAATTGTAACCCTACGTTGATTTTATTATAACTAACTAATATCAAACCAAAATATAGCGTCAAAAAACTCTTCCACATCGCTGTCGACTGGTAATGTGTCCAAAAGACTGGCGGCATTGCCACGCTGTATGGCAATGTTTATCCTCTGCTCTGTCCAAGGTAAAAGCCAGCCCTTGGGTCACGCGAAATGTCAATTAGACTTTTTTTGCTGTAATTATAGTCAGTTAAGTATTTTTTAAATGTAAATTATTCGTGTAAATAAATGTTGTCCTCTTTTTTACATTTACATTAAAGATATGTTACATATTGATGCTTACCAATGTCACTTTGTCACACATCTGCATTCTTTTTAGAAATCTTTCTATAGATGAACGAATATATTCTATCAGAATAGATTTTTCCATAAAGTTTTACCTTTTTATGGCTTTAGTTTCTATCAAAAGATATTTGAACTCCCTTCTTTTAATTGTACTTTCTTTGGATCTTCCCTTCTAAGAGTATTAACTTGATCTCTAGGAATAGATTTACTGAATACGTTTGTCAGTGTTGGTAATTTGAACAACCTAATATAGGTTGTCACTGTTTCATGATTCTCCGTTTCTTAATAAAAGGTCTTTACCTATGAAATTGCCGATTTGTAAAACGGGTTGCTTTAAAGTGTTATATCTTTGGATTGACTTAGAATTGTAAGTTCAAATAAACTTTATTTTAAAGGTACGTTGTTCTTTTTTTCAAAATCAGGTATTTATTGGTTTCTTTGTGTTTTGTATTTTTTGATATATCTGCAGTACTTAAGTTTGGTCCGTATAATATAAACATAATTTTATTTTAGGAAATATTTATTGATGATTAATATTAATAAGGTTCGTAAAAAAAAACTAAGTTTATAAAATGTGTATACTGTCGATGAAATACATGAGTAAACACTTATTACTAAGTCTTGGAAGTATGTATATCAATACAAAATAAAAGGAATGTATGTCATTATGATACATTTTCATTTTCATTTTATTTTTTTGCATTGATTCAAAGATATATTGTTTATTATATGTATATATATTGTTTCATTAAGCACTATCGTCAGTACTGAGTGTTCTTTTTTATATTTGACATGTTAAAATCATATTTGTATACCTTTTAGACAAAGAAGCTTTCGCAAAAAAGTACTTGTTCGAAGATCACCAACTTACAACCAACCGAGAGCCGCAAATATCGTTTCAACTTAAAGGTCTAATGTATACAATTTGTATTACAATCAACTGACAGAGTGACCTAAAAATACAGGCCTCTAAAGCCTAGCTTAAGCGCCAGTCTCCCACAATAAACCAGAATAATATTTCAATTATATGTTTATGTATTTCCAATGTTTGTAATATTTATTGGAGTGAGCAAATAATGCTTATTATTATTATTTACTCGACTCCTTTTTTATCGCAAAGACCTCTCTCATTGACGTTACAACCCTTTACTTAGTTACTTCAATATTTAAGAGATCCTAGTGTTACACAAGTGAAGACTGAATGAAAAGCTTATTTATATATTTGTGTTATTTTATCTTCAACTAGCTTCTGCCAGCGGCTTCACTCGCGTGAAAGTAAGTTTCTCCACAAAACCTTGGGACCTCCGAAATCTTGTGCAAAATTTTACACTCTTAGTGCCCATAGTTTTGGTTGTGTATACACCACTAATTTTTAATTAGTACAAATACTCAAACGGCTTATTAGAAAAGGTCTTGTTATTATTTAAGTAAGGTCTCAATAAATAATATTCATAAACAGCAAAGTTATTAGCGTTTGTTTATATCCCAAAACTGTCACTCAATTTATGGAAACATTGTACAGGCTATTTATGGTTTATGAATAAATAAATGACGATCAAAATGTAAAAATACATTAAGCGTATTATTTTCTAATAGCAATTGTTATGAATGATTGTAATGATTCTATTATGAATTTACCAATATGACAAATTTTCGTGGACATTTTTGGGATTTTGTTTTTTTTTTACTTTTGACTATAAAAATATGATCAGTAACGAGTACGGATAGAGCCTCATTTTTTTGTACTAATTAAAAATATGTTTTTTTATCAGTCAGTCAAATTCTCCTTTAAAATATTTATACATATATGTGCCTTACATAATTTGTATCTTATTAGTGGTATTGTCGTTCTGGTTAAATAAAAAAATGATGTCGATGTGTTCAAAGATAATTTCAGAAAAATATAATGAATGTACCTGGTGTAAATGAGTTTCTTATGTCCAGTGTTGGACATTGATAGTTCGTACAAAGTATGTGTCCTTCGATGCATTTGCAAGCGTTGCAGTCGTCGGGCTTTGGTATCACTTCACCCTCGACGCACTTAGACCCTGAAAAATTAGTCTTACTTATATTCGAACAATCTTTAAAAATAAATTATGTAAATATTCGTGATTGAAAAGTTGAATAGGGAATTGTCTGTCTAGGTACGATCGTGTGAATATGAGAGATGAGACCCTAATTATCTACTAAAAGAGTTATGAGTACATGTGGATGGATGGCCAGGCAGGCGTAAGAAAAGATATGGTTTTAACGAATGAATGCTCTTAACTTCAATTTTAATTAGAAAAACTAATACTTCAGTTTTTTCTTTCATAGACGCTACATACCAGGCCACTCAGAAAGTTTTGCGAAAAAAAGTTTTGATGTATAAGGGCACTGGCCATTTGTTATTATTTTGAAAACTTTGCTTATTTAAAAGTAAAAATCCATTGTTCAAATTTTGAATTTTCCTCCACATTTTTTCGAGAGCCAAATCAAATTATCGTGTCTTATTTAAAAATGGATCTGCAAGAGAACATTTTCGTGCGATAATTTTCTACGATTTTATGTATGGCCTAAAACCTTATGAGTCATTTGACCAACTTCAAATTGCTTTTATGGATGAAGGAACTTCAAAAGCAACCATCTACCGCTGGTATAGCGAGTTCAAGCGCGGTCGCTTTACTTCGGGGGATGAACAAAGGAGTGGTCGTCCTACGACGGCTGTCACACAAGTAAGTGTGCTGGCAGTAAAAAAAATAATTCAAGAAAACAAGCGAATTACATACGAAGAGATTCAGCATACACTACAGATTGGTTCGGGAAGCGTTCATAAGATTTTACACGAGCACCACGTGAGGAGGATAATTTGCCGCTGGTTGCCGCACAAACTCACCGAAGCTTAGAAGCAGGCCCGTCTGGAGTGGTGCCGTGATATGATTAAAAAATTTGAAGCAGGCTCGTCTCGACGCGTTTACGACATTGTGACAGCAGACGAATCCTGGATTTAGCAACACGATCCAGAAACAAAGCGTCAATCGACAGTTTGGCTGTTTTAAAACGAACCAACGTCTACTAAAGTGCAGCGATCGAGAAGCGCAGGGAAAAATTTGATCGTTAGTCTCATCACTTTGACGGGGTACCTAATTTCAATTCCATTACGAGACCAAAGCAACATCAACGCCGAATAGTATACCACAAAATGCCTGCCAGAAATTTTGTCTGAAATGAGCAATAAGTGACCAAACATCGAGCTCCGCGGGTTACTGCTTCACCATGACAACGCGCACTCAGCTCAAAACGAGGGACTTCCTAGACACCACACCGATCACAGTCTTGGGGTACCCTCCTTATTGTCCTGATCTGGCACCGTGTGACTTCTTTTTATTCCCTAAAATAAAAAATCTGCTGAAAGGTCTCATTAAAAGGTTAGTTTTCATCGCCTGAAGACGCGCTAGCAGCCTTCGAGAAGGCCGTGGAAGAGGTGTCTGCGGCGGACTGGAAAAAATGTTTCGAAAATTGGTTCAGACGTATGAAACTTTGTGTAAAGGCTGGTGGAGAGTTCTTTGAAAAGATTGAATAAAATATTTTATCCATAGAAGTGATTTTTTTAGTTTCTCAAGACTTTCTGAGTCTCCCACGTATACAGTACCACTAAATCAATTGAATGAGTTGTATTTTTTACAGTATTTCCCTTACAAGTAAGGCTGGAATGTATTATAGAAACTATCCTTTCCAGGTTATTGGTTAGTTACCTCGTATGCACACTACATCAGAACATTGCAGTTTGCCCTCAAAGCAGTAGCATTCATTGCATTCATCTGGTCGAAAAACTAGCTGGTCATCGCTGCATTCTTGACCTACAAAAAAAAATCACATAACAAAAAAAATATCCATACTACAATTATAAATTCTGTCTGTTTATTAGTTCACATCGGGTGTCACCACTTTTATGTGTTCGGGGTAACGTGTCATCATCATCATCATCATTTCAGCCGATAGACGTCCACTGCTGGACATAGGCCTCCCCCAAATGTCGCCACAAAGAACGGTCCTGCGCGTCTCGCATCCATCGGATTCCCGCAACCTTCACCAGGTCATCGGTCCACCTTGTAGGGGGCTTTCCAACACTGCGTCTTCCGGTACGCGGTCGCCACTCCAGAACCTTTCGGCCCCAACGGCCATCCGTTCTGCGAGCAATGTGCCCTGCCCATTGCCACTTAAGTTTGGCGATTCTTCGTGCTATGTCGGCAACCTTGGTTCTCCTGCGGATATCTTCATTTCTGATAATGGGTAACGTGGGTAACATGTGCTGGAGATAAATAATATACAGGAAGAACACATAATAAAGTTTATATTTCCGAGAAATTAAAGAGTCAGCTTTGTAAATAGCTTAGAGGTCTTACAAAGACACATGCCTAGTTATTTGAGCCATCGAAATATGCGACAGCTTTGCCAACTACAGTACCTAACAAGTTCAGTCGTATTTGGATGCAAGGGGTTTCCTTTGGCACACGGCGGTAGACCATGTCCTGGAATATTAGTGGTACTTTTTACTCCAGGAGGATCCCTTTTTTCCCTAATTTTCAACATTCGCGTAGGCAGAACTGCTAGCAGAAGCTAGTTCTGTTATATTTTATTCGTATGACCCAATAATCTCGGAATCAAGAACAAGTATACTTTGGGTTTCCTGCAATAGGATCCATAAAAGACGTTAGAAGACTGTAGTTAGAAGAATATTTGAAGATCCAGGTCGCCCTCCAAATTTTTAACAGTTACACCTTTAGTTTCTCGTCGACGGCTTACTGCAAGAACGCATCAACTGATAAATACAAAACTTTGAATAAAGGCACTTTTAGTTACTAAAAGTGGCTTTATTCAAAGTTTTTCGGATTTGTTTATTTCTTATTTAACACGGACTTCCGAAATTAAAGTTATTTTAATCTTTTCAGTGTTTTTATTTTTTAAGTGAAATCGGTATTTTTTTTTTAGTGAAATCGCTTAACTATCTTCATCGTGATATCTATGTGGGTATGAAGTTCCGTTGGCCATTTCTGGTCTTCTTCATCAGTTCCACTTCATCAATTGTTACTTTTTAACTGTAAATGCTTATGATCTTGATGAAAATACCAAAATCGCTACATGGTTGACTATAACATTTTAGAAGTTACCTCGTTTCCTCATGGACCCTATCATCAAAACTGGATTATAAAAAAAATAGGACCAATCTGGAACCAAATCCTTTAAGGGGGAAAACAAATTTGCAAATCGGTCCCTTAACGACAGAGTTCTGAGGTAGCAAAAATGCAAAAATTATTTTTAAAAAATACAACCGAATTGATAACCTCCTCCCTTTTTTGAAGGCGGTAAAAAAAAAATGTCTAGTTACGACATGATCAAGGGAAATAGGGATTAATTTTTAGGTTTCCGTACCCAAAAGGTAAAAGGGGACGGGTTATTACTAAGACTCCACTGTCCGTCCGTCCGTCTGTCTGTCCGTTTGTCACCAGGCTATATCTCATGAACCGTGATAGCAAGACAGTTGAAAATTTCACATGATGTATTCCTATTGCCGCTATAACAACATAAAATAAATATTTAAGGGGGCTCCCATACAACAAACGTAATTTTTTTGCGATTTCGTACGCGCGTACGCGAGTCCGACTCGCACTTGGCTGGTTTTTCTAATGTATAAAATAGATGATAATATAATTACCTACACGCACGTCCGTGTGACAAGGAAAGTGTGTGCAATGTACTTCACCTTCAAAACAAATACATTTGTTGCACTCGTCCGGCTTTGGGATACTTTGGCCAGAGATACATTCATTTTTTGGAGCATCTGAAATTATTTTTAATACAAATACATTTTATAGAAGCAAACAAACTTCCCAAAAAGATCAATTTCGGGTTTGTTCGAAATATTTTCGACTCTTTTTTAAATTTTAATCTATCGTCTCTAAAAAATAAAAAATAATTATCGCCTGAAATGAAAGCTACCATGCTATATTCTTACTAGATGGCGCTGAACTCAACATTTTAAGTTTAGATGGTTTAAAGTGTATACGAGTATTATTAAATCAAGGAAATGGTATTTGCTAAAATCAGAAATTCCAATTTATTGAAATTAGTCAAATCATTGCCTCAAAATACAACTAATCCTAATTGTTCATGACTAACTGTACCTAAAGGTAGTGCTTAAGTATAGCGCTATACTTCGGTTAGCGCCATCTTCCGAGAAAATAGCTAAGCTCGGGCCCGTAGTTTTCACCTTATAGTAGAACTTGGTACGGACGGACCAAATCCGTCGTCTAAAAATACTTGCACAGTAATCTTCCCATCCACTAGGATAATTAAAAAGTGCCTATGTTATTAATCATAATGACCTGTATGCTCATTCATTTTAAATGAGACATAGTGTCCTACCCCCACTACGTCTCGTTTAAAATGACCCCTTCATTTTTCTCCTATGAAATTAACAGAAGACCGGATGAAGTTAATATAAATGAACTATTGTATAAGTAAAAAACAGACAATTGCACAGAGCCTTCCTAAAGATTCTCAAAACAAAAATATATATAAATACAAGCGGTTCCGGCAGACGATGTCCTGCTCTGCCCTTCTGCATTTTGTTAGAAATAAAATTAATAAAAACCTGATTGCAGCGGGTTCAATTGTATTTTCAAACCATTCAGAGACTACAAATATAGGGTGACTAGTAATTAGTGACCAATACTTAAACACGTGATTGTACTCATGACTACAGACAACTTTTCCGTAGAAACTTTTTTTCTAAACTCATTAGTTTAATCACAATAACAAAACAGCTGTTTGACTTTAAACTTCGAGCGCGCGTCTTCACCCGATCAACTGTTAGCGGCGTGGCGCGGCGCCCGCATTTTCGATGACATAAGCAATGTACCAATGTATGTTTCGGTAAAATAATATCCAAGGTCTAGTTAAATTAACTAGTAATCGCGAGCTTCTAAATGACTAATCTAATCTAATAATGAGTCTAAAAAAAAGTTTCTTTAGGAAAGTTGATGGTGATCATGAGTACAATCATGTGTTTAAGTATCGGTCACTAATTACCAGTCACCCTATATATAGACAAAATTACATCCAAACCGGTAGCCCTTTATGAGGAGTTAGATGACAAACACACGGACGGAAAAATGTTATATATAAAGATTAAAATTACCTGCAAATCGACTTTTTAATCGCACGCTTGTAGTACAAATGTTTGTACATTTCTCCTTTCCATTTTCACATTTACATTCAATACACTTATTCGGTCCAGGAAGATGGCTACCTTCTATACATTTCTTCGACTTCTGTGGTGTTTTCGTAGTGGCTTTTACAAGATACAAATGTTAATTAGAAAAACCAAGTAAATGAGAATTCGCATTTATTGTTTTTTTTTTTACTGGGTGGGAAAATCATCTTATGACAAATCCCGCTCTTGGGCGGAGCTAGAGATAGTGTCAGACTTTTACTGACTAAAAACCCACTCCTGTTCCTTCGTTGCCTTCGTCCCAGGGCCCCGGGTTTCGCTTTCACACTACCCGTGGCCCAGCAAATCGTAGGGGCCCAGCAGGGTCGAAGCCTACTGGGCCCCTACGATTTGCTGACATCTCCTTGAGGCGCGCGTGGAACAGTACGCGCCGTCGAAGACTTGGGCTCGGTCCGGACGGTTACCGGACGGTCGGACGGCGAGCCACCCATTGCTCGCTGTCCGCAAGCCCGATTTATTCTGTGTTAAATAAACTACGTAGCAAACTTAAATATATATGAACTACTCTCTCTCTCTCTCTCTCTCTTCTACTTTGATACTAAAGCTAACTATGTACACATAATACAAAGACACAAAATACACAGGCGTCGAAGTATTCCTCCACATCGCTGTCATCGGGAAATGTGCCCAGAAGGCTGGCAGCATTGCCACGTTGAATGCCTATGCTAATTCTTTGGGCCAAGAACGAGCCAGCCCTCTAAGTAAATGAGCACTTTAGAAGGTAAACGTCAAGAATCAAGAAGAATCGAATCGTGAGGAAACCCGCATGTCCTAGAATTCGAAGATATGTGACCCGCACTGGGCCCGCGTGGTGGTTTACGGCCCATTTCTTCTCCTAGAACGGAGGCCTGAGTTCCAACAGTGGGAGCATTATAAGGTCGACTATGATATGATATAGGTACTATGCTAAGTGACAAACTTAAGTGTCAGTCGGCAGAACACATTGCTCGCAGTACAGATGGTAGATGGAGCCGATAGGTTCTGAAGTGACGACCGCGTACCGGAAGAAGCAGCACTGGAAGGCCTCCCACAAGGTGGACCGAAGACCTGGTGAGGGTTGTGGGAATCCGATGGATGAGAGACGCACAGGACCGTTCGTTGTGGCAATACTTGAGGGAGGCCTATGTGCTGGACGTCTTTCGGCTGAAATGATGATGGTTTTTTTTAAGGTGGAAAATCATCCAATGACTTCTCCCGCTGTGGGTGGAGCGGCAGAGCGTGTCAGACTTTTACTGACTTAAACCACACCTGTATCCTTCAATTGCCCTTTGCGTTCTAACTACGGGTTTCTTTTTCAGAAAATGCCCACGAAATGATAATGATAATTATGTTTAACAATTGAAATTTTAAATAGAATCTTACTTGTGACTGCAGTTGTTACACTAGGCAAGTTTTCCTCTGTACAGACGTTACTAGTGCACGTTATAAAGCCGTTCAGACACATGCAAGCATTGCATTCATTTTGTGACGGGTACAAACGCTTTTCAACGCAATTCGGTGCTGAAAAAATATACAATATGAATCATAATAAACGCTCATCCTGAAAGTACTTAGTACGTTTAGATTCGGCTACTGAATTGGTTCCAGCTATTTTTAAAACATGTTTTTTTTTAAATAATTCTTGAATATTTTGGGTTAAAAAATTACCTATTTTGATAAAACTTAATTGCGTCTATAGCGTTTTTGCACCTACCACGAACTCTTAACGTGATCCATTTGACGACCTAAACTAAACTGTTAAAGGGATGTGGCTATACAGGGTGTGTTCCCCAGTAGTGAAATTTTTAGTCGGCATTTACCCAATTAAAAAAAAAAGACTGTACTTCTTCAATTTTAAACTGTGTAAAATCGGTATTCTAGATATATACCCTAAGATATTTTAACACTTTTTAGTTATGGTACCAACACTAAAAAGTACTCTTCAGCCAAACTTAAATACTAGAGTGCATCTTATGATAATTCTAATAATCCCAAACACGGTTAGATTACATTAATTTATTACAGAGTTCCGGTGCCTAACTCCAGGCTTCACAGTTCTCTTCTTTCAGTCAGTCATCGACTACACGTATAAACAAAGCAATTTTAATTGTTACGACAGTTCTGCTGTGTTCCTATGAGGAGTTCTGTTCCATATCTTCGAAGTTCATGATTAGATCATAACAATATTTCTATGGGACCAACTAGAAAGTAAAACCTTTAAAACAAAAAAAATAATTCAAAATCGGATCACAATTGACCGAGAAATCGGTGAACATATATAAAAAAATATATATTAAGCCGAACATAGAACCTCCTTCTTTTTAAAGTCGGTTAAAAAGGGTTTTTCTGTACCTGGTATGCAGATCAATTTGGTACACGTGACTTTTCCTCGCCGACACATACATTTATTGCATGGATCTGGTTGCGGTATCTCCTCATCATTTACGCATTCTTGTTCTGAAAACGTTTTTTTTATTGTTATTATTTTTTATTTCTCTTTGTTTGAAAAACTTTGGGTTGGCCGTACGTGTATATTTTTGAGGTTGAGCATCACTAGCCGAGGTCATTACGTGGACCGTTACCTTCATGAATGTTTTTATTTTATTTTTTCTCTCTCTGTACTCACAAAACTTTTTTTATTACTTCTTATTTTATTAGGGTTTCGTACCCAAAGGGTAAAAACTGGGCAAGTAAGACTGGACTCGCGCACTGAGGGTTCCGTACAGACTTAAATTATCTATGTAAATAGTTCAATTTCCGAATGGAAGATTCTTCCGTATCGCAATTTTTTTTTGTGTCGTTAAAAAAAAAGTTAGTTTTCAGATTTATTCCTATACCAGTGCTATAAGATCTTGCTTTATGCTAAATTTCAAGATTATGGGTTAACGGGAAGTAACCTATGAATTTAGAATTTCTTGAGAGTGTCGAAATATACGTTTTTTTGCGACATAAACGGCCGTATCCAATTTTTTAATTAACTTAGAAGTTTAATTTTTTCACTGCTTTAAGGGTTTGCAGACCTGAGTATATGGTTTTAATTTGAACTCGATACCTCCACGCGTTCCTGAGATATAGGGTCTTGACAGACAGACAGACGAGCGGGCAACAGAGGGAACCCTAAAAACTCTGTCTGTCACTAGGCTGTATCTCATGAACCGTGATAGCTAGGCAGTTGTGTTTACAGATGATGTACTTTTGTTGTCGCTATAACAACAAATACTAAAAACAGAATAAAATAAATATTAAGTAGGTCTCCTATACAACAAACGTGATTTTCTGCCGTTTTTTGCTACGGACGGTACGGAACCCTTCGTGCGCGAGTCCGACTCGCACTTGGCCGTATTATTAGTGTTATGAGTAGATTATTAAAAGCTAATTAATAAGGGAAAGTTAAATCTTACCTTCGCATGTAAAATTCGAGCAATATACGAGCCCGGCGAAGCAAATACAAGAGTTGCACTGATCTGGGGAGGGTACTGGCTGTCCCTCCTCGCAGGCTGATTGTGACTGATCTGAAAATAATTATGATTGACGGTTAGGTTGTTTTCACCCCAATAAGTTTCACCCCAAACAATTAAATCCTTATCTAGCAAAATATTCCAATTTTTTTTTTTTAGTAAATAAATGAATTATCTTTTTCAGCAGCCTCGCTCGCATGTATGTCATATAGCAAACAACGTTCGCAGACAAAAATAGGACATTTTGATCCAAGTGGGCAGACATTGTCATTACAGCCGACAGGCAATATACGCCCGAGCCGAAGGCGAGGTCGTTATCAACACACTTACTCGAAAAAAAATCATAAACATGACACGTAACGAATTATTCTGAGAATCGCAGATTCTTATCGGTACGATAAGGTCGATTTTTGTGGGGTTGTCCAGCGACCGACCAATGTGGGAATAACCTGATATTATAAAATGTATAATGAATAGGCTTAGGGGCTAGACGAAGCACTTTTCTGCGAACGAACGAAATATAATTCATTGCGTGCCTAAAAGTCAGTTTTCAAATAAGTGTATTAAAAAATATATTATGTAAATTAGAACTTACTACTACGACTTAAACTACTTCTAGAATTCAGTACTTGTGACCGCGATTTTGATACACATACCTGAAACAATTAATTCTAAATTAGTTTAAAAAATAATCTAAACGAACCTTCATGACATAGAGATATTACGGAGTCAAGTTAAATAATACTAATAATATTTATTATCAGGCAACTAAGGCCCAAAAACAAAATACACAAATAATCTTATATAATTGTAAACTAATAAATATAAAAGAAACTATAACAAATTATAAACTATTGCCCACGAAGTGATGACGCGGCGTCGTGTTTCGCTGCGAGGTCAGTATCCTTCCACGAAAAAGTCTATACACGACACCCTTCGGCCAAAACTCTCCTTTGAGGAAAGTCTCCAAATCATGAGTCGGCACCCGCATTATAGAGGTTACCAGAGTTACCAGAATCCGATAATTTATACTGTTTACACATCTGTTTTGATGCACAGTCACACCGACGGTATTCATCATAAATAAACTTTAGCAATTTTGTACTCTGTGGTGTACAAAGTAAGATTCAGAATTAAATGCATTATTTACCGCAAAATGGCGATGGAAATAAATGAAGTCATTCAACGATTGTCAATAACACATCCGTTGCAATATTTTCTCATCAATAGCATATAGCATAGCATAGTCGGCCTTATAATGTTCCCACTGTTGGGACTCAGGCCTCCTCTCAAGAAGAGGGAATGGGCCGTAATCCACCACGCAAGCCTAGTGCGGATTGGTGGATGTCACATGTCTTCTAATTTTTGGTTCTAGGACATGCCGGTTTCCTAACGATGTTTTCCTTCACCGTTTTGAGAGCATTGGCGATGAAATAAATTACACAAAGTAATGCGCCTGGCTGGGTTTGAACCCGCGACCTAAAACTCGTAAGTCGGGGCCGTTACCACTCGGCAACCACTGCTCCAGTTCTCATCAATGTTTCGTTCAATTTACCTGGCCGTGGATGTCCTCATAGCTCTGTGTTTGGTAGATAGCTCATAAGAACTTGAGGCCCTACCAACAGCTAGATCTAAACCGAACTGTTAAAGGGATGGGGAAGGCAACACGGCGTCCTTACCTTCCGCATGACGCAGGTCCTCACCGGACATGGTAAGTTCGGGAGGTTAAGCACACGGTAGAGGTGTGCACCGCTTGGGAAGAGCAACGCCGTGTCCTCGTGGGAGCAATCGGTGGCGGCGATCTCTCGAGCGAGGAAGAATGGCAGGTGGTCGCCTCCTTCTCCGAAGCAGTAATGCTAGCAAAGGAGGCGGCCGATCGCGTGAGGCAACGGCTCTCACGCCCCAACCGCCGCCGGAATTCCTATCCCGATTTCCGGCCATAGTAGACGCGGGCTTACGGACGGCGAACATTGGGTAGCTCGCCGTCCGACCGTCCGGTAGCCGTCCGGACCGAGCCCAAGTCGTCGACGGCGCGTACTCTTTCACGCGCGCCTCAACCCAACGAAAAACAAAAAAAAAAGGTCTCGCCCACACGCTTGTCATTTTTACAAGTCACTGTACATTGGTCACGTACAACCAGGACCTACAAACACTTCTTTCTTTGTTTCCTTCATTATTTATTCTTACTCTCTCGTTTCTTACACAGAACAAAAGTGTGCACGTAGCCTGAATTCTCATCTAGCGCTTGCAAACTCTTATATAAAACACGTGTTTTGTCTGAATCATTTCTAGCTTAAGATATGATTATATCGACACTAAGGATATACGAACTTCCTTCCTTCCTTCTTAGGAGCATTCATCCGTTAAAACCACGCATAAGCCAAAATCAATGATTTCCGAAGGACGCGTTGGCGCTGTCGCGATTCCGCGTCTATAATAAATAATTAATTCTAGTGTAAACAAATAAGTTAGTTTTTTGACGCCATATTTTAGCTAGTAGTTTTTGATTTTAGTGTAAGTATATATAGTTTTAATTGGTTAAGTGTTTTATGTATTCATTTTACCTGAAATAAATATAGTTAGTAATATTTAGTTAAAAAAAAAGTTATTGTACTATGTCTTATATCGTAAATGTGTTCAATTAATAAGTCTAAAAAAACATTAATACCTTATATTTTTTCTTAAACTAGCACGTTTAATATCTCGAAAAATGGCTAAAAATGACGGTTTTGAGATTACTTTTCTTGAATGAAATCTTACAGCAATCGTGTTTTTTTTTAATCCATGCACTAGTCAATGTTTTATTTTAGGTAAAATTGTTGTAATTTTATCATACACCGTTAAAGTATTATCTCGCATCTGCGTAAACCGCCGACCGCTAGTTTTAAAAACGGCTTGGATAAGAACTGTTCTAATGGGAAAACTATAAGACCATTTCAAAATGTTTTTAAACCATACACTAGATTATGAAATTCCCAATAATATGACGTCAATAACTTATCTAGATATTAAACAATTATTGTTATATTGTCCGTCGGAAATCATTGATTTTGGCTTCTGCATAGTTTTAACGGATGAATACTCTTAAAATGAAAATCTCGGGAATATTATTTTGGTAATTTTAATTTTATCACTTTTATCGGAAAAAAACTCGCGACAAACGCTCCAATTTCACACAGTAAATATAACTCTTTAATATACTATATATATACTCTTTAAAAAAAAAAGGACGAAAAAAAATTTTTTTTTTAATTGATATAAACCAGTGCTTGACTGCGATCCCACCTGATGGTAGGCGGAGATGCAATCATTGATGGTCAGGCGCACTAGTTTATTAAGAGCCTATTCACTCTAGCCTTGAAGACACCTATATTATAGTTGGACGGAAAGACCGCAGCAGGCAAATTGTTCCAGTCCTTCGATGTACGCGGTATAAACGACGAAGCGAAACGCTTAGTCCGGACCGTTGAAGTTTCAACAACGTAAGGGTGGATACTCGCCGTTCGTCGGCTTGTCCGATGGTAGAAAGGAGATGGCGGAATCAAGTCATGCAGTTCCCGCGCACACTCTCCAAAATGTAACCTGTAAAACACCGATAAGCTGGCTACTCTGCGCCTGTGCTCGAGGCTTTGTAGATTGGACTTTACCAAATCTGGATCCCCAATTAGCCTCTTCGCACGTCTTTCCACTGAGTCCAAAGCTGCTAGATGGCATTTTGCAGCACCAGCCCATATGTGACTGCAGTACTCCACACACGATCGGAGCTGTGCTTTGTATAACATTAGAAGCTGTCCCGGTGTGAAGTACCGTCGGACCTTTGCAAGAACGCCTAGTTTTCTAGCAGCTACCTTGGCTTTGGACTCAATGAACCGCCCGAAATTGAGATCTGAGGAAATTTCAACTCCTAAGAGTTGAAGGCGGTCGGTGGACTCCAGGGATACATTCTGAAAAGCGGGAGCCAAGGTGAACGGGCTCCTCTTAGCGGTGAACAGACACGCTTGTGTTTTGGCGGCGTTGAATCTTACCAAAATGGAGAGAACTTCTTATAAAATCGCAAATTCGCAATGCTAGCAAAAGAGGCGGCCGATCGCGTGAGGCAACGGTCCTCACGCCCTGACCGCCGCTGGGATTCCAATAGGCGCGGGCTTGCGGACGGCGGGCAATGGGTGGCTCGCCGTCCGGCCGTTCGGTAACCGTCCGGACCGAGCCCAATTCGTCGACGGCGCGTACTGTTCTACGCGTGCCTCAAGGAGATGTCAGCAAATGGTAGGGGCCCAGCAGGGCCGAAGCCTAATGGGGCCACGGGTAATGTGAAAGCGAAGCTCAGGGCCCTGGGATGAAGGCAAAAAAGGAACAGGAGTGGGTTTTCAGTCAGTAAAAGTCTGACACTATCTCCCGCTCCGCCCAAGAACAACTTTGTCATAAGGTGATTTTCCCACCAAATCAAAAAAAAAGTGTCTTTTCGAAGAGTTTGCAAGTTACGAGTACATAACGCGTAATCTTTTTCTACTGCATTTTATCGACCGTTTCACCATCGCACCTTATCGTATCTTTCATATTTCTTTTCTCACATAGTCCATTCAATTTTTGTTTGGCATCCCTCTCCATCCATTTTAATTTATATTCAAAACTGTATTATACTCCATTCGCGTTAAGATTATTCAAATAAACCTTTTTTACAGTCCGTTTAACCGATTTTGACTTTTATTGCGTTAGTCGTATGACAAATGGTGGCTGCAGTAACCAGTTTTTTGTTTTTAATGCCATCCTTATGTCTACGTAATAGAAGTCAAAATCGGTTGAACGGACTGTAAAAAAAGTTTGTTTAAATGTATCATCTTAACGCGAATGGAGCATAGTCAGATATTCTTACATCACTTGATGAATACCAACGTACGTACGTATTACTTTCAACTCCAGTCTTTCTGATACCGAGAAGGAAAAAACGCACGTTCATATCGAATGGGTAGGCAAATTAACAAACTGATTACTTGACAATGTTTGTACATTAATGTCCGTACACACTTACACAATACATAAGTGCCAATTTCAAAGCAATTACTTACGCATATTAACAATACTTTATGGGTAATTAGATTTTATTTCATCAAACTATGTGCTATTTCTAGCGGCAAAAACACAATTGTTCGGAATGGTAGTTAAGAGGTATTCCTCTTATCTACCATTCTGAACACTCCTAAGTTAAAATTGTATGCAAAAACTAGGAAAAAAACAGTAATAACTAATAATTGAATTGAATTACAATAAAAAGATGAAAAGATTAGTAAAAAAAATTGAGTTACACTATTAATAAAACCACGTAACATAAAAAAAAGAAAATGAAAATAAACAATGTCAAAAATATTACAGTTACGATAAATAATGTCAATAAATTAGTAATATCAATGTCAATAAATAATAATAAAAAACGGTAACAACAATGTCAATAGAACAAAGAAAATTAACCATATAAACAGTTTTAAACTTTTATTCTACAAATCGTCTACAGAGACATTTCTCTAACAAGAATGCCTTGAGCCTTGCTTTGAACAAACTTGTATACAGTGTGCTTTATAATTTAAGCGGTAACCTACTAAACATTTTGACCGCCTGTTGCAGTGGACTGTGTTTAACAATGTTAAGTTTTAGAATTAGTTTGTTATCTAAATCCTTTCTACGTGTTTTTCCCCTTACCAGTCTGTCCTCATCAGTTTCAAAGTAATAAATGTATCTCTTTAAGGTGGATAAAAGTACCAATATGTAAATTCCAGGTGCAGTGAGGATGCCAAGTTCTTCCAAATAGGGCAGACAGCTTTTTTTGTTAGGAAATACGGACAATGGTTCTAATTGCTTTTTTTCTAGAGAATGAAGTCCGTTTGAAAATTATAATTGTAGCTGTTACTCCAAAATTGTACGCAGTACCGTAATCTTGACTCTATTAGCGCGTGGTACCAATTTTAGAGCTTTCATACTAACTACATCCCTAAGAATTATTAAAGCATAGCACGCTGATGATATAGATGAATCAAGTGCTACTAATTCTTTTCTCCAATTTAATAAATCATCTATATTTACTCCTAGAAACTTTACTTCCTTAACAAGCTCAATTTTAACCTTATTTGGTTCTGTGTTCATGCTATCTTTATTACGTGCAGTTGTTTTAAATAATATAACATTAGTTTTATTCGCGTTTATTTTAAATTTATTCGCAGTAAACCAGGAGTGAAAGACAGCTAGAGCCTCATTAACGTTTAGCGTTCGAACGTCATTTGCTGACACTAAACTACCACTAACACTATTTGCTTTGGCTGATTTGGGTACTATTGCATTTGTGTCATCCGCAACAACTATTTATTTATTATTTATTTATATATACTTTATTGCATACCAAGTTACAGATTTACAAATAGAATTGTAATACAATATAAAACATACATACTATTAGTTTTATGTCAGGTATTATTTTATTGAAATAACTTATGAGAATAGAATTTTAATTTTATAAGAAATAATTGTATTGTTTTAAGTCAGTTTGGATAGATGTTGTAACAGGAGTACCGTAAATGTAAAGTATCCAAGTACTGTACCCCGTGCTTTTCTTCACAGATCGCAGGAGCCTTTCCCCAACCCATTCCTGCTGGAGACACCCCAGGCGTCGGGAATCGCAGCTCGATCCCCGGCTTCCTTAAGCTCACCTCGCTTACCCACATAGAAAAGAACCTAAACCTTGAACCAGACCTACAGTCACAATACTATTTACTACTTTTGATTTATTTTTTACTTGGATTGGGTTGTGTTTGCAATCTTAATTTAGATATTAGTGCAGTTCAGTAAAGCCGATATTCACATCATCGTTCACAGCTCGAATTCGACTACCGCTAAGTGTAGACCTCTCAGAAATGTGAGCATAAGAAAAGGGGGCTTCTCCTGTCCTGACGTTTCTGTACTAATTCCATCTTGGTCAGCCAATGTCATGAGCCTAGATGGGCTCATGACATTGGCTGACCAAATTGACGACGGCACGACGATCAAATTGATCTAGTTCACGTTAATTGTCAAACTTATAGTTCCTATTTTTCTGGAAATTGCAGTGATTTTTCCAAGATCATCCCTCGTGTACAGTATCATTATTCTGTCATGTTCATCAAACGGCATATAAAATACTTATTTTTGAGACAAGTTAGTTTCAGTGGAGGTCTAAGTAAGGAGTAAAAAACAGATCCTTACCGAAATTAAAACACAAAATTTGAACGTCAGCCAATCCATAATGATGAATATCGAATACACTACTGACACGCGCGCAAAAATATAGTTTTCTTTTTATATGGCAACACTGAAATCATAATGACTATCAGCTCAACATTCATTATATTATTAACAATTATACTTACATCGCTAACATTTGATGATAGTTTCTGACTCAATCACACAAAAATAAGCCTTATTTGACAGCAATAAAGTTCCAAATCGTTTTGATTAAAGTCACTACCGTGATTGTTATTGGTTTCAAAGGCTTTTGTAGTACACAAATTAATTTTCTCTAAAATGTTCGTAAGTAGATAAACGAACAATAGCGTTGTCCAATTAAAAGGGAGTTCACCCTCGCTATTAGAGTTGTTGATGATCCGGACACAATATATTCGGACACAGTGTCCGAATTGGCACATTTTTATTATATTTTTTTTTTCACTGAAGATTCAAACACATGCTGTTTTGTACAGTCAGACAAAAAATTTCAAAATCTACACTAATTATTATAAAGAGGTAAAGATTGTTTTCTTTTGTTTTAATTTGTTTTTTCTTTGTAGGAGGTAATCTTTGGAAGTAAACTGGTCCGATTGCTAAAATTTTTGCCACCGATAGAAAGCTGCTTTATTCCTGGGTGACATAGGCTATATTTTCATGTACGCGGGCGAAGCCGTGGGCAAAAGCTAGTATAATATACGGGGAAAAATAGCATTACCAAAATATTTTAGGGTGGCAAGTTCGGGTAGTAAATTTCTTTATATTACATTTTAAAACTTTTATTATCTGACTGAACTGAACAACAGCTACAATTCGGTGGTGTCCGAATCGTCAATGAAAAAATATTAAAACTAAAATGTACCGATTGATTCGGACACTGTGTCCGAATATATTGTGTCCGAATCGTCAGCAACTCCTCTATTACTGTACTACTCGGCTTTTGCTAGGCTTGGACATTTTGATTGTTATTTCGTAAGATTTAACAATCAGATTTAGATGCCAATAAGCCATTGGCAAGGCAGTGCAGTCATAAAACCAATAGCGTAGCTTTTCGTTATTATATAACGTACACAAAGTCATAAAAACATACATACTTATGTAATAATGCCAGCTGGTCTTCTTTCTGTGACTTCTTTGCAGAGTTCGATTAAAGTAAGTAAATTGAGAGAAGTGGTGGCCGAGTGATAACGGCCCCGACTTACGAATTGTAGATCGCGGGTTCAAACCCAGCCAGGCGCATCACTTTGTGTAATTTATTTCATTGCCAATGCTCTCAAAACGGTGAAGGAAATCATCGTGAGGAAACCGGCATGTCCTAGAACCAAAAATTCGAAGACATGTGACATCCACATGTGAGCGTGCGTGATGGATTACGGCCCATTCCCTCTCTTAGAGAGGAGGCCTGAGTCCCAGTAGTGGGAACATTAAAAGGCTGATTATGCTTATGCTTATGCTTAAGTGGATTGAGTGTCACAAAGACATATTATAAGGGTGAGTAGGTGGTTGAAATCTCCCATCCCCCTTTTTTTTAAGTGTGGAAATCATCTAATGACTTCTCGCGCTCTGGGCGGAGCGCGAGGGCGTGTCAGACTTTTACTGACTAAAACCACACCTGTGTCCTTTTGCGTTCTAGGACTACGGGTTTCCTTTTCAGAATTTCCCCTAGGTTCTAGGTAGCGGGCATCGGCCCTGCTGGACCCCTAAGGTTTTTTTTTTTCGGGTGGGAAAATCATCTAATGACATCCCCCGCTCTTGGGCGGAGCGGGGGATAGTTCAGACTTTTACTGACTAACAACCAGCTCGTGTTCCTTCTTTGCCATTTTTCCAGGGCCCCGGGGATCTCTTTCACATCACTCATGGCCCCAGTAGGCACCCCTACGGTTTGATGACATCTCCTTGAGGACTCAATAAGTACGAGCTTGCGGATGACGAGCAATAGGTAGCTCACCGACCAGTAAGAACCGAGCCCGAGTCGTCGACGGCGCGTAATGTTCCACGTGCGCCTCAAAGAGATGTCAAATTCCGTAGGGGCCCAGCAGGGCCGGAGTCCGCTAGACCCACAGGAATTTTCGAAAGCGAAACTGTATTACTGCAGCAAAGGGCAATTAAAGGACACAAGTGGGTTTTAGTCAGTAAAAATCTGACATGACCTCTCGCTCCACCTAAGAAGTCATCAGATGATTCCCAACTCAAGAAGAAAATTAATAAATAAATAGCAAGATGAAAAGATAAATTTAATTATGAAATCTAGTGCTTTTTAGTGCGTTTTCATATGATTGTGTAAAGAAGGAACATAGAAGTAGGTTTTTGTCAGTAAAAGTCTGACAAGCCCTCTCGCTCCGCCCAAGGGTGGAAAAAGACATGAATGATTTCCCACCTAAAATTAAATTACCCTCTATGTAAAGTCTAAGTCCAAAAACTTTTTATATCTTCCGTGCTTGGAGCGTCAGATAGTAAACTTTATTTCATACTGTCATCTGCATAAGCAGTTATATGCTTATGGAAATTCTAATATATTCCTTGTTAACAGAGCTCTTGCATGGCTACCAATATGAGTAAGCATTCCAAAACCAGAGCACCGCCGTGTCCCCGTGGGGGCAATCGGCGGCAGTAACCTCTCGCGTCGAGCCCTAATTCAGGCCATGGTCCGGAGCCAGGAGTAATGGCAGGCGGTCGATTCCTTCTGTGAAGCAGTAATGCTAGCAAAGGAGGCAGCCGCACGCCTGAGGGAACGGACGTCCTCACGCCCCAGCCTTCGGGACCAAGACCCTGATTTCCAGTAGGGCTGGGCTTGCGGCTGACGAACATTGGGTTCGTAATAGCTTCGTCCACGCAAGGGCAAAGAAGGAACATAGGTGTGGTTTTATTTAGTAAAATTCTGACACGCCCATCAAGCGGGAGAAGTCATGGGATTATTTCTCACATTAAAATAATAAACCGTGTAGACACTGAATAAGCACGTTACAGATGAACCAACAATGCACACGTGTTTCATGACTATACGAGTAATCGGGTGTACAACATTCTTCACTATGTTTATCAGTACTCAAAGCACAAGCTCTGCTTAGTTTAGGAGTAGGTGGCGTTGTGTGAAAGTTCTGGAATATTATTATTATTAATACGAAGCAAAAAATTCCAATATCGATTTTAATTGTCTGGAATTGATTCACGAAATCGTAGGATGATTCAAGATCAACTTTCTTGACCTAAAAAATCGATTCTTCGATTAAGTGAAAAAAAAAATGTGGAGACTATGTGGATTGTATTTTTTTTTTTAGAACGAATGTTTTGCAATTTGAGTATTTTCTGAGTCCTTCCCGAATGTCCTTTCTTTGGTATTGTTCGTCAAGTCGTTGAGCCCTTAGTAATTCTAAGTTGAGCTTTACAAATACTAACAAATGCTTGCACTGACTGATCAAATATGTAAGGTTCTTTCCTCAAAAGACCATCTCAGACACTAATCTGCGTAGTTCTCATGTGATTTGACCATTACATATTTGCTGTATGCCTCATCTAGTTTAAACTGACGTGTAAAAGTGTTTAAAAATCCTATTTCATCATCATCATCATTTCAGCCGAAAGACGTCCACTGTTGGACATAGGCCTCCCCCAAATGCCGCCACAATGACCGGTCCTGTGCGTCTCGCATCCATCGAATTCCCGCGACCCTCACCAGGTCATCGGTCCACCTTGTGGGAGGCCTTCCAACGCTGCGTTTTCCGGTACGTGGTCGCCATTCCAGAACCTTTCGTCCCCATCGACCATCTGTTCTGCGAGCAATGTGCCCTGCCCACTGCCACTTAAGTTTGGCGATTCTTCGGGCTATGTTCGTAACCTTGGTTCTACTGCGGATATCCTCATTTCTGACGCGATCACGCAAGGAAACTCCGAGCATAGCCCTTTCCATTGCCCTTTGAGTAACTTTAAGCCTTCTGATGAGGCCCATTGTAAGCGACCACGTTTCGGAGCCATATGTCATCACTGGCAACACACACTGGTCATAGACTTTTGAACTTGTGAACTTTTGACTTAAAAATCCTATTTGCAAAATAAACATCATTTATACTTACCTACTGATTTATATAAGGTATGAGAATGTGAAACACTTGCTTGATTTCACTTTGGCCTAAAACCTATTTGCAGTTATCATTCATCATTTATCTACATATATAATAATGAATCCCTATTTCCCTTGGTCACGCCATCGCACGTGAACGGCTGAACCGATTTCACAATTTTTTTTATTTTTTTATTGTCAGGACAAGGTGTTTATGAAAGAATAAATAAATAAAAAATGGTAGTTGGGTAGAGTAGCGTAGAGTAGTATAGAGTAGCGTAGAGTGGGGTAGAGTAGGATGGAGTAGGATAGAGTTGGGTAGAGTAGTCAGTTGACGGGAGCGAAGCCACGGGCAAAAGCTAGTCATTTAATACATCTCAGATCGCTATCCCTACATACATAAAAGATGTATACGGCTCCAAATCTATCATACCAAATTAGTCGTTCCCAAAGTTCCCCCGAATAGTTTCAAGCGGGATAATTAAGGTTTCCTAGACATCTAGTTAGGCGCACTGTCAACTAAGTTAGCTCTCTGAGGACTCGCCACTTGCCAACTCTTGAAAACACCTAATTGCCACTAAACTTGAAGACGTTCCGTAATTTGATACATAAGTCCCGAAAATTCTGTCATTGGAATGGGAAACCAATTATTTATTTAACTAAAGAACTGTATGGGTAGTCTTTTATTTTTAGAATGTATGTTAAAATTTTATTTTGACAACACAGTTGGCTTAGTGCTTGAGAGATTGGCTGGCGAATAGTTGTTCCGAGTCTTGATGTGATGCCTATGTATGCCACACTGCACATGAAGTATAGTCGTTTAAATATATATTATATATGTATTATAAATAACTTTTAAAATGTCATTCACAAATGTCATTAAAAATGACAATAAAAATCCAATAAAATGTCGTATTTTTTTTGTTTTGCATTTCTGATTATATTGTAGCAACATATATAGCGTCACATAAGAACTAATCCTGCATCGCGCAATCAAAGTTCTCCGCGCGATTAGAACATATAGAACAGCACGAAATCATCTATCGGGCAGTTGCAACCCACCAGACAAAACATCCCGTCTGGTCGGAGGATCCTCCCTTTCCAACGGAGGTTTGCGGGACTATACTCTCTGTTTCGCTACCTCCAAACTGGTGACCCTCGACAAAGAACATCAGCGCAGCCTTCGTGCAGCTACTACTTCGTGACGTCATCATCACTTCCTCAAGCTTTCGAGTAGCTAGCCATACAGCCAGCAACCACGGCTATAAAGGGTATCCTGACCACCAGCATGCCTACCTGGTCATACCTGGTCATCACCCTCAGCCTTATCAGCGACCTTGGCGAAGCACACTGCACCTTCGGCCAGTCACATGAAGAGCAATGAAGAACCTCTCCTGGTCGACGCAAGCAGTCAACCCACTACGTCGCACAGCATCGCTCCGACTCACTGAAGCCAGCAACACTACTCCGACTCACTGGAGCCTGCAGCATCATCCCGACTCACTGGGACAGCACCACCCCGACTCACTGGGGCATCACCGCAGACAGTTCCGACTCACCGAGAACTATGCGGCATTCGGTTCCGACTCACTGGAACCAACCTACCAATGGCCTGGCACGCATCAAGAAGCATCAAGAACCATCGATCTCCGATCTCCGGAAGGGAGTGATGTAGCGACATCTATGGCGTCACATAAGAACTAATCCTGCATCGCACAATCAAAGTTCTCCGCGCGATTAGAACATATAGAACAACCCGAAATCATCTATCGGGCAGTTGCAGCCCACTAGCCATAACATCCCGTCTGGTCGGAGGATCCTCCCTTTTCAACGGAGGTTTGCGGGACTATACTCTCTGTTCCACATTCATTTCATCCAAAATTTTATCCTCCAAAGACTACTAATACTTATTTATTTTAAAAAATTACGATACCCTTACAGGCTAGACTCAATGTAATATTGTAGTTTCCTTATTTAAATTAGTGCCACTGTTTATACTGTAGCGAATTTTATATGTAGCTGTCCTAGTGAATGTACTCAAAGCACAAGAGAATATGTCGACGTCATCGGCGATGAGGTTGAGAGTGTGGAGCGCCCTTGTCAGCGGCGCCTCGCGCAGCAGGTTAATTCGCGCGCGGCACCGCCAGCAGCTGCGGTTGCCGATGCCTACCTAATTTTTTTTTTAAGTGTGGAAATCATCTAATGACTTCTCGCGCTCTGGGTGGAGCGGGAGGACGTGTCAGACTTTTAATGACTAAAACCACACCTGTGTCTTTCAGTTGCCCTTTGCGTTCTAGGACTACGGGTTTCCTTTTCAGAAATTCTCCGCGGTCCTAACTAGCGGGCATCGGCCCTGCTGGGCCCCTACGGTTTGCTGACATCTCCTTAAGGAGCGCGTGGATCACTACGCGCTGTTGACGACTGGGCTCGGTTCCATCAATTATCGGACGGCAGGACAGCAAGCTACCCATTGCTCGACGTACCTTGCCTACCTACATACCCGTCCGGCGCGACCAGCTCCACCCTTCGTAATATGTCTATACTATACTATAACTATTATACTATAATATACATCCACCACCCACTTTCCATGTGACCATTCAAACGTTTAACGTCATGTTTTCCCTCATTCTCACTCAAACAAATATCACTAATCACTATATTGTTCACTCGGCTCAGACTGAGTAAATACTCATTATATAAACACACTACGATTTGTGAACATGTAATTACAACACGCTTATCGATGAATATCTGATTTAGAATAGCATTTTTGAGTTTAGAAGTGATGGTGTGGTCATCATTTCTCTAGCATTTCCCAGCCAGCTTGGGGTCAGATTCCAGTCTAACTGGATGCAGCTAAATACCCGTGTTTTACATGGAGCTACTACCTATCAAAACTTTACAACCCAGTTACTGGGCAACACGATACTTCTTGGATAGAATAAAATAGAATAGAATAGAATACAATAGAATAGAATAGAATAGAATAGAATAAAATAAAATAGAATAGAATAGAATGGAATGGAATAGAATAGAATAGAATAGAATAAAATAAATTTAATCTTTAAATTTTTTAATCTTTATTGTACACCATAAAAATAACACAACTAATACATAAACTTAAATATATGGGTACAATGGCGATGTTATCGCTAACAGCGATATATTCCAGACAACCCTAGGATGGATCGTAAAAACTTAAAATAATACAGGGGGTAGTCTGCGGCGTGCCACTAACAAATTAATCAGTTTCTATATATATAAAACACAATACATAACTATAAATATATACATATCTACAAATTATAATATGTTACACAACTTCATTAAAATAGGGACGAAAAACAAAGAAGAAAAGGATAAAAAGAAAGAATAAAATATGGTTGCTTTTTTGTTTTTGTTTAGGAAAATCATCTCATGGCAAATCTCGCTCTTGGTCGGTGCGGGAGATAGTGTCAGACTTTTACTGACTAAAAAACCACTCCTGTTCTTTCGTAGCCTTCGTCCTAGGGCCCCGGGTTTCGCTTTCACACTACCCGTGGCCCCAGTAGGCTTCGACCCTGCTGGGCCCCTACGATTTGAACTCCTTGAGGCGCGCGTAGAACAGTACCGGACGGTCGGACGGCGAGCCACGCATTCCTCGCCGTACGCACGCCCGCGCCTACGGTGGGAAAATATGGTTGGTGGAAGAAATTACATTACGTAGTACCTGAAACCCGGCGTCGTTCTCTGGCATCTAACTACCTGTAACGACTGTCAAAGATTTATGAATACTAATTTATCATGCCGATTTGTTTTAAATACCAAGGCCAAGATATTTACGCAGCCTTAAGCCTAACAGCTTAGAGACATATATAATATCTTTGAGAATTAAACCCGTTCTTCGTTGAAAGAGAAATATTTTTTATTTAAAATTATTTAAATGAATCCGTCCGTAGTTTGCTGAAACATAAAATTCTTGAACAAAGAGGCGCAGTAACAACTGTTCGAGTGTGGTCTTTAGAATAGCGGGAGACGCAACATCTTACCTTATCCTCCTCAACAATAGTCTCCCTTCATGGAGTAGGAATAAGACAAGTATTGATTTATAATAATAATAGTTTTATTTCGAACACCAAAAATTCATAGAGTGTTAGTAACAATAAGGATAAAACAAAGAAAAAACTTACTGTCTAGTGTTAGTAATTATAAATCACCGTACAAACTTTTGAACGATTGGAGAGCCGAAGCTCTCAGCGACAGTTAATCAAATCGAATCTCTCAGACTATTAATAGACCGATAAACCTTGTCCTCTGAGAAAAATATAGGTCGCGATTGCAGCACCACAAACTGTCAATTTAAACCGTCCAGGGACCCACTTGAACATACACGTACAGGAGAATAATTTAAATATCGAAAAACCTAATGATGATATCCACAGGAGAACCAAGGTTACCAACATAGCCCGAAGAATTACTTAACTTAAGTGTCAGCGAGCTGAACACATTGCTCGTAGAACAAATGGAGCGGTGACCACGTACCAGAAGATGCAGCGTTGGAAAGCCTCCTACTAAGGGGTACTCCTAAGTCGCGGGAATCCAATGAATAGGAAATGCACATGACCGACCATTGGACGTCTTTTGGCTGAACTGTTGATAATGATAGAAAGACTTTCAGTCTGGAACAGTCGGTTACAATGCTTAAGACCTGTCATGAAAATGATGAAATAGAGAAGTTTAATTGTATATAGTAAAAAGCAACCTTCAGAAGTCCGAAGGAAACTTAACTATGTTAATAAAAATGAACTTATATCTTAAATTCAAAACACCATAGCATACCAAGTCTCTAAAATGAAAAGTAATGAGCATTTACATGGAAAAAGCAAGATTTCTGATGGAAACTTGGTTACTTTTCAGATGGAAAATTTATAATTTTTAGAGGTTTCGCGGACCATATTTTAGCTCTTATCCACGACCCACCTTATGGTCCATAGATTGGGACCTTTTTAGCCTTTAGGATCAGATGAAATATTAAGAGTTCCCCGATACACGATATTAATTTCACTAAACCACAAAACCGACGAGTGCAAAGTGAACAATTTTCAAGTTTCCGTCAAGGTGATATATTATAACTAACTACAGTATTTTGTAATAAAAAAAGAAACAATTTCCACAACATGGCAAAATCTTCTTTCAATGTTAACACTGGTCAACAGTGCAATGTTTTCGGTAATAACTTTAAAAAAATATATATTTTTAGTAAATTAGTAACTGCGATAATTAGAAATTTGCAAAATCGCAGATAACGTAAGCGTTAAGACCGCCTTTGTACTTTTGTGTTGCATGAAGTTTTAATGAATAAATTAATAATGCAAATGATGATGACAGAATTAATTAATTCTATTTAAATCCATCTATACAATAACATATTCTGATCATCGCCATTTTCAGAGCCCCATCCCCAAAGCGGCAGTTAATAAATTATTTATAGACGATGTCGTCGGCTTATCTGGCTCCCTCCGATTTCTCACTGTTCACTCCAAAGAATTATTTTTCAGCCATTACAAATCCTTTTCCATAAAGTGCTGATGTTGGGGGAATAATTGTTTAGAGACCCGCAATACCTCATAGACGCCTTGAATAAACTGACAGGCATATTCTGCTTCTGGAAAGAAGTTGGCTGGATGGAATGAATGTGGACTGTATGCAGAAAACAGAACCTAAACATAAGATTGCCTGAATTAGTAGCTCAGCTCATCAGCTGGTGAGGTTGTTTGTTCCTATCGTGTTTAAGGCACAATAGGAACAAACAACAACTTATTGTTACCGCAAACACACATATTGTCAGCTCATCGTTCATGACGAACGCCTCAAAGAAATGGCAGCAAGACCGTAGTTTTGGCACGGGCCCATGCCGTTATAACTCCCTTTTTCAATTTAGAAACCATAAAAATAATCAAAATAAGTAGCTTCTTCTACAACAGCCGGAGCCTTAGAAGTCATTCGATAATATCCCAACACACATATGGCTCCGAAACGTGGTCGCTTACAATATGCCTAATATAAAGACTTAAAGTCTCCCAAAAGGCAAAGGGTAATAGAAAGGGCTATACTCGGAGTTTTCTTGCGTGATCACACCACAACTGAAGATATCCGCAAGAGAACCAAGGTTACTGACATAGGTCGAAGAATCGCCAAACATAACTGTAAATGGGTTGGGCACATTGCACGCAGAACTGATGGTCGATGGGGACGAATGGTTCTGGAGACGACCACATACCAGAAAATGCAGGTTTAGAAGGCCTCCCTCAAGGTGGACCGACAATCTGGTGAAAGTCGCAGGAATCCGATGGATGCGAGACGCGCAGGACCACTCGTTGTTGCAACGCTTGGAGGAGATTTATGTCCAACGGTGGACGTCTTTCAGCTGAAATGATGACGATGATGATGATGAATATCCCACAGCAAAAAAATGCTCAGTCAATCTTAAACGGATCAAAAAGAGCGGTCAAATCATATCTTTGGCTTGACGACATTTAAAGCTCGATAAGCGTCTTCGTGAAACATCGACCAACTCTGTGGCCTGTCATTTGTGTCTGTGCAGTCTTAGACGCAATTATGAGCGCTATATTGCTTCATCTAAGCTTCACAGTTGGCTGGATGCCAATCAATATTAATTGCTTTGTCTAACTTTGCAACAAATATAGGTATGTATATAGCAACCGTTATAATGATCAAGTACTATATTATAAACTTTGCTCCACGTTTTCTATTATCACCTTAGATACTCGGTCCTGCCCCAGCCGCCCGATTCCGATTTCCAGCCACAGTCGAGCAATAGGTAGCCCGCCGTCCGACCGTCCGGTAACCGTCCGGACTGAGCCCAAGTCGTTCCATGTGCACCTCAAGGAGATGTCAGCGAATCGTAGGGGTCCAGCAGGGTCGAAACCTACTAGGCCAAGAGTCTGCTTCTGAAAGGAAGACTCGACCGTGGTATGAAAGGCAACGAAGGAACAGGAGTGGGTTTTTAGTCAGTAAAGGTCTGACACATCCTCGCGCACCCAAGAGTGGGGGTGTCATTAGATGATTTTCACACCGAAAAAAAAAGGTTCTCGGTCCTAGAGAAAGATTGCTGCAGCGATGTCCAAATTACGATCGAAATCGAGATCGTGTGGGAATCGAACCCACGACACGCAGCAGCCAATCGCTTTACCACTACGCCAAATGTGCCGTCTGATGGACTATCTAGTTGACCTCCACAAATTCACTTCCCTGTTTATGGATTACACGACATAAAATCATACTATAGGATATACGTTCCTCACGTATATCCTCAAAAAAACCAAGATTATCTTGTAATTGGCTAGTTACCGTCTATGATTGTTTTTCTTTTTAATCAGTTTTTTATAAGCTGTAAGTCCTCTAAGCTGTAATAAATAAATAAATATCTTCTAAGTACTTTCATATCGAATTAAATATGCGAGGCTTTCCAAAATGTGTACCAATGTAGTAACAGTAGCGAGTAGTCCACTAGTATCCAAACACAAAGTGATGAAAGCATCTCTTTAACCGTCAAAAGTACCAATTTCAGTGCAACCTCCAGTTTCTTTGTTTGTCGAGTCTCCGTTTGCAATCACAAAGTAGATCCCACGGGGAGACAGGATTATCTTCAGCTTAAGCTGCGACTGGAACTAAGTAAAGTTGGGGTCCTACTGCAGACGTGTTTCTGAATGAAGAATTTAAAGTTACGTATCTGATAGTCTGCACTTTAATCTCTAAATCTGCAACTTTAAAGTAGCGTTCGACACGTTCTCGATCCCAAATTCTCAGATGAGATACGGCTTATTTGTCTGTTATTGAAATCCAAGAAATTTGTGGCCGAAATACGATGCGACATACAAATGATAATTTGGACGGAGTTCGAATTTAATGCACATACGATATATAAAATGTCGCCGCGTCTTGCTCGCCGTCCGCTCCCTCATGCGTGCACATGCGGCCTCCTCCTTTGCTAGCATTACTGCTTCGCAGTAAGCGGGGCACACCTCTAACGTATGCTCCGCCGTGTCCTCTGGGCGGTCCACGCAGTGGTGGCACCCGCGCGGTACTTCCGCACGAATCCGGTGCAGGAACTTCCCGAACTGACCATGTTCGGTGAGAACCTGCGTCATGCGGAAGATGCGGACGCTACTAGGCCCCTACGGTTTGGGTGAAATCTCTTTGAAGCGCGCGTAAAATACTACGCACCGTCGACTACTTGGGCTTGCGGACGGCGAGCAATGGGTAGCTCACCGTCCGACCGTCCGGTAACCGTCCGGATCGAGCCAAAGTCGTCGACGGCGCTTATTGTTCCACGCGTGCCTCAGGGAGATGTCAGCAAATCATAGGGCCCAGCAGGGTCGAAGCCTACTGAGGCTGACACTATCTCTCCCTCCGCCCAAGAGCGAGATTTGTCATTAGATGATTTTTCCACCTAAAAAAAAAAAACCGTCGACTACTTGAACAGCATCTTTACCGAACGGGCAGGTGTTGAGCAACTCATTGCTCGCCGTCTACAAGTTGACCGGGGATAACCCGCCACCTGTGTTCCTTTAAAGAAAAGAAAGAAAACATGTTTATTTTGCCCAAATAGACACACAATAAAATACATCAATCTGTCGGACCATGTATAAACCGGGCATAACTGTGCTGCACCATAGACACTAGACAAAACACATTTGTCCGATGTCTATAGTTTAGTCTGTGGTATGTCTATTGTCTATTGCACGTAGCCGGGACCGACAGAGACTAACCTATCATGTAAATATAAACAATAATATAAGAAAAACAAATACAATATATAAATCCAAGTTGTGCGTTGCATCCAGGCAAAAATAGGTTGTTGCTCAGCTCATACCGTGACGCTGGGGAAATCCAGCAATCTACGATGCTGATTTTCAGCAACCACCGTTTTAGTGACACTTTGGCGTTCCCTCCGTGAGTAATTACCTTTCAATTAATTGTAATTACCTAACTACTTTGGCAGGCTAGTCCTTCAGTTGTCCTTTGCATTCCAAGACCATGATAACTCTTTCGAACAGTCCCGCAGCGTCTAGTCCTGCTCAATTTTTTTTTTCCGCCAACACTGTGACCCTACACCTTCAGAATTTGACTTTGTAAGACTTCAATAATACTTTACCGAGTGAAGGTACCATTGTTTCACAAATCTCTGACGAATCCAAATCTTATGTAAAATTGTTTTGTAGCAAGCCGAAGTGTGCTTGGCTTATATTTCTCATATATTATTGTTCAAAGTGAAACAGTCTATGTTGGGTACAAGAGTAGCTAGAAATATGTGATTGGTTTGGCAAATATAGTTGTATTTACATAAAATCAAATCTTGAGAATAGGGTTGCGGTAAAGTTCAAAGTAGGTACCGTGGCTCTGAAATACAAAAAGCATCTGAAAGTATACAAGTGAGTCAGTAAAAATCTGACACTCTCTCTCAACTCTCACTCCACCCAAAGAAGAAACAGTAATTTTTGATACAAGTGGAGAAAATACATCGCAGCCGCAGGCAAGAGTAGTTAGCTGCAGTGACAAATTTCCACATGTATCAAACGGCGTTTTTCAATACACTTACGAAGAAATAAATAAACGGGGGTTAACCAGCGACTTGTGGGTTCGCTTAGCGCCCATCCCGATACGGTAAAGACTTTCCACTCCACCGAGGGCAAGAAGTCATTAGATGATTTCCCAACTCGAAAATTAAGTGGGTAATCCTTGGCGATAGTGAGATAAGGCAAGTGTTTACTACAAAATCTACGATTACAAGACTTTCCAGTTATTTTTTTAGTAAAAACTTTTCTGAAGTGTCTGAGATGATTTCCCACCTCAAAATAAAAAGGAGTGGCTGGAGCGATAACACGGCGTCCTCACCTTCCGCATGACATAGTTCCTCACCGGACATGGCAAGTTCGGGAGGTTCCTGCATCGAATTCAGGCGGAAGAAACGCCCGGGTGCCATCATTGTGTGGACCGCCTGGAGGACACGGTGGAGGTGTGCCCCGTTTGGGCGGCACCGTCGTGTCCTCGTGGAGGCAATCGGCGGCAGCGACCTGTCACGCCGGGCCCTGGTTCGGGCTATGTCCGAATCGAGGAGGAATGGCAGGCGGTATCCTCCTTCTGCGAAGCAGTGATGCTAGTGAAGGAGGAGGCCACACGCGTGAGGGAACGAATGTTCTCACGCCCCAGCCGCCGAGATTCATCGCGTAATGATCCACGCGCTCCTCAAAGAGATGTCAGCAAACCGTAGGGGCCCAGGAGGGCCGATGCCTGCTAACTAGGACCGCGGGTTTTTTTTTTCTGAAAAAGAAACCCGTAGTCCTAGAACGCAAAGGGCAAAAAAAGTCTGACACTCGCCCTCGCGCCCCGCCCAGAGCGAGAGAAGTCATTAGATGATTTCCACCCTTAAAAAAACCCCTTTAAAATAAAAAAAACTACTTCCTCATTTTCTTCGTCAATCAAAATTTAACTGTCAACAAGAACCGCTAACAAAGAAATCAAATCCCTCGTTCAAAAGTCCATGTGCAGTCAGTAAAGCCATTTCGAGACACACTCCAGGCTCATAAAGATAATGGTCACATGTTTAAAGTGACCATAAAACGGTACATAGTATTTTAGTGTCCATCGCTGGGTTTACTCGTGTTTGTTGCTTCACGTCAAATGATGAGGCGGAGGTGAACGACGGCTATGCGTTGTGGCCGCTGAAACAGCGATTTACATGAATAAAGCTACACAAGAGCCTGGTTCTCACAATACAGTGAATCCTATTGAGTTCCAGGAATTCAACCCATAAAATAATTTCATAATATTCCACAACTATCACACAACGCCATCTAGTCCCAAACTAAGTAGAGCTTGTGTAATAAGTACTAGACAACTGATAAACATACTTATATATTTCTAAATACTTACATATTATAGATAAATTACACACAGACACAGAACAAATGATTGTGCTCATCACACAAACATATGTCCTGGGTGGGTACCAAACCCACGATCTCCGGCATAGCAGTCAGGGCCACTATCCACTAGATCAACAGGCTAGTCGAATTGTATGTTTTAGTTAAATATTCTTATTTTTCTTAAATTATTCTTATTCTTCCTCCGTGTGTTATTGTGAGTTTTTTTGAGGTAGGAAATCATCAAATTACTATACAATACACTCACTCGAAAACCCGCTTCTTCTCCGCTTTTAGGCATGCAATTTACATTTTTGCGCACTAGTGCGGAAAAGCGATGATGATGGACGATGGGCTCTTAGCGACCCCCACGAGTCGCTAGTTAACCCTCGTTTAATTATTTTTACGATAGTGTATTAAAAAATGTCGTTTGATACAAGTGGTTTGTCACTGCTGCACTCTAACACTCTCGCCTGCGGCTCGGGCAAATTCCACATCGGTCGCAATGATAAGTTTTCTCCGGTTGTAACAACATTTGCTATTTCTGCTCTGGATGGAGTGAGAGAGAGTGTCAGATTTTTACCGACTAAAGCCCATCTGTGTTCCTTCAGTTGCCCTCCAGTTATTTGGATAGCAACGAAAATTGATCCATAGGTAAATAACTGATGCACTTTTGACTAACTGATCACTTCACTATAAGCTTCCGAAGGAGGTCTAATCTTCGCCATAGTTAATTAATTTTGATTTCAAACTTTTACAGAGTAACTGGCTGCAGAATATAATCTGGAAACTAATCACCTAGATGGTCTCAAGCTGAGAGGACTTTAGTTCATTAAACCCCGAGCGAACGCCGGCGTTCGCTTGGATATTGTTTTTCTATTGTGTCTCTAATTACACTATTCAAAAGGTTAAGTAGTTCCAAATTTTACGCTTGAAAGCAAAATTCCCGCTAGTTCAGGAGCCCAGTCTTGAGCTCAATCTAGATGTGAAAACAGCTGAGAGAACTTTAAGTAGTTCCAAATTTTACGCTTGAAGGAAAATTCCCGCTAGTTCAGGAGCCCAGTCTTGAGCTAAATCTACTTTCACGTCGCCAGGATGCCGTTCCCTAGCATTACTTTGTTGCGTTTTGACGTTCTGCCATTTCAAACGTCAACTATTTCAGTCGGTGTTGTACTTACTGCATGTGAATGACATGGCGTATAATTTCGTTCATTTTTTTACCACATTCTTAGTTTATCGTGTGGTTTGCGTTCCAGGGCCACGGTGACTACACAGCATCTCAAAATGCAACAGATAATCTAGACAACTGTGTTGTCTATGGTCATATAGAGCAACACAGTTATGCCAGATACACATATGGCCTGTCAGGGAACTTTGTTTTCATATTTTTGTAATGAATTGTGCGTCTATTTAGGCAGAATAAACGTGTTTTCTTTCTTTCTTTCATCTTCCCACCGCAGCATTTGTGCCATATCCTATCATGAAATTTTATCCAAGAAAGGATAAGATCGACTATATTATTAAGGGCCATAATGCAAGTTGCATGACACGATTTCCTTCACAAAATGAAGAACCTAGAAGTTTTATAACCAATCCGATGCTTCATCAACCAATTTTACCAACCTCTGACTAGCCTTTTGGTCTAGTGGTTAGTGGCCCTCACTGCTATGCCGGAGATAGTGGGTTGGATTCATACACAGGACAAAATATTTGTGTGATGAGCACGATCATTTGTTCTGTATCTGGGTGTAATTTATCTATAATATGTATGTATTTAGACATATATACCTAAATATGTTTATCAGTTGTCTAGTACTCATAACACAAGCTCTACTTAGCTTAGGACTAGACGGCGTTGTGTGATAATTGTGGAATATTATTATAACCATGTTGGGTCATTTTCCTGTCAAACCGTAGGCAGCTGAATATGAATATATTACACGAAGCAACGGTCGGGGAAGTTTAAAAGTGGCGCCTGTGACTGAAAATTTGAAAGGAAATCGTTTGTCTTAGTATGGTCACGTGAAGAGGAAGGATGAAACACATGTTACTAAATAGTTATGAGTTTACATGTGGATGGATGGAGAGGAAGAGGGAGACCAAAGAAAAGATGGATGGACTGTGTGAAGAGTGATATGAAAGAAAAGGAAGTTAGTGATAGCATGACGAGTGACAGAGCAGAATGGAAGAAAAAAACGTGTTACGCCGACCCCAAATAACACGGGACAAGGACAAGAAGATGATGATGACACGAAGCAACGGTTTATCTGATCTCCACAAGCCAGTAAAACGATTCCCCTTATCGACAACTGATGCCTTGAATTTCCAGGCTTCTGGCTATCCATAACCCTATCAAAGTTCTACAAAATGACAGCGAAAACTAACTTTAACTTGCTTTCCGAGGCAGACTGGAGTAAATGGTAACACTTTCCAACAATACCGCAGTCCCAGCAGGCTTCGGCCCTACACGTCGTCGACTCGGCCTGGAGCCTAACCGAACGGCGAACTACCTATTGACCGCCATCCGCAAAACCTATTATACAGGTAACCTTCTTACGTCACTCTATTTATGTACCTAACACATCACATTGAACTATAAAAATATCTTAATTTAACATTGTTTGTAAAATAAAGACAATTTACGTTAATGCTCAAACAGAACTAACAAATGGACAAACGATTCAATTAAAAGCTTTATTGAACCCTATGTGCCAACTTATGTATGCAGTTGTAAAAGAAATACTCAACACAACTTCAACCTTATGCATTAAGACTTATGAGTCGGTAAAGAAGATATGAGTGTAAAAATTAAAGTTGTAAAACTGTTTGCAAATCGATAATGTTTACCCAGTTGCGGTTTATTTTCTATCATTGTATCGTTATGTATATATAGTGTATGAGTACTGATATTTTCGTGTATAGTATATTATACCGACTGGTCGCAGACAGACCAGCAAAATGCTGCCCATCGTACTAGCATTACTCTGCGCTACAGTGAGTACTTTAAACTTTCATAATTACTTATATGAAACTAGTGATCCGACCCGGTTTTGCACGAGTGCAAATTATATACGTAAACCTTCCTCGTTTGGGAAAGGGTCTGATTCTGAAAGGAAGACTCGGCCCCGGTACGAAAGGCAACGAAGGAACAGGAGCGGGTTTTTAGTCAGTAAAAGTCTGACACTATGTCATAAGAGGATTTTCCCACCGAAAAAAAACTTTCCTTGTTTATTAGCCTATCTATTAGTATAAACTGCATCAAAATCTGTTGCATGGTTTAGGAGGAATTAGTGGATAAACAGACAGACGCAGAAAAAAGTGACTTTTTATTGAAGTATAAATTAATGTGTAATGTACATAATATATAATGTAAATATATGTAATCATAAACGCTCTTCAGCTTAACCCGTTTAGCATATACGCATAAGACTTATACATAATATTAACTCTTTTTAAGAAGAACATCATAAGCGACATTCTGACTTTTTTTTGCAGAAATGAGTATTCTCTTTCATAATTAAAAAGTATTTATGATAATGTATCATATCATTGTAAACAAATTATATAAAGATCTGTCGAAACGTCTTGTTGACACTTCTCGTGTAGTAAGTAAGTAAGAATTTTTTAAATGTAAATTATATATGTTTATAGAAAAATTTTTTTTTTTAAATAACAACTTAAAAAAAATAACATATCTATATATACACAAAAGGAGAAACTGAGTGACTGATATAGCAACAGCCGAAACTACTGGGACTAAGAAACGTGAAATTTTGCGCAAGATTTCCTTTTATGACATAAATGAGCTAAAAGAGAATTTTTCAAAATTCACCCCCTAAGGGAATGAAACAAGGTCTAAAGTTTGTATGGAGAGATTTACTTTGACGTTGGCGAAGCCGTTGGCAGAAGCTAGTTCGTATAACTACCCTAATTTAATAGATAGTTGCTATTAAAAGAGTCCTTTTTCACTCACCTATCGTCAACATCGAGCAAGGTTTAAAAACTTGTTACTTCGTCGAACGTAATCCAACGCGATGTTTGACGAAAAGGCAACGCGAAAAAGAGAGATAAAACCTAAAAACTCTTTTAGCATTTGAATATTTTACAAAACTTGTTCCAGAAATTACGTGTTTTTTTTTAAACCCTTAAAAAGTTTTTGTAAAAAATTGACATAATTCAGAATCTTGATTAAATTTGCAAGGCTTCTATTGTTATACTGTTTGACTTTTTAAATTTTGGAGTAAATTATGGAGTGTCAAAGTTCATGTAAAATAGCAGATTTTCAGAGGTCTTTACTGGATTAATTTTACACGTATTTATAAATTGATTTCAATAGAAGCCTAGATAATATCCACGAGATACTGTGTTATTGTGATAATCGCGTAAGAGCGATTGTATGAAAAACACTAGTTACCCTTAACAATAGTTTTTTAAATCCTTTTCAATTATGGAAGAGAAAACCGATTTATCTGCAATAAACGCCAATGATCACTTACGACGTTCTTCCTGAAAAGGCTTCAAATTCAGTAGGTATATTCTCCGTCGTAATTAAAAAGGGCACAACTAATCAGGTGAGATGGCGGTCAAGCGCGAACCTATCCAGAATAAAAAAAAAAAAAAAAAGTTAAATACATATTTATTATTATTTTATTATTTCGAAATTTAGTTAAATACATACATATTTGAAATCAGAAAAAAATCTTATTCCGAACATAAATTAAAAAAAAATCGAAAGAAATGTTAGTTGTGCCCTTTTTAATTACGACGGCAATATTATTATTGAAATAAAATAATATATTTTTTATTTCATTAATTAGAAAAATGCCTGAAAGTGTAAGTGAACAGTGGTGGCCGAGTGGTAAAGGCGGGATCGAACCCAGTATGGCGCATTACTTTGTGTAATTTATTTCATCAACACTGTTCTCAAAACGATGAAATAAAACATCGTGAGGAAACCGGCATATCCTAAAACCAAAAATTCGAAGATATGTCACATTTAATCCGCAATGGGCCCGCGTGGTGGATTGCGGCCCATTCCTTCTCCTAAAGAGGACACCTGAGTCCCAACAGTGGGAACATTATAAGGCTGATTATACTTTATGCTTATGCTAAAAGTCTAGAACTCAGTAGGTACATAAAATGTATAAATAAGATATAATACCTGAAAAAATTAACTACTCCAGGTTTTTAATACCAAAAATAAAGGAACTCAGTAAAGCCTGCCTGTTAGGGCTGCGGAAACATAGACTTTTGAAAGAGTGACCGTGGCTCTAGAACGCAAAGGGCAACTGAAAGACACACGTGTGTTTTAATCAGTAAAAGTCTGACACGCCCTCTCGTTCCACCCTAAAGCGTTAGAAGTCATTTGATGACTTCTCGCACGTGCACTAGCTTCTGACGTTTTTATAAGTGCCCATGTAGACCTATGTGAAATAAAAAAAATTTGACTTGACTTGAGAAGTCAAGTCTTCTCATCTAAAAAAAGTGGTTTTGAAACCACTTCTCAAGTCCTTAACAGCATCCCATCGACTGTGCAAAGCGCTCTATAACGTCTTCAGCATAATTCTCAATACGCATACAGCCGGGAATAGACGGATTCAAAAGGTGACACCATGTGTTATGCATGCTCTAGGAATCGTTTAAAAAATACATTTACCTAGGACCTTTTATTTGAAACTAGCTTTTGCCCGCGGCTTCGCTCCCGTCAACTGACTACTCTATTCTACTCTACCCAAGTCTACCCTACTCAACCCTACCCTGCCCTACTCTACCCAACTCTACCCTACTCTACCCCACTCTACCCTATTCCACCCTACTCTATCCTCAACGCCGTGTCCTCGTGGGGGCGATCGGCGGCGGCGATCTCTTGCGCCGGGCCTTGGTACAGGCCATGGTCCGGAGTTAGGAGGAGTGGCAGGCGGTCGCCCAACCGCCGCCGAGATTCCGATCCCTATTTCCGGCCACAGTAGACGCGAGCTTGCGGGCGGCGAGCAATGGGTAGCCCGCCGTCCTACCGTCCGGTAACAGTCCGGACCGAGCGAAAAGGGGGTCCAAAGTTTGTATGGGAAAACCTATATTCACGCATTCTAGTTTAAGTATGAAATATAAAATACGTATTTTGTATTTCGACGATGAAGTGACAAGATCTTCTAATTGACATTTTTAATAATCGTTTGCGTGAGCTATAAAACAATAGGGAAGGTCGTTTACAAATGTAACAAATATTACAGGACCAAGGTGAGAACTCTGCGGAACCCCAAAGATTATTATCAGGATTTCAGATTTGTAACCGTTGGCGACAACACAAAAAGTCTATCCGTTAAGTAACGTTTTTGTGTTGTCTGGAGTAAAGCCGTTTAAGAAGAGATTCACACGGTTGGCGCAGGATTGAGCAATTTACTGCTGTGCATCGTGTCATGGGTTCGATTCCTGCTCGGAACAAATATTTGTCTGCATATAGTTGTTCCGGTTTGGGTGTCTTCTGCACCCACAATAAAGGACTAATTCATAGCGTGGGGCAAAGATAAAAAAACACATTTTATTGTATAGCGTAGTCGGCCTTATAATGTTCCCACTGTTGGGACGCAGGCCTCCTCTCTAGGAGAGGGAATGGGCCGTAAACCACCACGCGGGCCCAGTGCGAGTTGATGGATGTCACATGTCTTCGAATTTTTGTTTCTAGGATATGCCGGTTTCCTCACGATGTTTTCCTTCACCGTTTTGAGAGCAATGGTGATGAAATAAATTACACAAAGTAATGCGCCTAGCTGGGTTTGAACCCGTGACCTACAACTCGTAAGTCGGGGCCGTTACCACTCGGCTACCACTGCTCTATATATTGTATTGTATATTCCACTATTTTCACTGAGACAAGGCTATTGAAAAAACAGCTCTTTATAAAATGCCGATTGTGCATGTACTCAAAATCAGCAGCATATTTGGTCACCCCAGTTTACAATGAATAAATGTATAGAACGCGTGACGCCGACACGGTTCCATCTGAGGCAGTTCCACAGAGCATAATATATTGAAATCGAGTATTGTAAATTATGGATCACTCGAGATTATAATAATGTGCCTGAAATTGGAGATACGACAGCTCCTTAGATGTTATGCGATTGGATTTGAATAATGATAGAGTTTCTAGGATCTGTTGAACTCTCAGCGTTCATGTTGCAGTAAAAAAAAAACACAATCGCTTTTCAATTCCAGAAACTTCGGTTTTAATCAAACTTACAATTTTTAGGGTTCCGTAGGATAAAACGGCACCCTATTACTAAGACTCCTCTGTCCTTCCGTTTTTCTGTCCGTCTGTCACCAGGCAGACAGTGGAAATTTTCACAGATGATGTATCTGTTGCCGCTATAACAATAAATACTAAAAGTCAGAATAAAATAAATATTTAAGGGGGCTCCCATATATCAAACGTGTTTTTTTTTTGTCGTTTCGGCCTTCGTGCGCGATGTATGCATCAGCCATGCCGCTCGCTTACGGATTATGGCATGGAAGCCATCCACTTGTGCATCAGCAAACATCGTTAGCGTGCTGCAATAGCGAGGCAATCCCATCAGGAACCTAAAAGCATTGTTATATTGGACCCGCAGGGCGCTGATGACCCGCTGTGTATAACTGACCCACAGGTTAAGTGTAGTAGGATTGGCAGTAGGCCCTAAATAGCATATTTTTTACCTTCTTACTACACCTTAAATACCTGCGGGCCAGCATGTTACACCGAACCGCCAGCCCCCTGCGTTCCCGCTCCACATCCGGATCATCAGCCAAGTTCTCGTTTACCACATGGCCAAGGTACACAAACTGGCTGACCCTATTTAGTACCACTCCACCCAGCTTAACGGGTGGTACGCAAAAGGTCGTCATGCGCCTCGCCCGAAACACTAGCAGTTCGCTCTTCTTAACATTATATGTCAATCAGTGCGTTCTAGCATATTCCTCACAGATGCCTAGCAGTCTCTACAGGGCGCTGATCGACGGACTCAATAGCACCATGTCGTCACTGTAGCTTATATTCTTCACAATCTGATCATCTTTAGAATAGCCTACCTTGAAGCTGTTAACCCCCGCGACGAGGGACCTCGTCGCGGGGGTTACGGTACGGTACGTAAATGTTAAGGAGGGTTACTCCCCCGCCTCATACCACACTTTAGCTGATAGGCATCTGAAAAGGAACCTGACCACCTTATATAATTATTCTGATGGTGGTACCAATACTTAAATAGGTATATTAGTAACACCCTCAGGCATTTTGTTTTCCCTAAGTTTCTCCCACAGCCTGCCATAATTTACAAAGTCAAAGGCCTTTGAGAAGTCCAAAAAGGCAGCGTGTACTGGTGTCTTACGGTCAGTGTAATACCTGACGATGTGCTTCAGAACTAATATGGCACTCTCAATAAAGAGGCCAGGCCTAAACCTAAATTCGAGTACCATAGCCTGAGAAAGATGACCATTCAGCACACTGTCACACAACATTGGTTACAATAACTGCCAAGGTATTTAGCCATGACACCACCATGACAGCTGTAGTTACCAATGCAATAGGCCTGTATTTGTGTTTGTCACCAACATCCCCAGTTTTATATTGTCTTGTATGGATTGAAGATTTTTCATGAATAATTTCCTACTCTCTAACATTGCCTTCCAAATAGGGTCTGACTCTGTTTTTCCACACGCTCGCCATCTCACAAAATGAAGCCGAGCCTCCCTGTGTGAGTCTTTTGCATAACTGGTTCAGCCAGCAATATGCCTACCACTTCGAACCTCCCTACATTTGCTACTCTCAATAGTAGCCTCAGTCATGGAGTTAATGATATCACTGTACCACTTATCAATAACATTCTTATGACTAGTACAGTCTCTTAATTCAGTAGGAAAATCTATTTCTCTTAACTTACGGTTACATATTTGTTCATACATCTCAATTTTTTTTTGTCCGTCTCTCGCCACATGATTTTGTTATTGTTTTTTTTTTTTGTCACAGTTTTCTTAGGTACTATTAAGACCAGGCTACATTTAACTTCTTTCCTAAATTCCTTCTATTCTAAATTATTTTAAGTTTCAAATATGTAAATAAATTGACTTGGCAATCGGAATAAACAATCTAATCGTATACTTGTGAGATACATTTTGTTTTCATGTGATTGAAGTCAATCTATTTTAGATGTACACCACTCAAACCCCAAGCGAACGCCGGCGTTCGCGCGTGATTTCGCGCCGTTTAGGATAAACGCTAGCGTCAGCATAGATTATAAAATATTGAGCGTTTTATTTATAGGGTATTTATCCAAGTACATAAATAAGAAGTTATTCATAAAGTAGTCTGTAAATATCGAAAATAAACAAACTTTTCCGTTATCTACACTAATATTATAAAGAGGAAAACTTTGTTTGTTTGTTTGTAATGAATAGATTCAAAAACTACTGGACCGATTTAAAAAATTCTTTTACCATTCGAAAGCTACAATATCCATGAGTAGCATAGGCTATATTTTATTTTGGAAAAAAATAGGGTTCCGTAAGATATTTGAGTTTTTGAACACAAGGTGTAAAAAGTCAACCTGAAAAGTTACTTATTTTGCGTACGCTGCCTAAACTATAAAAGATAGAACCATAAAATGTTCTAATTAATTTTAGATCTTATAAATATCTACTAAAGTTTGTTAGTAGAAACGTACTTTCACGCGGGCGAAGCCGCTGGCAGAAGCTAGTTTCCTTTATACCTATAGATATCCATAGGAACATAAAAGATTTCTAATATTGATATGGTCACTGTATAGATGTTGCAGAAGGTCCTTTAAGTATGGACTGAATAAATTAACAGCCTTGGTATTACATGGATCTCACAACTTTATACGGTAGAAGAACTGAGTTGCGACACTTGTTTTTTTTTTAACAAGTTATGTTATTGATGGCATGTATTTATTTAGAAATATATAAGTATGTTTATCAGTTGTCCACTCACATACAAACATTTATACATAGAGCCATCTGCTCTACAACCGCCGAGCCTAGCTAGGCACCACAATGACGGCTCCATTGTGACAGACTTCGGCTGGACTCCGCGGTCAGAGGGCGAAGCCCTGACACCGCCTGTCACGCCCCCTAACGGGGACGTAGCGAAAGCCAGGAGTCTAGTAGTCATTGCACTAGCTCTGCTTAGTTTGGGACTAGATGGCAAGTTGTGGGATATTTTTATTATTATTAAATGCCTTTTTTTTATTCACAGAGCACTTTGGCTGCCCCCCACGTCCTGTTAAATGCCATATCCTTGAATGATGTGGTAATACCAAAGCACAATGGCAGGATTACCTCTGCGTGAGTATTATTTTTTAGGGTTCCATTCCTCAAAAGAGAAAAAACGGAACTCTTATGGTATCAGTTGGGAACGCGTGGAGGTATCAAGTTGAAATATATAAGTTCAAGTCTGTCAAGTCTGCGATCCCTTGAAGCTGAGAAAAAATCAAATTTCAAAAACAAAAAAAGACCTTTTATTGCGATTCAAAAAAATCTTGGTAACTAAATTCGGGAATTGAAGTGTTTTCATAGGTAAGTTTATACGGAATCCACCGTGCGCGAGTCCGACTCGCACTTGCCCTGTTTTTTTAATTAGGATTCCGTACCTCAAAAGGAAAAACAGAATCCTTATAGGATCACTTTGTTGTCTGTCTGTCGGTCTGTCAAGACCCTTTATCTCGAGAACGCGTAGAGGTATCGAGTTGAAATTAAAACCACATACTCAAATTTACAATCCCTTAAAGCTGTGAAAAAACCAAACTTCTAATTTAACAAAAAAAAAAAAGATACGGCCGTTTATGTCAGCAAAAACATATATTTCGACACTCTCAAGTGAATCAATATTCATAGGGTACTTCCCGTTAACCCAGAATCCTGTTTGGCATAAAGCAAGGTCTTATAGCACAGGTAAAGGAATAAATCTGAATACATTAAATTTTTGTTACGTCGCAACAAAATATACCTTTTTTGCGATTCGGAAAAATATTCGAGACTCATCAAGGAATTGAACTATTTACATGAGTAAGTTTGAATGGGACCCTCAGTGCACGAGTCCGACTCGAACTTGCCCAGTTTTTTAAAACTAGTTGCTTTGAAGTGTTATATCTTTGGATTAACTTAAAATTATAAGTTTAAATAAACTTTATATTAAAGGTACGTTATTATTTTTCCAAAATTCGGTATTTATTGAATTCTTTATGTTTTGTATTTTCTGTAATATTGCAGTTCTTGTACGAGTAACCATGAAAGCTAATAAAAAAACTTTTTTTTTCATATTAAGAGTTCCAATGTAGAAACTATGCATTTCAAAGAGCAAGTAATATCAATTACGTATACCTACGACTTTCTTCTAGCAAAAGAACTTTGTGCTCTTATTTTAATAACTATCGTTTTGTTAATTTTTTCTTGTCACTGAGGAGAAAAGTTATTCGTGAGATAAAATTTCTCACGTGAAAGTGATTGAAACAAAAATAGACATCCCATTCATTAGGAGTTTTAAGTCCATATAAATTATCAATATTGCATACCGCTTGAGACACATTGTTTCCACGGTAAAACTCATATTACAAAATAATGTGAGTTTGCTTATATTTCATACAAAAATAGTTAACAAGTAGTGCGATATTACAGAAAATACAAAACACAAAAAATCCAAAAAATATCTAACTTCGTAAAAAGAATAACGTACCCTTAATATAAAATTTATTTGAACTTATAATTCTAAGTCAATCCAAAGATATAACACTTCAAAGCAACCCGTTTTAAAAAACGGCAATTTCCTAGTTAAAGACCTAATATTTATATCCCTTTAAAACTTATAACTTTAATGCTTTCAGTCATTATACCGACCAAGCCAGATATATCAATGATGAAGGAGACACACCCCCTTACGCTTTGACAGCGCAGCTAGTCATCAATGATCTGGCCAATCAGGAAGACAAGATAAGCCAGGCTCTCGCACTTGCCCAAACCATTGGTCTGCTCACCCCACTCGGAACGGGCATCCCTGGAGATGCTTGTGCACCTGCTGAAGTAAGTAATGGCTAATCAAGTAATCATTATTAAATATTCTTAGGGTTCTGTACCAAAAAAATCAGTCGGTCAGTTGTCAGTCCTTCAAGGTCGGGACTAAGAGTTTCGCCTCGTCGTTCATACCGCGTACATCGAAGGACTGGAACAATTTGCCTGCTGCGGTCTTCCCGTCCGATTGTAATTTAGGTGTCTTTAAGTCTAGAGTGCCTCAAGGCAAGACTCCTAATAAACTAGTGCGCCCTCACCATCAACGATTGCATAACTGCTTACCGCTACTACAATTACTACAATAGTTTATATCAATTAAAAGTACAAATGAATATCAAATTCTCAGGTCTATAATACATTGGAGCTGTGAAAAAATCAAACTTTGACTCACTGTAATCAAAAGATACCCGTATATTGGGTTCCGTTTTTTCCTTTTAGGTAAGGAACCCTAAAAACGAGTATCTTTAGGAAAAAACGGAACCCTTATAGGATCACTTTGTTGTCCGTCTATCTGTCTGTCAAGACCCTCTATCTCGGGAACGCGAGGAGGTATCGAGTAAAAATTTAAACCATATGCCCAAGTCTGCGGTCCCTTGAAGCTGTAAAAAATTAAACTTCTAAGTTAACGAAAAAAAAAAGATACGGCCGTTCATGTCACAAAAAATGTGTATTTCGACTCTCTTAAGGGAATCAATATTCATAGGGTACTTCCCATTGACCTAGAATCCTGAAATTTGGCATGAAGCAAGGTAACGTAGCACAAGTATAGGAAAAAATCTGAAAACAGTAAATTTGTAGTTCCGTAGTACAGTAGATTCGGTAAAAATTGTCGTAACTCGATTCGGGAATTGTTTTCATAGATAAGCTTGTATGGAACCCTCAGTGCTTGAGTCTGACTCGCACTTGCCCGGTTTTTTTTTTAATCTGGAAATACCTATGATATAGAATTAAAAATTGTTGTTCCATAATTGGTTGTTCCCATAGAAATTTATATCTATGTTTTTTCCACTCTTAAGTCTTGCCTCCGGTTTTATAAATTGAGAATAAGAATTTGAGAACTAGTCAAATTACTGTTATCCCAATTTTAGTCAATTTCTTAAACAAAAGCTTCTCAAGTTCCCAACTGCGAGTGCACAAATCGAAAAGGGGGATCCTCATCGTAGGGGCCCAGCAGGGTCGAAGCCTACTGAGGCCACGGGTAGTGTGAAAGCGAAACCCGGGGCCCTGGGACGAAGGCAACGAAGGAACAGGAGGGAGTCAGTAAAAGTCTGACACTATCTCCCGCTCCGCCCAAGAGCGGGTTTTGTCATAAGATGATTTTCCCACCCAATAAAAAAAAGGGGGGATCCTCCGACCATCGGACAAACTAGACACGACCCGTCTTGTTTATCTGGTGGAGAACTGCTCGTTCTTTGTGTGTAGCTTCTCACAGGTCAACCGATGAGGTTGTCATCTGCTTATCTATAGAAACCTCCATTAAGCCTTCAGCCAAAATGTATAAAAAAAAAACGAAATTTAGCCTGATGGTTTTTATCAGGCTTTAGTATGAGATTTGTGTAACGTCAGATCTGCGTTTTGCAAGTCTTACATATGTTACTGATTTTTTTTTTTTCGAGGTAGATCATTAAATGACTTTTACTAACTAAAACCACCTGTCTCCTTTACCTGCCCTTTGCGTTCTAGGGTCACGGTTCCTCTTTCAAATGTTCCCACAGCCCTAGCTGGCATCGATTCTACTGAGCCTCTTCAGTTTTGCTGACATCTCTTTGAGGTACATCGATGGAGTTCGTATGAGGCCGGTACAGGTGACGTCCACTGTTGGATATAGGCCTCCCCCAAGTGTCACTATATCGACCGGTCCTGCGCGTCTCGCATCCATCGGATTCCCGCGACGCTCACCAGGTCATCGGTTCACCTTGTAGGAGGCCCTCCAACGTTGCGTCTTTTGGCACGTTTTTTTTTTCTTTTTAAATGATATAAACCAGTGCTTGACTGCGATCCCACCTGATGGTAAGCGGAAATGCAATCATTGATGGTCATTCGCACTAGTTTATTAAGAGCCTATTCACTCTAGCCTTGAAGACACCTAAATTATAGTTGGACGGGAAGACCGCAGCAGGCAAATTGTTCCAGTCCTTCGATGTACGCGGTATAAACGACGGAGCGAAACGCTTAGTCCGGACCATTGATGTTTCAACAACGTAAGGGTGGATACATGCCGTTCGTCGGGTTGTCCGATGGTAGAAAGGAGATGGCGGAATCAAGTCAAGAAGTGCAATTCCCGCGCACACTCTCCAAAATGTAACCTGGCTACCCAGCGCCTGTGCTCGAGGCTTTGTAGATTGGACTTAACCAAATCTGGATCCCCGATTAGCCTCTTCGCACGCCTTTCCACTAAGTCCAAAGCTGCGAGATGACATTTTGCAGCACCAGCCCATATGTGATTGCAGTACTCCACACACGTGGTCGCCACTCCAGAACCTTTCGGCCCCATCAACCATCTGTTCTGGCGAGCAAACGATGACGTTCAATATTTTTATTAGACGTTAATTATTTTATTGTTAAATAGTTTTCTAAGTAATTCAGTTTTTCTTTCTCTCTCCAGGTGATCGACGCATACGTGAAGTACAGCCAGTCCGGCAACAAACGTGGCATTTGTACAGCCGTCAGCAAGTTCATCCAGAGCTTGACATCCGGCATTGACACCATCGTTCAACTCACTACCAACCCGAAATCACTCCGTTACGCAGTAAGTTTTATTTATTTACTATCTAACTTGGGCAAAGGTTGTTCTCCCATATAAATTATCAAAGAAAACAATAAAAGGGGGGAGGTAGGAGAGAAAAAAAATCGCCAATGATCTATTCTCAGAATACACAAAAATTTTCATAAAAATCGATCAAGCCGTTTCTCTCTTTGACCTCACCGACATATAGAAACATAATTGGCTTCAATATTTAGTTGGAACAAATATTACAAGCGAGTATATCATAAAGGAAAATATACCTATTTATTAATTATTAACAAGCAAACCGAAATTTGCCATAATTTCTATAGCAAGAACCAGCCCCTCTAGCCAAGTTACGATCGTTTCGTTTGCGTCGAACGACTCGAGTAGGCTACGCCTCCGATTCCTTTGTTCTGACCACGTGACGTTGAGATGAGGTCAGAACAAAGGAATCGAGACGTTCGACGCAAAGGAAACGATCGTAACTTGGCTAGGGGGGCTGATCGTACCCGATTTCGTTCTTCAGCACTAGTACCATTAACAGTTCCATGATTCAACTCTTATGTTTTTTCCATCTCTAACTTAGCTCCATTTTAAAATTACCTGAATATAATGGAACTAATGTGGGTTTTTTTTATTACTAGTTCCACATTATTATTTTAGGCACTTGGGTTTTTTTAAGGGTGGAAAAATATTAGAGGTACACTTGTGAAATTTTTGAAGGGTCGAAAAAAACTAGAAGTAAAACCAGTGCCGGATTAACCATGTAGCAAGAGAAGTAAATCCTACGGGCCCCGAGCAATGGTATGGGCCCCGCATGGACGTATTAAATCAAGATAGCTGCTGTACAATATGAATTTTAACCACTTTCGGATTTTCCATAAAGACAATATAGACAACTGCTTATGGACTCATCACTACCTAAGTCCCGTTTCTCTTTGAAAAATAAATTTAAAGAAGTTTTAATTCTTTATCATTTAAAAAGATTTATGGGACCCCTTTGGTAGAATTTGCTACAGGCCCCGCACTAACTTAATCCGGCACTGACTGAAACACTTAAGGCGAGGTGGTACTAATTTTAAACTTTTTTAAACCTCTGGAAATCTACAAATATAAAAGAGAACACCATAAAAAAAAATTGAAATTGACCCTGTAGTGTTTGTATACTTGTCTCGAGTTCACGAACGAAACAGTCAGTCGCTTACGGTCCGTTGATGAAGACGGACGTGTTGAACCTAACTACTGGTGACGTAACGAGCCAATGTGTTTACCCCCTGTGTCAGTGCGTCTACTACAGACCCATATAACCGCTGGGTAAAAATCAATATATAAATTTGTTGGCTCGATAAAAAAAAATCATGAAACTGACCCTAACTTACGATACCAAACGAGTATACCTCCGAGATTAAGTCACAGAAATATTTGAAAGTTACATAAAATAATAAAGCTTGTGTTTTTAAAAAAGGTCTGGCAAAGACAAAAATCATGAACAGTTACAATATTTCTTTTTATAACAATAAAATCGCTGTTACAGCCATAAAGTTGACATAGACCCGCCGCGGGCCAGTACCAACAAAAAACTCAGCGACTACAACCGGCTCACTATATTCAATAAAATCAACAACGTGGCAACGAAGACCCGATATTGTATCACATAGTTTTGTGCAAACATCCACCTGGCTGATGACTACCAAACGCAATGCATACGTAATCAAATGTCCATCATTAATCATAACGTGGGCCATCCATCACCACGCCAGTCACACTACCTGTCCGTCCTCTAAACAATTGCGACCACTTCGAGTATTGTTTATATTGATATAAATGAGTTTTCTCTCACGTTTCGATGTTTGATTAATCGATGTAGGCAGAACTTCTCTGATCTGAAATATTGCTTCTGTCAATTGATTTAGGTGAAGACGAGAATCATTTACTTGATTTGCAAGGAATTAATGATACAGACAAACGCAATAGGAAATATTCATAGAAAAATATTTGTTAAAAACTAAACAGGAAAACCAAGATACAGGCGCTGAGTTTGGGGTCCGCAGTATAATTTAATGTTAATTTTACCAGTTACTGTGAATACCTAAAGCACAATAATATAGGTCGGTACTTATAGAAGTCAATCTCAGGTACGTACTTCATTTTTCATACCGACACTCGGCGATCGCGCTAGGATCAGCGCATGGCGCCGAACTGTCCGAGTGTGACCGGGCGCGGTGATAAATGCTTACCTAATCTGAATTGTAAAAATATTACATGGCCATAAAATCATCTTCTCATCTTGGCACGGGGCCTGTTTTGTGTTACGTTAAAACAAACCATTAAAATACAAGCAAACATCTACTTACTTCTCTGAAACAACTGTTAACCTAAAAAACTTCAATCCACTGTTTAATGTTGAATTTAAACAACCGTCCACTGAACATTTAGAATAAGGTTTATCTGTTGGCCCAAATTTCAAAAAAAAAACGTTCACAGATGCGTGTCTCAAACGGATAGCACTCGAGCTCTCATTGAGCTGAATTGAGCCGAGATATCGTGTCCATGAGCGGTGTCTATGTGTGCGTTGCTCGAGCGCGCTTTGTATGTAGATTGAATTCTGTACCTATCTATTTTGTGACTGGACTAATAAATTATTATTATTATCAATAAATATACAAAAATAGAATACTAATTGTGAAAACAATATTAAAATTGATGGGAGGAAAACAAAAGAAAAATATCAATTTTAAATAAATACATCTGTCTCTCTCGCTAAGACACCGTTTTCTACGGCGGCCGCACGGGTATGGCTTTTGACGTTAAAGATCATGACTGACATCTCTTTCTTAACAGCAGCTTTGAAGCTTTAAAACTTCGTTGTGAAATAAATTTTTCAGTACACTTACTCGAAAACCCACTCTTATCCCACCGCTTTTAGGCACGCAATAGACTGTTTTCTGCACTAGTGCAAAAAATGCGCGTGCTATTCCCGCCGCAATGTTATTACACGTATCGTAACAGGCTGGGCGCGCGTCGACCTCCACTAGTCGCCGGTCAACCCACGTTCATTAATTACTTCGTAAGTGTATTGAAAAAAGTAGTTTGATACACGTGAAAATTTGTCACTGCAACCCTCGGCTCCAAAACAGAAGAATTCCGCTTCAGTCGCAACGACTAACTTTCTGCACTTGTATCAAAATGTACTATTTCTCCAACTCTGGGAATTCAGTTCAAATTATGTATTTCCACACACACAGTTATGTGCTGTGCATGGGCATAAATAATATTTCTAATTGTTTTTTTTTTAAAGAACAATATCAAATTAACGGCCAAAAAAAAAATGGACACGCGTTCTTATGTTACGATGTGCATAATACTGTACGCATAGTGCAAGTTTCTCCCGATTTCTGATTTGAGCATTTAAACTAGTTTATTTCTCAAATTCTACTTTAGTCTGAAAACTTGTCAAAAGATGTCACTAAAGTAGGGTTTGGGACATTTTTAGCACAGAATACTCAATTCAGTACACCGCCTTCAGTTTTGCCCTTAACGCAATCGACACGTTTATAACGTTCAGCGCGCCAATTGGCCCGCTCCAAGCTCTTAACCAATCAGCCTCTCTAGCCAAGTTACAACCGTTTCGTGTCGAATTCCGTTCTCCAGTCGGTAACGCCTCGGTGTCAGCAATTGTAGAAAACGATAAGTTGGTAGCCATGTTGACGCGCCTGAATCTGCCGCTCGTTCTACAATGTCGTTCTACAATAACAAAGGTGTAGCGTTAAACGTTGTAGAAACGATAAAAGATCATTCTATCATTTTGAACGATGTGAATTTGGCTACGAATTTTCTGTTCGTTTGTTCTGACCACGTGACTTAACGTTGAGATGATGTCATTCTCACACATTTGATTAGTTTTTGACTAGCGTTAACGATTGCAGATTATCAACTTGGCTAGGGGTGCAGAGAGGTAAATGCAATAAACGTTTCGTTCGCGTTAACGTAAAAACAATTTGCTCTCAGTGTTGACAATCTCTTTCCAGACCGGTCTCCGTGGTAACTGCAACGGAGCAGGCAGGACCTACCAATTCGAAGCAGCTTGGGACTACATCCTCGCCAACGCACCTAAATCTTCAGCTGGGTAAGTTGATGGCAATCAATATGACAAGCCAGCTCAAAATAGGTATTTTGCATTAGTGTGTGATATTAAAGATATATACAACATGTAACACAATCAACGCACATTATGACTGTAGTATGTTCAGAATCGACTACAATTTCAGCTATTTTTAAAATAGGACATTTTTAGGGTTCCGTACCTCAAAAGGAAAAAACGGAACCCTTATAGGATCACTTTGTTGTCCGTCCAGACAGACAGACAAATGTTTGTGTGATAAGCACGATCATTTTTTCTGTGTCTGCTTAGTTTGGGACTAGTTGGCGAAGTGTGAAAGTTGTGGAAAATTATTATTATTAATTCATAGGTATGGTCAATATTTCTTCACCGGAATCGTCGCCGCCACTGGTGCTTGCCTACACTTTATCAAATTCAGAGACATTTTGAAGCGGCTTTCTAATATATAATATGTGTGCTTCCAGGCTTGTCAACGAGCAATACTGCTCAACCAAGCGTCTTTACAACGCCTTCACCGCCCGCAGCAATAATGTAGGAGCCTACCTTACTGCAGTTTCTCTGCCAGAAGTCAACCGCGTATTCATAAAGGCCCTTCCTCAAGTTGCAAATGTAAGTATAGATAGACACATAATTATTTATTATTATGAACTTGCTGTGACTCACTGCAAGGCTAAAACCTCCTTTCCATTTATCCTCTCTTTTTTTCTCCTTAGCCACTTCTGGTCAATCCTTTAAGTAGGAAACTAAATCGTCACGCCATCTCCTTCTAGACTGCTTCTGACGGCTCCTGCGGCGACATTCGGCAGATGTGGCCTGTCCAGCCCCCCTAGCCAAGTTACAACCGTTTCGTTTCGATGCTCTTTTCGTCGCTCGCCTCGAGTAGGCCACGCCTCCGATTCCTTTATTCTGACGTCATCTCAACGCTCAGTTACGTAGTCAGAACAAAGGAATAGGAGGCGTGGCCGACTCGAGGCGATCAACGAAAAGAGAATCGAAACAAAACGGTTGTAACTTAGCTGGGGGGGCAGTTCCATTTTAGTTTGTCTGCTGAGTTACCTGTGACTGCGATTTGTGTTTTGGAACGAAGTATACTGTTGCTTATGGATACTTCGTTCCATTGGTCGCTAGCATTTATAAAGGTAGATAGAAAACTCTCCAATAAGAACACCAGCAGTAGTGGCCCTGTGGTAACGGGCCCGGCTTGTTGTACGTCACTTAAGCAGGCGCTTTACTTTACAATTAATTTTATCATTACTGCTCTCAAAATCAAAATGGTGAAGAAAAACATCGTGATAAAACCAGCATGTTTTTAGTTTTATACCAAAAACTTGAAGACATGACATGTGATAATCACCAACCCGCATTGAGCCCACGTGGAAAATCATTCTCTTAGAATGGAGGCTTGATTCCCAATAGTGGGAACAATTTAAGGCTGATTATAGTATACATGTGCGCCAAAGGTAAATGTAACGACCATTTTAAAGAGTGAAACAATGGGGGTTATATGACAGAAAGCGATCTAAATAAATCTTCGATTGTATTTCAAAAGGAGAGAGATTATACCGTATATGGCTATTTTAAAACTAATTCAAATTACTGAGCACGTTTAAAATGATGACTATGGTGGATCTGTCAAGGAACGCTCAATAAAGACTTACAAAAGTACGAAAAACCATTAATTTTCTCTTTAATGGATTAAATATAGAGAAGTCAGAGTAAAGTTAGACTTTTACGTGCTAAAGGAATGCCATGCATACCTTTGTTGCCTAAAAGAGCAGCTTGAGTTCCTATTCGGTCAGTTATTGTATAAGATGAACTTAAATCTAGACTCTATTCAACTGGATTCTCTTTCCCACAAGGGCAATTATCCCTTCGGTAAACTTACCACTGGGGTAGTGCTTTTGCTATCATTATATAAAAAATTACTAAAGCACTACCTACTAACTAATATATATAAACACACAGCCAAAACTACTGGGAATAGAAACATTAAAGAGGAATGAAACTTGCCATACATTGCTGGCATATATTTTCTTTTTGCCAAAAGTGAAACCTAGGCCATATCTTAAAGGACTGTATGAGAAATCAATAGCAAAAAGAATTATGTCTACCAGCCGTAACCAAACAAAGTTAAAGACTATTTAGTATATTGCTATAGTTTTTTATCAGGGGCTATTTTTCTAAAATAAAAATACTATGTCTGATATTGTAAGTTTCCCATTGTTAAATTTAGTTTTGGTTTCGGTGTTTATGGTGAGTACGCATTAAATAGTTTCAATCACTATCACAACACTAACGCGTATCATTTTGATTCGTTTATCTCGTTTTTAACCAACTTCAAAAAAAGGAGGAGTTTATCAATTCGGTTGTATTTTTTTTATCATTTTTTTTTATGTTAGTTACCTCAGAACTCCGTCGTTTATGGACCCATTATCAATTGTTTTTTTCCTCTAAAAGGATATGCTTCCAGATTCGTCCCATTATTTTCAAAATCCAGTTCTGATGATGGAATCCATGCGTTTTTAAAAAATACCCTCAAAATAGGTGATGGACTGTCCATCCCTTAAATGTCAAAGGTTTAATGAAAGCTTTCTCGCATACGAAGTCGCTGACATAGTGCTAACATATTTTTATTTACCACAGTCATTGTTTTTTAAACTGATTTTTTTATGTTTTTATTTCTATTATTTATTTATTACATCACAAATACAATTTTTTATATTGTATCGAAAATCTATGAATATATAAATAATATATGAATCTAATACTACAAAGCAAAACAAAGATAATTATAATACATAATACAGAATTTGTATTTTGTATTACGGATCTATAAGGTCTGAAATAGGATTGTTATTATTATTACAATTTCATATTCAATTTTTTTTTTCAGTTCGTGTCTGCTATCACTTCTGGCAACTTACACGCTGCTGCTGCTGCCGCCAAAAAGGCACTGGTACAAGGTGCCCAAAACTGTTAAAAAACTAAACAATACATATATAACGATATGTACAATATATATAATCGGTTTACTATACACACACAAATAACCTAACTACTATATCACATGCTTACTCATAAAAAGACCTAACTCAAAAACAGGGTGTTTGAATTTGAAAACACACTTTTCAAAAATAAGGTTCAATTTTCAATAAACTCTTTTTTGAGTTACGTCTCTTTTTAATGACGTGTGCGATATATACACGTATGATATAAGAATATACATCCTCAACTCATACAAGCTCTGTGAAATATATGACAACTTATTTATTATAATAAACTTTAAAGGTATATAATATATAAATATATGTTGATACTATTTAAAGGACTTGGCTTTTATTTTCAAGGATAATGGTATTTTAAATAAAGATGTATCCAATTTATTATTGTTTTATTTATTTTGTGTTTCCTTTTTTGTTGCGGATGAATGAGGAAAAGGTCGTGAGGAAAGTTGAATGTGAAATGTTATTGGAAACAACACATTGCCTAACTTAATTCCACCAAGCTCGTTCCATCATCGGGCCACCAGCCATACGTGCGGTGATGCGCCACCGGTATATAGTGAACGTGCTACCTATACGCCCAAAACGTTTTGGGAACACATTCATTGTACGTACAGCTAAGGAGCAGAATTCCCTGTGAGAGTCGGTGTTTCTTGATGGCTACAACCTAGGGATCTTTAAAAAAAGAGTGAATAGGTTACTGCTAAGGCAATCGTGTTCTATCGTCGACTCCATCGCCGCTTATCGATGAGAGAGTGGTCAAGCGCGAGCCGATCAATATAATTAAAAAAACTGGGCAAGTGCGAGTCGGATTCGTGTACCATTCCCGAATTAAGTTATGAAGATTTTTTCGAATCGCAAAAAAAAATTCCGTTTCGTAACTACAAATTTACAGTTTTCAGATTTTGTCCTATATTTTTACTATGAGATCTTGCTTCATGCCAAATTTCATAATTCTAGGCCAACGGGAAGTACCCTATAAATTTTGATTCCCTTGAGAGTGTCGAAATACAGGTTTTTGCGACATAAACGAGCGTATCTTTTTTTTTTCGTTAACTTAGAAATTCGATATTTTTCACAGCTTCAAGGGACAGCAGACCTGAGTATATGGTTTTAATTTCAACTCGATACCTTCACGTGTTCCCGAGATAAAGGGTCTTAACAGACAGACCGACAGACAACAAAATGATCCTATAAAGATTCCGTTTTTTCCTTATGAAGTACAGAACCCTAAAAATGAAAACGGATTTTAAGAACTATATAACTTATCTGGTTCATTATTTATTTGGAATTTAGATGCAAATGAGCTGGCAACGAGAGTTTTAACTTTTTTTATTACAATGAGTGAAAATGTCTAGTCCACGAAGTGTACGTCATAAGTTTCCATATGGCGACGAAGAGGAACTCGTGGCCCAGCCTTGGTCTTACATGAGTCATCATCATCTTCCTGCCCTTGTCCCGTTTTATTTAGGGTCGGCGCAACACGTTTTTTTCTTCCATTCTGTCCTGTCATTCGTCAAGCTATCACTAACTCCCTCTTCTTTCATATCACTTCTCACACATCCATCCATCTTTTCTTTAGTCTCCCTCTCCCACTCCATCCATCCACATGTAAACTCATAACTCTTTTAGTAACATTTGTAATTTTTAGTAATTAATATTTGATTACTAGAGCTAAAAAAATTGATTTAGCAAATAAAAAAAAGCATGCATATTTTCTATTCTTAACATTTTGCTTTGCTATCAACAACATTTCAGCCGAAGGACGTCCACTGTTAGACATACGCTTTCCTTAAGTGTCACCACAACGAAAGCGGTGCTGTACGTCTCGCATTCATCGCGTTCCCACGACTCTCACCAGCCCCCCTAGCCAAGTTACAACCGTTTCGTTTGATTCTCTTTTCGTTGATCGCCTCGAGTCGGCCACGCCTCCTATTCCTTTGTTCTAACCACGTCACTGAGCGTTGAGATGACGTCACAACAAAGGAATCGAAGGCCGAAAAGAGACTCGAAACGAAACGGTTGTAACTTGGCTAAGGGGGCAGATCATCGGTCCACCTTGTGAGTGGCCTTCCAGCGCTGGTTTACTATAAATAATACAAAAACACATTATTAATATAGGTACTGACCAAAATTATAGTCATAACTAATTATTCCATTTATTATCCTTTTCGCTTGAGGAAATACACAATATCCCTAACACATTATTTTGATGCCATTTGTGACACATAATATGAGTTTTGTCCTCATACAGTCGAATGTTACTAGAGAATACAGTTGTATTTATAATTTGTTGTAATGTAAAAGTGTAACAAAATGATTTTAATGTTGTTGTTTTGTTTAAAGCTGTCAATTTTACATCTTTGTGCATCGCATCGTGGATATGAGTGTGAACTAGGTAACTATTTTAATATTTTGCACCAATACTAGCAGTGGCGGGGTAAGATCTAAATCTGATGTGGGCAAAGTACTTTTTGTGAGGCCTTCTGGTGGCGTAAGAAGACTCATATTTCAAATATATCACAATCGACTTAAAACGTCCACTGTTGGGTATAGGTCTCCCCAAGTATCGCCAAAATGAACGGTCCTGTATATACACATTGGCCCGCCTTGTAGGAGGCCTTCCAATGCTGCTTAAATGGCAATGGGCAGGGGAACATTCCTCGCAGAACAGATGGCCGTTGGGGCCGAAAGAACCTGGAGTGACGACAGCGTACCGGAAGACGCCGCGTGGATAGGTTAACTTTGTTTTAATTACCATTCTTACACTAAGTAATAACAGTAGGTACCTTTGTTGTCTCACGCAAAAATGATTAAGAACCAAGAATACTCAGGCTGTAATAGAGAGTGACTAGAGACAAGGCTTTTAAGTAATATAGTTTCAAGTCAGGTGCGAGGCCCCCTAGACCGCGAGGCCGTATGCGGTGGCCCACGTCGCCCTTGCGCCGCCTCGGAATACTAGCGACCCATAGCTTCATAGACGCGTATACGTCATTATACGCTTGGTGTACGCGTGCGTGAAGTTTACGTCGACGAAGCGGGAACGACACGATTGCGTGACGCTGCCGCCTCGTCGACCGAATTTCATAAAATAAACGTAAAGTTTAAACTTCACGCAAGCGTACACCAAGCGTGTAAAGACGAATACGCGTCTCCTTTTTTAAATGATATAAGCTAGTGCTTGACTGCGATCGCACCTGATGCAGCGCACTAGTTTATTAAGAGCCTATTCACTCTAGCCTTGAAGACACCGAAACTACAAACGGACGGGAAGACCGCAGCAGGCGAGAGCGATTCCTCTTTTAACCCCAGAGCACTATGAGCAGAAAACAAACATGTGTTTTTTTTATTATTATTATTCTTAAGTTTGCGTTTAAACACTATCTCACCTGATGGTAGGCTTACCATCAGGTGAGATAGTGTTCAGTGTGGTGAGTGTGTTAAGCAAATATACTTTCAGACCTTATCATCGTTATGATAATATCATAACGATGATAAGGTCTGAAAGTATATTCGATACCTATAACAAAAAAGGATTTTTTAAAATTTTTGTGTGTCTATTTCGTTCGGCTAATCTCCGAAGCGGCTGGACCGATTTTAATGAGCTGATGTCATAAAGAGTAATTTATTTTTATTTTAGAAAAAGAATTAGGATTCCGCGCAAAAGAAAACTTTTTGAAATTATGATTAAATGACATTGTGCATAGTTTTAAACTAAGAGCCGACGCTGCGGTAAATAGGCGCGCGCGCGGTCCTATACAAAGTACTCCGTCGCGGATCGCCGCGCCCCGCGCCGGTTTTGTTACGTAATAATACAGTAAAATTCTACATCGACACGACTACATGCACACCGTTAAAGTTGAACTAGCGACACTGCGCGGGTAATAATCAGGTTTCCGCTACGAGGTCCGCCGCACACGACACATGCGCTACGTCACGCGACGGGTGGAGCGGGCACCCCGCTTAACCCGACGTTAGCCCTAAAAACCTAGAATAGATAATTGAAGATAATCATTATTATAACATTATCCATTTATTTCAGATTCAAATTCTGGTAATCCAGTGATTTTCTTAATTGAAGATGAATCATCAGATGGGAACACAAATGTCTTTCAGCAGAAATTAAACACCAAATTTACTTCGCTGTGTGAAGGATATTACGATATTAAGCAGGGTTCTCTTGAACAATCAAAAAAGTTTAAGTAAGCGGTTAAACTATATCCATTTCAAATTAACTAAAAACTAAAATAAATATCTGCTGCAATTTTACCAGTTTGAGCAGTGGTAGCTCAGTGGTAACAACGCCGACTTACGAGTTGTAGGTTGCAAGTTCAAACCTTGCCAGGCACATTACTTTGTTATTTCATCACCACTGCTCTCAAAACGTTGACGGAGAGCTTCGTGAGGAAACTACGGCATGTCCTAGAACCAAAAAGACATGTGACATCCACCAATCCGCACTGAGTATTACGGCCCTGTCTCTCTCCTAGAGAGGAGGCCTGAGTCCCAACAGTGGGAACATTATAAGGCCGACTATGCTATGCTATGCTATGTATGTTTATCAGTTGTCTAGTACTCATAACACAAGCTCTGCTTAACTTGGGACTAGACGGCGTTATGTGACAGTTGTGGAATATATTATATTGTTATTATTATTATTGTACAAAGGCGTGCTTAATGCCTTAGAAAAAAAAATGTGTCATTATGACTTAGTTGAAAAGATTTTTGCATATATACATAGTTTTTTAGTGTGCACTCAAATCAGTAGAACAGTAAGCTGTAATAAGTTACATATAAGCATAATCAGCCTTATAATGTTGCCTCTGCTGGGACTCAGGCCACCTCTCTAGGAGAGAGACAGGGCCGTAATACTCAGTGCGGATTGGTGGATGTCACATGTCTTTTTGGTTCTAGGACATGCCGTAGTTTCCTCACGAAGCTCTCCGTCAACGTTTTGAGAGCAGTGTTGATGAAATAAATTACACAAAGTAATGCGCCTGGCTGGGTTTGAACCCGCGACCTAAAACTTGTAAGTCGGGGCCGTTACCACTCGGCCACCACTACTCCCCAACATACATATGTATTTCTAAATACATACATATTATAGATAAATTACACTCAGACACAGAACAAACAACACACAACAACAACAAAAACACACAACAATGAACAATGTTTAATTAGTGCATAAAGTTTTAAATAAATAATAAATAAATAAATTTTATTTGCAGAAACGTTATCCAATTTGCTGCTATGGATTATTATGATAAAAAACCGCTTAATAATTTCGTATATGCCGGTAACATAAGCAAAGTAAACAATGATGTATGCAATAAAACAGGCAAAGTTGAACCTGAATTTGATTGTAACGATATAGCTAATCTTGTGAGCCTATCATTACAATATGTAGACGGTGGAAATATTTACGATTTAGTACAGAACATGAATTTAACAATACAGAAAACAGAATATGATGATGATATTAGTGAAAATGATTTGGAAATAACACACAGAGAAAGCTGTAAGGCTCATTTTGAAAATACAACAGACCTATCGATAGTACTATTTTGCTACAAGAGTGATGATGGTTCCTCGTTAAAAAAAGTTAACATACGGCCCTTAACATTGATGCAAATACCGAATGATGGATGCCAAAATTACATTAATGGTAACATATCGACTGGTCCGCGTGTTAATTTGGATCGTCTTCTAGCAATTTTAGCCCCAGAACCAGTTGAAGTACCCTTCGAATATCGAGTTCCAACCATATTCTATGAAGCTCCATATATGTTTTTGGAAAATAAGACTTCTTTTCCGAATTCCATGAACCTAGTGCCGTGGCGACTGCTGAAGTATGGGTTTCTAAATTTTATTCAAAAGGTTGGCTGGCAAAGAGTGGCGATTGTGACCGATGATTCAGAATATAGCATAGATTTTGAAGATGAACTTACTACGCTGTTTAGTAAAGAAGGGCTGGCGTACACTGTGATTCGGTGTCAGGATGCTGAATGTGATATGGGAAAGGTAAACTTTTAACCTTTGTGTTACAATACGTTCCTCCAAACTTGTAGGTAGACTGCAGACGTCTACGTTATTGTTAAAGACAATAATAATTTATAGATGTCACTGAAAAATTGCAAACGCTGTAAGATTGTAATTAGAAATGTCGCGAGAAATTGTAAACATTTTTTTTAAATAAGACACGGGTGTGTTGGAAACTAATGATTTGCTTACGATTTATCGTATACACAACGATTTTTTCATAATATATCGAGAAAATATTTTTAAAATAATCTTTTTTTTTTTGTTGGATTCATCCAACGAGTACTTCCGCTCTAGGATGAACTGAACTCAGTATTTAGGGTTTAAAAAAATCAGACTAAAACAACTTCAAACGCTAGAATTTGGCCGATTTTCAGACCACATACTTAATTCAGGAAAAAAATAAAGAACTGATTTTATTCATACTTTCAGGTAATACAAGAACTGCACAGAGTTTTAGCGAAGATAGTAGTTGCAAACGTCGAAAAGAATAACGCTAAAGACCTGTTACAATCATCCCGTAAAAACGAATTCGAATGGCTTTTGCGTGACATGACCGGGAAATTACACACACAGGTACTGCACGAGCAAATACATTAAATATATGCACGAGGCTACTGACACGGAGCTGGGCAGAGTGGAGATGAGCCCACCGTGAATATGCCAATCACAGGGCTCGAAACCTCCACTCCGCATCAGTAGAAAGGGGCCATTAAAGTATTACGCTTTTACCAGATTTTTTTCCAAATGTTAACCCGCCCCTCCCCCTTGTCAGCAAAAGTAAGCAGAGCTCTCCAACGCTACATAACGATTGGTACATAGAATTTTCAATGTGTTCTGGTTACATCCATAAGGGTTAGTTTAGTAAACAATTAAGAAAAAATTAAACCTATGTTAGTGAACTTACTATTTATTTATTTTAAAACAAGGTGGTTACTCATGATGCATCTGTGAACAACATCATCTAACAGAGGAGAATCGTACCTCCTATCCGTCTTCAGGATGGAGTTAGAGCTAGCCCGCACTCTGCAGAGCAAAGACGCTGATTTCTGTCTGACAATGGCGTGGAAGCCATCGATGTGTGCCTCTACAAACATACCACTGCAGAAACGGGGCGGTTATTATACACATGGCGGGATTGGACATGCAAGGCGCTGATAGTCCACTGAGTGTCGTTGGTCCACAGGCTGAATGTGTAAAACACTTGACAGTAGGCTTTAAAAAGTGTTATTTTAACTGGTCTGCTAAACCGTGTAAACCTGCGAGCAAACATATAACATCGAACTGCTAGTGCCCTACGTTTGCTCTCAATATCCTTTTGATCATTAAGGTCGACGTTGACGTAATGCCCAAGTACTTAAAAGTCTAGAAAGTATTTAGTTTTTGATACAGTATACAGTAAATTTACTTTCCATTAGAATGCGAATGTATCGAGTCAGCCTTCTCAAAAAGTTTCGCAGAGGTAGTCAATATAATTCTCAGCTCCAATTTACCGAAATGGTGCCTGTTCAATGGTTCCACACATTGTCCAACTAGGTAGACACTTGTGATTCAAAACTACTCCAATTTTATATGTCAATATACACTATGAATCAATTACGTTGTTGAAACTTCAACGGTCCGGACTAAGAGTTTCATAAAAATAATTTTATTTAATTAAATTTCGTTCGTAAATAATTCAAGACAATTTCAACCCATTGCTACCAACGCAAACATCGACTTTAGCTTAGTGTATTTTATGTTGATTTTTAAGTATTAAAAAGGTAATATAAAACAATGAGTTTCAATGAGAAAGAAATTTGATCAAGTAATTATTAAGAATTATAAATTCAAGTACAGTCCGCTTGCCCGGAGGACACGGTAGAGCACATGTACGGTGGAGGTGTGCCCCGCTTGGGCAAAGCAACGCCGTGTCCTCGTGGGGGCAATCGGCGGCAGCGATCTTTCGCGCCGGGCCTTGGTTCAGGCCATGGTCCGGAACGAGGAGGAGTGGCAGGCGGTCGCCTCCTTCTGCGAAGCAGTAATGCTAGCGAAGGAGGCGGCCGATCGCGTGAGGCAACGGTCCTTACGCTCCAACCGCCGCCGCCGAGATTCCAAGCCCGATTTCCGGCCACCGTAGGCGTGGGCTTGCGGATGGCGAGCAATGGGTGGCTCGCCATCCGACCGTCCGGTAATCGGACCGAACCCAAGTCGTCGACGGCGCGTACTGTTTCACGCGCGCCTCAAAGAGATGCTCAGCAAATCGTAGGGGCCCAGCAGGGTCGAAGCCTACTGGGGCCACGGGTAGTGTGAAAGCGAAACCCGGGGCCCTGGGACGAAGGCAACGAAGGAACAGGAGTGGGTTTTTAGTCAGTAAAAGTCTGACACTATCTCCGGCTCCGCCCAAGAGCGGGTTTTGTCATAAGATGATTTTCCCACCCAATAAAAAAAAAAGTACAGTCCGCTTAAATCTTGTCTTTTTTTTTAAATGATATAAACTAGATCTTGACTGTACCACTTGATGGTAAACAGTGACGCAATCGTTGATGACGAATAGCACTAGTTTATTAAGAGCCCATTCATTCATGCCTTGAAGACCTAAATTATAATCGGACGGGAAGACCGAGAATTTCGGTGATAGATTATAAATCACCCGAGTACTGCAGTGGTGGCCGAGTGGTAACAGCCCCGACTTACGAGTTGTAGGTCGCGGGTTCAAACCCAGCCAGGCGCATTACTTCGTGTAATTTATTTCATCACCACTGCTCTCAAAACGGTGAAGGAAAACATCGTGAGGAAACCGGCATGTCCTAGAACCAAAAATTCGGAGACATGTGACATTCACCAATCCGCACTGGGTTCACGTGGTGGATTACGGCCCGTTCCCTCTCCCAGAGAGAGGAGGCCCAGCTGTGGGAACATTTAAAGGCTGATTATGCTATGCTTAATATGCTACCCGATTACTTTAACCATTTTTTTTTATTTGCTATATAACATGCCGTAACCAAAACACTTGTGTCAATTTTGTATTTCTTCTGCTTTTTTTTTAATGGATTTTGGAGAGGAGCCTTTTTAACCTCGCAAATGTAAATTTTAGTTTATATTGTTTTTTTTTTTGTTTATTTGTCCTGCTCGAGTCAGATTTTTTTCTTTCTTTATTTGATTTTTTTCTATTGTTTCTTTCTTTCTTTTCTGTCATGTTTTACTAATATTTTTACTATTATGTTTTCTGTTTAGAACACAAAAGCCTTCTCCTTTAGTTTGCACAGCACCAAATCCAAGAATTGCAATAATATGGATGATAATATTCTAACCGGTCTCAGCAGCATTACCCAGGCTTACAATTCACTAATCAAGACCAACAAGATTAAGAAACGGGAGTTTTACAGGTAATATTTTATAAATGTTTTTTTTTTTAATTGATATAAACCAGTGCTTGACTGCGATCCCACCTGATGGTAAGCGGAGATGCAATCATTGATGGTCAGGCGCACTAGTTTATTAAGAGCCTATTCACTCTAGCCTTGAAGACACCTATATTATAGTCGGACGGGAAGACAGCAGCAGGCAAATTGTTCCAGTCCTTCGATGTATGCGGTATAAACGACGAAGCGAAACGCTTAGTCCGGGCCGTTGAAGTTTCAACAACGTAAGGGTGGATACTCGCCATTCGTCGGTTTGTCCGATGGTAGAAAGGAGATGGCGGAATCAATTCATGCAGTTTCCGCGCACACTCTCCAAAATGTAACCTGTAAAATACCGATAGGCTGGCTACCCTGCGCCTGTGCTCGAGGCTTTGTAGATTGGACTTAACCAAATCTGGATCCCCAATTAGCCTCTTCGCACGCCTTTCCACTGAGTCCAAAGCTGCTAGATGGCATTTTGCAGCACCAGCCCATATGTGACTGCAGTACTCCACACACGATCGGACCTGTGCTTTGTATAACATTAGAAGCTGTCCCGGTGTGAAGTACCGTCGGACCTTTGCAAGAACGCCTAGTTTTCTAGCAGCTACCTAAATGTAGACAAAAAGGTACTTTCTTTAGGTCGGAAATCATTCGATATCTATATTAAGTAGCCATGAGCTTCCAATTAAACGTATCTACGAGTACAATTACGGCCCCCCTAGCCAACTTACTATAGTTTCGTTTGCGTCGAACGCCTCGAGTAGGCCACGCCTCCGATTCCTTTTTTACTACTGACCACGTGACTGAGCGTTGAGATGAAGTCAGAACAAAGGAATCGGAGGCGTGGCCTACTCGAGGCTTTCGACGCAAACGAAACGATCGTAACTTGGCTAGGGGGACTGTACATTTGGGCTGTAAGATTGTTCGAAAGAGTTAGGGCGCCTTCAAATTTGCAGCAAAGGGCCGCATGGCAGCAGCGCGATTTTAGCGCCGCCACTGCCGCCGCGCTGCTTTTTTAAGGGCCTATTACACTACGCGACATCGACTAAGATTGTCTGAATATCGAGTAGTGTAATAGGCCCTTAAGTAAATAGACTGTTATTATTCTAACTATTACAGACAGACACAGTGGAGGGACTTTGTACGTAGGTACGCGATAAAAACTACTAAACGTATTGTCATACAGTTGACTAATAGACAGAATGATTCCTGAGAAAGGTTTAAGTGTGTAATACATGTATATTACAGTGCAAATAAAAAACTTTTTAAATAACAAAAAAATACAACCGACTTCTATGTAAAAAATACACTGTAAAGTGCAAAGTAACTTTAATTTCTGAAGTCGGTGTTTCTAAAATAGTTTTGTCTCTTCGTTATTTAACACCAACTTTTACTTGTTACGACAGTTCTGCTGTGTTCCTATGAAGAGTTCTGTTCCATATCTTCGAAGTTCATGATCAGATCATAACAATATTTCTATGGACCAACTTGGAACAATAAAATTTCAATCAAAAAAAAAATTTCAGAATCGGTCCACAATTGACCGAGAAATCGGTGGACATACATAAAAAAAAAACCATACATTCAGCCGAACATAGAACCTCCTCCTTTTTGAAGTCGGTTAAAAAGTTGAGAATTTTAAAGATTTAGGAGAATGTAAGAAATATATTAACAAAACCATTTACAAATTGCCCTATGCGATAAGACCGCCCATTGTACACTTATTTTTAATAATGTTTGTCCTGTATTTTTTGTTTATGTCGTGTACAATAAAGAATTTAATAAATAAATAAAACATTTGTTTTCAGACGTTTCGCTAAAAAACTTGAACAGATAACCCCTAGAATAACTGAAGCTACAATAAGAGTACATAGATTACATAACTGGGAAGAGATTTCAACAATGGCTGTGAACGAAAATGGAGCAGAAATTTTAAAATACACTAAACCATACAAATCTAAACCGACCGACGGGACAGCTCACTGCCTGGTGTCCACTTATGACTTCCACAAACCCTGTGAAGACCCCCTGCTGATGTTTTTCATGTTCAGTCTTATGATGTTTGTGCTCACGTTCCTTTTAATCACTTGTTACTTCGACAAAACTGCGCCCCTCAACGATATGAGATATCAGAATTTCTAGTTAGATAGCTCTACTATTTTTTATTTTATACTATTTAATTTAATAGTTATAACAAATAGCAGTATACAATACAATAATATCGGCACGTATACTCCATTCGAAATATGATTACCTTTAAACAAACCCTTTTTACTGTCTTTTCAACCGATTTTGACTTTTATTGCGTTGGAGGCATGATAGATGGCGGCTGCAGAAAATAGTTGGTATTGTCACTTTTTTGCGTTTAATGCCATCCTTATGTCTACGGAATAGAAGTCAAAATCGGTTGAACGGGCTGTAAAAAATTTTTGCTTCAATGTCTAATCTTATTTCGTGTGGAGTATAATTAATAGGAGTAGCATATACACTACTAACGACCAAGGATGTTATGGATATGAAATTTCGAATCTCGGCACGAATATAGGCAGTAACGTAGCTAGGCGTGGACGAAGTGGGCCCTCACCCACGGCCACGCATCCAAAGGGGCCTCGCACTAGCGAGGACTCTGTAAGTAACGAGGGTTGTTTTTATAATTGATAGGCCCGCGTTTGACCATTGTCACCTGATGGTAAGCGACGGTTTGGTCGACACTAAATTAAATGATAAAATTAATATGTACCTACCTACTGTTACCATCATAGGTCGCCCAATATGGTAAACCAGGTATACATGCCCCAGTCGGTTATGTGCCCCACTTACCAAACTAAGACATATATTTAAAATTTGGTGCTTAATTGAACCGATCTCTGTAGCTTATAAGGCCCGGCGCCCATTATCGGCATCGGCAAGGAAAAGCATCCTTCGGCATCCCTAAACGGAAGCGCACTCTGTCGGAAACTATGGCTTGGCATGCATGTAGAGATGCCGAAGGATGCTTTTCCTTGCCGATGCCGATAATGGGCGCCGGGCCTAAGTATGACGGTGACTTAACTATAAAACGCAAGTTTAACTTACCTTGTTGAGTGTTTATGTAATTTTAAATGCGTGTCTTATTTTTGGCAAGTGGGGCACGTTACCGACTGGGGCATGTATGGCTGCTTTAACCCAAACCCATATATTTTAATGATATGATAATGTTGACTGTTTCTATAGCTTATTATTAGTATCTTAGTGAAATATAAAAGAAGAAATGTATAGAAAAACTAGCTAAAAACTCGGTAATCATTGTTCTGCATATAAATTATAAAAGAAAACAAATAGGGGTGGGGGTAGGAGAGTAAAAATAGTTTACGTCCTATTCTCAGACCTCCTGAATATACACAATATTTCATAAGAATCGGTCAAGCTGTTCCGGAGAAGTTTTATTACAAAGACTGTTACACGAGAATTTTATATAGATTTTAGTATATCCGTATTGTTAACATTAGGACTTCTGCCCCCCTAGCCAAGTTACGATCGTTTCGTTTGCGTCGAACGCCTCGAGTAGGCCACGCCTCGGATTCCTTTGTTCTGACCACGTGATTGAGCGTTGTGATGACGTCAGAACAAAGGAATCGGAGGCGTGGCTTACTCGAGGCGTTCGACGCAAACAGCTTCCGAGGCACACACGTCCCTCTATCGACTCCTCACTGTAAAGCTACTTATTTATTTTGTCATTACTCGAATATAACTATAAATACGGTCCACTTATTTTATCCATCTCCTTGAGATCCTGAACAATTATTATTTTGTGAATAAGAAGGCTTTTGCTTTTTCTATCATTTAGTATATCATTTTGTATAATTATAATATTATGTAAGAATATAGTTGTAAAAATAAAAGTTCCAGTCATTTATCCAAGGTTTTTAATTAGTTCCTTGAGATACCTGATGTCTTTCTTATCGTGTAACGTGTCATCATCGTCGTCGGGCGGAGCCGTGGTACGAGTGGGTTGATTTGGTCCAGGTAACTCGAATATGAATCCTCGAATCTGAAAAGTATGAAAGCGGCCTTTTATAATGTTACACCTTCCCTAGCATGTGTGTTTCTCTCAATTCAGAAATCGGTCAGGGGCAGTAGCAAAAGAGTAATTGTTATCGGAACATTGCTCTACGCGTCCAGGGGTATCTTAGGGCCTCCATGGCGGTACAGTGCCTCCGGCATGTTCGTAGACCACAGCACGGACGGCATCCAGGCGGTGCTTCGCAAAATAATGGCCTCCCTGTGGTCTCGGGTAACGAATAGCACCAACACGTTTCTGGACGTGGTGTCGGATAGAATGGACCGCCAAGCCCTGCCCCCCTAGCCAAGGTCGTTCGTTCAACGATCATTTCGTTTGCATCGAACGCCTCGAGTAAGCCACGCCTCAGATTCCTTTGTTTTGACCACGTAACTGAGCGGTGAGATGACGTCAGAACAAAAGAATCGGAGACGTGGCCTACTCGAGGTGTTCCTCGCAAACGTAACGATCGTAACTTGGCTAGGGGGGCTGCAGCATTGGTCGCTCATGCATATCTAAATATAAGTATGTACCTACTAACATAGTATTGACTTGTATCATTACTGTCTGCTTTTTCTTTCAATTTTAATTTTGCTTTTTATTTATTTTTTCAATTTACATGACCTGAAACGCGAACTTAGGACCACACGCTCAGCAATCGCACTTGTCGCCACGGCACAGTTAGATAAAAGGCAGACAGTACTAATGCCCATCGGGCTTTTAAAGCTAAAGTATTCATTTAAGTTACCTTTTGGTTGACTGCCCTTAAGTTTTGCAGCAATTTTAATGCGGACCTTTTTTCAGTTGGATGCGAAATTTGGTACAGTCGTATAGCCCTGTGGAACTACACAGAATGTCAAATTAATTGTTTTTTCGAAGAAAACCGCGAGAGACTAAACTTATTTTTGGTCTCTAACACAGCATCCATAATACATAAGCGATTGCGAAGCGATCTGATGCGATTCATGCCAAATCAACGCAATATAACAGCAACTTATTTCAAACAAGCGACCGCACCGCAAAAATATTAAAGCGAGTGTAAACATCCGCTTCGCTTCACTCATCGCCACATCGCACCCACGTGCGATTAGTCATGTAAGTTACTGCAATAGAGTATCAATGTTTGTTCTATTTGGCGAGCAATGGGTGGCTCGCCGTCCGACCGAGCCCAAGTCGTCGGCGGCGCGTATTGTTCCACGTGCGCCTCAGGGAGATGTCAGCAAATCGTAGGGGCCCAGCAGGGTCGAAGCCTACTAGAGCCATGGATAGTGTGAAAACGAAACCCGGGGCCCTGGAACCAGTCAATAAAAGTCTGACACTATCTCCCGCTCCGCCCAAGAGCGAGATTTATCATAAGATGATTTTCCCACCCAAAAAAAAAACTCAAGGGCAAACCCGGTTAGTGAAAAACTATTGAGACATATGGAAACAAAGATAATAGCTATGGTTTTCGGCGTTTAAGTGAAATGGTTACCAGGATCAGGTCTATTGCCCCTGCCTGAACAATTTATTACTATATCTAGATTATGCTATCCTACTCCTGAACAAGACCTCCCTCCATAAAATGTCTAAGACCCCTCCATAAAGAATGATGATGAAGAAAAAGAACAATATAATACATAATGATTAGAACAGTGAATCGGTTGCGAGCCCAGATAGGCCGCTGCAAACTCAACTGTGCAAAATGGGGTTTTATAGACCCATCGAATACTCAATGTGAGTGCGGAGCTCCTGTTCAAAACATGAGCCACATGTTGGAATGCCCCAAGTGTCCGTATACCTGCACTTTGGAGGATTTGATGAGTGCTACCGATGCTGCTATTAATGTAGCCACCTATTGGACCCAAAAAGTTTGACGAGTTTACCATTGAATCGAAAAGAAGATTAGAACAGTGAGCCATTTTCCATGGATTTTACTTTCCTTCTGTTACATGCAATATTATGTGTCTAAATAAAGATAGAAAGCCGATTTTCCCTTTTCAATGGAGTATCTTTAAATCATTTCATCACCACTGCTCTCAAAACGGTGAAGGAAAACATCGTGAGGAAACTGGCATGTCCTAGAACCAAAAAATTCGAAGACATGTGACATTCACCAACCCGCACTGGGCCCGCGTGGTGGATTACGGCCCATTCCCTCTCGTAGAGAGGAGGCCTGAGTCCCAGCAGTGGGAACATTAAAAGGCTGATTATGCTATGCTATCTTTAAATCTTAATCCTCTTCTCAATACTTACTCGTTCTAAAAGACACCAAGTGTCTCTGTACTGTTGGAGGAAGACCAGGGGTGTGAGGACTGCTGCATAGAAGCCAGCCTCACGGTCGAGCATGTCTTCACTGTCAGACATACTGTAGATCGTGCCCCGGAACTTGTGGAGAAACGCTGTGTTCGTATGGTCTTTGTCGAAGCTGAAAAGAAAGAAAGAAAAAAAATATATATATAAAAAACAAACTTTCTCCTTTATATTATTACGCCCACTTTGCCAGCGACTTCATTGGCGGGAATGTTGTCATAAAAACTATAACACCCCCTAAATCCTCTTTTGAGGTTAGTTTAAAAACAAATAACGGCAACCGTTATTATTTATTTAGGTTACTATTTGTGCGAAATTTTAAATACCATATATATATATATATATACAAACAAACGAAAATCACCCTTTTCACCCCCTAAATGTTGAATTTCCTAAAACCCCCTTCTTATTGCTCGCCTACGTCATAATAGGAAACCTTGTACAAAATTTCTCATTCATAGTCCCAGTTTGAAGCTATGCGTTGATATGTCAGTCAGTCAGTTTCTCCTTTTTCTGCCAGCGATCCATCCCCTTAGGGGGTGATTTCAGAAATTCCGTTCTTAGCGGATGTCTACAGCCTATATAGAACCTACCTGCCAAATTTTAAGTTTGTGGATGTTATATTTTCTGAGATTTCGTGATTAATCAGTGAGTAGTATTTCGCTTATATATATATATATGAGTAGATAATGTGATTTATTTGAGGTCAACCAAAGCGCACCGAAATAAATCAAGTGTGTCAGTCAAGGTCACCGTTAATTCAAAGAAGCTGATGGCCTGTCTCTCGGCTCCATAACAGCCTCATGACCAAGGCAAGGCAAGGTCTGCCTATTTGTTTCAAAATATACGTTTAACATATTATTTAATAAATAAACAATTATTTAATTACATTATCCTCCTAGAAGTTATTAATAATACTCGGAGAGCTCACACACTGAATCATCCTGGTCCCCGTATAAATGTGTTTAGTTCTAGTAGTTGGATCATCATCATCATCATCATTTCAGCCGAAAGACGTCCACTGCTGGACATAGGCCTCCCCCAAGTGCCGCCACAATGAAGGGTCCTGTGCGTCTCGCATCCATCGTACTCCAGCAACCGTTACCAGGTCATCGGTCCACCTTGTAGGAGGCCTTCCAACGCTACGTCCTCCGGTACGTGGTCGCCATTCCAGAACCTTTCGGCCCCAACGGCCATCCGTTCTGCGAGCAATGTGCCCTGCCCATTGCCACTTAAGTTTGGCGATTCTTCGTGCTATGTCGGTGACCTTGGTTCTCCTGCGGATATCCTCATTCCTGATTCGATCACGCAAGGAAACTCCGAGCATAGCCCTTTCCATTGCCCTTTGAGTGACTTTAAGTCTTCTGATGAGGCCCATTGTAAGCGACCACGTTTCAGAGCCATATGTCATTACTGGCAACACGCACTTTCGTCTTGAGACACTGTGGTATATTGGACGAGAAGATAGCGTAGTTGGATACTCAAAAGATAATGATAAATCAATTCGCTGAAAACATAATGCCTGTGTGTATTATGATTGGTGTAGATATTCGTACGCACACAGTAAAACAAGGTAATGCTTTTAAAAAATTTACCACCATATTGGATTTAACGTGACGTATTTTTTTTATAGCACCTGCTCGATAATGCCCTTTTATATGTCATACAACTCAGATAACCCTCACCTAAAGCGAGTCATTCTATCTCTAAGGATCTAATGTAGTCTAATGATTAACTCCCTCGCAGTGCTCAGGAGTTATTTATATAAATCCCTCACTGCGTTCGGGATTAATCTTGGCAACCTTCGTTTCGTACGGCACTCAACATGCCGCCCGCTTTAAGACACTACTTTATCCTTTAGTCACATAATCTAATATTTCATATTCTTCTCAAAAAAGACTTAATTGACACCCGTATCATGGGGATGCATAACTATAGTCCACCATCTTCAGGAGTCCGCCATATTGGATTTAGGAAGAAGTCACATAGCTCTTTTTTAAAATTGATATATATATATATATACATATACAATATATATTCCACCTGATGTTGGGAAGAACGCAGCAGGCAAATTATTGTTCCAGTTCTTTGATGTACGCGGTATAAACGCCGAGGCCAAACGCTTAGTCCGGACCGTAGCTCAATCGTTTAGAGGAAACTGTTTTAAAATTAATTTACAAGCTACGACTTAGACAAACATAAAATATTGCAAGTTAAATAAAAGCTTGTAAAATGTTTACGCGAATGTAGTCACATACTCAAAAAAAAAAGGCCAAGACCAACCCGCATTCGTGAGATAAGATAATTGTACTTATAATATTGTTATCGCATCCTTCTTCCACAGCTACGTTTCAATAAAGTGTTCTACAAATAGATAAAGCATCATACATTATTATCAAGTCGTCAAGTAACACAAATAGCTCGCAATTCGGGGACTTCCCGAAACATTAACAGCTAAACACACGAAAAAAACGGCCTTGAACACGTCCGCCGCCTCCAATTTAGAACACCAAATGTTTTTTAAATTAATTCATATGACAGAAGGTTAAGTCAGAACCAAATTCAAATTTTACGCAACTGAAATATAAAATTATAATTTATTACTTGAATCTTTACTTACTACTCTTTTATTAAATAATTATTATTAGTATAGATAATCTTATTGTTAATTTCTTTTCGCGTTAAATCTCTGGAAATACTAGTTGAATTCGAAAAAATCTTTTTGTGATGGCGGTTGAAACCGCGCAATAACCATTTTGTTTTTGGTGAGCCATCTTGCTCTGTCTGGATGGAACGAGAGAGAGCGTCAAATTTTTACTGACTATCTGTGTTTCTTCAGTTGCTCTTTGCTGTCAAGATAGCATAGCACGAGCACTTAACGCGGTCCATTTGACGACCTAAACTGAACTGCTAAAGGTATGGAGCTATATAGGATGTAACTGTACAACTTCATTCCTCTTTCTCGCTCGCATGACCAACATTTTAAGACACTTTCGAACAATCCTGAAGCTCCAATTGTTGCACCCTAACAGTTATATAAAAAAAAACTAGACAAGTGCAAGTCAGACTCGCGCCCCGAGGGTTCCGTACAAACATACCTATGTAAAGAGTTCAATTCATGATTGGAGTCTTAAAAAAAATTACTGTTTTCAGATTTCTTCCTATATTTGTGTTATAAGACCTTACTCTCTGTAAAACTTCAGGATTCTGGGTCAACGGGAAGTACTCTAGAATTTTGGTTCCCCTGAGTGGCGAAATATACGTTTTTTGTGACATAAACGGCCATATCTTTTTTTTCCGTTAACTTAGAAATTTGATTTTTCACAGCTTCAAGGGGCCACAGACCATATACCTCCACGCGTTCCCGAGATAAAGAGTCTTGACAGACAGACAGACGGACGGACAACAAATTGATCCTATAAGGCTTCCGTTTTTTCCTTTTAAGGTTAACCCTAAAAAAGTTCTAATACATACGTAAACCTGGATGAGGCAAGCAAAGGTAGGCCTATGCCTAGCTGTGGGCGAAGTCGGGCTCTGGTATGTGTAATGTGTGTGTGATGTTCCATACAATCGTACTTACTATGGTGTGTGTAATGTGTGTGTGATGTTGCATACAGTCGTACTTACTAGGGCAGAATCGCATAGAACCTTCTCACAATGTCCCTCGCTGAGGGTCTAACAGCTGCGCAGGCATTCTCATTTTCCTGTTTCCGGTCCAGCTGCGAATGTCTAAATATCCAGCGTTCTTCTGGAAACTCCTGCTCCAGGTCTATGTCAACGCATAAAGACGGCCACTAGAAAAAAAAAAAACTAAACGGGAACTGCATTAGATTGAAGCACACGTAGACGACGCCTGAGTTTTATGTAAAAGTCGCGTCGCGTGGCGGGGACCTAATGTAACTCTACAAGTCTAGTTGCCATATAAAATGTATGGAGACCGACGCGCCCAGACTGACTTACGTAGCCCACGTGGACGCAATGTATTTCTACCTTTAGACAATACCCGGCTGTTACTATCTCTCTTTTCTAAGTAACGAGCATTAATACACACAATTTCTCAGAAATTGCCAACACATAAGTTGGTGATTTTTATATAAGTTTCAATTTATAGGTCTAGGTTTCCTCAGGTATCTAGTGGTTAGGATAGGGCCTCGTCTGAAGATTACAAAAAAAATCTTTCACTACCTAGTAAAATGGGGTAACTTTGGCACAAGCTTATTAACCAATAAGTACATATGAAACTGCGTTTACTGTGTTTCTATTGGTTAATGATTTTGGGTCAAAAGTTATACCTCAGGGACCAATTAACCCCACTTTACTAAGAAAGCAACTATACGCAATACTGCTGAGTGCCATAGGATTTTTTTGTCCCGGATGCAATGCTCGTCTTGGCGAGCGTTACACCACGAGATAAAATTACCAGCGTTTAAAATTCTACGAGCATCTGACTCCCTATGTTTTTTTTTATAGATAGGCTCGCGTTTGATCATTAGTATCTCACCTGATGTTAAGTGATGATGTGACCGACGATGGAGCACACTTGCCTACCTATTCACTCTTGACTTGAAGACTCCTAGATTGTAGCCTAAGACTTTAAATGTAAACTAAATCTCTTTGGTTGTAGCTATCAGGAAACTCGGACTTTGGCAGAGAATTCCACTCCTTAGCACCTCATTCCACCCAAAACGCTTTATACTTATGGGTGGGATGTCCAAGGTGACCTAACCGTTTTACGTTATAGTGGCGTAAGTACATATTTAAATATATAATCTCTTCAAGCTTATATATAACTCTGCAAGTTGCTGGTGACTAATTTGTTCATCTATAAATAATTTCTCCAATCTCTACTAACCACAAAACTTAACCAAAGCAAAACGTGACATATATTCTGCGCCATCTCCGTCTTCTTCTATGATTCATGTTAGTTTGTGTCTCAAAGAAAACATGATAATTTACTAATTTGGTCCATGTTCACTACATTATATTATTTTGATATCAACTGTCAGCCTGACAGCGTGACAATTTATCAAAAAAAAGTTGGATGTAGTATCAAAACTCTTTGTTCTATCTTCAAAAAGTCTAATAAAACGGGCATAAGTTCTTTTTTTTCTTTTTTCTTTTTTAATTTGCCCCACACTAGAAATAACTCCTGTGTCGTGATTGAGTTCACAAACACGTAAACTCACATACACAACAAGGCACCCCAGACCCATATCACTTATCTGTGGGCCATAAAAATATATGTCCCGAATGGGAATCGAACCCGCGACAAGCAACACAGCACTCCATCGCTCAACCACTGCGCCAACCGCAAATAAAGTAATTATACTACCCTTATGGATTTTTCGTGTTTGTCTGTCTGTCCGTCCGTATGTCACAGCCACTTTTTTCCGAAACTATAAGAACCATACTGTTGAAACTTGGTAAGTAGATGTATTCTGTGAACCGCATTAAGATTTTCACACAAAAATATAAAATAAAACAATACATTTGGGGTTTCCCCATACTTAGTACTGAACCTCAAAAATTTTTGTTCATCAAACCCATACGTGTGCGGTATCTATAGATAGGTCTTCAAAAATAATATTGAGGTTTCTAATATCATTTCGCGCGAGAGACACTTACAAAATTGTAAAATGTGTCCTCCCTCCCCCTGTAACTTCCAAAATAAGAGAATGATAAAACTAAAAAAAAATATATGATGTACATTACCATGCAAACTTCCACCGAAAATTGGTATGAACGAGATCTAGTAAGTAATATTTTTTTAATACGTCATAAATCGTAAACCTCAATTTACCTTTCGAGTTTGTATGGAACCCTCAGTGCGCGAGTCAGACTCGCAATTGCCCAGTTTTTTTCAATTCAAATGTACTTTTCTATGTTTATCTAAGACATTACTGACCTGCAAAAACCTTAAGAAATTATAATAAACATCCTGTGCCTCCGAAAATACGTAAAGCCGTCGCGGTCGGTCTGGATTGTCATTGGTAGATCTTTGACATTCGTTACAATAGAAGGTCAGACGACAAAAAGTCCGACCACCAGTCTATCCTCGGACTATCGTGTTGCCTAGTTACTGAGTTTTGGGGGACTCTTGGTTTTCGTGCCGATTGTCATTTGTAGATCCAGAAATGATAGAAGCCATAAAATCGGACATCAGTCTTGCCATGGGCATCGCTTGGTATGGACTTGCTACATACAGGCCATAAACCTTTGATATTTTTTATTAGGAATTTTAATTAAATTTAATTGTATTTGACATTTTTAATCTTATTGTTGATTTGAGTTCATTATTATTCATCATCATCATCATCTTCCTGCCCTTATCCCGTGTTATTTGGGGTCGGCGCAACACGTTTTTTTCTTCAACTCTGCCCTGTTACTCGTCATGCTATTATTTTTTTATTTAAATCACATTTTTCTGTACCATCTTTTATTGTACAATGGCTGCGGACTGATTTATCTGGCTTATTTTATTTGATTTGTTGCTACTAGGATCTCTGACTCCTAAGCCACAGGGACATACACCTAGTTTGGGAGTCAGTACGTTAAAGCATAGGTAACCTTAATTATTATAAGCTTTTGTAATTTTGTAATGAGAGGCTTATGGTGAATAAATTATTATTATTATTTATTATATTATTACCTAGTTCGGCAGCAGAAGCTAACTGTTAGACACAATTGATTGCATTATTTAGTTGTTATTTAGTATCATCATCATCATCATCAGCCTTTTTTAATGTTCCCACTGTTGGGACCTGGGGTTATTTAGTAGCTTATAAGCAATTGAGTATACATGTTCTTTACTTTGTTGTTCATTAAATATTATTATTATTGTTTTTATCGCACCCAGTTTCCGTGATATAAAGGTCAGATTGGCAGTCGCTACATGTAAAATGCTGGTATTGGCTTTTAGTTCCTATAGATATTGGCAATGGCATAGACCCTGGCCAAGTTAAGGCCTACGCAGACCGGAACGGCATGGCAAAGACTTAGATACTGCGGCATTCCAGCGCCTTGCCACGGCATGCCGCGTCACATCTAAGTATGCCATGGCAGCTTCTACTACCTGATACATATTTCAGTCATAAGTAGTAGACATTTGATAGAGTGTTGGCGGGCTCTGGCGTCCTTCGGCATGCCATCCCCTACTGCAGCGCGCCACGGCATCCTGCCGCGGGAGCGAGTTACGCGTTTTTCAATGCTGTGCGATGATTTTCCTTTCAATTCCACAGGATCATTTAAAGCATAGGAATTTATGTCGTATTTCTATTTCTATATGGTTGATTGTCCATTGGTAAAAAATTAAATCCTCTGTCATGCCGTCCCGGTCTGCGTAGGCCTTTGGAGATGTAGGTAGAGTACAGAAGCCTCATTCAGGTTCTGTAATTATCTCCGCTTCTTGCCTTGTATTCGTCAATGCTGAGTGTCGTGACCTCCCTGCTTCATCACTTTCATTTGTGGAGGAATATCATTCCTGTATCTGTTCCTGTCTCTGGCAGTGTAAAAGGCATTGTATGCCGTAGAGACAAGAGCGGTGTGGATCTGGTCGAGCTAACGTATTGGGTTGCACCCTCGAGGGCTTTTCCCATCTACTTTACCATTCCCAATTAGCCTAATTCTGTAATTTTAAACAAAGCTATTGAAACCATTTTCCGATGTGTAAACTAAAGCTGGCACAGTAACCTCGTAATGTTCTCCGAACACCTGTGTTCCTGCTAATGGATATTGTCCATTTTCTTTTTTTGCACGATTCGCGCTGTTTCGTTATGTATCGTCTATTTTATGGAGCGATAAAATTTAGAGTTTTTATTTCTATTGTTGTTACCTGGTATATATATATATATTTTAATTGATATAAACTTTTGACTGCGACCCCACTTGATGGTAAGTAGTGGTGCAATCGTTGATGGTGAGACGTACTAGTTTATATAGGGCTAAAACTACCACGTACAGCTTAGGAGCGGTATTCTCTGCCGAAGTCTGTGTTTCCTGATAGCTTACAGCCAAAGGGTCTTTAAGTTAAGAATGAAAAGATTACTTCTAGGCAGCGGCGGATTAAGCCTGCACAGGGCCTGTAATAATATTATTAGAAGCTCGCGTATGATGGGCAAAGTGGTGGTTAATTCTCTTCCTCCAATTATTTTTAATGGTGCCGTCATTCCCATCAGTCCTAGCTTAAAGGATCTCGGTTTGCATCTTGACTCGACCCTTGGCTGGCAAAGTCAGGTTTCCAGTATCTGCCAAAGAGTCAACAGGACTTTGCGGTGTTTGTATCGTCGGAGGAACTTTCTGCCTGCGAAGACAAAGACTATGCTTGTGCAAACTTTAATATTCCCTATAATCGACTATGGTGACGTGTGTCTGTACAACAGGCCCAACAAGGAGCGCGAAAAAAATCCGCGAACTTTATCGAGCGAGTCATAATAATTTTGTTACAGAATGTTATATTTATGAAGTTTTCTTATTATTTTTGAGTGAGTATGTTAAAAATGTCCTTTGATACACCTGCGCAATGGGCATTATATTTTCTCGACGCCATAATGATTTATTCGTCTCGACTTTACTACACTTGCCTCGAAGTTTGGTACACTTGCCTCAAACCGAGGCGGATTATGTTATGGGGCCGAGTGCTGTAGTGAAAATTTCTATGTAGCTCAATCGTTTAGAGGAAACTGTTTTAAAATTAATTTACAAGATTCGACTTAGACAAACATAAAATATTGCAAGTTAAATAAAAGCTTGTTAAATGTGTACGCGAATGTAGTCACATACTCAAAAAAAAAAGGCCAAGACCAACCCGCATTCGTGAGATAAGATAATTGTACTTATAATATTGTTATCGCATCCTTCTTCCACAGCTACGTTTCAATAAAGTGTTCTACAAATAGATAAAGCATCATACATTATTATCAAGTCGTCAAGTAACGCAAATAGCTCGCAATTCGGGGACTTCCCGAAACATTAACAGCTAAACACACGAAAAAACGACCTTGAACACGTCCGCCGCCTCCAATTTAGAACACCAAATGTTTTTTTAAATTAATTCATATGACAGATGGTTAAGTCAGAACCAAATTCAAATTTTACGCAACACAAATATAAAATTATAATTTATTACTTGAATCTTTACTTACTACTCTTTTATTAAATAATTATTATTAGTATAGATAATAATCTTATTGTTAATTTCTTTTTGCGTTAAATCTCTGGAAATACTAGTTGAATTCGAAAAAATCTTTTTGTGATGGCGGTTGAAACCGCGCAATAACCATTTTGTTTTTGGTGAGCCATCTTGCTCTGGCTAGATGGAGCGAGAGAGAGCGTCAAATTTTTACTGACTATCTGTGTTTCTTCTGTTGCTCTTTGCTGTCAAGATGCCGCCCGCCCGCGGTACCGCCGCCGGGACTCCGATCCCGATTTCCGGCCACCGTAGGCGCGGGCTTGCGGACGGCGAGCAATGGGTGGCTCGCCGTCCGGCCGTCCGGTAATCGGACCGAGCCCAAATCGTCGACGGCACGTACTGTTTCACGCGCGCCTCAAGGAGATGCAACTGTAGGGGCCCAGCAGGGTCGAAGCCTACTTGGGCCAAGGGTCTGATTCTGAAAGGAAGACTCGGCCCCGGTACGAAAGGCAACGAGAGAACAGGAGTGGGTTTTTAGTCAGTAAAAGTCTGACACTATCTCCCGCCCCGCCCAAGAGCGGGGGATGTCATAAGATGATTTTCCCACCGGAAAAAAAAAAAAAGAAGACTGGCAGAGAATTCCACTCCTTAGCGCCTCATTCCACCCAAAACGCTTTGTACTTATGGGTGGGATGTCCAAGGTGACCTAGCCGTTTTAAGTTATAGTAGCGTAAGTAGATATTTAAATATATAATCTCTTCAAGCTTATATATAACTCTGCAAGTTACTGGTGACTAATTTGTTCATCTATAAATAATTTCTCCAATCTCTACTAACCACAAAACTTAACCAAAGCAAAACGTGACATATATTCTGCGCCATCTCCGTCTTCTTCTATGATTCATGTTAGTTTGTGTCTCAAAGAAAACATGATAATTTACTAATTTGGTCCATGTTCACTACATTATATTATTTTGATATCAACTGTCAGCCTGACAGCGTGACAATTTATCAAAAAAAAGTTGGATGTAGTATCAAAACTCTTTGTTCTATCTTCAAAAAGTCTAATAAAACGGGCATAAGTTCTTTTCTATATTTTTTTTTTTTAATTTGCCCCACACTAGAAATAACTCCTGTGTCGTGATTGAGTTCACAAACACGTAAACTCACATACACAACAAGGCACCCCAGACCCATATCACTTATATAAGGGCCATAAAAATATATGTCCCGAGCGGGAATCGAAAGCGCGACAGGCAACACAGCACTCCATCGCTCAAACACTGCGCCAACCGCAAATAAAGTAATTATAATATACCTATGTACCAACCCACCTTAACTAAATAAAACAACCAAAGAAATGAAATCAACTGTTTAAGAAAAAAGAACTGAAATAAAAGTTCTACATTAGAATAAAACAAAAACAAACTTTATGGCATCATTTTCAGAAGACCAAAACATACCTTTATAAAAAAAGAACCCATAAAAATCAATCTACAACTTTATAATGTATGTAAGACACATAAAGCAGAGTTATAAAAAATAAACTACGTAATCATTACACTCACACATCAAAAAAAAAAGACTTATTAACATCGGGACAGTTGCCAAGGAAAAATTTGATTTTCATTTTTGGTAGATAAAACTTTGAGTACTTACAAGTGCAATTTTGCTACGACGAAACCATTAGATGTACTTTTAATAAAACTGTTTTCACGCAATACATCACCATAAAATCACGAAACACGCCTATTTCTAATTCTCGAAGATTTCTACCTTGAAAGTTTTAGTTCATCTCTGTGTAGATACAAGAACATTCTAATTTCGCCAGTGTGTACTCATAATAGGGGGCGAATATCTATTGAGTTTACCACTAATTTGATCTGAAACTGTCTCTTAATAAAATCGACTCGGAATAATATCTCCTTCTTTTTAGATAATCTTATTCGTACATACACTATCTTGAATATTATTCCTGAAATATTTTGTACAAAAACACTCTCTAGCAGTAATTGATTCTTAATTGAAACATCATTTATTACAAAATAGAATAAAGCTTAAAACAGGACTGGTATCACTGAATCAATGTTTATACATACACATACACATATTTGGCATACACGTACAAGCATAGCTGCTCTGACGTGTGAATCCAAAACACTGTATCTCAGAAATACCTATTTCGAGAAAACGGCTTTTAAAACTTTTTTTGGTTTTAGGTATGTTTTAATAATATTACTATAACATTGTATTATGTGTTAGGTACCAAATTATAGGTATGTTTACGTTTTATCTAGCCATGTACATTTTACAACCATATTATGCATACAATTAGAATTAATTAAGCAAACGTGTATTGTCTCTACAAAATATGAAGAAATGTCCCCGATTGTTTGAGAAAAACACTGTATGTTTAGTTACAGTGTATTAGTTTTATGAGAACGGAGCTAGTTGATCGTACAAAAACACTGTATTTTCAAATACAGTGTATTACTGTAACAATAATAAGCTTTAATAAGGTGTCCGAAAGAACATTAACAATTAACTAACCACAGTGTAAAGTTTGCAATAACATAGTGTATTTTGCATGTTCAGTTTTGTTTAGGTCAAAGACAATAAAACTCAATTTATATTAAAAACAAATATTTATTCAAATAAAAAAAAAACAAGCTCAAGTAATGAAATCTTTTTATATCAAATAATTAGGTATCTCTTCGAATCAAATCTTAAAATGAATTAAATGAAACAATTAAAAAATATTAATCAAGTATTCAAGTCACAATAACACGAAAGATTAACATTTAAATCAAATATTTTGTGAAATAAGAACAAAAATACGAAATTAACAAAAGCTCAACTCAGGAATGAATTTCTTTTCAAATCGATCATCATCTATCTCTTCGAATCAAATCTTAATTAAAACAACCGAAGCAAACAAAAATAAACTTAACATTAATAAAGTCATTACAAAACTAACAACACAAATAAAATATGGAAAAATTTAATAATGAGATCAACGTTTTATTAATAATCAGTCTATAAATTACTTTCAGGTTTACTTATTGTACTAAATCAGTGTCCATGTGTTCGTCAAGATCTGGTGATTCCGAGACAACAAGATTTTCATAAAAAATTGTTCTTGTTTGAGGCATGGATTTGCACAGTGCTAATAACTCTCTTTTTTTTGTTTCGCTAATACCTCTAGGTTCAGTCTCTTTAAGTATCTCTTCCAAAAGATCAGTTACACCCTTTGTAAGCTTTTTCCGCAATTCAAGTTCTATTTTCTTCTTCAAAAAAGATATCTCCTTAAAATCTGCGTTATAGTCATTCTTGACAAATATTGTTAATTCATTTCTTCTGAATTCTATGACTTTCAGGTTATGTATATTATACCCTTTGGGGAATGCTGCTTTGGAATCATTACTGAATATGATCATTTGTTTGTGACCTAATAAATCGACTTGCATATTTTTTCGTGAACTTTTGATATTGAAAATAAAATCATCTATATCGTAGACTTGACCCTTAGATTTCAATTTCTTTGTAATAGCAGCATGTACAGCATCTGCGGCCATAAAAGTGTGTCCTGGCTCAAAGTATTCCAGAGTAATTTTGTCTAAATTTGTCATTTTATCATTAATTACTCTTATCAAGGCAGACAAAAGTATTTTGTTTTTGTTTTGCGCATTACAATTATCTAAGAAAAATGTTACAGACTTTAGGTCTCTGCAATATTTTCTGAGAAAATGAGTGTATGTAGAAGCAATATTATGAGCTTTTCTACCACTTTCTCCCTCATGCCAAACTGCACAGACAGCTTGTTTGTTTTTTCCTGGGGGTACAAAAGATTCGTTAAAAAGTACGAGTTTTCTTGAGAAAAAGTATTCTTTTGTAGTCAACAATGGCATACAAATAGCTTTTTGCATATCTACAGTATATAGCATGTCTCGTCCTTCAGAATTTTCACACTTTTCTTCTACTGATTTCAAATCTCTTCTTGAATCTCTTTTGTTTTCGAGATGTTTGCCTAAGTCTACACAGTCATTACAATTACACGGTAGAGGTAATATTTTATGTTTTAACTCATGATTTCTACATTTTGTGCAAATATCTTGAGCTGGTTCTGCTGTAGAAAGATTTAGATGTTTGATCATATGGTGAAAATGTGCCCAACTACAAACTTTCAAATTTTTATCTGAGCAGTATAGTTGAAATTCCTTGTAAATGCCTGTAAAATTCACACCTACTGGAAGATATCTTCTGTTTGGCGCATGATTTATATTATAGTGTGATGGCATAGGGTTATATTTTAATATAAAATTTTTCATTTCGTCTTCGTACTCCGCAGAAAAAGCATTATAAGGTGTGTGGTGACCTCTAGGATCAGGAGCAGCACTAATTTTCGGATTTTTATTTTGAGTCAAGTGGTTTTGCTTTAGAACAGCCTGGACTGCTTCATCGTTACTAAATCCTAAGGTATTTAAAAAAAATGTTTTGCAAATTTTGAACTCATTAAGAGTCCATGTTAAAGTATTGTGTCTCCTTGAGTTCGGGCCAGCAGTTTTACTTGCCGTTGGCATTTTATGCACCTGCCTGGACAAGAAATCCCGTCGTCTCTGTCTATCCATACTCCAGAACTGATTGTGAATGATCTCTCTGTCAGTTTCCGAGATTTTGACGGAACAATTTTTTTTGCAGTTTCGGCAGGAAGGTCTCATGGGATGCTTTTTTTTTTGATTTGCCAAATTAACTTTAGGATCTCGACTTCTTTTGGCTGGTGGAGAATAAGATTCTTCTGGCGTTTCAGACTGCAATACAGCACTTGACGTATTGGGGCACTCTGCGTTAGAAGTAGAAGAGGAAACCGTGTCCACATGAATTATTGGTTCAGTATCAGAATTTTTCCTTTGCAAAAATGGACTCTCTGGGCAGGTTTGGCTACTTAAATCCTGAGATAACTCTTGAATGGTACTACAAGCAGGTACCGGTAATAAATCAGCGTAGTTCACGTCGTCGCCGAGATTGTCAGCAATACATTCATTTATTTGAGATTCACTAAGGGGTATCAAGGGGTTGATATTACGTGAATCGTATACATATGTGGAAAAATCAAATCCAATGTTATCACAATCGTATGTTGTATTGATACCAGGACGCTCCCTATTACTATCGTTGATATTCTCTTTTCCATTTAACACACTGTTAAGCTCTGAAGCCATTGTAGCACATGATGAGTTGTTGTGATGTTGTATATTGCTTTGTGACAATTTCACTATTAGTCTATTACGGTATCCACTCATTGTTATTGTCCTTCAACACAGTTACACAAACTTCTCAAAACGTAGGTACGTAAACAGAACGCAGCGTACGCGCTGTCGATCAAAATACCGTCCGCACGTCCAAGCAAGAGCAATGATTCACGACCACTAACCGTTGAGCTCTCGCCCTCCTGCCCCCCGCGCATCGTGCACCTACGTGTAGGGACATGTCGCCGCGCGCGACGTCTCCAGTTTGTTTGGTTATACAAAACAATGTATCTGAGAGTTTCAAGTAATCTCGCGTAAACCTATTCAGCCAAAACACTGTAACTTCAATCACAGTGTTATGCCATATTAAACCATAAATGTAAGCAAAATACAGTGTGTTTTATGTGTTCATATCTCCTTCTACGTACTAAAGAATGAAAAAATATTAATACAGGGACATATAACTGCCTCGAAATAATCAAATGAGCACTGTTAAAGCAAAACACTGTAACTTGAGTTACAGTGTATTGGATTTACACGTCAGAGCTTGTTTAGTCACCAGTCATCGCCCGACCGGAGCGCACACGCCGGCTACGACGAGTCGCGAATCGAGACAAGTGAATTTGTGAGTGCACCAGATAACATGTGAATTACCGTTTATTATCAGTCACAAACATTATAGTGATGTCTAACGTTACATAAACACTTATACCGGCAACTGTACTGTGAACCAACATGGAAAATACAAATGATACGTTCATCAAAAATGGATTCATGTTTATTTATGCACGAGAAAATAAGCCGACTGCAGAGAAAATTGTAAACATCGAAAAAATATTAAACGATGGTGCTTATATCAACTTCCCTGATGCCAACGATAAAAATAACACCATCTTACATATCGCAACTCAACTTGAAGAAAAAGATTTGGTGGAATTCCTCTTGAGAAAAGGGGCTCTTTTAATTAATAATCTGGATGGTAAAACGCCATTGCAAATTGCAAAAGAAAAAGACACAGAGCTTAGTAAAGAAGTCTTCAATATTTTAACTAAGAACGGGAAGCATTTGCCCCGTATCGATATGTCCATTTTAAGAAACAATCAAAGAGAACAACTCCAGAATCGATCAATTTCCCAAAATACTTGTCCTACCAGTCCAGTAGGAATACAGTATCAAAAACGAAAAGGTACTTCAGGTGTACGCGGTCAGTTCTACGAAACTAAACTGTTAAGCTTAGTCCTACATCGAGCATTACATGATAAACAAATTGAAGATTGTTACTTAGCAGCCAATATAGATGATATTGGAGACTTTGATGACTTTTGCTTCAGATTTAAAATACAAGAAAATGGCGAGACAAAACATATCCTATGTTTCACTCAAGCTAAACATCGAGAAGACACCAACAAGAATAGATTAACTGTTCAAAGTTTAGAAGGTACCTCAGAACAATTTAGTTTAGTAAAATATTTTGACAGTTTCTTAAAAATTAAGCAAAAGTTTCTAAAAAAAGATACTACAACCTACGATCCCATGTTTGAAGGTGAGTTCAACGATGTTGATTGTTATTTCATTTTGTATACGAATTTAGCCCAAAACTTTGATAGTATACTTACCAATAACAAACCAATTAACAGTAAATTGCATGATATAATTAACACTGGAGAAAAAAAGGGAGACGTATTTCAATTTGATTATAAGATATATGATACTAAAGTAATTGACTCATTAACAAAGTTTATGCAACAAAAATGCATTAAAATTTTAGGAAAACATTTTGTGAAGTCTATTTTGCCTAAATCTAATACAAATATTATGAATAATGACTTGATGAAAATTTATCACCCAGCTCTGGCTAAACACGTTATCAAACTCACAGATAGTGACCCGAATTTCTTGAAGGGAAAATTTCGTGAAGAATTTTTTGATAGTGATGACGAACTTTTAATAACTTTAAAAGAGACTCTCTACGTGGAAATAGTAATGAATCAAGCAGAGATGACGAAATTATCGAAAGATGATATAAAAGAGAAAATCAAAGCAATCGTAAATAACGCATCCGCTCAAATTATTAGCAGCCTAATAGGTGAAGTAATACTTTTTGACGATATGAGAAATAAGCTATGCCTCGATGCGAAAAAAGTATTAAAAAAATTTGGATCGAAGGATTTTCACGAGATCAATACTTATTTGCAAAAGTGCCAAGTGACACAGGCTATAGTTAATGACGCTATTTATATAAGCGGTAAAGACAAGCTCAGGTCCCTTACTTTAAAACTACCACATAGTTTTGGCAACACTGACTTTCCTAAAGTGAAAAAACAAAATAGGATACAACACGTTGCTAATATATTTTTTTTGTTAATAAACGAAGCAAAACAACGCTTAGGAGAAGAAAGACATAACAATGATGATGTGGAAATCTGCTTGTGCGATAGAAATGTTGGTCCTGAAGAAAAAAAAATACTAGATCACCTACAACTCGTTGACACCACAGGAATCAGCGGTGCTGTGGGAAATCTCCTACAGTTTGATAAAGAAACCAAAACGTTTACATTTAATACAAATGAAGAATCACTTGGACCAAATTCAAAGCACATGCTACAAGAAATAAGAAAATTAACGCACGATGATTTGAGTCGCTATAAAATTAAAGTGAAACTGAATACCTTTCCACGAACTTCATTTGAAACTAATGAAAATGATAGAAAACTTGCAGAAGAATTTTTAAATAAATTATGGTTTTACACAAACCAAGCTAATGAAGAAGCAGTGGAAAGAATACTGAAACAGGAAATCGATTATCACTATAACGTAGATAAAAGGCAAAACCAATTTTTATTCAGAGTGCATTCTGACGCTTTGTTCCTCAGATTTCACGATGAAATACAAAAATGGTGGATGTCACAATCACGAGCCCGTTACCTGACCAAAACGGATACTATATTTGATGAAGCTAAGAAAGATATCATAAACAGTCCAGTGCTAACGGTGCTGAACGCCATGTTCATGAGATCTCTCAATAAGTTAGATATCCAATTTGATGGTGATGCAATTAATTCTATGAACCTGGAGAAAGAACTTGAAAATAAAAAAATTCTTAATATACTTTCTAGAGCGGTCATTTTAAGTGCCAAAAAACTAATACAGTTGCTCAAATTACAAAACAACTACACTTTTGTGAGTTTAGATTATGTGCATATACTTCCAGAGAACGACAAAAATAAATTGATGACTGAACTTAGCGAAATAAAAGCGGTCATTTTAGTTATCATTTGTGAAACATCCTTAGAAGAACAGCATCAAAATGTTGTCAGTGAAATAATTAAAATTTATAAAGAAAGAGTTATTGTTATAACAGATAAACCGTTACAAGATCCAAATAAAGACATTCATACTTTTGTTGATGAAAATATCAATCACAAACGAAAGTTCTTAAAGAATTTGAAGTATGCTACCAAGGAAAAGAAGTCCCGTTAAACGTATTAATAGACGAAAATTCAAAAACTTTAATACATGCTAAACTTTTATGGTCTGATGACACCAAATTAAGCAGACATTATGTTAAATTAGCTCTAAGACTTAGATCTGGACACTATCCATCAGCAAAGTTTGCATATTTAATGAAAAAGACGGATTCACCTAATTGTGTAACTTGCAACCAAATTGAAGATGTACAACATTTGCTGATGGAATGTGCCCGAAATAAAGATGAACGCGACGCATTGCTGAGCGAACTAAAGTTAAATAGATTCGATGTAGGTATAATCCAAAGCATTCTATCAAAACCGAAATCGGAGGCGGTCAGAAAACTAAGTGGTTTAAAAGCGGTCTTGCAACAGTGATTCGCCCTATTTAATATCTATTTAATATCTGTAATGTATTTTAGTTAAATATGATTGTATTAGTTAATAAAGGTATGTGTGTGTAGTAATTGTTATAAGGTACGATGGGGCTGGCATATCCTTTTTGGACAAAAGCCCCTAAATAAAATCTTGATTAAAAAAAAAAAAAAAACTTTTATGGTCAATATTAAATAAAGTAAAAATAGAAATAGGAGAAACACCCGACACATTCAAATATAATGAAATAAAAGATTGTTATGTTAATAGAAGTTTACTTCTGGATGATGAGGAATATGAAGTAAATACGTTAAATGACATTGAAGATACAATCGTCGTTATAACGTCTAAGCCTTGCATGGGTAAGACTATTCTTCTCACTCATTTATCCTTAGAAACTAAAAAATTAGACCCTAAGCCTTGGATTGTGCGCATCAACATGTCAGCTCACAACAATGATTTCGTTAAGTGGAAACTACACGTAACTCATGTAATGCGATTCCTTTGTAAAGATGCACTTAAATCAACAGACAACGTTAAAAACCTTAATTTTGTCGAGAACTCCGATGGAACTGTGCAACTTCACGGAGACAATTTGGAAGATATTTCTTATGAATTAGAGTGGTTTATTCATTTTTATAATGAAGGCAATATTATATTACTATTTGATGGATTTGACAAAATTCACCCACATTTCACAAAGGAGGGAATCGAATTATTACTTGAACTTAAACGAGCCAACAAGCGAATGTGGATAACAAGCAATTGCTATAGTGGCCATATACTGGAACAGGAACTAGGAAGATCATACAAACTCGAGACGTTGTCGACGAACCAACAAGAAAGTTTTCTGTGTAGATTCTGGAAAACAAACTTGAAGCTTGAAAAACTAAACCACCAACAGATTAATAACATCAGTATATTTCTTAATTACATTATAAAATTGTTCAAACCTGAAAGCAATGTTTTGTCTCAGCAAAGGCCACTGGTTCCTTTATTAAGTGTACCACTCCATTTAATATATCTTACATTACTCGACTATTTCAAAAATGAAATCAACAGCCTTTCACCAAGATTCCTTCGTGAAACAATAAAACAGAAATGGAGATTAGATTCTTATACACAGGTTGATCGGTTCTTGCGACAAGATGAGGAGAAATCTTTAGAATTAGCAGGAACTCCTTTACATATGTATATAGCTGCAAATTATTTCAAGTTACAGATAACAGACAAAGTTGATTTCCAATTTAACCAAGATGTCTTCACTGATAGATCAACAGTATACTTAAACACAATGAACTCATATAAGCTGTTCCTTAAAAACAATATTAAACATATTTGTGAAAATGAGAACAGAAATATTGAGGAAGAGCAAGAAAAACTGCGGGATAATTTTTATCAAACACATAGAAAAATGGCTTTATATGCAATTTGTAAGGAAAATGATATCCCAAAAATACTTACTGGATCTGAAATATCTGAAGTTAAAAGCATGATAAAAAAAATTGAATCAGGTGAAATAAAGTCTGAATTTATAGATCGTGTCGTCGACGGTATACCACAGTTCTACAATTTATTATTTGCTGAGTATTTTCTTATTGATTTTGCCTCAGATGCGCTAAAAACTATAAGCCGACAGGATGGTTCACATTTGACAACGGAGTCATGGTGGAATTTTTTAGTAAATGGAGTCCTTACGGTGTGCCCTCCAGGGGTGAGAAACGCTTTCAACTACAAATTAAAATATGACCCTGAGCTAGCTGAAGCAGTAAGTGACGAGAAATCTGATAAAATAATATTTGAATTAATTTTAAAACAAAACAAGTCAGCTAAAATGGCCGGTCGTGATTCCGAAACCTGTTTAAATATTGCGGTACGTGAAGGTTTAGTTAACATCACTGATCTTTTATTGAAAAGCGCTCGTCGGCATGCAACAAGAGATAATATAGATGGATTTTTCAGTATTCTCAAATCTAGTGCGTTTATATTGGGAACAGTAAACCCGTCTTGGAAACCGGTGACAGTCGATGTAATGCGTTCTATCGACGCTGCAGATGGTGAACAACTGATAGAATTGATAAATTCTAACGAAATGGATAGTTTGGCGCAAATATTGACCAGTTTATATGAGAACACAGAGATGGGACAGAAATACCATGAGAAGATAAAGAAGGAAATTTGCAGACCAATCGGGCAATTTACGAATAAAATGGTAGAACTTATTGAAAATAATGAAAACCTAAAGGCCTTAGTGGAAGAATTGCCTTACCACCTTCCTGAGATAATAGACTTTATATTCAATAAGAATAGTGGGGAGCGTGATCAGCAAGGAACCTCGTCCCGTGATTCTGATACTCTTGAATCTTTTGCAAAAATGCTGGAATAAAATTGAATACGGTTTTTTTTTATATTTTATTAAAATTTTACATAATTTTTCTAAACCTAAAGCAAAGATTTGAAATCTATCATAGTAGTAATGCCAGCGTTTTAAAATGTATTAGAAAACAGGGGCATGTGATATGCCATTGTGATGACCGCCCGGAGGACACGGCATACGGTGGAGGTGTGCCCCGCTTGGGCGGAGCACCGCCGTGTCCTTGTGGGGGTGATCGGCGGCGGTGACCTCTCGCACCGGGCCCTGGTACAGGTCATGGCTCGTTCTGCAAAACAGTAATGCTAGCGAACTTGTGTGCCGACATTAAAATTACTTCTTGGATTCCAAAATTCCATAAACTAAAAAAAAAACAAATTTTAAAAGCTACATGGCGGTATTCTCAATTACATGTAAAACAAGTGACGCACTTACCCCACTTGAGGCCCTGTCACGAACTCTTAACGCGATCCATTTTACGACCTAAACTGAACTGTTAAAGGGATGGAGCTATATAGCTCCATCCATCTATCTCGCTCGCACGACTTACATTTTAACATGTAATGGTAAGGCCCCTGGCGTTAGTTTTGTATTTATTTTTAAGTTTCTTAAATTAGAAAATAAAATCTAAATATGTATACAACATTATTTTTAGTATATGCAAAACCTGAATATAGTTTGTTTAGAATCAGTAACTGAATCGATTCCCATCATTTTTACACCATGTTAGATTTTTTCCCAAAAATATGTAAAAAAAGGTCCCAAGTTTGACACCACCGACACTAAGTACAACACAGGTCACGGCAGGCCATACGGGCATTAGGCGTCAGCGCACAGCTGGGTGCAGGAGCAAACCACCCCTCAATCGCCCGGTGACCATGAATTTGTGCGGACAACCAGGTAACATAACAAGCTTATTACTTTGTGACTTTTCATGATACAGTCATGAAATTTTGTACATAGATACTTTACATAAAAATACTAGGCAAGTGTTTCGGGTTTCGCATATAAGTACTAAAAACAATGATATATAAATGCACTACAAATATTGTAACAAAGGCTGTCTGTAATGTGTCATAATAATTATATAGGCTTATGATAATGATTGTATTAATTGAATAATTAAAATCTTAGTACTATAAATAAGAATAACACATACATACATGCATTTACTTAGGAGACTGAGTGTGTATCCTCTGTGTTATGTCTACACAATAGACTTTAGTATATGAACTATATAATAATTGTAACTAACTTATGCCAGCAGCTTCGTCCACGTGAATATCGGTTAGTGCAGACAGACTGTTGAAATTGAGCTCGACTCGTGCTCCACTCGTACTCGGCTCCTCTCGTGTAGACCTTTACAAGCAGCCTATATCCTAAAAAATCCTCATCAAAATCGGTTTAATAGTTTCAGTTCTTGAAAAAAAATCTGTCTTTTGCGCTTTTACGGTTACGGTTTGCATTATAAAACTAAGTCCCCCACAGCGTCTGTCTGTCGGTATGAATGCGATAAACTCAAAAACCACAGAACAGATATTCATGCAGTTTTTGCCAATAGACAGAGTGATACATGAGAAATGTTTAAGTGTATACATGTACCTATATTATAATAGAGAAAAGTCGAGAATTTCAAAGATTTTTAACACCCGTGCGAAGCTAGGGCAGGTCGCTAGTTTATAGTATTAGTGTGTATAAATGTAGTATTGTATGTTTTTGTTGATTTTATATGATTATAAAGTGTTGTATTAGATCTAAAAAACAATATTTTTAAACCACAAAAAATGTTACATACATTTCTAAATAAATTAAAATGTTGATTTAAAAATGTGGGTCTGCAAAACTTACAAAATTCAATCAGTTTCTTGTTCAATAAATTAGTAGTCAATAAACGATAATTTATTGAACGTTTATGTTAAATAAAAAAGGAGATGTAGCCTACTTAACATTTCTATTTCATCCCATCTTATTTGGGGTCGACGCAACACGTTTTTTTCTTCCATTCTATCCTGTTAACCGTCATACTATCACTAACTTCCTTTTCTTTCATATCACTGTTCACACAATCCTTCCATCTTTGTTTTGGCCTCCCTCAACATTTCTATTTGTTTTTACATTTTAGAATAAAATTTATTTTTGTTTACTATGTTTGTTATAATTTATGTCAATCAACCTTCAATAATCAAATCAATCAATCAAATCAACTTATAATTCAACCTAGCGTTTTATATTACGTAGCTTATAGTTAAGCATTACCCATAAGTAAGTACTTACATTATATTATATAAATATTATATCCAAATATATTTGTAAATTATATTATTATTCACTTTATATAGATATCATAATTATGTTACAGTCAAAACAAATTAGTCAAATCTAACTTTGACTAGTTTCAGTCAAAACGTTTGTTTTATCAATTTTTAAATACGAAATCTTTTAGCTATGCTATAGTAAATAGCATAGCATAGCATAATCAGCCTTTTAATGTTCCCACTGTTGGGACTCAGACCGATCCCTAGGAGAAGAAATAGGCCGTAATCCACCACGCGGGCCCAGTGCGGATTGGTGAAAGTCACATGTCTTCGAATTTTTGGTTTTAGGATCAGTAGTGATGAAATAAATTACACTTATTAATGTAAATGTAGTAAATGTTACTATCTATAGTAGTTTTAACTGGGCAAAAGCACTTCTGACCAACTTTTCTAATCAAGACTAGTTTTGACCAATTAAGAGCACAATATTTTGACTGTGACATATATACATACTTATACACTTATTCAGTTAATTATTAGTTTAGTTCTCCACATTCTAGTTATATTATTCTGTTGTAAATATATTGTATGAATTTAATAAATCTTTTTCCGATATGTTTGTATTTTTTTTACCTAAATTTTTGTTAGTAAAAATGAACTTGTCGTGAGCAGACTTTTTTAAAACGAAATGGAAGACGAATTGTGTAGAAGATGATATGGCGAGAGGAACTGACTCTTAAAATGACGGTAAATATAAATGTATGAAAGACGAATAATTGCTGGCTGAACAAATGATCGACCATTTGCTGCTTATCCGTGCTGAAAGGTTCTAGAGTGGCAAACGCGTAGTGTTGGCTGGCATCCCACTAGGTGGATCGATTACCTGGTGAGGGTCGCGGATTGATGGATGAGACCAACACAGATGGGTAAGAGTTACTGCACAGATGTGGTCCCCTTTTTTTTTTCTTAATGATAGGCTCGCGTTTGACCACCATCTCACCTGATGGTAAGCGATGATGTGGTCGACGATTTTCTGTGTCGGTAGCCGCGTGGGCAACACTGCTCAAGAAACTTTCTCAGGGCTCATTGTAAATTGAATATGTAAAGCTAAAAGATGAGAAGAGATAAAATAAATCAGTTGCGTGGTCTGGAATAGTCGGTTTATTGCTCCCTCTCATCATCCACGCAAATGTTTTATGAAGGAAATTCTCATTCTGATCGGCATCCTGAAACGACATAATTATATTCAGCTGCTTCAACATATATATAATGAGAAACACGGACTTGTATAAGTCTGTGATGAGAAAAGACAAAAGTAAAACCTCATTTCAGAATTTTATCATTTCAATACATAATATTCTAGCGTTGTCAAATTCTGACAATAAAGAATGCAGTCAGTGAGATGTCAAAACAAAATGCCTAGTGGATTCAGAATATTTTTTACGTAGCAGTTATAAATTACAGTGTAATGTACTTGAAATGATCTCTTTAGTGATTCCAGCCGTGTTTTTATGGGTTTCGGTGAGTTATTTTCGCTATTTTATGAGGAGACCATCGAATAAATGCGAAGATGCTTTTGTTTGAATACCAGGATTGTTCGAGAGAGTTACCATGGGCTTGGAACGCAAAGAGCAGCTGAAGAAACACAGGTGGATTCTAGTCAGTAAATATGTGACAGTCCCTCTCGCTCCATCCAAAACCGGAAGAGTTATATGACGATTTCCCTAAAAAAAAAATCTTTGGATCCCCGCGACCCTCACCAGGTCATCGGTCCTCCTTGTGGGAGAGCTTCCTACGCAGCGTCTTCCGGTACGTAGTCCAGAAGAATAATGTCTGTAAAATCACATAGAGACGCCAGTCTATGATTTAAGTAATAAGAAACATCTGCCCAACAGTTGGTGCAGTAGTCAGAGTACGAATTGTGTATATTTTGTCGAAGAATGCACAAATACTCAACATTATGCTGATGCATCACGTCTTTGTATTCGTGCCATTTTTCATTTCCCATTTCCTAGTACCATATAAGCTAAATAGTTTCCAAACCTCAACGAAAGTAGGGTAGTTTAATTTTCCGCACCATAAAAGGGGGCTGTTGTAAGATTCGCGTGCGTATCATCTATATTATGGTGGCAAGGCTCAATGAGGGACGGACGCATTATCTAGTTAAATAAAGCCAGGAGTATGACCGGTCAGTAAAGAGAGAGAAGGGGATGCAGATATATTCCCTAATTTCATTATACTTGAATTTGTACACGCCCCTAGCTAACGAAGTAAACTAACCACTGAACCATCATGACACAGGGGTTGTCGTTATGGTCCAGTTGTTGAGGGACCCCTCATGCATGAGGTTGCAGATTCCAAACCAGATCAATGTGTTTTTTTTTCAATTCAAATGTACTTTTCTAAGTTTATCTAGGACATTACTGAACTGCAAAAACCTTAAGAAAGTATAATAATTCTGTGCCTCCGAAAATACGTAAAGCCGTCGGTCTGGGTTGTCATTTGTAGATCTGTGACATTAGTTACAATAGAAGGTCAGATGACAAAAAGTCCGACCACCAGTCTATCCTCGGACTATCGTGTTGCCTAGTTACTGAGTCGTGGGGGACTCTTGGTTTTCGTGCCGATTGTCGTTTGTAGATCCAGAAATGATAGAAACCAGAAAATCTGACATCAGTCTTGCTATGGGCATCGCTTGGTATGGACTTGCTACATACAGGCCATAAACCTAGTTCGGCAGCAGATGCTAACTGTTAGACAAAATTGATTGCAGTATATAGTTGTCATGTTTTTACTTTGTTGCTCATTAAGTTTCCGTGATATAAAGGTCAGATTGGCAGTCGTTACATGCAAAATGCTGGTATTTGCTTTTAGTTTTTATAGATATTGGCAATGGCATAGACCCTGGCCAAGTTAAGGCCTACGCAGACCGGAACGGCATGGCAAAGACTTAGATACTGCGGCATTCCAGCGCCTTGCCACGGCATGCCGCGTCACATCTAAGTATGCCATGGCAGCTTCTACTACCTGATACATATTTCAGTCATAAGTAGCGTTTGATAGAGTGTTGGCGGGTGCTGGCGTTCTTCAGCATGCCATCCCCTACCGCAGCGCGCCACGGCATCCTGCCGCGGGAGCGAGTGACGCGTCTTTCAATGCCGTGCGATGATATCCCTTTCAATTCCACAGGACCATTTAAAGCATAGGAATTTATGTCGTATTTCTATTTCTATATGGTTGAATGTCCATTGGTAAAAAATTAAATCCTCTGTCATGCCGTCCTGGTCTGCGTAGGCCTTTGGAGATGTAGGTAGAGTACAGAAGCCTCATTCAGGTTCTGTAATTATCTCCGCTTCTTGCCTTGTATTCCTCAATGCTGAGTGTCGTGACCTTCCTGCTTTATCACTTTCATTTGTGGAGGAATATCATTCCTGCATCTGTTCCTATCTCTGGCAGTGTGAAAGGCATAGTATACCGTAGAGACAAGAGCTGTGTGGATCTGATTAGACCAATGTCTATCTAATTTGGCTATCAATCTATATATATAAAAGCGAAATACCACTCACTGATAAATCACTGATAAATCAAAATCTCAGAAACTATAACACCTAACTTAAAATTTGGCAGGTAGATTCTTTATAGGGTTTTTTTTTTTTTTTATTGGGTGGGAAAATCATCCTAATGACATCCCCGCTCTTGGGCGGAGCGAGAGATAGTGTCAGACTCTTACTGACTAAAAACCCACTCCTGTTCCTTCGTTGCCTTCGTAGACATCCGCTAAGAATTTTACGAAACCCCACCCCTGAGGGTGTTAAACGGGGGTTGGAAGTTTGTATGTAGATATCTATTTTCACGCGGGCGAAACGGCTGACTGAAGCTAGTAAATTTTATATGTATTTGTAAAATAAAAAAATAACATATTCCTAAAGTAGACATACAAATCGGGGAAGACCCAAATTCACAATCACAATATGTTATTGTTATCGTAATGAGCTATATTGGATTTGAGTATAATAGGTAGGTAATTTATTCTTATCACATAGCATGTTAATGATAAAAACAGAAGTGGTTACGTTCACTCGAATACAATTATTATATATTTTAGTCAACTGCAAACTAATACGTACAATAGTATTGTACTCATCCATACTTTTTGCGCCCGTTTGTGTTAGGGCTTCACGTTTCTGAGCCACTTTGACGACCACGAAGTGCGCATTCAATGCAGCGTACTTTATATCAGCTAAATTGAAATCTGGCTAAACGTGAGGTAGCCACATCACATTACAGCAACGGTATTCAATCCAGCGCGCCAGCTTGTAATACGACGTGTTATACGATACGGCTGAGACATAATATATGTCACCTGCAATAACACGCATAGGTTTTAGTCAGTAAAAATCTGAAATTCCGCTCGCTCCATCCAGAACGGGAGACGTTCACGCTTCAATCGCGTGAACATGTGGACTGATGTTCGTTTTGATGCGTGAATAAGAGAAATTATTTAATAGAAAGAATACGCCATGTTTGACGCAAATAAACTCTTTTTCTTTCTTTCTTTTCTTCTTCTTTTGATGCGTGAACAAGGGAAGTTATTTAATTACTAGCTTTTGCCCGCGACTTCATCCGCGTAGAAGTTGAAAATGGAAAATATGAAATGTTATTTATTTTCTTCGTCGTGTGTGATAGTCCATTGAATTGTATGGCGGGCGAAATTGTACCTTAAGATAAAATATTCTAGTATCTTAGCCGTGTGCAGCGCCCCTTAGTGAACTCCACTGCGGGTGACGTAACCTATGACAAACTTATTATTTACGGTTGGTAGAATAATCGGGTCTAGGGAACGAACCGCAAAATTAAGTTTATTTTTTATTGTATATACTTTTCCAGGATAAAAAGTACCCAGTGTAGTGCCCAGGATATTAAAGAATAATAATACCAAGTTTCATCGTAATCGAACCAGTAGTTTTTGCGTGATGCCTAAATAAACAGAAAAACAGACAAAAAAATTTTTAGTCACATTTTTGAGTTCGGTGTCGGTCTAGTAACACTCCCTGCCATTTATTTTTTTAATATTTTCAATGTACAGAATTTTCACTTCTACAGATTTATTATAAGTATAGTTACGACAATCCCAAGAAAAGATAAGACAAACAAAACGAATCCTCAAATCAGAAACCGACCCATTGTCCTCTTCAACTTTTAAAATCTTAGTGTGTCATGGTTTCAGCATTTTCATGGCATAACCTTGATTACATGCGCAGTATAGGCTGAATTACTAATACTGAGCAGCTTCCCCGGTATGAAATTGTTGACTTTGTTCCTCGTAACCTTAGTTGAACTGTTTATATACCTATAGACTCTATCAGTATAATGACACACCATTTATTTTGTAATTTATCACGCAATAAATTGATACCAACGCGTAAAGTCGTAACATCCTTTTTGAGTACACTTGTGTTATAGATGATAAATAAATATACCTAATTGTTTTATATTACATCTAGCGTCTGAAACTGTGATTTTTAACTGATTATTGATTAATGCAAATACATCAGTTAAAATAATTTTTAACCGACTTCTAAAAAAGGAGGAGGCTCTCAATTCGGATGTTTGTATTTTTTTTTATGTTTGTTCGCGCATAACTTCGTCGCTTGCCAACCGAAATGGAAAATTATTTTTTTGTTAGAAAGGGTATACTTTCCAAATGGTCCCATAGTCACCAAGTCAGGATCTGATGATGGAATCTTGGTGAAATCGAGGGAACTCCTCAAATATTATAGGCAACAGCATAGTGATTTTGGTATTTTCATCGAGAACTTAAGCATTTACAGTCAAAAAGTAACATTTGATGAAGTGGAACTGATGAAGAAGATCAGAAATGGTCAACGGAACTTCATACTCGCATAGATATCACAATGAAGATAGTTAAGCGACTATGATAATACAAATAAATTAATGGTTCTGAATAGTTCCGTTGAAAATGGTATCATCAAATTGATCTTATGATGATGATGGAGCCAGAAGGTAGGCACTGGAACTCCGTCATTAATCAATGTAACCTAGCCGTGTTTGGGCTTATCAGAATTGTCATGAAATGCACTTTAGCTATAAGGTACTATCGAACTGATTTGATGATGAAGCCGGAAGGTGGAAGGTAGACACAGGAACTTCATAATAAAACAATGTAACCTAGTAGTGTTTGGATTAATTGGAATTGTCATGAGAAATAGGTACTCTGTTTATAAGTGTATCCCAACTAAAAAGTGTGAAATAAATAACTACTTACAAAAAAAAGATACCGACTTCACTAAAAAAAATATTAAAAGGATCAAAATAACTTTAATTTCGGAAGTCGGTGTTAAATAAGATACAAATAATACCGAGAACACCGACTTTTTTTTTAGTGAAGTCGGTTATCTTTTTTTTTGTAAAAAGTTATTTATCACATTTACTTACATAATTAACAATTATAAAAACACTTTTGAAAAAAATGCATCTTTTTGATTTACGACCTTATGTGTGGGAGGTGTCGAAATATGAAATTGTTCTTTTATTTGACTGGCCTTTTGGTCTAGTGGTTAGTGCCCCTGACTGCTATGCCGAAGGTCGTGGGTTCGATTCCCACCCAGGGACAAATGTTTGTGTGATGAGCACGATCATTTGTTCTGTGTGTGGGTGTAATTTATCTATAATATGTATGTATTTAGAAATATATAAGTATGTTTATCAGTTGTCTGTACTCATAAAACAAGCTCTGATTAGCTTGGGACTAGACAGCGTTGTGACAGTTGTGAAATATTATTTTTATTATTCCATTTATTTTCTATCTTAACATATTATTTACATTTTAATATTATTTGTAACCAGCTTCGCCCATAAAAAAATGAGTTTCTCCGTACAAACTTTGGATCCTCGTTTCATTCCCTTAGGAGGTGAATTTTGGAAAATCCTTTTTTATTCTTTGTTAATATTACCGGTCAGGAGGAATGGCAGGCGTGAGGCAAAGGTCCTCACGCCCCAATCGCCGCCGGGATTCCGATCCCGATTTCCGGCCACCGTAGGCGCGGGCTTGTGGACGGCGAGCAATGGGTGGGTCGCCGTCCGATCGTCCGATAAGCGTCCGGACCGGGCCCAAGTCGTCGACGGCACATACTATTCCACGCGCCTCAAGGAGATGTCAGCAACCGTAGGGGCCCAGCAGGGTCGAAGCCTACTGGGGCCATAGGTGATGCGAAAGAGATGGGGCCCCGGGGCCCTGGAAAAAATGGCAAAGAAGGAACAGGAGTGGGTTTTTAGTTAGTAAAAGTCTGACACTATCTCCCGCTCCGCCCAAGAGCGGGATTTGTCATAAGATGATTTTCCCAACCAAAAAAAAAAATTTCGAGCCAAACGCAATTTTAAAATAAACTACTTTCGCCTAGGCTAAGCCAGTTCTCTCTACTAGCGCGCGAGTCCTATTTCTGGGTGGTCTTAGCCTTCTAACCCAACCTGTCTGAATCAGGGTGCCGGGTTCCGAGTTTCGTTGGCTCTTGTACTAATATCGCAGGTTAGGCCTAGGTAAAACTAGTTTATCCTAAAATCGGGTTTGGCCGGTAACATATACCTACAACTTATACGGAATCTGTGCAAAATTTCAGCTTTATAGATCTAAGGGTTTGGGCTCGGTGTTGATGAGTCTGTGAGTGAATCAGGTCTTCGCCTTTTATTGTATACATATCCAGTAGGTAAATATCCCTATGGTTACCTACGAAAAGTGTAAGAATACATATTAAGCTATTTTTGAATTGTATGGCAAGTGAAACGGCCCCTCGCCCACGGCGTCGCATCCAAAGGGGCGTCGCGCAAGCAAGGGCTCTTAGAGATCGAGGGTATTTATTTATAATTGATAGGCACCCATTCGACCACTGTTTTACCTGATGGTAAGCGATGATGTGGTCGAACACTGAGTTGCGACAATCGCTATCTCGTTTTCGAATTTATGAAAGATTATCTCTCGCTGATGCGCCTTCACCCACGTCTACATTAGTCCACGCTAAAAAATTTTTGAAGTAGTGATTCTTCCAAGTCTCTAAAAAGAAAGAGAAAGAAAAACTAGCAGTCTGTCAGAGAAAAATGGAAAGAAACATGTTATGTGTCAAACTGAAGTAATAAAAAAATTAGAGCAATAACGAAAATTCAAGATATAAGAGAGAGGATTCGGTTGCTGAAATGGAACTGGGCTAGAATGGAAAACGATAGATGGACAAAAAGTAACAGAATGGCTACCAAGAGAGGAAATAAGAAATAAAGGGCAACAAAGAACTAGATGGAGAGATATATTTACAAAAAAAATTGGACCGGATTGGATGAGAAATGCTAGAGATAGGGAACTGTGGAAAACACTGGGGGAGGCCTACGCCAAAGAGGCGACTACTACCTAAAATTATTATTATTTAATTTAATGTTATGATTATTATGGATTATTGTTTTGTATTATAATTTTTCATGATGTGATGTATAATTAAGATGTGGTAGTAGAATAAAAAGGCTATTTTATTTTTTATTTTTATTACGTCTCTGATCATATGCAACTTTATAAATTAAATGCACAATTCCTCCGCCTCGTTCCTACAGCTAACAATTTTAGGCTCGCAATGTTATGTATTTCGCACTACTATCTAAAATTATGACGTGCCAGCTCCACCGCAATTATATTTATGGTACCAGGCTGGTCGTCGGGAAATCCCCACAGGCCGCCGAACAGGCCCCAACAAGATGCGCAAAAAAAGTCCGTGAACTTGAGTCATAATAATTTATTTACAGAATGTTATATATATGAAGTTTTCTTATTATTTTTGAGTAAGTATGTTAAAAATGTCCTTTGATACACGTGCGCAATGGGCATTGCAGTTTCTCGGTTCCATAATGGTTTATTCCGTCTCGACTGCAATGGCGAAGTTTGCTGTGCTTGCTTCAAACCGAGGCGGATTATGTTATGGATCCGAGTGCTGCAGTGAAACTTTCCACGTGTATCAAACGACGTTTTTCAGTACACTTACTTTTTACGACTAGTGGGGGCTGCGCGACAATCAGCCCGATACGATAGGATAAAATAATTGTGGCGGGGTTAGCTCGCGCACTTTTCCTCACTAGTGTCAAAAACAGCAAATTGCGTGCCTATAAGCGGAAGGGGTAGGGGTGGGCTTTCAAGTAAGTGTATTGAAAAAGAGTTTTGTTCTTTCCCTTCTTTTAATCCATAATCCAGGGTTAGCGTGTTCAGACAAAAAAGTAACAAACACTACGACTTCAGCTTCATTATTTTCATATAGTAGGTATGAAATTTTCATATTACGGAATTGTTCGAAAGCGTTACCGCGGCTCTTAAACGCAAAGGGCAACAGAAGAAACACAAATGGGTTTTACTCAGATATCAAATCTATTCTCTTTAATTATTTTTTTAATTACAATTTTAACCTTTTGAGTAGCGTAATTAGAGACACAATGACCAAGCGAACGCCGGCGTTCGCTCGGGGTTTAATGAACTAATTAATATTACTTGACAGGACTCATTTAATTATTTCCAACCTAAAGAAAAAAAACTATAATTTTTTAAGCGAGTCACATCGTTTGGACTCTGGAAAATAAAAGATTTCTATTCCTATTCACAGTGCTTAGCAGAAGACTATTTCTACAACCCCCTAAATGTGACCAGTACATCTCTCTCCGGCATAGCGGCCTATAGGTCAGCGCTGACGTTGGACTGGCTAGCAGCCGAGGACCAAAGGCAAAGGGAACTGGCATCGGCCTTCGAGACAGAGCCTGTTCCTCCGGCAAGGAGTATCTCCACCGACTGCATAGGATACGCGAGACCAGCCTCAGGGAAAGTTGCACGGCTGATGCTGGAACTTCTGAAGTAAGTCTTAATTGTCCGGTTAGTACGTATTTAAGGTAAAACGTATTTAAGGTAAAAGCTGCGAAATTGGGTGGCAAGTCCAATAAAGTAGAACGTCAGATTTTAGCAAATACTATTTTCTTTGACACAATAGACATTTTTTTTATTTAAAAGAAATCTTTACCCTACTAGGAATAACTCCTGTATCGTAGAGACACCCAGACCCGGAACACATATCTGCAGGCCATACAAATATTTGTTCCGCGCAGGAATCGGACCCGAGTTACGCAGCGCAGCCTTGACGCCGTGCCATCAAAATTAACTAAAAATGTTGAGTTTAAAGGGATGACCAAACGGTTGCAAACCAACGTCCCAACCAATGTGACCTTGCTAACACAAAACCATTCGTTGTGGTGACTCTGGGGGCGGGAATGTCCAGCAGTGGACATCTTTCGGCTAAAATGATGATGATGAGTTTATATTCACGGGTATTTTTATTTGGAACAGACTATTTGAAACATCATACAGACTTGAGTAGACCTATCATCTAGGGTAACTATAGGTCCTAGCATCACTTTTACGAACTTGTGGAGAAAATACAATATATTATATAGGTTAGATACTTTTGGACATTTGGGGCAGACCTATGTCCAGCAGTGGACATCCTTCGGCTGAAATGATGATAAAAATGACAGCTAGTTTGCAGAAATAAAGCTGAGAATGTTTCTTCTTGCTGTTTACAGAAACTTGGAAGGCGATGAAGGCACAATCGTGACGGATCTGATCACAGCTCTGGTTCGCACCAAGTTACTGGTGGAAACGTCCATGTTGGAGGCGGAACCTGACTTGGACTCTCTGGTCAAGACCCCCGCAGTTATGATGGGAGAACCGCACACCACGTTCCCAAGGATTCTGGCCATGTCGTGGATGGCAGTCACCGATCCTGTCACCACCAAAAAGTTTGGCTGGTGTCCTATAACTCGGGTAAAATATTTTTTCTGTACACTTACTCGAAAAACCGCTCGTATCCCTAACGCTTTTAGGCATACAATTTACTGTTTGTTGCACTAGTGCAGAAAAGTGCGCGCGCTCGCTACCGTCATATTTTCTTACATTAATCATATCAGCCGAACCCTAAGCAAACCTCACGAGTCGCGCGTCAACCCCTGTTTAATTATATCTTCGTAAGTGTATTGAAAAACGTTGTTTGATACACATGGAAATTTATCACTGTAGCAATCGGCTCCATAATTCCCTCGCCTACGGCTCGTGCGAATTCCGCCTCGTTCGCAGTGACAAACTTTCTCCGTTTCTATCAAAATATAACAAAATAAAATCGATTACTTATTCGATCGATTCGATCCAATAAAGCGAGCAGTCAAGTATTTTAGGCATGCAGAACTGCAGGGTGTTAAGTCTCACATGCCTCCGTTAAAAAATAGATGATCCTACGACCAGACGTGAGTTGAGTCTGGTCCGGTAACTGCGCGATAGTAAATTTCGGACTGTTTTATCGAAAGAAGGCCAATGACCTGGTGAGCCTGGGGCCTATAGTACTCTTAAGTGCTCTTTAGGCTGTTATTTATGCTTTAATTTTTTATATTTTTTGTGTACCAGGTCAACAAATACTTGGCAGTCAGCAAGCCCATAATGATAGCCAAGCAAATGAGAGCTCTAGAGCCTGTCATAGCAAGAGCCCGGTTCATCATGGAGGAGTTCATACAACATGTCACTCCTCTCAATATGTATCAGAGAAAACTGCAGCCTGATAGCGCTTCACATCCACCGAAGGTGAGATAGCTGTGGCTTAATTCATTGGCATTAATAGGTAACGCAGGGGCCACAGTGAGGGGCCCGCCATTATCGCGGCGGTACCTAAGTCCCTTCTTTGAGAAGTAGCAAGAAACGCGACACAGTGTCCTCACTTCCCGCGGCCGCCTGACACAGGACCTCACGGGACTTAGGCTTCGGGAGGTTCCTGTTTCGAATTCAGCGGAAAGTAACGCACGGGTACAAATACCGGCACGAATCTTGAGCGCTCGGCGAAAAAGTGGGGATCGCTTTGCGCATCGTACACATCGGCGAGCCAATTACTGTAAAAGGATTGCACTGCTCGCCCCCGCGTCTCACTTCATACCACTAAAGAGACCCGATATTTTACTTCTGCGCAAGTGGAAGTCAGCGCTCAAGATCCATGCCGGTATCTGTATCACGACTATGCGGATCGCTCGCAATACGCGGCAAATCATAAAATAGAAGTAAGGTAGAAAATATATAAGCAAGAAAAGTTAACTGGACCTTGTCATGTGACATGACGACGCGCTCAAATTATAAAGTATTAAATTCCGGTCCACGTCATTTAGTTATTGAAATCATGATTTATTTTCAGTTAAGTAAATCATCGACTTCAGAACCAGAAATGAGAACAAATCCCACACGACCTACACGGACTCCGAACACAGTAAGTTTTTAAAATCAATACGTAGAAACTTGAAAAATTCAACAGTTAACTATTAATGTAGTTCAACGCACACGTGGGCCACGCCTGATAGTACGTAAGGTGCGTCACGTGGCGTGGATCTAATGTAGCTCTACAAGTCTAGTTTCCATATAAAATGTATGGAGACGAAGCGCCTGGATTGGTGTAGGTACGTGGCCAACGTGTGCGCAATGTATTTCTACCATAACACTCATTACATCGTGTATTCGAACAGACATTTTCTTTACCTACGATGTTATACTTCATCGTTTTGAGAGTAAGATTAATTTAAAAAAATATCTTTTAGTCAAGAGTGAATAGATTACTTCTAGGGAAGCGAGCTTCTTCGACCCCATCATCACTTACCATCAGGTGAGATATTTGTCAAACGCGAGCCAATCAGTAATAATAAAAAAGCAATAATTGTAATTAAATAAACTGTCATACAACTTCAATTCATAAGTCGCGGCCGTTACAACTGGCCTTGTATTGTAACTGTAACTGAAGAAATTTATGTATTATTGAGACAAGGCCATAGGTGTATATGGAGGAGGGGGCGATTTGGCCGCCACAGTCATGTACACATGACAAATAAAATTTGCCCAGCGCGCCACGGTCACGTATACATGACAAATAAAAGTATGAAGTCGTAGCTTGGCACCGAGAGCACGCTTTTGCTGTTTTGTCGTGGCGTCCAAAAGCGTCTCTCTTTAACTTTCTGGGGCCTTACCATGGTAACGTCATGGCATGTCTGGCGAGCGAGCGAGGAAAAGGGATGAAGGTATAATAATAATATTGCACCACTTGCACAACGCCGTCTTCATAGTTCCAAACTAAGTAGAACTTGTGGTGTCAGTAGGTACTAGACAACTGATCAACATACTTTACTTATCTATTTCGAAATATATACTTAATATAGATAAATTACACCCATACACAGAACAAATGATCGTGCTCATCACACAAATGTTTGTGTGCTGACCAAATTATAAGCTATACACCTCATATGTATAGATCCATCCCTTTATCAGGTCAGTTTAAGTCCGGCCTCTGATCATTAGTTGTTTACCTACTTCCCAGGTACGAGCAATCCATCTAGCCTTAGCGCAAGCGACCACGATCGAATCGGAAACCATGGCTACCATACCACGGGAAGAACCTTTAACGGCCACGGGCAGCTCTCTGGACAACCTTCCACACTTTTTAATAGCGACTATAGTGCTTGTTTCGTAAATAATAAACGTGTTTTCAAGTTTTTAATACCTTTGTTATGACGGAACCTTACCTAATTATTGTCTACATTTAATGCCAACGCTGCGTTAAGCGTCAAATTTCTCCATCGACACGACTACATGTACACCGTTAAAGTTTAACTAGTGACACTGCGCAGATAATAATCCGGTTTCCATGATGGAATCCCGAGCACACCACACACGCGTATAGTCACGCGATGGATGCCCGATGCAGGCGCACGCGCAGACTCAGTGTCGGCCCTTAAATTCAAAATATGAGGGAACTACCAACCTTGGAACAGTAAACAAGCAATATAATCTCATGATCAGCCTTATATGTAATATTCCCACAGCTGCCGGCCGAGTAGGCCTAAGTCCCAGCTGTCGGAAGCTCTAGGAGAGTGAATGGGCAGTAATCCGTCACGCAGGCCCAGTGCGGATTGGTGGATGTCTCATGTCTTTAAATTTTTGAATGTAAGACATGCTACTTTCTTCAGGATATTTTCCTTCACTATTTTGAGAGCAGTAGCGATGAAATAAATTTTACAAAGTATTGCATGGAAAGTATGAACCCGCGACCTACAACTCGTAAGTCTTGGTCGTTACTACTGGGCCACCAGTGCTCCCAGCTTTGTTTTATAACACACAGCATTCCCTTGAGTGTCGACAGGTATCTTTTTTTTCGTTAACTTGCAAAGTTTGCTTTTTTCACAGCTTCAAGGGAGCGCAAACTTGAGTATATGGTTTTATTTTCAACTCGATAATTTTACGCTTTCCCGAGATAATGACTCTTGACAGACAGACATACAGGCAGACAGACAAACCGGCACAGACAGACAAACAGATACAGACACAGACACAGACAGACAGACAACAAAGTGATCCTATAAGGGTCCCGTTTTATTCTTTTGAGGTATAGAAGACGCGCTAAGTACACTAGCTCAAAGGTGGCGTGAAAACGTGTGCATATTATGACGATGACCTCTTTCAACTTTTTGAATCATTATATCTCAAAAACGGTGGCTCTTAGGAAAAAAGTATTGAGACATTTTGTAGATAGTTATCTGATCTAGATATTTTGTCTGAGCTAATTTTATATGATAAAACTTAGTTTTGCTGAAAATCGCGAAAACTCATTTTTGTGACCTTTGACCCCGAGTATTTTTTTTTTTTTTTGCATGTGTCGGATCGATGAGAACTTTGAAGATTTTATTTATGATGGTGTTTAGAACAATTCTATTCATTTTTAGCTGGGTGTGACTTCTTGTAACCTTATTGTAACCGCTGTCCGACCGGGCCTAAGTCGAAGTCGAAGCCTACTGGGGCCATGGGTGATGCGAAAGAGATTCCCGGGGCCCTGGAAAAATGGCAAAGAAGGAACAGGAGTGGGTTTTTAGTCAGTAAAAGTCTGACACTATCCCCCGCTCCGCCTAAGTGCGAGGGAATGTCATTAGATGATTTTCCCATACGAGAAAAAAAAAAACCCCTATTGTTTTGGTCTAATTTGACTGGACTAAAAGGAAAGCATACATTTGTTTCTTAAAAAAAAAACCATTGTTTTAACTAAAATATAATTTATTAGATTTTCCATTTAAAATTACAACTTACATTCTAATTCTGATTTGCTCATGCACACATTTTCTCAAGATATTATATAAATATAAACTCAGACAGCACCAGAAGTTTGTACGGGAAGCTTATTATGGTACTGTTAAAGCCAGGTTTAATTGCTGCTAAAAAATCTGCCCTAAGGTTTACTATTTCTTTCTAGTAAGTATATGGTTAAATTATCTAGAAATTTGTAGGTTGCAGTGGCGGAAATCAGCCAAGTGCGCAGAAGATAATACAAGTGCTCAACTGTGTGCGCAAACATAGCTGCACTCTTTATTCCTTCACTCTTATAGTCCTCAGGAATGGCGCAACCCACACTTCACACTTGTGGACAGAGATCGGGCGCTAGAGCATCGACGCCACGTGGATACAGGGATACGAGGGTATCACACCACCAACTTCTAAACTCATGGGCTGCTACTAAGTAATTCCTAATAGTAAAGCCCGAGCCAGTGTGGAGCCCCTTCACAGGATATGCGTCGCCTCTTTTCCTGCCCACCATGCACAACCACCTGCACATTCCATGACCTAAACTAAAGCCAAGGACCAGGAAACAGGTGGCTACATACTGGACGAACAAAATTGGAATCAAATCAACACGAAAGAAGATATTGCCCAACAAATAAGTGCTGTTGGGTTTTACCATTCTATGTGAATCGAACTTATGACCCCGCGATTAGCAGTCGCGTTTGTACTCACAAAACCAACGAGGCCGAAAGAGGGGTGAAACACTGAAATGACAACTAACAAGTTGGAATCTTCTTGTAAACAGGAGAAACGTTGCGCCAACCTCAAAATAATTGGGAAAAAATAACAAATAATGATGATGATTTTACGCATACAACTAAGCTAATATGTGAAGAGGAGGGATGAGACGCATGTTATTAAAAGAGTTATGAGTTTACATGTTGATGGATAGAGAGGGAGAGGGAGACCAAAGAAAAGATGGATGGATTGTGTGAAGAGTGATATGAAAGAAAAGGGAGTTAGTGATAGCATGACGAGTGACAGGACAGAGTGGAAGAAAAAAACGTGTTGCGCCGATCCCAAATAACACGGGACAAGGGCAGGAAGATGATGATGACAACTAAGCTAATATGTTTAAATAGAAATTGAATTATTTTCTTTCCATAAAGTCGTTATCGAAGTCTCTTTTCGTCTTAAGTCGTTAAGAACAGATTTAGTGCAGTCTTTAATATTATTTACAATTTAATAGGCTGTTACAATGATATTTACATGTCATAAATAAATTGTACAAGTAAAATTAGTTGACATGGTGCTTTACAATCATTAGAACATCTCCACTGCTGGAAGTATCCCTCCCCGCCTATTGTTGTCTCAAGGCCTACTCCTGTGCGTAGGGTTGCCAACAACCTATTACAAGAAATAAAGTATTTTTTTAACTGAGAAGAATATTAAACAGTTTTAGAAAAATTAATAGTATTTTGTTAAATATTTTAGATAAATATTTTTAGAGCTTCTCGCACAACTTATTAATTTACAGTATTTTACCACAATTATATATAAAATTGGACCTCATTCGATTCGTTCTGAAACTCTATTATGTGCTTTGTCTAAGTGTAACACTCACGAGTATAGTGTTAAGCATTTTGATGCTGAAAACAGTATTTTGTACACTTTATTTTTGTTCAACAGTAAAATGTATAATGTAGGTAGTGAAAAACAGTATAATACTGTTTTTAACAGTATAGTTGGCAACACTACCTGTGCGTCTCGCATCCGTCGCATTCCCGCGACCCTCACCAGGTCATCGGTCCACCTTGTGGGAGTCCTTACAATCATTTGGATCAAACATTTTGCCAGTTTTTACAATTTTAATCACACATGTATACGAAGCTATTTTTTGTTACATAACTTACTACATAATTATGCTAAGTTTTGATTTTTCTCAGCCTCATTGTTTTCATCGAGAATTTACAAAAACTTTAGTCTTTAATTATACGAGAATTTGGCAAAAGCCTTTCATTATACAGGTTATTATTTAATACATATGATACATACACAAATTTTCTGATACACTTTTATACTTTCCGTCTATACAAATATTAATTAAAATAATATCTACACCTAATTTTTGAGAACCGAGCTTATAAATCAGATTGTTTCAATGTTTTAAGTATTATAATGAAAAACTTACATAGATACCGGCACGAATCTTGAGCGCTGACTTCTACAGTTCTAATTGCGCAGAAGCCCGCAGAAGTGAAATATTGGGTCTCTTTAGTGGTATGAAGAGAAATGCGGGGGCGGGGAATGAAATCCTTGTACAGTGATTGGCTCGCCGATTTTGTACGAAGCGCAAAGCGATCCCCGCTCTTTCGCCGAGCGCTTAAGATTCGTGCCGCTATCTGTACCGATGAATTTTCTAAAAAAAAAAACATTTTTTTTTTTCAAATATAAACAAAAAATATTATTTTTACTGAAACAATCGATCACGCATTTTTTAACAGATTTTTTAATTCACTAAACATGATTTATATTGCTAGGTTGATAAAAACAGGTTTTGTTTCGGCAGTATAGACAAGTACCTCGTCTATGGCACCTTGTCTATGGTAAGGCAGTCGGTTTACATTCCGTTGTAGGCCGGGCCGCCGCCACCCTCGGGAACCACCCAGTTGATGTTTTGAGAAGGATCTTTGATGTCACATGTCTTACCTAAAAAATAAAAAATATCGTTATTATGACAAATAATAGCAAAGCTTTTGTATTTACTAAAGGGGTGGGAAGATATACGGGAAGACTAGGAAGACTACGACTACCTCTCACCCAAAGGATCCTCGTGTGTGCGAGGGCTTTTTAACAACGAAGATTTTGTTTTATAATATTTAAGCTCGCGTTTGTCCACTATTTCACTACGACGATATGGTCGAATACTGGGTTACGACAGTCTGTCTCGTTTTCGAATTTATGAAAGAAAAAAGCCTCGCTGATGCACCTTCGCCCAAGTCTAGATCAGTCCACGCTACGCCACTGGGGAAGAGGCAGACTACATCGATATTACTCCAAAATATGTTTTAAGATCTAAGTAATAGAGGTCAACCTCAATTGGAGTACGACAATTAAGGTAATCAGCCATTATGTGAAGACGGAAGGCACATGATCGCACTTACTTTACCCAGAGGCCTATGCTAGGAGACACGACATCATCGATTACTATCATCCTACCCCGTAATAACCCTATAATATATTGCATAATAAATATGATCAAACAAAGATCCCCACCTCGTCGGTCTATCTCTTAGCAATAAACTCAAAAATTACTGAACGGCGGTTCATACGGTTTTCACCAATAGATATATTAATGAGGAAGGTTTAGGTGTATAATACATGTATGTTTTACACCCGTGTGAAGCTGAGGCGGATCTCTAATATACTCTCTACTACTATCTATATATATAAAAATGAATAGCTGTTCGTTATTCTCGCTAAAACTCGAGAACGGCTGGACCGATTTGGCTAATTTTATCTTGAAATATTCGAGATAGTCCAGGGAAAGATTAAACGGTAAAAAAAAAATGGAAAAAATCACGAAAGAAAATCCTAATACAACGCCATCTCTAATTAAAATGTCATTATAAAATGAATTATGCTGGTTCTAGCAATGCCAGTAGATGGCGTTATCCTTACTATTAGTCAGTACGGAGTTCGCCGGGTCAGCTAGTAAATATTATAAACGTAAAATTTTATACGTATGGATGTTTATTTATTTCACGCTAAAACTACAGAATGGATTTTAATGAAACTTTACAATAATATAGCTTATATATCAGAATAACGCATAGACTATAATTAATAAAGATATTGTGTCTAATCCTGTGCAGACGAAGTCGCGTACATCAGCTAGTTCACTATAATTTAGAAAGCTAAGGAGACAGTTTTTATGTATAATAATGCTACACTCACAATGTATGCAGTTCTGCGCGTTGATTTGCAGACGCTGCCCGTCGCCAGTCTCCATCGGCACGAATTCGTATACACCTGTAAAGAAATAACATTTTATGTGAATGTATGTTACCTATGTTACCTATAACCCGAGATTGTTTAGCTCTTGTGTGTTAATTGGATGTTTTTGGATCAAATTAATTTATTATATTATGTTTTTTTTTTATGTGGGAAGATCATCAAATGACAAACCCCGCTCTTGGGCGGCGCAGGAGATAGTGTCAGACTTATACTGACTAAAAACCTACTCCTGTTCCTTCTTTGCCTTCATCCCGGGGCCCGGGATTTCGCTTTCACACTACCCGTGGCCCCAGTAGGCTTGAACATTAAACATTAAATTAGTAGATAGAAACAGATTTTGATATGTTTGGTGAAGAATGGAAAAGATGATACAGTCAGAATGTATGAAATTTTGTGAGATGAATGTATGACTGTGTGTTGCGGATTGATCCAGGTATTATTTTAGGGAGAAGATTGAAAAAAAGACTTGCTCCAAAGAATGTAAAAGTGTATATATTGATAAAAACAATATGTGGGTAAACCCATGTAGAAAAATACAAAAATAAAGGATCAATACAAAATCGCAGTTCGACCGTCTGCTGCACTATGCCTTTCGAGTAGGCCTCCTTGCGGAAACACTGTATAATATTTATTAAATAAGTCCCCCTAAACGGCCTGCGCGACTACTGACTTGTCTGTTTTTAATTTTAATTATTGTTTTATATTTTTTCTGAATGTACATGGTGTAATTGGCTTTGGCCGTTCTGTTTAAAATAAATAAATAATATAATATTCCACAACTATCAAACAACGCCGTCTAGTCCCAAGCTAAGCAGAGCTTGTGTTATGGGTACTAGATAACTGATAAACATACTTCTATATTTCTGAATACATAATTATATAGATAAATTACACCCAGACACAGAACAAATGATCATGCTCATCACACAAACATTTATCCTGGGTTCAATTGAACCCACGACCTCCGGCATAGCAGGCAAGGCCACTAACCACTAGACCCACGCTTCGACTCACAAAAGCGGAGAAGTAACCAAAGACGCAGGTGAAACTGCGTGGGACAGTTAATCAGTTTATAATGTTCCCATAGAAAGGACATGTGTCCCCTCTATGGGAACATTTCATTTATGATATCATAAATAGGTCAAATGCCATCTTAATCATCAAGTCATAATGCATTTCATAAATATAATTTCAAATGGGTTTGAAGCATTCTTAATCTTGTTACCCACCAGCTGGACAGAACCTGGCTTCAGGTCCATCGAAGACTCCCAAGTTCTGCTTGACGGGAATTGTGTCGTCCTTCAGGGTTAAGTGTGCTGGCTGATCCGCCTCGTGGTTTGTACCTAGAACATATTATGTCTTGTTAATTTCATATTTAATACAAATTATAAGAGAAAAAATTCAAATATTCAACTTTAACATGACTGAGATCAATTGAGCATCAGAAGATAAAAAAAAAAACAAAAAAAAATTGGAATCTATTAAAATTATTTTAAGCCGTCGCGAATCAATACGATCACTTTTAATTCATTCGTAATTATTTGGGACCACCTACGAGATCTACACACCGATAACGAATGTTCAAAAAATAATTGTCAAAATCGGGCTATCCTGTAAAAAGGTATCTTTTTTTCGTCGGCTAAAAATAAAAGACAGCTACGAACAAATGTTATTATTTATTGTTTTATTTATTACAACAATTCGTTTTAATATGTTTATTTTTAAGTTAAATTTAAGAAACTTTCTATTGTTATTGTTCTGGGTCTTTGATTGATAACTTAAGTTGGCAACCAACCAAAATACTTATATATATATCTCCATAAAAATACTGAAGTTTATACTTTTTTAGGCGCGCTGTGCTCTTTATGTAGTAGTATAAACATGACTGAGCCTTCACACTCGGCTATGTAACGCTCGTTCGGATGAGGTCGGTTCGAGTCGGCCTTACCGAACGATTACCTTTACGATTTTGTACTATGAGTATTAATTACTCTCGCCTTGATGAAGTTTTAACTTACGGCGTGTCTGTTTTTTTACTGTAAATTTCCACATTTTATGTGATCAGGCATTGAAATAACTCGATGTTGACTTTGGATCAACACTGGGCTTGCTTGGTGGATTATAGCCTTTTCCTTTTAAAACAGAAGACGCCTGTGTCACAGCATATATGCCTTGCTATATTGAGGGCTCATTGAAACATATTTCTTCATAAATATAGCTTAATTAGTTACCTGTAAGAGCGACGGAAGACAGCAGGTCGAAGGTGAGGACACCATCGGGCTTGGGGTACTCAATCGGCTGGCATTCCTTGGCAGGCTTCAATCTCGCGTGATCAGCGCCTGTAAGTTTGAAGCAGATAATTTACAATATTGCAATACCGGCCCACCGTCCGGTAACCATCCGGACCGAGCCAGAGTCGTCCACGTCGTAGGGGCCCAGCAGGGTCGAAGCCTACTGGGTTCATGGGTTCGCTTCTGAAAGGAAAACCCGTGGTCCTGGAACGCAAGCCAAAGAAGGAACATAGAAGTGGGTTTAGTCAGTAAAAGTCTGATACACCCTCGCGCTCCGCCCAACAGAGGGAGAAGTCATTGGATGATTTGCCACCTAAAGAAAAAAGCGGATAATTTTAAACTACTTCTGTACTCGACTTTTTTTTTATTGATGGGCTTGCTCTTGACCAATAATATCTTAAACGATGGTAAAGGGGTGACCAGACGGTTGCAAACTAGCGTTCCAACCAAGGTGACCTTGGTTTATGTGTTTGGTTTATGATGTGGCTACATGGATGTCAACCACGCGCCAACACGTTCGGTGGTTGGTAAACCGCGCCTCCTAACCAAGGGCGTTGAAGGTCACGGATTACAACTGCTGTCTACACGGATTGAAACTAGCAAGGTCACCTTGGTTGGGACGTTGGTTGGCGACCGTCCGATCACCCCTTTAGCTATGATGTGGTTGACGACGGAGTACACTTACTTAGAAGTAACCAAAGACCTTACAGCCACTAAACGCCTCATGCTTGAACTAGCGCACTTAAACAATTCTGTCAACTAGCCGAGGTACGGGGAGCGGGGTACTACGTTCTGATTGATCGAGAAATCAACAAGTAAATTTGAGCCAAATAAAAAAAAGATTATGAGCACAATAAAATTTTTGGCTATTTTTGTTTTTAATTTTTGCTGGTGGATCGCCATTAGTTCATCATTTGCCCAAGTGGCCCATAGTCTCAATAAGTCTGTGCTTCATAGACACTACCAAGCCTATAATGACGAATACGCGTCTATGAAGCTATGCGTCCGTTGACAGTAGGCCTAAGCCTGAGCGAGACAGACATTAACAATGATCTATGGACCGACAACTTATTCCTTAACGCGTTTGCTATAGCATTACTGACCTCCATGACTGAGTGTCCAGGGCTCCTTGCCGCGAACCAGCGTGCTGAAGGCGGAGTACGCAACGCCTCCGTACAGACCCATAGATGTGTGGAACGATGGCCGGCAGTTGCGGACTTGCTGCAATTATTATAAACGATAATGAATATGTTGGAAATTGTATTTTTTTATTGTTCCGTACCCAAAGAGGTAAAACGGGACTCTATTACTTAGACTCCGCTGTCCGTCCGTCTGTGTGTCTGTCACCAGGCTATATCTCATGAACCCTGATAATTAGACTGTTGAAATTTTCTCAGATGATGTTTTTATGTTGCCGCTATAACAATAAATACTAAAAACAGAAAAAAAAAGTTTAAGGGGCTCCCATACAACAAACGTGTTTTTTGCTACGTAAGGTACGAAATCATTCGTACGCGAGTCCGACTCGCACTTGGCCGGTTTTACTTTTGGGTAGTTGACCCATTTCTTTTAAAGTAACTTGGAATGATAAACATTCAAGTAACAGAATAAGGATGCAAGTACTGAAATGTGACGTCACTGCCATTAGGTTACGTGTATACAAAAGAGATAGAGAGATATTCCCACTACGCCCCCATTCTCATATCAATACTTGAAATTCTAATTACTGCTTCATTTAATGACCAATTTTTAGATGTCTTCAAGGCTAGAGTGAATATGCTCTTAATAAACTAGTGCGTACCTCGTAACCTCACCATCAACGATTGCACCATCAGGTGGGATCGCAGTCAAGCACTGGTTTATAATAATTAAAAAAAAATATATATGTCGTGGCCAGATCATAGAAATGATCACTTCATGATATGGCGAACTAAAACTGGCTAGATCATATAAACGTTAACATTAGATGTTATGTATGCCTTATCATTGATGTAGGATTTATATGATAATTAAAAGTCTAAATAAAGTAGGATAAACGAGGATTGAAATATCGTCAAACTTTAACGTTTAAACTATCTGGCCAGTTTTACTTGGCCATATCTTGAAGTGATCAATTTCTATGATCTAGTCACGACATATATATATATTTAGCTTCTGGTAAGATACCACTAGTTAAATATCACAATAAATCAGTTAGTATTTTGTTAAAGCCAAGACGGACGCACCTTGAGTTCCTTATAAACATAGGATTCCTTGAGTTTATCCTCGTACTGAGTGGGCACGACTCCCTTCTCGTGCGTCGCTTCACCGGCAATGATGAGGTCCATCGCAGCTTCCGCCGCTAACATACCTATCAACAAATACACCGGGTTGAATGGCACACTCCGTAATGTTTACTCTTCTGAATGTAGTGTCTAACTTTTAGAGGAGAGTCTACACACGAGCAGCATGTTGCCAACGGAAGATATAACTACAGCCGTCGACGTGACGCGCCGACGGCAGCTGTCGATGAATTCGTCTTTTCAGTTGCACTGATGACTCACTATTTTCTTAAGGCGAATAGACTATAGCATTTTTTTATAATATCTTTAAATAAACAGGACTAACATTCAAAAGTCTAGATTTGCCAGCGTGCTATGGAGCGCAGCATATTGTGTTAAATTATTATGTTCTAAAACGCAAAACGTTGATTTAGTTCAAAAGAGTGCCCAACTTAAATGGGACTGGGCAGGACATGTCTAACGAGCTGTGGGCACGTAAAACACTGGATTGGTTCCCGGATACAGTCACACGGGGCCACGGCAGACCATGAAGGAGATAGTGAGACAACCTAAGACATCCAGGTTGTCTCACTATCTCCTTCCTAATGGAAAGCGAGGAACCTTGATCGTTGGATAAAATGGAGGGGCATAATACGGGCTAGCTATATCTAGCAGTGGAATAATACGGGCTAGCTATAATAATACAGAAAATAAAGAAATACATGCTCACCACTCTTCATAGCGTTGTGCGTGCCCTTGATCCTGGGCACGTTGAGGAAGCCGGCGGAGTCCCCGGCCAGCACGCCGCCCGGGAACACGGGCACGGGCAGGCACTGCCAGCCGCCCTCCACCAGCGCGCGCGCGCCGTACGCCACGCGGGTGCCGCCTGACAACCCAACAACGGAATGTTAAAGGTGCTCCGTGGTCATGTCGTCGGTAGATGGCGCAGAACTCAAAATTTTTAGTTTATTTTGTTTTTAGTTCATTGTAGCAAAAATTAAATCAAAGAAATTGTATTTGCTAAAATAGGACATTCCACTTTATTGAAATTAGTCATACCCTTGATAAGGCTGGTTGTAGCCTTTGCCACAGAACTACTAAACCAGTGATGGTAAACCTATGGCACGCGTGCCAATAGTTGCACGCGGCAAAATAATTCGGGCCCGCCAGTGTGACATGTTTAACATTTAGGCATTGTTCAGACCAAACGTAATGCCAGCCGCTGACAGTGAGCGCGCGTTACGCAGTTTGTCGCTTTTCCATATTATTTTAACTTCTCATTCACACCGAACCGACTATAAGCTATTACGTAGCGCATTGTCACTGGCTCTCGGTAGCCGATTATTGTACTACGAGTAGAAAAACTACGCTTTTGTTCACAACACAAGTAACGCATTGTACGCTATAGCGTATTGACGGTTTAGTAAGAACGCTTACTGCAGAATGAGTCCACATACACACTGGAGCTGACAGTGAGCATACTCACAGTCGGCGGCAAACAATACGTTTGGTGTTAACGATGCCTTAAGTGATTCGAAACAGCTGTAATCATACTTAGCTTTCTGTTTTATTTAATGAAATAAACAAACAACTGCAAACATATATGCTATACTATATTTAAACAAATCATAGTTAAAGCTTAATTGGATGAAGTCTGCCTACCACTGGACATAAAGTTTTACAACATCACGTTACCTTCAAACATCGGCTTAATGTACGGATGAGTTTTGAATTTCTGGAACTCCCGGAATGGGCTCAAGTAGGGGTTGGTGTAATCCAAGCCCACCACGAAGCCCGCAGCCACTAGAGGCGCTTCGCCCTCGGCCACGTTCAGATGGTAGATGAACGAGCCTCCGTATGTGTTCTTGTCTAGAGGCCAGCCAATTGTATGTTCTACTAAGCCGGGTTTGTGATTCTGCAAACAGAGTATATTATTGTATTTTTTAATAATGACTTTGAGAAGAAAATTCTCAAGTATTATTATTTTACATATTACATATTGTCTACCTTACTTAGGACTAAAACCAATTCAAGTTCCTAACTCTATCTCTCTCTCTAGTCTCTCTCACCAAGATGCCTTTTTCTATGGCGGCCGTACGGTGTCATGGCTATTGACGTCAAAGACCACATCGGACTTCCCTTTCTTACTAACAGCTTTGAAGCTTTATTAAATAACATCGTTGTTAATGGAGATATTTTAATTATTTGTCCATATTTTTTTACCAGAGCTATAAAGTATTCTAAAATAAATACTGTAAATAAAAAAATTACATGCATATGTCCTATTGTCTGAGCTTTATAGAGTTATATATTTTTAAAAGACTTCTAAAAAAGAAAAAATCTGCTGTTCCCTATGTTTATGTTCGCATAACTCGTCAAAATGTATGGAGTAGCTGTTTTTTTTTTCGCTATTTCAGGTTTGGTCCCATAGTAAAAGTTGTTATATATGTGTTACGAACCAGTCTTATACAAATTGCTGTGCATAAGATAACCATGCTACGATAAAAACGCTAATGTACAAAATAGACTTCTCACGTTACCTCTGGTTTAACTTCCCACAGTTCTTTGAGACCGATGCCGTACGACTGAGGTTCACTGTTCGCCCTTAAGTCGTACTTCTTTGAGATCATCTTAGTTAAGTGGCCGTGACAACCTGGAATTTTGGAGATGAATGACAAATTGTTAACAGAATGTACACACGGGGTGGAAAGTTAAAATACAATGTTTATAAGAGAGATTTAATTCAGAGAGATATGTCAACACACTTAATGTGCCATTCGAACCTCGGGTGCCTTCGAAGTCGGTGTTTCTATAATAGTTTTGTCTCTCCGTTATTTGACACCGACATCCGAAATTAAAGTTATTTTGCACTTTTCTTTCTGTTTGGTCATTATTTGTACTTTTTTTTTTTTGGTACTTTGTTTTATTTCTTCTACCTGGTAAATACCGGCTAAATACCCAAAGCACCCGACTGCAGAATATTTACTCGGTAAAGTTACAGCCCATCTCTAATCACGCTATGAATCACGGAAGGTGAGCAGTAACCGAAGATGCGAGTGAAATCGCGAGGGACTGCTAGTATATTACCAATAAATACAGGGTATTGTTTTTTTCGAATTTGAGCCTAGCTGTTTCGCAGACGTTGATAGAGAAAGTTGTTACCTTCAGTAAATATGGTGATCTTAGAGTGGAACTCCATGCCACGTTCGAACATGTCCTTGGGGCTGCCGTCTTTAGCAATGCCCACGTCACCGGTAGCCACGCCCTTTAGTGAGCCGTCGTCGCGGTATATCAGGTCTGCGCCCGCGCATCCCGGCCAGATCTGTAAGAAGTCTTATAATTTAGAAAATTAAATAATAATGTTTTTTTGTAAATTTTTATTTAATTTGCAGTGTTTGTATGTAGATTTGTTTGGAGCAAACCTTACAAAAGGAGCGTTTTTACGTAAAATCACAAAAAAAAAGCTTTTTCAGGTTTTTTCCAGGAAAAACGAAGACATAGAAACCAAAATTTTCGGCCAAATAAATTTCGTACACCCGTGTGTACAATACGACAATTAAGCGTTTTTCAAGGTCATTTAAGTTGTACAACAGTATGTACAATCGGCGCTATGATACCATGAAGCTAGTCTGATGATGGAGTCAGATAGTTGCCATAGAAACTATTTTTGAGCTCTTTGGAATAAGCGATGAGACAGTGGTGTACCACTGTCTCATCGCTATTCTATCTATTATTATGATAAGAAATGATCTCATAGTTTTAAAATAAATTATAGGCATTAAATGCAATTATTTCTAAGCTTTTTGTTATCTATATAATATATTCTATAATAGTATTTAGTAATGTATAAAACCTCGTAAGCTTGTACTTTAATAATTTAGCTAGTACTCTAGTAGTATTTTTAGCAATGTTCCTTATAAGAAACTCACTGCATTATTTCGTCTTGTTATTAAGCGCATACCTACTAATAATTTGTAACTCATAAAAACTTGTAAGCTTCCTGCGGGACAGGCCTCGCCTAGTGCAGGAAGTCTTCGGAAACCATGCTATGTTATCTATCTTGCTAGTCCTAAAAGAGCTCTGTACCAAAAATTTTCTTATGTTTTTTACAAAATAGTCTACGGCTCAAAATCGATGGCCCTGAGATAGCGATAAGCCGCGAAGATGACCAGACTAACTTATAGGTCATCACTTATAGGTTATCATACTGGCTGGAAAACGTGCAGTCCCGTGAAAAATGCAAGTGATTTAACCATCTTCTAAGAGTTTTGAAAATCGAACTACTCGGACTTGACAAGAACAAGTCTTGAATGAAAATCAGCACGTTTATTGGAAAAAGCTAGAACGAGGTAAGTGAGTTAGAAAAGTGGAACATCCTATCATAATATAATAGGATGTTCCAAGTTTCTAATTTTCCTCGTTTCTTCTAGCTAAATAATGACTGTATTTATTCACTACGGCCCTCTTATCAATAAGAAAATGTAAAGTTGTGGATAACAGGTTTTTTTTTGCTGTGTGGCAAAATCATCTTATGACAAATTCCACTCTTGGGCGGAGCGAGAGATAATGTCAGAATTTTACTGACTAAAAACCAACTCCTGTTCCTTCTTTGCCTTCGTCCCAGGGCCCCGAGTTTCACTTTCACACTACCCGTGGCATCAGTAGCCTTCGACCCTGCTGGGCACCTACGATTTGCTGACATCTCCTTGAGGCGCGCGTGCAACAGTACGCGTCGTCGACGACTTGGGCTCGGTCCGGATGGTTACCGGACGGTCGGACGGCGAGCCACCCATTGCTCGCCGTCCGACCGCGGGTCAAGCTCGCGGTGGATAACATGTTACGAATTTTTGCACACGTCCACACCTATAGCCCGGAGCCCCCGTATAATTGATACGGCGCGGCGGTAGTTACGGCGTTGGATGAGATACAACTGTCTCTTTCTCTTAGAATATAGTAATAGCTAATAAGTTGAATATTATAAAAATACTTTGCCAGCGACTGCATGCCCGACCCGACTGTAGATACTACTATGTCCTATTACTATTCCCAAGACATGGCCCACGTTTGAATAGCAAACAAGATACAAATCTCGTCACGACAGTTTGCCGTCAAGTCAGTATTTTTAGCTTACAATAAATTAAAATGATTAACATATAGAGTATGTAGCAGCTCTATGTCGGAAACATAATTATATACATATATATACCATACACATTTCGTTATTCCTTATCTACTGAATAAACGGAAACTTTATACAAACTTTCAGCTTTTTAAATATAAAGCCTGACTAATAATGAGTCAGTCAGAAAATCAAGATATTTCTGGTTATATATCACCATGACGCTATACCAAAAATTTAAGAAGAGTGTCATAAAGTTTTAAGCATACTTATTTACTCGATAGGTAAGTTATTGTGAATAAATTACTGAGGAATATCAGCTATTACAACAAAGACTGACAGAATACTGGCTAGATCAAAAATTTAAAGGACATTGTTGCAATTTAAACAAAATGCAGTACAGTGCCACTGGAGATTCTTGCATGTTCTTCTCCATAGTCTTGCATAATCTATTCTTTGGAATGTGCAAATAGCTTCACCTTTTTTGTGACTGCCAAACCTTGACATTTCAAAAGTGCCTGTAAATGGTTTATCTACATATATAAAAGGAGAAACTGACTGACTGACACATCAACGCACAGCCGAAACTACTGGGACTAGAATTGTGAAATTTTGCACAAGGTTTCTCTTTATGACGTAGGTGAGCACTAAGACAGGATTTTCCAAAATTCACCCTCTAAGGGAATGAAATGGGAGTCCAAAATTTATATGGAGCATCCTACTTTCACGCGGCCGAAGCCGCTAGCAGAAGCAAATTAATCCTTTGAGTTTTTAGATGTGTATTGATGACATTCTGACCTCAGCTCCAGCTGCCTCTGCTTGCTCTGACAGCCATCTCACAAGGTGCCCAAGACGTACTACGTAGTTGCCATGGTTGTAGTTAGGTAAGCCTGTAAAAATAATTATGTTTTTAAAAATATGTAAATAGTCCGGTAGATATCGCTGTCGGCGATAAGACCGCCATTGTACCCATATATTTAAGTTTCTGTAAAATTGTTAGTGTTATTATTTAATTGGTTTTATTAATTCTAGTTTTGAGACGTTTGGGGTCAAAATGCTTGGGCCATGGGATTTGGTGGACCTCATCTTTCAAAGACATTTCTCACCGGCCTGATCGAAACTTTGCGTCAACGGTACTGCCTCGTCCTTTGCCCAAAGAATTAGCGTTGCCATAAAACGTAGGTAATAATGCTGCCAGTCTTCTGGGCATGTCTATTGCGTGTCCAGATGATAGCGATGTGGTGTATTACTTCGACGCCTAAAGTGTTTTTTTAGCCTAACTCGATTTTAGAATAAACTAATTGAGCTGGTATTTTTGGGCACCTGGACACGGACAGGTTAGGTTAAAGCTGTGCTCCCGCCTTAGCTTTCGTGCTTATTTTTTTTATAATCACCTAGAAATAGTAGTCCAGTGTGGGGCTCCGCGCATGTAGGGAGAACTGGTTTGGCCTATCTGAAACTAGTTTATCCTACTATCAGGTTTCGCCGGTAACATATACATATGTATCTATGTAGTTAGCTGAAATTGAAGTAATTTCGTTGTTACACTTTGTTACACAATTAGTTTTAAAAATTTTAAAGATAGAACATCTAAAAGACGCTGCGGAATTGTTCGAAACAGTTAAGCGAAAACTACACTAGACCGATGCACACGTGGACCAGGCCTTTTTTGTACGGAGACCGACGCGCCGAGATCGGCGTACGTGGCCCACGTGCGCGCAATGTAGTTCTACCTTTACCTGGCCTGGAACGCAAAGGATAACACTAGTGGTAGTTAGTCAGTAAAAGCCTGACACTGTCACTCCTGCCAGAATGGGTGCAGTTATTTAATGACTGCCCTCACCCCAGACCTCAATAAAAAAAGCATCTAAAGACACTCAATCAGTTAATCACTAACTCACCTGGAAAAACAGGAATAGGTATCCTTCCACTCTTGGTGAGTAAACCAAACTTGTCAGAGGTAACCTCTGTGTTCATGGGCGCTCCTTTGTCCTTCCAGTCCGGGATCAATTCATTCAGAGCTATGGGATCCACACAAGCACCAGATAATATATGTCCTCCTATTTCTGCGGCTTTCTCCAGCAGAGTCACTCGCACTTCCTGAAAATTAATTAAAGGTAGGTTCGAGGAGTTTTACTAATATATTAAGCCTTGACTAACTGATTGAGGAAATTTTTTGAAGCCTAAAAATAGGTGACCTTAATAAAGAACAAATTTTCTAGATGAAGCAAATCAAGAAAATTTGTAAATTGTTCTTTATAAAATCTCTATCAGCATTGTACATTGTCTCAATTGCAGTGCTTCTGCTCGAACTTCTGGCCCAGACTTTGTCTAGGGTCCGCCTTGGCTTCACATGACAAGGCAATATACACATCTTTGTTTATTGTTATTTCTATTACTGAAAGTCGCATCAAAATCCTTTATGTGGTTCAAAAAGAGTTAACAAATAAATATACAGACAAATGTAGAATGTGACTTTCTTAAACTATGTTAAGAGTTACATATCATTGAAACCATTTAGGAATCATATCAGCACTATCAAAGACTTATCTTGTTGTGCGGCTGGCCCTGGGCCAGAGCACTTCGACCCTTCTGGATCTTTTGTCCTATGCCTGTCTACTCAACTCCTAGTCCTCTCAGAGCTCCGTCATGAGTCCCAGTACGGCCTTGAAGAGCTGAGTCTGTAGTCCTCTGGTTTTGGAAATGGTTGGCCCAGATACCCTAGTCTTTTGGAGCCTAGTGCTGCAGTCTACCAAAGACGACTAAAACTTAGAAGTTTTGTTGATCATGTCATTAACAAATACTTACAGCTCCCTTTTCCTCTGCAATCTGGCGAGCCCTGATGGCAGCAGCCATGCCTGCAGGCCCTCCTCCAATGATGAGGATGTCCGTCTCCTCTGCTACTCTCTCCATACTGATATCTGTACATATCAGGGAGAATAGTTTAAATAATTTCAAAACTGTAATAATTTTATGATTTTAACAATCAATTATGTGCTATAGCCCCAACAGACATCTCTTTGAAATTTTAGCATCAAGATATCAGCCACCTAGTCATCTAGGAATGCAGGGCTATGGCTTCCTAATGCACACGAATTTCTAGAACAGTCTGAATGCTTTGCAAAACGCTTATGTGCCCTTGAGCAAAACCAGGCTGCCTCTGTTAGTTCTGAGCCCAAATCACAACAGCAGGAATAAGAGTCTGATTGTGGAAAACGGAGTCCCTTATATTTCTCTCTAGTTTCATATACAATGGTCCACCATAGCCTAAGAGCGGAAACTCTGATCACTCTGATTTTATATTAGTTATTCCTGTAGTAATGAAAAGGTTGTGTGTTTCATAGGGCTTATTCCACATATAAAACAATATTTAAAGATGATCTAAACTAAATATAATTTCCATTGCCAAAAGTTGGCAGTCTATCAACATAAACAATCACTCTGGGTATTTCCTGCCCTTAATTTTATCAATGCCAAATAAATGTGTGATAAGATTATAATAATTAAAATTAATGGGGGGTTGTTTTGTTGCCATGTGAACGATTAGTATGGTAAATGATCTTCATTGTCTATGAAAGAAATTGCTGGTGGTCACTTGAGAAATGCAAAAGATGATAAAGGTGCATGGAATAATTGATTTATAGTAATGGTTAATGATTAATAATACAATAATCTTTACTTTAGATCTCATTTGTTTGTGTTTTAGAGACTTTATCTGTCATGATAATGACAAATTATTGCTATCAAGGTCTTGCAATGACGTTAATTTTGTTGATAATTTGATCTGGAGGTTATCGCTCACCTTTCCATCGTGGATCCTTATCTCTGGGGTGTATTGTGTAATGAGTTGTTATCTTTGGGTAAGCATCCGAATACAGCCTCTTAGCAGCCTTAGTTAGCCTCCCCACTGAAAGTTATAAATATAAATTGTTAAAAACTCGACCAAAACAAACCAGAGTGAACTTTGAACTTTTATATTTAGCAGCTTTATTGCATAACATTGAGCAACAAAGTCTTTAAATTACGGTTTTTACTACCTGTTTTTACAGAAATAATTAAATAAGATGTTCTATTCACCACTAATTACTCGAAAATATTTAAAAACCAACTCACGAACAGCTGATAGCAACGTCACATAAAACAACTTTATTAACTCAAAACTTTCAGTATTTATCAATGCATAAATTCAAAGCCGATTATTTAATTTCATTTAGTTCACATTTCATGATAGATACATAGAGATTTTTATTTAAAAAGTATTTTATTTACCCTGACGAGACGAACTAACAAGTGCCGCCGCCATTTTTAAAAACAATCTGCGCTCCGATTCAGAGAACAAAGTCCGACTTTTATGACATTCTACGTAAAAATTAAAAGTTCAACATAATTGATTAATTAAAATATATCTTATCAGAAGTAATTATATGACATGTTAATTAAAATATACATATCATCATCATTATTTCATATTTCATTTCATTTTCCTTATTTAGAATGTCATCCCATTATTTCATTCCTTGTATTACGAAAATATTTGTGGTGTGAACGCGGAACGTCGTAACGTTTAGCGTGGCGGGAATTTTAATTTTTGGTAATCGAGAGACAAAAAATCCAGCTCTAGCAGTGGCTCATGGTTACATGGCACAATGTGATAATGACAAGTGTCTTTTACAAAGCGCAATAAGACTTGAAATCACGAAATTTACTAGGAAAAGTAGTTTTTCTATTCATCCTGTTTTCCCCGATAAATAATAAATAAATACAAAGATTATTTTTATTTAGATAATTACCTACATGAAATCGGTTTAGGCAAATAACTAATTGTAAACATTTATAGATAAAAATTTTTAGACAGCTTTTAGATAAAATACATGGTAGGATTACTTACGTTTAGTTAATTATGTACCTAAACAAATGCAGTGACATTAAATTATTATAATCAAAGGGAAAAAAATCTTTTAAGTACTATTTCCGCAGAAGGGTTTAAGAACCATTTTTATGTTTGTTTGATTGTACCTACGCCACATGCCAATTAACTGAAAACTTTTTACAAAAAAATGGGTTGTTTCTGCTTTATTGTTTGTATCAGTTCCATGATACCATTTTCAACTAAGCTAACTATTCAGAATCATTTATTTATTATTATTGTCATAGTTGCTTAACTTTCTTCTTTGTGATATATCTTTGTGAGTGTGAAGTTCCGTTGACCATTTCAGGTCTTTATGAATTTCTCTTCATCAAATGTTACTTTTTGACAGTAAATGCTCGAGTTCTTTATAAAAATACCAAAATCATTACATGATTGCCTGATTAGAGGAGTTCGATTCTTCATGGATCCCATCACCAGAACTGGATTTAAAAAAAAACATTGGTACAAACTGGAAGAACAAGTATCCTCTGAAGTAAAAAAAAATTGCAAACCGATCCATAAGCGACGGAGTTCTGAGGTAACAAACATAAAAAAAATACAACCGAATTGAGAACCTCTTCCTTTTTTTTGAAGTCGGTTGAAAAGAGTATCCTTCTTTGAGGTGTAAATAATCGAATAACTCCTTCCACTCTGGGTGGAGCGAGAGGGAACATGAAACTTTTTTACACCACCTCTTTGATAATGCGAGTGGCCACTAACCAAAAAAAAAAAATAAAATGTGGTTACCGCCCAACAAACATTTGATCGGTCGCCACAACGCACAGTCAAAATCGGACATGACTAGGTTAATGCCATGAGTCTATGGCGTTTCATATTTCAAATGGTAGAATAAAACTCCCATGTGCGAAATTTACTTTTGAAATTTACGTAAGAAAAAAAATGTTATAGTTGGTCATTTTTCAAATCCCTAAAGACGAAAATTATTAAATCATCATCATCTTCCTGCCCTTGTCCCATCTTATTTGGGGTCGGCGCAACACGTTTTTTTCTTCCATTCTATCCTGTCAAAAGTCATATTATCACTAACTTCCTTTTCTTTCATATCACTGTTCACGAAAATGATTATATATATATATATATATATATGAGGGTTTGTAAACTTATTTTATAGCTGGTTAAATTCATCATTTTGAAGCACATATTTTGTATTTTATTTCATTCCTTCAACTCTAGTAGTTCCAGAGATTTTAATATTTTTAAATTATTTAGACACAATTTTTTTCTCCCATCATAAATAATTTCCGCATTTGTATTCCATACTGAATAATACTTTGGTATAAGGCCTTATACACAGTATTTTTTTTCTATAGCGAATCCGGTTTAAGGCCGGAGATTTTCAATTTTTTTGTTTGTTTATTAGCGCCTACACAAATCTTCTAAGCAAAGTTTCATTTATGGTTTAAAAAAGTTTTAGGCGCTTTAGGAAACTAATAGAAAAATGTTTAATTCTTATTTTACTTTTCACTTTTGCCATCAAAAATATTGTATCGTTAATATTACTCGCGACTTCATCCTCTGTACTCTGTTCAGTAGCTACCCATTGAGACAAGACGACGAGCTACCCATTGCTCTCTGTCCGATCATTTAATCAATTTTGTAATAAAACAACGGTACTCTTTTTAATCTCTTTATTAAAAAGCTTAGTAATAATAAGTTACATAGAAGCCGTACACATTAGATCACATACTGTCGAGTTGAGTTACTTGACTGGTTTCATCTGCCACAGGCCGTCGTTGAGATAGTGGCAGTTTTCAATACCCACGCCTTTATTCACTTTAGCTCTGAAAAACAAAATAATAGGTTAGTATACTTTTTTAACCTCTAACGTAAAAAGATGGAGGTGTTTGTTTGTGGCACCGCAGCTCATAGAAAAAAACAAGAAATGAAATCTCTTATAACGGTGTAATTTTACCCAAAAACTGCTAAATTAGCATCTTTAGGCCCCCGGGGAGCAAAGAATTGCTAGAATAATACAAATCATTTCAATGAAAACATTAAATACACACGTACAGATACCGGCACGGATCTTGAGCGCTGACTTTCACCTGCACAGAAGTGAAATATCGGGTCTCTGTTTTTTACTTTTTTATTTTATTTATTAGGGACAAAAAAACAGTTACATGTTAAGGAGATACAAAAGAATTATTAGATAAATAGGTAAACATATAACCCACACTATAGTGTTATGACGTGAGACGCGGGGGCGGGTAGTGCAATCCTTGTACAGTAATTGGCCCGCCGATGCGTACGATGCAGAAAACGATCCCTACTTTTTCGCCGAGCGCTCAAGATTCGTGCCGGTGATATCTGTACGAGTATGTTCTAAAATAATAAAAAGCTTATAATCAACCTTATTTTTTCCTAATTTTAAGGGCCTGCCTTATAGTTATAGCCTTATGGACCTCCGTCTTTTGAAATGTTTGTTGTTTGAACAGATTTTGACAGGTAAAACACATAGATAAATGATTTAAAAAAATTAACACATTTTTTTATTTTATTATTGTACTCTGTTTGTACTAGCAACATAATTTTTTCCAATAATAATCAGATACTCGTAGCTTAAATATTTTGTTATAAGAACTAATAATTTGCCCTAAAAAAGGAGTGTAATCTTTTTTTACTCGCGGGTAACAGCTAGTACGCTAATAAAGAGAAAAATATATTACATGTCATCAGTAGAAAGCGCAGTACACCCCACAGCCAGGGCATGTTCCTTTCCTTCAGCCATGACAGCCACCACCTGACCCTTATCGACGCCACTCATCCGCGCCCCCGGTGACGTCAGCCCCGGGCACATGATGTTGGCACCACTGAGCACGAAGCGGATGGCACCCTTGTCAACCTGCTGCATTGGTAGGAAGAATGGATCTGGAAAAATAGAGAGGAGTGTGTAAGTTGGTTTTATGAGGAAGTTGGAGTAGTGGCTCCTTGTTGCTATAGTGATGTCAATAGAACCTTCTTCTTAGACAATGAATGAATCATTCAGTTTTTCATGTAGGTACATCCAATATAGTATGACCATTTTAATTGACAGACGACCTCTTTTTTGAGCTGGGAATTCATCAAATGACTTCTCCCGCTCTATGGTGGACTGAGAGGACGTGTCAGACTTTTACTAACTAAAACCCACCTTCAGTTGCCGTTGTTGCGGTTGCACATTTTCAAATGTTCCCGCATGACAGAGGACCCCTAGAGAGGTTAAATTAGTCCACCACTAAAACATTTTACCTGCCACAAGCTCTTAAGGCGATCCATTTGACGACCTAAACTGAATTGTTAGAGGGATGCAGCTATGTAATGTTTACTCCATCCCTTTTTGTCACTCGCGTGTCTGACATTTTTGACCGGTTATGGTAAAGCCCCTAATCCCGGGACTCAATGTAGAAGTCAAAACGTTTACTGCGAACCAAGTGTACAATGTTGGTATTATATTTTGTTACTTTTACTCTCAATAGATATAATGTACCTACTCCTAAATCTTATTTGCTTTTGACTAAAATACTGAAATGACTCTCAATGCTTTCCGTTTCTAGACATCATTATCATCATCATCATTTCAGCCGAAAGACGTCCACTATTGGACATAAGCCTCCCCAAGTGTCACCACAATGAACGGTCCTGTGACAAATCCATCTTTAAAAAAGTCCAGTCACACACTGTCCATACATCTATATTGCCTTGAACAACCTACGTGTATACTGGTCACTGACCTCTACTAATATACCACCGGACAGGCTGTTACAGTGTGACAGTTAATTTTTGTTGCCTATTTGAAACGCCACTTGCTAGCGTCCAGAGAACTAATTTTGGCTTATAATGCAAATGGCTGCAGAGAAGTCTACAGTACTCTGAAGTATTTTTGCATATTGAATTAATTTCGTTTGAATTCCATGTTATTCCTACTTCACGAATTATATAAAACCTATGAAAAATGAGGTCATGTGTATATTGTAAGTGGCGCGATATTATTAGTTTGAGTACCGTAGACACTCGCCAACACTCGCTACGGCCGACAGTGACAAAATGACTCAAAGTGCTTTTGTGCTTGTCCGATATTACAAGCACAAAAGCACTTTGACGGCCGCCAGTCCAGTGTGGTAAATAGTAGAGGTCAGTGATACTACTCTTATCAGCTTGTATCTCCGATCATCATCACTTCAGCCAATAGACGTTCACAGCTGGATATTAGGCCTTCTGTAAACGTATCTCTGACCATAATTAGATAGGTAGTTACTTACACTTATGAAGGAGCTTCAGTGTGGGCATCCAGGGACCCTCGCGTTGACGGAAGAATAGTAACTCTCCAGCACTGTTCACCATTATTTCGATGTGGTCGTGACTGAAAAAAATTATGAATAATATTAAAATCAAAATCAGGTCTGAATACAAGCCTCAGAGATGTCAGCACAGGAGATGAAGCCCGCTAGGGTCGATGCGTGCCAGGGCTTCTTTTAAGGTGGGAAATCATCTAATGACGTCTCCTGCTCTTGGGCAAAGCAGGAGGGTGTCAGACTTTTACTGGCTTAAACCCACTCCTAGTTCCTTTGTTGCCTTGCATTCCAGGGCCGGATCCTTTGCTAACATTATTGCTTTGCAAAAGGAGGCGACCGCCTGCCACTCCTCCTCGCTTCGGACCATGGCCTGTACCAAGGCCCGGCGCGAAAGATCGTTGCCGCCCTCATGAAGACACGGCAGTGCTCTGCCCAATATGGCACACCTCTACCGTGTGCTCCACCGTGTCCCCCAGGCGGTCCACACAGTGGTGACACCGGGGCGCACAAATCCGATGCAGGAACCTCCTGAACTGTCCGGTGAGAACCTGCGTCATGTGGAAGCACCGTGAGATCTTTCCAGCCACTGACTTACCGTCATAATTATGGCGTGCCCACCAGAGCTGTGGGATTGTTCGAAAGAGTTATCACGACCCTGTAACACAAAGGGCAACCGAAGGTATACAGGTGGGTTTTAGTCAGTAGAAGTCTGACGCTCCCTCTCTCTTCACGCAGAGTGAGAGGGTTTCATATTATTTGATGATGAAAGTAGGCACAAAGTAGTTACAAGTTGCTCAGAACAAATACATTCCACGCAAGAGACCACAGTCTGTGATGCCAGCTACTTCGCCGAAGTTAGGACAATATGGCAAAATATAGTCCAAGAGAAAATCATTCGTCGAGGTCACCTCACGACTACCTTCACTCATCAGCATTGAGGACATACGACGTAAAGAGGAGCTACCGAAACCGATTAAGCCTATACGGCGAGTAACAAGTATGAAGCAGTTTACCATTTGACAATCCTAAATGTGTCTTTCTTGGGAAGAACCTGGTCGATGTAGTTCTCCAAGTGAGGGTACAGCTCCAGCAGTCGGGCCCTGATTCCCTTCTGCACCGAGGACTTGAGCTGCTGCACGCCCGAGATGCTTTCCTTTTCATCGAATCTGGAAAGAGGGAAAAAGAAGATTAAGAGACTGGATAACATGAGAAAGTTGTTAAAATTAGAGAGAGAAAGACTGTAGTTCGTCCCATTACTGAGCAAACTGTTCCCTATCTTCTTCCAGAACTCGCTGCTGATGAGTTCTTTGGTCAAGCTCGACAAAGAGGCAACGTTTTCCCTTAGGAGGGCCGTGATTGATGATCTTCACTCCAAGTCTTTCCAAGCTAAGCTCCACAATTGAGTGTTTTCCTGGGTTTATTTTTGTAAGTACAATATTTTATGCTGAACGATGTAAAAGATTTTTAAAAAAATCGTTGATTTAGTTCACTAATTAAGTAAATTTAAATAAGAAAAATGTCAAATTATTAAGAAATTATGGGTACATAAAACTTAACTTCCTTTTATCATTATAATAAAAAAGTCTTATTAGTACTGCGATATTACAGAAAATACGTAACACAAAGAAACCAATAAATACCTAATTTCGAAAAGAATAACGTACCTTTTAATATAAAGTTTATTTGAACTTATAATTCAAAGTCAATCCAAAGATATAACCCTTCAAAGCAACGCATTTTAATTAACCTTTTGAGTAGCGTAGAGACACAATAGAAAGACAATGACCGAGCGAACGTCGGCGTTCGCTCGGGGTAATATGCATAAACTGAAATATGAGATTCAGTTTATGCATCCTTGTCATCAGATTTGAAAGGTACTTATCTAATTCAATTTTGAACAGATAAAAAAAAATGCAATTTTGGGTAAAAATACGTTTTATTACAAATATAAAAAAAGAGCCAACTACGAGTCACTGGTTAGGTAGATATTTCATATTAAATTAAATACAAGCAATAAAGTAAACAGAAATAATATTTATTCCATTGTGTTGTTGTATGTGGTAAATGTGGGTATATAATTTATTTATATTATCTTCTATTACAGACTTACAGAGTCTATATAACGACACAATAATAAAAATTGAGTCTAGTACCTACGTAATGTAGGTATTTAGCTCTGAGTATAAGTCGTTTTATCGCTTGTACGTTCGCAATAGAGTCTAAAACCGTGTGCTAGACTTCGACCAATGTAATGACGTGTAACTATCGTAGAACAAATCGTTATTACTGTAGTACATGCAAAGAAAGGCTAGGTTATAATAATATAGAACATGTAGGTAACGGTCTATTCAATAGCTTTTATGATCCAAAATATTACAATAAGTACAGATAGCGGCACGAATCTTGAGCGCTCGGCGAAAGAGTGCGGATCGCTTTGCGTATCGTACACATCGGCGAGCCAATCACTGTACAAGGATTGCACTCCCCGCCCCCGCATCTCTTTTCATACCACTAAAGAGACCCGATATTTCACATCTGCATGCTTCTACACAAGTAGAACTGTAGAAGTTAGCGCTCAAGATCCGTGCCGGTATCTGTACCTACTTATCAGATAGGGATTCTAATCTAACAGACAATGTAAAGATTAGGTTATTGACAGACAAATCTCCTGCACCTTTTTGAAGGCCATTTTCTTAGCTACTTACCTGAAACATATCTGAAACATGTTTCCTAATATAAAATGGCCTTGATTAGACACAGAAGTGTTTCTTTTTTTGCTATCTGCAGCCGTTCACTAGTGTGGGAAACCTTAAAATAACAAACAGGTTTTATTTTTCCGACGTAGGTAATTGTTGAAATACTTACCTAATCGAAAATTTTAAGTCATGTGGTCAAAGCCAAACGAAGAAACGCAGTAGAATGATTTGTTATATGAGTTCACTACATTCTAAAAATAGACTTTTCTATACAAACTTTGGACCCTAGTTTCATCCCCTTAGGGGGTGAATTTCGGATTATCATTGTGCAGTGCTCGCCTACATCGTAAAAGGAAACTTTGTGTAAAATTTCACGATTCTAGACCCTATAGTTTCAGCTGTGTGTTGATATGTCAGTCATTCAGTTTCTCCTTACATATTATGAGTTTATGACGAAAAGCCCCATCGCTAACCACACCGATCTTGGTTCAAATTGTTACGTTTAGGCGGCCTGTCGACTGTCGCGGAGCGAGGCGGTGTAGTGGAGTTGCGGACTGTGTCTGTTCATTGAAGCGGAGCGAGGTAGTGCGGAGTGGAGTTGCAGACTGTGCGGAGCTAGGCCGAGTACACACAAGTACCCGTAGCTGCAATATCACGCAGCCAGTTTACCGCTTTCCCGCTCCATTTCTCCACTCTAATTTTTCGCTCCGCTTTCCCGCAACGCATCTCGGTTTTGTATGAATTTTGAAACCAGTTCGCAAAGCGGTGCGGAGATTTTATACAATACTATTGGTTAATATAGGCACAGCTCCACTCCGTTCTGCTCCTCTCCGCTCCAGTGAACAGCCTTACCTTACGCATGGCATTCTGAAGTCCGCCTGTAGCAAAGAGTTTCGTTAGCGTCACAAGTATTACTGGGTCATTGCACTGGCCCAGTTTGGACATAATAACTACCGCTTTCTTGTACATGAACACGTGATGGCAAAGTTCTACTTCGTCATGTAAGTACTTTTTCATTTTATGAACATCATAAAAGTAAATTAAGCAGCTGAATAAGGCCAAAATGTGTAGAGTATAACTTGGTACTTGAGAACCTCGGAGACAAATAAAAACGAAAATTATTATTACAGGAGATAATTTTCTCCAGGTTTGTAAAAATCAAAACCCAACATAATAAAATAACAATCCGGTTGATCTTTCAGATTCATGTTATTGGAAAATCTATGAAACCCAGTCTAAACCATTATGCATGAGGTTTATATTCATTCGTGCTTATATAGAATAGGTACATAGTAAGTAGGTAACAAGGTAAGATCTGCGTATTCGGGCAAACTTTCGCAGTTCCATCAATTCAAACTGGACTGATGGAACTGCAAATCTGATCCAGAAGTTTTATGGTAGTAGTTTTTAGGGTTCTGTACCCAAAGGGTAAAAACGGAACCCTATTACTAAGACTCCACTGACCGTCTGTTTGTCATCATGCTGTATCTCATGAACCGTGATAGCAAAACAGTAGAATTTTTCACAGATTACTGTTGTCGCAACGGTATGGAACCACTCATACGCGAGTCCGACTTGCACTTGGCGGGTTTTTACAATATACGTAGCTAGGCTATAATATATTTAAAAAAATTTATTCTATTCTATTGTAGTATTAAGGGGCCCTTCTTCCGAAAGTTTAGGCATTTTACGCACCGAGACGGCTTGCGTCCGCGTTGCTCAGGAGCCGTCGCGATATGAACTCCGGTGACCTATGGCGGCGGGCGAGCACGCCACAGTATAGATAAATAAATCAGTATTTCAAATATTATTGGCGTGCTAGTAATAATAGCTTGTTTTGCAACAAAAACGTATAGCTTGATGTGCTGTCCACTGCACTATTGACTGTAAACACTAATACACTTAGGTATATTGTTATAAATGTATAACTTTTTTTTATTGCTTGGTAAAATCATCAAATGAGTCCTGCCGCTCTGGATGGAGCGGACTGTCAGACTTGTACTGACTAAAATCCACCCTGTTCCTTCGGTTGCCCTTTGCATTCCAGGGCCACGGTATTCTGATAAGACAGTCTCGTGAATGAAAAGGCAGGCGATGATCATTCTGTTGAACTTAAAGAATGGTTGTAGAAGATTTGGTGAGTAATATAATGAAAGACAAATATGATTAATTACACTGGTCTACAAAAATTTACTTTTTTTTTGCCACAAGAGTTTTTTTTGCTATATATGGTTTTATTTTGACTCCCTTTTGTAGGAAATAGATATAGAATAAAATTGTTAGCCATCGTTTTTTTGTGACAGTCACTTGTATTTGTCATGAAAAATATTGATACTTTACTTACAATTAAATTAAAAAATACGTCTTTTTAAACCATATATTATGATTTTCTGGAATATTTAGCTTGAGGCTGGTCTACCACAAGTATCCAATCAAAAATTGCTAATATTCAAGGACTCCATTTGCACTGGTACGGGTTTTTCATGATGAAAATGACCTGCCGCAACCTTTCTCCTTTGTGTTGGGCATTGGATCCCAGATTTTTGGTACGGAAGCCAAAATGTGATTGTAAGTGTATTTAGAGTGACAAATTATAACTCTATGCTTGATATGTTTTAATTAGGTCCTCTATGAGATTTGTGTAGTCATTTGTTTCGTAATATATAAAAAATAGATGATTTTTTTAAGTTTGTTATAAATCACCAAAAAGATGATTGAGGAACACTAATAACTGACTCAAACTAGATTAGTTTGTGTCAGTTATTAGTGTTCCTCTCTTATTGGGTATAAAAGCTAAATCATGAATTTTATTTGCAGTTACAATACACGTAGTTAGTAAATCATGGTATTAGTTCCTGCGCAATGTTTTATTTGTCATTGCAGGTATTGCTATAGCAACACTATCAGAAAGCGTTTGTATTGCAGAACGCACACTTACATATTTTACAGTGTATGCGTTATATTTATCACTTTTGCCATATAAGTCTGGCAAAACGACCACAGACACGTAGTGTGTCTGTGGTCTTTAGGATCCTGTTCAAAACATAGGGTTTCCGAAGCCATTAAGCGCACTCCTTTTGTCGAATTTGTAAAAATCTTTACTCTTGTTGTAGATCTCATATGAAGCACTCACTTTACTTTGAGGAGCCACGGAAAAACCAAAATTATCACGATAACACCATTTTACCAAAGTCAGCAAAATTTCTTCATTCACTTTTAGAATTTGGTTCACCACATACCTACTCGGCAGAAACTGTGAGGGTAAATGAAACCCACATCTTCTTTATGTGTTGAGAAACCAACAACGAGTAGCTTATGCATGACAAACTCACAATTGAGCACTACATTTGTTGCAATTCGAGCGCATTTAGTGGAAAGTTCGGTAAAATTTTAAGTGGCAGTCACAAAAAATCTGAGGCTAATAAAAACAAAGAATGTAGTGTTTTATGATGAGGGTAGATACTTTAGTAAAAATAAGTAAACACAATCTCTGTGGGAAAAACCTTGTCGACCAGTGTTATAATATAATAAAATAAAATATATAGTACCAGCATAAAAATTAATATTCATAAAAAATAAAATTCATAAAAATTTAGTGGTCGTGTGCTAGGTCCAGGTTCATTTTCATCGACCGATATATTCCTCAATGCTGGGCGCGAGTCTCCTCTAAGAGGGTCAAAGCCACAGTCCTCATGGAACTCCCCTCCGCGTTGGGAACTAGGACCTGATAGCAAATCAGGATTGTTTTGCGTTAGAGATTCCTCATTTTCCTTATTTTCGATTATTTGTTCTCTTCAAGTGTCAGATTTCTTATGCCCATACCACGCGTATGTCAGGGGTTCACGATTTCAGGAAGTAGGCATTATATAGCATTATATATAGGTTCAACGTTATAGTAATCATCTTCCTCTTCTTGATTTTCAGCTTTAATGGAATCATCTTTGTCTTTTCTAGTTGTCCTTTGAAATTTGTCTTCTTCATTTTTAGCTTCAACAATAATGGAATTATCTTCGTCATCCCTAGTTTTTCTGCAACAATGGAATGTCATTAACGTTATGAAACGGAAGTTTCAAAGTCACCGAAATAAACTTTAACAAAAAATCATTTACTGCCATGTTACATCCCATAATAGGATACATAAGACATGTGATAAGTAAGAAAACTAAAGCGCGACGGGAGATAACGTCAAACTTGTAGCGGATGAATAAAACTGCTCCGCCACAGTATATAATGTAATATGTACATAATGTACTTACGTATACTGTCCCTCTTTAGAGTGCCCATCGGTACTTTTTTTGAACATCAAAGTACCTTTTCCGGTACGTGGTCTCAGAGCACTGGAATGGAATAAATTTCATTACATATTTTCAAAAAAATCAAATTAACAAACACTAATTACTAGAGTTTAAATAAAACCTGATACATATATAAAAATCTCGTGTCTTGACCAGTTTTTTGTATATATTTGGTAGGTTTGAGAATAGGTCATAGGCTATTTCTATAGTGGCCGGCCGATTTCTACCTACTAAACGCAGCGCGACCATAAACCGTGCTCTAGGTACTTACCTAGTGAGTACAAGTAGTGACCGATAGCCATTGTTCAATATCTTTCAAATCTTCATAAACATAATAAAATAATGTAATAATAATAATAAACTTTTTACTTTACTTTTTATAAGTGTATCGCAACTAAAAAGTGTGAAATAAAAAACTTTTTACAAAAAAATATTTTTTTTGTAAAAAGTTTCTAAAGTGCATCTTATTACAATTCTGATAAGTCCAAACACGGCTAGGCTACATTGATTTATTACGGAGTTCCAGTGCCTACATTCCGGCTTTATCATCATCATCAGATCACTTTGATGATACCATTTTCAACACTATTCAGAGCCATTAATTTATTTGTATTATCATAGTCGCTTAACTATCTCCATAGTGATATCTATGCGAGTATGAAGTTCCGTTGACCATTTCTGGTCTTCTTCATCAGTTCCATTTCATCAAATGTTACTTTTCGACTGTAAATGCTTAATTTCTCGATAAAAATACCAAAATCATATTACAGTTGGCTATAATATTTGAGGAGTTCCCTCGATTTCACCAAGATTCCATCATCAGATCCCGATTTGGTGACTATGGGACCATTTGGGAAATATACCCTTTCCAACAAAAAAAGAATTTTTCAAATTGGTTGGCAGCGACGAAGTTATGCGCGAACAAACATTAAAAAAATCATACAAACATCCGAATTGAGAACCTCCTCCTTTTTTAGAAGTCGGTTAAAAACAAAAAACAACAAACCTAGGTACTTACATCTCCTTGAATTTGATCAGGATGCAAAACTGCACTTTTTAAAGGTTTAAGAATGTTTCCATGATAGATTCAAAATTCTAGTCATACTGACTTCGCTGGTCTGTGTAGAGGAGTAATTATATTGTGACGTATTTATAGAATAAATACTTACGCAATACACTTTCGGATTTTCTTCACTTCAGATACCCTTTTTTTCTTAATTTTGTTTTTTCTATTCGCGATTGCAATTACTTATAATAAAACACGTTTATTTACGCGCGCGGCAACGAAAATGTATGGTCGCGAGCAAAACTTGCATAGGTCCTCCCTCGATGACGTCCGGCAGGACAATAGCGCGGTGCGCGCGTGCCGTTTTCACGTATTTATTTTATATTAAAAAAAATAAGTGCCATATTATAAATTTATCCAAAAATATCCCTGTCAAACCCGATTAGTAAATGAAATGTAAAATTTCCATAAAAGTTGCGTTCCCCCAAGTCTCATAAAACTTAAAATACTTTCAAAATCGACTTTATTTCAGATTTTTTTTTTATCGAGTGGAATGTTAAATAATGTGTTTTTAACCAAAAAAGTCACTAGATTAAAGATGTATCTGTACTATATATTTTTTTCCGGATTTAAATATGATGATTTCTCTGAAAACAACTCGATCTAGAAACGTAAATTTCGAAAAAGGGGCCCTTAAGTATCTATCAAGTTTTGTTTACTTTTATATTTGCACTAACTGCAACCCCATTTTATGTCCAGGCAATCTCTATCCATTCTGGGTTGCCTGGAAGAAATCGCCGAGTGCGATAAGGCCGCCAATTGTATGTTTTTTTTTTTTGTATTATAAGGTTTCTATTTGTATATTTGTAATCGTAGTATCCAATAAAGTAAATATAAATAAATAAAACCTTTACTTCTTTTTGTTAAAGGCCTGAAAACAACAAGCAGTGACTACAAAGGCTTCCAGCCTTTGTGTCTACTACGTCGCTGCCAACAGAACAACACGATTATGTACTTAAATTATAATTATGTGCCTAGACAAACAAGAAGTTCCGAAATATCTCAAGGCTAGGCTTTATCAGAAAACGTGTTTAGAATAAAAATTAACTTATCAATGAATATTACGAATATTATCGGTTTATTTATGGTATGTAAAGTAGGCTATCAATTTGTTATCGATAAACAGTGACATTGATCTATCTTTTCATGGATATAATAGGTCTTAACCAATAAAATTGCCGTTTTTTAAAACGGGTTGCTTTGAAGTGTTATATCTTTGGATTGACTTAGAATTATAAGTTCAAATAAACTTTATATTAAAGGTGCGTTATTCTTTTTTCGAAATTAGGTATTTATTGGTTTCTTTGTAATTTGTAATTTCTGTAATGGACACGATTTCCTCACGATGTTTTTCTTCACCGTTTTGAGAGCAGTGGTGATGAAATAAATTAGGTACAGAAAGTTAAGCGCCTGCCTTTGAACCAACGATATATCACTGCACATCTATACATATAGGTATATAAAAACGTATAGCTGTCCGTTAGTCTCGCTAAAACTCAAAACCGGCTAGAACGATTTGACTAATTTTGATCTTGAAATATTCGAGATAGTCCAGGGAAGGTTTAAAAGGTTAAAAAAAATCCGAATACAGCGCCATCTCCAATTAAAATATCATTAAAAAATGAATTATGCTGTTCTGGTAATGCCATTAGATGGCGTTATCCTTACTATTAGGCGGTACGAAGTTTACTGGGTCAGCTAGTCTATTTACAAAAAGAGAAACTGTCATATCAACAGCCGAAACTACATGGCCTAGGAGCGTAAAATTTTGTACAAGGTTTCCTTTCATGACACAGGTGAGCACTAAGAGAGAATTTTCCAAAATTTACTCCCTATGGGGAGAAATAGGGTCCAAAGTTTGTATGGATAAAGCTTCACACGGGCGAAACCGCTGCCACGAGCTAGTCAAGTATGAGTAAGGAAGTAATAAAAGGAAAAATTGTTACTTTCACATGGGACAGATTTAGTTGTCTGTCGAAAATTAGAATGAACGCAGGTGCCTTCATAAACTTAAATAAAAACGGAAAGACGTTTCTAAAAATAACTTGTCTGGAGCGACCTTTTCACGTAAGATACGATATTCGAGGTCACTTATATTTCTTCATTTTATCATTCGCCTTTTTTTTTATTCCGTGAATAAGCGCTATATTAGCGACCTTTATAGTTAAAAAGAGGTTTAGGTTTTTAGAAGTTCTGTGCCTTTATAAACGTGCTTATCACTATTTCCGTTACTGACAAGTAAAAAAGGCTAGCTTTCGACGTGTCTGAAGAATTATTAATGTTAGGAGTGAATAGATTTGCCAGTCAGCATAATGGTAGCAGGGTTATGTAACTCTGCGAGATTGTTCGAAAGAGTTGGATCGTAAAAGGCAGGTGAAGGAACACAACACCCACCTGGGTTTTAGTTAATCACACACTCCCTCTCCCTCCATCTAGGGCGAAGGCGAAAGTATTTGATAATATTCCATTTAAAAAAAACCAGGGTTATGTAACAGCCAAGAGAGCTCGTGACGCAGCAAAATGTCGCAAGAACAGCTGGCAAAGCATACCTGAAGTTGAAGCATACTTGACCTTTTCTAACTGGAGCCTTACGTCTTACTACCGTCATGATACCATTGTGAAAAAGGGATAGTGCTAGCGTCCTGTATTCATTCGTCTTTCTTACACTAAAACCAAGATAGATTCAAGACATCAAAGCAGGTAAAAAGACGGCCGCAAATAATAAAACGGACATCATCACGCCCTAGCCGCTGCCACAGGAGATGCCCTGAACGTCGGGAGTCGCATGGCGATCCCAGGCCACCGTAGGAGTTGGCTTGCGGGTGACAAGCAATAGGTAGCTCGCCATCCGACCTTCCGTTAAGGTCTGAGCCCAAGTTATCGACTATGCGTAATGTTCCGATAGCGAGTCGCAACTCACTAAGGCCGATGCTCACTAGATCCATGGGGAATTTCTGAAAGGGAAACCCTGGTCCTGGAACACAAAGGTCAACTGACAAACACAGGTGTGGTTTTGGTCAGTAAAAGTCTGACGCGCCTTCTGATTCCACCCTAGTGTGGGAGAAGTCTGGACGAAACACCTAATCAAAAAAAAAAATTGTACTTCAGTATAATAAAAGTTACACACATTTTAACTATTTCCAAAGACCAATAAGCGAGTGTTAACATTCAGATACTATTGCAATAGTTTCATATAAGTACCAATCCATGAGAACGAATTGAGCAATTAAATCTTTTGTCATGGTACATTAAGTTTTATTTCTGAACACGTTTGTGAACAATAACACATTTCACCAGTTTTATTCAAAAGTGATGAGAAGGAATGGTGAGTGGTGATGTTTATCTGATGTAGGTACACAATAGTGAGCTGTGAGATTCTGCTAAAGAGTTGAAATTCAAAGGGCAACTTAAGGAACACACGGGTGAGTCACAGTCAGTAAAAGTCTAACACTCCATCTCTCATAATGTTTGATGATTTCCCACCTCGAAAAACGAAGAGCAGGAGTTTTTTGGTGGAATCGCATGTTTCTAAAAAACTATAACACCTACAAACTTAAAATTTGTTAGGTAGGTTCCTTTTAGGGTGTGGACATCCGCTAAAAAAGCTTCTTTTTGTGACGTAGGCGAGCACTACGAGTGAATTTTCCAAAATTCACCCCCTAAGGGGATGAAAAGGGGGTCCAAAGTTTGTATGGAAAAACCTATATTCGCGCGGGCGAAGCCGCTCGCTGGCAGAAGCTAGTTAGTACATAATATGTTGCTAAACCAAGAAGGAGATAGCGGGACGACTTGGATGTCTTCCTTAGAAATTGACAAGAAGTGGCTCAATGGAAATAATGCGAGGGAGGCCTTCGCAAAGTAGTGGGACAATATAGGCTAGTTATAATAATAATATGTACTATACGTTCCAAATAAGAATAGGATCGATTCCCATGTTGTGACGTCACGTTATACTGTCAAATCGAAAAATATTGGGCAAAATTGAAGAACTCAGAGATGACCAAAAATTAAGATCTGGCTTCTGATTAAATTTTTTTCGTTCACAGTTCGTAAATAAATTAAATTTTAAAAATTGCTTGTTTTGCTCAGTTTGACAGTATGACGTGACGTCACAACATGGCAATCGATCCTATTCTTATTTGGAACGCATTGTAACTAACACATGCGCGTAATGAGGTGTATACCTGAAAAACTTTCCACACTTTACAGTAATGGTCCAAATGGATGAATGAATAACTAATACGTTGGAGCTTCAGTTAGATACGGTTGGTTAATCTTTGAACGGACACTCGTTTACTGAAAGGTTTCCGATTCTTATTGAGTTTCTTTCGTTCCTTAATCCTCTTAGGTACAGCATTTACGATTCCAATAAGGTTCCTTTAATCTTATAACATTCTTTATTTTTATTAATCAGCTACTTTACATCAAGGTGAATCACACAGAACAAGATAAGTTCATTACATAATCACACAGAACAAGATATGGATTTCACGCCTGATTTCATTAGAGAAGAGACTAAAGCAGTAGTGGAAAACCTTTAACGCCTAAATCAAAAGAAAGATACCTAAAAACGTACGATGTTTTTTTTTCTAATGATAAACTAGTGCTTGATTGCGATCCCAACTGATGGCAAGCAGTGATATAATCGTTGATGGTGAATTGCACTAGATTATCAAAAGCCTATTCACTCTTGAAGACACATAACTTATAATCGGACGGGAAGACCGATACAGGTAAATTGTTCCAATCCTTCGATGTACGCGGTACATCTATATGTATATTTAAAAGCGAAATGCTACTCACTGATTAATCACGAAATCTCAGAACAACTACAAAATTAAAATTCGACATGTAGGTTCCTTAAAGGGTGTAGACATCCGCTAAGAACGGATTTTGACAACACTCCACCGAGGGGGTTAAACGGAGGTCAGAAGTTTGTAAGGAGAAACCTATTTTCACGCGGGCGAAGCTGCTGGCAGAAGCTAGTATTATATATATATATAGTATTATTATAAACGATGAGGCGAAACGACTTATGTTTTTATTTTTACTTTCTTTGTATTCGTAATGCAAAGCACAGTGTTTACTATGGGTTAAAGACTTATTTTGTCACACGAACTATTGGCGTACTCGCTATGCTCGGGCGCCGAACCCCTTCTCGGGACTCAATAAGTTACTTTCACCCCTAGGCTAACAAAGTACTATTAAAATACGAAACGTTTTAGTTATCTATAAGTACAAATCACTACAAAAATATTTATAAACTGGTCCCAAACATTAAAAAAAAAATGGTATGGCTTTGACTAATTTTGGATGTTAAAGGTGGTTTTGACCAATTAACAGTTTTGACTGTGACATATATAAAGAAATGATCCGTACTAGCCCTGGACCAAAACAGTCGTATATGTATAGTTTCAAGTGACCTAAAACAAGTGTCTTGTCACCCGTCTTTCATATTATGACTCATCAGACAATCCATTAATCTTTTCTTTGGCCTTCCTCTCCATCCATCTAAATGTATATTCATAACTCTTTTAGTAATACAATATACCGCATCTTTTACACAGTCTTCAGTGTGGACTAAAAGGACCACTGATTGGGTCCCATTAAACGCAAGGCGACATCGCGGCAGACCGAGACCAATGACCCACCAGAGGGACTCACCCGTAATGGCAGAAGACAACCGTGTGTGGAAAAGGGAGAGGGAGGACTTCGCCTAACAGTGAGACATAATGGGCTAATTAGATAGATTAGACAGTCTTCTCCTATTCCAGTGGCGGATTTACAAATTTTCAAGGCATATGCTACACAGTTTTTGCCGCCCTTGCCTCTACAATCGTCATCTCCTGCATTATTTTTACAATCCAAAAATGTCGTTTAAATTACACGTAAAATTATTTTTTTAAATAAACTTTCGGAATGTGCAATGACAAGTGAGAGAGGAAAGTCATCAGCAAAATTTGTTGCAGACTTCTATCTGTAAGACATCAGAAAACCGTCATACAAAAATCTTTTTGATTTCTACGAGGTAGCAAAAAAAAAAAAAATTCGGTCCCCAAATTTGCCGCCCTAGGCTCAAGCATACTCAGCCTGCTAGTAAATCCGCCGCTGTCCTACGGGGTTACGTTACCATGACGTTCAAAGTAAAATTTCTTCATTCTTATTTTAGTGTAGGTAAGAGACAGAGCATACAGGTTGTCTAACGCCATCTCTTACCCACACTAGAAATAAGAATGAAAAAATCTTACTTTAAACGTCATGGTAAAGGTCCTATTCTTAATTCATAAAGAACTACACTCAAACTTACAACAAGTATTTAACTGCATTCGAAATTCTCTGGTCATTTACTAAACACTTTTATTTTTCAGCGAAACAAGAAGAAATTACATGATCTAGACCACTTTCACAAAGCGGTTAATGGTATGCAAGAACGCGTTATTCTGAGACGTTCGCTGGTATGTAATTTCACCTTTCTGCGAACACTTGTCGTGTGTAAAAAAATATCGTTTTTGCTTTAAGAAAACATAGATATGTAATATTGATTTCGTTTTGTTTGGGCTTTAGCCAAAAACGTCTGGGATTACTATAAATGACGTGCTATATGTAGGATAAGTGGTACATCGTAAAAACATTTAAGTATTTCTGGTGTAAGAAATAGAATGAATCTTCTTAATTTTACACCTGTTTATTACCGAGATGGTAATGTTGCACTTTTTGGGAACACTAATAGGGTTGAAAATAAAACCATCATTGTGTCCTGATCTGAGTTGAACTTTTTGAACTTGAACTCCTTTAATTTGAACCTTATTGAACTTTATTGAACTATTTATTCGAAAAACATCGTTGCCCTTATACAAATGCCGGTAACAAAACCATAGCGACTTATAAAATGACCTTAACGCCATCTATCGAGACAATTGGTACTAAAATAATAAAATACTTACAATGTTTCATTGTGAACAACACCAAACAATTTCTTTTTACATAAACTTCAATTCCATGGGTGCAAAACATTCCAGAATTGCACTGTTGTAAATTGAACAAATATTTTTCTCAATTTGCTTACAGTGGAAGACTGCTCTCGGTCGGGTCGTTCATCTGTTTTCTACTTATTCATCCTTAGTGTAAGTAAACAAGGGCATTCTTGTTTTTTAGATTTTCGCTTGATACTTTGATAAACATTTGAAAATCCAGAGTTATGTCAAAAGAAGTGTTCTTTTAGTTCAAGCTTTTTTTTTTTCAAATACATAGTAGTTTTTGATCTCGTATACCTACAAAATTTTCACCAGAAGTCCCTAAAATAAGCATTAAGTAAAACATACTACTCGCAACGTATCATATTATTCAGCCTTATTATGGTCCCACTGCTGGGACTCAGGCCTCCTCTCTAAGAGAGGAAATGGGTTGTAATCCACCATGAGGGCCAAGTGCGTTTGGTGGATCACATGTCTACAATTTTTTTGGTTTTATAAGGTTTTCGCAATGGCGATGAAATAAATTACACAAAGTAATGCGCGGTTGGGTTTGAACCTGCAACCTACAACTCGTGCCTCAAGGAGATGTCAGCAACCATACGAGATGTCACCAACCACCGGGGCCCAGTAGGGTCGAAGCCTACTGGGGCCAAAGGTTTAATAGGGTATTACACTAATTTTTGAAGTGTCTTAATTAGATTCTATAGTGCTAATAAACCATAAAAAACACAACATTTTTATTCAGTCGCTAAGTACCCTAAAAATGCATTTATAATTTACATTTTCAAATTTCGCGTTTATTTGACGAAAATGTAGAGAGCAGTGGGCCATATTTACTCTGGTCGCGACGTCTGTTGACTGTGTAAATTAATGTACTCAGTAAGACTCAGTATAGCTGATCAGTTGACAGTTGACAGCTGTCACTTTAGTTTACACAGCCGAATGACGTAATAACATGGTGGCTATTATTTCAAGGCAATAAAGAACAGATAATAACAATAGAAAACTTTGAATTGAATTTTTAAATTTATTTTATTATTTTATGAACTAAAACTAACACTTACCGACTGCATTTTAATTAAGCTATCTTATTAACATATTTTTAGATTTTTCTCATATAGATTAAAATAACGTATTCTGAAAGGAAGACTCGGCCCTGGTATGAAAGGCAACGAAGGAACAGGAGAGGGTTTTTAGTCAGTAAAAGCCTGACACTATCTCCCGCTTCGCAAGAGCGGGGGATGTCATTAGATGATTTTTCCCACAAAAAAAAAAACCTACAACTCGTAAGTCAGCAGTCAAGCACTGGTTTATATCAATTAAAAAAAAAAAAAAAAAGTCGGGGCCGTAACCACTGGGCTACCACTGTTCTCATATGAAAAATGTCATATAAATATTAAAAAAGAAATCATCATCTTCCTGCCCTTATCCCGTGTTATTTGGGGTCGGCGCAACACGTTTTTTTCTTCCACTCTGCCCTGTTACTCGTCATGCTATCACTAACTTCCTTTTCTTTCATTTCACTCTTCACACAATCCATCCATCTTTTCAAAATATTAAAAAAGAAATAAATACAACAAATATCCACGAAAGAAAACAATAAGAAACTTCAACGATGTTAATGAGTACCGCAGCTCAAGGAGGACGCCCACCACCTCCAGCTATTACTTATTTTGTGCCTCCAGTCAGGTCAGGTCACTCATGGCATGGACTAGAAACACCATCGTAAACCTATGTCTTTATAGCGGTTGGCATTAATCGCATTATTACAGCTTTTGCATTTGCTTGGGCAGCCATAGAGGGACAAATACGGTCAAAGACCTCAGTTGTGTCGGAAAACTTTCATGCTTAGGAAGGGAGGTATGTTAGGTGCTAACCTACATCTAATTCTAGGGTTCCGTACCAAAAGGGTAAAACGGCACCCTATTACTAAGACTTCGCTGCCCGTTCGTTCATATGTCTGTCTGTCCGTCTGTCGCCAGCCCTGCTAACCAAGTTACGATCGTTTCGTTTGCGTTGAACGCCTTGAGTAGGCCACGCCTCCGATTCCTTTGTCTTCAACGCTCAGTCACGTGGTCAGAACAAAGGAATCGGAGGCGTACCCTACTCGAGTCGTTCGAAGCAAACGAAACGATCGTAACTTGGCTATGAGATACAGCCTGCCCCCCAGGCTGTATATCTCATGAAACGCGATAGCTAGACAGTTGAAATTTTCACAGATGATGTATTTCTGTTGCCGCTATAACAAAAAATAATAAAAAATCAAGAACAAAATAAGTACTTAAATATTTAAGTAGGGCTCCCATAAAGCAAACGTGACATTTTTTTGCCGTTTTTTGCTACGGACCGTACGGAAACCTAGTGCACGAGTCCGACTCGCACTTGGCCGGTTTTTTCTACAAACGTTGGTAAAACCACCCAAAACATTGAAAAATACCTAAATCGTTTACTGTTATTGTAACTTTCGGAAACGGTCACGCGATGGAATAGAATAGTCTGGAAAACTAGAATTCTAGACAGAGCTTGACCTGAATGACGTAGTGGATTTATTTAGTGCTTCGAAATTGTTGGTAGACAAAGACTTTAATGAGAGGATTATACACGGAGCGACATTATATTAAGGGTTGACAGATGGTTGCAAACCAACGTCCCAACCAAGGTGACCATGCTAGTTTTAATCCGTGTAGACAGCAGTTGTAATCCATGACCTTCAACGCCCTTGGTTGGCAGGCGCGTTGTCCCAACCACCGAACGTTTTGGCGCGTGGTTTACATCCATGTAACCGCAACACAACTAAACACATAAACCAAGGTCACGTTGGTTGGAACGCTAGTTTGCAACCGTCTGGTCATCCCTTTAGAGGATTCAATCCCGAAGAATTTAGGCCTACGCAGACCGGGACGCCATGGCAGAGGATTAAAATTTTTACCAATGGACATTCAACCATATAGAAATAGATATACGACATAAATTCTTATGCTTTCAAATGATCCCGTGGCGTCGAAAGGGATATCATCGCACGGCATTGAAAGACGCGTCACGGGCTCCCGCGGCTGGATGCCGTGGCGCGCTGCGGTAGGGGATGGCATGCCGAAGGACGCCAGCGCCCGCCAACACTCTATCAAATGCTACTTATGACTGAAATATGTATCGGGCAGTAGAAGCTGCCGTGGCATACTTCAATGTGACGCGGCATGCCGTGGCAAGGTGGTGAAATGCCACAGTATCTAAGTGGCTAGTGTGCGCTGACTGGCAGTAAAATCCTTTGCCGTGCCGTCCCGGTCTGCGTAGGCCTTTTTTCTAATCCCGGGATAGTATTGGTAATGAAAAGTAATAATAAAAAGTCAGTAAAGCATGTCAAAATCAGTTTTATTTAACACTTTTGTAAATGATCTACAAAACTTTCAACTTAATAGAGAAATAACTCATTAAATGATATCATCTTAGCAAGCTTCTTAATTTGTTGCGCATTTGTTTAAACAGAGACTGAAAAATCTCGTCTTGACTTTAAATAATTCAAATTTGAAATGAAAATAAAATTAAACACTACTATCACACAACGCTGTCTAGTCCCAAGCTAAACAGAGCTCGTGTTATAAGTACTAGACAACTGATAATCATACTTATATATTTCTAAATACATACATATCTAATATATAAAATTCTCGTGTCACAGTTTTCGTTGCCATACTCCTCCGAAACGGCTTGACCGATTTTGATGAAATTTTTTGTGCTTATCCGGTATCTATGAGAATCGGACAACATCTATTTTTTTTATTTTTTTTATTTTATATAATTTTTTTTTATATACATAGCAAAACAACGTTTGCCGGGTCAGCTAGTTATAGATAAATTACACCCAGACACAGAACAAATGATCGTGCTCATCCCACAAACATTTGTCCTGGGTGGGAATCGAACCCACGACCTCCGGCATAGCAGTCAGAGCCACTAACCACTAGACTAACAGGCCTGTCAAGTCAACTTCTCATGAGACAAATCGAAACACCTTGCAAGTTTATGTTTTGTAAGGATTATCAGAAAAATGTGTATATTTCGGAATGTATGTCAAAATTCGCATGCTTAATAAAAAAGAGACCTAACTCAAAAAGGGGGGTATTAGAAAATTGAACCTTATTATTGATAAATATGTTTTATTATTCAATTAGCCCCTTTTTAAGTTAGGTCTCTTCACGATTAAGGGTGCGAAATGTCGTTTAATAGTGAATAATATGAGGTTTTCAAATCCTAGTGTTAATGTTCTAAATTCAAATTAAATTTTCATAGGTTTCGTATTCCGTTTAACAAGTCATTTTCACCCTCCCCCGGAGTATGAAGGAAATTGATAAAACAACACACGTAAATGGAAAAAAGGCTAAGAAACATGTATTTAATAACTTGTATTCCCTCCCCGAGCTCTTATTACTGTTTCTATACGGTTTTTCATCGATCGGATGAGAATCACGATCAAATTTTGTGGCATTCCATTCCTCTTGAATTGCATTTTGCAGCTGGCTGGCTAAGTGTTTCTGGGGCAGGATCTCTTGCACGAATTCCTCTATTTTATCCATCCCATAGATGTTCAATCGGTTTAATGGTCGGGCTTCTTGCTGGCCATTCCATAATGGAGATACCGACTTCGGTAACATAATCTCGACAACGCATGTCGCATTGTCGTGCATGAATATGAAACCGTTGCCGATAAAATGTGCATAGGGCATCACGTGAGGCTCAAGACACTGTTCGATGTACCGATGACTGTTTAGTGCAGGAAGACGTGGCCAAGACACAAAGCCAAGCTCTGTCTTACCGGCGGCGTTGATTCCTCCCTAAACCGTCCACGAATTGCCACCATAGCTGATCTCTTCTTCAATGCAGCATTATGCAAAGCGTCTCCATCTCTTCTGTAGACCTTAGACCTTGTCCCTTCTGTCGTTACCATACAGCATAATTTTACACTCATTAGAAAAAGGGACTTTGTACACTGGAGGTATGACCAATTTAGGTGCTCACGTGCAAAGTTAAGGCGCGCTATTCGACTGTCATTATTAGTTTTTCAAAACTCCTCTCAAAATATAGTATATGGGGTATTAAAGTTTCTATGAAAATATTTCCAACGAACGAAGTCGAGAGATAAGCGCTGGTCTATATGTACATATAATAAATCTGTAGAAGTTTTAGTTGTGCGCTCATCACGTAAAATGTACGAAATCGATGTAGATAACTTTTATATATTAAAACTGTGTGTAACTTGATGTATTACTTAGGTTTTATTTCATCGAAATCTGTTGAATATATCGAAAGATATACTATATTCATTGACTGTTAAGCGGTACGAAGTTCGGCGGGTCAGCTAGTATATAATATAAAGGAAAATAGAAGAAGAGAATGTTCGACCCGTTTATTAAATAAACACTAGTTGTTGCCGTAACTAAACAAACTGTTTGCTCATAACCTCAGGAGTACACAACAATACTGAGACCCTACTACGAGCTCTCGACGCGATTCATTTGTCGACCTAAGCTGAACGGTAATAGAGTGTATAGCTGCATCTAGGTTTGCCAGGTCTTGAAACCGAAAATCCGGACTGACCAGCCGGACATTTTAGTAAAAGGGTCGATTATGTTTTTAGACCATAGAATTTTATTAAATTCTAAAAAAAAAACCTAGGTAAGGCATGCATGACAAATGTAAAAAAAAAAAACAAATTTAAATAGCCTAACAAAAGTCGGACAGGCTAACTCCGCCCAATTTAGCTGGGCACGATACGAAGATTCCGTATCAATCTACATATTTTGTTTTTTACACAGTTAATTTTATTCTGTTTTTAGTATTTGTTTTTATAACGGCAACAGAAATACATCATCTGTGAAAGTTTCAACTGTCTAACCATCACAGTTCATGAGATAGAGCTTGGTGACAGACAGACGCACAGTGGAGTCTTAGTAATAGGATCCCGTTTTTACCCTTTGGGTACATAACCCTAAAAATGTCTGTGTCCACAACATGCGTAAGACAGACCGGAACAACTACCTATAGGCAATGACTAGGTCAGTGGCGTAGCTTGGGGGTTGTGATGGGGGCCACGGCTCCAGGCAGCATACGAGGCGGCGGCAGGAAACGCCAGTTTATTAATTTAGAAAATGTAAAAAAAAATAGATATTCGAAATCGCGCGCGCAATGCTACATACGTGCAAAGCAAAAAGGTAAGTTAGCGTGCGAAAGAGAGGCGGCGAGTGAGGTGGAGTCGAGTGCAGCAGAAGTTCGGCTACACTCCACTCCACCTCACTTGCCGCCTCTCGAGTCAACCTCGCTCGCCGCCTTTCAATGATACTCAAAGTATTTGCAAACCTGATAGCTACAACCCGGTAATCTTTAAGTCAAGAGTGAATAGGTTACTTCTAGGTAAGCGCGTTCCATCGTCGACCGCATCATCGCTTTCCATCAGGTGAGATGGCGGTCAAGCGCGAACCTATCGAGAATAAAAAAAAAAAAAACCAAGGTACTGAATATACACCAGCTAGCTCAGAAAATATATGCTTTTTAGACCTTATTACAAGAAAGTGGAGAGGAATTTGCAAACAAAGCTCTCTAATATTCTAAAAGTTCATGCGAACAATTTCTTTCGAACCCCCATAACGAATCAGGAGTAAGCATATTTTTGGTGACAGAGATGTAGATACTGGGTTGTCGTACGAGAATGAATTGAGGCGAATAATGTTCACTTCAGTAGACAGAGTGATTGCTGAAATTCGTGATCGATTTCAACAGCTGCAAAATCAGCCGGGGCGGCGTATTTCTAGTCGGCCCCAAGCGGCGAAAACCCACGCTACGCCACTGGACTTGTTCACACAAATATTTGTTCGGGATACGGGTCGCGCAGCAGACAATAAAATTGCTCAACCACTGTGCCAAGCGTGCCATCAAATTAAAAATTAAACAAATATTATTTACAGTAAGAGTTGTTTCTGTTATGCGGGATGCTCCAGGCCAGTCCACGTAATATCTAAGTTTTTTGCATTTTGCAGGCCAGTGTAAAGTTTTATGTTCATGAAATGTGACTGTAACACGTACTATTGCGAATCAAATAAGAATAGAAAAGTAAATGAATCCTCTATCTATCAAATGTTATCAAGTATGGTTTGCCAAGAAAATTTATTTGCGTATCGGTTTTTTTTTAATTTGTTTAACCGAGTCTTAGTTAAACATAAGTGAAGACGTTACCTATTGTTTAATGTAAATCAGCTAAATAAGTCAAAATAAATAAATAGATATAAAAAAAAATTGTTTTCCATTTGTCACTACTCAGACCATAGAAATATAAAAATAGATATCTTATGACTCAGACACTTCACACAGTGATGAAGAGACGAGCGTAATTGACGACTAGATTTTGATTTAAAAAAAAAAAATATCTAGTTTTGGCCACCCTACCTGATTAGATGTCATGACGATTTTCGACGGCTATTTATTTATGAAATTATAGTCATTAGGATTTTCAATACATCCCTCGTCTAACCTATCCATACTAAATGGCTATTTCATGAAAAAACATCGATCACTGAATAAGTCCTTCAATAGGATTAAGCGAGACTTTCGCAGGCTTCAGCAGATCTACCAAGTATTTAAGTAAATTGAAAATATATTGCATTTGAAAAATAAAAAAATTAAGTACGTACCTACATATTTAGTTTGTAATAAACAACATTATTTTAAGTATATGCGAAACCTGAATATAGTTTGTTCAGAATCAGTAACTGAATCGATTCCAATAATTTTTGCACTATGTTACATTTTTCCCAAAATTATTTAAAAAAGGTCACAAGTTGGACACCACCGACACTAAGTACAACACAGGTCACGGCAGGCCGTAGCGGGCATTAGGCCCCAGCGCACAGCTGGGAGCGGGAGCAAAACAACCCCTCAGTCGCTCGGATGATCCGGTGACCTTGTATTATTTTGAACGGACAACCAGGTACATAACAAGCTTATAACTTTGTTATTTTTCATGACACAGTTATGAAATTTTGTACATAGATTCTTTACATAAAAATATAGCTGACCCGGCAAACGTTGTTTTGCTATGTATATATTTTTTTAAATCTTAAATTGAAAAAAAAAATTAGGGGTGGACTACCCCTAACATTTAGGGGGATGAAAAATAGATGTTGGCCGATTCTCATAGATACCGGATAAGCACAAAAATTTCATCAAAATCGGTCAAGCCGTTTCGGAGGAGTATGGCAACGAAAACTGTGACACGAGAATTTTATAATTATATTAGACTAGACACGTGTTTCGGATTTCTTATATACTAAAACTAATGTTGTATACGTATTTGTTTACACGTGTTATGCTTCATTTGGTCTAAACACAACACATGACCTATTTGACCGCAAAGTATGAATGTTGCTTATAAAAACTGGAAAAAAATACTAAAGACAAACTCACCCACATTTTCCACGCTAATATTATTTTACATCTTATTTTCTAGGAAATAAAGGTCTTGGTATATTAAAAATACATTATGTGATAGTAGCATTTATGTTTGTAATTTGTGTCGGTCGATATTCGTCGCAATTTTTATTTCTACGCAGGTAATTATTCGTTGCAATTGCAAGCATATTGCTTTACCCAGTGAGGGTTGCCAGCGGTGTAACAAATATTCCTAAAATGGTAATTTCATTAATAAATTGAAAGTAGGTACCTATTACTTGCTGGTGCCTTTTTTTTGAGGTGGGGAAATCATCTAATGAATTCTCCCGCTCTAGGGCGGAGCGAAGGCGTGTTAGACTTTAACTTACTAAAACCACACCTATGTTCCTTCAGTTGCTCTTTGCGTTCCAGGACCACGGGTTTTTCTTTCAGAAGTCTATTTGCTGGTGCCTGCAATTTCGTTTGTATCCAGACTCGTAAAATAGCACAATACCTACCCTTTGGTCACAACTCAGTGCACCCTAATTCTTTTTCTAAAAGTACCAACCTAGCCAAGTTACTGCTTATAACATCAGCCATCTACCAGTGATATCCCGTCAAAATCGATGATGCCGTTTTGGAGTTATACCGGAACAAACAGACAGACAGACAAAAATTGTACGTTTGTTATTGGTATCAAATATACTTTCACGTGCATTTAGTAAAAAAAAATGCTATTTTAATATTACAAACAGACCCTTCAATTTTATTTACATTGGATATGTATGTAGGTATGTATAGATTACAACAAAAAAAAACCAAAAACTTTTTGTCAATAGATTCATTCAAAGACTTGAAGATAAGAGTATTGGAAAAAAAGGCAAATAACTCCAAACATATCTTAATTTCATGTATTATCTTTATGTAATGCACGAGAAATGTGACCCTTTGCATGACAACTTGAGAAGTTCAGGTGATAACCCGGTCGTCAGACTACAACGCGGTCGCCTCGATACCACTCGCAAGCCACAAGTACAGAATGTTCACTTTAGACAAAAGACGATAAATATAAAGTTAAAAATTAATAACAATCCATAACTCATTCAGCCACGTCAACTGAGACCCTACCACGAGTTCTTAACGCGGCCCATTTGACGACCTAAACTGAACCATTAAAAGGATGGAGCTATACAACATTAGGTGTTAGGTTATCACAAGGTGGACCGACGACCTGGTGAGAGTCGCGGGAGTGCGGTGGATGCGAGACGCACAGGATCGGTCGTTGTAGCCTCGCTTGGGGGAGGCCTATGTTCAACAGTGGACGTCTTTCGGCTGAAATGATGATGATGCGAAACCGGTGCGGTGCGGTGGGCGACCTCTGCCTTTCTTTTGTTCTGGCAGGTTTAGAGCAATTTTTACGACATAGTCCTCGCTTCTCTTGCAACATGTCCATACCATCTAAAGCCGTGTTCTCTAAGTTTTTCAGGGAGTGGCTTGTTTTTACAGCTACCCCTGATATATTCATTGCGCACCTTATCCAGTCGGGTCACACCGGCCCACCTCAGAATTTTCATAGATTTAGGTATACTAATACCATGTTTATTTATTTATTTCAAGAAGTTGTAATTCTGCCCCCGCACTACTTAGTGTACGACCAATGTCATCAAGTCACGTGTCCAGCAGCTCACGTTTTTACAAACACATCTGTTTCTGACCGCTTCGATCAATACCCATAAATTCCTATCCATCGATGGCTTCCCTGTCTACACTCTGTGCCTCATCTGTTCCGCTAAAGCAATGTATAGAGACTCATTGAAATATACCTGAAATTTACCGTTACCAAGCGCCAGTGGTCTCGGAATACTAATATGTACTTTACACAATGTATAAATAAACTAAGGTAGAACGTGGGTGATAGACGCTGAGTAAAAAATTTTGGTTGTGTATTTACTTAATAGTCTATATTAAGCGCAATCGAATTTTGCACTGAGTCGGTATTAGTGCGCTGAGTACATCCGCGTTTGGCTCTTTGATTGGTTAAGAGCTTGGAGCGGGCCTATAAGAGCGATCGCATTATCAAACTCGCACTAGGCACTCAGAACTGCGCAATGATTCACATTCACGTGAAAGTCAGCTATAAAGTGTTCAGATTAACAAAAAAAAACTCTGTTATCTGTCTGTGTCCACTCGCCTGACCATTCAAATGATAACAAATGCCACGATGTTGTTAATTCACTTCAACATTACAAATAAGACAGAGAAGGCGAATGACGTAACTTTGCGACGGCATGTTATGCCACACATAATCATTTGTGGGAAAGAGACAAAATACCTGCTTATGAAGCAACGACAACATCGGTTATGGTACGGCCGAGTGAACTATTATGTGGGAAGGATATAATGTGTTGGAAAGCAACCATGGACCTGTACCATGACGTTCAAAGTAAGATTGTTTCATTCTTATTTCCAGTGTGGGTAAGAGATGGCGCTAGAAAACCTGTATAGCTCTGTCTCTTATCGTTACTATCTCTCTATATCTTGTTATTATCTCCACACAGAAATAACAATGAAACAATCTTACTTTGAACGTCATGGTAACCCCGCTGATCTAGAGATACAGAGAATCACTTTTAACATAATACAAGTTTAGTGTAGTTACGAAAAATGTCATGCTGGCTTTCTATTCTTGCGTGCCATTGTCTATTAGGTCACTTGTTTATGTTCTGTAGATGAGTCTAGATATTAGACAGAATTCTCCACTAAGGCCCTGAGCAAAAACAAAACACTGACCGCAAAATGTGATGCATAAGCATGTGAGTCGACAGTTCAACACCGCCACATCCTGCAATTTAAGAAGATAAGCGTGGTAACTAAAGTAATTTTCGCTACAACCGCAAGGTACAACGGTTTATTGAACAGCCCCAATGCTCCACAGTGCGTGGCCAACAGCAGTATGAACTTGGACGAAGCAAATGGAAATAGTAAGACAAAATGGATAGCTCCAAACAAAATTAAAGAAAATAGTAGTTAACGCATTTGTAGGGCATGGTAAGGTCATAGATGGCAGTGACCACTTACTATCAAGTGGGTCGCCTGCATGTATGCCACTATAGGGCTTGAAAAAAGACTAACCCGGGTCGATGGCGCGTTTGGTTCCACGCACTCCTCAAATAACTGTCAGTAATATTGACGGAGAGCGCTAAAGCCGAGAAGCCTTAAAGGCTGCGAGATAGTTCATAAACGCTGAAGACAATTGAAAGAACACAGGTGAGTTTTTTAGTCAGTAAAAGTCTAACCCTCCCGGATCTAGTTAGTGCCTAGAACACGGCACCGAGTATTAAAAATGAGAATGAATATTAACAAGCTAATAAAGATGATTCAAACTACCAGTATAGATCAAGAAGCCAATTTCTTAGGACAACATCGTCAATTGAGCAAAAAATTATTAGCTCATTCTAATAAAACAACACATCAAAATTTACAGCGCTGTGTATTTGTGATACAAAAAGCTATAAAATAAATTCCTCTTTGAAGACTTTGATGTAGTGTTTACTAAAGGGCCTATTACACTACTCGGTATTCAGACAGTCTTAGTCGATGTCGCGTAGTGTAATAAGGGTTAGACCGGTTTTACTCGGAACAAAAAATAAGACAGTCTGAATATCGTGTAGTGTAATAGGCCCTTAAACTCGTGGCAAGTTATATTGACACTGCGCACGTGTTTTCCAAAGACGTCAGTCATATAGGCGAAGCAGGAAAAGAGACATATTTCTGCTCGATAGGTTATCGCAGGACAGTTAAAAACAATAATGGGGCAGACCAGATAAGGTAATTCCTCGTTTGAAATCAAAGCATCAAATGTTATTGATGTAAGTATTAAATTCTGTAACCAAAATGACGTAGAAGAAAAGTTAAAAGGTCAATCGTGGTTCTTAAATTATACCATAGTCGGCCTTATAATATTCCCACTGTTGGGACTCAGGCCTTCTCTCTAGGATAGGGAATGGACCGTAATCCACCACGCGGGCCCAGTGCGGAATGTCACGTCTTCGAATTTTTGGTTCTAGAACATGCCGGTTTCCTCACGATGTTTTCCTTCACCGTTTTGAGAGCAGTGGTGATGAAATAAATTACACAAAGTAATGCGCCTGACTGGGTTTGAAAACGCGATCTACAACTCGTAAGTCGGGGCCGTTACCACTCGGCCACCACTGCTCTCTGCCTTAAATTATAAGTTGGTGGAAAATACAAACAATTATTTTGTATTTAGGTATACAAACAAAGGTTGAATGAATTGTAGACGATGTACAATATGCACAAGGGCGAGGCGCGGTCATAGGTACTCAGCTGAACTTTAACTTTGAAGGTATTTCTCTTGACAAGTAATTTAAAAGACAGCATTCATAAAAGTTACATATTTTTTTTGTATTGTTACCTCTTCAAAAGATGTGGTGGGATGAAAGAACATTTCAATAAAAAAAGTCTACTTAAGTTTTTTTTTGTTACAAAATTCGACGCACCTATATCTTGAAACGTCTATATTTACACTGATAACAATGATAATAGCGATAAAGTAGTTTTTATGAACATAAGTACTTAAAGATATAAATACAATCAATATCTGAAATCATTATCATTTCAGCGAAAGGAAGACGTTGACTTCTGGACATAGGCCTCCACCAAATGTCGCCAGTTCGCCACATCGTCTGGATCTAAGCGCCTCGTATCCAAGTCGACCTGCAGGCCACACGACTCTCGGAGATCGCTCCGCGCTCTACAGTGTCCGATGATGCGTCCAACATTCCTCACGTCGCCGCGGTGTTTTACGCGCTCTCGCTTCCCAATATGGACTGGAAGGTCCAAAGCCCCCTGCCTGGATTCCACCCATTCCCTCAGAACGGGTCTTGCGGCCACTAATTTGTCTGTGTCTCACTGCCACTTACATTTATCTATAATGCACTAGCACAAGTTTTGTACGCAGAGGTATTTCAACTTTTGACCTATTTTATACGTCTATTGGTATCGCATCGCATCACATGTTTGCTTACATTGTCTGGCGTCTGGTATCGGGTGTCGGTATCTTTCCAATTCCAATCAAACTGATTCGTGAAATCGTGAGACTGGTATCCATCTATATTGAGTGTAAACAGTAAACATCCTTCGTTATGAGAAACAGAAGTGTATACGTTTAAAGGTAATGTTTTACTTGTTTTTGATTCTTACCTTTGCGGTCTTCCCGTCTAAGTATAATTTAGGTGTCTTCAAGGCTAGAGTTATTAATAGGCTATTAATAAACTAGTGCCCCTGACCATCAATGATTGCATCTCCGCTTAACATCAGGTGGGATCGCAGTCAAGCACTGGTTTATATCAATTTAAAAAAAAAACCTACTGAGAACTCTCAGTTCTTGTTCAGTCAGTTACCTAACTATTTACTTACACACATAATAATAAAAGAAAAGAAGAAGGAAACAGAAGAATAGGACAAAGGTGATGCTTATTTCTCAAGAAATCTCTTCCAGCATACCTGCGATAGGAGAGTTGGAGAAAATAGAGATGTAGACACCGTGTGTAACAGTAAAAGGAACATAACATATTAACTATGTAGATAAAATATATTCTTAAGAGGACTACAGCACCTAAAGTGCGGTTGATCTCGGACTGCATACAAAACAAAGAGATGCGCAAAGACACTAAGCTTGCGAATTTATATCAATTTAGCGATTTATTAAAAATCTACAGATTTAATTATAAAATACTAAAACACTATAATAGTAATACGTGTCTTCTAATCTGACAAACAATCAGAATGATTGCGTGTACATTAGTCCGGTTTTTAATCGATCACAGTAATTTTTAAAGACATATTCGTGTTTCTTTTTTTCTATCGCACTAAAGTAACTGTAACTTTTTGAACACACTATATTATCTAACATTTATCTATACTTACTTATAATAAATTTGTAAAAATGAAAATTCTGTACATTTAAAATATCAAAAAAATTAATGGCATTACATAATTGTGTTACTAGACCGACACCGAACCCAAAAATGTGATTAAAAAAAAATTTGTCCGTCTGTCTGTTTGTTCAGGCATCACGCAAAAACTACCGTTTCGATTACGATGAAACTTGGTATAATTATTTTTTAGTATCCTGGGCACCACACTGGGTACTTTTTATCCCGGAAAAGTATATACAATAAAAAACAAACTTATTTTTGCGGTTTGATCCCTAGACCCGATTACTGTACCTACTTACCAACCGCAAATAATAAGTTTGTCGTAGGTTACGTCACCCGCAGTGAGAGTTCATTAAGGGGCGCTGCACACGGCTAAGATACTATAATATTTTATCTTAAAGATACAATATCGCTCGCCATACAATTCAATGGACTATCAGTACTATCACACACGACGAAGATAATAAATAATATTTCATATTTTCGTATCTCAAAAACCTAATTTAACCATTTTCGACTTCTACGCGGACGAAGTCGCGGGCAAAAGCTAGTCCTGAAATATATTTTTCTGATTCTATTTGCTGCAGTGAATCATATACTTTTACGCGTTATAAAACTCGCGATTAGCTCCTGTAGTTCTCTAAATATATTTTTTACACCAAACCGATACACTCTAGATTAAGATGTAGAATATTAATCTCATGGATCTCATAGTTTATTTGAACACTCCTTGAAAGGTTGCCAACCAAAGATTGGACATATATAGGAATTTCACGCTGTTTCTTTTGATTTTCCGAAACATCAAGTCAAGCCATTTCCGTTCTGCTAGGTTACGTATTTCAATGCTAATAGCGTGGAAACCCTATAATTTCCCAGCAGGTTTTACCATCTAGGATAGAAAATACTTTCCTATTCGCTTGATGTGTTACATTTTCATCGTTGACTTCGATTGCGAATGTTCTTAACTATCCTTCAAGGAAATCTGTTCAGCCGGTTGATTATCAGCTTATAAAGCTTTCCGACTTCCAACCGATTTCCTTCGAGAAATGAAGGAACTTAGGTGGGTTTTAGTAAATCAAACGCTCCATCCTAGAGTGGGAGAAGTCATTTGATGATTTCCCACCTAAAAAAACAAGCCAATTATAAAAAAAAAACATCCATCGTCAGAATCAACATCATCATCATTATGATGATTTTATAGCCAACGTTTTCTTAGCCATTTTAAAAAGACATAAACACTAGCTAGATAGGAATAAACAAAACAAAAACGAAGCAAAAATAAAATAGTATGCTTCACGGCTGCTGCGCCAATATAAGTCCAGTTCAGCATTAATGCCAAACAGCTAATGCCTGAGACGCTGGTTTTCGATTGCAAAAACATGGCGAGAAGGCGAGATCTTGAAAACAAGGAAATAGCTCTCAAGTACACAAAAGACAATCACTAAGAATACTATATTAGAATAAAAAAAATATATAATAATCTATTAAAAATGCGACAGACCTTGAACCACATACATCGATCGGACGTGACGCGCAGTACCGCTGTGGTATCACACGTATTTATTGTAGAACCACATAGTATGACAGAAGAACAACTCTATTCAAACTGTGAAGGCAAGATAATCAATGCATTGCCTGTGACAATAAAGGTAGAACTATATTGGCCACACGTGGGCCAAGTACGCCGATCTGGGCGCGTCGGTCTCCTTACATTTCGGAATTTGTACTTGCAGAGCCAAGGGCGCCAGCTTATAGAAAACCTCATGGGTGCTCATGCTCATTTATTGACTTGAAAAAGTGGCGAAGTGTGAGAAGAGAAATGCACACTGATCGACCGACAAATAAATAAATGTCCTAATAACATCATCATCATCATCATTTCAGCCGAAAGACGTCCACTGTTGGACATAGGCCTCCCCCAAATGCCGCCACAATGACCGGTCCTGTGCGTCTCGCATCCATCGGATTCCCGCGACCCTCACCAGGTTATCGGTCCACCTTGTGGGAGGCCTTCCATCGCTGCGTCTACTAACATACTGCGTACTTAACTATTAATTATGTTTAATAAAAATATAAAATGAAACCATTATATAAAAATGAAACTAGTTTTTATTATCAAGAAATATTATAGGCGAGAACTGATCTGTTTCTTGATGTCTATTCTAAGGGGTGCTCGGCACCCACTGGTTATTTCTCATGGGTGCTCGAGCCCCCGAGCACAAAGACGCTAGTTTCTGTCGAGCGAAATATTCGTCCCCATTTTGGCCGAACGTATTTCAAAAGCCACACTTAGCACGCGATCTTACAGTGTTGTAACACCTAAAGATTCTCGAAACGTTACGGTCAATTGTATAGTCACTGGTTACGGTCTTACAGCCCAAACGGTAACCAAAGCTTAACCACCATTTGCCAAACAACAAAATAATAGGTCGAATTCAAAACAGTGAACGTCACTGAATCATCGAGTGGACCTTTTAAATCCACTTTTATCGTGCCATCTACGTAATTGTCTCTCTCCGTGGGAGTCGAAGCACGACGCGGAAAAACACATAATTCTTATCCACTTACAAATTGCTCCGTTCATTTCTACTTCAGGAATTTCACACTTGTACGTACATTTCGTTCACAATTTCGTATTGCGTTGGCAACCGCAAACCGTTATCGTCATACCCAACTGCATGGCACAACAGGGCACAGGAAATTGCATTGCAATCATGCCAATTACCCGATATATTTCTTTGTTTGTATGCAACAAAATATCGTTACAATTGCAACGTGATTTGACAAATTACTTACTATAATCAGTAACGTAGTACGTCTAATCTACAATGATTCATAAAATAATGAATGATATATTTTATTCAGCTTTCGTGTTGTATTGATTGTACGTGGCTGTCTACATAATTTCGGTTATGCCTAACAATTAGAATATTCTAGAACGATCGGGGCGCTGTTTTGAATGTAGCTTTAAGACGCTATTTATTTTTAGAATCGGCTGTTTACTAATTTTGGATATAATCTTCAGATTGGCTACAACCTTGCCAGTATCCAAACTCGCATTTAGTGTATTAGAGAAAAGCAGTGTAATTTACTTAAGATGAACGCACACTTATCCGAGCCGAACGCGTCGAACGAATCGAGAGAAAAGAATTTTAGAATTCTTTATAAGAAATTCTATGAAACCCCGCACACCTAGCCGCGTCAAATCGTCCGAATTTGGAAGAACTCTAGAATTAAGAATGCTAAAATTCTTTTCTTTCGTTCTTTTAGTGTGCGTTCACCTTTAACGTGATAGACCGATTTGGGTCAGTGTGTTAGGGGTAGAAGATAATTTAATCATTCTTGGCTAAGACTGTCTTTATTTGGTTAGTATAAACCGATAACGGATAAAGCGGTAATGGGCTCGACCCCTGAGGCTCCTTCTGCCAAAGGACAAACGGCGCAAACGCTAGCAACATGGACCATGATAAACTCACAAGGAAATATTTGGTGGAGGATAATGCTAGACGTATATAGATCTTTAGTTTTAATCAAGACACTCCACTCCACTGACTCCAGTTTGTAGAACTCATTCCAGTAAAGATATAGATTTTTGAGAACGACTTGACTTTTTGAGCACCGAATTCACTCATAGATGCCCTGAGAAAATTGAAAAGACTCATCTTTTTCTGGAGTGAGGTGGGCTGGTTGGAGTGAAGGCCGCGATGGCTCACGCACAATGGTACGCCAAGGACTAAGTGCGGAAACCAGACCACACTAGAAGATATAGATTTCTGTATGGTAAGATATCTATGACCATTCATTGCACGTCTTGGAGAGCTCTATATTTATATGAATAAGATGTGTACAGTAATAATGTAGATGAGGTATTTGATCTGAGCTCTATGTAAATTACTGATCTGTTTGGTATGCGAACGATACCAGATACCCCAGCAGACAGGAACTTATGTCATATCCTAAGCACACATGTAACGGTATTATGAATGGACATAATTTATTACCTTTCGGATTTTTTGGGTAGATACTTCTAAACGAGGGTTTTGTTAGAGTTTGGATCAAAGATAACATATACCTAATGTAATATAGTATGTAGTGTGTATTTCCTTATGTAAGTTGTATTTTAGTTACTTTAAGATTTTTGGTGTACAATAAAGAATATGTATCTATACCACCAGAGAACGCCCAAAATTTTCCAGAGTACACAAAGGTGCGGAATCGTAAAAACAATAGTTTATTATTCTGCCTCTGTTATACCATTGTATCGCATTGTTGTGTTAATTGTCGGTGTCTGTACAGATTACCTGAACATTTATCTGTCTGGCTAATATTATGAATTTATAGATTCAATTAGTGGACAAGGAAATGATGGATTGTGTGAAAAACTATATGGTGAGAAAAGAGATTATTATTAGGATAACTTGATGATTGCTGACATGACACTCTTGTTTAACATAGTTAATGGTTCGGCCGACTGCTCGGAACTGATTGGCGAAATTGGGCTGCGTGTTCCATCCGTTACTTTAAGGAATCATCGACCTCTATATGTTCCCTCAGTGCGGTGTATTTACCGGCAAAATTCTTGCATGATAAGAGCTAGCAAAGCATACAACGCAATGTGTGTAAGTGTTGATGATCTAGACCTATTCTCTACCAGCGTCACTAAGCTAAAAAAAAATATGTGTACTAGATTTTTCGATAGTCAATAATATATTATCTATGTACTTGCTCCGAGCGTCTTTCATTCTTTTTTTTTATCTGTCTACTGTCTTTTGTCTTGCTCTAATACTATTTGTGAAAACTTGTAATTGGCCTTCTTTCAATATTTTTCATCTATCTGTATCCTAGCTGTAAGTTTTCCGAAAACAATAAAATAAATAAATAACAGCCAATCTATACTATTTAATATTATAAAGAGATCTCTGAAACTACTGAACCGATTTTAAAAATTCTTTCACTATTAATTAGCTGCACTACCGCTGAGGGTTACATATTTTCCACTTTTACGAGTTTACAAGTGCAAACCCGCTGGCTGAAACTAGTATGAAATAAAAAATCTTTAGCTCGAAAGAAGACATGACATTAATAAACTATAATAATTATGTTCTGCCATGCCTGCTACATACAGGTTACGGGATTGTTCTAATCGTTATTGAAATCGTTGTGAAATTTTATTACTGACACTCTCTCTCGCTCCAACCAAAGCTGGAGGAGGTGTTTTAAAATGTTTTACTGAAAAAATAAATGGGTGGTCATATTTTAGATACTGGGTTTCTAGCCATGAAAATATTTCTTGAAAGAAGACAATATCCAAAAAAAAAAGTACATGATTATTTTTTTCAGATTACGACTTTTAGGAAAAAAATTCTAAGTATTTGTATAGATAGAAGTCGATTAAAAATATTACCACACATTACAATTACACCGTCTATAAGATCGGCGTTTTTGATAACAGGAACCTTGATACAAAAAAACATGCGAACGTTGTCTAACGTTGAAAAAATGAAAAACGTATTTTGTAGACACGTAATTAAAACGCTATTGTATTAAGTTGGCATGTCTGAAGCGATCTTGGTAACGTGGTGACTCGTATTATACTTGGTAATCAAATTACTTTTTCGTGGAAAAATTTTGAAACCTTTTTCTAGTTTTTTCTTCAAGGTTAATTACTACTGTTACAATAAAAGTCTGTTATTTTTTCAATTACAGTTACAGAACGTAATCAATATAGAAGAGCGATGAACGAACAACAAAAAATAAAGCACCACGTGAGCTGAGTAGTGGATTGGAAGAAGGGGTGACCTTTGTCGAGGACCGAAAGAATAATGGTTCTTTACTGAAAAAGGCTTTAACGTTAGCGAGGGATACTGAGCCAGACACAGAATAATAGTACAAGACCAGTGCGCTGACTGCGATGTTTTTACATTAACACAAGCGAAACGTTTACCGCGTTTGGTTTCTCTGATTGGTTGAGAGCTTGGAGCGGGCCAATCGGAGCACCGAGCCTTATAAACGTGTCGAACAAACTCACACAAGGCACTCAAAACTTCAAACAGCTGCGAGGTCAAAGTGAGCAAGTCACATCTGCTGCAATTCGTAGCAGCAATGGGCAGCTGAACCAGAATGAGATGGCGTGATGAGTTGAACTCCTTCTCATAGAACTAACCCAGATTGGCGCAGAAGGCCAAGGAAAGAAGAAAGAAGAATAATAAGCTTTTGCCCTGCAGAACAGTCAATCTGCCTAGCCTATTCTCAACTAAGTTAGAGTCGGCTTCCAGTCAACCTGGATGCAGCTGGATATCAGTATATCACATGGAACGACTGCCTGTCTGACCTACACAACCCAGTAACTGGGTAAACACGATATCCCCTTGGCAAACTGATGTTACATTTTCTAACTTCAACCTATACGTAAAGACTATCAAAGATACTAAAGACAGTCGAAACCAATGGCTTAACGTGCTTTACGAGGCACGGAGGAATTTCGATATGTCAAGATCCCATCGACAGACCGCCCTCGGCAATCCCTTATCTTTAGGATCAGAGGCGTAACGTGGACTAATTTAGACGTGGGCGAAGGCACATCAGCGAGGCCTTTTTCTTTCATAAATTCGAAAACGAGACAGCGACTGTCGCAACCCAGTGTTCGACCGCATATAGTCGCTTACCATCAGATGAAATATTGGTCAAACGCGGGCCTATCAATTATAAAAAAACGGGCAATTGCGAATCGGACTCGCGCCCTGAGGATTCCGTATAAAATTGCCTATGTAAACAATTCAATTTCTGAATGGAGTCTCGAAGATTTTTCCGAATCGCAATTTTTTTTGTTGTGACGTAACAACAAATTTCACACACACCGTTTTTACAGTTTTCAGATTTATTCCTATACCTGTGCCTATGCCTTGCTTTATGCAAAATTTCAGGTGTCTGGGTCAACGGGAAGTACCCCATGAATTATGATTTTCTCGAGAGTCTCGAAATGCTTTTTTTTATAAGGCATAAACGGCCATAATTTTTTTTCGCTAACTTAAAAATTTGATTTTTTTACAGCTTCAAGAGACTGCAAACTTAATTATATGATTTTAATTTTAACTCAATACCTCCATGCGTTCCCGAGATAAAGGGTCTTGACAGACAGACAGACGGACGGGCAACAAAGTAATCCTATAATGGTTCCGTTTTTTTCCTTTGAGGTACGGAACTCTAAAAAAACCCTCGTTCTTAAAGAGTCCTCGCTTGTGCGAAGCCGTGGGCGAGGGCCCATTTCGCCCACGCCTAGCTACGCTACTGTTTAGGATCGACCCTTTTTTTACTTACTAAAACCCAACTGTGTTTCTTCAGTTGCTTTTTGCGTTCCAGAGCCAGGTAACTCTTTCGAAACGGCATCTTTTGGCAGCCCTAGAAGACATCGGCCCTACTGGGCCTTTTCAGTGTTAAGGCGCGAGGGGAAGCACATCGACTCAGGCATGGTCCTTACAGGATGGCAGGACGCCGATCTACCCATTGCTCGTAACCCGCAAACCCATACTTTGGAGGATCTTGTTATACCGAAGGATCGATACAGCTATTATTGCGTACCTAGCAAAAAACAGAGGAGTTTTTTTTTTGTTACATAGAAACAATACTGGTTCAAAATAATAATAAATGCTAGCCGGTCTAAGAAGTATAGAATAATAGAAGCAGTCTACCTATGTAAATATAGCTACCTAACTTATGTCTGTGTGCAAAGCACTCCAACCACAGAAAAGGTAATTACCGCCTCAAAATACTAGAAGTCAGTCGAGTAACACCATTACAATAATTAAACACTTGACAGACAGGTCATGACGTCATACCAAGTCAGACAAACCCAGAAGAGCTATACATTTATCCCTGTGCACTCTAACACAACGCAGTAAAGTTGAGAATGTGAAACAAAAAAGCACCGATAAGTTTGTACGGTCCCGTAACAGTAGGATCTACGTAATATTCAAGGACTTTTGAATCTAGGTTAGAACTGTAACATAAATGTGTCTAGGTTAGGAAGATTTACAGATAAAAACAAAGGCGAGAGACGGCAAGTGGGAAGATATTTATGATTCTTTAGGGAGGAGTATTTAATAGAAGTTCTATATTCTGTGATTCCTCCATATTTCCATTTGGATGTCCGTATAAGAGTATTTTGACAGCCTAGAGCGCAAAGGGTAATTGAAGGACACAGGTTTGGTTTTAGTCAGTAAAAGTCTGACACGCCCTCTCGCTCCGCCCAGAGAAGCGAGAAGTCATTTGGATGATTTCCCACCTTAAAAAAAAAAGCCTTTCAAAAACTCTTCGTATGTTTTTTGTAATTTACAGTTCAGTATCGGAGAGTGACATGTACATAGTGTCCGACCGAAAGTTCGGTTTCGGTTTCGATCGAGTTTCGGCAAAAAAAACGAGTTTCGATTTCCGCGGCTAACCCGCCGAAACTACGGCCGGGAGTTCTCACGCTGTGATCGGTCATGTTCGGCGCGTTAAATGTTGCGAGTTTTCGTGTGATTTAGTTACTTAGTTTATAATTTACGAAAAGTATAAATCTAACAAAAATGTTAAAAAAAGAACAAAAGCTAAACTACTAGGTTTAGCTTTTGGCCTTTTTTAACATTTTTGTTTGTTTTTCACAGAAGTATCATAGAAAATGACGAATATATTTAGAAGAAGTTAATTCGTTTTTTAATTCGTTCGATAATGGTACGGAACCCTTCGTACGCGAGTTCGACTCGCAAATTGATTTTAGAAATTTAATTTTAAAAAAATCTTGTTTTGCTCACCCTACCCAATCATTTCTTCGATTTGACAGCTATGTCGTCACAACATGGCGTAAAATCGATCCTATTCTTATTTAAAACGCATTGCACATAAGTATTTACACTATTAAACTCATTAAAACTGTCAACATAACTCTGTAACTTACAGACGAGATAAAACGTCAAGTTTTTACATTTTACGGGCTACCCTGGAGCTTATTTCCAGTCCATGAATAGATCAATAAAGTGATTGATGTAATAATGACAAAAATTCGTGTCAATAGTAAATTTCCACCAGGAGTGGAATTAAACTAATTTGCAAGTAGGTATTGCGGTCACAAGAATAAGGACAAATTATTTTATCGTTAACAAGGCATTGTTTCTTATTTATTTGAGTCATAGTAACTTAATTTTCCGTTTGAAAAATATTATATATTACAACCTCTTTTTATACTCGCTTATAATATTTTAAAGCTGACGAGTTTGTTTGTTTGAACGTTCTAATCTCAAGGATTACTAGCTTCTTTTTTTTTGTATTGTTGAATAGCCCATTTATCGAGAAAAGTTACAGCTTTAGCCTATAGGCTATATAACATCTGGCTACGATTATATTTATCTATTTATTTTGCACTAGCAGATCCGATAGACCATGACCTGTACCATGACGTTTAAAGTAAGATTGTTTCATTCTTATTTCCAGTGTGGGTAAGAGATGGCGCTAGACAACCTGTATAGCTCTGTCACTTACCCACACTGAAATAAGAATGTAACAATCTTACTTTGAACGTCATGGTAACCCCGTTTGTCATGTCTTAACAATTAAGAGGGTCCTTTTTCACTCGCCTATCGTCAGCGTCGAGCATTGTATAAAATCTTTTTACTTTATCTAAACGCAATCCAACGCGATGTTTGACGAAAAGTTAACGCGAAAAAAGAGAGATAACGCCTGAAAACTATGTTAGCATTCGGTAATTCCGTGATTTACTCGAATATTTTACAAAACTTGTTCCGGGAAATACGTGTTTTTCTTTAACTCTTAAAAGATTTTGAAAAAACAATTGTCGTCATTTAGGATCTTGATTATACTTTTTTGACTTTTTTAATTTAAGAGTAAATTCTGAAGTGTCAAAGTTCATGCAAAATAGCAGATTCTCAATGGTCTTTACTGGATTAGATTTACAGAAATTTATAAATTAATTTTAATAGAAGCCTAGATAATATCCACAAGATACTGTGTTTCCAATAAATCTAATGAAAAATATATAATAACGTCATAATCGTGTAAGTTTTAAGCGTTGTATGAAAAGCAGTGAAAATGTATGTCGAGTTGAAATAAATGCCAAGCTAAATGTCAAACGCGCAAATTGTCAAACGCGTAGTCATAGTTTTCTCTAATTATCTTCACATTTTTCTAAATTTTTCTTTCCGTAAGAACCAACAAACACAACAAAAAAGAATTAGCGAAATTGGTCCATCCGTTCACGCGTTATGAACATATATGATGACGTGACCAAGAGAAATAGGAATTTAGTCTTATATTATATAAAGATTTAGATTACTTAAATAAATTAATTTGGTTCAGTAGTCAATTCATGGCGATTAAGCAGATCTAATGACATTTTAATGATCTAAAACCACTTATCAACGGACAATAGAAGGTTTGAGTATAAATAATGTTCAAAAGGTGTAATTGCTTGTCCCATTTCTAATATTTCATAGAGGATATAAATGATGATAATAAAAAAAAGCTATTGATGTTTTGAATCTTCTTGAAGTTTATATTTAGGACTGTCCGAAAGCTGGCTTTTCGCAGGAAAAAAAATATTGAGAAGCCGATTGCAGTGCCCGTACCTAGCGGATTCAATTGTATATTCAAATAATCCAGGGGCCCACTCAAATATACACACGAAATTTCATCTCAATCAGTCAAGCCGTTTAGAACGATTTAGGTGACAAACACGCGTACAGAAGAATTATATATTTAAAGATACAAGGTCGATAGAAATGAAACGAGAATACCTATTACATCATCTGCATTTCACAGGGAGGTATGGAATTAAATTCCATGAAATTTCTGCCGTTGCTCAAGGGAAAGGTGGGCAAGATTTTTCAAACTTACTTTCTCCTAAAAATATGGATGGATTGTGTGAAGAGTGATATAAAAGAAAAGGAAGTTAGTGATATCATGACGAGTGACAGGGCAGAGTGGAAGAAAAAAACGTGTTGCGCCGACCCCAAATAACACGGGACAAGGGCAGGAAGATGATGACTTTCTCCTAAAAAATCGTGCTTATCAAGAAAACCACATCTAAAATGGGCATGGAACAACTCCAAAATCCTAAGCGCCAGTTTTATCACATTGTATCACATCAATATGTTGATAGCGAACAAGTACACGTCGTAAACAGATTTGGCACACGCCACATAAGGCACACTTTGTAAGCATTAAAACTGTGCCAAACACGAGACCGAGGTCTAAAGTGAAAGTATTTATGTATGTTAAGTAAGCTGGTATAGACGGATCGCAACTTTGTGATTACATAATTGTATGAAGCCTTCGTGTAATAATTGGAGCATCACTGGGCACTTGGGCATTTGAAAGGTTGCACTAATGCACACATTCACATTCGATATTTAACTGACTAAATCTATATCTATACTCATAATAAATCTGTAGGAGTGAAAATTCTGTACATTGAAAATATCAAAAAAATAAATGGCAGTGTTACTAGACCGACACCGAACCCAAAAATGGGGTTAAAAAATTTTTTGTCAGTCTGTTTGTTTGTTCAGGCATCACGCAAAAACTACCGGTCCGATTACGACGAAACTTAGTATAATTATTCTTTAATATCCTGGGCACCACACTGGGTACTTTTTATCCCGGAAAAGGTTCGATCCCTAGACCCGATTACTGTACCAAACGTAAATAATAAGTTTGTCGTAGTGGAGTTCACTAAGGGGCGCTGCAGACGGCTAAGATACTATAGGTAATATTTTATCTTAAGATACAATATCGCTAGCCATACAATTCAATGGACTATCACACAAGACAAAGATAATAAATAATATTTCATATTTTTGTATCTCAAAAAAACCTAATAAAACCATTTTCCACTTCTACGCGGACAAAGTCGTGGGCAAAAGCTAGTAATGCATAATACTATAGATAATCTAAGACTAACACCATTAGGTACTCACAAAACAGATAAAAATGGCATAATTTATTGAGTAAAATAACCTCACTTATATAATACTCTAACAGCCCAATAACCTTTACAATACAACCAAACATTTGCGAAATATCTGCCACACCCATTTATAGAGACGTCCTTCATATTCTTACATAAGGTTATTCTATGTTATGATTTCCGTAAAATTTTGATGACAAATTTGGGTAAATTAAAATGATTCAAGGCAAAGGATTTAATAATATCATTGCCAAAGTAGGAATTCCAGTAGAACCTGTTGTATATCATTTTACGGACAGACGGACGATGCATAAATATAGTATAATCAGCCTTTTAATGTTCCCACTGCTGGAACTCAGGCCTCCTCGCTAACAGAGGGGATGGGCCGTAATCCACCACGCGGGCCCATTGCGTGTTGGTGAATGTCACATGTCTTCGAATTTTTTGGTTCTAGGACATGCCGGTTCTCTCACGATGTTTTCCTGATGTTTCTTACTATTACGCGGGCGAAGCCGCTAGCATCAGCTAGTCTTGATTAAATAGAATATGTCGTACGTGTAGCATATGGTCATTGATATATGAAGTGCCCTCATTCCAAAAGTGTTAAGGCAAATTCCTGGTATTACGCAATACGTCCACCATTAGGCAACGATAAAGTATAGGAACTACTTACTTCTATTTTTGAAGTGTTATATGATCATATCTCATACTTTCATCGGATACTATTTTATTTTAAGTATTTATGTGACCAATAGTGATACATAAAATATCGAGCCTTTTCAGAACCGTCCGGTAACCGTCCGGACCGAGCCCAAGTCGTCGACGGCGCGTATTGTACCACGCGCACCTCGGGGAGATGTCAGGAAATTGTAGGGGTCCAGTAGGGTCGAAGCCTACTGGGGCAATGGGTAGTGTGAAAACGAAACCCGGGGACCTGGGACGAAGGCAACGAAGGAACAGGAGTGGGTTTTTAGTCCGTAAAACTCTGACACTATCTCCCGCTCCGCTCAAGAGCGTGATTTTGCATTAGATGATTTTCTCAACTAAAAAAAAGCCTTTTCAGGAAAAATTTACGGGACAATTTACATTTTTTTTGTATTTAGTTTTTCTTATATTTAGGTATTATAGTATGTTATTTAATAGGAACTATTCTAATAGATAAGTAGTTGCACGAATAACAATTCGTATTTTAATAGTAAGTTATAGTCATTAACATATTAGAATAAACTTTATTGTACACTAAAATAGTAATAGTGTGCTTTTTAATTAGGGGAGACAAAACATATACCTACCTATATAAGCATGCAATTTTTGAATTTGCTTAATTAAATATTGTATACATTTCAAGTAAACAAATATGGAAGAATTTTTAAATATATTCATCAACAGAAATAGAAACAGAAGTTCGATATAAACCGTGACGTCAAATTACATTACGCCCTCTCTTTTGTCAAGACGCCTTTATTCTATGACGGTCGTACGACACAAAAAATATTACTATTACTATTTGTCATACCTAAATTGTTATTATCTAGTTTTCTTTTCTGCCGATTATTTTGATATTGTTTTCACAGTTATTATTCTACTTTGGTATATATTTCTTTCTTCTATTGTCGCTTACAATGTTTTTCCTAAAAAGGCATATTTCAGAGTAGATACTTACTCTATCATAGCAGATAACTGTGAAACACTTAATTTATAGTATTCTATGATTAATGATAGGATTCTTTTTGTAACTGGGATAAGAGAGACTGAGTAGTGGTGGCTAAGTGGTAATGGCCCCGACTTAAGAGTTGTAGGTCGTGGGTTCAAACCCACCCAGGCGCATTACTTTGTGTAAATTATTTAATCACGACTGCTTTTAAAACGGTGAAGGAAAACATCGTGAGGAAACCGGCATGTCCTAGAACCAAAGATTCGAAGACATGTGAAATCTACCAACCCGCACTGGGCCCGCGTGGTGGATTACGGCCCATTCCCTCTCCTAGAGAGGAGGCCTGCGTCCCAGCAGTGGGAACATTATAAGGCCGACTATGCTATGCTATGCTATAAGATTAGATAGCATGAAAAAGGAATACTTACTGAGAAAAAAATACAACACACGATTACATCTCATTTGTTTCCTTTTAACAAATAGATGGAAGACATGATCGGATCCTGCTTGATCCATTTTGAAAAATTACGTTTGTTCTGCAATTATCAACAAAATGGCCAATTGGCTGGAGCCATTTAATTCTAAAAGACCAAAACAATAACAACACACGCTAGTTGACTAATACTTTGTAATCAAGTTATTCATCTCACGTAAACACGTTATAACAAATCAGCAAGGGATCAAAATCCTGCTACAGTATCGCCAACGGAGAATTTCAATTTACATTCCAAATTACGTTCCGTGAACACAAAGATACTTATGTTGACGTCACAACGAATTGCGCAATGGATGGCGAACGCGCGGAGTCCTCCCCTTGATCTAGTTCAGAGGTCCCCTGAAGGTCGCATCCTAATTGGATCATATTGACGTTGGCTTACTAGGTACGTACCTAAACTGTAAGTTCCTCATTCCTGTTTCATTAAAGGAATGGATGGCAAAATACACTCACAGGATCGTCACTTTAAAGTCTGTTTTACTGTTGTGGGATTTTGGAAAGAGTTAGGGACGTAATGGGTTTTAATCAGTTAAAGTCTGACACTTCTCGCTACACCCAGAGCGGGAGAAGTTATTTGATGATTTCCCACCTCAATAAAAGGTCTGTTTTAGTTTGCTTTACTCACAACAGCATCTACTTTTGACGATTCAGTTTGTATACATAAAAGGCAAAGTCCTGACTCACTCACTGACGTCATCAACGCCCAGCTCAAAGCCTAGGACTTAGAACGAACAAAATTTTACACAGAGGTTCACAGAGGTTCCTTTAATGATATAGATGTACAAAGAATAAGAAAGGAAAAAAAAGAAAGGATTTTGCAAATGTTTTAATTAATTGATAAATTTAATTTAATAATTAATTGATAAATTTAAAATTCAATTTCGTAAATTTAAAATTTAATTTCATAAATTTAAAATTTAATTTAATAACTTTTAAATTTTTATTTAATAATTAATTTATTAATTCCCTGCCAGAGTCTGTGTTTCCTGATGACTACAACCCGGGAATCTTTAAGTCAAGTGTGAATAGGTTACTTCTAGGTAAACGCGCTCCATCGTCGACCGCATCGTCGTTTTTCATCAGGGCCTCAAATCTATTCGGCTATTACAATAGTGTCAGAATGTTCTATCATTGACTTCATAATTGTTGATTTGACAAGTTTGGTAATCTGGTAATATAATGGCGTCATTATTATTTTCCAATGGTCAACCACTGACACTCCATTGAAAGACATAATGAAAAATTAATATTTTGACGTATGCGGATAACTGCCAAAATTTTGACAGTTCCTTTGATCAGTGACCTACCATTAGAACGTCATTGCTTTTAATTTGTTTCGAGACACCTCTATATTGTCATTCTACCACAAAATCATTGACCAATCAATGATCGACCATTATGAATTATCAGATTACGAACTTTTAGCAAAATGACAATGGGATCGTGTTGGGATGACGAATTTATAAAAATAGCAGACTTGGGCCCCTGGCGAGATAGCGGTCAAGCGCGAAACAATCAACAACAAAAAAAAAACTAAAAAAAAAACTTTTCGAAATTGTAACCAAATGACATTGTGCTGTTTTACGAGTTTGACGCGGACGAAGTCGCGGGTGCCAGTTAGTATTGTCATAATGTCAATGTCACAGTGCTATAGTTTATATTAATTACTTTAAATGGCCAATCCATTAAAAACGTTATGTCAACAAGCTTATCGGTAGAAGGTTTTTGGTATTTTAATTTCCAAGTTATTAAATACAGTTTTGTGCGCATAAACTTAAATCAACGGGTACGATGACCGATGGCAGTCTTATCGCTGACAGTAATATCTACCTGACTCTATCAATCCATCTTAGATGGATCGTAAGAATCTTTAAATAATAAAGGGGGTACACTGCTAACAATTTAATAAATATTATAATTAGTAAACAGAGTTATAGATAATATTATATTATACGTATGTCGGCGATTATGACAATTAAGCGATAATAAGACACTCAATCAATTGATTCATTAGTACTGGAGTGGGGTGAAACGCTGCGACGTTGTAGACGTCACGTGAGCGGAATCGTACTGTACGTCCGTACCTTTAATTTATCGCTGTCGCCTTTATGTACATGAAAACAATAAATAAGTACATAACTTATTTACTTCATATAGATATATACTTATTAATTTAAGGGAAGACAAAAAAAAAAGAGAAGAATAAAGGTAGGTGGAAGAAAGCTTAGTGCTAAGTGCCCTAGCTTCAAAAGATTGGATGTGTACTGTGTCAGACTAGGCACTGTGACACAGTACACACTACGAGATTGTTTTACGTTAACGCGATTGACACGTTTATGACGTTCGGCCATCCGATTGGCCCGCTCCAAGCTGTTAACCAATCAGAGAGCCAAACGCGGTAAGCATTTTTTTTATTACGAAATAGGCTCTACTAGCACTGGATTGTCACGGCAGGCAATTTGAAAGCCTCTCATTTATAAGAATTTGAGTTTGTGGACAAAATTTTACGATTTTATGTTACAATAAGACGGGGCTCCTGATACCAGGGGGGGGCTTCATATCATTAATACGGGAGATAAGGCGGTAGTTACGCCCCTGTAACAGACGTCTCATTTAATATTAGTGAAAAACACATAAACAAAAGGACAATAAACGAATTATTGTTAAATTCCTTAAAACCATCTTTACATTGGTGCACTTTATATTAACAGATTTCCCAGTCATTTATTATGACTCGTCTCCAATTCAACATTGAACAGACATGTATTCTAGGCTTGCACGCTTCCATGTTCGACCTCATCTCAGATCCCCTTCAGGGGAGATCAAGATCAGCGGGGTTACCATGACGATCAAAGTAAGATTGTTTCATTCTTATTTTAGTGTGGGTAAGAAAAAGAACTATACAGGTTGTCTAGTGCCATCTCTTACCCGCACTGGAAATAAGAATGAAACAATCTTACTTTAACCGTCATAGTACAGGTCCAGGAGCGACAAAACTAAAAAAGAAGTGGCTTAAAAGCTTCAATACAAATAAGTTTTAAGAGCTAATTTGATCGCTCGGATTTTCTTCTACACCTTTACTAGTAATTGAAATAAGTCGGTCACTACAAAATCGATACTGTTTAGCGCCAACCTTTACCCTTTACCGTCTAAGTTCATCCTTCTTTTTGCCTTGAGCAGCGCTTCCCGGGCCGGATCTTACATAAGTTTATCGGAGAATACTTCAACGGTTCTGAGGCATTTTACGTCACCCATTTCTCACGCAATGGTACAGTCGTGTAGTATAAACTTCGCCATTCAGTAGTAAACGTCAATTTGTACTAAAACCGTATAAGTGCCGTCTGGTGACAATAACGGAAAAATCCTTTTTCCTATACGATTTCAAATAAGCGAATGTAAACGTTAAAGCGATCGACTTCTTCAAAAACATGCACTAGGCCGGCCCAGGCTTGTTTTATCGCGTAAGAAAATAGTTTTTTAAAAATAATATATAGGCTCGCGATTGACCACTATCTCACCTACCCCCCTCGCCAAGTTACGACCGTTTCGTAACGATTCTCTTGCATCGAACGGCTCGAGTAGTCCACGCCTCGGATTCCTTTTTTCTGATCACGTGACTCAACGTTCAGTCACGTGGTCAGAACAAAACAATTTAGAGATTTTTAAAATTGTCAAAAGACGCGTCCGTAATGTCTGAAGGGCTTACTTCAACGGGTCAATTTGAACACGGCTTTCTACTTTATTATTTTATATTTCTATGTCACTCAGCTTAGCCAATTAAATCATAGTGATTGACAACGATGAGTCACTATTTTTTTCACACGAACACGACTAGAAAGTATGAAAATAAAGAAAAGAAAGATAAGAAAGAAAAGAAAGAAAAGAAAGAAAAGAAAGAAAAGAAAGAAAAGAAAGAAAAGAAAGAAAAGAAAGAAAAGAAAGAAAAGAAAGAAAAGAAAGAAAAGAAAGAAAAGAAAGAAAAGAAAGAAAAGAAAGGAAAGAAAGAAAAGAAAGAAAAGAAAGAAGAGAAAGAAAAGAAAGAAAAGAAAGAAAGAAAAACATTTATTTGTGACTTGCACTATAGGTGTTACTTGTAGCCAGGAAGTCAAAAATGGCACTGTTCCAAAAAGTTTTGGTAATAAACATGTTTGTTTGTTTTCGTATCCTCTAATGCCTTTTTTAATTACCTAGTAGTTAATGATGTATGTCCCATTAACGAGAACGTATGGGTTTCAATTATTATTAGCATGGAGCACAGGCGTAGGGTAGCCAGCCTTTCGGTATTTTACAGGATGTATTTTCTATCTTATCTCCTTTCTAATTTTCTACCCTTGGACGACCCGACGTACGGCGAGTATCCACCCTCTACGGTCCGGAATAAGCGTTTCGCCTGGTCGTTTATACGGCGTACATCGAAGGACTAGAACAATTTGACTGCGATTGCATCACTGCTTACCATCAGGTTTGGATCGCAGTCAAGCATTAGTTTATATCAATTAAAAAAAAACGTTCTGCTTTTGTCAAATAACTAAACAAAAACGAATGATTTATGAAGTTACTAGTTGCTACCAGCCCTGAGTTCAAATTTGAGGTTGGAGTTAATTTTAATGACGTCATCAGTGTAGATACTCTACGCATGCATTTTTTAACACGAACGTAGAGTTCAACTGTCAATGTCAAGCAAGTGTCATTTATGGACGCTTATACCAACCTACCATGCTCAGAGTTAGAGTTAGTTACGTTAGCTCTAGGGTAGCTACTCGACTTATAAAAGAACGACCCTGGGTTGCAACTCAAAGCATTTTTGAACGGTTGGAATAGCGACTCTACCCTACTCTCATTTTTTTTGAACGCATGGCAAAGTAATAGTAGAAAATTGCCCAAGGAAACATACAATATAATATATATATATATATATATATGATTTAATTTAGATAATATAGTATATTTTTAATTTTCTAACTTTTTTGTATACATTGTGTCTACATCTCTCATCCAACTCTTCTGTCGCAGGTCTGTTGGAAGAGATTTCATTTGAAATAAGCAGTACCTTTGTGCTCTTGTATCTGCTTTTGTTCTTTTCATTTGTAAGTGTTTGTGTGTACATAAATAAATAATAAATACAAAAAAGGGTAAAAAGTATCATACATGCTATTCTAGGACCCACACACATTCTTCTCCTTTATAATATTATGAAGTGTAAGTGTAGTGTGATGTGTAATAATGGCTGATTCTGACAACGATACTATTTTGTGACGATACCGAGGAAAATAAACATAAACCAGTAGGAAATCGATTAGGTACTCAGACGATTATAATTATTTAATAACAGATTATTGCCCTGCCTAAACATTCCTTCCTCGTCGCGTCCTAAAATTGAATTTTCAAATCTGGGTCGTTCAGTAATTCGTCCAAATCGGATCTGTACCGATTTTTCAAGCAGTCTTTTCTGAGCCTTTGAAAAGTCAACACTAAATAAAATGAACTGCAGTGCACTTATCTTCAAAACTCGAATGACACAGATACATTCAGGAAACAACTGTTATCTTAAAAACTTTATCCCTAAATGATAAGCACGTCAGTGTTTACAACGTTTATGCATTTTTGTTGATATCACATATTGTTAAATCGTTTAATAATTGAAAACAGACAAGGTTCATTAATTTTGAGGTTTTTTATGACATCTGTCTCTCTCAGCAACTGCCTTATAAATATTTTATTATTTCCCTAGAGGTCTGTCCGCATTTATTTTTTTTTTATTCTCGATAGGTTCGCGCTTGACCGCCATCTCACCTGATGGAAAGCGATGATGCGGTCGACGATGGAACGTGCTTACCTAGAAGTAAACGCGCGCTTAACTATAACTAACCAAAACTTACAGTGCCCTTAACGCGATCCATTTTACGACCTAAACTGAACTAGAGTTGGCGTTATTTAGAGTGTATAGCTCCATCTCTGTTTGTCGCTCGCACGACTGACATAAGTCGATGTACGTCATAAGGCCCTTGTTCTTCGAATGTGACTTCAGTTTTTATGCTTGCAATTGACATGTTTCTGTTTTTAGGATTCCGATCTGGTTCTCGCGCACACGCACGAGTGGCGTGTGGAGGTGCAACGTCGTCGGGACGAAACTGCTGCTTCGACAAATTGCGGCACTGCGTAGAGCTCCGTCAGAATGTCATAGTAGTATGGAGACCGCTGTTTCCACAGTCGCTACTGTAGCAACCCAGTGCTGGGCACGCTACAATCGCAGCGCTTCTTCTAGAGACGCCACGGCGCGCGGCGTCCTCACTTCCCGCCTGGTGCAAGTCACACGATTGTTTCGAGATGTTCCTGTTTCGGAATCAGCAGGAAAAAACGCCCGGGTGTTACCTTTACGCGGATCGCCCCGAGGACACGGAGGAGCATACGGTAGAGGTCTGCCCCGCTTAGCGGAGCACCGATGCCTGCTAGAGCTGCAGGATTGTTTAAAAGAGTTAGATCGCAAAGGGTAACTGAAGAAACACAGCTGGCTTTTAATCAGTAACAGTCTAACACTCCCTTACGCTCCAATCAGAGCGATATAACTTATTTGATTATATCCCACCTCAAAATAAATATCTGATTGAAATCCACCGCATCAAGTAACGGTCCACCGAGTTCTCTATTGTTTATACTACATAACATCTTCCCTATTATTACAATAACAAGTTTATGCAATATCAAATTAGCAGCTGCGAGCTATAAAGTACCTCGTTGACTACAGCCATTGTTTCAGCCACAATAATACGAGTAACATTATTATTGTTATGTTAACCTAGTTTTGCGACAAGCTTTAGACTTATAGAAACGAGATAAACTGAGATACCTATATTCTTTATTGTACTCACAAAAAAAAAACTTAACTTTAATAGGTACATTGATTTGATAATATTTATGTACAAAGCTTAACTCAACGATGAGTTTTCTCCCAGCAAACCTTTGAGTGACAGAGAGAGATAAATAAATTTAAATTAATTTCTATATTAATTAATTTAATGCATGTAGAGCAGTGGTGGCCGAGTGGTAACGGCCCCGACTTACAAGTTGTAGGTCGCGGGTTCAAACTCAGCCAGGCGCATTACTTAGTGTAATTTATTTCATCACCACTGCTCTCAAAACGGTGAAGGAAAACGTCGTGAGGAAACCGGCATGTCCTAGAACCAAAAATTCGAAGACATGTGACATCCACCAACCCGCACTGGGCCCGCGTGGTGGATTACGGCCCATTCCCTCTCCCAGAGAGGTCGCCTGAGTCCCAACAGTGGGAACATTATAAAGCCGACTATACTATGCTATATATGCTTGTAGCATATATAGCAATACCTTCAATGTACTTTCTAGAACAATCACTAGTCGAAAAGGTTGCGCATCGATTAAGATTTCGTAAAGCCACCAATGCCTTGATAACAAATTTTATGTAACGAATATTTTTTATAACGAATTTTATCTTTCACAAATAAACGGCTTATCTAAAATCGTTTATCAAGGATACCTAGTTTATGTCTTGATCAGTGCCGTAACTATCATCTTATACGCCCGGTGCGAGCTTGTATATATAGCAAGAAAGAAAGAAAAAACGGTTATTCGTGCCTCACACAATCGTATAAAATTACACAATAAAAAAAGAAAGGTAAATATTTACTGTATGGCAGTTATTATTATGTCCAGTAATATTCAAGCTTTGAGTAAAAGGGTGTTGTTTAGACTGTTATTAGAGAAAAATTATTACAGTGTTAAAGATTATTTAGGGGATAAGTCGTTAGTAACATACTATAACATAACAATACTTAAAAATAGTTGTTATTCTACAATATCCAACAATGACATAATAATTCAATATTAATCATTTATTATTAATTCAATACAATTTCAATATTTGTAATACCTAACATAATATTTCATTAATTATTTCTTATTATATTTAGCGTCTGATACTGTGATCTTAAACTGATTATTGTTGATTACATAATGCAAAAAACATCGATTAAAAATGTTTCGCAAATTATTTATATATGTAATTTATACACTGATATTCTTTATTTATTACATTTTAACATATAAATAGCGCAACATTTGTCTAAAACGTCACACGTCAATATACAACCCGCCCCTGATCGTTCCCGGTGCAAAAGTGCCCATAATACTGGCCGCATTACCTCGCTGGATAGCGATGGCCATCCTTTGCACCAAGAACGACCCGGACCGGGAGTCACCCGTTGCCTCCCCGAGCCTTATATTTCATTAATTGATTTATAATTACTAATTAATACGTTAATAATATAAACCTTTATTCTTCTAGATATATTCTGACATATAAACATTTTCATTTTTTTTTATTTGCGCCTGTCAAAGAAAATACATTACAAACAGAAACAAAAAGGACTTGATAAAAAGAAATTGCGCCCCTTCACAGAAACTGCGTTTTGTGCCTGAGCACCGCTGATAGCACCGCTCTGTTTACGACACTGCTTGATCGTTGATACGAATTTGTACCATGAATCTTGTTGGTTGATAAATAATATATTATTTTGATTTACGAGCATAGTCCGTGCTACATAATAAGTAATAGTTGTCCGTGCCAACATTTTCCTCCCAGTTGGTAAACAAGCAACTGCTAATTTGAATAAAGCTGTTGCGTCTCATGCTTCAATAGATGGACATTTATAATATTAGTACACATACACACACACACACACACACACACACACACACACACACACACACACACACACACACACACACACACGCGCACACACACACACACACACACATACATACACACACAACTCGTGTGTGTGGTTATACATACTTAATATTATAAATGTGAAAGTAACTCTGTCTGTCTGTTATACTTTCACGATTAAACTACTGAACCGATTTTGATGAAATTTGGTACGGAGTAAGTTTGAACCTCCAAGGATATAGGCTACTTTTTACCTGGCTTCGATTTCGATTTCGCATCGGCAATAAACGACATTCATACAGGCGAAGCCGCTGACAGAAGCTAGTGATTATATAAGTACATTTTATTACATTTTTGGCACTTATTGCAAGTACTGTTATAATAAAATTGGCACTATACCAAAAAGGTGATTTTTCAGGAGAGCGTTAACATAAAAAGTATTCTATGTAGGTATTTATTTACTCGTTATGTAGTTCTGAATCAATTACTAAGGAATAACCACTATTTGTTTATTTATTTAAAATTCATGTACAGTAGTGGTACATAGGCGGACTTAATGCCACAAGGCATTCTCTTCCAGTCAACCATTGGGTTAAAAAAGACAACACTGTGGTACCTACCAGTGTTGTCTTTTTTAACCCAATCTATTATTTATTTATTGTGCACACCTGTGAACAATAAATAAATAACAGATATTTGAAATAGAATGTAGTATCGTTAAATAAAGCGGTATATAATAATAAATTACATATATATGCTGATATAATAAACTAATAAATACTGTGATAAATAAGAAATCACTGTAATTAAGAGAACTAAAATATAACAATTATGACGAAGGCCGAACTAAGGTTGAAAGGACTTCAAGTAGTACTTCCGAATTTTACGCTTGAAGGAAAATTTACTTTCAGCTTTTTTGATGTCAAGGGGAAGCACATTCCAGAGTTTTATGGTAGAGACAGTGTTAGAATTAGTCATAAACCCATTAAGGTGAGAAGGAATATGAAGAAATATGCTTTCACCATTCGAATAGACTGACAATTAATTACAACTTGATTGAATAGGCTAGATTTTAAAGTTTTGTTCTAAGACGTCTGTTCCGCAGTTGATAAATTAGATATAATTGTCAATGATATAATGATTGGGATTTATAGATAACTAGCTTTTGCCCGCGGCTTCGCCTGTGTAGATAAAATATAGCCTGTGTTACTCAGGAATAAAGCAGCTTTCTATCGGTGTACAAAATTTTAGCAATCGGATCAGTACTTTCAGATATTACCTCCTTAAAAAAAAAAAAATCCTCTTTATAATATTAGTGTAGATATACCATCGACCAACCTCACCTTCACACAGGTGTTAAATATTATCGAAATTCTCGGCTTTTCTCTCCAAAGCATGCAAGTATTATACACCTAAACCGTCCTCATCTCTCAACTCTTTCTATCAATGAAAATCGCATGAAAATCCGTTCAGTAGTTTTTTTAGTTTTTCGTGTTCATACAGACAGACATCTTGGAGTTTTTAATGTAAGGATATGTATTCGGGTCTTCATCGATGCGTCCATTAATGCGTCTTTAAATTTATTTGTTTACTTCGTAGAAAGACATTTCTAAAACTGACTTTATTATCCTCGGATTCCCATTTTCTTCTCATAAAATAGATAAAAGGGTTGTAAAAGAATGTGAGAGGTAAATATACAATAAACTTCGCGAAAATATGAACTGAAGTGACTTATCAAGGTCAAGATAGATCGTAAATTCGTGATGTCACACGCCTGGGATCGGCCTTTGCCCTACCCTGAGTACACAAAACATTTGGCAAAGTAAGTAGAAAGTCAAATCGATCAATACGGGACTAGGCGGAGTCACGGGACAGTCAGAACTATCTCATAGATTCTATGAACGTTGAAATAACTGGTAACGATCACCACATGGCGTTTTCTGGGTCTGATTCGTCAATACTAATTCCTCTTTCAGGTTTTTGGAGAATTTTCTCTGGTTCTGATAGGTTCTGGACATTTTTTTTGTCACACAGAACGAAAGTTGTCAAAAAATAAAAGGCCCATTTTGACATGTGTCAAAACGAATACTTAAATACGCAAAAAGAATACTCGTAACACTATATGCCGTCATATTATTTAACGCGCCAAAAAAAAATAAGTATGTATTTTTTTAAACACTTTATGTAATTAATTATTATTTAATTGTTTCTTTCAGTTTCGTTCCAAGTTACAATTTAGGGTATTTCTGAATTTTCAAAACGGAGTTTTAATTTTTAACGAGTTTTATATGTGACGCTTGGTCGCTTAATTATGCATTCCGAGTGTTCTATAACAGCGACTTTTGTGTCCTTATTTTTATTTGTTGTGGAAAATCATCAAATAAGTCTTCACACTCTGGGTATTGCGAGAGGGAATGACAGACTTTTACTGACTAAAAACCCGGTTTTCCGGTTGCCCTTTGGCCGGGTCCGTAAGCTCTTTCAAACAATCCCGCAGTGTATTTAATTCGAAAAAAAAAACATTTGTTCCATACATTTTGACGAGTTATGCGAACATAAACGTAGGGAACAGCTGATTTTTTTTTCGCGATTTCGGGTTTGGTCCCATAGTAAAAGTTGTTTGTAATGAGGAGTACAATGTCCCCTCGAAATTCTTAAAGTATTTTTTTTTCACCTTATATATCTGCAAAAGACGAGGAAAAAACTTTAGCAGTATGTTTCAGGCTGATGTAGATTATAATCGAATCTAGCTGTACTTTACTGTACCCAACCAAACTGATAATGGTTCTACTATAAAACAGAAATACATTTGTCACGCATTTACACAGTTTTTTACAACACAATAGATATTTTATTATTCTTCGTGATATGATGGCTTCACAACATAGTTCTAAGCGATATCATCACTTTGATGCTGGATATAAAATTGCGAGCTACCCGCATTACGAGCGAGTTTACGGCACTTGTGCGCAAAATAACGTCTTCCGGACGCTGGAGATCGGAAGCGTTCAATTCTCAATTAACTTTGAACAAGATTAGATTATCGATTGGTAATGGCTCTTTCTCAAACACCTGTACCCTCATTACGTAACTTGTAAGTACCTACCCAGAATTAGCTTGACTAATGGGTAGCTTAATTAGTCTCTAGTGCGAACCACTGAATTTGAGCCGGTACAGAATGTTTTTTTTACTCGTGGGAACAAAAATGGACAAACAAAAATTTTTTTATAAAACCCCAAACGACGAGGAGACGGAGAGCGATGCGCAGTCGGAGTCCGATGCGGCATCCAGAGGGAGCTCGAAGGGCTCGGAGGACGACAAAGCAGAGGGAGACTCCGGAAGGAACAGAAGTTACTACCGGAAGCGCTCCAAACCGGGGGACGACGGGTCGTTCTCTGAGGGTGAGAAGGGCTCGGCCCCAAAAATCCCCACCAGCAGCCGCGGTGTGGGCCGAGCGCGAGGAAGGGGGAGGGGGCTCACTGCCCAAGAGTCCGCCCAGCGAACTGAAAGGCTCGCCGCGGAGGGACGCCACCCCAGAGTGACCAGCGCTGAAGCTGACCCCTCCGGGTTATCTGGCAGTGAGCCAGACACCGGAGGCGACTCGGCCATCGATGAGGCGCTGGAGAGGCTGGAGCTAGTCCTTGCATCTGGCTTGGCTAACGTAGCCAAAAAAAGGGAGAAGTCCTCCAAGAGGAGTGCCATCTCCCAGGCCAGGACTTCTCTCCAGGAAGTGGTGGACCCTATCCGCAGGGGGCTTGCCAAGCTTCGGGCTGACAACGCTCGGCTCCGAAAGGCCTCGGGCCAGCAAGAGCTGCCAAAGGGCGACTCTTGCAAACTGGCAGAGGGGCGTGATCGGGGGCAGGAGCAGAGTCAGCCCAAGTCCCAGCCCGAGTCGGAGAACCAGCTGCTGACGCTGGTGCAGCGGGAGCTGGCTGCCTTTCAGCAGCAGCTGCAAGAGCAGCAGCAGCAATTCCAGCTGCGGATCCAGCAACAGCTGTCCCTGCTGGAGGGTATTGTGCTGCGCCCCCCACTTGCGGCCTCCGGCCAGCGAAAGGCGGCGTCATATGCTGCCGCCACTGCGGCTACGGTCGCTGCGCCCAAGCAGGGTCCATCGGGGCATGCCAGGCGCGGGACCGTACTACCGGTGTCCGCGGGGTCAGCCCCTTTGGCCAGAGGACGGCAGCAGGGGAAGCCAGCCGCTGCTGCTGCCCCTCCTAAGAGGGGTCCAACGGCGCTGGCCACGAAGGCGGTGGAAGCTCCTGCAGTGGCTGCAAGCAGGCGGCCTATGCCGCCTCCCCCGCCTACCGAATCCCCGGCCGAAGCCGAATGGCAGGTGGCTGGAGCTAAGGAAAAGGCGGGTCGGGCGGCTCGGGCCGCCAAGAAACGAGAGCGACGGCGGCAGCGGAAAAGGAGGGCCATTGAAGCCAGGTGTCGCACCCCGGATTCTACGGCTGTAGTTATCACGCTGCAGCCGGCTGCGGAGAAAAAGGGTGCGACCTACGGTGAGGTCATCCGGAAGGCGAGGCGGGCGGTGAACCTGGCCGAGCTCGGAATCACCGGGGGCTTCCGGATGCGGCATACCGCGACCGGTGCCCTTATGCTGGAGGTCCCCGGGAAGAACAGCGGCCCCACCGCTGATGCCCTGGCCGAGAAAATCAGAGCGTCCTTGGATGCGGAGGAGGCCCGAGTGTCCAGGCCCACAAAGTGCGTTGACATGCGCATTATGGGCCTGGACGACTCCGTGTCGGTAGATGAGGTTGTGGCCGCCGTCGTCAGGACGGGGGGGTGCCTTACCAACCAGGTTCGGGCAGGCGCCATCCACGCTGACGGCACGGGCATGGGGGCAGTAACGGTGAGCTGCCCCGTGTCAGCGGCCAGGAACATCACCGGGGAGGGTCGACGGCTTTTGGTGGGCTGGGTCTCTGCACGGGTGAAGCTGCTGGAGCCCAGACCCCTGCGTTGCTATCGCTGCCACGTGGGGCACCACGTGGGGGCCTGTTGCGCAGCGGATGTGGATCGCAGTGACCGCTGCTTTCAGTGCGGTCAACCCGGTCACAAGGCCGTCACTTGCAGTGCAACGCCGCACTGCTACGCATGTGCGGCGGCAGGCAAGCCGGCCGAACACCGGGCTGGGGGCAGGTCTTGCGATCCCCCCGCCAAAGCCAAGGCCAAGGTCCCGAGGCCCATCCCCGCGAATATGCTCGCCGCTGCGGCTGCCAAGTTGACAGTCGCCGCTATCGCTTCCGCAGACGCCGCCGCCGCAACCACCACGGCAGGGCCCTTACGAGGGGCCCGGGAGGAGACTGTAATGGATGACCAATAACGGCTCCATTACGTCTCCTCCAGGCGAATATCAACCACTGCGCCCCCGCTCAGGATCTGTTGCTCCAGAGCATGGCGCAGTGGTCGATAAACATCGCCGTAGTCTCCGAGCCGTACTCCGTCCTGCCCAGGGCCAACTGGGTGCAGGACCTGAACGGCTCGGTGACCTTAATTTCGTCGGCAGCCGCCGGTACCCCGTCCCTCGAAACCGTCACGAGGGGGCGGGGTTGCGTAGCAGCACGGTTCGGGGATATTGTAGTGGTAGGCGTCTACCTATCCCCGAACAGAACTCTCGCCGATCTCCATATCTCCCTTATGGAGCTGAATGTCGTCGTCGCTAGGTTTGGTTCCCTCCCCGTGGTCGTGTGCGGGGACTTCAATGCCAAGAACTTGGCTTGGGGTTCCCGGTTCACGAACCAGCGGGGTCGGATGGTGGAGGACTGGGCTCTGGAGACAGGCCTGGTCGTCCTAAACCGAGGTTCTGTTCCCACGTGTGTGCGGATGCGGGGCGAGTCGGTGGTGGACATTTCGTTCGCCAGTCCCGCTCTGGCACCGCGTGTCGTCGACTGGCGCGTCATGGAGGGGGTGGAGACGTACTCAGACCATCGATACATCCGGTTTGACCTCTCCACCCAGTCTTCAACCGCGCCGGTCCAACAGACCCCGTGTGGTCCGCGTTGGGCACTGAAACAGCTGGACCGGGAGCTCCTCCTGGAAGCCGCGATGGTACAGGCCTGGGTGCAAGCACCGGACAGGCCTGTCGACATCGACGTCGAGGCCGAGTGGTTCCGGGAGGCCATGTCGCAAATCTGCGACGTGGCAATGCCCCGAGTCCGGCCAGGACGTGCCCGGCGCCAGGTGTACTGGTGGTCGCCAGAGATTGCAGCACTGCGTAGCGCGTGCAATGCCGCGCGGCGCCAGTACGCCCGGCATCGCAGACGCCGCATCCGTCCACCGGATGCGGTGGCCAGAGAGGCGGAGCTGTACGAGAGATACAGAGAGGCGAGACGCACCCTCCGAACAGAGATAAAGCGGGCGAAACTAGAGGCCCGCAACGTGTGGCTAGAGACTCTGAACAGAGACCCATGGGGGCGCCCCTACAAGGTGGTGCGAGAAAAGCTCCGCCCCTGGGCTCCCCCGCTGACGCAGAGTCTCCGGCCCCAGCTTGTGGAGGGTGTGGTTAGCTCTCTGTTCCCCGCGCGAGGGGAACACTCTCCCCCGCCTATGGCTCCGCCAGCTGCGGAGTCCAACGTGGACCACGACGGCGACGACGACGACATTGCTCCAGAGGTGACCGAGGTAGAGATGCGAGTGGCGGTACGTAGGCTTAGTGCCAAGAATACCGCCCCAGGACCCGATGGCCTGCCTGGAAAGGCCTGGGTTCTGGCCATGGAGGAACTCGGGCCTCGACTAAGAGGGCTCTTTAGCGCATGTATGGAGAGAGGCCATTTCCCACTTCGCTGGAAGACAGGGAAATTGGTTCTCATTGCGAAGCCAGGGCGCCCTGCAGACTCACCGTCCGCGTACCGGCCCATCGTGCTGCTCGACGAGGTGGGCAAGCTCTTTGAAAGAGTAATTGCAGACCGCCTCGTCGCGCACCTAACACGGGTGGGGCCGGATCTTTCTGACGGCCAGTTCGGCTTTCGCAGGGCGCGCTCTACGGTGGACGCCATCATGCGCGTGCGAGCCCTCACGACGGGGGATGCGGTGTCCCAGGGCAGGTGTGTCTTGGTGGTGTCTTTGGACATCGCCAACGCCTTCAATTCTCTGCCCTGGAGTAGCATTAGGAGGGCACTCCGGTATCACCGGGTGCCTGACTACCTCTGTTGTGTTGTCGAGGCTTACCTGTCGGACAGGTACATTATTTACCCTGGTCACCTGGGTGAGTGGAAACGGCGAGAGATGTCGTGCGGTGTTCCGCAGGGATCGGTACTGGGGCCACCCCTGTGGAACATCGGGTACGATTACGTGCTGCGCGGCGATCTCCCTGACGGGGTCAGCGTAGTCTGCTACGCAGATGATACGCTGGTGCTGGCACAGGGAGAGTCGTACCAGGCGGCGGTCGAACTAGTGACACGCGGGGTTGCGACAGTCGTGGAGAGGATTCAAGAGTTGGGACTTGAGGTGGCATTGCACAAGTCCGAGGCCATGTGCTTCCACGGCCCCCGGAACACGCCACCAACGGGGTCCCAACTAACGGTAGGAGGAGTTCACATCGGCGTCGAGTCGACGATGAAGTACCTTGGACTCGTCCTCGACAGCCGATGGAATTTCGAGGAGCATTTCCGACGTCTGGCTCCCAAACTGGATCGTGCTGGGGCTGCCCTCAAGCGGCTCCTTCCCAACCTAGGGGGTCCAGACGCCTCCTACCGGAGGCTATATGCAGGAATTGTGCGGTCCATGGCCCTTTATGGGGCGCCGGTATGGGCGCCGTCGCTACGAAAGCGTCCGGCAGCCAGGCTGAATGCAAGCCAGAGGGTCATGGCCATCCGGATGGTGCGGGGATACCGCACAATTTCCCGCGAAGCAGCGAGCCTCCTTGCCGGCCAACCACCACTTGATTTGGAGGCAACAGTCCTTGCACGCATGCACGATCTGCGCATGGAGATGCAACGCCGGGGCGAAACTCCGCTGCCGCGCCAAGTCGCGGCATGGCGGAAAGACTTCCGGCGGGATCTCATGGTGGAATGGCAACAGCGACTGTCGCAACCCAGTGCTGGGCACGCCATAATTATGGCGATAAGACCCCTCTTTGAGGAGTGGCTGGAAAGACCTCACGGCGTCCTCACCTTCCGCATGACGCAGGTCCTCACCGGACATGGCAAGTTCGGGAGGTTCCTGCACCGGATTCGTGCGGAAGAAACGCCCGGGTGCCGCCATTGTGTGGACCGCCCGGAGGACACGGTGGAGCATACGGTAGAGGTGTGCCCCGCCTGGGCAGAGCACCGCCGTGTCCTCGCGGGGGCGATCGGCGGCAGCGATCTCTCGCGCCGGGCCTTGGTACAGGCCATGGTCCGGAGCGAGGAGGAGTGGCAGGCGGTTGCCTCCTTCTGCGAAGCAGTAATGCTAGCAAAGGAGGCGGCCGATCGCGTGAGGCAAAGGTCCTCACGCCCCAATCGCCGCCGGGATTCCGATCCCGATTTCCGGCCACCGTAGGCGCGGGCTTGCAGACGCCGAGCAATGGGTGGCTCGCCGTCTGACCGTCCGGTAACCGTCCGGACCGAGCCCAAGTCGTCGACGGCGCGTTTTGTTCCACGCGCGCCTCAAGGAGATGTCAGCAAATCGTAGGGGCCCAGCAGGGTCGAAGCCCACTGGGGCCCTGGGCAGTGTGAAAGCGAAACCCGGGGCCCTAGGACGAAGGCAACGAAGGAACAGGAGTGGGTTTTTAGTCAGTAAGAGTCTGACACTATCTCCCGTTCCGCCCAAGAGCGGGGATGTCATTAGGATGATTTTCCCACCCAAAAAAAAAAAAAAAAAAAAAAAAAAAAAAAAAAAAAAAAACAACCTACCCAGAATTGGGTTCTTACTTGACTAAATCTTTTTATGTAACTTTATCTAAAATCGCAAATAGAAACTAATTTTCATATTCGTTCAATATTAACCAAGTCAAAACCTTTCAAATCTGGTGGAAGGGGAAACTGTCAAATAACAGTAGAAGGATGCACATACTGAATTGTGACGTTATCACCTAATGGCGGTGACGTTTCAATTTGCTTCACGTGAGCTCAAAAGAGATACAGAGATATTCCCACCATGCCCCATACCAATATTTGGAATGCTAATTGCTGCTTCATTTAAAAACCAATTTTGATACTGTTTTCAGAAAAATATTTATTTTTAGTGTAATTTGTTAGCACCTACAAAATATTGAGCAAAAATAAGCACCGGCAAATACCTCCTTGGATTTTGAAGATGTCTAGACAAAAGTACCAAAAGATGATACCATTACGAATTTTATCACGGGTAGTCGGAATCTTTAGCTTTAGTTGACGTTGACTCGTGCCTACCCCGGGTTGACGGCGCGTTTTTTGACGCGCCCCTAAAAAATATGTCAACAAAATGGACGGACCCAAGACCGCCTGTTAAAGCTGCAGGAAAGTACGAAAGACTTGTCCCGACCCGACCCGAAACCGTGGAACGCAAAGGGCAAAAAAAGGAACACAGATGGGTGATAAAGTCTGACACGCTGTCATTCACGCTGTCACTGACAGTGATGTCATGATTTTCTACATAAAAAAAATAAATAATAAGTTTAGTTTGAATCCTGAAAATCTAACAACTAGTCTCATTAGGTAGTATCGTGTTAACTAATGTCTGGGTCCGCAGAAGAACCAAAGTTACCAAACCAATATGTATAGCACGAAGAACAGGGCACATTATTCACAGATCAAATGATCGATGGGGCCGAAAGGATCTGGAGTGGTGACCGCGTACCGGAAGACACAGCGTTGGAAGGCCTCTAACATAGTGGACCGATGACCTGGCGGGGTTGGGGGACCCGATGGATGCGAGACGCACAGGACCGATTGTCGTCGCACACTTGGGTAGGGCTAATATGCTGTTGTGAACGTCTTTCGGCTGAAGTGATGATGGTGATGAATGTCTGGAAAGTGAAGGTCTAAAAAAAATCGCGGTCTAAACGGCCATTACTGGGGGACATGACATGTGTGAAGGCATAATATCACTCTCGATATTTTACATAATGCCAACACTCTTATCATACACGTGTTGATAACATGATGTCACTACATATAGCCGAGCAGGAAAACGTGACCGATTATATTATGTGTACACTTCCTTTTATTTACGAGATTAATATAGGGTAGTCATCGCCTGGAAGACAATGGAGCATACGGTGGGAGTTTGCCTGGCCTAATTTTAAAACTCATGCCAGTGTTTCCTGCAGTGACCAACCGGACCGAAACAAGATTTGCAGCCGAAACCGTATCCGAATGTTCGGCTCGTCTTTCACTTTCGGCGATAACCGAAATCGAAACTAACGTGGCTAACTGACAAAATATTGAAATAAAATTTCGATACAGTTATTGCTAACTGTAATTCGATATAGTTATGCTAAAACAACTTTCATTAAATACTAAATAATCGAACAAATCAACAATTGCATAAAAATTATGACATAATAGACGAACGAGGCAGGCCGTATGTATAAGTCGAGTCGAATATTCGGCCCCATTTTAGTGGCAGTTTCGACCAAAAAAAAAGATTCAGCTAGAGTTTCGATTTCGGTTAAAATTTGGTCGAATATTTGGCTCGCTCGACAGATACCTGACAACTTAGTTCAAGTCGTTCGCCTATGTATGTCTAGTTTCTTGTATGGTAAACACGTAACAGCGAACGTTCGGACATCCCTAAACTTTATTATTTAGATCTAGATGACAAAACTAGTCAATAATTTCTTTCTGTAATTTCAATGAAAACCTAGATATAATCGCTTATTATCAAGTACAGAGCCAAGTCACGCGTTTATATTTTATAGAAAAGCTTTGCAAATGCTTGGTTTGGACACGTCATTACTGATAATTACAACATTAATGCAGTATAGTAAGTTACGAGCTTAAAGGTCAACCAAACACTTACTGGATCGATAGTTTTGTTGTGTACAAAGAGGAAAAACACTTAGTTGAATGACGTTAAATAATATTATTCAATTAATTTAATTTGTATATAAACACATTTCTATATCCGATGGATGTCAAAGGCAAAGGACCGGTAATTGCGGCGATACTTGGGACTACTTGGGTTAGGAGTGGCTAGGGGATTACAACCCGGATTCTTCGAAATTCGGAAATAATTGAAAAATCCGGTTATTTTTTGACATTTTGAAATCCGGTTTTTTGGACAAATTCGTTTTTTTCGGATTTTAGTCAAAACTGAGTTTAACAAATAATATTTGCAGTTATCCACAAATTTCCATCAAAATTAGTCCAAAAGATATTTGAATTGGTAGAATTAGGTGTAGTGTAGTGTATTTGCGCGAATTTGACTCGCCACAGAGATGCCACTATTCTAACGGCCGATATAGCTTTCCAATTTTTGATAAAATCATTAGACAGCCAAGGCACTATACCTGCAAAGCAAAGGAGAATTAAAGAGAGACTGCTCTATACTGTTGTCGGTGCCTTACAATATTTACACATTCCTAATGATTTTTTTAATTAGTTTATGTTGTTATCTTAATTATCTAAAGTTTATGTTAATGTTATATTAAAAATGATTCGTGAATTTATAACGGGGAAAATTACTGATGCCTAAAAGTTTTGTGGATTATTTTAGTTGATTTTATTTTATTGTGCTGTGAATTGAGCGAATAAATACATATTATAAATTATTAATGCTATTTATTTCAGTTATATCGAATCAACTTAAAACACTGAAAAGTTCGAAAAATCCGGATAATCCGGATTTTTATCGGACGAGAGTACAGAAATTCGGATTTCAAAAAAATCCGGATTTTGCAATCCCTAGGAGTAGCCTATATCCAGCAGTGATCGTCTTTCAGCTGAAATGATGATCATGAAGAAGAAGACATCTCGACCTTGTGTTTCTCCCGACCAATTAATTTAAAAATAGATTAAGTATTTGATCAGTTGAAAACTTTGAAACATGCCTTTCGATAAAACAAAGAATGTTGAAAATATTCTCATTGGCTCGACAGAACTAAGGCAGTAAGCGTCAAACGTCAATTACCTACTTCTGAAGATTTGGGCAAAAGTTTAAATCGGCCAAAGAATAAATGGACTTCAGGAAAATTATTGACATCTTTAGAAACTTGTTATAAAAGTACTTTTGCCATTGGCTTCAGCCGCGTGACTGTCGAAATACGAGTATTATTCCAAGGGAACGTACCTATCTAGTAGTCTATGGTCGATTACCGGGACAGATAGCTTCATAAAAAAATACTTATCGCGGTCATAGGTCACTCGTTGTCGGCGGCGGCGACCTCTCGTATCCGGCCCTAGTTCAGGCCATGGTACTGAGCGACGCGTCGGCGACGGCGAATGCGGGTGAGAAGCGTAAAGGAGAGGACATCCTCACGCCCCTGCCGTCGGGAAACCCTCAAGCGATTCCCGGCCAGATGCGAGCCTGCGGTCAGCGTGCATAGGATACCGTCGATAAGGACGAAACCCAGGTCGATGGAGCGTATTATTCCACGCGCGCCTCTAAGAATTGTCAGCATATTTGACGAGACGTGCTAGGGCCGATGCCTCTCAGGGTTTGCTAGATTGTTTGCAAAAAGTTTACCGCGGTTAAAATTAATTTTATTGGTAGACCTCTCAGAGACTGGTAAGTCACGGATCAATGAAGTTGCCCTACAGCCTTCTAATATCAAAATGGTGGCTTGAAATACGATCCACAGGATTAAGACTGCTTAAAATTCGCTTACTTTCTGAGACCGCTTAATCCATTAGACGGACAGACAAACGGAACTGGTAATAAGAACGTCTGATTAATAAACGGAAAAATAGACTTATTCAAGGATGATATATGCTGTTTTTTGCCTTAGTGTGAAAAAAGCAGGCGGTCCAATTGTTGGTCACCGTCTCGTATGATCAGCACTTACCAACAACAGTAACGCACCTTTATTTTTGAGGTGGGAAATCATCAAATGATTTCTCTCACTTTAAAGTGGAGCGGAAGAGCATATCAGACTTTTACTGACTTTGGTAATAGAGATCTGTTGCCAGGGGTACCATAGGTGCGTTACCTACCCTTACCCAACAAAAACCTCGTCTGCCTTCTTAGTCCTGAGGTCTTGTGACCTCAGGACTAAGAAGTCAGCTCCTTCTATTCTGCGGGTCATGGTCAGTCAGCGTTATTAGGCTATTTAGCATTTAGAATTAGTAACGGGTACAACCTTGGGCCTCCAAGTTAGGAACAAATACGGGAGAGGTATTTGCCAATTGGGAATAAAATTGGCGAAAACATGGTGTCATTTTTTTCTGCTACCCTTTTGGTAATCTACACTAATATTATAAAGAGGTAAAGTTAATTAAAGTTTGTTTTCTGTTTTTTTTTTTTTGTTTGTGGGAGGTAATCTCCGAAAGTACTGGTTCGATTGCTAAAATTTTTTCACTGATAGAAAGCTGCTTTATTCCTGAGTGATAAGGGCTATATTTTATGTACGTAAGCGAAGCCGCCGGCAAAAGCTAGTACTCAATAATCAGTATCGTAAAATGCTGGTATTCAGCGACTACGGCTTGAATGCGCACCGACCCCAATATACATAATTGGGATAAGGCCAAGCAAATGATATTTTGGCAGTGTGACAATTTTGGTGTACAATTAACCCCTATATTCCAAGTCGTATCCCCAACCCAACTCGACCTCGAATCGTTGAATTTATTCAACATGTAACAGAATAAATGCACATCCTGCCCCCCTAGCCAAGTTACAATCGTATCGTTCACGCCGAACGCCTCGAGTAGGCCACGCCTCCAATTCCTTTGTTCTGACGTCAAATCAACGCTCAGTCACGTGGTCAGAACAAAGAAATCGGAGGCGTGGCCTACTCGAGACGTTCGGCATGAACGATAAGATTGTAACTTGGCTAGGGGGCTTATATACACATACGTTCATAATTGGCTACTGAAACGATTTCAGTTATTATTTAGGAACCCATAAATAATAATAATAATTTATTTATTGTCCAAAAAAAAATTAAAATAGGTACCCATTTTTTTAGGGGTAAAACGAGACCCTGTGTCCGCCTGACTCCGCTGCCCGTTCGTCTGTCTGTCTGTCCGTCTGTCACCAAGCTGTATCTCATGAACCGTGATAGTTAGACAGTTGAAATTTTCACAGATGATGTATTACTGTTGCCGCTATAATAACAAATACTAAAAAACAGAATTAAATAAATACTTAAGGGGGCTCCCATACAACAAACGTGATTTTCTTGCCGTTTTCCTACGGACGCTACGTAACCCTTCATGTGCGAGTCCAACTCGCACTTGGCAGGTTTTTTATTTATTGCAGTTAAAAGAGGGTTTCATCAGTTGTTGTAACAGCGACTAAGACCTGCACCATGACGTTTAAAGTATATTGTTTCATTCTTATTTCCAGTGTGGGTAAGAGATGGCGCTAGACAACCTGTATAGCTCTGTCTCTTACCCACACTGAAATAAGAATAAAACAATCTTACTATGAACGTCATGGTCACCCCGTAAGTCGAGTGGATTTCTTCCTTATACCTATCTATTTGCTATAAAAAATTAAGAACCTTACATGACTAATTTTTTTTTTCCAGCGAAACCAACCTCAGATAAGATAACAGTACCTAATAATTCTGGTTATCGTTCAATAAAGTAAATTCCAAGATATTAATTTTATAAACACGATTGTTACGAACAGTGTCACGTGCACATATAGGTCAGACTCCTGGCGATCTTTAAATAGCTCATCTGTCTTTCCAGGCAATTTACTAGATTAAAGAGACATAGAGAATGGACTGAGTAATATATTCATACAATAAACCACTCTGTAGATAGAGACCAAGCGACTTTGTCACCTATATATAAGTTGTTAAAAAAAAACTTAAAGAATTTTAAGGGCACATTGTACTCCTCATTATGAACTACTTTTACTATGGGACCAAACTTGAAATCGCGAAAAAGAATCAGCTGTTCCCTACGTTTATGTTCGCATAAATCGTCAAAATGTGTGAAGCAGCTTTTTTTTTTTTTTTTTTTTTTATTGGGTGGGAAAATCATCCTAATGACATCCCCGCTCTTGGGCGGAGCGGGAGATAGTGTCAGACTCTTACTGACTAAAAACCCACTCCTGTTCCTTCGTTGCCTTCGTCCCAGGGCCCCGGGTTCCGCTTTCGCACTACCCGTGGCCCCAGTAGGCTTCGACCCTGCTGGGCCCCTACGATTTGCTGACATCTCCTTGAGGCGCGCGTGGAACAATACGCGCTGTCGACGACTTGGGCTCGGTCCGGACGGTTACCGGACGGTCAGACGGCGAGCCACCCATTGCTCGCCATCTGCAAGCCCGCGCCTACGGTGGCCGGAAATCGGGATCGGAATCCCGGCGGCGGTTGGAGCGTAAGGACCGTTGCCTCACGCGATCGGCCGCCTCCTTAGCTAGCATTACTGCTTCGCAAAAGGAGGCGACCGCCTGCCACTCCTCCTCGCTCCGGAGCATGGCCTGAACCAAGGCCCGGCGCGAGAGATCACCGCCGCCGATTGCCCTCACGAGGTCACGGCGTTGCTCTGCCCAAGCGGGGCACACCTCCACCGTGTGCTCCACCGTGTCCTCCGGGTGGGCCACACAGTGGCGACACCCGGGCGTCGTTTCCGCACGAATCCGGTGCAGGAACCTCCCGAACTTACCGTGTCCGGTGAGGACCTGCGTCATGCGGAATGTGAGGACGCCGTGAGGTCTTTCCAACCACGCCTCAAAGAGGGGACTTACCGCCATAATTGTGGCGTGCCCAGCACGGGGTCGCGACAGTCGCTGTCGCCATTTCACCATGAGAACTCGCCGGAACTCTGTCCGCCATGCCGCGACTTGTTGCGGCAGCGGAGTTTCGCCCCGGCGTTGCATCTCCATGCGCCGTTCGTGCATGAGTGCAAGGACTGTTGCCTCCAGATCCCATGGTCGCTGGCCAGCAAGAAGGCTCGCCGCTTCGCGGGAAATCGTCCGGTATCCTCGCACCATCCGTATGGCCATGACCCTCTGGCACGCGTTCAGCCGGGCCGCCGGCTGCTTCCGCAGCCCCGGCGCCCACACCGGCGCGCCATAAAGGGCCATGGACCGAACGATCCCCGCGTAGAGCCTCCGGCAGGAGGCGTCTGGACCCCCAAGGTTCGGCAGGAGCCGCCCGAGGGCAGCCCCAGTCCGATTTAGTTTGGGAGCCAGACGTCGGAAGTGCTCGTCGAAATCCCATCGGCTGTCGAGAACGAGTCCCAGGTACTTCATCGTTGACCCGACGCCGATGTGGACTCCTCCCACCGTTAGCCGGGAACCCGGTGGTGGCGCGTTCCGAGGGCCGTGAAAGCACATGGCCTCGGACTTGTGCAATGCCACCTCGAGTCCCAGCTCCTGGATCCTGCCAACGACTGTCGCGACCCCGCGTGTCGCTAGTTCGACCGCCGCCTGGTACGACTCTCCCTGCGCCAGGACCAGCGTGTCGTCTGCGTAGCAGACCACGCTGACCCCGTCAGGGAGGTCGCCGCGCAGCACGTAATCGTATCCGATGTTCCACAAGGGCGGCCCTAGTACCGATCCCTGCGGAACACCGCACGACATCTCTCGACGTTCCCACACCCCCTGGTTACCGGGGTAGGTTATGTACCTGTCTGACAGGTACGCCTCGACCACACGACAGAGGTAGTCGGGCATCCGGTGATACCGGAGTGCCCTCCCAATGCTACTCCAAGGCAGGGAGTTGAAGGCGTTGGCGATGTCCAAAGACACCGCCACGACACACCTGCCCTGGGCCACTGCATCCCCTGTCGTGAGAGCTCGCACGCACATGATGGCGTCCACCGTGGAGCGCCTCCTGCGAAAGCCGAACTGGCCGTCCGCCAGATCCGGCCCCACCCGTGTTAGGTGTGCGACGAGGCGGTCTGCAATTACTCTTTCAAAGAGCTTGCCCACCTCGTCGAGCAGCACAATGGGCCGGTACGCGGACGGAGAGTCCGCGGGGCGCCCCGGCTTCGCGATGAGGACCAGTTTCCCCGTCTTCCAGCGAAGTGGGAACTGGCCCCTCTCCATGCATGCGCTGAAGAGCCCTCTTAGTCGAGGCCCGAGAGCCTCCATGGCCAGGACCCATGCCTTCCCAGGCAAGCCGTCGGGTCCTGGGGCGGTATTTTTGGCACTCAGCCTTCGTACCGCCACTCTCATCTCTACCTCGGTCACCTCTGGAGCGTTGTCGTCGTCGTCGCCATCGTGGTCCGCGTCGGACACCGCTGGTGGCGGAGCCATGGGCGGGGGAGAGTGTTCCCCTCGCGTGGGGAACAGAGTGCTCACCACACCCTCCACGAGCTGGGGCCGGAGACTCTGCGTCAGCGGGGGAGCCCAGGGGCGGAGTTTGTCCCGTACCAATTTGTACGGGCGTCCCCATGGGTCCCCATTCAGAGTCCCCAGCCACACGTTGCGGGCCTCAAGTTTGGCCCGCCTTATCTCCGCTCGGAGGGTGCGCTTTGCCGCTCTGTACCCCTCGTACAGCTCCACCTCTCTGGCCTCCGCATCCGGTGGACGGATGCGGCGCCTGCGGTATCTGGCATACCGGCGTCGTGCGGCATTGCACGCGTTGCGCAGTGCCGCAATCTCCGGCGACCACCAGTATACCTGGCGCTGAGCACGTCCTGAAGGGACTCGGGGCATTGCCGCGTCGCAAATTTGCGACATGGCCTCCCGGAACCACTCTGCCTCGACGTCTATGTCGACAGGCCTGTCCGGTGCTTGCACCCAGGCCTGTACCGTCGCGGCTTCCAGGAGTAGCTCCCGGTCCATCTGCCTCAGCGCCCACCGCGGACCACAAGGGTTCTGTCGGACCGGCGCAATCGAGGTTTGGGCGGAGACGTCGAACCGGATGTACCGGTGGTCTGAAAACGTCTCCACCCCCTCCATAACGCGCCAGTCGACGACACGCGGCGACAGAGCGGGGCTGGCGAACGAGATGTCCACCACTGAGTCACCCCGCATCCGCACACACGTGGGGACAGAACCCCGGTTTAGGACGACCAGGCCTGTCTCCAGAGCCCAGTCCTCCACCATCCGACCCCGCTGGTTCGTGAGCCGGGAACCCCAAGCCAAGTTCTTGGCATTGAAGTCCCCGCAAACGACCACGGGGAGGGAACCAAACCCAGCGACGACGGCTTTCAGCTCCATTAGGGAGATGTGAAGATCGCCGAGAGATCTGCTCGGGGACAGGTAGACGCCTACCACTGCAATGTCCCCGAACCGTGCCGCCACGCAACCCCGTCCCCTCGTGACGGCCTCGAGGGTCGGGGTGCCGGCGGCGGCCGACGAAATTAGGGTCACCGAGCCGTCCAGGTCCCGCACCCAGTCTCCCCTGGGCAGGACATTGTACGGCTCGGAGACCACGGCGATATTGATCGACCACTGCGCCATGCTCTGGAGCAACAGATCCTGAGCGGGGGCGCAGTGGTTGACGTTCGCCTGGAGGAGACGTAATGGGGTCGTTATTGACAGTCCATTACAGTCTCCTCCCGAGCCCCCCGTGAGGGCCCTGCCGCGGCGGGTGCGACGGCGACAGCGGCGGCAGCCAAGGAAGCGGCTGCGGCGGTGAGTGCGTCCGGGTGGATAGGCCTCCGAACTTTGGCCTTGGCCTTGGCGGGGGGGTCGCAGGACCTGCCCCCAGCCCGGTGGTCGGCCGGCTTGCCTGCTGCCGCACATGCGTAGCAGTGCGGCGTTGCACGGCATTCGACGGCCCTGTGACCGGCCTGACCGCACTGGTAGCAGCGGTCACTGCGGTCCACCTCCGCGGCGCAGTGGGCTCCCACGTGGTGCCCCACGTGGCAGCGGTAACACCGCAGAGGTCTGGGCTCCAGCAGTTTTACCTGCGCGGAGACCCAGCCCACCAAGAGCCTTCGGCCTTCAGCCGTGATGGCTTTAGCCGCCGACACGGGGCAGCTGACCGTAACGGCCCGCATGCCCGTGCTGTCAGCACGGATGGTGCCCGCCCGCACTTGGTCGGCCTGGCATCCTCCCGCCCTGACGACGGCGGCCACTACCTCTTCCACCCTGACGGAGTCATCCAGGCCCATGATGCGCATGTCTATGCACTTTGTGGGCCTGGATACTCGGACCTCCTCGACGTCCAGGGACGCCCTGATCCTTGCGGCCAGGGCGTCCGCGGCAGCGCCGCTGTCCGCACCAGGGACCTCCAATATTCGGGCCCCGGTTGCGGTGCGCCTCATTCGGAAGCCTTCAGAGGCTCCGAACTCGTCGAGGTGATCCACCACCGCCTGCTTCGCCTTCGCCAAGACCATGTCATAGCTCACGCCCTTCTTTTCCGCAGCTGGCTGTAGTGTGATCACTACAGCTGCGGAATTTGGGGCGCGAAGCCTGGCTGCCATGGCCCGCTTCCTGCGCTGCTGTCGCCGCTCGCGCTTCTTCGCCGCTCTGGCCACCTTGCCCGCCTTCCTGCTGGCGCCGGCGACCGTCCATTCGGCGCCAGCCGAGGGTTCTTCAGGCAAGGGAGGCGGCCGGCGCGGCCTAGTCGCCGCCGCCGCAGGAGGTCTCGCCAGTTCAGCGGCAGGCACCGTTCTGCCTTTCGGGGAAGGGGTAGGCTTCCCCTGCCGCTGCTGCGGCTTAGCCGCCGGGACCGTCCTCGTCGGTTCCGACACCACGGCTCCGCGCCCAGTCTGCCCAGACGGGCCGGCTTTGGGCGCAGCGGCCGCGGCGGCGGCGGCGTACGAGACCGCCCTTTTCAGGCCGGAGGCCGCAAGCGGGGGGCGCAGCACTATGCCCTCCAGGACAGCGAATTGCCGCTGGACCCGCTCCTGGAACTGCTGCTGCTGTTCCTGCTGCTGCTGCCGAAAGGCAGCCAGTTCCTGCCGCAGCAGGGTCAGCACTTCGCTCTCCACCTGGGGCGAGGGCTGGGGCCGACTTTGCCCCTGCTTGCGTCCTCCTTGTTTCGCCACCTCAGGGCCAGCGCCCCGGAGACCGGCCAGGTCTGCCTCGAGCCGTCCAATCCTCCGATTCAAGGATTTTTTGAGGGGCTCCAAAACTATCCCCAGTGCCTCTATGATTGAGGTTGTGGCCTGGGGGATAGAGTTCCTTTTGGAGACCCTCTCCCTCTTCTTGGCGACGCTCTGTACGGCAGCCGTCACGACCTCCTTGAACTGGGCCAGCGCCTTCTCCATGCCTTCTGGCTCACTTCCAGAAGGCTCCGAGGGGCTGGCCTGGGCACTGCTTGCCCCGGGGTGGCGCCCCTCCATGGCAATTTTCAGGGACCGCTGGGTCGCCTCCTCCGCGGTGGGCCTTCTTGTTTGTCCCTTTCGGCCCGCACCCCGTCCAGCAGTGGAAATCTTGCGGGCAGAAGTTCCACGCTCATCGTCGGAGGATGTCCTCCGACCATCTCCCGATATGGGGCGTTTGAGGAACTGAGAGTTCCTCTTCTTCCTGGAGGCGGCCTCATCCACCTCCATCCCCTCCGAGTTGAGTGAAGACGCGGCATCGGAGTCCGACGCCGCGTCTTCGCTCACCTCCCTGAGGCCGAAGCTCCTGCCGGCCTCTGCAGGACCCACCGGCGCAGCGGACGTGCTGGGAACAGGTCCCAGCGACTCCGCGCTACCGATGGGTGAGCCACCCTGGCTCCTTGCGTCCACGAAGGACGGTAACAGGTCTTTTTGGGACCTGACGCGCTCTTTGCCCCCCCCAGAATACGAGGGGCAGCCCGAGCTCTGCTCGGGGAGGGATTCTCCACCTGCGGCGCAGGCGGTACCCTCCTGGGGTAATAACTTTTTTTGAGACGCGTGCATGGATGTGCTGGACACAGCTTTGCCTTTTTTGTGGGGTGGGGTCCCCAATAACCACGTTCGCCATCGTGGTCACGTCTGATAAGCAGACGCGTACCCGAGGCGAACCCACTCTCTCAAAACCACTGTCCAAAAACACCAACAGCTGTTGGTGCCGATGCTTCTGGACAGTGCACCCTCCGTGGCGGTCCGTCTGGACTCCGCCTGTGTGTTCCTCTTGGTCTGGTCTCTCGCTTGAGGCCTTCCGGCATGAGTAGCTCTACCGGCATAGCCCTCAAGGTCATAAAGACACGCAAGCCCCACCACGACGACAACGTGGGAACACGGTCGGTGGGGATGTGTGAAGCAGCTGAATTTTTTTCGCTATTTCAGGTTTGGTCCCATAATAAAAGTTGTTCATAATGAGAGTACAATGTCTCCTTGAAATTCATAAAGTTAATTTTTTAACACCTTATATATATATCTATCTCTTTCTTATCGGTCGTAGTGACGAAGGTAACTCTGCAAACCTGTGACGTAGGCTGCAGGATTATTCGAAACAGTTACCATAGACTTAGAAGGCAAAGGGCCAATGAAGGAACACGGGTGGGTTTTATTCTGTAAATGTTCGACACGGCCTGCCGCTCCACACAGAACGAGACAAACAATTTTGATAATTTGAAAATGAAAAGAAAACTACTGGCCTCCCGATCGTTGCTTCTCTATCACACTTCGCACCTTTTTTACTACATTCACTTCACACCTGGATAAGGAACGCTCAGTCCATTCTCTGTATCTTTGTACAGAACCCAGTTTCAACTATTTTAGCTAGACTACGACAAATTGCGACACAAGATCCGGGCAGTAATTATATTGCGCAGTTAACTGTACCTATTTAGAAATAACTTTATTACATCGGATGGGCTGAATGAAACTACAGTACACCTCGAACTACGGCCCTGAAAAATACCGATAGCATCGTACACGTTTTTTTTTGTTTTGCGAGTTTAATTAACTGACCTTTCCGAAGAATTCATTAACATTATTTAACTAGTTACTGCCAGTGGCTTCGCCTGGTGAAAGTAGAAAATTGTCGCAAGAAAATATACTTCTGGGATAAAAAAGACAGACCAGGTAGACCATGTTCTGAAACAGCAATGTGCTATGTGGGTGCCACATTTCATTCAAATCCGTTCAGCTGTTCGAGCGTCAAGAAGTTAACGAAGAAGAAGAAAGAAGGAAGAAAGGAGAAGTTAGCGTGAGCGTGTAGTATGTTTGTCCCGTATTTTTTTTTTTATTGGTATAAACTAGTGCTTGACTGCGATCTCACCTGAAGGTAAGCGGAGATGCAATCATTGATGGTCAGGCGCACTAGTTTATTAAGAGCCTTTTTTTCCTTTTTGTATATGTGGTGTACAATAAAGAATATAATAAATAAGTAACAAACACATTCACAAAATTTCTCCTTTTAAATATTATTGTGTAGCCGTTCCACTTCGAACCCGCTTACGAAAAATTTCCTAAATGTCGACGGAAAATTTGTACTTATAGCTTCAAAAGGCTTAGGTGTAATGCCAGAATGTGTTTACGTTCTAAAGGTTGAGGACAATAGCTGCCTGATTACATAAAGAAAACCATAAAATGTCACACAAAAAAAAATTACATAAGTAAAACATCAAAGCCACGCCCACATAAGTTTGACCATGACACTAAGATGCCCAAGGTCAACAAAATCGCATACTTATTGGCAAACCCTGACGTATAAAACTAATACTATTTACATATATGTAGTTCCGGGCCTCCAAACGGACCGGTCCTTTCCGACACAAGAATTGATAGACCTTGTTGGCCATAAAAAAGTTCTAAAAACAATTTCCCTCGTCCTTGTGAAGTTTAAAATTTTGGTAATCTCTTATTGTCGCTGGCTTATAAATTATAAACGACCAAGATTACGATGAATTGAGGAGTAGTTAGAATTTCCTTTAAATCAGTTAGTAGATTAAATGTAGATTAAATGTACCCAGAGTAACCAATTACTTTGGTGACAGAACACTAAAAAAGAGAATACCATACCTATTGAACAGTCGGTAAGTCCCCTCTTTGAGGCGTGGTTGGAAAGACCTCACGGCGTCCTCACATTCCGCATGACGCAGGTCCTCACCGGACACGGTAAGTTCGGGAGGTTCCTGCACCGGATTCGTGCGGAAACGACGCCCGGGTGTCGCCACTGTGTGGCCCACCCGGAGGACACGGTGGAGCACACGGTGGAGGTGTGCCCCGCTTGGGCAGAGCAACGCCGTGACCTCGTGAGGGCAATCGGCGGCGGTGATCTCTCGCGCCGGGCCTTGGTTCAGGCCATGCTCCGGAGCGAGGAGGAGTGGCAGGCGGTCGCCTCTTTCTGCGAAGCAGTAATGCTAGCTAAGGAGGCGGCCGATCGCGTGAGGCAACGGTCCTTACGCTCCAACCGCCGCCGAGATTCCGATCCCGATTTCCGGCCACCGTAGGCGCGGGCTTGCAGACGGCGAGCAATGGGTGGCTCGCCGTCTGACCGTCCGGTAACCGTCCGGACCAAGCCCAAGTCGTCGACGGCGCGTTTTGTTCCACGCGCGCCTCAAGGAGATGTCAGCAAATCGTAGGGGCCCAGCAGGGTCGAAGCCTACTGGGGCCACGGGTAGTGTGAAAGCGGAACCCGGGGCCCTGGGACGAAGGCAACGAAGGAACAGGAGTGGGTTTTTAGTCAGTAAGAGTCTGACACTATCTCCCGCTCCGCCCAAGAGCGGGGATGTCATTAGGATGATTTTCCCACCCAATAAAAAAAAAATAAAAAAAAAAAAAAAAAAAACCTATTGAACAGTCTGCGGGCAGACATAAGGAGTGAAACATACACAAATAGATTTAGACGCAAATGAAAATTATATTATTTAGAAATGTTTTAAGTACATTTAAGTATGTCTAAAGACTCACCGGCCCCACAGTGAAACCATAGCAACTGTTTTGTGGGGCTTATCTTATAAGTTACTTACCTTTTTGGAATAAAGATAAATAAATAAATAATAATAATAAGTAAAATCACATTTTTTTGGTGCTACCCGATGGAAAGAGGACCTGAAGAAAAAACTGGATGAAAGAAAACTGAGACATTGATGGCGTGATGGTTTACAAAACGGAATAGGAAAAAAGAAACGTGTTGTGATGACTCAAAGTAAAACAAACTAAGGGCACGAAGATGACTTGGTGTTAAGCAAAACGATTGCCTTAAACCTTCGAGCATGGGTGGTAGGAATGTTCGACAGAGTTACCGCGGTCCTAGAACGTAAAAGGCAAGTGAAGAAACACGGGTGGGTTTAAGACAGCAAAAGTCTGATATTCTCGCGCTCCACCCAGAGCAGGAGAAGTTATCTACACTGTAGACTCCGCGAATTCTTAGGTTATTGTTTATTATGATTATTTTTATTGAACTTTTTAGTACAATATTGAACAGTCTACACTGTTCACTGTCTGTCAGGTTACATAATATCTACTTATGCTGTAATATGGAAATATTGTAAGAACAACAATTTTTTTTTAAAAAGAGTAACGAGTTAGTTTCTTGCCGGTTCTTGGAAACGACCAATTGGGAACCGTGCACTAGCTTCTGACGTTTTATAAGTGCCCATGTAGGCCTATGTGAAATAAAAAACTTTTGACTTGATTTGATGACTTCCTCCAAAGTTCGATGATTGCAGAACGGTCGGCAGTTAAGAAATAGAACTGAATTAGGGTTTCCGAGGATTGAGTCAAAACGAGTGCTTATTTTAGGAGGCCTAATGTCCAACGGAGGACTGCTACTTTAAACCGAAACAAATCAAATTAAATTCAGAAGTAATTTATTAAAACTAGACTGATTGCTAGGGCAGAGCCTTTTAAATGTCAAAGGCCGCCCAGCACTACACATCCAACAGTAGTAAAAGTCGTCGACAAGGCGAGATGTCCCTATTTCTTTCTTCGTATTTGTTTTTTGAAAGATTCTCCGATTCAACGAACAGATTGTTTCCCGATAAATAAGAATAGGATCGCCCACAATTTTACTTGACCTAATTCTTTATGTCTACGTAACACACTTTTGCACATCCTGGGGAAGTACGGCGAGACTTTTTTGTACATCGATAGCATTGATCTGATCAGTGCTTATTACGAAACTGAAAGTAACACTTGAAGCTAAGTGTCAGTAGGCAGGGTACATTACACGCAGAACAGATGATCGATGGGGTCGAAAGGTTCTAGAGTGGTGGCCGCGTACTATAATATAATTATTTAAATAAGGCGACGTAGGGGTGTGTTACATAATTCAGAAAAGTGTAACCTAAAACCATAACAAAAGTTGTTATTAAAAACATCGATAACTTACTACACCCACTTGCAAGCGACCCGACTTGTAGGTTCTGTGGAGATGCAGAGGAGAATATGCTACACTTACTGTGCGACTGTGCAGCACTAGGCTCCAAAAGACTAGAGTATCTGGGCCAACCATATCCAAGACCAGAGGACTACAGGCTCAGCCCCATCAAACCCATACTGGGACTCATGAAAAAGGTGCACGGAGGGCTAGGGGTTGAGTAGACAGGAGGGAACAGCACAAAAGATCCAGAAGGGACGAAGTGCTCTGGCCCAGGGCCAGCCCAATACAAGATAAGATAAGATACTACACCCACTTACTTACTTATTTACTTAATAACTTTTTGGTTTGTTAATGACTTTTTATGATTTTGATTAAAACCACCTAAAGTTATCGATGGTTTTTCAGTTATTCGTAGAAGCGCGCATTTGTTGTTAACTGACTCGAATTAGTGAATTAGAGACTTGGTTATTCCAGATTCCATGACTGTGGCGTAAGGTTTATCGTAACAGCGTGCATTCGTTGTGAAGAGTTTCCTATTAGTAAACATACGGGGTCGTGTTATTCGATATTACAGTTTTCTGAATCATGTAATTCGAGATCGCATGGCTACGGCGTTAAGTTTTTCGTGGTAACGTGCATTCGTTGTTAAGTGTTTGGGATTAGTAAACTTACGGGAACGTGTTATTCGAGGTTACACTTTTCTGAATTATGTAACACACCCGCGACGTAGCGTAGAGTCGCGGGATTCCGACGGATGCGACACGCACAAGAACGGTCGTTGTAGCGACGTTTGTGTAGGCCTATGTCCAACAGTGGAAGTCTTTCGGCTGAAATGATGATCATGATGATGACGTCACCGAATTTTACATTTTGATGAATGTATGACTCAATCTAAAATGGACTTGTTTGCTTGGATTCGCAAATTTTTCCATTTGCTGTTACATAATCAGCCGGTCTATTGTCTAAAAATCTCACTGTTAAAGTAGTCTAAATAATATTATATATACTCGTAGTTAAAAAAATTGTTACAATGTCTCTACAGTTTGAAAGACTCGATAAAAAATCAAGGCCATTGATCGCCGGATAATATTTATTTTCAGTCGTTTTTTTTTTGTTTTTTGACTTACATATAGATATCTAACACGTGTTTCACAGCTTATTGACATTTTTTTTTATCGAATTAGGTAAATAAACTCTTATCTATGTATTAAATGATCAATCAATATACTATAACACAATGCTTATTGTTGGCTTTACATTTTGATAATTCAAAATCATCAACAACGCTTCATTGACTACCAAGCTAGCAAGCCTGACTAGCAAGCCAAGTTACGATCGTTTCATTTGCGTCGAACGCCTCGAGTAGGCCACGCCTCCAATCCCTTTGTTCTGACCACGTGACTGAGCGTTGAGATGACGTCAGAACAAAGGAATCGGAGGCGTGGCCTACTTGAGGCGTCCGACGCAAACAAAACGATCGTAACTTGGCTAGAGGGGGCAGGACTTATGATAACTAATCATTGATAATTATAACCAATTATCTATATAGTTGGTTATAAATAATTTTATTATATTTACCATCTATCTACGTTATAAAAAGTGTACATAGTCCACTGCTGAACAAACTCATAAAATATGTATGTTTTATAACTATTAAAATGGAATATTCTGGAAAGGTTGCGGGAATGTTCGAAAGATTTACCGTAGAAGGCAAACAGACAACTGAAGGAACACAGGTAGGATTTAGTCAGTAAAGTCTGACACTCCCTCTCGCTCTACCGAGAAGTTGAGTCATTTTATTTCTCTTTCTTTGACTTTGAGACACTATGGTATATTGGACACCGTGTAGCCTCCCGAACGCTGCCAAGCTGAGTCGGATTCGACGATTAGGTTAATCGTCGAATCTTTCTCGAAGTTAGACCTACCCAACTTTCGACGATTAACCTCTTCCTCGAAGTTAGATCGTCTGTCCCAGATAAACGTAGTCGTCCACAACTTCGACACAAGTCTCCGATCTTGATTAGAGTGGTCATCAATGTAGCACACATTGATGTTTTACCATGACTTCGGTTTCGTCCATGTTCATTTTAAGTCCCACTCTTTCGTAAGCTCTACTGAGGTCACCGAGCATCGTACTGAGCTCCTCCATAGTCTCAGTCATGACTACTATGTCGTCAGCAAACCGAAGGTGAGTGATGTACTCGCCGTTGACATTAATGCCGAGCCCTCTCCATTCCAGAACCTTGAAGACATCCACCATTGCGGCCATGAACAGTTTCGGAGAAATGATATCTCCTTACCTCACAGCCCGCTGCAAAAGGATAGGTTTCGAGGTCTGGTCCTGAAGTCGGACTGAGATGGTGGTGATGGTTTTTGTATAAACACTTCAGCACTTCAATGTACCGATAGTCAATCTGGCACCGTTGGAGAGACTGCAGTACAGCCTAAATCTCGATCGAATCAAAGGCTTTCTCGTAGTCCACAAACGCTAAGCAGAGAGGCTGATTATACTCCTCTTCTGTAAAACCTGCCGCAGCGTATGTATGTAGTCCACGATGCTGAAGCCTTTTCGGAACTAAACAAAACTAAAAGAATACAGTTGGGCTAAGAGTTAGTAAAAGTTCAACATTCATTTTCGCTCCACCCGAAACCAGAGTAGGTACTTATTTGATGATTTCCCACACCAAAAAATACAAAGGATACCGCAGTACCTCACATTCCTACATTTCTCAATAAACCCTTATTCACCAGATACTTATACAGTGACAGAATCAATAGGTTTATTGACACATGGTAAATAGGAGGGGCGCCAAGATTCGGAGGCGGTATATAAGCTACATAGCATAAAACAATATCATTTTCCGCGTTTATCTTTCTGTTTATCCACTAAAATCTTAACCAAAAACCTCATCAGCTGGTTCTGAAACTGTTTTCGCAAATAGAAATAATGTATTTATTACTTAGTAACTAATCTAAGTATTAATCATAGCATAGCATAGCATAGTCGGCCTTATAATGTTGGGACTCAGGCCTCCTCTCTAGGAGAGGGAATGGGCCGTAATCCACCACGCGGGCCCAGTGCGGGTTGGTGGATGTCACATGTCTTCGAATTTTTGATTCTAGGACATGCCGGTTTCCTCACGATGTTTTCCTTCACCGTATTAATCATATTAAATATAAATTAAATTAGGATAAATTTAGATAATCAAAGTAAAATGGAGCGATCAAAGAGGTCAGTTTGTTTCATGTATATGTAATTCCACCCGAAGCCAGGCCGGTCGCTAATGATTTATAAGAACATTTTAAAGTAAAGCTAAGGGTACTAAGGTGGACTTCAGGAACGTCACCGTGGCTCTAGAACGTTGCCCTTTGCGTGCCCACTCCTGATCTTCTGAACACGAGTAGGAACGTACCAGAAGACGTAGCGTTGGAAGGCCCCTACAAGCTGGGCCGAAGACCCAAGTAAGGGTTGAGGGGATCCGATGGATGACATATGCACAGGACCGTTCATTGTGAGTGGGTTTTAGTCAACAAAAATCTGACACTCGCACTCAGAGCAAGATGTGGGAACATTTAAAATAGTGACCGTGGCCTTAGAACGCAAAGAGCAACTGAAGGAACACAGGTGGGTTTTAGTCAGCAAAAGTCTGACACTCCCTCCACCTAGAGAAAAATGCGGGAACGGTTGAAAGAGTGACCGTGGCCTAAGAATGCAAAGGGCAATTGAAGGAACACAAGTGAGTTTTAGTCAGCAAAAGTCTGACACACCCTCTCGTTCCACTCTAGAGCAAGACCAGTCTATGGTGTTTGGAAACGACGATGTGGAAGTGGAAGATGCTGCTGGAGATACCTAAATGAAGAAAGTTTGGGTTCACTATCATTTAGAACTTCACAGAAAAGCCAGAAGCTAATAAAAAAAAACCATTCCCTATAAAGGGTTTCGAAGATTTCGGTTCAACTACAGCTTGCTATTTAGGGCTATAATAAATTAGATTGTAGTTTAGTATAATTCGATATAAGTAATTAAAGTAATTACATGCTCTTAAAACAGTGAAGAAAAACATCGTAAAGAAACCCGCATGTCCTAAAATCAAAAATTCGAAGACATGTGACATCCACCAATCCTCACTGGCCTTGCGTGGTAGATTACGGTACGGACTTACGGCTCATTTCCTCTCCTAGACCTGTACCATGACGTTTAAAGTAAAATTGTTTCATTCTTATTTCCAGTGTGGGTAAGAGATGGCGCTAGACAACCTGTATAGCTCTGTCTCTTACCCACACTAAAATAAGAATGAAACAATCTTACTTTGAACGTCATAGTAACCCCGCTAGAAAGGAGGCCTGCGTCCCAACAGTGGGGACATTATGTTTATGCTATGCTAAGCTAGATGTAAGTAATTATAAAATTAGAGCGGAAACTTAGAAACCGTAGTAATAATTATGCATATTCTGAGTTAACGAGTTTTAGTGCTAAATGCTATTAGAAATATTAGCATACTAACTGCTACTAAGCACCCTAAACTAAACACTAATCGATAGAGACCGACCGAAGGTTCGCTTTCAGTTTCGGCCAAAAAGGGGCCGAATACTCGGCGAAACCAAAAATAGTGTCTTTGAGCTAATGTTTATGTTAGATACCTAAAAACTGACTGACTTGTTCATTTATGTATTTTTATTTTGTTCTGAGTACCTAACATGTATTTATTATTTATTAGTTTACGGCTTTTTTTGAAGAGGTATATCATCAAATAGGTTCTTCTTCCGCTTTAGGTGGAGCAAGGCGTGTCAGACTTTTACTGACTAATCCTACGTTCTTTCAGTTGTCCTTTTGCGTTCCAGGGCTACGGTAACTGTTTTAAATATTCCCGCAGTCCACGGTTACACCAGGATCTGGTTTACAACTTTTATGATACAACTTATCTCTACTTATATTGTGTCTGTAGCTTGAAATAATTTTCGAATTTCATTCAAGCATCGCCGTTAACAAAAGCTAGTCCAGAATATTTTATGGAAAAACAAAAAGTCATTATTAGGTACGGAATAGAATTTTGTGTAGGTAGGTTACGTAGGTATACGACCTTCCATTTTCATAATTTTGTTTGCAAACTCAGCTTGAGTAAGGTCCACCGAATATGATTAACGTCTGGCCCAACGATTCACATGATTTTCGTTTCGAAAATTCTCGGAAACATTTTGGGATCTGTCAGATTTGGAACTGTATGATGAAAGCCCTAACTTCTGAGCAAGCGTGAAACGCGCAAACTTAACATACATATTTTTGACTGGCCCGTTGGTCTAGTGGTTAGTGGCCCTGACTGCTACGCCAGAGGTCGTGGGTTCGATGTCCAACCAGGACAAATGTTTATGAGATGAGCACGATCATTCGTTATGTCTGCGTATAATTTATCTATAATATGTATGTATTTATAAATATATAATTATGTTTATCAGTTGCCTAGTATTCATGACACAAGCTCTGCTCTGGGACTAGACGGCGTTGTGTGATAGTTGTGGAATATTATTATTATTATTCCTTTGGAATAATTTTCTAGTTAAACACGGGCGAAGCCGCCGGCAGAAGCTTGATTTTGGAAACTGCCTTAAAGTCATTTATTACTATTAGTGAATGATACGACACTATTGACCCTGCTCACCCCCATAAAGGTAAATATCAGATAACGTTTAAATCACGTGCCCATGGCGCCAACCACACTTAACCTCAAGATTTGTCAGTGTCAAGGACGAAATAAATCGATAAAATTCTTTATGATTTCAGCTGGGTTTGTTGAAGCAAAATGTATTCTTGAAGTAAAGAAAATTCTGGTCTAGATTCTCAGTAGCTTTTTTTGAGGTTATAATTTTCTTTTTACCTATTGGAGCGAGGGCGTGTCAGACTTTTATTGACTAAAACCACATCTGTAACCTTCAGTCGCCCTTTGCGTTCTAGAACTACGGGTTTCCTTTCCATAAATTCCCCGCGGTCTTAGCGGGAGATTCTCAGTAAGTAAGAAAAAATCTAGAAATATTTAAAGGCTACCCTAATTTGAATTTGAGTATTATTCAAACTTTACTTTAGCCTGACAACCTACCAAATGACAGGTTTGTAGGATAGAGTTTAAAAAATATTTAACTTCAAATGCTTAAATCAGAAATCAGGGGTAAGTATTTCTGCCGTCGTCGTTAGTAAAAAGGGCACAACCACGGATGGCACCATTAAAATTCTTTTTCGATTTTTTTTTAAATACTTATTCGGTATCATTTTTTCTGATTCCGAATATGTAGGTACTTAATTAAATTTCGAAAAAAGAATGTTAGTTGTGCCCTTTTTACTTACGACGGCCGATTTATTGTACCACTATTTTATCGTTTCTGCTCTTTTTATAACTTTCTCAATGTTCAAACTGTTAAAATTCAAACTGTTTGCTCTCACCCAAAAAATACTAGAGAAAAGTTTGGGATAGCCAAAATGGTTTTTCACGCCTGTCTAAACATTTCTACAAATGTTTGGACAGGCGTGAAAAACACTCTTTGATCGTTTCCAGTAAAATGTAGGTTGTAATGTAGGCTTTCTCAATGTTCAAGTCATCAGAATTCAGTCAGTTTGCTCGGACTCAAGTGTCTTTTACAGTAAAGGGCCTATTACACTACTCGATATTCAAATAGTCTTAGTCGACGTCGCGTAGTGTAATAAGGGTTAGTCCCGTCTTACTCGGAACAAAAAATAAGACAGTCTGAATATCATGTGCTGAATATCGAAAAAGCTGAAAGTAAATTTTCCTTTAAGCGTGAAATTCAGAACTACTACTTGAAGTCCTCTCAGTTTTAGTTTGGTCTTCGTCAGAATTATTATTAAGTTTTCTTAATGATTTAATATTTTTTATGGTATTTATTAGTTTATAATTTTAGCATATATATGTATTTTATTAGTACAAATAACTTATTTTTTAATTTATTTTTTTTCTGTTTGAAGTATCTGTTATTTGTTTATTGTGCAAGCTTACCACAGTGTTCTCTTTTTTAACCCAAAGGTTGACTGATAGAGAATGCCTTGTTGCATTAAGTCCGCCTATGTACCACTACTGTGCATGAAGTTTAAATAAATAAATATCGCGTAGTGTAATAGGCCCTTTATAAATGTGTTTAGTATTGTATTTTATACAATTTATTTTAATATTTAATAAAATTATTTTGGCTGACTGACGTTGTAATAAAATTCAATTTAATTTAATGATAATCCAATGCAATCTAATTTTTATATTAACATTTTATCGTATGTAATTTTATGATATGTATTGTCTATAAGTGATTATGGAACTAAAATGAGTATTTGATACTCGAAATAAATAAGTAAGTAAATAAAATTAAAAAAAAATAGTTCCGTCATCCTAAAAGCCGTGGGTCTTCTAACTTTTAAAGTTATTCCTGTGGCTTAAGATGGCCTTAAAATTAAGATTCAATATAAATGACTCCGTCTAATCTTACTATAATTTGTGTCAGCACGTTTAAAACCGTTTATAAACAGTTTACTTTTAATTTATTCATAGACTGGATTGGAAAATATTTTCAAAATGGCGCTGGTTTATCCAGATACTAATTTATATAGATTGATTTGCAACCAGCTTTATCTATAACTAGCTTTTGCCAGCGGCTTCGCCCGCGTGAAAATAGAAAATATAGGCCTACGTTACTTAGTGATAAAGTAACTTTATACTGGTGAAGGAATTATGAAAATCGGTCAAGTAGTTTTAGAGTCAAACAAACACAAAATCAAATCTTGCCTCATTATTATAATATTATTATAGATAGTATAGAATCAGGAACTCAATTGTGATGTGGTTTATTGATCATCCACGTTATTTGAATATATTAACGTATAGCCGTTTCAGGCTTCTCAAGGCATTAGATATTTGAACATCAATGGGACCATATAGCAGGGGTGGCAAGCCTATGGCACGCGTCCCAGTGGTGGCTGGCAGCGGCCAAAATAATTCGGGTACACCAGAGTAAGATGTACAATGTATAGTACTATGTGTAAACATAACTTTTTAGTATTAACGCAACCTCGACTTTAACCCAATTACTAATTCTGCTGACACAAAATCATGTGTGTGTAACTAGAGAATAAAGTAAACAGTTTTATAATAAGAAATAACATCATTGTGACTTTTAGTGTTTAAGTAAACTAGGTTTATAATATTATAAATAATTTATTTTTTTTCCCTTTTTAGAGACTTTGAATGTTAAATATTGTTATGAACTTTATTGTCGTACAAAACCATAGTGTAAGAGCTCCTACCGCCTGTGACACAGGTTAATCCTAGTACAGGCACTACCTTTGTAATTATTGCTAAGATTTTATGTAATTATTTAACCAAATTTTAACTTTGAATAAATGTATTATTATTATTATTTGATACAGCAGTAATCGCACATTTTTTTTCTTTTATTTAAATTAATAAATAAACAACTGTAAATATTACTATAAACGAATTTTGAGTTGTTATAGAGTTACTTAATAGCATTTAATTTAAATGTTTGTCCATTAAATCACAAAGTCAAGATTCTTTGGCAGGCATTTCTATGACGTGCGAACAGTCATTATTAAACGGTTTTAATTAACTTGACCTGTTTTTTTTATAAACTTACTCACTCGAAAACCCGCTCTTATCCCTACAGCTTTTAGGCACGCAATTTATTATTATTAACACTAGTGCGGAATAGTGCACGAAATTGCCCCCACCACATTTTATTGCATTTATCGTATCAGGCTAGGCGCTAAGCGAAAACGTCGCGCGTCAACCCCCATTCATTTATATTTTCGTAAGTTTGTTGAAAAAAAATGTTTGATACACGTGATAATTTTTCTCTGCAGTAGGTACTCTCGGCTACATTGTAGGCGAGGAGAATTCCGCCTCGGTCGCAATAATAAACTTTCTCTACTTGTATCAAAATGTACTATTTTTCATATATTAAGTTACACGTTCTCCAATAAGGGTTTGCCATCCCTGCCATTTGGAAAATTTTATCAGGAAGTAAAATAACAGCAATAGGAAAGGGATTCTACGAAAAGATCACATTATTTACCATCAACTTTATTTGCGCTACATGATTGATGGCATATTATAATGTGGGCTGACTGAAATCGATTCAATCGAGGACTCTGGAATGTTTTTCAGACGCTAAAGGTCACGCCAAGGTTATTAAATCAGCTGTTTTTTTCCGTGAGAAGCAAGCACTGATTATGGATTATAATGGTCATGTATTAATACCCAGAAAGACCAGTTATCAAGGCTTCAATTGTCCTTTAAATAAGTGATGTATGTAGGTAAGTACCTTGGTGTAGTAAGGTAGGTAAGTAATTAAAAATGTATGGTGTTGGAATATGACAAAAACAAATCCATCCTACTTCAACACTATGTATATCTTTCTCTTTCTAACCAATAAATATTGTATTTAATTGGTCTGAGTCCCTTGTCAGCACTTGACTGAATTCCCTAGTATAGTTACAGTTACTGTATTCTTTTAGCCCTGCTTAGAAGCACACGTCTCACGTAATATTACTGAAACACACCTTCCAATATAAAGTAAAGGATTAATAAATAGTTATTATTTCAAATCCTTAAAACCGTGTTTGCTTTGGTGTCCACCTATTAATCCCAACAGGTTATGGGCCCAGAGCGCTAAGCCAAAGTACGAATAATATAAAGTGCAAATAAACGAACATTAAATAATAAAAACATTTTGTATATCAAATTGAATAAAAGGAACATTAAACAATTTGATGGTGATAAGTACAGTGTGTGGAAATTTCGAATTAAAAAATTATTAAGTGAATTACCTACTGGACATTGTTGGCGTTGAAGCTCCGGTAGAAACAAGTACCAAGTGACTGAAGAAAAATGCGTGGCGACGCAGCTGTCTTTTAGTAAAAAGTTGCTGAATTTGAAACTGGTTAGAAACATCACACTAACCAAATGTTTTCAAGAATTTTCTGACATCATCATTGAACCTATGGCTGCAGGTGTAAAATTAGAATCCGACAAAGTGATCCGCGCTTTTCATGACTCTACCAAACGAGTACGGAGTATTGTCACTGCAATCTAGATACTGAGTGAAGACAACAAAACGTTAAATTTGGAAAAAGAGATTGTGAGATCATGAAATCAAACTTACAAGGGATGTATGTGATCTTAGCCTAAAAGTACTTCAGGCTGAAACTTACGAGACCACAAGTCACACCTTTAAACGATTCAAGAGATCATCGACAAAAAACAAAAAAATCAATAAAGAACAATTTGGAACCCAAGAAACGTTAGCTCTGGCAAAAAAAGGAGATTCGAAGAATTGTCTACAAAAGCGCTATTGAAAAAAAAAAAAAAAAAAAAAATGGAGCTAATAATATAAAATGGTATAGTTGGTTACTTCAAAAAAAAAAAAAAAACCAAACTACTCAAATACCTTTGAATTTGCTTTTATGGCGGGCCGTGATATGATGGCAAAACGAATTTACTTTTATTTGGGATCCTGGAGCAGAGCATTTGAAAATCAAGACTAATTGATAGTAAACTTCACTGAGCGTGAGAAGCCAAGAAATGATTCGGTTGCTGTAATGGCGAGTTTATACTAGCGACGAAAAATTATCAAGTGACCAGTAATTCGGGCGCACCAGGTATTCTACAGAATGTGTATTTGTGATGAAGATGGTAAGCCAGTAATAAAGGGTAAGTCTTTGAACAATCTATTCAGCGGTAACTGATTAGTGCTTGAAAATGCTTTAAATACCGAATGTTCGTTAGATAAAGTCACAAATAGTATTTACGAATTATTGTGGAATAAAATAATTGCAAATCAGGAAATAAAATGTTATTTTTTGATAATTATAGAATTGGTGATATTGTACCTAATAGTACATTGTGCGAAGCTTGATTTGTATATTGTATAATAAACTTGTCTGTCATATGATAAATTGGTAACAAAAGATTTGAAACGAAAAGTCGTTTAGTCTCAAGTGCACACAGATGTTTGCGGTCGTAACAGTTTTTTTGTTTGTCTATTGAAGACCAAAAAAAAAAACTATGTTGTGATTTTAAGAATAAATCAGATATTTCTGTTAAGTTACGGGACTATGTTGCAAAATGTGAAGTTCATTTTGGTCTGAGAATTGTTAACTTTATGTTGTGATAATGGAAGAGAAATGATATCCAATTAAACGAAAGAAATCTGAGCTCGAGAAGGTATTGGTCATCCCTAAACAGTGCCGCATACTCTGGCTGTAAATGGTATTGCCGAATGTATGATGAACAATAATAGAACGGGTCTACATAAAACAAAAGTTCTGGAATCAGATTGTACTGGGGAGCACTGTGGTTAGATTATTCACCTGATGATGAGTTATGGCATAATAATAAGCCAAAACCGTACATTTAAAGTTTTTGATTCTACTGTTTACTAAGTTAGTAAAAGTCTAAAAACGAAATTTGACAAAGAGGTTGTCAAAGGGAATTTCGTTGATGATGAATCAAATTTAATGGTTATAAGGTGTGTGGGATGTGGTAGACCAAAAAATGTTTGTGGGAGTCAGAGATGTGAAATGGATAAGATTAAGTTCTTATCAAATAGGCCAATGAAACTTGAGCCTGAATGTGTTATGAGCTTTAAATAACATAACTTGGTAACTCTGACTTGATACACCCATTTGAAGGGAGGTGTGGATCTGATAAGAATCAATCAGTTTTTAAGCAAACAAACATAATACAATACCTGGCATAATTGCAAATAAATCATTTTGAGAAACAGAGGAGAGCTCAAGATTGTCCTATCACAATGGAAATAAGTTAACTTTATTTTAAGATCAAGAAACATTACATAGTTAGAGACAAAATGGTAGAGTGCAAAACTTATTTTCTGTTTCGTATAATGAATACGATGGCGACAGTATTTCTGATAATAAGTTATTACTTAATGCGTGCTGGACATAAATAAATAAATAAAAAATGCTGGTATGATAAGCATTTAAATGAAGAATGTTTTCAGTAATAGATTTAACTAGGAACCTATTGAAAATGATACCCGAAAATCTGATACTAGAAAAGGATAAAAGAAATATTAATTCGATTGAATCAAATCCTAATTGTAAATGAATACAGTTGGAAATTAGTTGTAAAGCGAGTTTAGTGGCTCGCGTTATAGTCAGATAAATGTTAAAGAAACTTTTGTATCAGTTGAAGGAATCGCAAGTTTTAGTTAAGCCTTTATGAACCAATGTAATTTCTTGGTTAAGCATATGGATATAGAAGCATAATTTTTATTAGGAACCTGGATGAAGAAATTTTAGTGTATGAATATTGCTGAGGGTATTCTAGCTTACAATTAATAGTTTGTACTTTAATGAAGTCATTATATGGATGTATGTAGTCTGTATACTGTTGATTCCTGAAATTTCGGTGAGCTTAGATAAAAAGGTATTTCTAATATTCGTTAGCAGATCAGTGCAGTTAAGTTTTAATGCAGGTCATGAATAAAAGTCTGGTAGTTGCCCAGTTACTAAATTCTGGAAGTTGCTCCATGTAGTCCACCAGTATTTTACTGGTATTTAGCCGCATATGGTCAGACTGGAAGCTAGGAGATGATGATGCATGAAGTCTGGTGCCTGGTTAATGGCTATAGGTTTGCTCACAATTTAAGGTTTGTTATTTATTATATTCGTGTACAATACAGTATATATAAATAAATAAATAAGGGACTTAAACATAACCGATGAAATGTGGGTGTACTATAGGCGCACCTCTGCCTGACCCTTTGGGTAAAAAAGGCGTGATGTTTATGCTATGTGATAAAGAACAAAGTTTTACTTAATGTCTATGTTATTGCATTTTAACAACTATGTTATAATGTGTAACGTAGTAGTTGAGTAAAACATAACAATTAACACTTATTCAATCGTTGATTTATAATACATATAAAATGTTTTCTGTCAACCAAAATAAACCGGCCAGAAAACAAAATTACTTTAGATCAGGAAATTTAGATAAATAACAGTTCTTGAAAAGTTTAACTTCAGGGATGCTTGAAGGGCAATAAATCTGCCCATACACTCTTTGAAAGTCAAATATGTTGATTACAAAACATCACACAGAGTTCGTGTGAAATTACAAGAGCCCTTTGTAGAAATCTTATGAGGTGCTTGAGGAGGAGAAATCTTTGACGTTGAATCATGCTGAGCTTAATCTTAGTTTTCTGTTTACATCATGAGTTGATATGCTAACAAAAACTATTTGTAATGGTTCCACTTAGGTACAAGACCCTTTGTCTTGAAATATTTAAAAGGAACTATAAATCTCAAGTTAACTTATAAACAAAACGATTTTAAAATTTTATAAGTGAGTGTTTATTGATTGTGACTGAAGTGGTAATGAATAAATATGAAATGTACTGTGGGTTACTTGTTTAAATTATTTAAGCAATGTACAATTTGCTGGCAAGCATTGTGGCAGCAAACAATAGCAAGATAGTATACAGTAGTAATGCAAAGAATGGTTTAATGTAAAGCAGCAAAAGATACTGTGATTAAAGTCTTTAGTGATAAGTATAGGCTTCGCTATAACAGGTGCAATTTTAATTTATGATAATAATAATAATGGATGCAAAAGCATTACGATTAATTCTACCAGCCACAAACGAACACATAGATATTAAGTATCAGGTTGAGAAATATGTTACTAAAATATTTTGTTTCTACAAGTTAACCAGATAGCTGGTATCCTGTGAAATTTCCAATGGTGTGTTATACCTAGATAAGAATGAAATTCGGGGTGACATTGTAAATACATACAATGTGTACATGGATATATTATTATTTTATGTTAATAATAAGAGCTTGGTTATGATAAGTAGATGAATAAGATTCATAGTTAAAATAATCAATTAAATGATTGATTGGTCTGATTAGGTTTTACTGGGTTTCCCTAATCCTGCGCAACGAATGTTGGACCATGATGATATTGTATTCCCGGAAGAAAAAGGAAGGTGTGTGTTTTTATTATTGTATAAAGATGTTTAGTATAGTAATATGTAATAGATTCGTGATTAAAGAGAAAAGGATTTATTTTTGAGGGGGGCGTGTTGGAATATGACAAAAACAAATCCATCCTACTTCAACACTATGTATATCTTTCTCTTTCTAACCAATAAATATTGTATTTAATTGGTCTGAGTCCCTTGTCAGCACTTGACTGAATTCCCTAGTATAGTTACAGTTACTGTATTCTTTTAGCCCTGCTTAGAAGCACACGTCTCACGTAATATTACTGAAACACACCTTCCAATATAAAGTAAAGGATTAATAAATAGTTATTATTTCAAATCCTTAAAACCGTGTTTGCTTTGGTGTCCACCTATTAATCCCAACATATGGTAAATGGCCAGTAGGCCAATGATTATGGTAAACGGTAAACGCCCAGTCGGTCAAATAGTTGATTATCCAAATCGTTAAATTACCATTTCGAGTACAGGGGCAATACTGGGGCTATGGGTTGTGCGAAAGATTACCCTGGGGTCTTGGAACGTAAGCAAAAGACGGAGCAAAGAAGGAACATAGAAGTAGGAAATACACATGACTTGATTCCCCTATAAAAAAAGAAAAAGAAGATAACATGTTTATTCTGCCCAAATAGACGCACCGCTTTCTACCATCGCACTACCCATTCCCTTTCGGAAACCCCGGTGCCCTGGGACGCAAGGCAAAAAAGGAACACAGGAGTGGGTTTTAGTCAGTAAAAGTCTGACACGCCTTTTCGCACCGCCCTGGCGCGGGAGAAATCATTAGATGATTTCCCACGACAAAAAAAGGGACAATTGTACGTACCTACATAATATATAGGACCCTATTCTAAGCAGCTAACGGTTTAGAAAAGACGGATGGATTCATAATTATACAGAGTTATTTGTAAAACACTGGCTATCTCTCAGGACTATGTTAAGAACATCATAAACAACAATTTTTGTTCTATGACTTAAAAATTTATCATACATAGGTTCATTAGATTTTCATACAGATACAAAAATAAAAATATTTAAATTGAACGTTCTAAATGTTAATAACGAAGCAAGCGATAGCACAAAACAGATAGGCACAGAAGGCAATCTCATGTAGATATGAACTTCACTTTTCTTACCTACACTCGGCGATCACGCTAGGGTTGCCGTTCTGTCGCGCGAGAGAAAGTTCACAGACAGATGGTACTCGCGCTCGCACTGATCCCAATCGATCCGAGATATCGTGTCCAGGCCCCCTAGCTAAATAGACATCATCTCAACGCTCAGTCACGTGGTCAGAACAAAGGAATCGGAGGCGTGGCCTACTCGAGACGTTCGGCGCGAACGATACGATTGTAACTTGGCTAGGGGGCAGGTCTATGAGTGCGTTACTCGAGCGCACTTTGTACACAAAAAAGAGATTGTTGGTCTAGTGGTTAGTGGCCCTGACTGCTATGCCGGAGGTCGTGGGTTCGTTTCCGACCCAGGAAAAATGTTTGCGTGATGAGCATGATAATTTGTTCTGTGTCTGGGTGTAATTTATCTGTAATATGTATATATATATTTAGACCTTTAAAAGTATGTTTATCAGTTGTCTAGTACTCATAACACAAACTCTGCTTAGCTTGGGACTAGACGGCGTTGTTTGATAGTTGTGGAATACTATATTATTACTAGCTGACCCGGCAAACGTTGTTTTGCTATGTATATAAAAAAATTATCTAAAATTAAAAAAAAAAAATAGATGTCCGATTCTCATAGATACCGGATAAGCACAAAAAATTTCATCAAAATCGGTCAAGCCGTTTCGGAGGAGTATGGCAACGAAAACTGTGACACGAGAATTTTATATATTAGATTGTGTTTTGTACAGGGACCATTTTGGTTACCCATTGAAAGGGTTTTCGACAGGGTTTTTCTAAGCAGTTAATGAAAAACCCATAAGACATAGGTAACCCTTTTGAATAGCTTAAAGGACCATTTGGGTTATTTATAGAAAGGGTTTTCGATAGGGTTTTTTAAGCAGTTAATCTAAAACCCATACGATGTAGGTAACCTTTTAAATGGCTTAATGGACCATTTAGGTTTTTCAATGAAAGGGTATTCGATAGGGTTTTTCTAAACAGGTAAACAACAAAAACCCATACGATTTGGGTAACACTTTTGATCGGCTTAAATTAAGTCGTTGAAAAGGGTTCCTTACGTTTTCACCTGTTTTGAAAACGATAACAGCGTAACATTCCAATTCGGAGCAATGTAATATGATCTCTCAATGGTAGGCATACGTTGCAAAATGGCATAGCAAGCGTTAAGCGTCAGCGGCGGCGCCTTTGTGGTTACTTTCCGAGAGCCTTGCAAACCGGGATCTATGATCATTATTGATTGTACTATAAAGTTCTTTTTAGCACTGCTGGCCGCATATCGAAATGACTTATTATTATGATTTTTTCATGTCTGTACTTGTTTACTATTTTATTGTCACTTTTGTTGTTTGAGTTTTTGAATCCGGACGGCTTCTGCGATTTTTAACCGACTTCTAAAAAAGGAGGAGGTTATCAATTCGGATGTTTGTATTTTTTTTTTTTATGTTTGTTCGATCATAACTTCGTCGCTTGCCAACCGATTTGAAAAATTCTTTTTTTGTTGGAAAGAGTATACTTCCCAAATGGTCCCATAGTCACCAAATCAGGATCTGATGATGGAATCTTGGCGAATTCGAGGGAACTCCTCAAAAATTATAGGCAACTATGTAGTGATTTTGGTATTTTCATCAAGAACTTAAGCATTTACAGTCAAAAAGTAACATTTGATGAAATGGAACTGATGAAGAAGACCAGAAATGGTCACGGAACTTCATACTCACATAGATATCCCAATGAAGATAGTTAAGCGACTATGATAATACAAATAAATGAATGGTTCTGAATAGTTATGCATTGAAGTGATCTGATGATGATGATGGAGCCGGAAGGTAGGCACTGGAACTCCGTAATTAATCAATGTAACCTAGCCGTGTTTGGACTTATTAGAATTGTCATGAGATGCACTTTGGCTATAAGATACTATCGAACTGATCTGATGATGGAGCCGGAAGGTAGGCACAGGAACTCTGTAATTAATTAACGTATCATAGCCGTGTTTGGGCTTATTAGAATTGTCATGAAATGTACTTTGACTATAAAATACTATCGAACTGATCTGATGATGAAGGTGGAAGGTAGACACAGGAACTTCATAATAAAACAATGTAACCTAGCGTTAGGGTCAGACAGGTACATCACCTACCCTGGTCACCAGGGGGAGTGGGAACGTCGAGAGATGTCGTGCGGTGTTCCACAGGGATTGGTACTAGGGCCATCCTTGTGGAACATCGGTTACGACTACGTGCTGCGCGGCGACCTCCCTGGTGGGGTCAGCGTGGTCTGCTACGCGGACGACACGCTGGCCCTGGCGCAGGGAGAGTCGTACCAGGCGGCGGTCGAACTAGCGACACGTGGGGTTGCGACAGTCGTTGGCAGGATCCAGGATCTGGGACTCGAGGTGACTATGCACAAGTCCGTGAGAGGCCATGTGCTTTCACGGCCCTCGGAACGCGCCACCACCGGGTTCCCAGCTAACGGTGGGAGGAGTCCACATCGGCGTCGGGTCAACGATGAAGTACCTGGGACTCGTTCTCGACAGCCGATGGGATTTCGAGGAGCACTTCCGACGTCTGGCTCCCAAACTAAATCGGACTGGGGCTGCCCTCGGGCGGCTCCTGCCCAACCTTGGGGGTCCAGACGCCTCCTGCCGGAGGCTCTACGCGGGGATCGTTCGGTCCATGGCCCTTTATGGCGCACCGGTTTGGGCGCCGGCGCTGCGGAAGCAGCCGGCAGCCCGGCTGAACGCGTGCCAGAGGATCATGGCCATACGGATGGTGCGAGGATACCGGACGATTTCCCGCGAAGCGGCGAGCCTCCTTGCTGGCCAGTCACCATGGGAGCTGGAGGCAACAGTCCTTGCACTCATGCACGATCTACGCATGGAGATGCAACGCCGGGGCGAAACTTCGCTGCCGCGACAAGTCGCAGCATGGCGGACAGAGCTCCGGCGAGTTCTCATGGAGAAATGGTGACAGCGACTGTCGCGACCCAGTGCTGGGCACGTCACAATTATGGCGGTAAGTCACCACTTTGAGGCGTGGTCGGAAAGACCTCACGGCGTCCTCACCTTCCGCATGACGCAGGTTCTCACCGGACACGGTAAGTTCGGGAGGTTCCTGCACCGGATTCGTGCGGAAACGACGCCCGGGTGTCGCCACTGTGTGGACCGCCCGGAGGACACGGTAGAGCACACGGTGGAGGTGTGCCCCGCTTGGGCAGAGCAACGCCGTGTCCTCGTGGGGGCAATCGGTGGCGGCGATCTCTCGCGCCAGGCCTTGGTTCAGGCCATGCTCCGGAGCGAGGATGAGTGGCAGGCGGTCGCCTCCTTCTGCGAAGCCGTAATGCTAGCGAAGGAGGCGGCCGATCGCGTGAGGCAACGGTCCTTACGCTCCAACCGCTGCGGCCGGGATTCCGATCCCGATTTCCGGCCACCGTAGGCGCGGGCTTGCGGACGGCGAGCAATGGGTGGCTCGCCGTCCGACCGTCTGGTAATCGGACCGAGCCCAAGTCGTCGACGGCGCGTACTGTTCCACGCGCGCCTCAAAGAGATGTCAGCAAATCGTAGGGGCCCAGCAGGGTCGAAGCCTACTGGGGCCACGGGTAGTGTGAAAGCGAAACCCGGGGCCCTGGGACGAAGGCAACGAAGGAACAGGAGTGGGTTTTTACTCAGTAAAAGTCTGACACTATCTCCCGCTCCGCCCAAGAGCGGGTTTTGACTTCCACCGTGTGCTCTACCGTGTCCTCCGGGCGGTCCACGCAATGGTGACACCCGGGCGTTTTTTCCGCACGAATCCGGTGCAGGAACCTTCCGAACTTACCACGTCCGGTGAGGACCTGCGTCATGCGGAAGGTAAGGATGGCCGTGTTGCCTTTCCAGCCACTCCTCAAAGAGAGGACTTACCGCCATAATTATGGCGTGCCCAGCACCGGGTTGCGATAATCGCTGTCGCCATTCTGCCATGAGATCCCGCCGGAACACTTTCCGCCATGCCGCGACTTGTCGTGGCAACGGAGTTTCGCCCCGGCGTTGCATCTCCACGCGCAAATTGTGCATGCGTGCAAGGACTTTTGCCTCCAGACCCCATTGTGGGTGGCCAGCAAGGAGGCTCGCCGCTTCGCGGGAAATCGTGCGGTATCCCCGTACCATCCGTATGGCCATGACCCTCTGGCAAGCGTTCAGCTGGGCCGCCGTTCGCTTTCGCAGTGTCGGCGCCCACACTGGCGCCCCATAAAGGGCCATGGACCGGACGATGCTTGCGTAGAGCCTCCGGGAGGAGGCGTCTGGACCCCCGAGGTTGGGCAGGAGCCGCTTGAGGGCAGCCCCAGTCCGATTCAGTTTGGGAACCAAAAGTCGGAAGTGCTCCTCGAAATTCCACCGGCTGTCGAGGACGAGTCCCAAGTACTTCAATGTCGACCCGACGCCAATGAGAATTCCTCCTACCGTTAGTTGGAAACGCTGAGGCAGCGCGTTCCGAGGACCGTGAAAACACATGGCCTCGGACTTGTGCAGCGCCACCTCAAATCCCAACTGCTGGATCCTATCAACGACTATCGCAACCCCGCGTGTCGCTAATTCAACCGCCGCCTGGTACGACTCTCCCTGTGCCAGGACCAGCGTGTCGTCTGCGTAGCAGACCACGCTGACCCCGTCAGGGAGGTCGCCGTGCAGCACTTGGTCGTACCCGATGTTCCACAAGGGCAGTCTTAGTACCGATCCCTGCAGAACACCGCACATCTCTCACCGTTCCCGCTCTCCCTGGTGACCAGGGTAGATGATGTACCTGTCCGACAGGTAGGCCTCGATCACACGACAGAGGTAGTCGGGCACCCGGTGATACCAGGGCAGGGAGTTGAAGGTATTGGCGATATCCAAAGACACCACCACGACACACCTGTCCTGGGACACCGCCTGCCCTGTCGTGAGGGCTCGCACGCGCATGATGGCGTCCACCGTGGAGCGCCTCCTGCGAATGCCGAACTGGCCGTCCGCAAGGTTCGGCCCCGTTCGTGCTAGGTATGCGACGAAGCGGTCTGCAATTACTCTTTCAAAGAGCTTGCCCACCTCGTCGAGCAGCACAATGGGCCGATGTGTGGACGGAGAGTCCACCGGCTTTGCGATAAGGACCAGTTTCCCCGTCTTTCAGCGAAGTGGGAACTGGCCCCTCTCCATACATGCGCTGAAGAGCCCTCTTAATCGAGAACCAAGAGCCTCCATGGCCAGGACCCAGGCTTTCCCAGGCAAGTCGTCGGGTACTGGGTTGGTATTCTTGGCACTCAGCCTTCGTACAGCCACACTCATCTCTCTCTCTGCCTCGGTCACCTCTAGAGAATTGTCGTCGCCGTCGCCATCGTGATCCACGTTAGAAACCGCTGGTGGCGGAGCCATGAGCGAGGAGAGTGTTCCCCTCGCGCAGGGAACAGAGTGTTCACCACACCCTCCACAATCTGGTGGGAACCTGGGGAGCCCAGGGGAGTTTTTCCCGCACCACCTTGTAGGGGCGTCCCCACGGGTCTCCGTTCAGAGTCCCCAGCCACACATTGCGAGCCTCCAACTTGGCCCGCTTTATTTCTGCCCGGAGGGTGCGCTTCGCCACTCTGTACCCCTCGTACAGCTCCGCCTCTCTGGCCTCCGCATCCGGCGGGCGGTCGCGGCGACTGCAGTGTCTGGCGTACGCATTGCGCAGTGCCGCAATCTCCGGCGATCACTAGTACACCTGGCGCCGGGCACGTCCTGGCCGGACTCGAGGCATTGCCACGTCGCAGATTTGCGACATGGTCTCCCGGAACCACTCTGCCTCAACGTCGATGTCGACAGGCCCGTCTGGTGCTTGCACCCAGGCCTGTACCATCGCGGCTTCTAGGAGCTCCCGGTCTAGCTGTTTCAGCGCCCAACGCGGACCGCACCGGGTCTGTTGGACCGGCGCGGTCGAGGTCTAGGCGGAGATGTCAAACCGGAATGTCTGAGTACGTCTCCATCCCCTCCATGACGCGCCAGTCGATGACACCCGGTGACGGAGCATTGCTGGCGAACGATATGTCCACCACTGACTCGCCCTGCATGCGCACGCATGTGGGGACAGAACCCTGGTTTAGGACGACCAGGCCTGTCTCCAGAGCCCAGTCCTCCACCATCCGACCCCGTTGGTTCGTGTACCGGGAACCCCAAGCCAAGTTCTTGGCATTGAAGTCCCCACAAACGACCACGGTGAGGGAACCAAACCCAGCGATGACGTCATTCAGCTCCATAAGGGAGATGTAGAGATCGGCGAGAGTTCTGTTCGGGGACAGGTAGACGCCTACCACTGCAATGTCCCCGAACCGTGCTGCCACGCAATCCCGTCCTCTCGTGCCGGCATCGAAGGACGGACTACCGGCGGCAGCTGAGGAAATTTGGATCACTGAGCTGTTCAGGTCCTGCACCCAGTCTCCTCTGGGCAGGACATAGTTCCTGGCTAGTGCTATTGTGTGGCTGGTTCCATGACTCGGAGACCACAGCGATGTTGATCGACCACTGCGCCATGCTCTGGAGCAATAGATCCTGAGCGGGGGCGCAGTGGTTGATATTCGCCTGGAGGAGACGTAATGGAGCCGTTATTGACAGTCCATTACAGTCTCCTCCCGAACCCCACGTGAGGGCCCTGCCGCGGGGGTTGCAGCGGCGATAGCGGCGGCAGCTAAAGACGAGGCTGCGGCGGTGAGGACATCAGGGTGGATGGGCCTCCGGACCTTGCTCTTGGCCTTGGCGGGGGGTCGCAGGACCTTCTCCCAGCCCGATGGTCGGCCGACTTGCCTGCCGCCGCACATGCGTAACAGTGTGGCGTTGCACGGCACTCAACCGCTTTGTGACCGGGCTGACCGCACTAGAAGCAGCGGTCACTGCGGTTCACCTCCGCGGCGCAACAGGCCCCCACGTGGCAGCGATAGCACCGCAGAGGTCTGGGCTCCAGTAGTTTTATCTGCGCGGAAACCCAGCCTACTAGTAGCCGTCAGCCTTCCCCAGTAATGGTTTTGGCCACCGACACGGGACAGCTTACCGTCACGGCTCGCATGCCTGTGCTGTCAGCGCGGATGGTGCCCACCCGAAGCTGTTCGGCAGTGCAGCCTCCCGCCTTTACGATTGCGGCCACCACCTCGTCCACCTTGACGGAGTCATCCAAGCTCATGATGCGCATATCAATGCACTGGGCCTGGACACTCGGGCCTCTTCCGCGTCCAGGGACGCCCTGATCCTTGCGGCCAAGGTATCCGCGGCAGGACCGCTGGACGCACCAGGAACCTCCAGCATTCGGGCCCTGCTTACGGTGCCCCTCATGCGGAAACCCCCAGAGGCTCCGAGCTCGCCAAGGTAGGTAGGTATATGATAGACTTATAAATAATATAATGTAGCTATGAATTCGAAACGAACATTCAGATAATGGTTTTTAGTACGTAAGTAGTAGTAATTTAGTTAAGGGGTGGCCAGACGGTTGCAAACCAACGTTCCAACCGAGGTGACCGTATTAGTTTCAATCCGTGTAGACAGCAGTTTTGTAATCCATGACTTTCAACACCCTTGGTTGGAAGACGCGTTTTCCCAACCACCAAACGTTTTGGCGCGTGCTTTATATCCATGTAGCGGCAACACAAACCAAACACATAAACCAAGGTCACCTTGGTCGGAACGCTAGTTTGCAACCGTCTGGTCATCCCTTAAATTGGCAAGTAGGTAGGTTATAGATACACCGTACAATGCACAACAATGTACGTAGGTATAATAATATACCTTCACTTGATTATTGACTGATTGATCATTTGTGAGTTGTGACACAGATAGAATATTGGTCACTAAACGTAAAAATTGTTCATTCAATTGACTACAGAAAAACTGCTAACACGGGTCACACTAGGCAACAATTGTCGCAAATACGGGAGTTCAAGACACACACCTTAATATGAGAGTATCTAAATATTATAGGCAACACGTGTTTCGTCTACAAATCTGCAATGTCTAGTGAAATAAAGCCAGTACGCCAGCGATGGTTTGTGTGTTCATCCAGCACCTACTTAGCACAACCTTATCGAAAAACCATAATAATATGATAACCTAAAGAAAACCCTATTAATATAACCTATATTAATAGGGTTTTCTTCTAGGGTTATCTTGACGTAAGGGTAACCCTTTCAATGGGTTTCAAGTAAAGAACCCATCCAATGGGTTATCATAACGTTGATGTAACCCTTTCACTGGGGTTCCAGTATAGAACCCAATCAATGGGTTATCCATATTGAAGAGATAACCCTTTTAATGGGTTCAAGCCTAAAACCCATTCATGGTGTTACATCATGATAAAGGTAACCTCACAAAAGGGTTACCCTTTCAAAGACTTAACTTTTAATCGGGGTTGTACGGTCCCTGGTTTTGTAAAAAGTCTAAGAACATAAGTTGTTGTTTATGATGTCATCAATACAGTCCTGCAAAGTAGTTAGTGTTTTACAAATAACCCTGTATAAGGTTACATAGCCTGTAGAGATTTATCTATAGTTAGGTCTATTAATCAATGGGAGGAAAATAAGTGGTATTTAAATATTGGGCTACCTAAAGGTAAGAAGGTTAGGTTAGTACTGTCGCACTCTGCGACGGAGTTTCTTCCGGGACCGGGACCTAATTACAATAGCGTAGCATAGCATAGTCGGCCTTATAATGTTCCCACTGTTGTGACTCAGGCCTCCTCTCCAGGAGAGGGAATGGGCCGTAATCCACCACGCGGGCCCAATGCGGGTTGGTGGATGTCACATGTCTTCGAATTTTTGGTTCTAGGACATGCCGGTTTCCTCACGATGTTTTCCTTCACCGTTTTGAGAGCAGTGGTGATGAAATAAATTACACAAAGTAATGCGCCTGGTTGGGTTTGAACCCGCGACCTACAACTCGTAAGTCGGGGCCGTTACCACATCGCCACCACTGCTCTTAACTACAATGAAATGCTATAAAAGCTTTATACTTCTATTATACTTTTCTTCAATAATTCAAAATATGCAAAATATATATTATATAATTTTAAAACCTATTGTAGAACAACAAAATCCTTAAAAGTTTATTTTACTTGCCAGTTCCGTTAACCTAACTCACGCGATCTCCTTTCGATATCACAGTACCTATAAGTAAATAACTAACCCGCAACTTCGCTCGTGTCAATGGCAGTTATTGCAGACGCGAAGTTAAAGCCGAAACCAGATAAAAAGTAGGTAGCCTATGTCTTTCCTCGGGGTTCCAGCTTACTCCGTACCAAATTTTCATCAAAATCGGTTCAGTAGTTCAGCCGTGAAAGCGTAACAGACAGTTACATTTACGTTTATATAGCGTGGACACTAATCCATACTAAATTACTAATATAGTATGGATTAGTCTCCACGCTGTTACCTAATTAGGAACGTACATTATGTAATAAAATAAAGCACATTTAGAACAGTATTGAAAATAGTTCTGAGTCGCTAATATCACCTCCCATGAGTTGTAAAATTTATCTACTTTCTAAAATCTTAAAATAAACTTCCCGGATGCCGATTCCACCGGTGCGTCTATTTAAGTTTGAAGACTTCTGTACGTTTTGAATATTGAATTCCTTTTTCAATAGGTAAGTCTGTTATTTCCGATTCAAAAGCAAATTTCAAATATCATAGCCACCCAATATCATATACCTCACAAAGTCAAGGTAAAAAAAGGCGCCAGGAAAGATTTGCTGACTTGATGCGCAATGTAGCTTTGCATTTTCATGGTTGTCTTGTCACATATCCGTAATCGCCACAGGTCTACTATGGCCAAAACCACACGTAAAGGAACTAATTTATTTTTAGGTATACATAGAACAGCTGTAAAATGCGTCCCCCTAGCCAAATTACAACCGTTTCGTTTCTCTTTTCGTCGATCGCCTCGAGTAGGCCACGCCTCCGATTCCTTTATTCTGACATCATCTCAACGCTCAGTCACGTGGTCAGAACAAAGAAATAGGAGGCGTGGCCGATTAAAGGCGATCAACGAAAAGGGAATGGTTGTAACTTGGCTAGGGGGGCTGGTCCGTTCATAATGTTGGTTAAGTTGGCAGCCCTAGCTGTGACGCAAACGTTTTCAACATGTTTTTGTACGCGACACAGTAATCCTGTCATGAATGACGTCATCAAAACAAGTCCGACAAGTTTCAGAAAAAGTAAGTACCTATGTAATAAAGTTTTTGTTACTTACTCGTAAATTCATAATACAAGACGTAACTATGGGAGTTGCTCTGGTTAAATAAAAAAAAATGTCCACTTTAATTTTATTGCTTAATTTTTAATCCCACCAAAAAAAAGTAATCAACAAATGTCACAAGAACAGTAAAAGCATTTTTGCAATTCAAGAAAAATATTTGTTAACAAAATATAATATGTTAAAGAAAGACAGTAACACAAACTTTATGAACAAAACTCGGTCTGTTTAGATTACATTAGAAAATGTTAATGTATAGAAACAAATAGATTTCAAGGCAAACAAAAATACTGATATTAAAGCTATGTCATTTTTGAGCTCCGAAAGAGCGATGGTAAATTGACACCACTTCCAATTTCAAAATAATATATTTTAGTGCGAAAATATTGTCTTTTTCCTCAGTCCAATTCCGACTTATTCGTCTGATATGCCAAATACTGGATCTCGGAATTTTCATTCAAAATAGGTTCTTTTTATTCACAGAAAGCGGCATTACATCAATAGGTACTTATATTTTATTTTATAATTATGTAAGACATTGTCTTTACGATATCTTTATGAGATTTTCTATATAATCATATCAACATTTCTACTAACATAATTTTATTTTTAAGCTTTTTCTGTCCAACATATGAATATAAATGTACTTTTCAAGACAATAGACCTCAATTTGCAATATACATCACAAAACTCTATTTTTACATTTTCTGTCTCATAAAATCTTTACACTTATGAACACTTATAACAATTTAGAATATACTTTGAATTTTTTTTTTTTTATAAACCTAATGCAGACCACAGGTGAATGATAATGTTTTTAATGAAAATGTCCAGAATAACATTTATTATAATGATAATAAAAACAATCAGAAAATAAATTATTTTAATATTATTTTGTAACTATGATGGAATGTTAGACTGCAGTTACTTAAAACTTACAAAAAACCAATACACTTATAAGTACACCATTTAAAAAAAAATATTTAGAATTGTCAATTACAGCTAATTACAATTTAAATTTTTTCAATTGTCATGATGTACTCATTTGTGCTTAATTATTGTGGACCAGCTACGACATTGGTGATGTCATAATTATTAATGTTTATACAGTACTAAAACCATTGCAAAAAGAAGAAAATGCAATTAATGAAATAAATGTTGATGAAGGCTGTGAGATTCTACATGACACACACCCGTATTTATTGACTGATTGAAATTGACAATAATGAAAATGTAGACTTATAGGAACCGTTAATATGAAGAACAATGGTTACAGATATAGCAGTCTGAGGAATATCAGATACTTTAGATTGGACAATGCAATTACTCACATTATTGCTTATGTGTACATGTGTTTGAATGATCTAGCTTCTATCATTTACAGCCAATATTAATCTCTATGTTTTTTTTATTTTTTTGATAAAATATGGTACAATTAAGATAGTGTTATGTACATAATGGAAGAATAGCAAAGGTTATATATATGGTCCAAACTATGTCTATGCTACTTAACACTGGTCTTAAAATTTAGTGCAAAACACAAGACAGTAAGTAAACATAACATTAAGTACACAATAACATCTTGAAACAGCTAGATTCAAGAAAAGAATTGTTTTTTAAAAAAAGAACTTGATTGGTGTTGTTTTTTTTTTTCAAATGTGCAGTTCCTGGTGCAAATAGCATAACTAGACAGTACTAAAACAATAACTTCTAATGCTCTAATCCTAATTTTAAAAATAAATAAACAAATAACTATGACATATGTTTATTATTTAGTAATTCCCATTCATTTTACCCACAATGTGACCCCATTTTTTTTCAGCCTCTCTAATTACGAACAATAACCATTACCTGAGTTGTTATCAGCATAATATTTCCATGTTGTTATAAAATTTACAAAAATTCGTAGTTTATATGTTTAAAAAATATACAGTGAAGCTATCGAATGTTTGTATTTCTACTTAAATTTATCTATGGTCTACTATCACATTTGGTAAAGGGAGGAGGGCTAGAATGCAATTGATGATGGAGGCATAGAGCATTCCCCTACGGTTACACGGTATGATGCCAGTTCACTAATACCATGGTAGTGCACAAAAGCAGCTACAATCACAAGTACATGGAATATTTGGTGGGACTGGAACCAGATGTCACACTTCCCTGGGAACCAGCGCTCTGGTACCCTCAGGGCATAGAACATTGCTCCTAATATATACAACAGGCCCATCAGAACTAGCCAGCCCAGTGACGCTTTACTTACTTGACTGAACCAGCCTTCGGTGATGCCATAGTGGATGGCAGGCACAATGCCTGACAGACCAAAACCCATGAACACTCCCGCTCGGAGAGGCCGCAAGCGAGGCTCTGAGAACCTATCCCAGAGTGACACTATTATTGACAGTATTCCTAAAACAACCACTACAGATAAGTAAATAATTTTCGGTCTGTAATGGCAGTAGAAACTATAATACAACCATGGAACAAATGAGCCCATAATGAGCAGGGCAATTCCACAGTAATCCAACTTAGAAAACAATTTCCCGACCATCTCCGAATGGCAGTAGAGGGTGTGGTATGCGAACGAGAAGCCAAGGCACACAATGGCACCAATGAAAAACACTCCAAATATCATTTTCTCCTGCATCTGTATCTCGATTGAGGGGCGCGACAGAAAGTAGATCGCGACACCAATGAAGGCCACGCAGCCCAGCAGGTGAGTCCAGATGTTGCCTGTCTCCGTGTGAATACGGAATATGGACGCAAAACATGCGCTGAACGAGGGTAGTGGAGGCCTATGTCCTTTATGGAGGTAGTCGTTGTCTTGCAGCCAGCGCGGTAAGTGGCGGAAGTGACACACGTTCCAGGATGCCTCCCACACTTTGCGCACGAACTCTTCAGCTTGCTCGGCCGCGTTGTGAGCCAGGGCACCCAGGTCGATCTCATCAGAGAGCACGCCCGCTTTTAATACTTCCGCCATCTCGGCGTCAAGGAGATGCTGATCCTCCGGCGTAGACGGCAAAGGACATCCATCTTCTTCCTCTGCGAGCACTTCGTCGAGCTCATCCATCTGGGATGCCAAACTCTCCCCTTCGGGATCCCATCCTTGTCGTCTCCGCAGCCCGTCCGAAGACGCGCTGCGGGATCCCGTATCAGAATCAGATTCCCACATCGCGTCGTCAAAATTCACCCGAACACATAAAAACGGCCACCATTAGTCGCCACGACCTTTGTTAGTCGCACACGGACAGTTATTCGTTAGAAATCCAGTTACGTCACGGAAAATATGCACGATGCACAAGATGCCTTCGCACCCTTTGTTTCGAAACGTTCCCAGCTTTAATGTGTTGATCAAAATAAAACTGTTCGACTATGATCACTTAAATTTCAAGCGTTATAAAAATCGTCGAAAAACCACCAATGAACAAGACAATCAGCTGCACTCTGCACAGAACTCAACACTGAACTGATGAACGAAGGCATCGAGTCATTCAACCATTTTTCACGAAACAAAATCTATCCGTCCCTCTTTAGCTCAGGAGGCTTCTGAATGTTACGTTTCGCACTTTCATTGCAAACGTCACAAGATTTGTAGTGATGTCTAAGACCAAAAAAGGAGAAAACCGTAAAATCGCTCAATTCACACTTTTTAATCGAGTTATATCATTAAGCACTTCAAAAATAATCGAGCAGTGTACTAAACACGGGTCCAAAACTTTGCAAGTTGTAATGTAACTAAGAGCTCGTTGATTATAATAACAGCCGCAAGGGCTGATCTTAAAGGTTAAGCAACGCTTGCTGAGGTCGATCCGTAAATGGATATCTGACACCATCTTAACATATCGACTTTTTAGAAAAAAAAATCGTTATTCAGAAAATCGATTAAATGTGCAAGGTTTCTATAGTTATTACCTACTCCTTACTTTTTAGTGTACCGTACCTCAATGTACCCTGACAGGATAGAATGGAAGAAAAAAACGTGTTGCGCCGACCCCAAATAAGATGGGACAAGGACAGGAAGATGATGATGACCTCAAAAGGAAAAAAACGAAACCCTTATAGAGATCAGATTGTTGTCCGTCCGTCTGTGTCTGTCTGTCAAGACGCTTTAGGTCCTTTTATAGGTCTTATAGGACAGATATAGGAATAAATCTGAAAACAGTAAATTTGTTACGTAAAAAAAAATTGCGATGAAAAATCTTCGAAAATCCATTCAGGTATTGAACTGTTTACATAAGTAGATTTGTACAGAACCCTCAGGGCGCGAGTCCGACTCGCACTTGCCCAGTTTTTTTAGGATTACGTACCTATAAAGGAAAAAACGGAAGCCATAAAGGATCACTTTGTTGTCCGTCTGTCTGTCTGTCTATCAAGACCCTTTATCTCGGAAACGCGAGGAGGTATCGAGTAGGAATTAAAACCATATACTCAGGTCTGCGGTCCCTTAAAGTTGTGAAAAATATCAAAATTCTAAGTTAACGGAAATAAAAGATATGGCCGTTTATGTCGCAAAAAACGTACATTGCGACTCTCAAGGGAAACAAAATTCATACTTCCCGTTGAACTAGAATCTTGAAATTTGGCATAAAGTAAGGTCTCATAGCACGAGTATAGGAAAAATTCTGAAAACTGTAATTTTGTGGTAACGTCCCAGAAAAAACTTTTTTGAGCTTCGGAAAAATCTTTTAGATTACGGATCGAATCTAAAAGATTTTTCCGAATCGATCCGAATCCGAATTGTACTGTTTTCATAGGTAAGTTTGAATGGAACCCACAGTGCGCGAGTCCGATTCGCACTTGACCGGTATTTAATTTATGGGTATATTATAGAGGGTCAAATTTCACGGACATTTACGTTTTGATTTCAATAGAAACTTAGATAATAGCCACAAGGCATCTGTGTTTCTTAAATAGCTAGACAAAGATGTGTGATAACGTCATATTTACGTAAGAGCAGTTGTATTTAAATGAATCTCGGGTTGGACCCTCTTATACCGTTGGTCTCGACTGTTATTTGAAGATCTACTGCAGTCATTATGGCCATTCAAAATCCATACAATCTGAATCTAATTTTGCCAAGGAATATGTTGTTGCTGGGTTATAAAAGTAAGATAAGAAACTCAACGAAACGAGCGAGCAAAGCGAGAGCTTTTAAGTTCGCGCTAAAAAACCGCTATTTCAAACGTTAAACGGTGGGTCTGCGCTACAGAAACCGAACACGAGCGGAGCACGAGCCCAGTTCAAATTCGTGTAGTGTGGACCGACTCTAGAGGAGCCGAGCACGAGCGACACTACACAAATTTGAGCTCGGCTCGAACTCCGCTCGTGCACGGTTCCTCTAGCGCAGACCCATCTTAACATCTATTATTCATATTACATACGTTTGGAGCCAGCTTTATATTGTATGAAAGTTTTTTGTGGCAAATGGCATTCTGTAGTGTGTTTCACAGTCAGTTTTAAAAGAAACTGCAAACATAATAATAAATAACTCATTGTCACATCTGACTTCCACCGTATACCATATCGCATTAGTATCTTTTACAGTTTTATTTTACCTAATAAGGAATTCATAAAAGTACTCATTCCACTTCAGTACTTCACAATTATATCTAATCGATTTAAACCAATAACCGTAAAAATACGAAAAACAAAATAGCAAACATCACTATAGTAACACATTCTGAATCCTGATTGGCCGGCTGTACAATACGTCAATAATTAGCTGTTTTGACATTACTGAATGTCTGAATGAATGAAAAAATTCTAACCTCTTATACGAAATGGAAAATAAGTTTAAGACGTCACTCATTTCAATTTATACAAAACTTACTAAAAGCAAAACTTCTACTTACTTCTTAAACATGTTGCGGCTTGTATTTCTAAGAATTTTTCACTAAACACACACTTTACTTGAATGAAACTTCATGAACGAGTTACTTGTCAGTTCTAGGTTCAACGATGTTATCCAATCAAAATAAAGCATGTTTCGGTATTGTCAAGCTATTGGTTAAAAGTTTGTTACGGTTTTTTAATTCAGCCTGGCAGGGCCTGGCATCACAATCGGATACATAATCAGTAATTTTATTTAACATTATGCCTATTATAAAATATTTTGTAAGTATGTTCTAGTTATAATCTGTGTTTTTGAAAAACCTTAATTTATTATATATCATCTTAACTATTAAATATTATAACTTAATAGTTATGCATACAACAAACTAAAAATATTATTAACATGTTATATGTAATCGCTTTTATAAAATAATGAAATACTCACAACTAATTTTTATTTTTACGTAGTTAAATGAAGTGGAAGAAGCATATAAGACTAGTAGTAGGCCAGACTGCCTACTCCTTTAGGGAATAAGCTGAGAGTTTGTATGGATTCTTTGAGTCCATCTAGTCTGTAGGGGAAACGAGATCACCTGATGATGCGTTTACACGTGGGCCCAGGCTCGGCTAATCGCCGATTGGCCAAGGCTAGGCTCACGAGTAAACGCACCATTATGTATGTAGTATCAGTTCACATTCGTCGATCACTTGCAATCCTAAACTAAGCAGATTCTACGTATATTGCACTCAACTTAAAGCTTGTGGCGTCCCACATAGTTGCATTATTGTATTAATATTTATATTATAACATAAGTACAGTACTATGTGTAGGACCCACCTTGTAATACTTTTTAGTCTGTGGTATAACCAAAGATTTTCTGTCTATGGTTTTTCCTACTTTTCTGACACCTCGCAAGAACGGACTTTTTGGCGGTTTCGGACGAATGCTCAACAATACCGACTTTTATTTCAAGTTCGTTACTGAAATTAAACGGCGCGCAACGCCAAAAGCTGATTGTTAGAAAATGTCACTTTACTATTACTTGCAGTCATGCCAATTTAGCGATTATATCGCTAAAAATAAGGACTTTTCTTTAAGTCTTAGCGACTTATCTAACGACTTTTAGAGTACAAATCGAAACAGTTTAAGATAATAGACACGTTTTTTTTTATCAACTTTAAAAAAAAAAATATTTACTTAAAAACTTAAAATTCATAAGTAAATTATAATCTATTAGGTTCTAGTTTTCCCAAACTCAAGCGGTAAGCATACAAATTTCATTCTATGGATTTTGCGTCATTTAGGCACATAGTCAGCAGGTCGTTCTGGATGGTTCGCCTTCAGAAAGTCAGTGGCCGACCTTTTCTTCTTTTACCCTCTTTTATGGCTAAAACGAAAAAAAAAAACAAAATTTACTCAGTTTAAACTGAGTAAATTATTTTTAAGCTGACTACCGAATTCAGGATATTTATTAAACAAATTAAATTATAAATGACTTAAAATGTAAAGTTCTTAGTACTATTCTTCAATTTTAATAAAAGATTTATGCGTACCAATATTTCTCAGTAAGAGTTTTAAAAATACTTGTTTTTTAAGTTCAGTTGTTTGACTACTTCGAGTATGAGGCACTAATTGCTTGTAGAAACAATTGATTGATTGTAGAAACAATTCTATCAGATGCTACAGACATAGCAAATAAATTAACTAAAAACAGGAAAAACATTATATAGCGTAAATAAAGTACAACAGATTAGGTTTACGTTAATGTTGTAATTTAAATAAGTAGCGAGAAAAAACAAAAGTAATTTAAAAAAAATATCGAGCGTCGATATTTACATTTCAATATCGATATATCGTTCAAAAAAAGAATTAGTATTTAATATTGACATTTATACAAATCGATATTTTATCAACAGTCCTAAAATAAAGTCCTTGTCATTGTCACCAAAGTATGTAAAGCTAACTCTTTACATACGCATAAATGTAGTATCTCTGTAGTCTGTGGCTTTACGGTTGTCACTGTCACCACTCACCAGTTATGTCAAAAAATCTATTTTATCGCTTTCCAACACGTGATTTTCAGCACAATAAATATTTTTATTAACCCCAAAAGGAAAAAAAGTAATATATCAGTATATTTATCGTAAATACAATGGCTACATTGTTAGAGGTTTTGGTGACAAGTGATTCCAATAACACGTTATGGACCAATGCTGTGTGGGATCCACATACCGGCACCTGCTTGATGACTTACAAAGGCGGCGGAACCGCGGAAAATAGAACACTTACATTCGTCGGCAACGATTATTTAGCAGCTGTGGAAAAGACCAAGCCAGTATTACACGTATGGCCTGCGAATTCCTATCAAACCGTCCAAGGTATGCGGTTTATTTTACCAGGTAAGGCAACAGCCTTCGCCGTTTCACGTGATGGATCTTTCATAGTAGCAGGCATTGAAGAAAAGATATATTTATGGCAAACGGCGTCTGGGAATCTCCTAACTATCTTAAGCAAACACTATCAAAAGGTGGTTATGTTAAAATTTACACCAGATGGACGCTATTTTGTATCAGCATCAGAGGACGGTATAGTCATGGTTTGGTCATTAACCACTGTCTCAGCTCACCCGGAAGTTGACCTAGTCTCGCAAACCTCTGCAGGCCAGCATGATCCAGTCTACATATTCTCTAATCACACTCTACCAATTACTGATTTGTGTATTAGTAAGACAGGCATGCATGGGCGCTTGTGTACTGTATCCAGTGACAGGACTTGCAAAATCTATGATTTATCATCTGGTGAACTGCTATTAAATTTTGTATTTGATGTCCCTCTTTCCGCTATCACCATGGATGTCTTAGAGCTGAATATATTTGTTGGAACAAATGAAGGAAAGATCCATCAATTTAGTCTTACCAATCCTCCTAGAAATAGAAATGTGTTAGTTAACACGGAGGTGAATTGTCCTACGTTTTCTTCACACACAAAAGTTGTGACCTGCTTATCTGTGTCTCTGGATGGTGAAACCCTCATGTCTGGTTCAAATGATGAGCATGTGATACTGTGGCATATACCCAGCAAACAGCCAGTGAGGATAATAAGACACAAAGGCCCTATAACAAATGCTTTCTTTACTGTGAATTACCCAGCAATTTACAAACAAGAATTCTCACCTAGCATCATTCTGCACAGTTTAGAGAGGACATTAGAAAAAGATGCTGATGAATTCACAGAAATGGAAGTTCTTATGAAAAGTACGATTAGTTTCTGGCCTGAGCCCCATGTAGAAATTGAAGACAACCTAACTTCAAAGGAATTGGAAAATGAGTTTAAATTAAAAGAAGAAGGATTACAGGCTGAGCTTAGCCGGTTGAAAGCAATCAACTCTAATCTATATGCAATGGCTATTCAGAAATCTTTGGATTCTATCCCACTAGCAGCTAACACTCCCAGTAAAAAAAAGAAGAAGAAGAAGAATAAACAAAAGGCTGTTGAATAAATATTTTATTATCTTTAATGTGTTTTTTATTACTAAGTTTTCTCAATCCCTTTTTATATGGTACTAGCTGACTCGGCGTACTTAGTTCGATAAATGAGGAACCGCTCGACCGATTTTGTACAAACTTCACATAAACCATCTACTAAATAGTCTGAACAAAGCCTAATAGATATTATGCTTTTATCTGGTACAAAAGTGATGGCAGTATAGTTGTAGTATTTATGTATGATTTGAGTCTAACAGATGTTTTCTTTTGCATGAACCATGCTTAGGTAGCGAAACTGCACCTTAGATGACCCTAAATAGAAAGCAGCTGGCATGTGAATTGTGCAGACAACCCACTTGCTTTTTACTAGACTGGGGTAGTCTAGTAAAAATGTGATTACCCCAGAAGTTACGTGCATTTTTATTTAAATTAAATATTACGACTACGGGATGGCAGGAATTTAAAGTTTCTAAGAAGAAACCTAATTTCACGCAGGCGAAATCACTGATAGAAGCTGGTCTAAAATAATGTTTTCAAAAACCGTTAAAAAGTTGTCGTTGGTCGATAATGTAGTTGAGAATATCAGAATAATCATCTGTTTGTTCCGGTTTTATTTAGTCTGTGGCTTGTAGAGGTGCTCTAAGATACACATAATAATTCATCGATTTATAGATAATAGTTTTGTAAAAACTATTAACTTTTTTTTAAATATTATAGACGATTTTTATAAACCTTATAAATGACAATGCTTCAATTAAGAGAAGAATATCGTTCAAGTCGCAAGGAAAATCGGAATCAAAAAGAAATCTGTCGTAACGTACAACGTTATAGTGCAGTGTTTTAAAAATTAAATAATAGTTGACTTAAAGGTCCAAGTGACAAAGAAATTAAAATTAAAAAAAAAACTGTCATAACGTCATCCATCGTTCTCTCAACGCATTTCAATTTTCTGTTTCAAAAGACGCCCGAATTTATTTGATGTGATTCAAAACTTTATAAAAAAAAACACAATGCGCTGAAATAGCGTAATATTATCTGATAGTAAAGTTACGAGTATGTTTTTATGACGAGCCTCGTAGTTAAGGTGAGCTGCCTTAGAGAATAGAACCGTTGTAAAAATAAACTATTCCTTAGCTGCGTTTTGCGTCACAAACAAAACAGTAAAATGTTTACGATTTTCAGAAGACGAAATGTCGAAGGCTGTGATTATTCCGGAGTGTAATAAAGACATTGGGGGTATAAAAGAAGAGATATCATTGTCTCCAACTGAGAAAAGAGATGGTGCAATCGGTGGTCTGTTTAGTAGGCTGTTGCGACTGGATACTTTGAGTAAGAAGAACAATGCGCCCGAAAGTCTGACGTCTGTGGAACCACCAGTCACCTATTATGGAGTTTACATACCCAGTGAAATTAAAAAAGGACCTGATGAAGGTATTTATTGTCTTGCTATTATTATTTTGATAATAATAATGACATATTTTTTGTAATGAGCACAAGTCTTAGTCCTAAGCTTTGTTCAGTCAGGGAATTTTCCCTTTCATACAGTTTTCTTCTTAGAGAGTCTGTTTCTGTAGAAAATCTGCTATCTGAGGCTTTAAAGAAAAGTTATGATCCAGATTTAAAAAAATATGTAGAAAATAGTGGCATAATTTAATAAAGATGCTTCATTAGTAAAAAAACAACTTCATAATTAATCACAACTTTGTTAGAACAAGGCTACTTTTGTAAAAAATTGCAAAAATGACTAAGCTATGCCAAAATCCACGTTCTTCTCCATAGAGATCTACGCTTTGGAATGTGCAATTCCAAAGTGTCAGTAAATGATTTATTTGAAATAAATGCTTTGATTCTTGACTCGTCTTGATTCCATCATGCATGGTTTATTTTATGGAAAGGAGAGTAACTTTAGAGCAGTATAATATAGAGCAAGACAATTCTGAATGCAAAAATAATCTCAAATTGTCTCTCCTGTATTCCTAGATTGCAATTGTGCCCAGTTTTACCAAAGGTGCATTTTGATTTTATATTTTTTCCCTAGTAAAATATTAACTTAAACACAACATCAAAGATATTATTCTGAGAAACCGTTAATGCATTTCTGATACTTACTGAATCAATATACAATGCATACTAAAATGACCTTTACTATTTTTATAATATATTGAATTTGTATGTATATACATACACAATAGTGATAAATAGGCAGACTTAACCTTTCAAATACCGTAATTAGAGACACAATAAAAAGACAAAGAGATCACGAACGCCGGCATTCGCTAGGGATTCAATGGATTAATTCATTAAACCTCAAGCGAACGCCAATTCACTCTCTCATTGTCTTTCTATTGGGTCTCTAATTACAGTCTAGATACGAAACCACTTATATGGTCTTCAATCTCTTATTACGGTTTTCTAAAAGTTAATTGAAGAAGGCATTCTCTACTTGTCAACCTAATAATTGCTTTACAATCCTAGCTTTGAGCAAACGCAGTGATCACTTTCAAAGTTTCAAGATTTTTACAATAGTGATATTATAAATACTGCTTTTTAAATAAGTGTTAGTTCTAAAGTTTAGTTTCATGTTCTTGAGAGAACAATAATAATGAGCAAACAATAATCACCAGAAATCTCTTAAAACAATTATAATGGATATACTTGTAGACATGTAGGTGTTTGTGCATTTATCATATTTTTAAAATAATTATTACTAGCTGGCTGCTCTGTTTTTGTGATAGTAGAAAACGTTCCCAAGGGAACATAATCCCGGGATAAAAAGTATCCTATGTGCTATTCCAGGACTACCCATGTACCAAGTTTCATCGAAATCCATTCAGTAGTTTTTGTGTTGACTAGTAACAAACATTCGTACATACAAACTTTTGCAGTTATAGTTTATTAGGATCTTTTGGGCTTATCCTCTACAGCATTTACAGGTCTGTAGTACCTAAACTTCCTATGCTTGTCTCATATAATATTATGAAGCATTTCTTTCAATACATAAAGCAAAGTTTATAAAACTTTATCATTGAAATAATAATAGGATTTAAATAATAATTCCTTGGTCTTCTCTATGGTCTTTTAGATCTCCAGCAGTCTGTAGACCTCCCATAAACAAACTCTGATCTAATTAATACCCAATTCATTGTCTAAACCTTGTATTGTTTATTCCTTACTCTTATCATTGTTATCTACATCACTATCAGTAAGATAACTCAATGTGGGGCAGCAGAGTTGTTGTCAACTTCCTACTTTTATGTTATTATCTTTGCAAATTATTATATATTTATCTATTTACCTAGGTTATAGTGAGGGTCATTTGATTTTTCATATATACATAAATATATAAAATGCTTTGTCCTGAATGTCTTAAGAGATCTACGCACAGCCTAAACCACTGATTGTAAAGATCTGAAACTTGGAGTGTTTGTTCTTTGTATAACATAAGCATCCAATAAGTAAGGATTTTTCGAAATTCTGCCCCTAAGGGGGTGAAAAAGGGGGGTAAAGTTTGTTTGTATGGGACAACGTGATTCCTTGGTGTACTTCAAATTTACATGAACATTCTTTAACAGAATTGATAGAAGACGAGTTACGTATTTTTTTCTAATTCATCCCCTCATGGTGTGGAAAAGGGGTAAAAAGTTATGTAGAAGTATTTACATATATAGAAGGAGACATTGACTGACTGACATTTCAACGCATAGCCGAAACTACTGAGACTAGGAGCGTGAAATTTAGCACAAGGTTTCCTTTTATGACAGGCGAGCATTAAGAGAGGATTTTTCAAAATTCACCTCCCAAAGGTGTTAAACGGGGGTCCAAAGTTTGTAGGGAAAAACCGACTTTCACGCGGGCGAAGTCGCTGGCAGAAGCTAGTTCTTTATAAAAAGCCACCTGCTACAAACCTAGAGATTCTGTGGTTGTAGTCAGACAATTTTTATTCTTTTTGTTAATTTAAATTGTTTGGGCTCAGTAAGTGGCTACGTTGATTGCAGGTTTAGTGGCACTCATTAAGTCCTCCAAAGTACAGGTGAAAGGGCACGAGGTACTCCAATGTATGGCTCATGTTCTGAACAGGGGGACTGCACTAACATTGCGTATTTCAATGAGCTTATAAAACCCCATGAAAGAGTTCTGAGCTGGTGTCAATTGTTCTGGCAATGTCATGTGGTGATGGTAACGCTGTGAGGTGAACCATCGAACTTTGCACTTTGTGTGTCAGATCTACAATGTTTAATGGCTGTAAGAACAATACAAGTTTTATTAGTGAACATACATTTAAAATCCTACTAATACCTATGATAAACGCGAAGGTTTGTATGTATGGATGTTAGTTACTCTTTTACGCTAAAACTACTGAATGGATTTCGATGAAACTTGGTAAACGGGTAGACCATGTCATGGAATAGCACATACGATGATTTTTATCCTGGGAGTATGTTCTCTTGGGATAATCATGTCCTGGAATGGCACATAGGATGCTTTTTATCCTGAGAGTAAGTTCTCTTGGGATAATCATGTCCTGGAATAGCACATAGGATGCTTTTTATCCTGGGAGTAAGTTCTCTTGGGATAATTATGTCCTGGAATAGCACATAGGTTGCTTTTTATCCTGGGAGTAAGTTTTCTTGGGATAATCATGTCCTGGAATAGCACATAGGATTTTTTTTATCCTGGGAGTATGTTCTCTTGTGATAATTTTCTACTATGACGCGAACGACGCCGCCAGCAGCAGCTAGTTAGAAATAAATGATTATTTTTTATTGTATTTATGTAAATGTTTCACTATTTTGACGATTCTAAAATATGACAACACAGATAAACATATTGAAATAAATTACACACCAGGCTACATGTTAATTTATTATTACATTATTATTTGAAATTAATTGACAGAGCTTGTGTTTAAATATCAACTACTATCTTGTCTGTCTAATAGCTTAGTGCATTGAGTTGTTTATGAAAGTAAATTCCAAGATTAGCCCATAAAGTAATAAAAATCACTTGACTTATTATCTCTTATTACTTATTTTCTTGTCTACTGTACTGCTAGGCTATCTAGTTACGTAAATAATAATATCTTAGACACAATATTTATGAGCTCTGCAAGCAATATAAATTGATTTCAGTTTGTTATTGAATTGGATTTTCACTGATAAAAATTGAGTAGTAAGATAGTTTCAACACTTTTTACTTATATTTATATATATATAAATGCGACATACGATTGATATTTCACCTATTAATCACGAAATATCAGAAATTATAACACCCACAAACATAAAATTTGGCAAGTGGGTTCCTTATAGGGTGTCGACATCCGCTAAGAACGGATTTTACGAATCTCCACCCCTAAGGCCGCTATCGCACTGGCGTTTTACGAGCGCTCCTCCAACGTCTACGCAACGTTGTCGCGAGTTTCTAGTGGCAAGCGTTACATCCGCTGAACCCAACGTTAACGTCGCGTCTGTGCAACGTTGGCGCTTTACCACTAGAAACTTACGACGTTAAGGCCGCTATCCCACTGGCGATTTACGAACGTTGGCGCTTTTCCAACGTCTACGCAGCGCCAACGTTGAGCAGACGCGACGTTAACGTTGCAAGTTTCTTGCGAACACCTAAAACCGCAACGTTAACGTCGCGTTTGCTCAACGTTGGCGCTGCGAAGACGTTAGAGAAGCGCCAACGCTCGTAATACGCCAGTGGGATAGCGGCCTAAGGGGCTTCAACGGGGGTTGGAAGTTTGTATGGAGAAACTTACTTTTACGCGGGTGAAACCGCTGGGAGAAGCTAGTAATATATGCCATTACTAGCGTAACTTTACCTACGTAAAAAGTTTTTTACTGTACCAAGGAAACATACTATGGTGATACAAACTGTGTTAGGATATGTAGGTACAGTACATAGGTCCCATTCGGATCATGGTGCACCCTTGAGCTAATTTTTATACATATATGTTCAGCCATTCAGGCGTAAAAAGATAATGGAACAGAGAGTTATTTTCGCAAACATAATAGAATATTTTTGGCGTGTTTGTCTGCTAACTCACTTCATCATCATCATTTTAGCCGAAAGACGTCCACTGTTGGACATAGGCCTCCCCCAAGCGTCGCCAAAATGACCGATCTTGTGCCTCTCGTATCTACCGCATTCCCGCGACTCTTACCAGGTCATCGGTCCACCTTGTGGGAGGTTTTCCAACGCTGCGTTTTCCAGTGCGCGGTCGCCACTCCTTCGAGCTATGTCGGCGACCTCGGTTCACCGCTCATTCCTGATGCGATCACGCAATTGACCTCTTTCTCAAAGTTAGACCTAACCAACTGGATTGTCTGCCCTACAACTAACTCACTTGATGGTAAGCAATGATTTGGTTGACGATGGAAAACGCTTACTTAGAAGTATCCTATTTACTAGATAATTATTTATAAAATTAACAATTCTGTCTCCTCGGAGAGTGCTCCTTTTTGTTATCCTATTCTGTCCTACTGCTGGCCGAAGACTTCCCTCCACTATTTCCATCTCTCTCAGGCCCGCGCTTCCTACTTCCAGTTCTGGTGAAATTGGTCTAGTTCGTTCCGCCATCTTCATCGTGGTCTACCGCAACCCCATATGACTGTCTCAGAGCTCCAATTTTGTGCAACTTTGGCCCACAGAGATAGGAAGAATAACCATGGGGTTTCTTACCAGTTCTTCTCCATAGGAAGCGACCAATTGGAAACGAGCAATCGTTTATGACTTTTTCTAGTGCCCATGATGTAGACCTACGTGAAATAAAAAAAAAATGAATTAATACTGTCTATTCACAGTTAGCGTATCGATTTCTGATCACGTTGAAGTTGTTAATGTTATTCTGGTTATCCTTATGAATCATAATCCAAGTTGCCTTTTATGGCTAGTCGGACGCCATGTGTAGGTCGCGAGGACGCGGTGCTAAATAAAATAATTAATGTGTGAAAAGTTAAATGTTATAGCATAGCATAGTCGGTCTTATAATGTTCCTACTGTTGGGACTCAGGCCTCCTCTCTAGGAGAGGGAATGGACCATGCGAGCCCAGTGCAGGTTGGTGGATGTCACATGTCTTCAAATTTTTGGATCTAGGACATGCCGGTTTACTCACTAACTGGGTTTGAACCCGTAACCTACAACTTGTAAGTCGGGGCCTTTACTACTCGGCCACCACTGCTACTAAATGTTATAATTGCAGCTTATTTTTTATCTAGAATTTTAATGATCATCATCTTCACTAGCCTTTCCCCAACTCGCTTGGGGAAAGGAGATGTCAGCAAAACGTAGGGTCTCAGCAGGGTCGAAGCCTACTGGGGCCGCGGTAAGTGTGAAAGTGAATCCCGTGGCCCTGGGACGAAGGCAAAGACGGAACAGGAGTGGGTTTTTAGTCAGTAAAAGTCTGACACTATCTCCCGCTGCGCCCAAGAGCGGGATTTGACATAAGATGATTTTCCCACCCAAAGAAAAAAAACTAGCTTGGGGTCGGCTTCCAGTCTAGCCAGATGCAGCTGAATACCCACGTTATACATGGAGCGACTGCTTATCAAACGTCCACAAACCAGTTACTGGGTAACACGATACCTACTCCTTGGATAGACTAATGGTCCAAAGACGACGGTCGAAAGACTGTTAAAGATCTACGAATGACAACCGGGACCAACGTCACTACGTGCTTAAAGAAGCATGGGGTAGTTACGGGGTTTTAGTGTACAGATAGCGGTGCGAATCCTGAGCGCTCGGCGAAAGAGCTAGGATCGCTTTGCGCATTGTACACATCAGGGAGCCAATCACTGTACAAGGTTTGCACTCCCTGCCCCCGCGTCTCTTTTTATACCACTAAAGAGACCTGATATTTCACTTCTGGGTGCTTCTGCGCAAGTAGAACTGTAGAAGTCAGCGCTCAAGATCCGTCCCGTTATCTACTAGGTATAAGGTGATAAGAGGGCGCTGATGTGCTTTTGTTTATATCGTCTCAGCTGTTCTATCGAAATAAAAGTTACAAGAAGCGTATAGTACCGTACGAACAAGGATCAATTCTGTGAAGAAGACTGTGGGTCACCTGGTGAAGTGTTATTGAGGTGAACAACCCCGAAATAAGCTTCAAAACTCCGAGTAGCGCTTTGTAACAGAATGCATTCGTAGAGCAAATACGCCCCAAATATCCATGTTAATTGCTCCTGTGCAAAATGAAAGTGGTGTTTTAACGGAAAAATACAAACTTCAAATACATATGAATTCAAAAATTCACATTGGTACTTGCACGTTTGTAAAACGTGTAAAACATGGGTATTTAGCCACATCTGGTTAGACTGGGCCTTTCTAGCTAGTTAGCAATAGGTTAGGGAGATGATGAGACCGCGTACCGGAAGACGCAGTGTTGGAAGGCCCCCTACAAGGTGGACCGATGACCTAGTGAAGGTTGCGGGAATCCGATGGATGCGAGACGCACAGGACCGTTCTTTGTGACGACATTTGGGGGAGGCCTATGTCCAGCAGTGGACGTCTATCGGCTGAAATGATGATGATGATGATGATGAGTGCCAATCAACCAAAATACATCAACATCATCATTTCAGCCAAAAGACGTCCACTGTTGGACATAGGCCTCCCCAAATATCGCCATAATGACCGGTCCTGTGCGTCTCGCATCCATCGGATTCCCGCGACCCTCATCGGGTCTTCGGTCAACCTTGTGGGAGGCCTTCCAACGCTGCGTCTTCCGGTACGTGGTCGCCATTCCAGAACCTTTTGTCCCCATCGACCATCTGTACTGCGATCAATGTGCCCTGCCCACTGCCACTTAAGTTTGGCGATTCTTCGCCATCCAAAATACAAATGACAGTTAATAAAAAAATAGAATGTTTTTTTTATATGAAAAAAAATTTTTTCGTCCTTCAGTGGGCAACAAGCGGAGTAATGTAGGTACAACGAATTAATCACTCATTAATTTCTCCTCATGTCACCAGTTTTAACCTTTCTATCGATCATGTCGTGACTCATTCGAAATAATGATAACATTATATAATAATAAACTAGACAATAACAAGAAAACATGTTATTTGTTGGCCTTAAGCCTTACATACATACGTTTGGGGACAGTCTGTCTCTCAATGTGACGCGCAACGCTCAACCTACATGACGCTGCAACGCCCAGTGTCCCGCAATGTGACATCATCATTTCAGCCGAAAGACGTCCACTGTTGGACATTGGCCTACCACAAGTGTTACCATAACGACCGTTCCTGTGCGTCTCGCATCTATCAGATTTCCGCGACCCTCACGAGGTCATCGGTCCACCTTGTGGGAGGCCTTTCAACGCTGCGTCTTCTGGTACATGGTCGCCACTCCAGAACCTTTCGTCCCTATCGACCATCTGTTCTGCGAACAATGTACCCTGCCCACCGCTACTTACGTTTGGCGATTCTTCAAGCTATGTCGGTAACCTTACTTCTCCTGCGGATATCTTCATTTCTGATACGATAGCCCTTTCCATTGCCCTTTGGGTGAATTTAAATCTTCTGATCAGGCCCATTGTAAGCGACCACGTTTCGGAACCATACGCGAGACATGTTGTTGGACAATTTGACAGCGTTGGGCATCATATTGGGGGACACCTTGTCCCCCAGAGTATCTGAGGTTTTAAGCTTCGTCACGTCATTTTTTTAAAATCTAATATAGAAGAGAAAATAAGTCTAGATTATTAACTTTTGTCCCTTCGTTTGATATTGACGCAGCTCAGCTCCGGTAGACTTTGGTAGGGGATCTTCTACTTGAATAAAACTCTTGGGAGGCTATCACGTTTTACTTATATTATTCTTCAGGATTCGATATCAGCCCATTGCGCTACAATGGTCATGTTCGAACTGCAAAACTAGACATTTCTTTGTTCTACTCAATTTTTAAACCTATTCTAGAACTGCAAAATCCTTAAAAGTATATTTTATCAGCCAGTTCGTTAGCTATAAAAAACCTAACTCATGCGATCTCCTTTCGATATCACAATATCTTATATATATTGCGGAATTCTAGGGTCTATCAACTTTATTTGCTTGACTCCATCAATCAGGCTAAACTATAGATCTATCAGTATCTGTCACAAATTGACTCTAGTGGGCAAAGCCGCTTGTAGCACCTAGTTTGGAACCTAAATAAAAATAATTAGATCATGAGGTCAGAGTTTCCTATCTGACTTCCCTTATAAGAAACACCGAAACAAACTCAGGCCTTCTTAAAAGTCCAAACATTGACATTGGCCATGGTATCGGTCCTTGAGGTATTGAACTTGGACCTTTAAGGTTTTTTAAACTTTTCACTTACTTCAACATTCCTATTTTGTTTTCTAGAAGCGCTACACGTATACAAGAATAAATCCGAAGCTATGGAGCTGGTCCGAAGGTACAAGTCTGCGAGATTCAAGGCGTTTAGAAACCGGCAAGATGCCGTGTCGTTTGCGTTACGAGGAGCAGAGCCTACCGACACTACCGACGGGAATGATAGCTGTAAGTATTTTAATATTTTACTAGTTTTTGTTATGAATGAGGACAGTTAAAATGGTAGAGGAAGACCTAGGGCTTAGGGGCAAGAGTTACCGTGACCCGCACAAGGGGTAATTAAAGGATCACAAGTGGGTTTTAGTCGTACCCTAGAGCGGTAGAAGATAGGAATTATTTGATCACTTCTCACATAGAGGAAAATCACAAAACATGGTAGTTGGATTGTGTGAAAGATGATTGGCTGGAAAGGCTTGAATCATGATGACGAATGAAGATGTAAGGAAGAAGATAATTGACATAATAGCAGGAGATGATGATGTCCAACGGCTTTGCCTACGTCAAAGGCGAAAAAAATATCCCTGTGGAACGTACCACTAGAATAAAAAGTATTTTATATCCTACTCCTAATCCAAGTCATGGTCTAACCATATTCCAAGTACCATGTAAATCAGTTAAACCCTTGAAGCTTGATCGATTGATAATCAGAATTTCTCATCACACTATAATATTATAAAAGTGAAATTTTACGAGTGTGTAAAATGAGTGTGTGTGTGTGTGTGTGTGTGTGTGTGTGTGTGTGTGTGTGTGTGTGTGTGTTTTGTGAGTGTGTGTATGTTTGTTACTTCTTCACACTCGAACGGCTGAACGGATTTGGATGACACTTGGTATACGGGTAGACCATGTCCTGGAATAGCATATAGGACTTTTTATCCGGGGAATATGTTCCCTTAGGATAATATTTTACTATTATGCAGGTGAATCCACTGGCAGAAGCTAGTTAAATATTTCGACACCCGCAACGAACAAGGTTGTAAAAATTATTCAGAAATTTTTAGGGTTCCGTACCTCAAAAGGGAAAAACGGAACCCTTATAAGATCACTTTGTATTCCGTCCGTCTGTGTGCCTATCTTTTAGTATGTCTGTCTGTCATGACCCTTTATCTCGGGAATGCGTGGAGGTATCACGTTGAAATTAAAACCATATAAGTACTCAGGTCTGCGACCTCTTGAAGCTGTAAAAATATCAAACTTGTAAGTTAACGAGAAAAAAAGATACTCCGTTTTATGTAGCAAAAAACATACATTTCGACACACTCTCGGAAATCAAAATTCATAGGGTACTTCCCGTTGACCCAGAAATTTGGCATAAAGCAAGGTCTTATAGCACAAGTATAGGAATAAATCTGAAAACTTCCGAGACTCCATTCCGGAATTGAACTATTTACATAGGTAAGTTTGTACGGTACCCTCAGGGTGCGAGTCCGACTCGCATTTGCCCAGTTTTTTTAAAATGACCCAAAAAGTGGTAGTGCTATTTTTGAATTTTGTTTGGACTATAACCTGAGATACTGCCTTGTTCGATGCAGGTGTCTATTTGTAGGAAGCAAATTTATACTATAATATGTGCACTAATCCACCATGCTATTGTTTTTGCCCTTGTATATCGGTTCAGGGCTAATGTCAAGGTATCGGCATCAATTAACGTAGGTAATTAAAACACGATTACTAACGCAAGCAACAGGTATACATAGATGTAGCAACAGGTATAGAGGATCATTGGCATTGAAGCATTCGTCGAGTCGAGGTTTCAAAGTCTTGGGCATCGATGCAGAGTTGCTAGCCTGTCGGTTTTTCTACCGGTTGCATTTCGAGAAGTGTGCGTCGGAATTGCATGACCTAATTCCGCCAAGCCTGTTCTATCATCGGACTACCAGGCGAACGGCGATGCGCCACCGGTACTTAGTGGACATCCCACCTATACGCAGTAAATGTTTTGGGAATACATTTATTGTGCGTACAGCTAAGGAGTGGAATTCCCTGCCGGAGTCTGTGTTTCCTGATAGCTACAACCTGGGGATATTTAAGTGAAGCGTGAATAGATTGCTTCTAGGTATGCGCGTTCCATCGTCGACCACATCTTCGCTTTATATCAGGTTAGATAGTGGTCAAGCGCGAGCCGTTACATATCAAAAAACGTATACAAACGACACCTAAATTGAACTGTGGTATTGTTTAAAAGAGTCACCGCGGCCCTGAAACGCAAACGGTAACTAAAGGAAACGGATATCTATTGAAGGAACATAGGTGGGATTTAGTCAGTAAAAGTGTGACTTCTCGTAAGCGAGAGGAGTTATTTGATGAATTTCTAAATTAAAACATACATTTTATTTCTAAGTGTAGAGTAACTCAACCGAAATTATCAAAAATACAACAAATATTGAACGAACTTTGTTTTGTTAACGAATCCGATAAAAACAAAGTGTTCTAAAGAGCATCGACCTTGTTATCTTAAGACATTTGTGTTCTGCTTCACTTCCTCATATCATCACGCTATCACTGGCTGGAATCGGAGTTTGATATTGTAGTATGACCTCCTTAAATATTGGCCCTAGATTTTTGTATAACCTAGCTTCGCCTGCGTAGGTTTCTAACTTTGAATCCCCTTTCTTTCCTTTCATCATCATCATCATCATCATCATTTCAGCCGATAGACGTCCACTGCTGGACATAGGCGTCCCCCAAATTTCGCCACAAAGAACGGTCCTGTGCGTCTCGTATCCATCGGATTCCCGCAACCTTCACCAGGTCATCGGTCAATCTTGTAGGGGGCCTTTAGGGTGTGAATTTTGAAAAATCCTCTCTTAGTGCTCGCGCGCTGCTTCATTAAAGGAAACCTTGTGCCATATTTCACGCTCCTAGTCCCATTAGTTTCGGCTGTGCGTTGATATGTCAGTCAGTCCGTTTATAAACATATATATAGATGCTTCAACTGCTGCTATTATTCTTGGCACAAGCTTCTCCTCTTTATTTGCTTTTTAACGACAGCGATAGTAGTAGTAATCTACAATTTGGACATAGCATAGTCGGCCTTATAATGTTCCCACTGTTGGGACTGAGGCCTCCTCTCTAGTAGAGGGAATGGGCCGTAATCCACCACGCGGGCCCAGTGCGGGTTGATGATGAATTTTTGCTTCTAGGACATGACGGTTTCCTCACGATGTTTTCCTTCACCGTTGAGAGCAGTGGTGATGAAATAAATTATATAAAGTAATGCGCCTGGCTGGGTTTGAACCCGCGACCTACAACTCGTAAGTCGGGGCCGTTACCACTTGGCCACCACTGCTCCCTAATTTGGAATTTGGATATAATAATTGGTTATTAATAAACTTTTGTATATTTTCTTTAAAACAACACCGTGATCATCCTTCTCTAGATCATTTTTTAAAGTTTTTCTGGTAGAAGTAAGTATTTAGTTTACCTTCAATTTTATCAGACATCATCCAAGTGAACACCTTTGTTCTAGCGAGAGTTGATCAGAAAATTGATCTTGTACCATTCATTTTTTTCTTTGTGTGGGAAGTGATCAAATAACTTCTCCAGCTCTGGGTCGAGCGAGAGGGAGTATCAGACTTTTACCGGATTTGGTTTCTTGAGTTGCTATTTACGTTCGCATTAATAGCGTGGTAGGTATTATGTCTATTACATTTATTATTAGCTATCAATGGGTACATCAATTTTTTTTGGTTTTGTAATTATAAATCCAAAAAAGTCGCAACTTTTATTTTTACTTGATTTCTGCACAGAATATAAAGTACGATGATGGGACAATTCTAATAGATCTTCTATTCTGTAGACATTTACTTGGAGGAAAGTCTGAGGTAAAATGACTCTATTTAGATTACATGCAGTAGGTACAAATACTTTGGACTAGTTTTTTTTTTACGTTCAAGAACACGCGGGGGCCCCCAGATGCGCGGGGCCTGTAGCATTTCGACGGTGAAGTACCAATAACTCCTAACTGTCGAAAGTCAAAATTATCTGTCCAAAAATTGTTAGGAAGTAATAATATAAATTGACACGTTGGTTTAGTTAGGTGTTTGTTTCCACAAATTAATATGATGCAGTTGCAACTAAATATCCGCTTCGGATATTTTACGAAGCATGCGGAAACACGCATTTAAATATAAGCACTTAAAGTAATTTTATCGAAAAATGTCAGTTAGAAGGTATTGGCACTTCACCGTCGATTTGCTACTCGTGCTACATGGATAATCCGCCACTGAATCATGGTGCTTTTTTATATTTATATTTTCTCGCAGCACTTTGTACCATCTCTATCGGCCACTTCAGTACCCAAACTTTGTTTACTCTAGCAAAACTGTCAGCATTACTAATAGTTTTGCTCGTGTAAACAAAATTGACGCTTATACTGGCAAAGCAATCAGTCTTATCAAGCCAAATATACCATTGTACAGAGGAAAGTGATTGCTTTCGTGCCAAATTCTTCTCACTTACAGTTCGAAAATAAACTCTACCTTTTTTAAAATAATGACTAGTTTTCACTGTCTTGTCTCGATATTTCCTGTTGTTTCTACGAATGTTTGGGCAGTTTTACGCTGAGTTATTGATGTAAATTTCTTATGAGCTTGTTGTGGTTCTATAATTAGAATCTGCGAGTAGTTGTTGGGATACGTATCTTATGTGGCGTGATAGTGGGCAGATTCATTCAAGGATAAAACGTGTGAATGCGTAATAGTGTTGTATAACTTGTGTATCTTCCATGAAACATGAGTTTATCTCATACACGTGTTAACTATTCCTGAATAGAGGTGGTCTGATCATTTTATCACGAAAAATCGATCGTGTGTCTAATCAGTAAATAATATATAGGTTAATCCCTAGCCTGTATATTATTTTTAGGGTTCCGTACCTCAAAAGGAAAAACGTAACCTTTATAGGATCACTTTGTTGTCCGTCTGTCTGTCTGTCAAGACCCTTTATCTCGGTAACGCGTGCAGGTATCAAGTTGAAATTAAAACCGTATACTCAGGTCTGCAATCCCTTGAAGCTGTGAAAACATCAAACTTCGGAGTTAACGAAAAAAAAAGTTACGGCCATTTATGTCGCACAATAAGTGTATTTTTTCCATTGACTTAAGCATCCTGAAATTTGGCATGAAGCAAGGTCTTATAGCACAAGTATAGGTAAAAAACTGAAAAATGAAAATTTGTAGTTACGTCATAAAAATATATTATTTTTGTGATTCAGAAAAATCTTCGTAACTAAATTGGGAATTGAACTGTTTTCATAGTTAAGTTTGTAGGGAACCCTTAGAGCGAGAGTTCGACTCGCACTTGCCTGGTTTTTTTTTTCATTATAAATAGGCTCGCGTTTGACCATTATCTATCTCACCTGTTGAAGCGATTATGTAGTCGACGATGGAGCACGCTGGCCTAGAAATAACTTATTCACTCTTGACACCTAGGTTGTAGCTATCAGGAAACACAGACTCCATCTACACATAGTTAGAGTTTTATAACTAAGAATTACATCATATATGAAGCGACATCTATCGCGTCACATAAGAAAATCCTGAATCGCGCAATCAAAGTTCTCCGCGCGATTAGAACACATAGAACGGCCCGAAATCATCTATCGGGCAGTTGCAGCCCACCAGACATAACATCCTGTCTGGTCGGAGGATCCTCCCTTTTCAACGGAGGTATGTGGGACTTTACACTCTGTTCCGCTTACCTCCAAATATATATAAAAATCAATGCCACTTTTCTTTGTAATTTTATAACTCAAGACTCACCTATACATTTGGTTTGGATAGGTGAGCCCGTCACATATCCAAACCAAATGTTAAGGCTTTGTTCGGACTATTTAGTAGATGGTTAATGTGAAGTTTGCACAAAATCGGTCGAGCGGTTCTTCATTTATCACATTATTAGGCGGTACGAAGTTCGCCGAGTCAGCTAGTTTTGTATAGATTTTGTTTGAGATTTCTAATGGACTAAATGCTAGTTGGACCAATTGCGATTTAGACCAATTACAAATAAGGTGAATTGGGGTTTTCCATTACTGACTGGAGTGAATTGGGTAAAAGGCCTTCCTTTCTCCTCTCCAATCCTTAAGCTAACATGGACCAAACCTGCATGATTGTAGGCTTCAACCTTATATTGGTTGTAAAATTCCTATATCTGTTTTTACGCGTCAAAGATTTCTCAAGGCATGATATTGATGGCATTAGGCATATGTTCCATACCATCCCGCACTCCACGGGTAGTGAGAAAGCGGAGCCCGGGGCCCCGGGATGAAGACAAAGAAGGAACAGGACTGGGTTTTTAGTCAGTAAAAGTCTGATACTATCTCCCGGTCCCCCTAAGAGCGGGATTTGTCATTAGATGATTTTGCCACCTAAAAAAAAAATACCATCCCGCACTGGGCCAGCGTGGTAGATAACGGCCCATTCCCTCTCCCAGAGAGGAGGCCTGAGTCCCAGCAGTAGGAACATTGAAAGGCTGATTATCTACACTAATATTATAAAGAGGAAAACTTTGTTTGTTTGTTTGTAATGAATAGGCTCAAAAACTACTGGGCCGATTTTAAAAATTCTTTCACCATTCGAAAGCTACATTATCCACGAGTAACATAAGCTATATTTTATTTTGGAAAAAAATAGGGTTCCGTAAGATATTTGAGTTTTTCGGACACAAGGTGTAAAAAGTCAACCAGAAAAGTTACTTATTTTGCGTACGCTGCCTAAGCTATAAAAGATAGAACCATAAAATGTTCTAATTAATTGTAGATCTTATAAATATCTACCAAAGTTTGTTAGGAGAAACCTAGTTTCAGGCGGGCGAAGCCGCTGGCAGAAGCTAGTACTATATATAGGCATATGTTAGACTTCAGCATGGATAAGCAACATTCGAATTTTCGAAACCCGGGGCCCTGGGACGAAGGCGAAACCCGGGGCCCTGAGATGAAGGCAACGAAGGAACAGGAGTGGGTTTTTAGTCAGTAAAAGTCTGACACTATCTCTCTCCCCGCCCAAGAGCGGGATTTGTCATAAGATGATTTTCCAACCCAATAAAAAAAAAAACATTCGAATTTTAATTAAGACGCTTTTTACGTCACTGCACCAAATGTAATGAGCTCATTACGTATTAAACATTGGACTTAAGATTAATCGAACAAGAACCTGCCTATTTATGCTTAGAATATTTGAAACGATGCCAAATCAATGCTTTCAATCGTCACCGTAACCTCATTTTCTTAATTTCTCGATCGACAACGCCATTTTCCCGCGTGAAAACAAAACATTGTGTTTATTTTTTTTTATTTAGCTTCTAGCCATGCGTTATTGTTTATGCTTTTCAGTAGTTTACAACCAGTATCAAAGTAAATCGAATTTTATGTGATGCATGTTTTAAAATAAATGGAGGAAATTGTTATTTAAGTAGGAAGGTATGTCGTTATGTGTGAGAAATTCATAAAAGTGGAAAAACATAACCCTTTTTTTCCAACTCTCCTTTCGCAGGTATGCTGGAAGAGATTTCTATAGAAATAAGCATTATTTTTCTGTTTCCTTCTTGTTTTTTTTTTTATTTTAAGCGGTGCGGCGTATTATGAATCGAACCTTCCTTCTGACGTATAAAAATAAATCAAATTCTGTAAGGGTAGTATTCCACTCGTCAGCTCGAATGTTGCATACCACCATTAGATATATAAAGAGGGAATAATTATCCTTTAGTGTACACCGAAATCGTAACACGAGATTTTATAGATATCCTGCCAGAAAAAAGAGCGACGGCGAGCAACAAGCAGCTCGCCGTCCAATAAAAATAACACCCGAGAGGCCGGGACGACGACGCGTTGTGTTTGATTGATTGATTAATTCATTTATTCAAGAACATTGATTGAATGATTTATTTATTCAAGAACATTGATTGATTGGTTTATTTATTCAAGAACATTGATTGATTGATTCTTTTTGTTTTTTTTATTAATGATAGGCTCGCTTTTGACCACCATCTCACCTGATGGTAAGCGATGATGTGGTCGACGATGGAGCACGCTTGCCTATTCATGAACAATTAAAATTGTATGCGAATTTTGTTCCACGCGCGCCTCAAAGAGATGTTCTTCTTCTTCTTTTCGATTCGATGGTAAACTCGTCAAACTTTTTGGGCCCAATAGGTGGCTAGATTAATAGCAGCATCGGTAGCACTCATCAAATCCTCCAAAGTACAGGTATACGGACACTTGGGGCATTCCAACATGTGGCTCATGTTTTGAACAGGAGCTCCGCACTCACATTGAGTATTCGATGGGTCTATAAAACCCCATTTTGCCAAGTTGAGTTTGCAGCGGCCTAGCTGGGTTCGCAATCGATTCAGTGCCTTCCATACCGGCCACTGCAAATCGCGTCTAGGCGGGAGATGCTCTTGGGGTCTCAAAAAGTCATAACAAAAGAGATGTTAGTAAAATTGACGTGGCCCGCTTTGACTGATGCTTGTCACACAGGTGGACTATAGTTATTAAAATTACACTCCCTCTCGTTCCACCAAGAATAGGAGGACTTATTTGATGAGAAAAAATAAACAAGAAAACCTAACAGGTTTGGGTAATCATAATAATTGCCAAAAACGAACAAAGCGAGAAATATCTAACAAATAGTCATATCGGCCTACATCTTGACTGTCTGTTGAAATTGAGTTCAAACACATTATGGACTCGATAAAATCGTGAGTCATCTTCACGGTAGTTCTTATTATAGACGGGCTAGTGGCTATATTAGTCTAGGTTAGGTATCTACTTCGCTAGACGCAAGTACCGCTGAGAACGGAATGTGTGACAATCGGTATTCAATGATTATTGTGTCATTAGAATCCAGTTTTTTAACAATAAGGCATTGTACACGTAGAATGTACAACAGACCTTTAAGTTGGTGGTTTTTGTATAAAAAGACCTTGTTAAACTATGTGGTAAAAATATAAATTAATTGTAAATTGGAGGAGTGGCAGGCGGTCGCCTCCTACTGCGAAGCAGTACTGCTAGCAAAGGAGGCGACCGATCGCGTGAGGCAACGGTCCTTACGCCCTGTCCGCCGCCGGGATTCCGATCCCGATTTCCGGCCACCGTAGGCGCGGGCTTGCGGACGGCGAGCAATGGGTAGCCCGCCGTCCGACCGTCCGGTAACCGTCCGGACCGAGCCCAAGTCGACGACGGCGCGTATTGTTTCACGCGCGCCTCAGGGAGATGTCAGCAAATCGTAGGGGCCCAGCAGGGTCGAAGCATATAATCATATAATCATAATTTAAGCACTGTTTTACTTAAATATACTTATAGGTAGTGTTTTTAGGGTACCGTACCTCACAAGGGAAAAAAAAACTTTAATTTCGAAAGTCGATGTTTCTATAATAGTTGTCTCTTCGATATTTAACACCGACAAGTTATTTTGCACTTTTCAGTGTTTTCTTTTTTACTTACATTGAAGTCGGTTGTGGGAAGTCTGATTTTCCCGACGAAAAAAAAAAAACACTCTTTAAACTTAAATACATTATAGCCAGAGTGCATCGCATGACAATTCGATAATCCCAAACACGTTTAGGTTACATTAATTTATTACAGAGTTCCGATACCTACCTTCCGGCTTCATCATCAGATCAGTTCGATCTATCCCCTCCCCCTTTTCTTTTAGTTATTCATCGACTACACGTATAAATAAAGCAATTTTACTTGTTACGACGGTTTTGTTGTGATCCTATGAGGAGTTCCGTTCCATATCTTCTTTAGTTCATGATCAGATCATGACAATATTTTTATTTTAATATTTCTATGGGACCAACCTGGAAGCATTACTTATTAATCAAAAAATAATTTTCAAAATCGGTCCACAATTGACCGAGAAATCGGTGAACATAATATATATATATATATATTCAGCCAAACATACAACCTCCTTCTTTTTGAAGTCAATTACCAGTCCTGTGCGTCTCACATCCATCGGATTCCCGCGACCCTCAGCAGGGCATCGATTCACCTTAGCTGTTCATTTTAAGGCCATCTTTCGGTACGCGGTCGCCACTCCAGATAATCTTCATAATATTATATCAAGGAACACCGGTCTGACTCATGTCCGTTATCGTACCGGAAAGCGCTTACGTGAATTTGGGGGCTATCCAAATAGGTGGAGCGATGACCTAGTGAAAGTCCGAGGGAATGCGCTGAAAGCGGGCAACGCAAACCCGGATATTTATCCTTATCAACCAATTGAATCAAGAACCTTATCCATATCTTTATCCAACTCTGAACATTTTACAAATATAATGATGACCATAAAAGTAGATGCAAAATATGACTTTCAAATATGAAAAGTTTCTAGGAGACGACAATTTAATAACAGTTCTGTACCTTAGCTGAGTGTTGCTGGCAGATTTTACAAATTACTGGAATCTTTTTAGGGTTCCGTACCTCAAAAGGAAAAAGAGAAACTCATATAGGATCGCTTTTTTGTCCGTCTGTCTGTCAAGACCCTTTATCTCGGGAACGCGTGGAGATATCGAGTTAAAGTCTGCTGTCCTTTGAAGCTGTGAAAACATCAAACTTCTAAGTAAACGAACAAAAAAGATACGGCCGCAAAAAACGTATATTTCCACACTCTCAAGGAAATCAAAATACATAGGGTACTTGACGTTGACCCAGAATCCTAAAATATATCATTAAGCAAGGTCTTATAGCACAGATATAGGACTAAATCTGAAAAAAGTTGTTTTTACGTCACAAAAAAAAAACTTTTTTGCGATTCGGAAAATCTTTGAGATTTCATTCGGGAATAGAATTATCTATGTAGGTAAGTTTGTACCCTCAGTGCGCGAGTCCGACTCGCATTTGCCCAGTTTTTTTTTTATCGACATAAACTAGCGCTTGACTGCGATCCCACCTGATGGTAACCACAGTTTCCCACAGACTAGGGATAGCTTCTAATCTGTCGTGGGTGGTTTTACAAACATTTAAACTCACACACTCAGACCCGGGACAATTTCAGTATAAAATATCAATTTAAATAATCAGTCTATAACATTCCCACTGCTGGCAAACATGTATCTCCGTGAGAAAGACTAGACCAAAATCTATCACTTGGGCACAGTTCGAGTTGGTAGATATCATATTATTTCTTTGAACAACATTCCAAGGCCTAAATCAAATTATAGGTTTTAGTTTGTTTTGAAAACAATAATCCATAATGTTCCTTTTACACACGGTGTTCCCATACATCACACACCTACAAACCACACACATTCACATACATTCTTCCTTGCTATCTGTTATACGTTACTAATTTCCAATTTGTAATAAAATTGAATATTAATTATTGTGTGTAATATTGTAATTGTATGAGATTTATTATTTAATATTATTTACGAATTAAATTGTCTCCAGTAAAATAGAAATAATATAAAACTGTATTTTGGAGGACCGGCCCCCCCCCCCCTAGCCAAGTTAAAATCTTATAGTTCGCGCCGAACGCCTCGAGTAAGCCACGCCTCCGATTCCTTTGTTCATCTCAACGCTCAGTCACATGGTCAGAACAAAGGAATCGAGGCGTTCGGCGCGAACGATACGATTGTAACTTGGCTAGGGGGGCTGGTAACCTAACATTTAACAAAGCTTAGTTTAGGTCTTCCAAATTAATTTAAAAACTGTGTCTGTCTGTAGACTATTTACTTAATTTGTCTGTAATTTGTGGCAAAAGATAAATGAATTATTATTTTAGTCTATCGTTTATATTGCTGTCCAATTAATATCTTTTGTTTTCGAGGTCACACGATATTCTGTCTTTAATCATAATAGTTATGTACAAAGCCGCCATTACTTTCGCTTTCAGTAAAATTACAGGCCGCCCACATGATACGTGTATCAGTGGATCGAAAGCCGCTAGCCGTCGCCTTTAGGTCAATGCTCTCATTACTAATCTACATGGCAATACCTGACGGCGGCAGTGTAAAAATAAAATAAAAAAGCCTTTATTCTACTGCTTGAGTTACTTAATTCTACAGTTTACACTTAGTTACCTATTTTATAATAATTATGCTATATACTTTAAATCATTCATCTTAGTAGTAGTCGCCTCTTCGGCGTAGGCCTCCCCCATTACTTTCCAATGGTTCCTGTTTCTAGCCATAGTCATCCACCCTGGCCCAACTCTCTCCCGAAAAATTTGCCACCTTTTTCTTGATCGACCCCTACTTCTGCTTTCTTCTCTGGGTATCCACTCCGTTACTTTTTTGGTCCATCGACCATTCTCCAATCTGCAGATATGGCCAGCTCAGTTTCATGTTAGTAATCTGATTCTTCTAATCACGTCTATTAATTTTGTTTTGCCTCTTAAAGTTTTGTTTTCCAGTTTTTCACTCTGTTTTATACCCAACATACTTCGTTCCATTTTTCTTTGGAATATGGCTAATTTATTTTCATACTCTTTCTTTAAAGCACAAATCTGGCAACCGTATGTTAAGCGTAGGAATATTGTTACTTCGTAGAGTTTTCTTTTTATATATACTTTTATTTCGGCGGTGTGATGACGGCAGTATAAGCTACACGAAATACATACATAAGGCTGAAACTACTGGAACCCCACTTACCACAAATTCTTAAACTCTTTGTTTTGGTAGGAAAATTAACAAAATCTTCTCCCGCTCTAGGTGGAGCGAGAGAGGGTCAAACTTCTACTGACATAAACCTAATTCAGTGTTCCTTCATTTTCTCTTTGCGTTCCAGGGCCGCGGTAACTCTTTCAAACAATCCCGCAGTTTAGTTTACGTCACGAAACAATAAGTTAACTATGTTTATTATTATTTACCGGCGTTCGCTCTCTCATTATCTTTCTATTGTGTCTCCAGTTACGGTATTCGAAAGGTTAATGGTGTTTCCTTAGGGTCAGTTCACACCGAGACGCGACGCGACGCAACGCGACACTGTGCGAAGTGCAACTCAAAATAAACTTTATTTACTTCATGAAATGACACAGATTTCATTGTGGGAATTCAGAATACGTTGCACCACGCAACGCTGCGCCGCGAGGTATCTCGATCTGAAATGTGTATCTTTTATTGTAGTAAATAATGTTGTATTTTGAGTCGCTTATCGCGCAGTGTCGCGTCGCGTCGCGTCTTGGTGTAAACTAGCCATCCACATCTACACCTTGTCATTTATACCGCGTACATTAAATGACTGGAACAATTTGCCTGCTGCGATCATCCCTTCCGATTATAGTTTGGGTGTCTTCAAATAGGCTCTCAATAAACTACCGCGCTTCACCATCCACGATTTTTTCACTCTTTACCATCAGGTGGGATCGCAGTCAAGCACTTGTTTTTATCATGTAAAATAATTATACTTAAAACTTTTCTCACCACATTTTCCTCATTCACTAGCTTCTGACATTTTATATGAGCCCATGGCGACCTTTTTATTTAGTTTTCGATGGAAAACCGTCATAAGGCGCCCAAACTTTGGAGATGGGTCCGGGGAGTGCGATTTTTATCTCACTAAAACCACGCCGGTGATCGCCATCAGCACACAGAAGGGGCCCCGTTAGCTCTCAAAAGAACATTCCGGAACCTTCTCTGTGCAACGCCTGATACGGCACATCCCTGAGGGCCCATGGAGACCTATGTGACATAAAACATTTTGATTTGATTTGATTCCTCTACTTCCCATTTCAGTCACTGTTACCACTCGATCGATTGTGTTCCTACATCTGAATATTGTAAACTATAACTAGAGAGATAGGTACCACTTTCGATCCAAAATGTACCTACTATCTCTGTTGATCGAAGGATCACAAAATACACCATTATTTAGTAGTTATTTTGTTTTCAAAACTTTTTCGTATTTAAGTAAAAAAGGTGAAAACTTACGTAATAAAAACTGTCGGGTCATTGCCCCGGCTCATGTTTTCGTTTTCAACACTATGCCGGTTTCAACGATAAGTATTTAAGAGAAAGTCATATTTGTATTTATTTCTAGTCTTGACAGGAATAAGATTAAAAGCCTTAGCTAAGAAATTTATTGTTAATGATTAGTGGAATTGCACCTATTTATTAATAACGTTACACGCCATGAAACTACAAGGTCTATTGATTTATGTGACATTTAGATAGTTTCAACCTTATATTAAAGATTAGGAGAGCAGTGGTAGCCGAGTAGTAAGGGCCCCGACTTACGAGTTTGTAGGTCACGGGTTCAAACCCAGCCAGGCGCATTACTTTGTGTAATTTATTTCATCACCACTGTTCTCAAAACGGTGAAGGAAAACATCGTGAGGAAACCGGCATGTCCTAGAACCAAACAATCGAAGACATGTGACATCCACCGGCACTGGGCCCGCGTGGTGGATTACGGCCCATTCCCTCTCCTAGAGAGGAGGCCTGAGTCCCAACAGTGGGAACATTATAAGGCAGTTTTAGCCAAAACATTCAAATGTGGTAAACATTTTGATTGCTGCGATTTTTTCGTTTATTTGAATCAAAACGCAAATGTAAAGATACTTCATTTGTGATTAGTTCATGATCACAACATGAGTTTTCTTTGAGTTGGGTAGGTAATCATCAAAAGGGGGGCGCGAGATGAAGCATCAGTTTTACTGACTAAAACCCACCTGTGTTTCTTCGATCGCTCTTTGCGTTCCAGGACCCCGGCAATTAGACCCTAGCGGGCCCCGTCAATTTTAATACAAACACGCCTACCAATTACCATCGCTCCCATTGCTCGCTGCCCGTATTTACATCCTGACGGTATCTCATCCAGCCAAATCTGTTTTAAGCTTTAAACATTACACAATTATTTCTTAAATACTGATAAGTTAATTATAGTTATTCCTCGGGCACTAGCATAATTATTTGTTGAAATGATGAAAAAGATGAAATAAAGAAATAAAGATTATTGGCTAAAAAAGTAGAAAATATTATTCGACACAGCATACATTTACTTAGCAAAAACTCGAACGGCTATATTGTTGTTTTCGCTTTCATTTTTCGTTTGAATTTGTCAGCTCTGAGGCAAAAGGAACATAAAACATTAATCTAAACTGATAAATGGTAGGCGTGTTATATTGGCTGAACTGATTATTTACCTTTGATTTACGAAACGTTGCGAAAGTAATTGTAGTCGTCCGTCAGTGTCATAATCATAGACAATCATCTCCAAGGATCTCATACACTCTTATGTATGATTCTTGCTCATCTCATAGTAGTAGTTTGCAAAAAAACATCGGTTCAATAAGATGCATCGTTACTACACATCGAGTGTTTATAATATATCGATGTATATCGTCCATCCCTAGCCGTTTACTACTGCCTACTCGCGTGTAACAAAACCCAATTATGACTTCTTCGGTCTAGGTAAGCTATTAATGCGGCCAACGGTCTCATAACCGCATTATCACGCAAACTCATAATTAACTGAATTTGAAGGAACGAAAAATGCTGAAATATTTTCACGGTTTTGTCGTTGAAGAAAGGTTTTTCGCGCCATCTGAGGCCGTAACCTCTTTTGCGTCATGTCAAACGGACCTGTAAATTTACGTCAGTTAATGAACCACGAAGGCTAAGATAGCTGGCTCAAGTTTTTCTTAATTTACTGGTCCTGTAGCATCTTTATGCAGTTAGCAAAAGACGACCGTCAAAATAATATACCTTTTTCTTTTATTTCAGCGGTGATGGGAGAAAAACCCTACCCATTCAAAGCTCCATCGCCACAAGACATGGTGGCGCTGAGGAAGGCTATAGAAGCAGGTCTCTCCTGCACAGTGCGGGACAGAGTGTGGGACAACCCGAGGTTCCTGGTCAGCAGCGGCAACACGCCCGCTATTATGCAGGTAGCATTACAATCTATATGTATATGTCGAAGCCATTCGAGAGCAGTGGTGGCCGAGTGGTAACGGCCCCGACTTACGAGTTAGAGGTCGCGGGTTCAAACCCAGCCAGGCGCATTACTTTGTGTAATTTATTTCATCACCACTGCTCTCAAAACGGTGAAGAAAAACATCGTGAGGAAACCGGCATGTCTTAGAACCAAAAATTCGAAGACATGTGACATTCACCAATCCGCACTGGGCCCGCGTGGTGAATTACGGCCCATTCCCTCTCCTAGAGAGGAGGCCTGAGTCCCAACAGTGGGAACATTAAAAAAGGCTATAATGATGATGATGATGTCGGAGCCATTTTGTATAACACGCCGTATTACAAGTAGGCGTGCCGGACTACAAACGTCGTTTTAATTTAATGTTACCAGGCAGATTACCTCCTCCTCGAGCCGTATTCCTCATTACTGAGGGTCGTGAAGTTCCCGCTGGATTAGTTTTTTGCTAATGGTATTTCGCCATCTGTGACGGTTCTTAGCGTCATGAAGTGCGACGTGCAATTGGGTGTCCAGTGTGGAGCTGACCTGATCTGCCCATCTTTTTGGGCTGCGGCCTCTTGGTCGTTCGCCATCAACCATGCCAGTTACGATGAGCTGTTCAAGGTTGTGGCCATGTTTCCTGGCAATGTGGCCAAAGAACTCCAGTACTCTGCGCATACAGGTAGTCGACAGTCTGGTCTTGATGTTCAGTTCACGTAAGATTCGAAGAATTCGAAGCATTTTTCTCCACGTAGACTACAGTTAGGCTTAAATTATGTACACTGCATTCGTTCGCCAATGCGGCTTAGAAACGTGCAGCCCATGCAGCGGTTTTGACGCAAAAAAAAAACATAGACAAACAAGAAAATTTTATTTTATTTTTCTAACACGGAACTAATTGCGACTCAGCGTATCGGAGTTAGAATAATGAATACTTAGTTTTGCATTATTTTCCTCAGAGTTGTTTTTGTTACTAATTAGCATTTTTCCCTAAGAAATAACTATGCACCATTAGTATTTATTTTTACACGAACTTGTCATTTACGTTTGAAAAATCAGAATAATCTGCTTAGTAATATAGATGGAACATTTGCTGACCCCCGCGGTTTCATCCACGTCTGTGGTTACTGCTCCGCTCCTATTGATCGTAGCGTGATGATATATAGCCTTATAACCTTCCTCAATAAATGGGCTATACAAAACTAAGCATTTTTCAGTTCGAATCGTTCAATCAAACTCTTCAAGCTTTAAGCGAAAACTACACTAGACCGACGCACACGTGGACCACGCCTGATTTGTACATAGCGGCACGTTGCGTAGCGTGGATCTAATGTAGCTCTGCAAATCTTGTTGCCATATAAAATGTATGGAGACCGTCGCGCTCAGATCGGCGTACGTGGCCCACGTGTGCGCACACGTATAAGTAGATTTTTAATACAAACGGGTTATTTTTCACGTAACTTATTTATGGCTTATTTTTTTTTAATAATGCTATAATTACATTAATTGTCAATCAAATCACACTATCACACTAATAGTATAAATGCGATGTTTGCGAGTGTGCATGTTTATGTATCATACGAATGTATGTTTGTTACTTCTTCACGCTAGAACGGCTAAATGGATTTCGATGAAACTTGGTAAACGGGTAGACCATGTCCTAAAATAGCACGTTGGATACTTTTTTATCCAGGGAGTAGTTCCCTTGAGATAATTTTCTTCTGTGCCACGGGCGAAGCCGCAAGCAGCAACTAGTTTCATCATTCCTTGTTTACGCATTAATGAACAAATTAAACATTGAAATGAGTCGCGACGTGGTTTGAATGCTCCATGACAAAATTAGCATTCAATTGATCAGACAGTTACCTGGTATGGCGTTAATGACACACATGTACAAATCATTGTGATTGATAGACAAGCTCTTATGTGAATTGTACTGTGGACTAGGTTTTTCTAGATGATGTCGGAAAAAGAATTTTTTCGCTTCCCAACTGGATTTTTATTTTGAATCGTATAAGAATACTTTAGGAAGATATTATATACTGGGCCCGCCACAATTGTGGTGGTAGGTCCCCTTTTTGAGGAGTGGCTGGAGAGGCGCCACGGTATCATTACCTTCCGGCTGACGCAGGTAGGCAGTCGATATGCATTTAAGCGGAAGGTGCGGAATCATTTGCTCCTTCAATAGCAGAATCGTCTCAAAACTTCTTTCTTTACTTTATATTAATATATATGTATATATATTATATTAAATATATATGTATGTGCATTTTAATTATATGTATACTTTTTTTTATCTTGTTTTTCGTGTAAAATTACACTTTTATGCACCTACCATATTGTCTCTTCACCACCCTAGGTTGACTGGTAGAGAATGCCTAAGGCATTAAGTCCGCCTTTGTACTTCGTGTTGCATGAAGTTTAAATAAATAAATAAACGTGACCAGTTCGAGAACTTTCAGACATAATGCCCTCCAACCTATATCTGCCACTACCCAGTAACCCCTCTCACCCTGGGTGGCTCGAAGGGAAGTGTCAGACTTTAACTGCCTAATACCCACCTGTGTTCGAACATTCCCGCAACTCAATATGATTATGATTATTTATGATTCATCATCATCATCTTCCTGCCCTTGTCCCGTGTTATTTGGGGTCGGCGCAACACGTTTTTTTCTTCCACTCTACCCTGTCACTCGTCATGCTATCACTAACTTCCTTTTCTTTCATATCACTCTTCACACAATCCATCCATCTTTTCTTTGGTCTCCCTCTCCACAGTACAATCCACATAAGAGCTTGTCTATCAAACACAATGATTATTTATGATTATAACATTGTAAATTGCAGGAAGGCTCCCGTTACAACGCCCTGCATATAGCGGCGAAAGCAAGCAACGCGGAGATCTGCAACTTGATATTGACGACGGTGGGCAACCCGATGTTTGTGCAGACCTTATACGGAATGGACGCTGACCCCGACTCCTGTAAGGTAAGGAAGAAAATCTACAATAATATTATAAAGAGGTAGTTTGTTTTTTTTTGTTAGGCGGTAAAATAAAAAAAAAACTTTCGAAAATTTGAATTTTGCGGCTGCCCTGCCCCCCTAGCCAAGTAACAACCGTTTCGTGTCGAATTCCGTTCTCCAATCGGTAACGCTTCGGTGTCAAAAATTGTAGAAAATGATAAGTTGGTAGCCATGTTGACGCGCCTGAGTCGGCCGCTCGTTCTACAATGTAGCGTTTGTATAACAAAGGATGTAGCGTTGAACATTGTAGAAACGATAAGAATTCATTCTATCATTTTAAACAATGTGAACTTGGCCACGAATTTTCTATTCGTTTGTTCTGACCACCTGACTTTAAGTTGAGATGATGTCATTCCCATACATTTGATTCCTTTTCGACTAGCGTTAACGATTGCAGATTATAAACTTGGCTAGGGGTGCTGGAGCATTCACTTTAAGCACTAAATATAATGTGAGTCATGGCTCTAACATAAACAGTCAGAATTAAGTGGATTTTGAGATAATAATTTAACTAAGCCTAATAAAGTGGAGTGTCCAATTTTAGCAAATACCATTTCCTTGACTTAATAATGCTCCCATACACTAAAAATAAAACAAATTTAACATGTTGAGTTCAGTGCCATCTAGTCAGGATAAAGCCGCGGCAACGCAAAGGCTTTCACCTGAGTTTAATATATTATAGATACTAAACATTAATATACTAAAAAATAAATTATTTTTAGTACATCTAAAAATGCAGGCACTATTCTTACAGTACCCGGCAATTCATGATAATTAGATACCGGAATATATGCAATAAAAAAAGCTTTGTTATATGTATGCAAACATGTATGAAAAATGCTTAAAATATGCACGAAAATTGGCAGAATATGCAAAATTAAATGATTAATTTTAGGAATTCAAAAAAAGAAGAAAAGTAAGTTTCCTATTTTTTTACTTCAAATTCAGCATACAATTAGTTATGAGCAGTGGTGGCCGAGTGGTAACGTTCCCCACTTACGAGTTGTAGGTTGGGGGTTCAAACCCAGCCAGGCGCATTACTTTGTGTAGTTTATTTCATCATCACTGCTCTCAAAACGGTGAAGGAAAACATCGTGAGGAAACCGGCATGTCCTAGAACCAAAAATTCGAAGACATGTGACATCCACCAACCCGCAATGGGCCCGCGTGGTGGATTACGGTCCATATCCTCACCTAGAAAGGAGGCCTGAGTCCCAACAGTGGGAACATTATAAGGCCGACTACTTATGCTATGCTATACAATTTTTAAATCTTTTGATAGACGATAATAGGTACAATAATATTACAGGATATTAGAATTATTTGATATTTACGTAAACGTAAACAATCAAGTAATGTTCCAAATGTACAGTGGTGCCCAAAAGCGGAGATGTCATTAGATGATTTTCCCACCCGGAAAAAAAAAAAAAAATGTACAGTGGTAAGATTATGTCCTCGAATTCGCGATATGATCACTTTTGTCGCATTTGGGAAAGCAGGGTGAGTGCACTGCGGTCGGAAAAATATTGAAAATTTTCCGATAAAATGTATCATAACTAGATAAAAGAAAATACATTATACTATTTCCGCTGAGGATTGCATATAATCAGGTCCCTAATGATAACTATAATAGGTGTACAAAAGAGGTTAGAGTCATATAACGCCTGGTATCTCTTTCACCCAATAAATCCACTACATAAGTGTTATTTTAAATCAAATCTTTATTCATATCTATTTATATTTAAATTCATACTTAATAATTATATTCTTATGCTTAAATTTCAGAAAAAAAATAACAAATTGTACAATTTGTTCACATTAATAATTAAAAAATAATATGTCAAAAATAATAATATAATATTAGTGGTTAAAATTGACTCCATTTTGTACCCACAGGAGTTCGCAAGCATACTAGTAGACCGCTACCTGAACACCCCCGACAAGGCGATCAACGAGACGCCGCTGCACTTCGCCGCCAAGTTCGGCGCCGAGCACGTCGTCGACGTGCTCACGTCCTTCCCGCAGTGCAACCGCAGCGCCGTCAACAAGTACGGCGAACAGGCGAAAGATGTAAGTAACATACTTAAAGAAAGAAAGAAAGAAAAACTTTTTATTTGCCGGAAAAGGCGCAAACTTAAAATTAACATATTGCAAACATTTTGCATGACAAAAACACACTACTTTTGCTACTACTACTTGTTCTTGTTACTTGTAGAATAGTAATATATGTAATCTACTTTAGCCACTGATTTATTAGTGTTGATATATATTTTTATTTCATTACAATTAATAAGATATTAAAATATAGACAAGATGATCGAAGGACTGGAACAATTTGTCTGCTGCGGTCTTCCTGTCCAACTGTAATTTAGGTGTCTTCTAGGCTAGAGTGAATAGGCTCTTAATAAACTAGTGCGCCTGACCATCAATGATTGCATCTCCGCTAACCATCAGGTGGGATCGCAGTCAAGCACTGGTTTATATAAATATTAAAAAAAAAATGATTTACTTCGACAGATCAACAAAGGGCCACAAATAATTAATTGCCTCCAGAAAATAATTGACAGATATATTTCTTCACATTAAAATTTATTTTACTACCTATTGTGGCTTTAGAGAGATTTAGAAATCAATCATTAATGAAAGAAATGTTATTTTTGTACAGATAATCTGCAAGCGAGCTACAAACAGCGAGGCGGGCGTGGCGCACCGCATCGCGTGCATGCTACAGGAGCGTTACTACGTGCCCGTGCTGCACACTGAGGACGGCAGCGGCGTGCCCACCATAGGGCGAGCCTTCACACCTGCCATGCCGCCGGTACGTATCTAACTCTAATCTGCAAGCGAGCTACAAACAGCGAGGCGGGCGTGGCGCACCGCATCGCGTGCATGCTACAGGAGCGTTACTACGTGCCCGTGCTGCACACTGAGGACGGCAGCGGCGTGCCCACCATAGGGCGAGCCTTCACACCTGCCATGCCGCCGGTACGTATCTAACTCTAATCTGCAAGCGAGCTACAAACAGCGAGGCGGGCGTGGCGCACCGCATCGCGTGCATGCTACAGGAGCGTTACTACGTGCCCGTGCTGCACACTGAGGACGGCAGCGGCGTGCCCACCATAGGGCGAGCCTTCACACCTGCCATGCCGCCGGTACGTATCTAATTCTAATCTGCAAGCGAGCTACAAACAGCGAGGCGGGCGTGGCGCACCGCATCGCGTGCATGCTACAGGAGCGTTACTACGTGCCCGTGCTGCACACTGAGGACGGCAGCGGCGTGCCCACCATAGGGCGAGCCTTCACACCTGCCATGCCGCCGGTACGTATCTAACTCTAATCTGCAAGCGAGCTACAAACAGCGAGGCGGGCGTGGCGCACCGCATCGCGTGCATGCTACAGGAGCGTTACTACGTGCCCGTGCTGCACACTGAGGACGGCAGCGGCGTGCCCACCATAGGGCGAGCCTTCACACCTGCCATGCCGCCGGTACGTATCTAACTCTAATCTGCAAGCGAGCTACAAACAGCGAGGCGGGCGTGGCGCACCGCATCGCGTGCATGCTACAGGAGCGTTACTACGTGCCCGTGCTGCACACTGAGGACGGCAGCGGCGTGCCCACCATAGGGCGAGCCTTCACACCTGCCATGCCGCCGGTACGTATCTAACTCTAATCTGCAAGCGAGCTACAAACAGCGAGGCGGGCGTGGCGCACCGCATCGCGTGCATGCTACAGGAGCGTTACTACGTGCCCGTGCTGCACACTGAGGACGGCAGCGGCGTGCCCACCATAGGGCGAGCCTTCACACCTGCCATGCCGCCGGTACGTATCTAACTCTAATCTGCAAGCGAGCTACAAACAGCGAGGCGGGCGTGGCGCACCGCATCGCGTGCATGCTACAGGAGCGTTACTACGTGCCCGTGCTGCACACTGAGGACGGCAGCGGCGTGCCCACCATAGGGCGAGCCTTCACACCTGCCATGCCGCCGGTACGTATCTAACTCTAATCTGCAAGCGAGCTACAAACAGCGAGGCGGGCGTGGCGCACCGCATCGCGTGCATGCTACAGGAGCGTTACTACGTGCCCGTGCTGCACACTGAGGACGGCAGCGGCGTGCCCACCATAGGGCGAGCCTTCACACCTGCCATGCCGCCGGTACGTATCTAACTCTAATCTGCAAGCGAGCTACAAACAGCGAGGCGGGCGTGGCGCACCGCATCGCGTGCATGCTACAGGAGCGTTACTACGTGCCCGTGCTGCACACTGAGGACGGCAGCGGCGTGCCCACCATAGGGCGAGCCTTCACACCTGCCATGCCGCCGGTACGTATCTAACTCTAATCTGCAAGCGAGCTACAAACAGCGAGGCGGGCGTGGCGCACCGCATCGCGTGCATGCTACAGGAGCGTTACTACGTGCCCGTGCTGCACACTGAGGACGGCAGCGGCGTGCCCACCATAGGGCGAGCCTTCACACCTGCCATGCCGCCGGTACGTATCTAACTCTAATCTGCAAGCGAGCTACAAACAGCGAGGCGGGCGTGGCGCACCGCATCGCGTGCATGCTACAGGAGCGTTACTACGTGCCCGTGCTGCACACTGAGGACGGCAGCGGCGTGCCCACCATAGGGCGAGCCTTCACACCTGCCATGCCGCCGGTACGTATCTAACTCTAATCTGCAAGCGAGCTACAAACAGCGAGGCGGGCGTGGCGCACCGCATCGCGTGCATGCTACAGGAGCGTTACTACGTGCCCGTGCTGCACACTGAGGACGGCAGCGGCGTGCCCACCATAGGGCGAGCCTTCACACCTGCCATGCCGCCGGTACGTATCTAACTCTAATCTGCAAGCGAGCTACAAACAGCGAGGCGGGCGTGGCGCACCGCATCGCGTGCATGCTACAGGAGCGTTACTACGTGCCCGTGCTGCACACTGAGGACGGCAGCGGCGTGCCCACCATAGGGCGAGCCTTCACACCTGCCATGCCGCCGGTACGTATCTAACTCTAATCTGCAAGCGAGCTACAAACAGCGAGGCGGGCGTGGCGCACCGCATCGCGTGCATGCTACAGGAGCGTTACTACGTGCCCGTGCTGCACACTGAGGACGGCAGCGGCGTGCCCACCATAGGGCGAGCCTTCACACCTGCCATGCCGCCGGTACGTATCTAACTCTAATCTGCAAGCGAGCTACAAACAGCGAGGCGGGCGTGGCGCACCGCATCGCGTGCATGCTACAGGAGCGTTACTACGTGCCCGTGCTGCACACTGAGGACGGCAGCGGCGTGCCCACCATAGGGCGAGCCTTCACACCTGCCATGCCGCCGGTACGTATCTAACTCTAATCTGCAAGCGAGCTACAAACAGCGAGGCGGGCGTGGCGCACCGCATCGCGTGCATGCTACAGGAGCGTTACTACGTGCCCGTGCTGCACACTGAGGACGGCAGCGGCGTGCCCACCATAGGGCGAGCCTTCACACCTGCCATGCCGCCGGTACGTATCTAACTCTAATCTGCAAGCGAGCTACAAACAGCGAGGCGGGCGTGGCGCACCGCATCGCGTGCATGCTACAGGAGCGTTACTACGTGCCCGTGCTGCACACTGAGGACGGCAGCGGCGTGCCCACCATAGGGCGAGCCTTCACACCTGCCATGCCGCCGGTACGTATCTAACTCTAATCTGCAAGCGAGCTACAAACAGCGAGGCGGGCGTGGCGCACCGCATCGCGTGCATGCTACAGGAGCGTTACTACGTGCCCGTGCTGCACACTGAGGACGGCAGCGGCGTGCCCACCATAGGGCGAGCCTTCACACCTGCCATGCCGCCGGTACGTATCTAACTCTAATCTGCAAGCGAGCTACAAACAGCGAGGCGGGCGTGGCGCACCGCATCGCGTGCATGCTACAGGAGCGTTACTACGTGCCCGTGCTGCACACTGAGGACGGCAGCGGCGTGCCCACCATAGGGCGAGCCTTCACACCTGCCATGCCGCCGGTACGTATCTAACTCTAATCTGCAAGCGAGCTACAAACAGCGAGGCGGGCGTGGCGCACCGCATCGCGTGCATGCTACAGGAGCGTTACTACGTGCCCGTGCTGCACACTGAGGACGGCAGCGGCGTGCCCACCATAGGGCGAGCCTTCACACCTGCCATGCCGCCGGTACGTATCTAACTCTAATCTGCAAGCGAGCTACAAACAGCGAGGCGGGCGTGGCGCACCGCATCGCGTGCATGCTACAGGAGCGTTACTACGTGCCCGTGCTGCACACTGAGGACGGCAGCGGCGTGCCCACCATAGGGCGAGCCTTCACACCTGCCATGCCGCCGGTACGTATCTAACTCTAATCTGCAAGCGAGCTACAAACAGCGAGGCGGGCGTGGCGCACCGCATCGCGTGCATGCTACAGGAGCGTTACTACGTGCCCGTGCTGCACACTGAGGACGGCAGCGGCGTGCCCACCATAGGGCGAGCCTTCACACCTGCCATGCCGCCGGTACGTATCTAACTCTAATCTGCAAGCGAGCTACAAACAGCGAGGCGGGCGTGGCGCACCGCATCGCGTGCATGCTACAGGAGCGTTACTACGTGCCCGTGCTGCACACTGAGGACGGCAGCGGCGTGCCCACCATAGGGCGAGCCTTCACACCTGCCATGCCGCCGGTACGTATCTAACTCTAATCTGCAAGCGAGCTACAAACAGCGAGGCGGGCGTGGCGCACCGCATCGCGTGCATGCTACAGGAGCGTTACTACGTGCCCGTGCTGCACACTGAGGACGGCAGCGGCGTGCCCACCATAGGGCGAGCCTTCACACCTGCCATGCCGCCGGTACGTATCTAACTCTAATCTGCAAGCGAGCTACAAACAGCGAGGCGGGCGTGGCGCACCGCATCGCGTGCATGCTACAGGAGCGTTACTACGTGCCCGTGCTGCACACTGAGGACGGCAGCGGCGTGCCCACCATAGGGCGAGCCTTCACACCTGCCATGCCGCCGGTACGTATCTAACTCTAATCTGCAAGCGAGCTACAAACAGCGAGGCGGGCGTGGCGCACCGCATCGCGTGCATGCTACAGGAGCGTTACTACGTGCCCGTGCTGCACACTGAGGACGGCAGCGGCGTGCCCACCATAGGGCGAGCCTTCACACCTGCCATGCCGCCGGTACGTATCTAACTCTAATCTGCAAGCGAGCTACAAACAGCGAGGCGGGCGTGGCGCACCGCATCGCGTGCATGCTACAGGAGCGTTACTACGTGCCCGTGCTGCACACTGAGGACGGCAGCGGCGTGCCCACCATAGGGCGAGCCTTCACACCTGCCATGCCGCCGGTACGTATCTAACTCTAATCTGCAAGCGAGCTACAAACAGCGAGGCGGGCGTGGCGCACCGCATCGCGTGCATGCTACAGGAGCGTTACTACGTGCCCGTGCTGCACACTGAGGACGGCAGCGGCGTGCCCACCATAGGGCGAGCCTTCACACCTGCCATGCCGCCGGTACGTATCTAACTCTAATCTGCAAGCGAGCTACAAACAGCGAGGCGGGCGTGGCGCACCGCATCGCGTGCATGCTACAGGAGCGTTACTACGTGCCCGTGCTGCACACTGAGGACGGCAGCGGCGTGCCCACCATAGGGCGAGCCTTCACACCTGCCATGCCGCCGGTACGTATCTAACTCTAATCTGCAAGCGAGCTACAAACAGCGAGGCGGGCGTGGCGCACCGCATCGCGTGCATGCTACAGGAGCGTTACTACGTGCCCGTGCTGCACACTGAGGACGGCAGCGGCGTGCCCACCATAGGGCGAGCCTTCACACCTGCCATGCCGCCGGTACGTATCTAACTCTAATCTGCAAGCGAGCTACAAACAGCGAGGCGGGCGTGGCGCACCGCATCGCGTGCATGCTACAGGAGCGTTACTACGTGCCCGTGCTGCACACTGAGGACGGCAGCGGCGTGCCCACCATAGGGCGAGCCTTCACACCTGCCATGCCGCCGGTACGTATCTAACTCTAATCTGCAAGCGAGCTACAAACAGCGAGGCGGGCGTGGCGCACCGCATCGCGTGCATGCTACAGGAGCGTTACTACGTGCCCGTGCTGCACACTGAGGACGGCAGCGGCGTGCCCACCATAGGGCGAGCCTTCACACCTGCCATGCCGCCGGTACGTATCTAACTCTAATCTGCAAGCGAGCTACAAACAGCGAGGCGGGCGTGGCGCACCGCATCGCGTGCATGCTACAGGAGCGTTACTACGTGCCCGTGCTGCACACTGAGGACGGCAGCGGCGTGCCCACCATAGGGCGAGCCTTCACACCTGCCATGCCGCCGGTACGTATCTAACTCTAATCTGCAAGCGAGCTACAAACAGCGAGGCGGGCGTGGCGCACCGCATCGCGTGCATGCTACAGGAGCGTTACTACGTGCCCGTGCTGCACACTGAGGACGGCAGCGGCGTGCCCACCATAGGGCGAGCCTTCACACCTGCCATGCCGCCGGTACGTATCTAACTCTAATCTGCAAGCGAGCTACAAACAGCGAGGCGGGCGTGGCGCACCGCATCGCGTGCATGCTACAGGAGCGTTACTACGTGCCCGTGCTGCACACTGAGGACGGCAGCGGCGTGCCCACCATAGGGCGAGCCTTCACACCTGCCATGCCGCCGGTACGTATCTAACTCTAATCTGCAAGCGAGCTACAAACAGCGAGGCGGGCGTGGCGCACCGCATCGCGTGCATGCTACAGGAGCGTTACTACGTGCCCGTGCTGCACACTGAGGACGGCAGCGGCGTGCCCACCATAGGGCGAGCCTTCACACCTGCCATGCCGCCGGTACGTATCTAACTCTAATCTGCAAGCGAGCTACAAACAGCGAGGCGGGCGTGGCGCACCGCATCGCGTGCATGCTACAGGAGCGTTACTACGTGCCCGTGCTGCACACTGAGGACGGCAGCGGCGTGCCCACCATAGGGCGAGCCTTCACACCTGCCATGCCGCCGGTACGTATCTAACTCTAATCTGCAAGCGAGCTACAAACAGCGAGGCGGGCGTGGCGCACCGCATCGCGTGCATGCTACAGGAGCGTTACTACGTGCCCGTGCTGCACACTGAGGACGGCAGCGGCGTGCCCACCATAGGGCGAGCCTTCACACCTGCCATGCCGCCGGTACGTATCTAACTCTAATCTGCAAGCGAGCTACAAACAGCGAGGCGGGCGTGGCGCACCGCATCGCGTGCATGCTACAGGAGCGTTACTACGTGCCCGTGCTGCACACTGAGGACGGCAGCGGCGTGCCCACCATAGGGCGAGCCTTCACACCTGCCATGCCGCCGGTACGTATCTAACTCTAATCTGCAAGCGAGCTACAAACAGCGAGGCGGGCGTGGCGCACCGCATCGCGTGCATGCTACAGGAGCGTTACTACGTGCCCGTGCTGCACACTGAGGACGGCAGCGGCGTGCCCACCATAGGGCGAGCCTTCACACCTGCCATGCCGCCGGTACGTATCTAACTCTAATCTGCAAGCGAGCTACAAACAGCGAGGCGGGCGTGGCGCACCGCATCGCGTGCATGCTACAGGAGCGTTACTACGTGCCCGTGCTGCACACTGAGGACGGCAGCGGCGTGCCCACCATAGGGCGAGCCTTCACACCTGCCATGCCGCCGGTACGTATCTAACTCTAATCTGCAAGCGAGCTACAAACAGCGAGGCGGGCGTGGCGCACCGCATCGCGTGCATGCTACAGGAGCGTTACTACGTGCCCGTGCTGCACACTGAGGACGGCAGCGGCGTGCCCACCATAGGGCGAGCCTTCACACCTGCCATGCCGCCGGTACGTATCTAACTCTAATCTGCAAGCGAGCTACAAACAGCGAGGCGGGCGTGGCGCACCGCATCGCGTGCATGCTACAGGAGCGTTACTACGTGCCCGTGCTGCACACTGAGGACGGCAGCGGCGTGCCCACCATAGTGCGAGCCTTCACACCGGCCATGCCCCCGGTACGTATCTAACTCTTAGCATTAAAAACTCTACGTATAGGTGGTATGAAAAGTTTCCGACCTCAATGTGAAGATAGCAGCACTCGTCAATAAAAGCTAGTGAATGTAGTTTTGTATCTTTTCACTGTTACTCTCTAAAGTTTCAGCCATTTTGGACGCGCAGTTGTTATTTGACAGTAATTTCAGTGCAAGTCACTGAAATGATGAATGATGTGAGATGCAGAAAAAGAAAATACTTTTTTACCAAGATAACGCGCCGTCTCATACCTCAGCGATTGCTATGGCGAAAATTGCTTGATTTTTCGCCTTACTCATCAGATCTAACCCATAACAACTTATTTTTGTTCCAATATACACTCATTTTTGAAAAGTGTTTCAATTAGATTCTATAGTGCCAATAAACCACAAAATTATTACTCAGTCGCTAAGTACCCTAAAAACACATTTAAAATTTACATTTTCAAATTTTGCGCGTATTTTTACGAAAATTCAGATCGCAGCGGACGCCATATTTATTTTGTGGTCGTGACGTTAGTTGGCTGTGTAAACAAATACGCTGATATTCACTTAGTATGGCCGATCGGTTGACAGTTGACAGCTGTCACTTTAATTTACACAGCCGAATGACGTAATAACACGGTGGCTACTATTTCATGGTATAGAACAGATAAAAAAGACTAAAAACTTTGAATTGAATTTTAAAATTTATATTGTTATTTTATGAACTAAAACTTACCGACTCCTTTTTGCCTAAGCTATCTTAATAATATATTTTTAGATTTTTTTCTCCCAGAGAGTAAAATACCCTATTGTATAACTATAATAATACCACGTTCCAAGGGGCCTCTGCGAGTTGGTTTTGACTCCTTGTACGCAGTGGCGTGCCTAGGGTTTCAAAATAAGGCAAGCCCAATAAAATTTGAACCAATTTCAAAAAAAGAAAATTCAGTTTTCGACTGAGAATGTAGGTACCTACGTATGTATCATCGCAATTTTCTCATAAACTACTGGTTAGGTACAATAAATTAAAAGTGAATTCATCCATCTTCTTCTTTCCTCTTCTTCAATTTCACTCTTGCTTGTCGTACGGTGAATGTGGTAACCAAAACTCACTGAAAACATGCTAGTGCTAGATTGAATATAATAAACATATCTGCAATTGCATACCTCCGGTGGCTTTAAAAAAAGCTGTTTGGTTTGCTTCTTTTGCTTATATTAATTGCTTGAGGGAACAAAGTTATGGTAAGTAGTTGCTTGCTTTGTAACAGGACTAACGGGTTACAGACAAAAACAAAATAGAAAGTTACAAAACGAAAGTTAAAAAATAGCTAGATAAAATGTAATAAGGAATTTAAATAAATTATTTATATTCTAATTGGAATCGTCTATCTTTATTAAGAAATGATTTAATTACATCAGAGTAAAATGTTGGTGATCGTTTTAATTCTACCAACAGCTGTTTTCAATAGCTATCATTGATAATTCGGAAAGACGCTCTTGACCTTGTGTATTTCTCATGGAAACGTTTAAGAGACGAAAAAGCACGTTAAAATAGTTACAACAAGATACGCTAACTTTAACAGCTTGAATAAATATGCAGCACCAGCAATACAACTTAATAGTGTGCGAACAGCCAACAATCCAACTAGTTTTATACACTGATCTATTTTTCGTTTATGCGATTTACTAGTCTGAGAAATACACAGATTAGGCGTCGTTTTTAATGAAGAAATTAACTGTTTTTTCTGAGCAAAGTTTAAAGATTTTACCTTATCTTCGCCAATCAAAACTAGAACGCATTTTAAATCCTCACAAGGTACAATTGTCTCCATTGTTGTAGGTAAGTCACCAAAACAACTGTATCACTGAGAAAATCTAAGAAAACACGAAAAACAACAAACAACAAAAAACAAAAAACAAAAAATCTATTTTCCACTCAAGTAAATAAAACTGAAGTGAGTTGCAAACAGAGTTGCAGTGTTGTCATTTAGGCAAAAAAAAGTCGCCAGGTATATGAAAAATCTAGCAAGATGTCGCAAATTTTTTATTTTTAAGATATTGCTTGAATATTTAATTTCATTGTTTTAAAAAGTCGCCAGTTTTATTGTTGCTAAATCTTAAAAAAAGTTTCCAAACTCGTTAAAAATCTCCAAGATCTCACAACGTTGCTAAAACGGCAACACTGCAGAGTTGGCAATGTGACGAACTTCATACGAATGCCAGGCTTAAATCTTCCATACTGATCGATTTGTAGACGCAAAAGGTCCTAACTCCTTATACGGCACGTCGCCATAGGTGCGAAAGAGACAGATATAGTATTTGAAAGCCCGGCAAAAGCCGGTGCGTGTAAGCGAGATAGCTATATGTAGATGCTGCAAATGCGAAACTCTGCGCGCGAACAATCGCGATGTGTAGTAGTGTGGCATAGGTAGATACTTTGTGTTATTTTGATAAGAATTAAGCGCGCGAACTTTTAAATAGTTCGGGTTTGATATTGATTCTCTATCGAGCACTTTAGTAAGGCATGCCGGGCTTCTCGGCATGTATGAAAAAACCGCCACTGCTTGTACGCATTCCAATGATCCAGGACCCCAGGCTTCCGAGATATATTAACCCATGAAAATAATGTTTCACAACTATCGCACAACGCAAATATCTAAAATTTCATTGAAGTAGAAATTCAATGGTCCATAACTAGTTTATTTAGTACTTTAGATTCTATGGTACAAATTAAATCAGTCGTGAATTATTGACCCTGTTCGAAAGTAATTTTAGATACTTTAGAATTGATAGAGTGCAACTGCATTTTCTAGCCATGACTTTACATATAGTATATTGATCGCGACAATAGGTCGTCGTGGAGAAAATAAAGCTTGTAGTGGACTGTATAACAAGTGTAATAATCAGAAATCAGAAAAGTTTATTTCAAATGGACCAATTACAGGCACTTTTGAATTGTCAAAATTTCAGTCAGTAAAAAAAATAAAAAAGTGAAGCTAAATTGCACGTTCCGAAGCGTAGATCTCTATGGAGAAGAACGTGCAAGAAACTCTATGGACACTCTTTTAAATCATATTTTGAGTTACATAAATCTCGGTTACATATTTCTTGTCGCTTCTAATATGTGAGCACAATGTAGTTATGTAATAATAATTACAATTAAAAAAAACTATTAAAAAAAAAATTAAAATTGCATAGTGGTTTACACTAGCAATAAAATAAAAAAGAAATAACAACGGCCGGTTTAACAAAGGTCAATAAAAAAATATGGACGTTTAAGAATGCGCGTCGCACAGCCGTGCCGTGGAGGCGTGCAGCAGCTGACTCGTGTGTCGCACCCCTCTTTCACTGCCGCCAGCGCGCGTTCATGTTAGAGGAGTGGTCTCAACAATGTAGAAAGTTGTAACAAGTCGATTTTTCGTCCCACAGGAGATAAACCGCGACCCCTTAAGTCCTCGCTACGAGATCCGCGCCTACGCGGGCCCCATGGAGGCGCGCGCGGCCGAGCTGTTCCGGCGCCGCTGGAAGACGCCCCCGCGCGCGCCGCAGCCAGCCTGTCCCGGCTCCCCCGCCGCGCCGGTGGCCCCGCGGCTCCCCCTGTCCCACTACACCAAGGACGCGCCCGCTCCGCCGGCCAGCCCGAAGCCCCAGGCATTCAGGCTAAAGGAGATTACTAAGGGACTTGAGACTGTTGGCAGGTTAGTATGAAATACTTTACAGTGAACAGTCGCTCCATATGTATATTTTTTTTAATCTGTTCAATATTGAGTAAGTTAAAAACATTCATATCTGGTAGAAGAGGAAGCTGTCAGGTAAAAGAATAAAGATACATAATCTGATATGGTACGTCTTAAATACCTATAGATGTAGTCACCTCGTGGCCGCACATGAGACAGCACTATAAAACTTGAATGAGATTATTATTACTTTATCTTAAATATGACTACTAAAATACACTAAAAACTTAACTAATGAGCCTATTTAAGTTCTGTCGTTTCCATATTTCCCGACAATTTTGAATTTGGAACTGTTCTATATTCGAATGTGTTTAAATTTTGAATCTCAAAACCGTATTAGGATTGCTATTGTAAGTCACAGAGTCGACAAGAATCTGTCAGGTTACGTACGAAAATGAATCTTTCTAAGGAAAATGTTCGTGCAATAATTTTCTACGACTAGAAGAGGCCTGACACGGCTTCAGTGTTTTGAAGAACTAAAATCTGTGTTCAGTAATGAAGCCCCATGTCTGCGGACCTCGTAGACGACACTGAAATTATTACTTTAATTGCCGAAATTATTCTAAAAACATAAATATTTACTCGAGTCGACCTCTCAGTGACAGGCCTTTGTTTGGTTAACTTTTTAAAGTTCGCCAAGCATAAAATCGGCACGTCGAATGAGACAGAGCATGTTATGTTTTGTCTCTCTCAAGTTTTTTAATTATTTCGTATATATGCTTCTCACTTCCGCACTTCCCTACAGGCTAATGGCTACATCTAGAGATATATAATCTAAGTGGCACGTCATCGCCGTTAGGTTTTTTTTTAGGTGGAAATTCATCCAATGACACCTCCCACCCTGGGGCGGGGCGTGAGGGCGTGTCAGACTCTTTCTGACTAAAACCCACTCCTAGTTCCTTCGTTGTCTTTCATTCCAGGGCAGGGATTTCTTTTGCTCCAGTAGGCTTCGACCCTGCTGGGCTCCTACGGTTTGATTGCCATTAGGTTACGTGCGTATAAAAGAGACAACGAGATATTCCCACTTCACCTCCACTCTTCCTCATACCAATATTTTAAATGTTAATTGCTGCTTCTAAATATTGTACATGAATAATTGCAAAAAAGTATCCATGTGATATGGTTAAACAAAAATTTTCGCTTCTTTACAGAAACTTGGCGGAAGAAATGAAAGTGGGCTGGAAAGAGTACTGGCCGTTCTTAGATACGTTCACCGACCTTCGTACGCCCGAAGGTCTAACATTATTAGAAAATTATTTGAAAAACAAATACGAAAGTGCCTGTTCGTTCGCCTACAGTGACAGCTGTGCACAATCACATATTCCTGACGATCTTTCACTATCAAGGATAAGCCTTTCCTTGTCCCAGCAAAGCCCTACTAAAGACACGACGTTAAGTCCCATTTCAGAACTCTGTGTAGCCATGAAATCATGTAAAATATCTAACGAAAGGCCTCCCCATTGGCGGAAAACGGACCCTTTAAGACAGAGGCTTTGCAGACAGCCTGGAGCCAAAGTATTGAACGGGGATGCGCCTATAGTCAACCACACAGTCAGCCAACTGCTCTGTATAGAGCGTACCTGCCAAGTGTTCGCGAAGAGAATAGCGGACGCGCTAACGTTCAGTCTTACAGCCGAACCAGAAGTGGCCGGAGACTCACTTAAATCCGAGTCCAAGCATCTGCAACACACTATATACACATACATGGATGACGAAAGATTTCAGAGCATAAACTTTGCATTAATACACTCGAGATTAGCGCAACTTGTTGTCTACAAGCTGAAACAGCAAACCAACGATTTGGATGACGTTAATCACTTTTTGGAGTTTCTAGTAAAACTCCGTTGTCCAAACGATGATATTTTTAGTTCGGACGACGAGAGAAAACCTACATATACATGCGGGAATAATAGATTAGCTAGAACGAAAATGACACAAGTAATTGACGGCCATGTGAGGTGCTTAGCTAGTTTCATTTGCGAAGAATTGACTGAAGGTGAACCACTTAAAGCCCCGGCTATGTCCGAGGTGGAGTGTACGGAGTTGTGGCAGAAAGCGTCCAAGTGCAGGTGCGATTGGAAAATAGAAGTGTTCGAACGAAACAGTAAAAAGAATGCATCGTTTAGGAAAAATAGATCTATCTTGTCGACGAGTCCCAAGAGTGAGAGCTTTATTAGAAGACTGTCGTTTGATCATGACATTGGTGAGTGAAACTTGTTTTAGATTTTTTAGTTATTTTTTAAAATCCTAATATTTTAATTTCACGAAATTTCTATATTTTGCTGGCTAAAAAATGGCCCCAACTATTCAAACCCCAAGCGAACGCGAAGCGCGCGTGATTTCGCGCCATTTCGGTAAACACCAAGCGAACAGTGTAAAGATTATAAAACATTGAGGGTTTTATTTATAGAGTTGTTGAATTTCTTCATAATGTAGTCTGTAAATATTTTTTTTTACAAAACCACACATACAATTGTTTTAACAAGTATACCCAAGATAACAAATGTAGTCGCAAAATAGCTGAACTCAGAGACGCCGCCCACAGACCGATCAAATATCCATTAGTGTAGTAGGCAACAAACATACAAAAATAAAATAATAAATATTAATATCGAAAATAATCTCGAAATCTATGGATATAGAAGAGTTAAGGTTAATGGTCTGGGGTAGACCGCGAAATTCTAATTTTCCTACGTTTTTTTTTGCAATTTTGCAGTTCACTGAAAATTGCAGTTTTTATATTGAAAAATTGTAAGATAAAAGAAATATATATTTGCGGTAATGATGTGTATGTATTTACACACTTAACCATAAACATAACTTGAACAATAGACAGTTTGGCGAGTATCCACCCTTACATTGTTGAAACTTCAACGGTCCGGACTAAGCGTTTCGCTTCGTCGTTTATACCGCGTACATCGAAGGACTGGAACAATATGCCTGCTGCGGCCTTCCCGTCCGACTATAATATAGGTGTCTTCAAGGCAAGAGTGAATAGGCTCTTAATAAACTAGTGCGCCTGACCATCAATGATTGTATCTCCGCTTACCATCAGGTGGGATCGCAGTCAAGCACTGGTTTATATCAATAAAAAAAAAAAATGTTATAGTTAGAGAGATAACTATCTCCTTATTGCAACTGTAAAAAATAACAAGGTATTTTGAATCTACTGATTATGAACTTAAAATCTCATAATACGGCATCTGAAGGTTTATAAATTTAAGAACTTCATTAAAAAATTCAAATAAATGATTACAATAATGTGGCAGGTGACGGCAAACTGCAACACAGTGAAGCAGAGAGGCCGCTCAACGCGAACTCTCCGGGCGGAGACAGCGGCGCGGCCTTGTACACCGTGGACACGGCCAAGTGTACAGTCGTGCAAGCTGAGGTAAGTCTACACAGAAACTTACTTTATTTGACCCAGGGCACACTCTATGCTGTAGGATTGTTTATAAGAATCATCACGGTCCTGGAATTGAAAGGGCAACTAAAGGAATACACGTAGCTTTTAGTCAGAAAAAGTCTAATACTTCCTCTCGCTCCACCTAGAGCGTCATTTGATAATTTCCTTCTATGTAAAATCGAATCGGTACTACTGTTCTCAAGTGATGCGCTTGCCTAAGAACAGCGTTTATTTTTTATTTATATCGTTTTTAAAGTATAAATGTTTTAATTAGCTTCTGTTAGGGACTTCACTCGCTTGAAAATTATATCAAGGGAACATACTACCGACATAAATCAAAAACGTTTATTTCAAATAGATCTTTAAAAGGCACTTTCGAATTGGCAAAATCTCGGTTAGTCAAAAAAAGTGAAGCTAAATTGCATGTTTCAAAGCGTAGATCTCTATGGAGAAGATCGTGCAAGAAACTCTTTTAAGCCATGAGTTACATATAATCTTGGTTACATATTTCTTGTCGCTTTTATTATGTGAAAAAAACATATAGTGCAAAAATTTTTTAAGTCTAAATTATGTTTTTTTAAACCATGATTTTAATTTATTAAACCCCGAGCGAACGCCGGCGTTCGCTCGGTCTTTGTCTTTCTATTGTGTCTCTAATTACACTACTCAAAAGGTTTAAATTCGTTTAGCCGTTTGAGCGTATAGATATACAAACAAACTATATGTATATCATAAAGACGAAATTTATGATATTAGTGTGATATAATACAAAAAAAGGTATATTATAATTAAAAATGTGCTTCTCTACGCTTAACAGATATCTGACGACGAGTCCGTGGCATCTTGCAATAATTCTGACGATGAGGAGTTTCTGACGGCGTCAGAGCATTCGGAGCGGGAAGACGATGACATGACTGAAGCTAGCGATAAGGCGAAAGCTGAACCTTTTATATACGGGTGAGTGGTTTATGTACGTAATGCTGACAAGTAAATAAATAAAACTCAACTAAGAAAAACTCCATTTGATATAATTCAGGACTATCAGGCGTTTGACACTTAGCACTGGTTTTCAGTGTGCACCGCCTTATGTACTTACATGGACGAAGGAAAATAAAATCGTGTGTGGAGTACTGCAGTCACATATGGGCTGGTGTTGCAAAATGCCATCTAGCAGCTTTGGACTCAGTGGAGAGGCGTGCGAAGAGGCTAATTGGGGATCCAGATTTGGTTAAGTCCAATCTACAAAGCCTCGAGCACAGCCTATCCGTATTTTACAGGTTGCATTTTGGAGTGTGCGCGGGAATTGCATGACTTGATTCCGCCATCTCCTTTCTACCTTCGGACAACCCATCGTACGGCGGGTATCCGCCCTTACGTTTTTGAAACTTCAACGGTCCGGACTATGCGTTTCGCTTCGTCGTTTATACCGCGTACATCGAAGGACTGGAACAATTTGCCTGCTGCAGTCTTCCCGTCCAACTATAATTTAGGTGTCTTCAAGGCTAGAGTGAATAGGCTCTTGATAAACTTGTGCGCCTTACCATCGATGATTGCATCACTGCTTACCATCAGGTGGGATCGCAGTCAAGCACTGGTTTATATCAATTTAAAAAAAATGGTTATTTAACCCTTTAGCCGCTTACGTCGGATGGGTCCGACGAGTGTTACCGAATCCTATTCGCCAGGATCGTGTGTTTGCGACTGAGTACACCATCTCGTTTAACTCTTCAATCCCCATAGGTGACAGAAGAGCTGAAGAGTTCCACGACCAAATACTCGCATGTTGTCGTGTGTGTAATCCGTGGTCGTGGATGTGCGATGTGGGACCCTGGCGGAGAAAAAGCGAGTGTTTGTTGGATATATCCGACCTAGGCGGTTCAAAGGTTAATATTTTTAAACACGTAATTAACCCTTTAACTGCTTTCGTCGAATTAATCCGACCAGTGATTTCGCATTCTATTCGCCAGGGTCGCGTGTTTGCGACTGGGTATTCCATCTCGTTTAGCTCTTCAATCCCCATAGGTGACAGAAGAGCTGACGAGATGGAGTATTTGGTCGTGGATGTGCGACCCTGGCGGAATAAACGCGAAAGTGTTTGTCGGATATATCCGACGTAGGCGGTAAAAGGTTTAAATAATATGAAATAATACCGAGTCTAAAGGAATAGTAATATAGAATAATAGCTTCTGCCAGCAGCTTCGTCCGCGTGAATGTAGGTATAGCGGACGCGAAGTCTTAAGGCCAGGTTCTAACCAATTTGAACTTTTTTAAACCTATACAAATCCACAAATATAAAAGAGAACACCGTAAAAAATATTTTATTAAGTTTTTCTGTATGATCTATCGCCGGGCAAAAGTCAAAACCTGATATAAATTAGTTGGCTCGATAAAAAAAAATCGCGAATCTGACCTAACTTACGATTTCAAACGTGTATGTCTACGAAATTACGTCACGGAAATATTGGAAAGTTACAAAAAATAATAATGCTTGTTTTTTAAAAGGGCCTCGCAAGAACAAAAATCTTAATTTTTTTTATAAAAATAAAGCCGCTGTTACGGGGCCGCGAAATCGACATACACCCGGGCGGAGTTCATACAAAATACTCAGTGCCTACAACCGGCCCTTAAGGTTCAAGCTTGTTCTATACCAAATTTCCATTAAAATTCTGTTCAGTAGTTTATCTGAACACTCGTTAAACCAACGACTATCGTGTTGCGGAGTAAGGTTTGGGAAGTGATGGGCAGTCACCAGTCACTTCACGTAAAACAGAGCCATTCAGCCACATCCAGTCAAACTGGAAAAGGCTAGGAAGATGATGAGTTTAACTGAAAAATAGTGGCCGTACAATGACCTGAAAATGTCAGTCGTGCTTGCGAGAAAGAGGGATGGAGCTATATACCTCATATAGCTCTTTGACAGTTCAGTTTAGGTCGTAAAATGGATCACGTTAAGAGCTCATGGCCTCCGAAGGCTTAACAAACAGACGAGAGTTACTTACACATTTATAATATTAGTATGGATTATGGACACGATTTTATCTTCTATTCTGTCGCGTCAACCCTCACGCTATCAATGACTTCCTTCTCTTTCCTATGACTATCCATTCATCCTTTATCTGGCTTCCTTCTCCCTCTCCATTCATTCAAATTTACAATCTTTTTTTCATTATTTACTGATGATGCTGAGATAGGAGTCTTTTTGGCCTCGCGTAGGTCTTTTTAAAATCTTTTTAATGTTGTTTTTTTTTTTACTTTAAGTTAAGTATTTATAGATTATTTACTTTTCATTCTATTATCGTTTGTCCTGTGCTAGTTACAAATAAATGTGTTTCTTTCTTTTAGTATCATCGTGATGTTATGTTTATAATATTGTTTTCCAGCGACGAGCCGTCTAAGATTGACCGTCTGGTGTACGACGCGTTGTACCAGTGCCCGATCTGTCCCGAACAGTATCCCAACGTGTACCGCTGGAGACACAGCGTGGCGCTGTACCCGCCTGAGCAGAGAGACAAGTTAGTACTGTTTAGCCGTATAATCCTTCATCATCATGAAAGACGCCTAATACTGAACATAGGCCTTTCCCCGCTGTCGCCACTTCAACTGGTCCTGTGCTTTTGCATATGTGACTCAGGTTGGCTGGACAAATCTTCAAAATAGCTTGCATTTAACTAGGTCAATAGGTCACTTTATGTGACGGCTAAACACCCTTATTTCAGAATTTGTGACGCTACAGAATCTTAGATAATCGATCGAAAACGTGTCCAGCCATCTTGAAAAACCACTTTTCGCTGGTCTCTCAATCTCGGTAACGGAAGTGATTTTGACGACTTTTTGCATATCAACGGGCGTCACATAAATTTGTGACGGGCACCGAGCTAAAAGTTTTGTGATAAGTACAGTGGTTTAGTAGAAAAATGCAAAAATCTGTGTCTAGCCATCTTGAATTTACGTATAAAACTTATGGCTGGCACTTCCGAATCTCAAAAACGGGGGCGTTTTTGAATATGGTTCCTTTACTAATATTTGGTGACGCAATGTGTGACAGTAATAACATTTGATTTATGGCGTCACATGTAAGGGTTTACGAGAAATCAATAAAAACTTAATGTCCAGCCAACCTGAGTTCAATATGGCTGGACACATGTATCTCCACTGCCTGATGATCTACGACCTTCAAAATGTGTTCAAAATCTTGTGACGGGGATGATAATGATAACCTGAAATTGTGACGGAGAAACTTTGCGTAGTTTCAAAGATATTGACCATTTAAATGTTTCCATACAAACATCCATTAATATTATGAGGTGACCATAATTTTACATACATAAAGGATTTCTTTTTAATCGATTAATTGGCCGGTAGCATCCACGCCTGCTTTGTATTTGATTTCCCCGTGGAAATAAAAGGTTTTCCTGCAGTGCAAAGAGCAAGTATGTGTTAATTCAAAATAATAATTGACCACCAGCGCTGCAAGAGAGAGCCCACTTGTATTTCGCGTTTAGTTCATTATCTTATGTAACTGAAAATGAGAACTAAACTCGATAGCCGGCAGTGTATGTACTTACTTTTCGAAGTGTTATCACTAATCAGAGTACTAGTAACTATTAATTAATCTGCAGTAAGACAACCTAAATAAGAGTTAAGATTCGACCAGTTGTCCTAGTAGTACCAACTGTAAGCAATAGATGGCGACACCAACATCAGCTATCATGGCAGTATAGTTTGTCTTGTCCTCCGACGTTTTCGTGGTAGCCCGCGAAATTCAATTTTTTTTGAGTTTTTTGCAGTTATTTTTTTCGTCGTAAATCGAGTTAGTGTTTTTATACTGTATGTTGTTTTTAATGAGAATCTATTTAGAAATAAGACTTTCTTTATGTAACTCACCTAGCTAACTAGGTAGTACGTACTAAAACCAAATGTGATTGTATCTTGTCAAATGATTCAATAAAAAAAAAAATACTAAATCAAAAAATGAAGACTGATGGTGTGATTGATTTTGTGTAATAATTCTCTTTTATAAATAGGTATTGAAGAAAATTTTAGTATATTCAGCTGTTTATATGATTAAAATGACGACCACCAACTTCATTTGCGCTTTAAACACTTAGCCTGCAAACTGGACGACTGCGGGCGCGGGCGCGGCGGCGGGCGATCACGCATGTAAACTGCCCCCCTAGCCAAGTTGCAAACGATAAACGTGAACGCTTAGTAATCTCCAATAGATTTTCAACTTTATACCTAAGAGTATAAAGTTCTAAGAGTATAAATCTATTAAAGACTACGTTACGTACGTATTAAAGAACAACGTTGTGGTACAAGGCGGGGGTTACGGAAGTGCAAATGCGAGTTGATCATCGTCATTTTCGCCATTTGAAACGCTGTATAAGTACAAATAAATAAATGTGATTTTACTTACAGCAAACATTATTTTTTCATTTAAATACCTTCAGAGCATTAGTTTAGTTCTCCTGACATAATATATACCTACTAAAAAGAATAGATATCTGCACGTAAATAATCAATAACATTTAAAAATTACACCCCCCCCCCCCCCGCTTTCCTCACTTCTACATTTTTGTCTTCTATTGATTTAAATATCTACAGTTTTTCGTATTAGTATCACCAATACACGGATTTTCGACCATTAATGAAAACACCTTAAAATATACTTGTCCTACATAAAACCTACAATATTGGTTACCCTACTGCAGTGTTTGTATGGGGAAATTTAAATGATCAATATCTTTGAAACTACGCAAAGTTTCTCCGTTACAGTTTCAGGTTATCATTATCGTTCCCGTCACAACATTTTGAACACATTTCGAAGGTACATTTGTCCAGCCATCTTGAACTCAGGTTGGCTGGACATTAAGTTTTTATTGATTTCTCGTAAACCCTTACATGTGACGCCATAAATCAAATGTTATTACTGTCACACATTGCGTCACCAAGTATTAGTAAAGGAACCATATTCGAAAAAGCCCCCGTTTTTGAGATTCGGAAGTGCCAGCCATAAGTTTTATACGTTAATTCAAGATGGCTGGACACAGATCTTTGCATTTTTCTACTAAACCACTGTACTTATCACAAAACTTTTAGCTCGGTGCCCGTCACAAATTTATGGGACGCCCGTTTATATGCAAAAAGTCGTCAAAATCACTTCCGTTACCGAGATTGGGAGACCAGCGAAAAGTGGTTTTTCAAGATGGCTGGACACGTTTTCGATCGATTATCTAAGATTCTGTAGCGTCACAAATTCTGAAATAAGGGTGTTTAGCCGTCACATAAAGTGACCTATTGACCTAGTTAAATGCAAGCTATTTTGAAGATTTGTCCAGCCAACCTGAGTCACATGTTTGCATCCAATGTATTTCCGCGACTTTCACCAGATGCACAGTCCACCTTATTAGAGGCCTTCTAACGCTAAGTCTTCCGGATCGCGGTCACCATCTCGAAGGGTGCAAAGTGAAAAAGTTATCTGCAAATTTTCGATACTTACTTGAAAAATATTTTTTCTAATTAATAAGTAATTTTATCTAAATCGTTCTAATTCCATTGGTCTGTTAGTAAATATATATTTTTTTAAGTCTAAGTTTTCCTTCTGAAGCGAAAAGGTTTCCCTTTCTTCATTCCATTCGTCCTTCACTATTTTGAGTATGTATGTCTTAGTCCCGTCTATTGGAACTCGTCACGTCATCTTCACTTGGGTCTCTAATTGATTAACGAGAGTGGTTTATATATATTTTAATTAAATTGTAGATGGCAACCAGTGCCGTGTGCAGAGGACAGCATGCGTGTGAGCATGTCGCTGGTGGCGCCCAGCCCCGGCGGGCTCGCCGGCAGCGCGGGCGCCGCCAGCAGCGCGGGCGCCGCCAGCCCGGCCGCGCGCGCCGCTCGCGTGGCTGCGCGGTGCTCCACGCCTAACAGGGAACGAGACTCTTTACAGGTAACATACATAATACAACTTTTCCTTTGTTAAGAATCTGACAGTTTGAATGAAAAAAAATAATAATAAAATAATCAAGCGACATTTCGAAAATTTAAAAATGGTATACTACGGCCGTTTTAATTTGGCGGCCCTGAAGTTTGCTCAGAAGGCTGCGCACGAACGTTTTTTAGGAACAAAATGGTGGCATGAGGCGACATGCGCGGGGCGGAGGTGTAAGCTAGAGATTGACTCTATGTAAACACAATCGACTCTTTATTCAATCAAATATCGCAATCGATTTTTATCGATTTGGAATTTATTGATTTTTGTTTATATGACATATTGAACAAAATAGATTTACAAACATAGTAAATGTTGTCGTTAGTAAACGAGATTTCGACTTTAATAATAAAAAAACGAATAATATTATACATATTTTCTTGGTTGAAAGATATGATTTAGTTAAATATCAGTTAATTATAAACGACTACTACAATAACGACTGTTTGAGAATATTTTAAACCTCCTTATAAAATTTAATAAAATATATTTTTATAATTAGATTTCAATCGATTTGAAAAATAATCGATTAAACAACACCCTCAGACACGCATATTGGACATCCCTTTTTCTTTACTCCGTAAAACTTCGTGCATAATCGGCAATGCTCGGGACGCGGTATTGTGTCTCACTCACACGTTAGCATTGGTGTCGTGTTCGTGTCGCTGTCTCTGTCTTGAGCACAGGCGGTGACAAAAGTTTTCGTTGGTTTTTATTAATACATTGTTAAGTTTTTTGTGAAGTATTAGGTTTGTTTCTTTAATTCATAAGTTATTTTTGTAGCTTTCTGTCTGAAAGTGTTTTAATATTTATTTTATTTGTACTTGGTCCCTGTATTAGTAAAATTTTATTCGTATTTAGGTTTTAAAAAAATAACGTCAAGAACAGATTTTTTTACGACTGTACATGCGCTAAAGTTCGCAGAGCCTATGTTCACGGGCGCCAAGTTAGAACGGCCGTATTATACACTGTACTAGTATGGTCATTAAAGATTAATATGAATTGAAGTTTGTGAAAATATTCAACAGTTTACTATCAAAATTCAACTATTTTGGTCGCCAGAGTCTTAATTCATTAAACCCCAAGCAAACGCCGGCATTTGTTCTCTCATTGTCTTTCTATTGTGTCTCTAACGACCCATATTATCCATGATGGGACGGTGCGTGAGAGTGAGAGATAAAGAAATGAGAAGGAAAGACCTCTCTTTCTCTCTCACTCTAAGCGCGGTGTAGAGCATACACAGTTTTCAGCATCTGTACACATCATCCTTTATTGATGGTTTTAGCTACATCGCCCCATGAAAACAGTCAGATTGTATGTTTTACAGATTTCCTTAAAAATAAAAAAAAATAATCGCGCTCGAGTATTTCAAGGTTACGTTTTTTTTTTTACAACTTTGTGACGCGCCCATTTCCTTATCTCACGCTCAAATTGATAGATTATTGAAGACAACACTTTTCTGCATGTACTCAACATACCTTAATCTGACGTTCTCGAGTTTTTCCGAGGATCCTTTGGGCTGTCCTCAACGGATCCCACTATTAATATAGTGGGATCCATATGAACCCTTAATAGGGTTCATATGTGGTAGGGGTACATTACAGGGTGCCAGGTTTCCCCTGACGCGCTCGAGTAACGCGCAATATCTCCACTTAGGCGCCCCTACTATTAGGACCGTCATAGGAAAGTCCAGTCAAGAAACCAACTAACTCATAGGTTGAAGAGGATACTCACAAAAAATACTGGGTCGCGGGTGTATTTTCTATGAGGGGGAGCGGGACCAAAACCTACCACGCCAGCCTAGTGCAGACTTGTAGATGTCAAATGTCATAAATCAAGCCATTCTTTCAATTTCAGGTATCAACATGGTTGCGAGTGACAGGACCAAACTCGCCGCGCTCGGCGCTAGCGGTCAAGAACCATAACGTAAGCTTCGGTTTTTGAACGTAACTGCTCAGTGGCGCTCATCACTGAACTTTAGGGCACTAACAACTGCTTAAAGCCAGATTATATACTACTAGGGCCCTACTAGGACTTTATAAACCTTCATTATTCTGGAGTAAAAGTGAGACCGAGATATGCAGGATTAATAATTCTGTCCCCTTTTTCGCGCCAGAATTGTGATGGCAATAGCACGTCATTGTAGGGGAGGGGTGGCTGACCGATTTCCGAATTAAGAATTTAAAGTTAAGAACGAATCTAATCTTTCTTAAATGCCAAAGTAATGACAGATTTTAAAGTTAATGAAGAGTTTGATAAATAATTAACATTAAATTCTCAATTCAGAAACCGGCCATACGTCAAAAAGAGAGAAGTGCACAGGCAGGTAACTTTGTACTGAATTAATACCAGCTAGTAACTGTCCCGAGAGAACGTAAAGACAGGCACGAGAAATCATCGTGACGCTTGATTAATCAAAGATGCGAGATCGATAGAAAGATGCCTGTATACTTAACTCTTTTGTTGACTGTACGACTCAAATTAAAGGCTCCATCAGCGAAATCCGTCAAACTGTAAACATTTACATTACTGTGGTTTGAGGGAAAATGAATTCAGGCACAAATTCACAGGATTAAGATTTAATAACTTCTGTGTTTTTAACTGATGGATCCTTTGACCTCTCAAGCGACTATCTCCTTTGGTCAAACGCTAAAAAATAAAAAGGTATTTTAAGCCTACGGTTTTCGGCCGACCTTTCAAGCGTTGTCTTAGGAACCTAAGTGGTAGGTGAGGGGTTAACGTTTTGATCGTCATGCTAAAAAAGTAAAAGCATGCTCTCTACGCCAGGTTAAAATTTCAACCTTTAATTTGTCATGTATTCGTGACCGTGGCGTGCTGGAAATATTTAACTTTGTCATTTATACATGATTGTGGCGATCAAAAAGTTAAATTGTGTCGTACAAAACCTATGAACAAAAGTGGCCTTTATCAAATTATATTATGATTCTCTTAAAATGTACCATTACTTCGCAAATATTTGTGGTTTACATTTGAAATCTCAATGGAGTAAGAACATATAAGGATTGAGTGTTGCAGATGCAGCATTATTCATTGTACAGGTTCTTTCTTGGGCAGCAAAAATATGTAAATGTTTAATTTTAAATGATATCAATATTTCTTATCTAAGTTCTAACAATTATGATATCATAGTGGTTTCAGAAAACTTAAACAAATACTTTTTGAATATGGTATTTCTATGAATCGAATAAGTTAGTAACAGCATATTTTTAGTGTCTCGATATTTCTTTCTCATTGCGATTTCAGTCTGACATATATTCGTTTATTTGACTTTATTGATTTTTATTCGAGAGCTAGTGATTGATTTATTTCTATAATAATTTTGAATTGGAGAATGTTTATATATTTTGTTTATTTAGTTTTGTGAAGATGTGAATTGGCGCAGTACTGTACTACTTTAATTCATAGTCATTTGATTAAGAAGTGCAACTTAATTTTTATATAAATTTTTATGTGACGTAGATAACGCATAATTTATAAAGACCATTCTTTATATAAATAAATGTGGAAACGCAAAGTGTATTTGACTAAATGTTTTAATATAAAATGAATGAATGAATAATGGAGCTCATTTATTTTTTTATATAACATAAAGATTTATTCATATCTTTATGTTAACATCACAATTGATGGTGGGTTAAGAAGCCAACTGACACTAATAAAACACGGATTCTAAACTTATATTTTCAATTTCAAATCTTCCATACTTCTTCGTGCAGCTGTCGCGTGCAATGCGCGTTTATTTTCTTAACGAACGAAACTTTTCAACGAATAATACTAATAATAGTTTCACTATAAAAAGCTCTCATTTAACAAACTTTGTTACTCAATATTCTATAGACTTCTATTATAAATATAATATGTTTTAAAATATAATATTCAATGAAAGAGTTCCGCTGGCATCATTCTGACATTTGTAAATCTCATAATATTATTTGTTTTTATATAAATTAGTTGTTAGGTTTTTAACATAATATTTACAGTTTCATATAAGATTTAATTTGAAATAGAATATTATTATACAAAGTAAAGAACTTTGTATAATAATATTCTATAAGTGTAGATAAAATTGACTTTTATCTGAAATATGGAAACGTAAATATTGTGTTGTGTTGATTGTGAACCATTGTATTAATGTTCTATAGTTGCATTTGTTTATTATGTCCTGTGTTATATGACAATAAGGTTATTTCACTGCGTTGATTAGCATTTAAAGTAGTTAGGCAACATCGGGACTCTTTGGATGCCAAAAGCTGCGAGTTGTTGATATAATGTCTACGAATGTTTGTACTTTTATATATTTGAAAGATACGAGAAATTGGTAAAAAAAAATGTATGTTTTATATGATATTATAATGTTTTAATTCACATAGACGATAGATAAATAAATTATGACTGGTTCTTTTTACTGTTGTTTTTATTTAACACATGTATAAATATACTAATACAATAAATAAGTGATATTGTGACTTTCGATCAAAGTTAAACGATCGAAGAGTTAGCAACACGAGGTACAGACGATGCGAAGATTGTGTGTTTGTCGCAGCTGCAATAGCCGTGTCTACGTCTCCCAGAAGTTGTCGTCATCCACCGCCGCCGGCACAGAGATGGGCGAGCGCTCGTCTTCTGACGGACTGTAGTGACCCCTTTCAGCTGAGAAGTCAGTCGGGTAGCCGTCCTTCTCATAATCGCTGGTCACGTCGTCTTCGTCTTTACCCAGTTCCAGTTGCATCTGTACGCTTGAAACGTCGTTGTTTGGGTTGGCGTGGAAGATGGCGTCGAGTACGTCGTTCCTGGTGAGGTGTGCGGCCTGCTCGGGGGACTGGCTGCGGCGGGGCCGCTCGCAGGCCACGACCTCCCCGGCCACACAGGCCGAGCCGGGCCGCTTGGGACTCACAATGATGGTCATCTGAGCCGCGAACATTTCATTCGGCTCCTCGCCCATCGTAACATCTCTCGAGTTCACTGAACTCTGCACGACGAGCAACATATCTTGCGTCTGCGATTTGATGTCGTTTATTTCACTAAAACGTTCCACTTCCACTCTCAAATTCTGTTCTTCAGCGCTTGCCAGATGGCTTTTATTGTCTTGTTGGGGTAGGTTTATATCGGAGGCGAGGTCGTTATCAGGTACGTGGTACATCTGATTGATATTTTGTTTTAATATTTGCAGTTCGGCTTGTTTGTTGTGTTTCACTTTCCGTAGCGCGTCGTGTCGCGCGGAGTGCTCGTAGTCGAACTCTGTTTTACTTTCATCAGAGCCTACGGTCCTCGTGAGTGATTTGTCCTCTGTGTTGTCTCTCCGCGTCTGTCGTGCGGACGTGTACAGTTTCCTGAAGTCGTTGAGCGGAGTCTCGATATAGCTCCCGCGTACGTCGGCGGCGTAGGCGTCAGGGATGGGCGTGACTCTGTCGGCGACGGTGGGCTTACTCCTGAAGTGTGTCTCCGCGATGTCGAACTTGGTCTTGTACTCACGGATGTACTTGTCAAAGTCTCCGCGCACAGACTTCTGTAAGTCTGTGAATTGTGTATCTATGTAATTTTTGGTTGTTTCGTCCACTTGCTGTGTTGAGTGGGTTCGTGTCTCTGTTACATAAAAGTGAAAATTAATTAAAGTGCGATGGGCAAAAATCATCAGTCGCTATTGAGTAACGTTGACTGCGGCGGTCAACTTTGGCCTAAGATCGCGTAAGACAGAGAGTTGGAAGGAGAAGGGGGCCCTTGGCCAGGATAGGACATAAATTAGGTTAATTAAAAAAAAAAGAACAGTAAAATTCATAATCTCTTTTTCAAATCAATATTTGTTCCTGCATTTGTCGTACAACAAAGTATCTTGAGAAGTTCCACTAACCAGGCAGCAGCGGGCACGCGTCGTGCGGCGGCTGCGCGCGCTCCACGCGCAGCTCGGACTGGCGGCGCCGGAAGTCGAGGTAGGACTTCTCCACGGCCTCGGCCTCGATCTCCAGCTTGCGCAGGCGCAGCTTGGCCTCGCGCAGCACGCACAAGGGGCTCTTGTCGCGCGGCACCGGGCTGCACTCTTTGCTGCTGTTAATAACGAAATCTCAGAAACTATAACACCTACAAACTTAAAAAAATTCAGGTAGTTTCCTTATAAATTTTACGAAACCACCCTTAAGGGGGATAAAACGGGGGTTGGAAGTTTGTATGGAGAAATCTACTTTTACGCGGGCGAAGTAGCTGGCAGAAGCTAGTATATTATTTAGACAAGAGAGGTACTTGAAGTTTATTAAAATAATATAGTTTATACAATGTGGACAAAAAATCAAGTGCCCTTTCAGGGTTGGTCTCATAGAAAAAGTGGTTCATAGTGATCTATACTGTCAGGGTTTTTATTTATGCTGGATGCAAAATTATTCGCAATTGTAATTAATTATAGACAAATCGTGGTATTTTTCTGATGTTATTAAAAATATATAATATATTAAGTGTTATGAGTACTAGACAACTGATAAACATACTTATATATTTCTAAATACATACATATTATAGATAAATTACACCCAGACACAGAACAAATGATCGTCCTCATCGCACAATAATTTGTAATGGCCCTCCGGCATAGCAGTCAGGGTCACTAACTACTAGACCAACAGGCCAGTCTACAAATAAAACTTACTTAAATATTACTCTATTGTTGTATAGTCTGAGAGACACAAGCATGTTTTGCAGGTCTAAACCACCTTGTCTTGATATCTCAACATACACAACCCGAAACATAACGTGCTGCCGAACGACTCTTTGGTTCCATCGCGTGCGATCGCACTCCTGCTCTCTTTCCCGATCGAATGAAAGACGGTTCTAAGTGACAGAAAAGGATAGAAGCATATAAAAATGCAATTCGGTGCTAACAAATGTAATTCAACCCGAAAAATCCTCCTTTTGGGGCAGCCGGGCAGAAACAAAATAAATATCATTCATTTACTGTTTCAAAGTGACACAGGGCCACAGCAGACCACGAAGGAGATGGCGTGAAGCCAAAATCAATGCATTTTATTTCAAATAAACCATTCACAGGCACTTTTGAAATGTCAAGAAGACAGTCAGTCAGAAAAAATTATACTAATTGCACATTCCACAGCGTAGATCTCTATGGAGAAGAATGTGCAAGAAACTCCCATGGAGTTTCTTGCACATTCACTTTTTTCAATCACTTTTTTCAATCATGTTTTGTAATTACAAATATCTCTGTTACTGTGACGAACTGAATGTCTTCCTTAAGAATTGGAAAGAGAAGCGAGGAATAGTGATCGTTGGAAAGAATGAAAGGAAGCCTTCGCCCTGCAGTGAGACAATACGGACTATCTATAGTAATGATAATTGTAAAAAAGATATGTTTGTAGCGACATCTATGGCGTCACATAAGAACTAATCCTGCACCGCGCAATCAAAGTTATCCGCGCGATTAGAACATATAGAATAGCTTGAAATCATTTATCGAGCAGTTGCCCACCAGATATGACACTCGTCTGGTCGGAGGATCCTCCATTTTCAACGGAGGTTTGCGGGACTTAACTCTCTGTTCCACATACCTCCAAATGTTCAAATACTGCTTATTTGATTGGTTACCTTCTTAGTTTGTCTTTGTACTCTTTGAGCATTAACTTGGGGCTTCTGTCTTTATTCCGGTTGTCTAAACATAATGGCCGCCGCGGACGCTGCTGTGCGCGATCCCTGTAACAAAGCATTGTTGACTCTAGAAATTGTAGCTCATTTTCTTGGACCGATTAATTTTACCTACGGACTGCAACAAGTTTACACTACAATTGCTAAAGGATGGTTTTTTTTTTTAGGTGGGAAAATCATCTAATGACAAATCACGCTTGGGCGGAGCGGGAGATAGTGTCAGACTTTTACTGACTAAAAACCCACTCCTGTTCCTTCTTTGCCTTCATCCCGGGGCCCCGGGCTTCCCTTTCACACTACCTGTGGCCCCAGTAGGCTTCGACCCTTGCTAAATATTAAAATATTATAAAATCTGGGTTATTTAGCAGAGTGGGCAGTTTAACAAACAGCACAGCTTGTATCACAGGCGTATATTTACCGACAAATACACAAACAACAAGTATCTTAGCAACGCTTATTTCATCGACATGATGTTGCATTGCTATAAAGAGATCCTATCTCCATCACTAAAGGATGGTGCGGGTGACAGCTGTCGGATTCATACAATACACCTATCCTCTCCTCTCATCTTAAAGATGCATATTTTTGTTCTGCTGTCACCATTCCCATGCTATGTAATAAAAGACCTTAGAAGAATATAACACCTACCATACATTAAACTTTTGAGCGCCAGGTCTTGTTTAGAAGACAAACGTTATCGTGTCCTCCACGCCACGTCTTTATTAAAAGACAATATCGAAGACTTTAACGCGAAACTGGGCAAACGGGACGGTGATGAACTGCGAGTGGGGCAATTTGGATTTGGACATCGGTACTGCCGAGGACACCTACTAGCTAGTTTTATGGAAAAGGAGGGCCTCTATATGACGAACTCTTTCTTCAAAAAGCGTGAGCGTAGGAAGTGGACCTAGCAAAGCCCTGATGATGCGACTAGAAATGAGATTGGCTTCATCATGTCGACGAAAAAGCAAGAATATTCAATGATGTCTCTGTGATCAACGCGGTAAAACTGAAAGTGATCACCGCATGATAAGAGGCACATTGAATATCCATATCAAGCTTGAAAGATCTCGACTGATAAAGTGTACGCTCCGTCCAGCACAGATCCAGATTCAAAACTCCGAGACCTTTCAGTCGAACTTCACAATCGTTTTGAGTGCTTAGGTGAAACCGTGGACGAATGCAACGATGAGTTTGTGGAAACTGTCATACGGTGGGGTCTAAGTTCTTTAAGACTCGTCGTACAAATAAGAATAAAAGGCTCTTTGATCAAACTCTCGAACTCATGAAAGAGGCGTGAGGTGACGGATCTCCAAGGCCTTCTATCTATCTATTTAGGTATGGTTTCCGCACTTAGTCCTATGTGGACCCTTGTACGTGACAAGGCCAAGGCAAGGCCTCTCTCCAAGGCCTTTGTTTATTTTAAAAGCAGCAAAATTATAGTTGTAGTCGTTTATAGCTTGGCATTCAAAAGGTTAATGAGTGAGAAGAGTAGAGAGCCGCTAGTCTCAAAAGAATAAGCTAAGCTAATACAGAGGTTCCATGGTGAGGTCACGGGACTCCTTGTGCTGATGGAGACTACCGGGGTGTTCTTAGTAACGTAAAAATCGCATACCCCCCCTGGCTTTTCCCTAAAAGTCCAGGCGTCTATTGAAGATTTCCCCCGATAGCAAAAAAGGGATCATAATCTTCTTGACTTTGATTTCAAAGTCCATTACACCAGTACATAGAAAACGGCGTCTTGGCGAGAGAGACAGATATATTTGTATAAAATTTTTATATACCTTGCTTTTCTACCAATTTTGATATTGTTTCCCTAGTTATTATTGTATTTTTGTGTATTTATGGATAAAATGGTTAGATAACAAGTACATTTTTCATGCATGTTCTCTAGTCCTAGTTTGGGACAGTTTATTAAAAAAAAGTGAGATTGTCGTTGTACTTACGGAGAGCCTAGGGGCGCATCGTCGTCCGGTTGCACGGAACACGACGCCACAGTCAATTGCGCGCCGCTCGCGCGTGCGCCCTGACCGCTGCTACCTGCGGCTAACGAAATGATGATAATTTATCGTATACCTGTATCTACGAATTGGACGTTGAGGGACCTCAGGTCTATACGTGGGGCATACTGAGTCTCTGGATCTGGCCACTTACAATAAAAGAAAGAAAAACAATTATAGAGTTCGAAAATGGAACTCTTTGCGAGCATGTTACTTTTTAATTTGCGAGACTGTCATTTGTTTTTTCATTGTGGCGTCTTTTCAAGGATTGTGTGTTTAATGATTTTCGTTGTGGCTTATGTCAAATAGAGAGTTGCCAGAAACTTTAATTGGCATTTGTTTATGAAGCATGGTGCTGGTGTCTCAGTGGTTTGGAGAATTTAGACGTGGACGTAATCATCTCTAAGAAGAGGTACGTGAAGGTCGGCCGGCGACTGCAGTTAAGACTCATATATTGACAGCGTACGACAACTTATTGAAAACTTGTCAAAAAAATTACTTGGCAGCAAATTCGTGCTTTGTTAGGCATTGGAATAAGCCAAGTGCAACACATTTTACATGTGCATTTGAAGGTTCGAAAGCTTTGCACTCGATGGATACCACATGACTTAACGAAGGACCAGAAACGACTGCGTGTCCAGTGGTGCCGTAAAATTATAAAAAGTTAAATGGTGGACAGTAATTGGCTGTCTATAATATTGTGACAGGTAACAAAACTTAGGTTTACTCCTTTGAACCCGAAAGAAAAAGTCAGTTGGCAGAGTGAGTCCTTCCTTTTGATAATTTGCCGACGAAAGTTAAGAAATTCCAAGTGTTGGCTATTTTTTCGGCAAATCAGGATATCACACTATAGTATCGCTTGAAGATCAAAGGACAGTGCCTGCAGTGCATTGGTACGTCAACACTTTCTTACCTAGAGTATTAGAAAAAGTTCGCGAAAAGCGTCTTCGAAACAATGCAGACGAAAACGCATCCTCACATTCCGCTAAAGTAACAGAAGAAAATTTGATGGGAAATGTGGAACTGTTGACGCATCCGCCTTACAGCCCGGACCTCGCACCCTGCGACTTCTATTTGTTTCCAAAAATTAAAGACAAACTTAGAGGCATACGTTTTACATGCTCTGAATCGGCGTTGAATGTATTCCATAAAGCCATTGAAGAACTCCCTAAAGAAGACTGTTCTAACTGCTTTGTACAGTGGTTTCAGCGAATGCAAAAATGTATTAATTGCGAGGGAATATACTTTGAAAAAAAATATTTAAATAATGTATAGTAAATCTTATATCTAGTCTTATTTATCAGAATCTGAAAAGAAAGAAAGAAAAACAGTTTATTCGCGCGAAATGACGCAATCTTAAAACTAGATAACAAACATAATCAATTGATAGGTAAGATGTGCGTCACATCCGCGTAAAACGGCCGAACGCTCAGCATAAAGCTGCGGCCTCACGCATAATGCGATGAGCTCACAGCGCTGGTTTTCAGCGTGGGCCGGTGGCGGTGTCGACATAAAGACGAAAGGACGGTGCAGTGTAAAAAATAAATAAATAAAAAACAAAAAGAAATCTAGAAACTTTCAGTATGCCCTAAGTAATACATGGTGCAGGAATGTTCGCAAGAGTTGTCGTGGCCCTGAACGTAATTTATTTAGTACATGGAAGACTTACAGCTAATAAAACCAGTCAAAAAAATTTTATTAGTCTGTAGTATTCAGAGGTTGACCCCTATTTTTTACTTATTTGCCTGGGCTTATTACTATTTGAATGAAGTCTCGGTTTCGATTATATTCCACTTGATTGAAACTAGCGTTATCGAAAACTAAAAAAAAAATACTGTCTGGTTAGACTTTACCTACATTAATTCGAGATTATTTCTCTCCATCGCCACTTTATATTTTTTTAAATGTAATTATATACATACAATATTATATACAAAAACACTTAACTAATTAAAACTATATATATACATTAACGGCTACTCCTAACTAAAATATGGCGTCATAAAACTCCTCCGCATCGCTGTCGACTGGAAGTGAGCCCAAAAGGCTGGCAGCATTGCCACGTTGTATGGCAATGCTTAATCTCTGACCAAGGTAAAAGCCAGCCCTCGGGTCACGCGAAGTGTCAACTAAGCGTTTGGATATTTCTTTAAAAAGGGTATGAGCACTCGGACCCCACGGCCCAAGAGTTTCAACCCCAAACGGCTCAAAAATATAACTACCGACGAGGTTGTTATATTTTCGACGCTTGAGGTTCTCCGCAGCCGCAGCGGCAGCACCAGCACAGCACGATGAGCTAGGAAGATAGGATGGCGCAAGAGTGTCGACACAGGTAGCGTCCCACACTAAAGGTCTACCCATCTTCCACGGAAATAAAGACATACCGTCCGGTCTCTTACCATCGTCGCGTGCCAGGCCATAAGGTTCCAAAACAGCCGGAACGCCGACGGTGACAAGGGCACGTCGGATAATGTCGTTAAGGTTCGCGTGCCGCGCTATGCGTCCCGCGCTTCGACTGCATGACAGGCCGTGGTGACCGAGGCTGTTGACAACTTCGCCACAGTGGCAGCGATGAGGAGAACAGCAAGGAGCGCCAAGGCGTAGGGCAACAGCTAGGCGGAAAGTAGTATCGTCGAACAAGGTGCCAATATTCGACGACGGCAGTGCGTGAAGCCAAAGACCTGACTCCCAATTCCCCACAGCCAACAGGCGCGCACGGTCCGCAGTAGTAGCTGATGTTAGCATTAGGTTCTCCTGGACTACTTTGCAGAGCGGCTCATCCCACCGTCTCTGGGAAGTTGGGTTGTCGGGTGGATTTGCATTCGGGCAAGCGAGTCTCCAGGCATCTATAGCCTCGATGAAGCACGGCACATTGAAATCAATAAGTAAGGGAGAAAGGATATTCCTGATTAATTTCTCAGTGCCGTGAACCGAGGATATAAAAGCTGGTAAACTAATACTAGTAATTTTGCGGACGCCGAGGCCTCCCATACGAATGGGAAGGGTAGCTTGAGCACTTAACTCAAATATTAACTTCAGCTTTTTGTATTTTGAGTTAATTTTAAGGTATCCATTTGTATTACAAATATCCTAGAAAAGTATGAATTTTAATTTGAAATTAAGTTTCGATCGGAAATTAATCTTGTGAGTGTTCGATCCGCCCGGCTGCAGCAACAGTTAGGTCCCAAGCCCCGTGCGCGCTACTCACCAACCGTGTGTTTCTCTCGGAAGGGCGAGGCGGAGCGCTTGCTGACGCCCGCCAGCGCCGCGCGCATGTGTCCGCGCGACCCGCCCGGCTGCAGCAACAGTTAGGTCCCAAGCCCCGTGCGCGCTACTCACCAACCGTGTGTTTCTCTCGGAAGGGCGAGGCGGAGCGCTTGCTGACGCCCGCCAGCGCCGCGCGCATGTGTCCGCGCGACCCGCCCGGCTGCAGCAACAGTTAGGTCCCAAGCCCCGTGCGCGCTACTCACCAACCGTGTGTTTCTCTCGGAAGGGCGAGGCGGAGCGCTTGCTGACGCCCGCCAGCGCCGCGCGCATGTGTCCGCGCGACCCGCCCGGCTGCAGCAACAGTTAGGTCCCAAGCCCCGTGCGCGCTACTCACCAACCGTGTGTTTCTCTCGGAAGGGCGAGGCGGAGCGCTTGCTGACGCCCGCCAGCGCCGCGCGCATGTGTCCGCGCGACCCGCCCGGCTGCAGCAACAGTTAGGTCCCAAGCCCCGTGCGCGCTACTCACCAACCGTGTGTTTCTCTCGGAAGGGCGAGGCGGAGCGCTTGCTGACGCCCGCCAGCGCCGCGCGCATGTGTCCGCGCGACCCGCCCGGCTGCAGCAACAGTTAGGTCCCAAGCCCCGTGCGCGCTACTCACCAACCGTGTGTTTCTCTCGGAAGGGCGAGGCGGAGCGCTTGCTGACGCCCGCCAGCGCCGCGCGCATGTGTCCGCGCGACCCGCCCGGCTGCAGCAACAGTTAGGTCCCAAGCCCCGTGCGCGCTACTCACCAACCGTGTGTTTCTCTCGGAAGGGCGAGGCGGAGCGCTTGCTGACGCCCGCCAGCGCCGCGCGCATGTGTCCGCGCGACCCGCCCGGCTGCAGCAACAGTTAGGTCCCAAGCCCCGTGCGCGCTACTCACCAACCGTGTGTTTCTCTCGGAAGGGCGAGGCGGAGCGCTTGCTGACGCCCGCCAGCGCCGCGCGCATGTGTCCGCGCGACCCGCCCGGCTGCAGCAACAGTTAGGTCCCAAGCCCCGTGCGCGCTACTCACCAACCGTGTGTTTCTCTCGGAAGGGCGAGGCGGAGCGCTTGCTGACGCCCGCCAGCGCCGCGCGCATGTGTCCGCGCGACCCGCCCGGCTGCAGCAACAGTTAGGTCCCAAGCCCCGTGCGCGCTACTCACCAACCGTGTGTTTCTCTCGGAAGGGCGAGGCGGAGCGCTTGCTGACGCCCGCCAGCGCCGCGCGCATGTGTCCGCGCGACCCGCCCGGCTGCAGCAACAGTTAGGTCCCAAGCCCCGTGCGCGCTACTCACCAACCGTGTGTTTCTCTCGGAAGGGCGAGGCGGAGCGCTTGCTGACGCCCGCCAGCGCCGCGCGCATGTGTCCGCGCGACCCGCCCGGCTGCAGCAACAGTTAGGTCCCAAGCCCCGTGCGCGCTACTCACCAACCGTGTGTTTCTCTCGGAAGGGCGAGGCGGAGCGCTTGCTGACGCCCGCCAGCGCCGCGCGCATGTGTCCGCGCGACCCGCCCGGCTGCAGCAACAGTTAGGTCCCAAGCCCCGTGCGCGCTACTCACCAACCGTGTGTTTCTCTCGGAAGGGCGAGGCGGAGCGCTTGCTGACGCCCGCCAGCGCCGCGCGCATGTGTCCGCGCGACCCGCCCGGCTGCAGCAACAGTTAGGTCCCAAGCCCCGTGCGCGCTACTCACCAACCGTGTGTTTCTCTCGGAAGGGCGAGGCGGAGCGCTTGCTGACGCCCGCCAGCGCCGCGCGCATGTGTCCGCGCGACCCGCCCGGCTGCAGCAACAGTTAGGTCCCAAGCCCCGTGCGCGCTACTCACCAACCGTGTGTTTCTCTCGGAAGGGCGAGGCGGAGCGCTTGCTGACGCCCGCCAGCGCCGCGCGCATGTGTCCGCGCGACCCGCCCGGCTGCAGCAACAGTTAGGTCCCAAGCCCCGTGCGCGCTACTCACCAACCGTGTGTTTCTCTCGGAAGGGCGAGGCGGAGCGCTTGCTGACGCCCGCCAGCGCCGCGCGCATGTGTCCGCGCGACCCGCCCGGCTGCAGCAACAGTTAGGTCCCAAGCCCCGTGCGCGCTACTCACCAACCGTGTGTTTCTCTCGGAAGGGCGAGGCGGAGCGCTTGCTGACGCCCGCCAGCGCCGCGCGCATGTGTCCGCGCGACCCGCCCGGCTGCAGCAACAGTTAGGTCCCAAGCCCCGTGCGCGCTACTCACCAACCGTGTGTTTCTCTCGGAAGGGCGAGGCGGAGCGCTTGCTGACGCCCGCCAGCGCCGCGCGCATGTGTCCGCGCGACCCGCCCGGCTGCAGCAACAGTTAGGTCCCAAGCCCCGTGCGCGCTACTCACCAACCGTGTGTTTCTCTCGGAAGGGCGAGGCGGAGCGCTTGCTGACGCCCGCCAGCGCCGCGCGCATGTGTCCGCGCGACCCGCCCGGCTGCAGCAACAGTTAGGTCCCAAGCCCCGTGCGCGCTACTCACCAACCGTGTGTTTCTCTCGGAAGGGCGAGGCGGAGCGCTTGCTGACGCCCGCCAGCGCCGCGCGCATGTGTCCGCGCGACCCGCCCGGCTGCAGCAACAGTTAGGTCCCAAGCCCCGTGCGCGCTACTCACCAACCGTGTGTTTCTCTCGGAAGGGCGAGGCGGAGCGCTTGCTGACGCCCGCCAGCGCCGCGCGCATGTGTCCGCGCGACCCGCCCGGCTGCAGCAACAGTTAGGTCCCAAGCCCCGTGCGCGCTACTCACCAACCGTGTGTTTCTCTCGGAAGGGCGAGGCGGAGCGCTTGCTGACGCCCGCCAGCGCCGCGCGCATGTGTCCGCGCGACCCGCCCGGCTGCAGCAACAGTTAGGTCCCAAGCCCCGTGCGCGCTACTCACCAACCGTGTGTTTCTCTCGGAAGGGCGAGGCGGAGCGCTTGCTGACGCCCGCCAGCGCCGCGCGCATGTGTCCGCGCGACCCGCCCGGCTGCAGCAACAGTTAGGTCCCAAGCCCCGTGCGCGCTACTCACCAACCGTGTGTTTCTCTCGGAAGGGCGAGGCGGAGCGCTTGCTGACGCCCGCCAGCGCCGCGCGCATGTGTCCGCGCGACCCGCCCGGCTGCAGCAACAGTTAGGTCCCAAGCCCCGTGCGCGCTACTCACCAACCGTGTGTTTCTCTCGGAAGGGCGAGGCGGAGCGCTTGCTGACGCCCGCCAGCGCCGCGCGCATGTGTCCGCGCGACCCGCCCGGCTGCAGCAACAGTTAGGTCCCAAGCCCCGTGCGCGCTACTCACCAACCGTGTGTTTCTCTCGGAAGGGCGAGGCGGAGCGCTTGCTGACGCCCGCCAGCGCCGCGCGCATGTGTCCGCGCGACCCGCCCGGCTGCAGCAACAGTTAGGTCCCAAGCCCCGTGCGCGCTACTCACCAACCGTGTGTTTCTCTCGGAAGGGCGAGGCGGAGCGCTTGCTGACGCCCGCCAGCGCCGCGCGCATGTGTCCGCGCGTCCCGCCCGCCGCCGCCCTGCCGACAACGTACCATTGTACACATGGTATGTGTTACAAGTGTGAGTATGTCTCTAAGAACGGAAACAAACAGAGCGTATTCGTTCTAAATTTTAAAAAAGCCATCTCGTGGTGGGTGGTTGACAGTTTCTACGCTTCTAGGATGTTCAGGATAGATACATTTAGGGATACGACACTGGCGATTTGAGTAAATAGACATAAAATCGGTCCAAGTAAAGACGTCGTGTGAAGCGAAAAGTGTAGGCCTTTAATGCTTAAAAACAGAGGAATGGAACGACAGAGGGATGTGACGACATAAAAGTTAGACCTCCAACAGCTATCTTCAAACATACCTCCTAGTGTTGCCATGCCTGTCGTGCAGCACTCCGATGAAGGGCAGCGTGTCGCCAGGCACCAGGATGCGAGGCTGTGCGTTACTGAACATGCTCAGCTCTTCACCGGCCCCCTTACGCCAGCCAACGTTCAAGGTACTGGCACTCGCACTGCTGTTGAAACTAGGAAATGGATATAAAATAGAAAAATGTCTTCCTTAACAAAAAGAAGCGAGAAACCGTGTTCGTTGGAAGGAATAGAGGATGGCTTCTGTCCAGCAGTGAGACAAACATGAACGAACGTGCCCCTGAACGTTCGTCAAACGATGAATATCATTATCATCATCATTTCAGCCTAAACTGGAAGACTTCCACTGTTGGTTTTCATTTTTAGGTGAGAAATCATCTAATGACATCTCCCGCCCTATGTTTCAGACTTTTACGCTCCTAGTTCCTTCGATGTCTTGCATTCTAGGGCCGGGTTTTCCTTTCAGAAGCGAACCCATGGCCCCAGTAGGCTTGGACTCTGCTGGGCCTCTACGGTTTGCTGATATCTCCTTGAGGCGCGCGTGGAACACTACGCGCCGTCCACAACTTGGGCTTGGTCCGAATGGACTATTGGCGACGCTTGGGGTAGATTTTTCAACGCTACATCTTCCAGTACATGGTCGCCACCCCAGAACCTTTTGGCCCCATCGACCATCTGTTCTGCGAGCAACGTTTTTTATTTTTATTATTGATAGGTTCGCGCTTGACCGCTATCTCAACTGATGGAAAGCGACGATGCGGTCGACGATGGAACGCGCTTACCTAGAAGTAACCTATTCACTGATACGTGCCCAGCCCACTGCCGCTTAGCTTCACTTGCCGCGGTCAAAATGTTGCCGAGGTAGTTCACTATGCGTCGTCGTGCAACTATTATCAATATGTAAAGTAGCAAATAAAAGCAAATCCAATAAAAAAAAAAAAACAATCTCCAACCAACGACCAAACCAAATACCAATAAACCACCAATAAACGATAAAATTATCCCATTCTGGGTGAGGCTGAGGTATTGTCAGGCTTCCTGACTGAAACCCACTCGTGCTTCTTTATTTACCCTTTGCGTTATAGGTTATGGTAGCTCTCTCGAACAATCCCGCAGTCCTTGTGATAAGTAAATAACATTTTATTCAAAGCACCAACAATTTCCAGTCAATTCACGTCATTTTGAGTCCATATCAACGACCTTACAGCTGCTAGACGTCTAATAACAGGCGACGCATATCTGTCAACACATATGATCATAGATTTGATGTCTCGACCGATTTGAACGCAGTATCCCGCTCTATCGTACCAATCAGAATGTAGTACCCCACTCCCCGTACCTCGGCTAGTTGACAGAATTGTTTCGGTGTGCTAGTTCAAGCATAAGGCGTCTAGTCGCTGTAAGGTCGTTGGTTTATATAAAGCCTTTGGAATATTCCACTAAGTTTAATCACATCTCATCGAGGCGCTGGGAACATAAGTCACAGTCGACTCAGGCTTAGTTCTAATCGGACGGCAAATTCCCTATTTCTCACCGTTTTCAAGACCGCTTTCGGTGGCTGGAAATCTAACTGCGAGAACGATACCCCTGGACAAGACTGGTGTTAGATTTTTACTTAAATTTTTACTGTTATATGATTGAATATTATAAATACGAAAGTAACTGTCTGCTTGTCTGTTACCTCTTCACATCTTAACGGCGGAACGCATTTAAGTGAAATTGGGCACACGGGTATCCTATGTCCTGGAACAGAACATAGGACAGACACTTCTTATCCCGACAGTATGTTTCCTTGGGATAATTTACATTTATCGCGGACAAAACCGTAGGCAGAAGTTTGTATATTATATGATTTGTAATTACTTGAACACGTGCGGGTTGTTGCCGGGCGGCGCAGCGGCGGGCGCGGTGCGCGGGCGCGGCGCGGCGAGCGGCCGCGGGGCCTGCGTGCGCGGAGCCGCGTGCGGCCCGCACAGCGCGCACGCCGCCACCGGCACGCGCAGTGGCCGCTGGAACAACACACATCTAATTATAATCAATGTTTATTACATTCAAGACATAACAGACAATGAACGACTATGGCGAAAAATCATGCAGTGACGTCTCCTGCACCAGGGTGGAGCGAGAGGGCGAGTCAGACTTTTACTGACTAAAACCTAACTTTATCGTTCAGTTATAAGGCGACCTGGAATGAGATGGCAAGATGATCTAGACGCGTAAAAGCAAGGTAAAATATAATTATAAAATTGAAAATAATATTCATATTAAATAATAAATTTTATTATTATTATTCTCATCCCTGCGGCGCTGTAGTAGGTTATAGTCGCGTCCTCGTTCCAGGTCGAAATTGTGTCACCTCGCTTATGTTAGTTACTATAAATACGAAAGAACTCCGTCCCTCTATTTGTAACCTTTTTATACAAATCTCGCACACGGGTGGACCATGATCTGGATTAAGACATTAGAAAATATTTTCTGTCCTGGTAGTAATGCTGCTGAAGCAGAGGTCTGTTGTATACAGACCTCTGCTTCAGCAGCTGCAATTACTGAAGTTCCACACGCTTTGACACATCCGTCTCGCGTCTGTTTCCGCAGCTTTTATGACGGAAATATAATCGCAAAGTATACAGTAGTTGTGGCTACTTCATTGTAAATATAAATTTAATTTAAAAAAAAAATATTTGTAAAAAAATGTTTTTTTTTTTCATAGTATTTCATAGCTTCTGTTTCCGCTAAAATTAACATATGACCTGTGTCCGTTTCTGCTTCCACTACAATACTGCCGTTTCATCACAACCCGATAGTATCTGTTTCAGAGATAATAACATCAGGCGGACGAAACCGGGAAGAGAAGCTAGTAGATAATAAATATTAGTTGTTACCTGTCTAGTAAACGCCTTGAGTCTTTCGTTGTCGTCTCTGAGGCGTTGTATGAGGTCGTTTTCCAGTCCTCGTTCAAGGTCGAGGTCGGGCACGGCCGAGTCTCCCGCCTCGCTCGAGTTCTCCGACCGGCTGCGGTCACGACTCCTCTCATGGTAGATTTCGTCTAAATTCGACTAAAAAAAAATTAAATACTAAAATAAAGTAAGTAAATTAAGATTTTCAATTTTGATTGGAAAATGTTGTTGAAGTCACCAAAATTCTGGAAATATAAAAAAAATAATTGACTTTTAAACAAACACCAAGGTGTATGTCGGTGTTCGGGCGCTGTCGGCTACCTTCGGCACCGCTAGACATGCGGGGCGACAGGCCCGCCATCACTTCACCAGCAAAGACGTTGTTAATTCCTCCCTTGTCCTTGGATATATTGTCATACAATTTCAGTAGCATATAGCCTTTTTTGAGGTGGGAAATCATCATTTTCTCCCGCTCTGTGTGCGGTTTAGACTTTTACTGACTAAAACCCACCTGTTTCTTCAATTGCCATTTCCGTTTCTAATTAATTTTCTGTTTTCAAACGGGCTGAAAGTTGGTTTCATAAAATTACGTACCTGACTGAAATTGACATTCTTCTTCCTAAAATCATTGATGACCTGATTCATTTTGACTCGTTCATCAAAATCATCGCTTTTGGAAGCCTTTTCATTTCCCTGAGTATTATTCAAAGCCATGTTCATTGGTGACGCAGTTTCGATCGGTTCAGTGATCGTTCCCCGTTCAATAACACACTTTGCCTGCATTTGAGAAGATTCTAAATACGATCTGAGTATCGCCAGTTCATTTTTGAGTAAATTATAGTGTGAACGGACTTCCTCAGCTTCTATTCTGTGTGTTTTATTTATTTTGACGTTATTATCTTGAACAATCTTTAAGTTTTCCAGTTCAGAACGTTCGCGTGTTATGTTTTCTCTTTCGCGTTTCATGGACTCAAGGTGGCTCTCTAAGATGGCTAGTTCGCTCGTTATCTGTGATCGCATATCTTCACCGCGTTGCTTTAGAATTTCTTCGGCTTCAACCAGTTGGGATTTGAGACTGTTTTCCTGTAGAAAAGGATTGATATTGTATTTTTTGCGACGCTTTTAGTCAGGTCGTTTAGCCCGTATACGTGGCATATTTTTTATCTATTCTACGCGCAGAAAACCTAAGCCAAACTTCGCGAATGAATTGGGCAATGCTCACAAATTTCAATGATGATTCAAATAAAAAACACCCCGCTTGGTCACTAGGCCTGTGGCTTCATCTATATATATAAAAGGAGAAACTGACTGACTGGCATATCAACGCACAGCCGGAACTACTGGGACTAGGAGCGTGGAATTTTTCACATGGCTTCCTTTTATGACCTAGGCGAGCACTAAGGGATTTTTGGAAATTCAACTTTTATGGGGGTAAAACGAGGTTCCCAAGTTTGTATGGAGACAGCTACTTTCATGCGAGCGAAGCCGCTGGTAGAAGTTAGCTTTTGTATATAAGTTCCTGCTACATTACTGTCTACTGTTGTAAATAATCATTTAAAAAATTAGAGGGGGAGAGGGGTCTTGGCATATACTACAGGTGGTAACCGGAGTGCTCGGTGTCATACGTACACAGAAGCAATATGCACGTGAGAAACACTTCCAAGACCAATCCGCCTTGGTGAGAAGAATACCTTAAGCTCCAGACGCTCAGTCTCCGCGCGCACCTCGTGCATGGCGCGCGTCATGTGCTCGTGCTGCTCGCGCAGGGAGCGCGCCAGGCCCCACAGAAACTTCTTCTTGTGTTGGACACTACGTTCTAATTCTTCTTCGCGAGCTTTAAACGTTTCCTCCAACTGGAATATAATATAAAAGTCGTATTCCTCGTAGTTAGACAAAACAAAATTTGTTCTTAAAATCAGTCTCCGTTATTCATATATTTGATTAATCCATGGACAATAGTGTGGGTTATATGTTTACCTATTTATCTAATAATTCTTTTGTATCTCCTTAACATGTAACTGTTTTTTTTGACCCTAATAAATAAAATAAAATAGTGTACTTAATTATGTGTAAGATATATTATGGAAAAATATATGCTCCTAAACTGCAAGACGAGCTATTACAAATTGCTTGCTCTAATTCACTATAGCCATAATGGGAGGCACAGACTGTCTGCTGTTTCTGGGAGTCGTACCGTCGTCCGAACCCTGTTCCTAACTCCTCGTGCCATCTCCGCGCTCAACCCTCTCTTGGATGCTTAACCTGATTGTGACGTTTTCGTGGATGGATGTAAGAAAATCGTGTCTGTATGTCTGAAGTGTTGTGAGCTGAGTGTAATAACTGGCGATAACACTCACATTTCGCAAGTAAAGCGCTATCTCTACGAGCAAGTGAATGGCCACGAGTTAGCCCTGCTATATGGTATGGCAACATTACCATATTAAGGACTTAATATTCGATCCAGCCCGTCTCTTGCTGTACTCCCCCAGCGACGGCCTAAGTCACTGGCAAATCCGGCGACAACCAAGCATAGGTTGACTTCCGAAAGGCGAACGTCAGAGAGCTTTAAGTATTCGGAGTGGAGATGGGCGCGTGTAATTCAAAATGTATATAGACGCCAGTTGCGTTCACAGAACCGCACATCGGCATGAGGGGGGCGCGGGCGTGGGTGGTACGGGTATTTCTAATGGCTCAGTCCACCCGTATCATTCACAGTGATATAACGTCTGTTAGGTTTAAGACTCATACGTAGCCCGTGAACACGCAGGCGCCAAGACCCCTTTCGCCCGCGCCAGCCTCTTCACTCGCCAATGCAGTCTGATTGACCAATAAGGACGATTTTCCCGCAGTACTCACCTCGTTTCGTTTCTGCTGCAACTGCATGGCGTGCGTGGCCATAGACCGCTTGACCTTCTTCTCTTCTTGTATCTTCACCATTTCCACCTCCGACTCGTACACTGTCTTCAACTGCTGGAACATCTGTAAGTAACAAATCAGTCGACAATGTCCCCACCGCTGGGATACAGGGGTGTGGTCTACTCTCGTGGGAGAAGGACAGGCCATTCTGTACCACGCTGGCCGATTGCGAATTAGTGGTTGTCAAATTTCTTCGAACAACCCCATACAACAAACGTGATTTTTTTTCGTGCGCGAGTTCGACTCGCACTGGCCGGTTTTTATTACAAACGGTTAATCAAATATCAACTTTACTGACACGGTTGGCGCAGTGGTTGTCGCCGCTTCGATTCCAGCACCAAACAAATATTTGTATGGTTTACAAATGAGTCTGGGTGGTTTGTGTAAGTTTACATGTTTATGATCGCACCTACAATACAGGAATAATTCCTAATGTGGGGCAACGTTAATAAAAATCTAGTGATTAAATCTGCGTGATTACTCTAGCTGATAAAATGATATAAACCACAAGTCACACCACATAATAACTAACTAAAATACACAAATAATGGCATAAAATGGACAAAAAAAATTATTAAAATATATAAAAACCTCATCAATGAGGGTTTTCTCCATGACATTGATATTTTTTACGAGGCTCTCAGATCTCAAAGGACCAATATTAAGACTCTCCTTATTTTTTAATTCCTGAAAGAAAACCATTATTAAACTACGACATAACATACGACTTGAAGACTAAATTACAATTAACCTACTGTTGCTAGGGAACATAAAAAGGTTGCTAGGGTAAGCAGAATTGCGAGATTCGAAGAGCTACCATGGCCCTGGAACGCAAAGAGCAACTGAAGGAACACAGGTGGGTTAAACGCTTGACATGTCCTCTCGCCCCATCCAGGGCGGGAGAAGTTATTCGATGATTTTCCACCTCAAAAAAAAAAACTATATGTCGAATATTTAACAGGTTACCCATAATATTGCTAATAGGATAGACTCCTATTATTAGATCGGACAATTACGATTACCAATAAATATAATTGGACGCGTTTCTTCTTGATGGACGTTAAAAATAGAAATTAACACGTGACGCCATGCGTTAGTACACTTTTTCTTTGAAAAGACTATAAGACCCCATTATTTTCTGTGGAAAATATCCCCGGCTCAGGCCATAGTCTATAATGAGAGGGAATGAGAAGGGACCACCTCTTTCTACGAAGCAGTAATGCGTACGAACGGGATGGCCGCAACTGTGAGGAAACGGACTTTCTCACGCCCTAGCGGCCGTCACATGAGACGCCCCGGTCGTCGGGAATTGCAGAGGGACTTCCGAGTGAGCAATGGGTATAGCTCGACGTCCGATAAGGGCCGAGCCCGAATTATAGACGGCACTTAGTGTTCAATGCGCGTCTCAAAGAGATGTCAACAAAATCGTAAGGGCCCAGTAGGGCCGCGACATTTTTTTAAAGAAAGATTTACCATGGCCCTGGAACACAAAGGGCAATCGAAGGACACAAGTTTGTTTTCTTGTCAGTAAAAGTCTGACACGCCGTCTCACTCCACCCTAGAGCGAGAGAAATCATTTTGATGATTTCCCACATCAAAAAAGACCTTCTATAGAAGAAAGACTTTCTATAGATTCTCTATACCAGGGGCGCCGACTTTTAGAAAACCTAATGGGTGCTCATGCTCATTTGATGGACTCGAAAAAGTGTGAGAAGAGAAATGCACACTGTCAAATAAATAAATAAATGTCCTACTTACATACTGCGTACTTAATTACTAATTATGTTTGTTAAAAATATAAAATGAAAACATTATATAAAAATTAAACTAGTTTTTACTATCAAGAAATATTATAATTTATACGTAACCTAAAAGGTGATTACTGATCTGTTTCTTGATGTCTATTCTCAGGGGTGCTCAGCACCCACTATTTATTTCTCATGAGTGCTCGAGCCCCCGAGCACCCACGGAGTCGGCGCCCCTGCTCTAAACATCCCTTTTAGTATTCCCAACTCAGATCACTCATCCCTTTTGTGTTCCAATATTTTGATGACCGTGGATAACTATACAACCAAAATGCTATTTCAGCCTAACACCTAAAATTTCATTTTAATTCACAAACAAATACACATAAAATCGAAATTAGTTCTAACTTATGGACTGCAAGAACAACCTACCTTCGCTAAATATTTCTTCTTCTTCTTATATTCGCCCTTGAGCTTATACAAGCTATTTTGGCACTTCTTACAGTAAGAGTAATGGCTACACTCTGGCATACATGTGTCCTTCTTATATGCAGGTTCTGTTTCAATGCTGTCCAAAGACTTTAAACTTGCCACAGAAATTTCTGACAGACCACCTATAATTTAAACAGTTTTTTTTTTATTATTATAAATAATAATAATCATTTATTTGTCAGGAAATTAAAATGGGAACATTTTAAAACACTACAATTAATTTCAATTTACACAAATACGCGCATACATACACAATTATTATATAGATTATATTAAAATTCATATTATTAAAATTATTTTGTATTTTTTACAAAATTTTGTAAAAAATATATTTAAAAAAGTGTGAAAAATGGAGACCTGGCGAGATCAGAGCACGAGCGCGAGAAAGCTTCGTTTGTTTTTCGTTTTAGCTTCCATTTTGTTGGCGACAATGTGTCGCCAACCTAACAACGATGCTGGCTATACTACAATATGGATTTATTTGGTGAACAGTAGAATTTTTGAGATTCTGAGATGAAACAGAGCTTAAGATGAAAGCTAAGGGCCAACCGTATTCTCGCTAGATGGCGTTGAACTAAAATTTTTTTAGTGTATTTTGATTTTAGTGTATGGGAGCAAGAATGCTTCAAGAAAAGTGTATGTGCTAAAATCGGGCATTCTGCTTTATGGAACTTAGTCAAGTTAATGCCTTGAAATCCACTGTACTTTAACTGTTCATGTCTCTAATTCTGACCGGTCGATATGGCGACACTTTGGGGAGGCCTATGTCCCACAGTGGACGTATTTCGGCTGAAATGATGATGATCATGTCTCTAACTATATATAGTGCTTAAGTAATGCACGATACTTGAACATGACCTCGCGCGAGCCCGTACTTTTCACCTTAAAACTATTCAAGTAATGATCAAATTAACTTACTATGTTGAGGCTCCGCAAGCGCCTCCTTGTACATGGGCATACCATTCAATATGCACATCAATAAGGGTTGTTGTTTTTCATTCTGATACATTTGTACTATATTCGAGGCGTGTTCAGAATCACACTGTATTCCTGGAAAATCATCATATGGGAAAATTATCAAGAGCTACAGTTAAAGTCCCATTTTTTTTTTCTGAATGGAGGAGAAACATTATCACGTCGGGGTCACCAAGTTTAAAAGAATGGGGAACAGGGTTAAAAGTACTGCAAATCTCTATTGTAAAGGTAGGATCCTCCGACCAGACGGATGTTGTGTCTGGTCCGGCAACTGACCGTTAATTGATTTCGAACTGTTATATATATATCCTAATAGCGCAGAGAACATGATAGTTTTTATGTGGCAAAATAGATGTTTTGCTTTTGCTACAGTAACAAACGAACAAGTACAATTTTGATTTACAAGCGGAACTAGGCGTCTAATATGCCCCAAGCTAGTAGGCAACTTAAATTTAAAAAAAAACCGGGCAAGTACGAGTATGACTAGCGCACTGAGGGTTCCGTACAAACTAACCTACGAAAACAGTTCAATTTCCGAATTGATTTACGAAGATTTTAACGAATCGCAAAAACGATGTTTTTTGTGACGTCACTACAAATTTACAGTTTTCAGATTTTCTTGATTGAAGATTCCCTTGAGAGTGTCGAAATATAGGTTTTTTACGACATAGCAGTCAGAGCCACTAATCACTAGACCAACAGGTCAGTCAAATTATCAACTTGGCTAAGCTCTCTGAGGCCCTGCCATGAGCTCTTAACGCGATCCATGTGTTAGTAAGTCTTACTCATTACCTAAATAATTTAGTATAGACCAGACATCTGAATCCTTGAACCTCATGTCTGCAATGTTTTCATCAATATTCTCCATCAAAGACTTGGCAAACCCAAACACCATGTTAGCCAGCGGTATTTCTGACACAAATATAGAGAAACTATAGTTGAACTCCTGAAAAAATACAATTGCAGTTATGAGTTTATGTGTAAATGTGGAAATAATATAATAATAATATTCACACAACGCCGTCTAGTCCCAATCTAAGCAGAGCTTGTGTTATGAGTATTAGACAACTGAAAAAACATACTTAAATATTTCTAAATACATACATATTATAGATAAATTACACCCAAACACAGAACAAATGATTGTCCTCATCACACAAACATTCCTGGTTGGGAATCGAACCCACGGCGTCCGGCATAGCAGTCAGGTCTATTAACCACTAGAACAACAGAGCAGATATTGGAGAGGGGGGCTAAAAAAAGGCGGGTGGATTATGTGAGAACTGTTGGAGACCAGCCTCTTCCAAGTGATGACATCTTTGTAAGGAATGTTATAAAAGAAAAGGGAGTGAATGATGAAGGTTAATTTTTTAAAGCCCAGTACCCATTGGCATATCTAGTGTTATTTTTCAGAGTGGGCCTTTTTTATGTGGGACTTTAACTGATTAAAACCCACAGTGTTCCTTCAGTTGGCCTTGATTGCAAGGGCTACTGAAGAAACACTGACGTGTGGCTACACGGCTTGTTGCAACCTCACGGTTTCGGAGGTGACCGCGTCCCAATCCCTATCACTCCGTATCCTGGATTGAACCAGGGCTGGACGCGAGAAGGCCCGAAGTTTTTAGTATTTTGGCATCCATCATAGAATTTTGAATCGGTCGCGGTCGCCCGACATCCTACGGTGGGGTATTAGACCATACTGTGATGACAGGGTCAACTCGCCCCCCTCCCCATATGCGCCTATGCCTCTAGCTCATTCAAATTTTGCACAAAGCTTCCTTTTATGACGTAGGCGAGCACTAAGAGAGGGTTTTTCAAAATGCTCATCCTAAGGGGATGAAATGGGTGTCCAAAGTTTGTATGATAAACAGAGGCGGATCGTGAAATTGTTGGACTCTGGGCTAACACTACTTGGGGGCCCACCCACCAAAATAAGTTTATATTTTTCCTAAAGTGTACCTTTTCGATAACGACCGAATACTGTAGGAATATCGTCCTAATGGAACAAGAAATCACAAGTTACTATAGCTAACTTGAAAGTCTACATATAGGTACTTTGTCTTGTGGTTTTCTGTAAGAGATTGCCCTGTGCGAGAAGACCGCCGATTGAACATTTTGTAAATATTTATCCTGTCCACATTATGAGGTGTACAATAAAGTAAATAATAAATAAATACTTTGATCACAGGTCGAACGTGCAACGGTACGGAACGGTAGTAACGGTTGTAAACCATTGACCCGCGCATATTAGTAGCGATATCAATGACTGCTACCATAATTAAACAGTAGCACTTGTTTTAAAACAAGTTTTGTCAAATATATTAAGCCTTATTGTAGATTGTTTAAATGCGAACTGGGGGCCCCTTATATCCCTGGGGCCCTGGGCTGCAGCCCATTTAGCCATTAAGTAGACCCGGCCATGATAATAAAAACCTCACGCGCGCGAAGCCGCTGGCAGAAGCTAGTGAAATATAAAATCAACATCAAAAAGTTCAACAACAAAGAAGACTTCAGGATCCAAGGGTTATTGAAATTGAAATATCATGTTACCAAGCCTAATATTATAGATGTTTATTTGAGTACAGGTTTCGGCACGGATCTTGAGCGCTGACTGTTACTTGCGCAAAAGTAAAATATCAGGTCTCTATGGTGGTATGTAGTGAGACGCGGGGGCGGGGAGTGTCAGTGATTGGCTCGCCGTACATCGCATCTTAGACGTCACTCGTGATTGGTTCCCTGCGCTTGCTGCACGTACCTAACGACGTTAACGACGACTAGTACACTTCTGTGCCAATAAATTGACTCGTAATTTTTAATCCATCGATTTTATTTTTATTATTGGTTATTTTATTAGTGGTTATTATGTCACCAAAAATGGTTTAGCCGAGAACGCATAACAGGCACACAGAGAAAGTTCCTTTCAAAATTAGGTAAAATGTTAGGAATTTCTTTGTTAAGGGTGTTACAAATCTTTAAAATTTTCGTCTTTGCTACAATGTACATACCTTCCGGTAGAAATTCTCTAAAATATAATGAAAACCGTATGAAAATTTGTTGCATGGTTAATAAGTAAACGGAAAAACAGACAGAGAAACACAGCGACTTTGAGTTAAAACTTTTTATGCTTTTTTTTTAACTTTTATCTTCCAGAATTAAGACAGCAGGTAAAAGAAAAATTAAATAGGTGTACCTTTTCTTTGCCATAAGAGTACGATGCGTAAAGCGATCCCCACTCTTTCACCGAGCTCTCAAGATCCGTGCTGATAACTATAAGAGTTTGCTGGTTGCCTGTAGTAGGTACCCCTACCCTAGGTTGTTTTGCTTACATAGTGTAATGGGTTGCATAGTTTAGTCTCCCAACGTCCTTATTATAAACCTCCTTAATTCATTAAACCCCAAGTGGTCACCGGCATTCCCTTGCTCATTGTCTCTCTATTGTGTCTCTAATTATGGTACACAAAAGGTTAAGCTTAACTTCAATATAATTCAATCATCACCTTCCTGCCCTTGCACACCCTTACTTGGGGTTGGTTTGGTGCGACACTTACTTTTTCTTCAAATCTATCCTGACAACTGTCATACTACCATTGACTCCCTATTCTTTCATATCACTCTTCAAAAAATCCATTCATATTTTCTATAGCCTCCCTCTCCAACCATCCACATAAGTCTTGTAAGTATTATGTGTTGCATCCCTCTTCTTTACATTACTAGAAATTCAATAATACTTACTAATCGCATCAGATATTCAGTTACCAACATATTTAGTGCTTGATATCTGAGGTCCAGGCGTTGTGTAAAGTTTTTCTGGCAAGGAGGAGGATCACCTTGAAATTAGAAAGATATACTTTTAGTTCCGCAGTTACACTGATGACGAATTAAAAAACAAAACCTTATTTTATTAACCAGGACATTGTATATACAACATTTCCCTGCCAGAGAGTGGCTTGTGTTTTGAAAGATATTGAATGTAATATTGTGGTGTTTTATTTTATTTTTAAATTGTAAGTACAAAAATTATCTTGTTACAGGATCTTCATGCAGAGTCAGAGGGCTGAACATTGACTTCTGCAAATCATTACGATTTTCAATACAGATTGTGAAGCAAAATTAATGATTTTCATTTATTAACGATTGTTTAGAGATACTTTAAGAAATATGCAACAGATAGTGGCCAAAAACATAAACAAAAACATAACCCTTACTGGTAATCAAACACGAAAACAAAAGCAGCATTGAGAAAAAGGATAGGAGATAATGATTTGTTCGTAAGCAAGAGTGACAAGCATTCGTTAATGCTTCAAATGATGCGCTTCATTGCGCTGAAACTGACACACCGGGAATAGAAGGAACGTAAAGAAAAAAGTATAAAATCAAACCTGGAAAAAGTAAAACGTTTTATGATTTTTTCTACTACATCTTACCAGTTTCTGCACTTTTTAATACATTTACGATATGGCCACGTAAGTACGCTCTCAAATCGTTGAGTATACCATTTTTTTCAAACAATTCGTAGATGAATGATTGAAAAGAGTCCGCAGAATCGGTGTTCACTACATTCCGAAGTCCTTCATCAGCAGGCTCGGATTCGTTCGTGATGCCACTTTCCATTTTATTGTTTTAACTGTTTTGTAATTTGTTCTATCAGAAACTGTGCCTACATTCTAATTTTATGCCAAATGATTTATTAGTTCACTGGAAATTTCAAACTTCCCAAACACAGATTTTTGACGTTTGTTGTTTTGTTGACATTTCCGGTTGAAAATGACGACAACGAACAAACGAGTTGGTACTCTTTTTACAGAATGCCTGTTCAATGTGGTATAAAAAGGTAATGCAAAGCAGAAAAAATATAAAAGTAAATCTTATTTATTGAGATTAATATATATTTGAATTCTATATAATTTCAATATAATATTTCATTAATGTAGATACTAAGCACGTATTTTGACTATTTATTCATCAGTCCCTGTGGCGCAGAGGATAGCGCGTTGGACTTCTAATCCAAAGGTCGTGGGTTCGATCCCCACCAGGGATGTCAACATTCTTTTTAGTACATTTTAAAGTTTTGTATTGGGAATTATCCTAAGAAAAAAGTATAAATGCCTACATTTAAAGTTTTGTTGGCCGTTCTTAATTTTTATTTTTATTTTCCTTCGAGTTTTATTTAATTATCGCGGACGCGGTTAGTTTCAACGATTCTTACCGTATTGATGTTCGATTTATATGTAACGTGATTAGTTTGATTCTTACATTGAAGTTTATAATTAAAACTAGCTTTTGCCCACGACTTCGTTCGTGTGAATGTTGGATATTGTGGATGCGAAGTTTACTAAATTCTTTGATGTGAAGTCAAAGTCAGATTTATGTCCTCTTTGGGATTCAACGTTACTCTGTTTCAAAATCGGTTCAGTACTAGTTTCACCGTGAAATTGTAACAGACAGGTAGAACTTTCATATTTATACTATTACGTACGAATGTACGAATTGCTAGGTATTTTATTTATTTATTTATCTCTACGTATACTTACTCTTTTGCTTATCATTTATTGGTTGCGGGAGTACGATGGATGCGAGAAGCACAGGACCGTTCATTGTGGCGGCATTTGGGGGAGGCCTATGTCCAGCAGTGGACGTCTTTCGGCTGAAATGATGAAATGATGATACTTACTCTAATTAGTGAAGGATTACGCTAAGAGAAAAAGTAGTACCAAAGTAGAATCTTATATGCTGCACCGCTGATCACAAAACAGGGCTGGTTCCTCACACTGCTGGTCTTTGAAAACTTACGCCAGACCTTGGTGTGATGCGTGATGCCTAATTTGGTAACGGACAGATTCCAGATTCAGACTTTCAGTCTAAACTTCCTACCATCACATCCATATTCAAACAAAATCTACATTTCGTTTTAATTTTTAACGCCATCTACTTTTCATAATAGAAAACTTTCGGTTTTTAGAAATAATCCGCATAACAGAACCGTCAAATCGGTTAATCTTATTGAAATATCCATTTAATGAAAGCATATTTAAGTTACAATAAGTTAGAAAAAGCAATGATATACTTCATTTTCATTCACATGAATTAAAACTTAACTTTTGGAAGAACGCGAGCGATCGTCCATGAAAGTGTTGACAAGGTTGACATTTTGACAATGAATCAGCTGTCATTGTCAATTTATTTCTAATCAAGTTTTCAAAATAAATATTTACGCCTTACGAAAGTAAAGAAATAGGGAATAAAAGTGTTTTTATTGTGAAAAATATTTAATAGCAATCATGAGGCGTCGAGCAGGAGTAGGTGCCATACAAAAACAAAGGCTAGAACAGGAAAAATACCGAGAAAAAGGGTCTGAGATCCAAGAAAACCAATTTCAACAGATGTCGAAACAACTGGAAGTGTTTAGGGAGAACCTGGAAGAATTCGCAACTAAGCACAAGAACGAAATCAAGAAAAACGCACAGTTTAGGAGGCAGTTCCAGGAGATGTGTGCAGCTATTGGTGTGGATCCTTTAGCTTCGGGCAAGGGATTTTGGTCCGTATTAGGTTGGTACCCCATAAGTACACTTCTTTTCTATATCTCACAAGTTAAGGTGACTTGAATTTGTAATTAATTCCTCCCATTAAATGCTGTAAGAAAACACTTGGACTAAAGTTGTCAGAAAGGGAAGGGTCATGTAACAAAATATATGTAATACTTTGCACATACCATCGTATTCTATTATACATGGAAAGCTGCTATATAATTGTGTCAACATAAAGTCCTGACTTACATAATTATGTTGTTTTTTTTGTCCAACACACTTGGTGCCTGGAACATACAATAATTTGTTTGTGTGCACACACCTCCTGAGTCATTATTATAATTTAGCTATTGTTTACTTGTGTCGAGGTCCAGTTCCCCGCTAGCAAGTCCAACTCTAAGTAACTTAAATTTTTTAAGATTGTTCAATTATTAGTTACATGACATGCGAGGGTTAGGGTCGTGGGAATTGGATGGATGTGAGACGCACAGGACAGGATTGTTGTGCAATACTTGGGGGAGGCTTAGTCCAGCAGGGGAGGTCTTTCATCTGTAATAATGATGATGTTTTATAAGAGCCCATGTAGACCTATGTGAAATAAAAAACTTTGACTTTGACTTTGATGATGAACACTTTTTTTATTATTGTAAAACTAATGTCAAATACAGAAAATTATAATTGATTGCAACTAGAACACTACCTAACTAAAGAAATATTGGAATAGCAGCCAACACCAACTTGATTAAATTCATTGATTTTATTACTGGCTTAATTTATTCCACTGCTATAAAGGCCACCCCTAAATCTTTCCAGGTAATGCACCACTATTTTTTTCTTTTGAGTTGGGTAATCATCAAATAAATTGACACTTGAAGGAAGACTAAACCCACCTGTGTTCCTTCAGTTTTCCCCTTGCATTAGAGAGTCAAGGTAAATCTTTCAAACAATCCCATAGGACTACTGGCCCATTATGTACTGAAATCTGGCAGCGCGTAATAAATCATCTCACCACTCCTTTTAGTATCTTATATTAGTACCTTATTTAACTTTCCAGGAATTGGTGATTTTTACTATGAATTAGGTGTACAAATAGTTGAAGTTTGTTTGGCTACAAACTACAAGAATGGCGGTCTCATAACGTTGGAAGAATTGCGCACAAGACTTATCGCTGCGCGAGGTAGGGGCAAGGTACATCAGGAAATAACCAATGAAGATCTGTTGGTTGCTGTTAAGAAACTGAGGATTTTTGGAAATGGGTGAGTGTCTATCTCTAGTTAGACTGTAGCCAGTTGCTCCTGGTCTCCCTCTCTTTTCCACACACATCTGTTCTGTCTATGTCTTTGATAAACCAAAATAATTGTATATTTTAACCTAAATATTTGATTGTAGCACTAAAAATCAATAGTATTTTTTTCCTTATTGTGTATGTGTGTAATCAGTTTTTTATCTTAACTAATATTATAAATGTGAATGTGTTTTTTTATGCTTATATTCCCTTAACTACTTGACTAATCATCATTAAATTTAGCAAATAGATTGTAAGGGTTTTTTTTTTTATTTTTTAGGTGGGTAAATCATCTAATGACAAATCCCGCCTTGGGCGGAGCGGGAGATAGTGTCAGAATTTTACTGACTAAAAACCCACACCTGTTCCTTCTTTGGCTTCATCCCAGGCCCCGGGTTTCACTTTCACACTACCCATGGCCCCAGTAGGCTTCGACCCTGCTGGGCCCCTACGATTTGCTGACATCTCTCTGAAGCGCGCGTGGAACAATACGCACCGTCGACGACTTGGGCTCGGTCCGGACGGTTACCGGACGGTCGAACGGCGAGCTACCCATTGCTCGCCGTCCACAAGCCCGCGCCTACGGTGGCCGGAAAACAGGATCGCAATTCCGGCGGCCGCCTCCTTTGCTAGCATTACTGCTTCGCAGAAGAAGGCGACCGCCTGCCACTCCCCCTCGCTCCGGCCCGCCGCGAGAGATCGCCCGCCCCCACGAGGACACAGCGTTGCTCTGCCCAAGCGGGGCACACCACCGTTTCCTCCGAGCGGTCCACACAGTGGCGACACCCGGGCGTCGCTTCCGCACGAATCCGGTGCAGGAACTTCCCGAACTTACCGTGTTCGTTGAGAACCTGCGTCATGCGGAAGGTGAGGACGCTGTGAGATCTTTCCAACCACGCCTCAAAGAGGGGACTTACCGCCATAATTGTGGCGTGTCCAACATTATAAGGGGTACAGAAAAGACAAAGAGTCATCAGGGTTCATCCTTTCCACGTGGTTAAATCCACAGGCAGAAACTAGTAAGCATCATTTGGACACAAAAGCAATCAACTAAATTAAAAAAAGACATCATCTAAAAAATAGTAGGATTGCTGATAGTAACCAACTATTGGATGATTGGCATTGCAATTTTTTACATTTTCTTTTTCTTTTCATCAAATTGTTTCATGTTACCTGGGGATTGTGCAAGTCAGAGGTAGGGTTGCCATACGTCCGGAATTTTCCGGACAAGTCCGGAAATATAGGTCTTTGTCCGGAATGCGGGAGGAATCTTAAACCGTCCGGAATTTCAAAAGCACACGGTGCGCGGGTGTATCATGTGCGCGGGCGAACGCAGGCGACAGAGAGGCGCTTCCCCCTCACCCCTTACCATTTCACCGCGCGCGTGTCAAAATTCGAACGATTTGGCAATCGATTTGGTTAGTTTATTTACTTGCACGATGCGTAACGATTTTAATAAAAAATTAACAAGATTGTCCGGAAATTTCATGGAATGTCAGGAATTTTCTCCGGATTTTTGATATTTTGATCTGGGAACCCTAGTCAGAGGGGATTGAGAAATTCCCTTAGCTAAATACTACATTTAGCTTCATTCAGCTGGATTGGATGTCGACACAAGGGGCGGATCTATCTAGCTCAGCGGTTCTCAAACTTTTTTTTTCAACAGAACCTAAAAATAACAATGTTTGCTTGTTGTCAAAGGCAGAGAACCTCTTTTGTTTGTTTGCTGCTTCCGCTGCTACTCACGTCCCGTTGCGAGCAAACCGAGCGCGGCGCGAAACGAGTGGTGAAAACGTGACGCGTCCGGCAGTTGATCAGAGAGAATGAGAACCAATAATGAGGAAAAAAGTGTAAAGACATTTTGCGGAGCCTTAGGGTACCGCACAGCATGCTTTGTGTATGACTGATCCAGTAGATTAGCTATAATCAAATCAAGTAATTACGATTTTGGAAAAACTAATGACACTAAACCAAAATTAACTCTTGGGTCCCTGGACCAATAGCCAAAAAAACCCCATATATAGATTTGACCCTGACCGACACCAACTTGGAAAATCATTTTTTTTTATTGAGATAAACTAGTGCTTGATTGTGATCCTACCTAATGGTAAGCAGTGATGCAATCGTTGATGGTTATTTTGTTTTGTATTTCCAGATTCACTGTGGTACCAATAGGCAAAGGCAAGTGGTTGGTTCAGTCAGTCCCTGGTGAGCTGAACTTGGATCAGACACTAGTGCTGCAGAAAGCTAGTGCCTTGGGCACTGCGTGGGTGGCCCTTAGTATTCTCACTGATGATTTAGGGTAAGATTTTCTTTTGTGAGGATGTCACATAAAGTTTGTGCAGTAATTGTGGCAAGTTGTTGCCTGAAAATCCACTTAATTGTGATTGTTTGTGTAGTATGGCTAATAGTCTTTAAGTATAGTGCTATAGTTACAGTTAAATTTTGAGTTCAGCACCATCTAGCGATAACATGGTTATGCTCTGGCCTGTAGTTAAAGTATTTAACATAATAAAATGTTCTTTTCTGCTCTACTTTTAATTGTCACTACAATATTAATAATTAATTTTCAAAACACTTACTCGAAACCCCGCTTACAGACACGCAATTTACTGTTTTTCGCACTAGTGCAGAAAAGTGCGCGAGATCGCCCCCGTCACAATTGATTGTATGTATCGTATCAGGCTGGGTTCTAAGCGACCTCTACGAGTCGCGCGTCACGTATTGAAAAATGTCGTTTGGTACACGTGGAAATTGTCACTGCAGCACTCGGCTCCATAACGTTCTCGCCTGCGATTCGGGCAAATTCCTCCTCGGTCTCAATGACAAACTTTTTCTACTTGTATCAAAATGTACTATTTTCTTTTCCAGATGGAACGAGACAAGAGCCCAAAATGCTCTGAACCACATGGTCAAAGAAGGACTCGCGTGGGTAGATTCCCAGGATAGTAAGGAAACGCTGTACTGGTTCCCAAGTATGTTCTCCGAATGTGTGGCTGCGTGATTTACGACTTTAAGCGTTATTGTCAGGTGATAAGAGTCATATTGTGATTTATATATTTATGTTGAAAATATACACTTAAAAAAAATTTTGGCTATTAATTCAAGTAATTTCAAGGAGATACTTTGGTGCGTTTTTCTAATTAATTCATTAAACCCCAAGCAAACGTTCGGTCTCGTATTCTTTCTATTGTGTCTCTAATTACGGTATTCTAAAGGTAATAGAAATAAAATCTGGATTAAAATGTAAGTAATATAATATATTTATTTATATTGCACTGAGGTATCATTCTTATAATACTAAATTTTCTGAAACTATTTCTGGTATAGCACATCCTGGACAAAGCTACATTCTCTATTTCTAATATTAATACGTTATGGTCACAAAATGTGTGAGCTGCCTCGCTGAGCTATGCTGAACTGTGCCCTGAGGCCCTACCAAGACCTCTTAACGCGATCCATTTGCGCTATTTGAGCTATATAAGGTGATAATAAAGTGTCAACGACTTTATAGCCACTAGAACTAGCGCACGAAAACAATTCTGTCAACTAGCCGAGGTACGGGAAGCGGGGTACTACGTTCTGATTGGTACGGGGGAGCGAGGTACTGCGTTCTGGTTGGTCGAGACATCAGATCTATAATATATAGTGTTGACAGATATGCGTCGCCTGTTATTAGACGTCTAGTGGCTGTAAGGTCGTTGTAAGGTGCATAGCTCCATCCCTCTTTTTCGCTCGCAAGCCCGACATTTTAACGCGTCATGGTAGCCCCTGAAGCTAAAGTGCCATTAAGTGACATTTGGTTATCGATCTGTCCAAGCTATTCTATTATCTTCTATCAATGATTTCCGAAATGATGAACAAATAAATTCAGTACAGTTTTTTTTTTGAAATTATATATGTAAACTACTACTTAACTGCGATTCCACCAGTGATGCAATTATTGATGGTGACTTGCACTAGTTTATTTAGAGCTTATTCACTTTAGCCATGCAGACACCTAAATTATAAATGGACGGATAGACCGCTGCAGGTAAATTGTTCCAATCCTTCAAAGTACGCGGTATAAACGATGAGACAAAACGCTTAGTCCGGACTGTTCCTTGTCATTTCTATGTAATTCAATTTTGCTTTTTTCTGCGTAATTCAAAATGTGATTTTGCCAGTTAGCGGCATTATAGTTTGCGAATGGTAGTGAGCAGGACAGTGAATCGTGTTGTCACGCTCCCACATTTCATGACCACTTGCTAAGAAAGTTATCGGTTTGTCCTATTGTATCTTATACACGTAGAAACGTTAGCTGGTGCTGCCTTCTGAAGATCCAATGTAAGGCAGTTTTAATTTGGAGCGAAGTTCTTTGTTCTCTTTCTGCATTTCGTCTAGTTTCTTCTTAAGTTTTTCCGTCATTTCTAGATAGGATTCTTTCCACCTGTCAAAAAATATAATTAGTTCAAATATTATTGGACAGAAACGCTACTCAATGCATAAGTATCTTTGCAACTTTGTAAATGAAATATACTTTTTACTTAGTTCCATTTGATTTTCTAAATGTTTGTTCAATTCTACGACCTCCTCTTCTTTTGTCGTCACCATTCTGCAAGTGTAAAAGATCAGTGTTAACATTGAAAATACAAAGCAGAGGCCCTATAGTTTCTGTATTTTTGCTTAATTTTTGTGTGGTAGACTATGAGCTCTTAACAGGATCGGATCGGATGGAGTTTCTTGCCGGTTCTTCTCCATAGGAAACGACCAATTTGGAACCGTGCTCTAGCTTCTGACGTTTTATAAGTGCCCATGTAGGTTTATGTGCAATAAAAACTTTTGACTTTGATCCATTTGACGATTTAAACTAAACTGTTAAAGGGATGGAGCTATATAGGGTGATGATAAAGTATCAACGACCTTACAGCCACTAGACACCTCATGCTTGAACAAGCTCCATCCCTCTTTCTCGCTTGCACCATTCACATTTTAATACGTTATGGTAAGGCTCCTGTTTTCTTGTGAAAAGGAAGGATTTGAGTTGGAAAATTCACTATGTTATTATAGTAGCTGTCCCCCGCGGTTTCACCCGCGTCTTTGTTTACTGCTCCGCTCCTATTGGTTGTAGTGTGATACTATTATATTGCTTATAGCCTTCCTCGATAAATGGTGTCCAACAGCGAACCAACTAAGCAAAAAAACTCTTCAGCTTTGTAATATTAAGTATAGATTTATTTATTACTAGCTGACCTGGCAAACTTCGTTCCGCCTGTTGTTTTAACTAAACTGTCAAAGGATAACGCCATCTACTGGTATTACCATAACAGCATAATTCATTTTAAAATGACAGTTAAATTAGAGATGGCGTTGTATTCGTTTTTTTTTTCATATTTTCTCACCGTTTAAACCTACCCAATTATTTCAAGACCAAAATTAGCTAAATCGGTCCAGGCAATCTCGAGTTTTAGCGAGACAATAATGCTGTACAGTTTTTTTTTAAGACCAATCATTGTTCGGTCCACAGATATTAGTATATTCCCCTTGTCTTAATGCGTTACCTGTTTATATAGACTGTAAAACTGATCATAGCGCGAATTGTGATCATCTACACTTTGACGTCGTCCACTGCTGAGCATAGACATTTTTTTGTGTGTTAATCCCTCGTTCCCGTGTCATACCCTAGATGACGTACCCGTATTGCTGACATCAGTAATAATAGATACGGTAGATTTTATTTATATTAAATTACATTAGGAACTTAAAATTAATAGGGTTTCACAATAGGCGGTCTTATAGCTAACAGCGATTTTGTACAGACGCTTAAATCGGTGAACGGATTAGGATAGGGTACTTTTTATCCGATAGTATACATACTTTTGATTAAGTTCCGATCTAGACGCCAGCATACTCTGTAGCTTGTTGACCATCTCGTGGGTTTCATCTAAAGACTTCTGTAGATGTTCCACTTGCAACCTGGTTGTAGGTACATTATAAACTTGTATTAGTACTTTCAGTGACTGAAAAATTCTGTTGTCGATTGATTTGGACGAATGATAAAAATGTTGAGAGGAAAGTATAGAGTAAGAATTTGAATGCCTTGAAGAGTAGGAGAACTGAAAAAGATGATATGGCTACAAAAGGGATGAATATACTGATATGACGGCTCAGAGAAACATGAAAGAAGAAGATATGTTGCGCCGACCACAAATAAATTGCGACAAAGACAAGAGAATGATGGTCTAAAGTACAGTCGCCATTTTGCCATCTTAGTTCTTACTTGAGTTTCACATTGCACGGCGTCTTCAAAATTTGCTTGTCCCAGTTTATTTGCTTAGTGTACCTCGCGTGGACGTCCTGTACCTTTGCACTGTCACGAAGCAGTGTCAGTCACTTAATTGAGTTAATCGCACTGCGTCTCCAACAGTAGTTCTTACCAGTCTCTTCGATTACTGGCCCAGGTCTGAATCTCCTGTATCTCTGCACTGTCAGAAGGCACTGTTTCTGTCACTTACTTGAGTTCATCACACTGTGTCTTCAATAGTTGTTCCTACCAGTTACTTCGATTACTGGCCCAGGCGTGGATCCCCTGTATCTCTGCACTGTCACGAGGCATTGTGTCAATCACTTACTTGAGTTTACCGCACTGCTTCTTCAACAGTTGTTCCTACCAGTCTCTTTGATTACTGGCCCAGGAGTGGACCTCCTGTATCTCTGAGGAGGCATTGTTTCTGTCACTTACTTGAGTTCATCACACTGCGTCTTCAACAGTTGTTCCTCCCAGTCCCTTCGCTTGGTTTCCCGTGCATGGACGTCCTGTATTCTCTGCACGTCTATCGCAAGGCATTGCTTCTCGCAGACAAGTTGGATGTTACGCCTTTCTGAACATACCTGAAGAGAGTTTTAAGTTCTGTAGGTAACCCTGCAGCCTATGTACATTGTCGAGCAGAAAGTTTTAGACACAGGAAACTTACAGCTCAGCTTAGAATCTAAAATTGTTTTAGTCTTGAAAGATTTTGTGATCAAGGTGGGTTTTAGCATAAAATAGATAGGTACAGAAGTCAATCTCATGTATGTACTTCACTTTTCATACCTACACTCGGCGATCGCGCTAGGGTCAGTGCATGGCGCCGAACTGTCCGAGTGCGACCGGGCGCGGTGATAAATGAGTACCTAATCTGAATTGTAAAAATATTACATGGCCACAAAATCATCTTTTTCTTCGGCGCGGGTCCTGTTCTGTTACATTAAAACAAACCATCAAAATACAAAGAAATATCTACTTACCTCTCTGAAACAACTGATAGCCTAAAAAAACGTCAATTCACTGTTTAATGTTGAATTTATCGTACACTGAATAGTCACAAAAAGGTTTTTTTTGTTGGTCCATTTTTCCACAAAAAAGTACACAGACGCGTGTCTCAAACGGCTAGCACTCGAGCTTGCATTGAGCTGAATTGAGCCAAGATATCGTGTCCGTGAGCGGTGTCTATGTGTGCGTTGCCCGAGCGCGCTTTGTATGTAGATTGGCTTCTGTACCTATCTATTTTGTGGTTTTGATCAGTATAAGGTAGTGGTGATGTTGGTGTGGTGGCGGTGGTGGTTACGTATTTTGTAAGATTGTAATATTAGATATGTACCGTCAAACGGGGTTATTAGGAACGCAGGGGTAAATAGGAACAAAACTTTAGTTAGGTTTTATACATTGGTATATATTTATATAATTTATTTCTATCAAAACATCCGTTTTTATAACAATTAATGAATCAATAGGAGGACTTATATGCTGGGAAAAATTGTTAATTAACGTGAAAATCCCCTTCAAACTTTTTTTCCTATTAACCCCTGCGTTCCTAATAACCCCGTTTGACTGTATTTTATTTATGGGCTTTAGTTGCCTGACAATAAAGAAATAATAATAAGTCTGCGGGAAAAGTTATCTGATGATTTACTAACTCAAAACTGACTCAGTTCAGGCTTACCAATTCTTGGAACATAGCTTCGAGTCTTTGTTCTGCAAGCGCGAGCTTTGGGTCCACCGATTTTAGTGTGGCTTTCTGCTGTTTCAAGTAACTCTCGTTTGTTGCTAGAAGTATTTTGTTTTCTCTGAAATAACAATCATATTGATATGAGTGTCCTTAGTAACCGATTTGGGAATATGTGTTAGCTCCAAGATGATATGATGTTTGGTTGGTGGTGAAATATAATTAGTAGTATGAAAAGGGTATTTTTGACTTCTCCAACAAATGAGTTAATAAATAAAGCAGTACCACCTATTTTCTGCCTCCTATATATATGTTTTTTAGGGTTCCGTACCCAAAGAGTAAAACGCGACCCTATTACTAAAACTCCGCTGTCTGTCCGTCTGTCTGTCACCAGGCTGTATCTCATGAACCGTGATAGACAGTTGAAATTTTTACTAAAAACATAATAAAATAAATATTTAAGTGGGGCTCCCATATGACAGACATGATTTTTTTTTTTGCCGTTTTTATAGATAATGGTACGGAATCCTTCATGCGCGATTCCGACTCGTACTTGGCCGGTTTTTTATTTATTAGACTGACGCTTGACCACTAGCTCACCTGATGGTAAGCGATGATGTGGTTGACAATGGAGCACGCTTGTCTAGAAGTAATTTATTCACTTTCTACGACACGAAGACCACCAGGTTGAAGCTATCAGGAAAAATAAACTCCAGCAGGGAATTCCACTCCTAATCTGTACGCACTACATATCCACGTAAAGATAGTGTACCCAGTGCCGCAACTAGGCATTTATAGACCCGGTACCAGGTTCTGAAACTGCGCCATTAAAGAAAATCCGAGCTGATCAAGTTTAATCCACCTTACGCAAGTCCGCGTCGAACATGACAGGGTGTTTCGGGAGGTACCTTTTTCGGATCTGGCGGGAAGAAATGTTTGGTGTCACCATTATGCGGATCGCTTGGAGTACACGGTAAATCATATGGTGTTAGTCTGCCCCGCTGTGTCTTCGTGGAGGCGATCAACGGTGGTGACCTGAGCATCTGGCCTTGGTTCAGGTCATGGTACGGAGCTAAAGGGAATGGAAAACAGTAACCTCTTTCGGATGAAATGAATGATACAGAACTTATTCTTGGTTTGATCATTTCTGCGCCCCATCAGGGTATGCGCCCTGTGCCTGGGCACCGCTGGCACCGCGCTAGTTACGGCACTGGGTGTACCTACCTTAAAGTCTTATTCAGCAGCAATCCTTTCTCAACTAGCTCTGCGTCCAGGTTTCTGATATGCTGCAACATATCCGCTACTTTTTCATTGTATTTCTCCTTAACCTCGTCCATTTCTTTTCTACATGATGTTTCTATATCCCGCCTAATAGATGATAATGCATGTTTTAGTTGTGCGATTTCTCCTGCAAAACATTACAATTAATTGATAGAATTTATATTTCTTAAACATCGTTCTTAACACTGCTAAGCGGATAAATAGGTTTTCCACGTCTTGATGCATCAATGCAGTGGCTTGAGCGGCACAACCGCCCTGGGCCTTGCTCTTGTAGGGGCCTCGTGCCAGGCCTCCTTTCGGAGAGGGAATGGGCCGTAATCCACCACGCTAAGTGCGGTATGGTGGATATCTCCGAATTTTTGGTTCTAAGACATGCCGGTTTCCTCACGATGTTTTCCTTCACCGTTTTGAGAGCAGTGATAAAATTAATTATAAAATGTAATACGCCTGGCTGGGTTTGAACCCGTGACCTACTAGTCTTAATCTTAAGTCGAGGCCGTTACCACAGGGTTACCACTGGTCATATAATAATTAGGCTCCTGAGACCCATATCCCGAAAGTACGGTTTTCGTAGTTTTTTTTTTTTAAGCTGGGAAATCATCCAAATGACTTCTCGCGCTCTGGGCGGAGCGAGAGGGCGTGTCAGACTTTTACTGACTAAAACCACACCTGTGTCCTTCAATTAACCTTTGCGTTCTAGGATTACGGGTTTCCTTTTCAGAAATTCTCCGCGGTCCTAGCTAGCGGGCATCGGCCCTGCTGGGCCCCTACGGTTTGCTGACATCTCTTTGAGGAGCGCGTGGATCACTACGCGCTGTTGATGACTGGACTCGGTCCGGTTAATTACCGAACAGCCGGACGGCGAGCCACCCATTGCTCGACGTCCGCAAGCCCGCGTCTACCGTGGCCGGTAGTTGGGGTCGGAATTACGGCGGCTAGGGCGTGAGGACCTACGTTCTCTCACGCGTGCAGCCTCTTCCTTCGCTAGCATTACTGCTTCGCAGAAGGAGGCGACCACCTGCCATTCCTCCTCGCTCCGGACCATACGGTTTTCGTAGTAGGATCATTACTTCTCACCATCAAACAGTATTAGATGCTTCTTAGAATAGAATATAATAAACTTTATTGTACAACATAAAAGTAACACAACTTATACATAAACTTAAATCTACAGGTACAATGGCGGTCTTTTCGCTGACAGCGATATCTACCAGACAACCTTAGGATGGATCGTAAGAACTTAATAGATATAATACAGGGGTTAGTCTGCGGTGTACTGCTAACAAATTAATATATCTCTATATAAAACACAATACATAACTATAAATATATACATAAATATTTTAATATGTTAAACCATTTCATTAAAAAGGGACGAAAAAAACGGTGGAAGAAATTAAATTACGTAGAACCAGGATAGTGTTAGAGAGAAAGGAAATGGTTTTTTACTAGATTTATGAAAGAAACTAGTGACTGGGCTTGACGCAAACGACTTGTCACAAAACTTGGTAGAATGTGTAGGCATCAAAAAGGTCAAATTCTCCGACGGTCTCAAGTGTCTAGAATGTGTTGTCTGAAGCTTCTTAGTTCTATAAATTTAGATCATAACTTACTAGTTAATCCCTGTATAGTTTTGTAAGCCTCATTCTTCTGTTCTGATACTACGTCGTATAGCTGTAATGCTTCTGCAACCTGGAATAAAAATAAGGTAAAAGAATTGGCGAAAAAGGCTAAAACCTGAGCTACATTTTTACATACATAAGTCTTTTTCAAGGCCCCAATGCCTGTGCCCTTTTTTTTTACGTGGGAAATCATCAATTATTTCTCCCGCTCTGGGTGGAGTGAGGAGTGTCAGTTTTTTATTGACTAAAACCCACCTTTGCTTTTTTATTGATAATTACATAAATATCTTAAACTAGTTGACCCGGCGAATTTCGTACCGCTTAGTCAATGTATTTTGATACGTTTTAGCTAAACTGTCAAAGGGTAACGCCATCTACTGGCACTACCAGAACCAGCTTAATTAATTTTAAAATGACATTTTAATTATAGATGGCGTTGTATACAGAACTTTTTTTTTCATGAATTTTCCATATTTTCTCGCCGTTTAAACCTTCCCTGGACTATCACAGATTAGCATTAACAAGTAAATTAAAAAAATGCTAGACTGCATGCATCACAGTTACCTACATCTCTATGTTATAAATAAAAAACAGAAAAAGTAAAAATAGTCTTCCTTCAGTTGCCATTTTTGCGAGTGCTACGGTAATTCCGAGGAGGGTTTAAAGTGTAAGTATAATACACGCATACTGTAATAGAAGTAAGCCGACAATTTCAATGTGTAACACCCGTCTGAAACTGAGGCGGATCCGTGATATTGTAATGGCGAAAGTCGGTATGTACACCTATGTGCGTGTATGTTTGTTACTCCTGTACGCTCAAACGGTCGAACAGATTTGGATGAAATTTGGCTTAAGGGTAGATTATGTCTTGGAATAGGACATAGGGTTTTAATCCCGGAAGTGATCCCTTGGAACTAGTACCTAATTCAATTTTTATAATTAGAAAAGGGGAGTCTTACTTTTGCCTTAGCTTCCGCCTCCCTCTTCACTTTCTCCACACATTCCTTCTGACAAAACACCAACTGCCCCTTCAAATCTTCACAATTCTTCTTCTCTACTGCTAAGTTTATTTTATGCTCTTCCAAACTCTTTGTGACGTCACTCAACCTCTCTTCTAACTCTTTGCCTCTCTCTTTGTATGTTGCTATCTCTTTCTCTCGATTTTTCAAGTCGTTTTCTAGAATGCAGTGCTTTGTTTGTAAGTCTTTGTGTTTGTTTTCTAGCTCGATGTAGTCTGTTAATGCAGTTTCGAGTTTAAGTTCGAAGTCTCTTCTTTCTTCTGTTGAACTCTGCAAAATATAATTAATACCGTAATACAGTTTGTGGAGGTTCACTACACAATTTAATTGGCCCTTATCTATATAATAGGATGAAAAATGTTCAAAGTCTATAACGCAAGTACCTAGGTAAAATATTTTTTTGATGTTATAAGCGGTCACCATTCAGAATCCGTTATGCTTTAATTGCTTTAAAAGTTAATATTTTCATTTAACTGCTTGGAAAAGACTTCATCCATAACTTTAGGAGCTTTCTTCTTGAACAACTTTTGATGCTTACAATTACTGTAGAAGTGGAAGTTTTAAAGTGGCGCCAGTGACTAAAAAGTTGAAGGGGAATCGTTTTATCTTGGTATGGTCATGTAAAGAAGAGGGATAAAACGCATGTTGCTAAAAGAGTTATGAGCATAAATGTGGATGGATAGAGAGGGAGAGGGAGGCCAAAGAAATGATGGATGGATTGTGTGAAGAGTGATATGAAAGAAAAGGAAGTTACCGATAGCATGACGAGTGACAGGGCAAAATGGAAGAAAAAAACGAGTTGCACCGACCCTAAATAACACGGGACAAGGGCAGGAAGATTATGATGAATTACTGTATAACCTAGACCTCTACGCTCTACCTTTTGGGCCACCCAGTTTATAATTATTATTATCACAGTCAAAATGGGGTTCATTTATTTTAGGACGGATTTACAATAAAGTATACTTATAATAAATAAATAAATATATTTATTGGACGGTGCTGGTTTTGATGGCCTCCGATAATCCTATGTATGTATTTGGATTTCGTCGCTTCGGCCAGCGCTGCGCTCAAGGCTGTTTTTTAGAGAATAGCATGACAAGACCAGCTAAGGTGAAAGTTACGGGCCCGAACGTGTAGCCTGTATACCTACTTACCTAAGCACTGTAGTTACAAACATTAATAATCAGAATTGAATGGATTTTAGGCAATAATTTGACTAAGTTCAATAAAGTGGAATGTCAGATTTTCGTAATGCTCCTTTACACTAAAAACAAATAAACTAAAAGTGTTGAGTTCAGTGCCATGAACAATCGAGAACATGGTCACGCTCGTGCCCATAGCTTTCACCATAATGTAGAGATGCTTGGAGGAGAGCTAGGTTTGTCTACCTGTGGAAGTCCTTCGTCTAAAATGATGATGATGAGGGTAGGTTATGTAATCTGTACCTGTTTTCCTCTATTATCGTAACTCTGATATGTCTTCAGTTCATTTTCCAGTGCATCTATGGTTTTTTGCGATGTTTGCCATAACACATGTAGCGAATCTCTTTCCTGAAATAGATAAAAAATGGCAATATATAGAAAATTATTTTCAATAAACTTACTCGGGAATCAGCTCTTATCCCTATCGTTTTTAGGTATACATTTTACTGTTTTCCGCACTAGTGCGGAAAAGTGTGCGAGCTCGCCTTCGCCGCAATTGATTGTATTTATTGTATCAGGTTGCAGGCTGGGTACTAAGCGAATCGTAGAGTCGCGCGTCCACCCTCCTGTTTATTTATTTCTTCCTAAGTGTATTGAAAAACGTCGTTTCATTCACGTGGGAATTAGTCACTGCAGCCCTCGGCTCCATAATGCCTTCGCCTATAGCGCGTGCGAATTCCGCATCGGTCGTAATGACAAACTGGAGAAAGTTTGTCATTACGATTGAGTTTGTTTTACGTTAACGCGTTGGACACTCCGATTGGCCCGTTCCCAGCTCTTGAACAATCAGAGAGCCAAAAGCGGCAAACGTTTCGATCGCGTTAAATTAAAAACAACTCGCACTCAGCGTACTGAAGGCGCCAAGCGTGCATTGCAGTGTCTTCAAACGTTTCGTTGACGGCTTCGCTATTCTCCAAACTGCCTGATAGTGCGTTTTCACGATTCGTTATCCTGCAAGGTTGGTTGACAGTATCCTACCCTGACCCAATGCTGGGCAGTATCCTTCTAGGTATTCTTTACTTAAGCAACCTCGAACGATAGGCATCTAGCTAGGTCGTCTCGCAGCTTCTTGAGATTAGATAAAGAATCTTGGGCACCTTTTGGAGATTCCAGCCCAGTGGGAACTGTGCTTGCGCCTGACGTGTCTTGAACAGAGGCGTAGCGCGGACTAATTTAGACGTGGACGAAGGCACATCAGCGAGGCCTTTTTCTTTCATAAATTCGAAAACCAGACAGCGACTGTCGCATTCTCGCAACCTATAGAGTTCGACCACATCGTCGCTTACCATCGTCATGTGAAATAGTAGTCAAACGCTAGCCACCAATTATAAAAAAAAACCCTTCGTTCTTAAAGAGCCCTTGTGCGAGGCCCCTTTGGGTGCGAGGCCTTGGGCGAGGGCCCATTACGTCCACGCCTAGCTATGTTACTGGTCTCGAACATATTTCGCAGATCGACGGCGCGTCGTATTACACGCGCGCCTCAAATAGATGTCAGCAAGATTGACGGGGCCAGATAGGGTCGATATTAGCCAGGACTTAGGTTTGTTCAAAAGAGTTACCGAGGCACTGGGCAAGATACGAGCAAAGGGCAAGTGAAGGAATACTGTGGGCTTTAAATCTCTGACAATTCTTCTCGCTCCACCCAGACCGGGAGAATACAAGCATAAGTTATTTTAACATCATGCAATGTAAAATACCTTGGCCAGCACAGCGATTTGTTTCTTCAACTCCTCTAACTCCTTGCTATTGTCCTGGTTATGATTGTTAGCTCTGGCAGCTTCTAGCTTCTCTTTGAGCAGCATCCCCACTTGCTGGGACAGCTTCTGATTGTCAGAGATCAGCGATCGTATTTCCTCTTCCACTACTGTTTGGTTTTGCTGGGAATTATTTAGACTTGTTATTTATGGGTGGTAACCAAGAGGAATAAGGCGTTGGCATTACGTTGCTGGGGAAAACATGTGTGACTTGTTGATTTGGTAAGTACCTACAGAGTTGATCGGCATTTTAGTACTAAATAGCAGCAACTTAAATTGAACAAGCAAGGTCTAAAGCAGTCGATATTTTTTCAAGTGTTAATTACCCTGTAAAAATCGACTTCACATTGAAGTGCTTCCAAAGTAGTATTTTCCATAATAATTTTGTGTCAAATGCAAATCATAAGCACTGAAGGGAACATTTAGAATACTTAAAACCTATACTTATATACTTAATAACAATCTTTGCTATAAATTATATGAAAACTTAATAATCTGATTTCCGGACCACGTTTTGTTTACATTTCGCGCCCCGGGAATGTCATCACTGGTTGCTGGGCAACAGGACTTCTACGTTCTGAAATACGAAAAAGGAATTAATGAAACGAAACAAAAAAGATGTTAAATTTTTTTTCTTTGTTTTGTACTCATAAACATAATATAACAGAAATCTGTTACCAAAAAACTATACTTATTCATTTCATCTTGAGAAAAGCCTTGCCATCATTGTACCGTTTGAGGTTTTGTTGTTTTTGAACGAAATTTTGTTTTTGGCACTGTCAAATTGACGTCCGCGAAAATCGAAATTGCGTTTCGCGGAGTTGTCGGAAATTCGTAGCAGAAATGTAATGTTTTTAGAAGTTTAACACTGAATAAAATTAAAATAACATAGTATTCATTATGACTAGGTTTGTAACAAAAAATGATGCTTTGTTAAAATAAGCAATGTTTTCTAATTTCTGAATATACGAGTGAAGTCCGTAATGGTGTCTACATCGTAATTTTTTTAATGATTCCAGCTTGTATTTCGAAATTAGGGACGAACAGTGGCCTCTGATATATGACGACAGCTATAATGTATCGTTTTTGGGTTTGGAAAAGTTCCATGCATTCGATTCTAAGAAATGGGGCAACATAATTCAGGTATGTTACATGTCATAAAACATTTGTTTTAAACTTGTTCAGATGCTCTGATAAGATATCTTTGGATATATGTAGAAATTGAAGAAGTAGATCTGTCTGGATCTGGTTGCCTCGTACTGTCAAGTTGACTAAAGTTCAAGTAGTGTTTAATTATGTTTGAAAAAAAAACAGATAAATTACCTATAAAAAAATTAACTCACAGGGCGTATTTTATTACTTACAAAATTACATAATTTTCTTTCATTATAATCTTCTTCTTCTTTTCGATTCGATGGTAAACTCGTCAAACCTTTTGGGCCCAATAGGCGGCCACACTAATAGCAGCATTTCATTATAATAAAAGAGTGGAATGAATTTCCTCTGTAATATATTTTCACAAAAGTGTTGTCCTGTTCATAATAGGTAAGCAACGCACTTGTGGAACCTCTGGTATTGCCAATGTTCACATGGGGTGGTGACCATCAACCCGGACTGGCCTGTTGGTCTAGTGGTTAGTGGCCCTGACTGCTATGTCGGAGGTTGTGGGTTCAATTCCCACCCAGGACAAATGATTGTGTGATGAGCATTATCATTTGTTCTGTGTCTGGGTGTAATTTATCTATATATATAGTATGTATTTAGAAATATATAAGTATGTTTATCAGTTGTCTAGTACCCATAACACAAGCTCTGCTTAGCTTGGAACTAGACTGCATTGTGTGATAGTTGTGGAATATATATTATAACCAATTGGTGGCCGAGGGTCTCATTGCTTGCAGCACATAAAAAAGCAACAGCAATAGACTAATGCAGATGGCTATAGATAAATCAGAACTGAAATGAGCAAATTGTCCTAACAAATTTGCTCTTTTAAAGATTTTATTACATTAATAATTGTTGACCAGAAATCCCTCTAGACAGAGAGGTTTGGAAGGAAAAAGAGGTGGCCTTTGCCCAAGCAGTGGGAGACAAAATAGGCTAACAATAAAAAAAATAACTTTACATTTTCACAGCACCTCAAAGAAGCTGAGTTCATAACAGATGATAATATAGTCAAACCCGTTGAAGCACAGAAGAGTGACCTACTTATTGTTCACACAAAAAAATATTTAAAATCTTTAAAAGTAAGTAACTATTGCTACTTTTTCATCTTGCTGCCTTTATCCGGAAATACCTTGACCTCTGTGAACTTCGAACAATTCTTGCTCTTCAAACAAATAAATTTTAAGAATCATATGGCAAATGCTTAGTGTGTATTTTTTCGAGTATAATAATAGAATGCCTACTTCGGAGCGGTCTACTTATTTTGACCGTACTATATTTTTTACAATTTCTTCTTTCATTCTTTCCTGCAATCTGTCCTTATATCATACTTCAAAAAAGGAGAAGATTCTCAATACACGCATATTTTTTGTTTGAGCCTCAGTCAGGGGCACTGGCTTTTAGAAAACCACATGGGATGAGCACCCATTTGATGAACTGAAAAAAGTGGCGAAGTGTTAGAAGAGAAATGCACACTGATCAACCGACAAATAAATAAATGTCCTACTTACATACTGCATACGTAATTACGAATATATATATTTGATAAAAATGTAAAATGAAACCATTATATGAAAATTAAACTACTTTTTACTATGGAGAAATATAATTTATATGTAACCTAAAAGGTGATTACTGAACTGTTTCATGATGTCTATTCTCAGGGGTGCTTAGCACCCACTGTCTATTTCTCATGGGTGCTCGAGCCACCAGGTGGTTGGTGGCTCAAGCACCCATGGAGACCAAGACCCACGGAGTCGGCGCCCCTGGCCTCTACTCTGTTACAAACCAATTTTTTTTTTATTGATATTAACCAGTGCTTGACTGCGATCCCACCTGATGGTAAGCGGAGATGCAATCATTGATGGTCAGGCGCACTAGTTTATTAAGAGCCTATTCACTCTAGCCTTGAAGAGACCTATATTATAGTTGGACGGGAAGACCGCAGCAGGCAAATTGTTTCAGTCCTTCGATGTACGCTGTATAAACGACGAAGCGAAACGCTTAGTCCGGACCGTTGAAGTTTCAACAACGTAAGGGTGGATACTCGCCGTTCGTCGGGTTGTCCGATGGTAGAAAGAAGATGGCGGAATCAAGTCATGCAATTCCCGCGCACACTCTCCAAAATGTAACCTGTAAAATACCGATAGGCTGGCTACCCTGCGCCTGTGCTCGAGGCTTTGTAGATTGGACTTAACCAAATCTGGATCCCCAATTAGCCTCTTCGCACGCCTTTCCACTGAGTCCAAAGCTGCTAGATGGCATTTTGCAGCACCAGCCCATATGTGACTGCAGTACTCCACACACGATCGGACCTGTGCTTTGTATAACATTAGAAGCTGTCCCGGTGTGAAGTACCGTCGGACCTTTGCAAGAACGCCTAGTTTTCTAGCAGCTACCTTGGCTTTGGACTCAATGAACCGTCCGAAATTGAGATCTGAGGAAATTTCAACTCCTAAGAGTTGAAGGCGGTCGGTGCACTCCAGGGATACATTCTGAAAAGCGGGAGCCAAGGTGAACGGACTCCTCTTAGCGGTGAACAGACACGCTTGTGTTTTGGCGGCGTTGAATCTTACCAGATTGGTTTCGCCCCACTTGGAGACTGCCTGAAGTGAGACATTCGTACGCTCTACCATAGCCTCTCGTTCGGACCGAATTAGCTCCTTACTGGCCCGAGGACCTGGCAGGTACCTCTCTACAACTGTGCTATCATCTGCATACCCATAGATACCGGGCATCAGCAGATCGTTAATATGCAACAGGAAAAGCATTGCAGAGAGAACTGACCCCTGAGGAACTCCGGCATTAGTCGTCATGGGCTCTGATGAGCATCCATCGACAACAACTCGGAGAGACCGTTCACTCAGAAAGTCTTTTACCCTCTGTCATGTCAAGTCTGTTAATCAGGCCAGGGGAAATGCCGTAAGCTGGAAGCTTACTCAAAAGGCTGGCGTGCCATACCCTGTCGAAGGCCTTCGAGACGTCTAAGGAGACAGCAATCGCTTCTCCATTCTTCTCGAGGGCCTCGCCCCACATGTGAGTGGTATACACTAGTAGGTCCCCAGTAGACCGATTTTGGCGAAACCCGTATTGTCGGTCACTGAGGAGATCGTTACCTTCCAGGTATGCCAGGAAGCGCGAGTTCAATACACGCTCCATAATCTTGCAGAGTATGGAGGTTATTGAAATCGGCCGATAGTTGGTAGGATCGGCACGACTGCCCTTTTTGGGCACGGGTTGCACGTTGGCAAGCTTCCAGGACTTGGGCACTATATCAGTCCTAAATGAGAGGCGATACAAGCGCGTCAATACAGGAGACAACTCGGGCGCACATGCCTTGAGAACTATTGCTGGTATACTATCTGGTCCACTAGCTTTATTCACGTCTAGACGACACAGTGCTCTCAAAACTTCTCTGTTCCTTATGCGAATATATATATTTAGAATTCTTTTATTCATTTACATATTATGATATACTTATGGGTTGGTTACAATTTTATCCAATTCTAGTTCTAAAGGGCCTATTACACTACGCGATATTCAGCACACAATATTCAGACTGTCTTATTTTTTGTTCCGAGTAAGGCCGGTCTAACCCTTATTACACTATGCGACATCAATGGCTCTATGGCACTATGGCTCTTTTTGAAAATGGCAGGCAATTCACCAGTTGTATGAAAATATCAGCCGCGTCTTTGGATACTGATCCGCTTCGCTCGGAACATGATGTTATATAGCCTATAGCCTTCCTTCATAAATGGGCTATTTAACACAATTTTTTTTTTTCTGAGATTAGTGTGTTTGACCAAAAATCTTTCAGCTTTATGGTTTTTTTTTTTTTCGGTGTGAAATTATCTTATGACGTCTTCGGCGGGGCGGGAGATAGTGTCAGACTTTTACTGACAAGATATTCATATACGCCACAACATAATTTCAGTCATTTGTATTTATGCTTTATTTTTGACTAGCGATCTGCCACCGCTTCCCATGGGCGTAACCGAAGGGTAAAACGGGACCCTATTTTTAAGACACCGCTGTCCGTCCGTTCGTCTGTCACCAGGTCGTATCTCATGAACTGTAATAGTTCATCATTCATCATTTCAGCCGAAAGACGTCCACTGTTGGACATATGCCTCCCCCAAGCGTCGCCACAGCGACCGGTTCCCTGTGCCCTGCCCATTGCCACTTAGGTTTGGCGTTTCTTCGACCAGTATCGGTAACCTTGGTTCTCTTGGTTCTCGAAGTGTTTATTACAGAAAAATAAAAAACACAAAGAAACCAATAAATATCTAATTTCGGAAAAAAAGAAGAACGTAGCTTTAATATAAAGTTTATTTGAACTTATAATTACAAGTCAATCCAAAGGTGTAACACATCAAACTATTCACACCACTATTCTTCTCTGCATCACCCAAAGGTTGTCTGGTAGAAAATGCCTAAGGCATTAAGTCCGCCTCTGTACCTTTATGTGCATGAAGTGTTAAATAAATAAATAAATCAAAGCAACCCGTTTTAAAAAACGGAAATTTCATAGGTAAGACCTATTATTATACACCTAAACCTTCCTCGTGAATCACTCTGTTGGTGAAAACTGTATGCAAATCCATTTATCGCGTTCATACAGACAGAAGTGGTGGGTGGTGGGGGACTTCATTTTATAGTGTAACGATGTGATCTAAATATTGTCCTATTCCGATTCCAGTGGAGTGCCAAAGTAGCCGTGATAGCAGAAGTCCCAGTACTCGCGTTAGTGCCAAACATGCTTGTTCAGTATGCGTACTTGAAGCCTATGAGGTAAGGCAAAACATATTTCTTCTCTTCGATTTTTGACTCGATTTTTTTTTCTGACCTCTTTTTGGCAACCTGTATAGTTTCTGTTATTGACCTCGTGTACATCCTGAAAGGTGGAGGTGGTTTGTATATTTATTTATTACTAGCTGACCCGGCAAACGTTGTTTTGCTTTGTATATACAATTTTTTTTAATCTAAAATTGAAAAAAAAAAATTGGGGTGGATTACCCTTAACATTTAGGGGGATAAAAAATAGATGTTGTCCGATTCTCAGACCTACCCAATATGCACACAAAATTTCATGAGAATCGGGAAAGCCGTTTCGGAGGAGTTTAACCGCAAACACCGCGACACGAGAATTTTATATATTAGATATACCTTATTGTACACCTCATAATGTGGACAGGATAAACATTTGAAAAAACTGAGTGTACAATGGGTGGTCTTATCTCACAGGGCAATCTCTTACAGACAACCTTAGGATGGTGGTTGTGCATGATGGGCAGTACAGCATGTAACGCATGTTTTGTGAAGCAGGAACACTGGAACTGCGTTTGAGATGGGTCACGGGAGCCCCATTTGGCCAGATTGTTTGTGCAGCAGTCAACCTGGGTCCGCAATCCGTTAACAGTTTCCAGATTCCATTTTTAAACACTTCTAAAAATACTGGTTACAATTACTAGTCAATACATCAATAATAAATCAACCAGGTTGTGTTGTGATTGTGACATATTTTTGCTTTATCATTGAAGTATTGATATGTTGTAACTGCCTCGTTGATCTCGTGGTCGAAAGCGCCACTGTTGAGCATGGAGTCCTGGGTTTGATTCCCGGGCCGGGCGAAATGTGCTATTGTGTTTTTACATTAGGAATTACTCTGTAGCAGCTCGGAGTTTGGAAGATGGTGGTGTGACACCCCCGTGCTTCGGAAAGGAATGGTCTCTCTCGGATTGCCGTCCCTTCGGACTATGAGAGTAAAAGAACAGAGAGTGCATTTGATTGGCCACAGTGGTCGAAATTCGGTCGGGAGGATTAATGTTGTAACATTTAGTTTTAACTAGAGCGGTTAATCATAGTGTTACAATCAACCATTTTCATCCCTATAAAATTCCTTTTCTGGACATGCCTCTATGCCAATCTTATCTATCTGGTCTGATGTCCGCACTCAGGCCTTGCTGGTTTCATTCCAACCAGCCCGCCTTTCGCCAGAAGCCGATGAGTCCTTTTAGTTTACAAAGCGCGTCCATGCGAGAAAATAATGTTCTCAGGGTTCATGTGCGTGTTTTATTGACGCCTGTACACTCAAGAAGCTTGTGCACGATCGTTTACTCCGACTCCATGCATACCCTGCACAGAAAACTGTGATACTCATTGTGTGGAAATGTATATTTAGTGTGCAGTGTCCGGTGACTGTCCCCATCACCAGGCGCAAGCTAACTCTGTCCAGTCGCAAAAGACTTCTGGTTAAGGTTCTTTTTAGATGTGGCATGGCCTCTTTGGCCTGTCTGCAACCCAGTGTCGATGACTACCACCTGGCAAGGCATGTTTAAAAAAACCACTATGCCTTCAAACAAAGAGGTATAAAGAGATACAATAGAGCGGCTATCAGAAAAAATGTGTAAGAAAAACTGTCATCCAATGCCTCAGTGACGCCATCTGGCTTTGAATAGCAAACACGCGAATTAAATTTTGAGATACCGAGTGATAACTCGGTAGGTGGCCAGGGGCCTTACCATGATAATGTTCAAATGTTAGTCGTACGAGCAAAAAAGAGTGATGGAGCTATTCACCCTATATAGCTCCATCCCTGTAACAGTTCGGTTTAGGTCGAAAAATCAGCAATAGATGGCGTTAACACAAAATCCAAAAATGTTCTGGAACTATTTATAAAAAATATTGAATTCTAAGTAAATACCAAAAATATTTACGAAAATAAACCAAGGTTAGGTCTAGTCATTTTACCATAGCAAGATTTGCAATAGCGTAATGCGCAAACACGACTTGACGGGTAGGGGTGTCATATAAGACTGAACGACTTATGACCACTAGGTAATAAGTATCGGATTACGATTTTGTTCGCTATGTCCTGTCTATTGGTAGTATATATTTAATGTCTTTGCCTTCAAAGCATACACTTCCATGTGCATATCACACATTGCTCTCATAACTATAAAACTTTTATCCCAAAATTCTAGGCTACAAACCGGTGGCACAGTCCTCGCAGGTAAGTTGGCCCTGGAGCGCGGCTGGGCCATAAACGTGGGGGGCGGCTTCCATCATTGCAGCAGCGAGAAGGGGGGCGGTTTCTGTCCCTACGCCGACATCACGCTGCTCATTCGCTCCCTCGTCATACACCATCTGATACAGAACGCTATGATTGTGGATTTGGATGCTCATCAGGTAATAATAACTAATTTTTCACTGCGGTACATCTTTCTGCTAAAAGAAAATGAGGCATTAAAGGACTATTTTCATTAAATTCATTAATTAATTACACGAGTTCGTCCAGTATAAAAAAAAGAAAGAAAATAATTTATTTATACACAACTTATTATAACTAAAAATAGGTAGGGAATAAAAAATAATGTGCAAGGTTAAAAAGGCGCCTAATTCAGTGTATGTTGCGATATTTAAAAACAAAAAATAACGCAGCGCATTCTGCCCCGCTGTGAAGTCACGGACCGATGAATAGACTACAATAAAATGAAAAGGCGTGAATTCATATTATATGAGTTAGTATGAGTAATAGGGAATTTGCCATTTTTAAAAATTATTCGTTAAAATATTTCAACAATTTGAAACTCTTGTACATTTGAATGATTTGGTGCGACAATCACATTAGGTCTAATAATGACACTCTCCAGTGAGTGGTGTTTCAGAACACACTAAACTTTATATTTTTTATGATGTCCGGAGCTAGGGGTTAACACGTCCGACTCGCTCGGTGGCAAGCTGACAGGCCTGTTGGTCTAGTGGTTGGTGGCCATGACTGCTACGTCGGAGGTCGTGGGTTCGATTCACTCAGGACAAATGTTTGTGTGATAAGCGCGATCATTTGTTCTGTGTCTGGATGTAATTTATTTATAATATGTATGTATTTAGAAATATATAAGTACGTTTATCAGTTGTCTAGTACCCATAACGCAAGCTCTGCTTAGCTTGGGATTAGACGGCGTTGTGTGTTAGTTGTGGAATATTATGCAATGTCATTTAAAACATTTACTACACAATAATACTAACTCTTCTTACAATTACGGTGGAGGTGTACCTCGCTTGGGCGGAGCACCGCCTCGTTTTTGTAGGAGCGATCGCCGGTAACGACATCTCGTGCCGGGCCCTGGTGCGGGTCATGATCCAAAGCATTTCTCCTGAATGGCAGACGGTCGCCTCCTTCTGCAAAACAGTAATGCTAGCGATCGGACTTCCTCACGGCCCAGCCGCGGCGGATCTCGACCCCGATTTTCAGCCTCCGGTCTACGCGCGCCTCAAGATGTCAGCAAAACCGTAGGGGGTCTGCAGGGTCGATCCCCAGGTTTTTTTTTAGGTGGTAAATCATCCAGAATTTTACTGACTAAAACCGACTTGTGTCCTTCAGTTGCCCTTTGCGTTCCAGAACGTAATTCTTACTATTGAAATAGAGTTCTTACCTCCGCTGCGATTGTGGCATGCCCAATCTATTTCTCATACTGATAAAAATATTTTTGTTGCACATCACCTCTGTTCAAACCTACTTTATGATATTCCAGGGCAACGGATATGAACGCGATTTCATCGATGTCCCCGAAGTGTACATCATGGATATGTACAACAAGAATATTTACCCTCGGGACAAAGAAGCTAAGCGCGCCATCCGGAGGAAGGTGGAACTCAACCATAAGGTTGAAGATCTGGAGTACATGCTCAAGTTGAGGCAGTGAGTCCAATAAATGATTACTTACTTACTTTAATATCTTAATGATACTCAGTTCTTGAATTGTGGAGATCAGATAAGCAATCGCTCCAGGTTAGGTCAGTTAGAAGTAGAATAGAATAGAATAGAATAAACTTTATTGTACACCAAAATAGTAACAAAAACTTTTACAGAAGTAGTGAAGTAGGTATTTCACTGCCCCCAGTTAGACGCATTACATTGGAAGCCGACCCGAAAAAAATTGTAAAAAGTCTAGGCATATTGAACGTTTATAAAAAAAATTGTAATAAAGTTTTATTCTCGTTTTTCAGGAACCTAAAAGCAGCCCTAAACGAGTTCAAGCCAGATATTTTGGTGTATAACGCCGGAACTGACATATTGGATACCGACCCACTGGGGTACTTGAGGATTAGCGAATATGTAAGTTATTTGTCAATACTAGAATAATAATGATATAGTATTGTACTGAAAAAATAACGCGTAAATGTATTTAAATAAAGTTTGATACCAAAGTGACAAAAAAATGTGATTTCGTATAATTTTTATACTTTGATACATGTTACACATTGTATTGTAAAAGTTTACACCTAAGATCGATAGATGGCGTTGTGCTTGTGACGCTCATTTCTGAATCGCGGTTTTAAGATTCCGGAGTTTTGATTCCTCATCATAAAAAAAATTTATAAATTTCGAGTTTGTATTCTTCCTTCATAAATTTAAAGAAAAAGATAATGAACTGCATTAATTCTTCAGTCCCGGAAACGTAATCGCGTTGCGATTGTCATATCAATTAATATGACAATATAGTACGTGATTGACGCTGGGCGACGGGTGAATTAGGTGTAGAGATGGGTTATAACAGGTTAAACACGATATCTGTTATCACTGTTACTGTTGCATAAAAATAACAGCTAATATAATTAGTACTCACATTTTAAACAGCCATAGCTTTTCGTTTTTCGCTTCTTTATCACACAATATTTTGATCAACTTAAGAATTAATAATAATAATAATTTATTTATTTATTTTCCCTTCACACAGTTATCTTATATCAATTGAATGTACCAACTTAGAAATTTGTTTCTATTCGCGGTAGTATGCGGGTTAGGTAAACCTACCTCGGATTAGAATATTTTTAAAGTTACGAAATCATATTTATATCTAAAACTCAAACTCTTTACCTGGCCAATTATCGATTTCACACATACACCACAACTACAAGTATTGTTTCCGAATTCATTTCAACGTTAATAAACTTTTATCACTTCAAAACCAAATAAGTTACAGAAATAACTAATCATAAAACTTTAACTATAAATGACAGAAAACAAAACAAAAAAAAAACTATCAAAACAATTACGTACAACACGATAACCGATCAAAGCAAATTTGAACTACTTTGTAGTTTGCAAAACTTTTTTTCGCGTCATAGAGGGTGCCTCGTAATTTCATTGATGGGATTACAAAAGCCCAGCTTATTTTATTACAAAAATGTTCGATGAATATTGCACACAGTATCAAATTTTACTCACACAGACTCACATCTATTTTTATTATCTATGAATGAATTTTCAGTTCCTAGCGAAGTTTAAAGTTTAGATTTTTATTTTATTTAATTCGTTTGTTATGTTCTATGATTTTGATGTTAGGTGTATTTTCCTATAAAAGCAAGCCGAGCTTATTTACTTGTATTGCTCGCACGCCCCTGCCACAGATGTGTAAGTTCACTCAGGGATACCCTCATTACCAATCGTGTTCAAAATTTCAAATTCCATGATATTGGGGTTATCAATTCGGGCATAACTTTTTTGTTTAGGAACAGATCTTAATAATTCTTTTTGTGAATGCCATTACTAAAAGAACATAGGTGGGTTTTAGTCAGTAAAAGCCTGTCACTCCCTCTCGCCACCTAGAGCCGGAGAAGTTATTTAATGATAAACTCTGAACTTTTTGCGTGTTAATGTTCTTTCCAGGGTATAGTAAAACGAGATGAGTTTGTATTCGAAATGTGCAAGGAGAAGAATATTCCTATAGTAATGTTGACGAGCGGTGGGTACTTGACGCAATCTGCGCGGATCATTGCAGACTCCATCATGAACCTGCATCGGAAGGGACTCATCTCTGGCAAGTAGGTGAATATCGAGACTTCACTGAGAGTAATATATAGCCCAAACTCACACTCATCACACAACCGTCTAGTCTCAAGCTAAGTAGAGATTGTGTAGTACTCATAGTACTATACAAATGATAATACTTATATATTTCTAAATTTATACATATTATAAATAAATTACATTATTAATTAATTATTATTAATTACGTATTGCGCCGACCCCAAATAAGATGGGACAAGGGCAGGAAGATGATGATAAATAAATTACACCCAGACACAACAAATGATCGTGCTCATCACACAAACATTCAGTCTTCCTAATATATAGAGTTTTTATTGTAATTTTTATTTATTTTTAAAGTATGCGCCATGTTTGACGGAAATAAACTCTTTTTATATATATTTCGGCCTTTATAATAATAAATGAGGTGTTAAAAAATTAACTTTAAGAATTTCAAGGGGACATTGTACTCCTCATTATGAACAACTTTTACTATGGGACGAAACCTAAAATCGCGAAAAAAAAATCAGCTGTTCCCTACGTTTATGTTCGAATAACTCTTCAAAATGTATGGAGCAGCTGATTTTTTTTCGCTATTTCAGGTATGGTCCCATAGTAAAAGTTGTTCATATTGAGGAGTATAATGTTCCCTCGAAATTCTTAAAGTTAATTTTTTATATAGCTAAAAAACTGTTCCGACTTGCTGGCCCATGACAGCTCTCGTTTTTGATGTGAAGCATCTATTGGCGGGACTTAACAGTAAAACTGACTCGGATGCTGTGACGGCAAACGGCATGACGATGCCGTGATGCCTCCACTATGCCACCGCTCTCGACTTTTTAATTATTATTATGAATTCTAATATTATCATAGATTGTTTACATCTACCGGGCATTCTGTGAAGGTTAACGTTTTATACTCATATTATGATTCTGATTTCTTTTAAGCTCCCGTCACAAACCTCGTCGCTGGAGTGGATTACTTTAGATGACATCGCCGCTTTTGAAATTGCGCTGGGCTTGACTCATATCTACACAGATGTCGGCAGCTGTTCCATTTGATTTTAAAACTACCAGGGTGTAACGGAAATGTAAAAAATGCATCTCCCATACTTCTTAATCAAGTGCAGATAATTTTGTATGGAAAGTACAATTCTTTTTTTTAGGTATTGACGATGACTTCCTTAAAGAAAGTTGTTTATTTCCATGGATAGAAGTAATTCTTAAAATACAACTACACTATTCTGTTACACCTTGAATAAGTCTTTGGAATTTAATCCATACTTACTAAATGCGAAAGTAACTCTGTCTGTATGTTTGTTACCTTTCCATCTCTAAATGTTTTAACGGGATTAGATGAGATTTGGTTTACAGATATACCATAATCTGGGTAAGGATTTACATAGGATACGTTTTATCTCATTATTACACTCCTGTGGGATAATTTCCGACCTGAGGAAAACCGCGGGGAAAAGCTAGCACTCTAATTTATGTTGTCCGTAATTTGACTGTAATTTTCGACTAGTTCTACTAAAATATTCAATTTGAAATTCATGTACCTACAAAGTTTTGAAGTTATAGTAAATCTATTTAAATTGACGTATTTTATGCAATAGCATAGCATAAAGTCGTGTCCAGACCTGGCAAAGGTGCTGCTCGCGAGCCGCTTGCGAACTGCGCGTATGCTGCTCGCGTGTGGTTACAGCCTAAGTTTGGTGCGTCGCTCTAGTACAGTACGCACGCACGTAGCTTTTTTCGCGTTTGAACTATGTATGAGTCGCGTGGGCGGCACGCGCGCACCTCTTGCGCTGCTCGAGTGCGGCGCGCTAGAGCGGCGCGCGGGCGGCGCAGGGGCCGAGTAGAAACATGAAATCCGCGGCGCATTCGCCAGGTCTGGACACACCTTAATCTAATCAGCCTTATTTAGGTCTCCTCTAGTAGAGGTAGTGGGCCGTAATCCAGTGTGGGTTGGTCTCTTTATACAATAAAACAGCCTAAATATAAAAATACCACAATGCATAGTATTATGTAATATTACTATTTTATTAGACAAAGAACATTTAGAATTAGATTCTATAAGGTTGGACTAAATGCTTAAAGTCCTCCGTTAAGTTTGATCTCACAATAATGTGCCAATTATAAATTATTACTTAAGCAAATTAAATTTGCAATTTTTATTATGACTTACCTTTATCTATAATTCTTGTAATAAAGTCAGGAGAATTAATTGCTAACAATTACTGACCACAATTTCTTAAAGAAGAAAAAAGGTGTAACTGTTTTGGGAATGCACGCATACCGTGAAAAATTATAAAGCAATTTCAAGCTAAGGTTGAAACTGTGTAAACTAATATCGCATTCTTAGAATGAAAATGACCTAACTTAAGCTGTTTTTTTTTAAGACTTAACCACTGGGCCTATTCCTGTATTGTGGGTACATCGACAAACATGTAAACTCCCCATACACAGAACACTCAGATCCGGAACACCCGGTGTACACGTGGCTGTGTTTTTTTTCCATATTTGTTCTGTGCCGAAATTGAACCTGAAACGTGCAGCAACCAGTCGCTCTACCACTGTGCCCACTGTTGTTAAAGAGCCTACTCTACGACCTTGCGGTGAAATGAACCTGAATTATGAATGAGAAAGGAATACGGTTTTATTATAACCATATTAACATATATATACACTATACATTTTGAACACTTTCTTACCATGTTTTCACAAATTGCAATATTTTTTAGTTAGGTCACTTTTATTACAATGGTGCGATATATTTCAAGATAATTATAGTATCAAACAGGAACATTAAACATCAGCTCAAAAATACATCGCTCTAATAAAGTTGAAAATCAAATTGGTGGTGATGGAATTTTTTTTACCTCAAATTATGTGTCAGGTAAATGTACACAAACGACATTCAACCTTAAAGATACTTACAATTAATTCTCTTAACTATATACTTGTCAGTAATAATGGAATGTGATCAAAATGTTTAATAATAAAAATAATGGTTGTAGCCGAAAGATTATTTTCCCAAATAAATATGATATTTTCCTTCAGCCGTTGTTTCATTTTCTTCCAAGTGTACAAACCTAGATATATTTGTGAAAATGTTTCTTTTGCTTAATTATTATTATCATTTATTTATCTCAGGACCCTGCGGTTCTGAACCTTTGGAAGACATACGAGAGGTCGAAACCGACTCGCAAAGTCCACTTAGACAATTTTCGTGAAACGTGGTACCAACCGACAATTATCGCTGTATGCGCTATGCTAATGCAATTCAAGGACAAACCCCAGTTAGTGGGAAACTATTGCGACATATGGAGAAAACAAACATATATGGTTTTGAAAGGCTTAAGTGGACTGATTAAGGTACTATGTTAATTAAGACTATGACTCCTGCCTGAAAAAAGCAGAGAGTGAGTTGCACATTCAAATGGGCTCCCAAAAACGGTTGCTCGCACGAAGTGACGTAGCAACAATAGGAGCTTGAGGACTGGAGCTGGAGAGATATATCAAGGCCATCAGGGCAATCCCGGAATTACGGTCGAGGTCCTACCAGTACCTTACTGGAGTATACACATCCTTCTCCCGAGCAAGTTTGTTCCTGCAAATCTCCACTCAAGCCAGCCAATGAAGGTAAGTGTTCCTCATTAGTTTTTACTACGGCCGGCCAATAAGGGCCGAGTCACACCGGAATGGGAGCGGCCGGCAGCGGCTTGTTAGGCTAGAACTACCGACAAGGCGCGCTCGCGGCACCGCGGCAGGCCTCGCGAGCTTTTCGTGCTTTTCAAGCGGTACTGGTCATTTAAGTATAGTTTAAAATTGTTTCACACTGACAGTACTTGCTTCGTCGCTGCCATTCCGGTGTGACTCTGCCCTAAAGGTAAGCCGGAGATGCAAGAACAAGAATTTTCCCGGGAGATCGGGTTCGTAAATCAAACAAAACATATTAAAAAAACTTGTTTAATTAACGACGTATCTACAAATAAATAAATAGCATTTTTTGCAAAATAATTTGAAAAAGACTTCTATCGTAACATCGGAGAATATTAAATTATTTGACAGTGTCCTTTTGTTTTTTTTTTTTTAGCAAAAAGGTGCTATAACTAAATAATAAAAAGGTACTAACTGGCAATACAGTACATAGTAGGTAATATTAAAAAAAAGTATTAATTTATTTTATTGAAACCACTGACATGAAAAAAATAAATGTATGAAGAGATGTCAACACACGAATCAGTCGAGATGGTCGAGTCGCAGTAGGTTCAGACAGCTTCAACTCTTCATTAGTGGCATTTGTGGAAAAGACACCACAATTTTGCCAATAACACGTGTAAACTGATAATAGACCTTTAAACGCTGGAGAGTATTTAGCGTGAATTAACAGTAAAATAAATATATATCTCTAAACATTAAAGTTCAAAATAAAAGCATTTCTTCGCAGACGCAGACAGACATTAAGACTTATGACCAGATCACAGACTATGACTATGTAAGTCATGGCAAACTAATAAGAGTGAAACAGATAGCAAAAAAAGGTAGGTTCAGTCATTTAGATATATTATATATAGAAATCAATGCCACTTTTCGTTGTAATTTTATAACTCAAGAACGGGCTCACCTATTCAAACCAGGCTTAGGATTTGTTCGGACTATTTAGTAGATGGTTTATGTGAAGTTTGCACAAAATCGGTCGAGCGGTTCTACATTTATCACATTATTAGGCGGTACGAAGTTCGCCGAGTCAGCTAGTTATTTTATATTTCCATGTTTTGTCAATTCAGGGACATTTTCAATTGACACTAGGAAAAGCATTTTTGTTTAATACTGAGCCTACAGGCGTCCTGTCCAAATTGTTAAAGTCCCCTAAAGAAAAATCAGTTTCAGATGTTACCCTACATCTTCGGGAAACTTCCCTTATATTTCTTTCCCTAGAAACTTCACTAGGACACATATAAAAAAAAAAAAAACAAATCGGTCCAGTCGTCCGCAAGTAGTGCTAAAGCGGTTGCCAACGAATAGCATCTCATTTTTATCTAATATATAAAATTCTCGTGTCACAGTTTTCGTTGCCATACTCCTCCGAAACGGCTTGACCGATTTTGATGAAATTTTTTGTGCTTATCCGGTATCTATGAGAATCGGCCAACATCTATTTTTTATCCCCATAAAAAACAAAAATATATATACATAGCAAAACAACGTTTGCCGGGTCAGCTAGTATTTCTATAGATTCCTGCAATTCCACAATGTAGTTGTCAGTGATAGAAACTTGTATTGAGGTAGATTTTTAATTCCAATCAAAAACTATAAAATACTAAAATAAAATGACGTAAGTACAAACTACGTTACCTACATTTAGGTCCAAACTTCAATAAACCATATTGATGGATTGACCCTAGCTAAAAATCATGTCCTCTAATATCTGTTTTGCAAGTTTTCGAAAATCACTGTTTTATTGGTACCTGGGTCTCAAGGTCACATTTTTTTTTCTTTTTAAATTATGTGTAGGCTCGCGTTTGACCACTATCACATCTGTTTTTAAGCAATGATGTGGCCGACGATGAAGCACGCTTGCCTAAAAGTAACCTATTCACTCTTGACTTAAAGACCCCTAGGTTATAGCTATCAGGAAACACAGACTTCGGCACAACAGGTTCACAATAGGGTCGTATTTGCTTCAATAGGGTCTTGTTTGCTACAATAGGGCTATGTTTGCTACAATATGTTTATATTAGCAACAATGGGGTCATGTTTGCCACAATAGGGTAATGTTTACATAAATATGGTCAAATTTGACAAAATGGGTCTAATGCGTAGCATTGGTTGATAACGTTGACCTTATATAAATCTAGCCTGAAATACTAAAGGATTTATCCAATCTAATATTCTAACAGACTAAAATCCTGAACACTATCTGGTGGGGATTCACCTGTACCCCCAGGAAATATGTTGGAGTACGTCTATGCCCCACTTATCGGGTGGTAGTATTAAACTGCGAGTAGTAGTCGTCGGTCGGTGTATTGTTGTACACCACTTCTCTGAAGTATTTCTCTTTCTCCTTCTGCTGTAAGGCCATAAGTTGGTTTTCTTCCATCAGTTGACGGGCGATTTCTCTGTTGACAGAAAATTTAAGTTCTGTAAAGCAATTGAAGATTATCATCTATCTCAAGTCTTCTTTCATCGTACGGACGAGACTTTTACACATGTACAGTATTTACCTACATTGTATTGAAATGATTTATTAACTTAAAAAATGTTAAATGTCATCACCCAAACACTGGGTTTGGTTGATGATACTTGTGCGTCTCGGTTCCAGCGATTCCCGTGGCTTTTATCTGAGGCCTTAACACGAGATCATAATCGCGATCCATTTGACGACCTAAACTGTACTATTAAAGGGATGGAGCCCTAGCACGCTTGACATTTCAACACGTCATGGTAAGGCATCTGATCATCGGTCCGCCTTGTAGGAGACCTATCAATGCGAGAGGAGTCTTAAAGCTAAATTTAGTATTTGTCTACCTTCTCTTTCTGTTGTCGGCGATGTCCTGTCGCGCTACTTCCCGTTGAATAGACTTCGCTAAAGCCTGCCATTCAGCTTCCATCTTATCCAAAGCATCGCGCTTAGCCTGAAAAAAAAATTAAAATGATTTTCGCCCGTTGACAGATCCAGACGTAGTTACGTAATTTAAATAGGTGTCCCATAGACGTACTTTAGCAGCAGCCATTTGTTCTTTCTGTGCGGCGTAGAACTTCTTCAGCTCTTCCTGATTCATGCCCTTGTACATGAAGCCGATCGCTCTGGAATTTAAGCAAACGAAAAAAACATTAGGCAACACTATTAAGAATTGACAATCGTAGTTGCGGAATATCGGGTAGTTTTAAGTGTTCGGTTTTCGGCCAGACTACGCGAGGCGGGCGCGGTGCGGAAAACTCATAAGAACTTCTTTGGGGTGCCCATAGTGGGCACGTGAGCGCAGCAAGCGGCGCGGGCGCGATACGCGGGACGCGCGCGGGCGTCTCACGCCATAGCACGTTCATACAAGTGGCCGCAATGAGTGCACGGGCGGCAGGCGGCAACTGCGCAGGACCGGGCATCTCAAACTAGTTCGAGCTAACCGCGTGCATTGTTATGATGGCTCGACTGTGGACAGGCACAACGTGTGCGTTCCCGCACTCGCGCCGCTGCCCGCACCGCCCTGTCAATCTGACTGAGCACTAATGGTATAAAAAGAAATACGTGTTCTGAAAGCTGAAAATCAGCATAATCTGTAAATCTGTATTATCTGCCTCCACGAGATAGAAAGAAAGTGTTACCGTGGCTCTCGCAAAGGGTATAACTGAAGGAACACTATGACTATACTCAGTAAAAGTCTTGACACTACTCAGAGCGGTAGAAGTCATTGGAAGGCATCCCAAGTAAAAAAACGTAAAAATGCATAATTATCTGCCTAAACTTTTCCTATTATGCGAGTATCGGCTCCCATTCTAACTCGATGTAGCTGACTATTAGTAGGACCTACTTTACGTGGAACGATAGCCTATTTGCCATCTAAATCACAATTACGTAATAACACGGTGGCTCTTGTTAAACCTGTCAGACTTGAAATATCTTAGCGGCATTTACCTGGGTCTATTTGGACTCGAAACCGAAAAATGGCGTCGTTTCCTCCTCCACTACGCGCGATACATCACAGTCTTCTAGCGTACCGAATTTTTTGATCCTCTAGCTATCCAGTGGTGTAATTAAATAGATGGAGATGATAGATAATTATGTAGCTGCAACACCAAACTATATCCCCCGATTTTGTTATCATTTGTTTTTTTAATTACCTCTCACTATGGAAGCAATTTTTAAGACGAGGTATTTATTCACTTCAAAAACTTGGATGTTGTTTCATGCAATAATTATGAAAAAAGAAATATCGACCGTCGGTTTCCTATAAAGCCTACAAGCAACAAACCTGTTCTTCCCCAGCGAGCTCTTGGCGACGTCAGGGTTCTCAGTGAGCATGTCTGACGTCAGATTGTTGTACATCTCCGCTGTGTTGTCAGCTTCCTCCTGCTCTTTGAGGATTTGTTCGAGCTGCTTCTTTTCTGCGGCCTAATTACAAATAAATGGTTTAATGTTTGAGCAATAAAATGATTGGAAAGACGGTATTCTTCATATTATTGTTATAATTTAGGTGTCTTCAAGGCTAGAGTGAATAAGCTTTTAATAAGGTAGTGCGCTTCGTACGATTTAAAATGAAAACAAAATAGCTCGTCAAAAAATTCATTGTCTCGGGTCTGTCAGGGGGGCTCTAGTTACTTTTGTCCTGTTAAGACTTACCAGAGCTTCGTTATACTTGAGGTTAGCTTGTCCCAGCCGGTAGCGACACTCGCGCTCCAACTTGTCCAGCTCTCCAGCCCGCTCGTCGCGAGCTTTGATCGCCATCTTTGAAAAATCAGTAAATATTGCGTAATCAGATTTTACTGATGTCATTGCTGGGATGCAAGTCGGTCTGTCAGAAGCCTGTATTAGTTAGATAACCTAGCAAAAAATACTGTTCAAGCGTCACTTCACTTCGTCATCAGTTGTGTCATCCATCTTAAGTTAGCAATTATTACACTATAAGATTTTTAGCTATACGATATTAATCAGGCGTTAATAGTTACTGAAATCCATGATTTTCGGATGTCATGAGTGATGACTGGCAAAATTAAACTGTACAATGCAAGCTACGATCCCGAATTTTTTAATTCCCAAAATTCTAAAATAACTAAAGAGTTTTTTTTTAACTTTGCCCCACACTAGGAATAACTCCTGTAATGTAGGTGCTTTCACAAACATATGGACTCACATACACAATATACTCGGACTCTATCTGTAGGCTATACAAATATTTGTTCCGTGCGGGAATTGAACCCGCGACACGCAGTGCACCAGACAATTGCTCAATCATTGCGTTAACCGTGCTGTCAAAGATTATCTGTTTTATGAGGGCTTCAAACTTGAACCAATCTATCTGTCAAGCCTGTTTCCAAATAAGTAAAGCTCGGCTTCCAGTGTAATACATACACAAACATATGTAGCGATTACCTATCTTCTCCAACTCCTAGAAATTTGGGGAGCACAATAACCCTTGGCGAGACTGGTGTTAGATTCCTGGCTTCTGAATATCCGAACAACTGTTAAAGATCTATAAATAGCCGGGATCAGGGACACGGACGAATCTGTGTCAATGTTAACCCACCCGCAGACCGATTAGACCTCGGCAATCGTTGTTTAAGCTTGGAGATCTAACCGTGTGGCTGTTATTCTTAAACAAGGTTCTAACTTTAACCGCAATCTCTTTAATTCGATGATGATTTGTACTGTCATATTAATTGCAACCTGTCATGCGTCGCGACGGGTAAGGGGGGAGGGGAAGGGTAGGGTAACTACAGTAGTCAATCTATACATCTGCAGGCTAAGCCAAGTAGATGATTTACAATGGTTAACGCTAGTAGAAAACTTCAATTATCATCATCTTCCTGCCCTTGTAGCGTATTATTTGGGGTCGGCGCAACACGTTCTTTTCTTCCATTCTGCCCTGTCACTCGTCATGCTATCACTAACTTCTTTTTCTTTCATATCACTCTTTACACAATCCATCCATCTTTTCTTTGGTCTCCCTCTCCCACTCCATCCATCCACATGTAAACTCATAACTCTTTTAGTAACATGCGTTTCATCCCTCCTCTTCACATGACCATACCAAGACAAACGATTCCCTTTCAACTTTTCAGACACTGGCGCCACTTACAAACTTCCCCTAATATATTCATTTCTCACTTTATCCATTCTCGTCACACCACAAATCCATCTTAACATTCACACAAACAAAAATAGAAAACTTCAATTGTATGGCAATGAAGTCATCTCAACGTTAAGTCACGTGGTCAGAACCAACAAATAGGAGGCGTTACCGATTGTACAAAGAGATTCGAAACGAAACGGTCGTAATTTGGCTAGGTCTGCTAAGGCCCTACTTCTAGCTCTTAACGCGATCCATTTTACGACGAAGTTGAAGCTCATACTCAAGACGGAAGTGACTGCAGCCGGCGTCGACCTATAGTGACACGTGACGTGTCGTGACAACTCTTAGATACGGTGTATAGCACCATCTCTCTTTCTTGCTCCCACGACTGATATTTCATCACGTCATATGGTAAGGCCCTGTACACCGATCGTGGGCTCAATTTAGCCGCTGTAGAAACAATCTGGTCGAATGGAGTATCCTTGACTCATTTCAAATATACCTAGTGCCACTCTGGTGATGGTGAGGTGATGAATGTAGGTACATCTTGAGGGCTTAGCCAAGTTGATAATTTACAATCGTTAACGCTAGTAGAAACTTCAAATGTATGGGAATCGGAGGCGTGGCCTACTCTAGGCGATCGACAAAGGAGAATCGAAACGAAACGGCCATAACTTGACAAGGCCTGCTGAGAAGAGGCTCCTTATCAGGATGTCCATTCATCACCTCCTTTCCTGCTCAGTATGCACAAACACCTACACTTTCCACGACTTTAATGAAGCCAACGACAGAGCTATTCAGGTGGCTACATATTTGTCGAACAAAATTTGAGTCGCATCGGCACGAAAGAAAAAGAAAAAGTTTGTGATGTTAATAATCTTCTAGAACGTACCATGTAAGCAGCTTCTGCTTTCTTCCTCTCTTCTTGGGCTGCCTGCCGTTCCTGCACCTGCTGTTCAAGCCAGGAGTTCTTCTGCGCAGCCATCATCTGCTTACGTACTTCGAACTCTAAGTCTTCACCTTCGAACCTATTTACATCATAAAGTTTTTAAATTATATCCTTATAGAGGGTATATGTTAATAACTTTTGTAATGGGTATTTGTTGTATAGATCATTTCTAAGGTTTGGTTAACACCCAAGTAACACATCAAAGCAGTATAACGGCCGACTTACAGCATTTCAGTATCGTTTTCGCATTTTGAGTTAGTACTATATTAGCATTACAAATGTTTATACGGCTACTGTAACGCTTATTTGGGCACAAATTATACAGCTTTAGATCCTAAATAGGTTCATAATAGTTGTTTAATTGCATTACACGCGCATTATATTACCATTATTACGGTCAATGAAGTTGCCAATCGCATTACAGAAGCATTATTACGGTCAACGAAGTTGCCAATCGCATTACAGAAGCATTATACTAGCAATATTATTGATAATGAAGATGTTAATTGCATTACAAAAGCATTAGGCTAGCATTAGGATGTAGTAAAAGAATTATTAGAGCTACTTAAGTGTTCACAGTTAGAACTTAAATGAATCCTACATCATTGCAAAAACATCTCTAATACCACGGTACAAATATTATAATACAATTAACGTTAAAATTTAACTACTTTGCCTCGCAATATAATATGGACGAATTAAATCAAAGAGTGAGTGCCACCATACTTGTTTGCATTAAAACAAAATTTATAATACGTGGGTGTGTTTTTGACTCTTTTGTTAATTCATGCCTTCAAATATTACTGCGCAATGTAGTTTACTGTAAATGTCTATATTAGTTTTATTGAAAATTTTCACGCGCCTTCGATGTTTTGAGGTTTTGAGATAAAATAATAGATTAAGATATGTGTGAAATAATCAAAACAATTTTGTATTCCTACTACAGAACTAATTTTGCATGATTAACATAATAGTATTTGTTGGGCAGTATTAAATTAAGTTAAATCATTATTATATAGGTCAATTGTATTTATATATAGGTCCGAATGATACTATTTTTTGGTTATAAAATATTTACAAAATGGTGTCGGTCTATAGCAGCCCGTTGAGCCTTTAAAAAGGCTAATTAATGCCGCCAGCAGATTAAATAATCACGCGTGAACAATTAATAAGCTAGATGCCAGAAAGTAGACTTTTGATGAAACACTGTAGTGCCATTGTCTATAAAGTATATCTATATGGGTTCACCGGTATACTGGTAGACTTTATGTAGACTGAAGTAGTGCCATTACATGGACGCAATTTTGGGGATCCTTGGGCAAAACAATGAACCCGATGCGATGAATGAATGATGAAGCGATGCTATCAAGAAAATCAAGGAAACCCGTGTACAGATTATAGTAACGTTACAGATACTGAAAATACCACTAATCATGAAAACATAGTTCAGATAATTTATAACAGCACATTAACTTTGAACTTCGACGAAAATTTTATTAAACCAAAAAATATTATCCGAAAAAATAGACAGTATGCTCCAAATACAAGCAATAACTCTCGAAAACCAGCAGAAAATTGTTCAAAAATTGGCTACGCAATCTGTGCAATTAGAGGAAATATCTGTACAACTTGCAGAGGTAAAAGAGAGTCCAAGCGTCATTTTGTTGAAAGATACAAACCCTGTAGATACCGAAAGTTTTATACTAAAACCCATTGAAAATCAAAGGGATCTTATATCACTGGACCAATTACTGGCAGATAGAACAGAAAAAAATAAACTAAAAAGACATTTGTCGTTCTTATGCTCAGATTCGAAGGGCGAAGGAAAAACTTGTGCTTATAAATTACTAGATATTTTATTCACTAAGGATTCCCTTTGCAACTGTTCATGGGCAGGTGGAAGTAGAGGAGATATGTCGAAAATTGTCCTTATAGATTACAAGAACGTTTTAAAATTCTTTTATGGCATGATTCGTACTTAGGATCCGACGTATAGAAGAACATTTTACATATTTATCAATATCACTGTCATCTTCACTTTCGTCAGAGCTCTCAGGTCTTACATTTTCATCATCAAGCGGACAGGAATAAACACTATTTTGTTGAATATTCTCTTTATTCACTATAAAAGATTTTTCAAAACACAAGGATTCCGTATAGTGTGTATTTCCAATGTTGACAAATACTACTTAATTTTGGTGACCTACGGAACCTTCTTCCCCAGTATGGCCGACAAATGGTTTTATGAATACAGTAAAATTAATTTATATACAGCTTTACGTATTTCAATAACTCACGTGTATTTGATTTAAGAGCTGTTAGCTATATAACAAACCTCAGGTGCTCTTTAAAAATGCGAGCATTACATTGATTCACGTTTATGCTGTACAGCAGTACTAGGCTTTTACTTACCACTTAAAAGTGCTATTACACAATAAAGGGCACTAATAACAGCTCAAAGCTTTATAACGGATTCACGGTGCATTATAATGGTACAAGTTTATGCTATTAAGCAGCATTAGGCATTATCTTCTACTTAAAAATGCTATTGTAGACCCGAAGGCACTAAATACAGCTGAAAGCTGTCTAGCGGATTTACGTGTCATTATAATGGTTCATGTTCATGCTATTAAACAGCATTAAGCATTTATTTACTGCTTAAAAATGCTACTGTAGATCCAAATGCACTAAAAACAGCTGAAAGCTGTACAGCTGCGTTCTGGTTTTCTTCACTAAAACTTAAGGCTTTACAAAAGCATTTTGATATGCCGTTTTCCAACCGTTATACTGTGTAAAGCATCATAATGGTTTTGAAATGCCGATATAAAACCTCAAGATGCTCGGTGAACTTATATAAAAGTTTATACGGACCTTAAGTTCTACATAAGTTTGCTATTCGTTTGTTAAAATGCTTCCTGTGTTACTTGGGCACCCTTTGGTTTTCAGAGGACTGGAACACAAAAAGTTCCAGACGAATCCAACATATTGTTACAGTTTCTGTTACTGAGGCCATACAGACAGACAGATATGACGAATCCATAAGGGTTCCGTTTTTTGCCATTTGGCTACGGAACCCTAAAAAGTGGTTTATATTATACTGATGAGTCTCTAAAAAAAGTAATGAAAGAGCGGGAGCGATATAGAAAATTTAAACTATTGAAGCTAGTGCGCCTGACCATCAATGATTGTATCTCCGCTTACCGCTTAGGTGGGATCGCAGTCAAGCACTGGTTTATATAAATTTATTAAAAAAAATAATCTTGCGTAGTATTCCGCCTTTGCACAGTGTTTTTTACTTGTGCATAAAGTTTTAATAAATAAATAAATAAAATTACTCTCCTTTGCGTCGCACAGTCGGGTAAAAATATTGTTTGTTTTAAATCTCAAAACATAGCGAGTGATAGTTAAGACTAATTTTTAAACAATTTTTTGGGAATAATTTGTTTTAGTAAATTGTTTTTAAATTATCTCACAGATGGCGTAAAAAGTAGAGTATTCAACTCGGGGATAAAGCTATAATTATATGGATCCCTCACTAACGTTCAGGATTAAAACTTAGCAATCTTCGTTTCGTTCGGAATCCAACATGCTGCCCGCGACTTAAAGCTTTAATCTACTATTAAAAGCACATGTCTATTCAGTACAATTAAACCTATAGAATGTATCCAAGGATTTCCATTCAAGTTTTAGAATAAGTCAAATACTTCTTGCTTACTTCTGCGCGCTGGACATGCCGACCGGGTTGTTATCACCAGCTCTTGGAGGCAGCTGCTTCTTAAGCACCTCGGGATCGTTGAGATCGTACTCGCGCCGGTCCTCATAGCGCTGATACCTCTGACGGAAGGAGTCGATCTCCACGCCGATGCGGCGACGCTCCTGAAATAGAATAGATAATATGAATATATGTACTGCGATCACATTCTTAAACATTATGCCATATAATGGAATCTTCAAAGAAAAAAGAGGATTGGCCATTCGTGTCAAACCTGGCTATGGGTGCATTGCATAGCCAGGTTTGACACGGCTTTGAAGCTCATACGGTGGTATGAGCTTCTAAAAGCGTGGAACAAAGTAAAGACTGAAGAGTCAAGACCGCTCGCGATGGAAGCCTTCTGTGGACGCAAGAGGGCATCTATAGAAGGTCCCAGCTAGGGTACAGAGGTTCTTAAGGTAGAACTAGATAGAAGACTAGCAGAGAAGTTTGAAGGAAGAAGAAGTATTTTGCGCCATCTCCAAATAAATTGCAAAACAGGCAAGAGTATGATAGCGTCAGTGTTCCACGCGCGCGTCAAGAGATGTCACCAAAAATAAATATATTGGTAACCTAGCCAGGTTACCGGTGTTTTTATTAGGCAATAAGAAAAAAAAAAGGTTTGACTGATAGAAAATGCCTGAGGCATTAAGTCCGTCTCTACTTTTGTGTGCATAAAGTATTTAATAAATAAATGATAAGGTATATTTAAGAAAAATACTTAACTGCTTATAAACAAGTGTCATATATAAAACAAGTGTCATATAATTTAGACGAAATACTTCCATTTTTGGCAATCATCGCCTCGAGGAGGTCCTGTGCGTCTCGCATTCCAGCAATCTTCACCAGATTGACTAGTGGGGACCTACACATGGTGCCCCTGATTTCTTATTGGTCAGCTGTGCTGTGAGTTATTCCCCCCACTCAACTCCGGAATATGTTCTCCGAGTGGCCTCATAGAAATAGTAGGCATTATGCAATTAGGTGTAATAAATACTTACCTCTACGCCTCATCAGAAAACCAAGTTACTTAAAGGGCTATGCTTGGAGTTTGCTTGCATGATCGCATCAGGACTGAAGATATCCGCAGGAGAACCAAAGTTGCCGACATAGCCCGAAAAATCGTCAAACTTAAGTAGCAGTGGACAGGGCACATTGCTTGCAGAACAGATGGTTGATGGGAGCGAAAAGTTCTTGAGTGGCGACCGCGCACCGGAAAACGAAGCAATGGAAGGGCTTCCACAAGGTGGACCGATGTCCTGGTGAGAGTCGCGGGAATCTGAAGAATCCGAGACGCACTGGACCGTTTATAGTGGCGACATTTGCGGGGGGCCTGTGTTCAACAGTGGACGTCATTCGGCTGAAATGATAATGATGATGATGATGACTTACCTCTCTCTCCCTCGCTTCGAGCACGACGGCAAGGTTGCTGTCTTTGATCATCTGTGCAGCGAAAGCGAGGTCCTTACGTTCCTGCTCGGATCGCTCAGCTCGCTTCTCGGCGACTTGACGCTCCAGGAATGGGAGGTCCACCTGAAAACAGAGTCATAAAATAGAGAAATTGTTCCAGCCGTTCACGCGTGATGGTGTGACCAAGGGAAATAGGGATTCATTTTTATTTATATAGATGAATAAGAAACTTTACGTAAGTAAATAAATGATAAAGTTCAAATTCCATTGCAATCTATACTTTTTTAAGACTTTTTTGGATTTCGTACCTCAAAAGGTAAAAACGGAACTCAAAAGGAAAAAATAGGATTACTTTGTTGTCCGTCTGTCTGTCTGTCTGTCTGTCACGACCCTCTTTATCTCAGGAACGCGTGGAGTTATCGAGTTGAAATTAAAACTATATACCCTGAGTATATATCTGCGGTCCCTTGAAACTGTAAACTGTAATCAGACATCTGAGTTAACGAAAAAAAAAGATACGCCCGTTTATGTTGCATAAAACGTGTATTTCTACACTCTCAAGGGAATCAAAATTCATAGGGTACTTCCCGTTGACCTAGACTCCTGAAATTTGGCATGAAGCACGGTCTCATAGCACAAGTATGGGAAAAAATCTGAAAATTGTTAATTTGTAGTTACGTCTCAAAAAAAAAAAAACTTTTTTGCTATTCGAAAAAACCTTCCTAACTCAATTCGGGAATCGAACGATTGTACGCGAGTCCGACTCGCCGTTTTTTTAAATTACAAATTGTCAATTAAAAAGTTACACTTGTTATAAGTGTAGGTACTATATCTATAGTTATCACAGCATTATAAAGACGAAAGTTTGGTGTGTATATTTGTTATTTCTTCACGCTTGAAAGGCTGAACGCATTTTATTCCGGATTTAACGGATGATATTTGTCACATGGGTAGACCATGTCTTGAAATAGCACATAGGATATATACTTTCTATCCTGTGAGTATGTTTCTTTTGGACAATTATTTCAAACTTTGCATGAAACTAAGTTTCTCTCTATAAACTTTGTACCCCCGTTGAGTACATGCCGCACGCATGCATGCACGTCATAAAAACAGTCTGGGTGCCAAACCACGAAATCCGTTCACTGGTTTGAGCTGTGTATTCAGTCAGTCAGTAACATTTGCCTTTTATATATGTATATAGTTTTACTAGCTGAAAAGGCAAACGTTGTTTTGCCATATACATTATATCAGGCTACTCTGATCACCTAGGAGTGTAAAAAATTGCTTACGACCTTTTCTCAGACCTACCAAATACACAAAAAAAAAATCATAAAAATCGAACAAGCCGATTCAATAACAAACATTGTGACACGACATTTTTACATATTACAAGCTTTATATAATCAAAGATTAGAAGATATAGCACGTTTCTTACCCCAATTTTCCTGTTCCTCGCATTGAAGATCCTGGACCTCCTCTCAAGTTCACATTGTCTCCTTCTCTCTCTGTTCTGAGCCTCCTTTCGGTCTTGATCGTTGGCTATCTGTAATTTCATCATTTTTATAACTACGTAACTTCAAAATACTCTAAAAACTTGAACACAAAAGTTGAAATGTAAAATTCCGCGATGGCGAAATAACAAAGTGCGTTGCTAAGGTGACTGTTTCTTTCTTTTTGTTGAGACGGCATTGATTTAATTTGTGGTGTGTTCCAGAAAATGTAAGCAGTCCTCAAGGAGGTTTAGTTTCAATATTGGCTGAATAGAATATAATAGAATATTGATTTGTTTGCTCAGAATGCATTTACAATAAGGTAATAAAATAATTTTAAAGTATCAGGTGGGATCGCAGTCAAGCACTGGTTTATATCAGTTAAAAAAAAAAATCCTTGTACATTCTACCATTTTGGCATGCAAACATTGATGTAAGTTCATCAAATATTTATCCACTTGTGCGTAACAAGTTCTGGTATTGAGATCGCAAAGTTATATCACGGTGTCTGCTTTCTGATAAATTTAAAAATATTTGCTGATTACATTTAACAAAAATAGCAATTTCTAAAATTAATCTTTTTTCAAGTTGGACTGCAGTGGATCTGTTTATTAGGCCAATCACCGCAGATAATGAAGACTAGCCGATACGCGTCGCTGGACATATTACTTTTTGGAAAAAAAGAAAAGAAATTTTGCATATTTATTTTTTTTGACGGTCTTAAACTATTTTCGCCTCATTGTCTTTGCCTCGGGCATCGGGAATCACCCTGTGATTCCAGACGCCGGGGGCGGGTCCTGTGGCAGCTGCTTGCGCATGAGGATGTTTTCTCGGGTTGCATGTACTCGTATAAGATGTGTTACTTTTTTGATTTACAATAAAGTTTATTCTATTCTAATAATACTTTTATATTTGTAATATATACTTTTTTCTTTCTAACACATTGCTTTTGCAATATTTTTTTTTATTATTATTTATTTGGTAACGTATCATTTATTAATAATTGTAATTATTTATTTTGCTTCCTTTTATTTATATAGCCTCTTTTTTATAATGTGTATGTGAGAACACTGTAGACTCCGCGATGTCTTAGGTTACTTTTTATTATGATTATTTTTATTGTACTTTTTAATACAATATTGACCAGTCTACACTGTCCGTACATATATCTACTTAAATATGCTGTAATATGGAAATATTGTAAGAACAACAATTTTTAAAAAAATAGTAACCATGGAATTTCTTGCCAGTTCTTCTCCATTGGAAACGACCAATTGGGAACCGTGCACTAGCTTCTGACGTTTTATAAGTGCCCATGTAGGCCTATGTGAAATAAAAAACTGTTTGACTTGACTTTAACTTTGGTGGCGTTCTTTCTTTAAAATCTATCACAACAGCCCCACCTGCTTATTAGCAGTGGTCATCATTCAGGTCGAGTTTATGTTGATTATCTGTTTTTATGAAGAAGTAGCACTTCCCTCGTAGTAATTGCCTCGTACCTCTGGTATACACAATTAGCCAATTTTATACCTATTTAAACCTGAGGATCAATGTAGGTAAACTACTGGTCGGTGTTTTTTTTTTTTAGGTGGGAAATTCATCTAATGACAAATCCCGCTCGTGGGCGGAGCGGGACATAGTGTCAGACTTTTACTGACTAAAAACGCACTCCTGTTCTTTCTTTGCCTTCATCCCAGGGCCCCGAGGTTCGCTTTCACACTACCCGTGGCCCCAGTAGGCTTCGACCCTGCTGGGCCCCTACAGTTGCTGGTATCTCCTTGAGGCGCGCGTGGAACAGTACGCGCCTTCGACGACTTGGGCTCGGTACGAACGGTTACCGGACGGTCGAACGGCGAGCCACCTATTACTCGCCGTCCGCAAGTCCGCGCCTACAGAGGCCGGAAATCGGGATCGGAATCCCGGCGGCGATTAGGGCGTGAGGACCGTTGTTTCACGCGATCGGCCGCAATCGTGATAGGTACCTCTATTATAGAGTTAAATAGTTAACTGTAACTTTAACTACGAGATTGCTATCTCGGGAACTGCATTGAATATTTCTGTTCTCTTATCTTGTAAAGGATATCCGACAGTCATTAATGTTCTTATTAAAGAAACTCACGATTGAAAGCAGAGATTTATCTTTCCTCTATATTCATTTAGATTTGTTCGAATACTTCAAACGAACACCGTGGCGCAGTGGTCTCAGGGTTAGACCGGCATGTAATGGGATAGTGGTTCGAATCTCAGTTTTTATGGCAGGCGGTCGCCTCCTTCTGCGAAGCAGTAATACTAGCTAAGGAGGTGGCCGATCGTGTTAGGCAACGGTCCTTACGGTCCAACCGCCTCCGGGATTCCGATCCCGATTTCCGGCCACCGCAGGCGCGGGATTGCGGACGGCGAGCAATGGGTAGCCCGCCGTCCGACCGAGCCCAAGTCGTCGACGGCGCGTATTGTTCCACGCGAGCCTCATGGAGATGTCAGCAAATCGTAGGGGCCCAGCGGGGTCGAAGCCTACTGGGGCCATGGGTCGAAAGCAACGAAGGAACAGGAGTGGATTTTTAGTCAGTAAAAGTCTGACACTATCTCCCGCTTCGCCCAAGAGCAGAATTTGTCATTAGATGATTATCCCACTTATAAAAAAAAAGATATACAGAATCGAAATTAAACACATGTTATAACATGTCGTAAATTAATCAACATTTCGTTTGTACAGCAACTTGTTATCCTATAAGAATACATTAATTTAGTTAAGAAAATAAAATCCTAAAACGCAGCAACCAAAATAAAAACTACCATTTTCAAAATGTTATCATGGTAGAAATTTTTATTTTTTAGCTAGCAACACGGACTGCGGACAACGTGAGGTGTACGTCGCAATTGTCGGCCGGCCCATTCGCCGAGTAGCGTAGATTAGAATTGTCCCACAGTGCACGCCACACCGCTAACGGACGAGGTTGTAACGTGCTCGCGTATATAACGCCGTATTACGTACATGCGGCGTACTGTAACGTATTTACACACGCATTTTTTCAGTGTAACAAAATAAAAATAAATTAAAGTGCTGTGTTTTTTAATCAAAATTTTTACTGTGTTATGTGACGGAAATTATGACAAGTGTTTTGAAGAAATCTAGAGGCACTAAAGGTAAATCTGAATCCATGCAAGAGGATCTGCCTTCAAGATGGGGGGAAGTCTCCCGCGAAAACAAGTCGGAGGACGTCGCTAAATTAATAAAATGTATCGATGAAAACATTATTGGAAAAGGAAATTCGTTTTGTGGACCTTTCGGCAGGAGAAAAGGTGAGGTATTTTTTATAATTTTTAATATTTTATTTTGGTGCATGTTAAACATTGCAGATAAACATTTTTACGCTGTTTCTGTTGTAGTAAATTATTTTGTAAGACAGTGGTTACGTCATTTGAATATTTGACATGTCAATAGGAATTTTAAATTTAATTGCGCGCAAATATTTTTGAGACTGCTTATTGCATGATTCTCAATGCATTAGATATTCAAAAGAACAAGCATTAATTATTTCAAAATTTTAAGACGATGCTGATGTGCCATATTCGTTGCTATATAATGCCTATAAATAGAAAAAACATATGTTGTGTTGATATAATAGGTGGTAGCTCGTAAAACTGTTGTTTCAATGATCAAGGTTGAAATTATAATGTCATCATATTATGGAGATTAAGAGAAATGTTCATCATCTCATTTTTTTAAATTTTGGCCGATGCTTGACAGGTTCCATGGTTCTCCTGTTCTTTTCACAATTCGTAATATAGATGATAATTCGATATTTTTGCTTGAGATACTGCTGCAACAAGCATCTCTAGAATCTTTTTTGCACTTCCTGTTTTGCAGTTTTATGACAGGAAATATTTTTAAGTTCCATACGACCTGGATGTAATAAATCTATCGCTATTTTCACGTTTTCAGTCCTTTATGTGCATCTTAAAACCTTGTAAATCGCTTTCACAATAACTGAAACGAATCGATTTGACGTTTTGAGATTGTACCGCGATACAGCCAAATTAACATTCCTTGTGATTTTTATGCAAAAAAATATCTGTACTGCTAAAATAGATATTTAAAAATAGACTTTTGCTGGTTTACCATATACGACAACGTCATTTCGATTAATTAAGTAGGTACTGAATACATTATTGTAAAACATTGATGCGATACTCTAATGGCTCATAACAAGAGAGTCAAAATTCAGTAGTCGGAACCAAGATCAATTCAATGGTATTTTGGAATAACTACTGACTTCACAGGGGCAACTTTTATAAAATAATGTCAAAACTTTGTATTGCAAACAGCAGCCAGTAGCTATCTAGAAGTACTTTTAATTTAACCTTTTAACACAATCAAGCTACTGAAATAAACGGACAATTTGTATTCTAACGCGATTTCCATTAGGTATCAGGTTAAGGTCGCGAAGTATTTTTGCCCACCTGCTTTCAGAAGTCAGCCACGGCGTTTTAATGCAGATCAGTTTAGCCAAATAAAAAGTGCTTTAATAAATTTTCGATTAAGCAAAGGAAGGAGCATTTAATTCTATAATTCATATGCACACGTGTTTTCACATTTTATAGAGTATAATTATTTATTTATGGCGACGAATGTGGGCGCCAAAATTTTTCTGTCTACCGGGCAGACTGTGTCTCATCCAGTTGGCACAATCAATAACAGGCTATCAATACTTGTCACGCGATCATTCGGAAATGTATGATAGAAAACATCGTTAATTATTTCTTAATAATTTTTGTAAGAAAAAGGGGCGTTTTTTTTAGGATAGAAGAAGCAATTCTTGATAACGGAAAAACAGGGTCTTCCAAAGTGACGTAGAAAAACACATTACTTTTCTTTAAAATATTCCGTGAAAAAATCTGTTGCAAGCATTCTTACGTAAATTTCCTTTACATAAATTTTATCCAAAAATCAAGTTCACAAGATGGTAAAATAAGAAATTTTAGGCGTAGGTACATACTTTATTTAATTTTTTGCAAGCGACATAATTACATTAATGTATACATCAATCTTATATGTTTCACAACTTTCTCGACAGTTTTTTTTTTGTATTACAAGACCGTTAAAATAATTTTTTCCTCGTAAGAAAGAGGAAAATACCCCAGAGAAAGGAGTTGGCCCTAAACGGGTTTTGGAGGTCATCTTTTGAGACGGGAGCAAAAACCTGGACCGTTTTTATAGTGCTACCGGAGTCCGGAGAATGTTTACGATGATTTTATGACTTTTGATGTAGCTTTTACGGCCATATTAAATTCTCGTATTATCACTTAGCGTAATAAGAGATTATTGATGTGTTAAGGTCACATTGATAACGAGCATGCAGTCTGAAAACAGGTCAGATGAAATAAGTACGTGCAAGTCTCGTGTATGTTTAAAATCCATTAGCTCATGAGTAAATATTAATATATCATGACCGTGGAAGTTTATTGGCGACTTACCCTTAAAACAAAAGTAAAAATTTTAAAAGCATACCTATATATTTTTTGGAACTGTTTTTCGTAACGAAATTATAAATATGACATTTTTTTATTTAGATATTTTATTATTTATGCACACAAAAGTATAAAGGCGGACTTAATGCTTTAGGCTTTTACTACCAGCCAGCCATTGGGTGTTGCAAAAACAAATTGTGGTAGGTGTAATACTGATTATTTATGTTTGGTAATTAAGCATAACTCAACGGCTTAACTGAACAAAATGGAAAACAATTAGAACATGGCCTAGATTTGAACAAAGTACTGTTTATCCCTGTGATACATTTCCGTGTGATTATTTTTGACGAACGAAGTCGCTAGAAAAAGTATGTCTACTATATAACTTATTCCAGCAGCTTATTGAATTGCTGCAGTTTTGTTTACATTTACTATTGTAACAAATTAATGTGCTTTGAAATTAAAATTAAATACGTACAAAGTCTACAAAGGAATAATTTATTTTTTATTGTTGACTAAGTGTATGGGATGTTAGTGTCATGTTACTGCCACATACAGAAGCGTATATTAAACTAATTGAATGCTTTGTGAGTGCGGAAGTGGGTGCAACGATATGCGACGCAAACGCATGCGATACCGACCACGTTTCTAGTCACGTGGAGGTCTACGTTAGTCATTTGTTACTATACTGACTGTTGAACATTACTCGCTTACTCACTATTTTATTTGTACCTAACAATAGGTAATAATAAGATCGATGATGCTCTTACGCACGTTGGCTTGCTGTTCATTGTTCGTTCCGGACTGACTGCGGGTGTTGCACTCCTGTGCCTCGTGGTGCCTGTTCGTAACCCTACCATCGTGTACTCTAACTGCTCGAAGTGCTCCTAAGTACTCAATCTGCTGAACGTCCTGATTACTCAAGAACCGAAAGTCCTATATTTATGTGTAACCATAAAACTATGCTCTCTTCTTTTCGTGTCGATGGACCAAATTATTATTTAACTGACCAGTATTTTGCAACCTGTACAGCTTCAGGACTCGTATAAGTCCTGAAAGGTGTGGGTGGTTGTGCAGGACGGGTACCATAGCACTCAAATCCTGTGTTTATAGATAGTTAGCTTTCTATTTTACTGCCAACTGTTAGTATAACAGTCTATTGTTTAATAAGAAAATAAATGTTATTATGTCTAATTATGGCATCCAAGCAGTTAGTGATATTGTAACTTTTGATCAGAGAATATTTTTTTTTACTTCTAGAGATGACCTTTAACAAATAAAACACATATAAATAAGTTCTGTATTTTGACTTTGTTATTAACTTTGTGTTGGATTGATTTTGTTGACTTTAAATTATTTTTTATATCGTGATTTACACATCCGTTCTGTTAATAAACAAACAATAACACTTTTATTAAAATTTTGACCTTTGAAAATTAAAAACACACGATTACTCATTCAACAGATGATTTATTTGGATATTATCCCAAAGCCAGTGACTTAAACCCTAGATTACCTATGTTTACGCATTTGGAATAATTAATACTTACACCTACCCATATAATATGTTATAAATAAATCACAGCTTGAATGACAATGTCTAAGTCATCTCGAGCCATAAATCAAAGCCCTTGTGTTTTGTTATAAGGACAAAACGCACGCTGAATGCGATGAGCAGACATTTGCGACTTGCGACACACATCACTTGCAGACAGGATTCGCATGAAAATGAAGGACGATGGTATATTGTACACCGAGTACCTGATCTCGCTGTCAACTGTCGGGATATGTCTGTGATTCATCAAAAGAATAATTTGTACTTTTTAGTTTAAATTGTAGAAATTATTTTATAGGGAAGAAAACACACTGAAAGGAAATAACAAATCTAATTATAAATTTACAAGCTTCTGCCAGCAGCTTTGCCCTTTAATAAATCTACCTAGTAGTTTTTAAGCTTTACAAAAAAAAAAAATGATATTAGTATAGAATTCTTTGAAAAAAAAGCAAAACAGCCTCCTAATTTTAATAAATTCTAGGTAAAATCATAGATATTTAGGTAATAATAAAACAAAACAATCTAAAAAAAAAAATGATATTTAGATAGTCATAATGGCAGTAGGTACCTAACTGGTGACATCACCCTACTATTCTATATTTAAATAAAATTTTTTATCAGACTCGGTGCACTGTTAAATTAATATGGAATTAATAAGTACCTTCTTTATTTGTATTTGTATGATTCCAGTAGCAGATTATTATTTATTACAATATTCTCATAATTTAATTTAGTACGTTGTACTTAATCTAATCAGATTCAACGAATTAAGACCCAAAACAATACAATGTAAAATAAATGCAAGTGCGTTGTATTTTTATGTTTAAAGATAGTGATTGTTGTCACACATTTTCTTATCGTTCATTTTGTGTGACATAACTTTATTTGGTTATTAAACGTTCAATGGCAGGTTTATTAATTAGTGATTTGATAAAACTATCAAATAAGTGTCTTACCTATTTTATCGATGCGTAACCTTAATCTTATCGACAACGCGTAGTGTTCCACGGACGCCTCAAAGACATGTCAAACTGTAGGGGGCCATTAGGGCCGATATCTGCGTGGTCCTAGGACGGAAAAGGCAACTGAAGGAACATAGGTGTGGTTTTAGTCAGTAAAAGTCTGACACGCCCTCCTGCTCCGACCTAAAGCGAGAGAAGTCATTAGATAATTTCGCAAATAAAACAAAAGCCTGCCAATTAATTGGTGTGTCAACACGTTGGCTACTAAAGAAAAAATATAATTCAGAGAGAAAAAATGTGGCTAACAAAGATTTGCGCTTGAGCAAATAAGGGTCATCATCATCATCACCTGACCATCAATGATTGCATCTTCGCTTACCATCAGGTGGGATCGCAGTCAAGCACTGGATTATATCAATTAAAAAAAAAAACTTCCTGCCCTTGTTCCGTGTTATTTTGGGTCGGCGCAACACGTTTTTTTCTTCCATTCTGCCCTGTCACTCGTCATGCCCTAACTTCCTTTTCTTTCATATCACTCTTCACACAATCCATCCATCTTTTCTTTGGTCTCCCTCTCCTTGCTTGAGCAAATAAGGGTATGATAGCAAAATACCTGCTAAACGATATATAATTATCATTTGCTTTGAGCAGAATAATTACAGTAATGGCAAACTTGGGGCAATGGTAAAGACGAAAACATGCATAAAATGGAATTACTACGTAACTCCATTTCTAATATTGTCTCAAAATGCTCGTTATTTCTATCAAAACATCAAAATTGCCATTAATTAGAAATTTATTGGCGTGACACTTCCTGTTAATAAAATGGTTATGTCAGTTAGTTGGCAACACTGGCAAGGCTATAAATCCTTGGAATTATGATTTGAAATTGGTTGCGTCAGAGATTGTATCTAAATTGATACTAAGGATTTATCTCAGAACCTGGGTCCTGGACCTTTGGAAGGCGTAAGACCAAAACCAACTTGTAGGGTAACTACGAGTTGATTTCGGCTTATTAGACACTTTTTATGGAACGTGGTTTTTATTTTTTTTATTTTTATTGGGTGGGAAAATCATGTTATGACAAAACCCGCTCTTGGGCGGAGCGGGAGATAGTGTCAGATTTTACTGACTAAAAACCCACTCCTGTTCCTTCGTTGCCTTCGTCCCAGGGCCCCGGGTTTCGCTTTCACACTACCCGTGGTCCCAGTAGGCTTCGACCCTGCTGGGCTCCTACGATTTGCTGACATACGTGGTGCATAGCGCGTCGTGGAAACAAGCGACGCATATTGCGTCGCATTGCATTTAATATTTTTCTTTCTTCATAAACAAGTGCACCCAAGGACCATCCCCGGTTGGTTTACTAATTATTATTATCCTTTATTAATCATCGACCCCCACTAGGCTACCAAGATTGTATTATTAGGACAAGAAATTCAAAAGATACTAAGCCATGCAGACTGGGGAAATCCAATAACGTCATAATCAATTTCATCGCTCTTTTGCTAAAGCTATTGTTTAAAAATATAACCGTATATTTTTAGAGACGCGGTAGATATTAGGACCAAAATGTGTTTGCACCTACTGTATTATATACTTTTTTTTTTATTGGGTGGGAAAATCATCTTACGACAAATCCCGCTCTTGGCCAGGCGGGAGATAGTGTCAGACTTTTACTGACTAAAAACCCACTCCTTTTCCTTCTTTGCCTTCGTCCCAGGGCCCCGGGTTTCGTTTTTCACACTACCCATGGCCTGTATTATATACTAGGAATGAATTACTGTTAAAGTACAAGTTAAAATCTAAGGTTGTGTGGCGGGACAGCTAAACTATATTAGGATATTTATTAAAAAAAATGATTTTGATATGAAGTTCTAATTTATTTTAAAATATTTAACTAATTATATATCGTGTACATTTTAGGTAAGTACCACTCTTAGGGGATCCCACACGAAACTGCGATGCGATGCGATACGAAATCTCGTAGATTTATACGATACGACATCGCACCACAGTTTTGTGTTTGGACCTTTAAGGTTTTTGATCAAGATGTTATTTTTTTTTAGTTTTTAGGTTCCCAATCAACAAATAACTTCATCCGCTCTAGGAGAGAGAGTGTCAGACTTTTACTGACTAAAAACCCAACTGTGTTTCTTCAATTACTCTTTACGAACCAGGACCAAGGTAACTCTTTCGAACACAGTCCTGGTACCTCGAAAATAATAAAATAAACAATGAAGTAGGTATTAATTAATTAATTTATTAAAACTTCATGCAACACAAAGGCACAAAGGCGGACTGATGCCTTAGGCATTCTCTTCCAGTCAACCTAGGGTAGTAGAGAAACAACGTGGCAGGTGCATAAAATAAAGAAAGAAGGCTATAAAAGTTTATAGCAATTAACTTAGTTCCTAATCTAATTACAATTGGACATTTAAATTTTTTGTGATTTATTTATTTAATGTGATGTCAATTATATAATTTTAATTAAGGAATGTTAGTAGTATGTTTTTATTTGTATTTTGTGTGTTTCTGTGTATTTGTATTTGTGTCAATCAATGGGTATTTTACCTGAAATAAATGTTTATTATAGCAAAAGTATAGTACGTATACGTATATAATATAATAAAGAAGTACCTATTTATTGTATAATCAGCAATGGGCCCTTGTGGGTTACTGCCCATTCCCCCTCCTAGAAAGGATTTCTGAGTCCCAACAGTGGGAACATTATGAAGCTAATTATACTTTATATATCATCATCATCATCATTATCATCATTTCAGCCGAAAAACGTGCACTGTTGGACATAGGCCACTCCCTAGCGACGCCACAACGACCGATCCTGTGCGTCTTGCATCCACCGCACTCCCGCGACTCTCGCCAGGTGATCGGTCCACCTTGTGGGAAGCCTTCCAACGCTGCGTTTTCCGGTGCGCGGTCGCCACTCTAGAACCTTTCGGCTTTATATATGTACCTACTTATTTATATAAAGTAATATTTGTACTTTAAGTCACAGGTTCAAGGTTATAAAAACTAGTCTCATGTGTCATGTGAAGGTGTGAACTAGCATAATAACGATACCGGCCTTATCAATCGCTGTTGGTTCTCTGTTGACCTTGCTTCAAACCCTGTTCAATGTGTGTTTAGTATAAGAACTGGTATTATTATTACTAGCTTTTAATTTTGCAAGGAAGTGATATGATGTAATTGAGAATACCTGCTTATGTGTTGCAGTTCTACGATTCATTACGATTCATTTTAATAATAATAATATGTCGGAGAAGTCAATAGTACGGAAGCTTAAGAACGAATGAACGAGCTAAGTGAAAAGTGACACATGTCACTTTGACAGAATCCGCACTGACGTTTGCACGAACCGAACAGATAAAAGGGCGGACCGCAGAGGGGCGGTGCTCTTTCCTGTGTCGGCAGTCGTGGCAACAACATCGTCTCTCGGAGACTGTTTCACGGCTCGTTGTGTGAAGTGAATACCTAAAGCTTGCATTATAATAAATCAGTTGAATGATCTGGAATAGTTTGTTTATTGCTCGATACCCAGCCATCGCCCACAAAACAGAGTCCCTGGACAGAGCTTCAATGATGATCGGCATCCTTGCGCCGACATCAGAAGTGGGATTCCGAGCAAATAAACAAGCGCAGCACGAAGGTTACGTAACGCCGGTCATGAAGAAAATAGCAAGAGCGAAGACATGTGGCGGTTATTATTTGAAATGGAAAATTAGAAAATGAAGACCTGGAATGAATCACTGAACCGAATAAGATTCATAGTTCCGATAATCAATGTCATTATCAGTTTTGGTCTGATTAGGTTTTTTCTGGGGTTTTTCCCTAATCCTGAGCAACGAATGTTGGACCATGATGACATTGTTTCCCCAGAGAGAAATAGGAACTGAGTAAATCACCGTGTACTACCCAGATTGTGACCGGGACAAGACCGACGCAAAAGCACGTTCACGATGTACCACTTTCTGATACGTGCTTTGCTTATAATCCGAAGTCACCAGTGATTACAGCAAGAATTACAAACTTTTACTTACCTGAAGTGTAAAATGCAAAGTGCAGTGCGTGTGTGTGCATGCATGCTACCAGATCAGAAAACATTTGACACAAAACGTATGAAGACATCTCAAAAGTCACCTGTCAAATGTTTCCATTGTGGAAAAATTGGACGAAGCAGGCTGTGTTTTCATAAGGAAGAAACAGTAGGAAACCGACAGAATAACGTGATATTCAAGCTTCAATATTCAATCCCATGGCCAGCCACATCGTATCCTGCAAATGTGGCAATATGCAAGGTCACATCTCCTTCCGGTGTCCTGATGAAAGTGACTCGGCGGTGACGGTGACGCCAAGGCATCACGTAGCGAGCGAGAGGTTGACTGACGTGTGATGTCGATTCTCCACCAGGAACAAGGTCAGGTATTCACATTCCATTTTAATTCTGGTGCTGAGTGTTGTCTCTCTTTCACTTTAAAGTCTGTCATCACTATTTCACGGCAAACGTAAACAGTGTTGTTACATTGAAGGGTTAATTGTGTTCAGATTACTTGCATAGTTTAATTGAGATTTTATTTCATGCTTTGTCCAACATCAGATCTATTTGCGAAGTGATATTTTGGCCGTGAAATATTGTTGCAAGGGTTCAGTTCAAATAGTATGACCACGACACATTTTTTTGAAAAATCGCTAAAGTTCACGACGTAAACAATTGTAATTACAACTACCCTCATGAGATCCAGTAGATACCGTTTCGATTTTTATGACAGTTATAATTCCTCCATAGATAATTTTGACGTTATTGACACTGACGTGTGCCTAGAATATAAATCTGCGATTGTTTCTACGTTGATTGGATAATTAGACTATTTTATTATCGGTATACTACAAACGCGTGTTACAAAAAGTGAACGTATCCGTTTAATTGACTCTTCTTTGACTGTACAAAGAAGACCATAGCGGTCTAGCGCGAAAAAATTAAAAATAATGCGTGAGCGGGTAGATAAATTGTTGCGTGCAAATATTATTCGTCAGAGTAATTTGGTGTTTGTTAGTTTAGCTCTTTTAACTTAAAAACTCGAACGGTCAGATATAATGTGCAAAGATTGTTGTGAACTAAATAACAACGTGCCCAACCTGTATTCGTTACCACTTAGACAAAATAACTCGTTTACATACTGCGCGATCATTTTACAAAATTAGATTATGTATCAGGTTTTCAGTAGTGTTTATGACAGCGGACAGTCGGTAGAAACATTTGATTATGTCATTCAGTTTCGAAATACGATCAAGTTTTCCAACGGATTGATAATGTTCTTAAGCGAATAGGTAAATACCTACTTACAACGTAGTTTGAGTTATCGATATTTTGATTATTTTGAAAACTATTGAGATCGCGATTGTGTCGGAGACTTGAAGTAGTTTTGAAAACGTCGATTAAAGCCGGATTTTTATTAGATTTGAAAAAGTGGTTGTTTTTGATAATGCAATTCACGGTATGAAATCAAGTCAAGTAGTAAAGTTAGAAGGAATAGCACCTAATAGCAGAAAGCAGGTCACGTACATTCGACTCTGCCTCCACTGTTTATCGTAGCTCAGTTAGGGCAGTTTATAGGTCTAGTAGCTTACTTTGGGTGGTTTCTGCCTAAGTTTTCTAGTGTTATTGGTTCGTTCTAAAGATTTGACATGTGGTAAAGTTTATTTTTCTTGGCAATAGCGCCATAAAAACATTGATTAAGAAAAAAATTCTGTTCTTAAAAAAAAACCACAAATACCTAGTAGATTTGAATACTGATGCCAGTTGATGGCTATCCCAGGCGGGTGAAACCATAAAATAAGGCCTGGATCAAAAGCAGGCGATGTCCTGTAGTAGTGCCATACGTTACTTATCACGAAACTATCACCCATTGCTTGATCATAAAGCTAATTTACAGTCGGTCAGAAAGTAAAGCTAAAAATAACTCTCTGGTAATTAGTTACGTGTTTGTTGGTGGGCAGAACAGAGAGTAAAGTCCCACATACCTCGGTTGAAAAGAGAGGATACTTTGACAAGGCGGGTGTTGTCTGGTGGGCAAATGCCCGATAGATGATTTCAGGCTGTACTATATGTTCTAATCGCGCGGAGAACTTTGATTGCGTAATTCAGGATTAGTTCTTATGTGACGCCATAGATGTCACTACACGTGCTACATAAAATAAAAAAACGAGACTTTGAAACATTTAGGGTTCTGATTAAAGTAATTGGTAGTTTAGTTAAAAGAATTTACAGTTCTGTGATTCAAGTAACATTATCTTACACTTGATCGCGACGGGCTTTTCACGTGTGAATGAACAAAACGAACGTGTGATGTTCGTGTTAGAACCAATGCTAATAATGACTGTAGATACAAAATATCATATTTGGTAGGGTTTATTAGGCAAAGTCTAACTCGCGATTATCTGTACAGTTACAGAAGCTTAACCAAGTGACGACGGCTGGTGGACCCTTAGAACTGTAAATTGGAAAGGTTGCGTTTTCTCTACCGCTGATGACCAAAGACCATGTAGACCCCGAGGTTAATTTAAGTACCATGAGAAACGATGCGTTACGCAATATAGAGAGTACGTAGCAATCTATGAAAAGTGTAGGTTTAATCTGACGAGGGCGGAAGTTGATACATTTTTGTGAAGAGACTTTTTTATAAACGAGCAGAGCTAGTTAGATCCGTTTAAAGATTCATTTTAAGTAGTAAAGAAAGGAGGAAAATCAGCGCATAACTGATAAAATTAGAGTAGACTAAAGTAGTAGTGATAATGAGATTATTGAGATAACATGATGATTGAACTATACCAGATTTATTTGTAGCCGTAGCTTAATAGGAACCGGTATCTAGCGGTCTCAGTAGTCCGAAAGTACGTGGTATTCAATTCAAGTTGCGATCAAACGTGGGACGTATTGTGGGAAACAATTAAGTTGTGAGAGATATGGTAATCCTGGAGGGGAGTAACTAGAAGTTACTGGGCTATGAGTAGCCAGAGATCACATGTAGAGCTTAATAGTTAGTATTTTGGATTAGTTTGATTGGTTGTGTGTAATGTAAAGGTACCCCGATAGGTTAAGAAAAATGCCTGAAAGTCATGTACCAGTCGAAGTAGATGATGAGTAGTGATCACAGTGGTGATGAGCAAGCCTAAGTTGTGGGGAGCACGCGAGTAAGGTTCTCCATCGGCCGTAGTAGAGTTGACGGTTCCAGCAGCCACGTAACCGTAGCCCGGTAGAAATCGGTGTCTATCTTGGGGTAACCCAAGTAGTCCGTGGGATCGCGATGCGCGTTGGCTCTGAGGGAAGTCATAGTGGGTAGCTCACGTGGTTAGTTGACGGTTCCAGCAGCCACGTAACCGTAGCCCGGTAGAAATCGGTGTCTATCTTGGGGTAACCCAAGTAGTCCGTGGGATCGCGATGCGCGTTGGCTCTGAGGGAAGTCATAGTGGGTAGTCAGTGAGTGATGCCCGATGTGATCCATGGGAGGTGGATGCACATGTGAGAGAGTGAGTGATACCCAATGTTGTCCACGGTGTTGACCGGTGGGAGTGAGTGCCGCGGCGACATGGCAATGAGTGCCATGGCGTCGGAGTGGTTTACTCGTGGGTAGCTCCTAAGGCTTTAAGATGAGAACAAGGAACGTTGGTACATGACTGGATGACGATTTCTATTACCCATTTTTTTAATTATTTGGCTTATTGAGTACAAGTTTTGTTGTGACATTGAACGTTAGAGAATATTAGTTTTCTCATGAGAAAGGTTTGAAGTCATGATGGTCAGAAATGGCCGAGTGGAACAAGTACTGTGCTAGATTTGTTGTTTCAGAGTAACACACAGAGGCGGACGTCTTTTTGGAAGTCTCGTCAGTGGACGTCTTCCGGCTGAGGTGGTGATAATGAACACAGTGCGACGGATGGCTTGTTGGGACATCTCGTCAATGGACATCTTCCAGCTGATGTGGCGATGAGTAACACACAGAGGCGGACGTCTTTTTGGAAGTCTCGTCAGTGGACGTCTTCCGGCTGAGGTGGTGATAATGAACACAGTGCGACGGATGGCTTGTTGGGACATTTCGTCAATGGACATCTTCCAGCTAATGTGGCGATGAAGACTAACACACAGGGACGTGTATTCTGCAGGATGGCCGTGTCGGAGAAGTCAATAGTACGGAAGCTTAAGAACGAATGAACGAGCTAAGTGAAAAGTGACACATGTCACTTTGACAGAATCCGCACTGACGTTTGCACGAACCGAACAGATAAAAGGGCGGACCGCAGAGGGGCGGTGCTCTTTCCTGTGTCGGCAGTCGTGGCAACAACATCGTCTCTCGGAGACTGTTTCACGGCTCGTTGTGTGAAGTGAATACCTAAAGCTTGCATTATAATAAATCAGTTGAATGATCTGGAATAGTTTGTTTATTGCTCGATACCCAGCCATCGCCCACAAAACAGAGTCCCTGGACAGAGCTTCAATGATGATCGGCATCCTTGCGCCGACAAATATATTTATTTGCTAAAAAACATGGTAAAAAGGTACACATGAGCAAACATGTTTCAAATTTTGTAAGTAAGTATAATTTATTTATTTAAAACTTTATGCACTAATGAAACATTGTACAAAGGCGGACTTAATGCCTTAGGCATTTTCTACCAGTCGACCTTAAGGTGGTGCAGAGATATAACATGGCAGGTGCAGCTTAAAAGAAGACTGACAGAGAGGAAATAAGAACAATAATAAATATATACTTACTTAGATACATACATACATAATAATTTCTTTTTTCAATGTAATAATTTATTTTGTTTATATACTATATATAATTTACACTAACTATAATTACAGTAAAACATAAAAATAATAAACACCCCTAAACTAATCAAAACTATCTAAAAAATAAACGTTGGAAGGCCTTCCACAAGGTGGACCAATGACCGATGACGTTATTTGGCTGAAATGATGATGATAATGAAAAACAGTCAAGCACTGGTTTGTATCAATTAAAAAAAAAAAAAAGAAAAAAAAAAACATTATAACGGATTAAGTTTTACTTCTTATCCTAACTTCGGTATAAAAAGTAGTTCATGACATTCAGCGATATGTTGCTTTCTTTCCATGAAAGAAATCTCGTAATAGAATAAAGATTTCTGCCCCTCTAGCTAAGTTACGATCGTTTCGTTTGCGTCGAACGCCTCGAGTAGGCCACGCCTCCGATTCCTTTGTTCTGACGTCATCCCAAAGCTTAGTCAAGAACAAAGAAATGGGAGGCGTGGCCTACTCGAGGCATTCGGCGCAAACGAAACGATCGTAACTTGGCTAGGGAGACTGGAGATTCATCATCATTAACGTGTTTTTGTTCTGTTCTGCCCTGTTTTAAATGGTCACGCTATTACTGACTCCCTTTTCCTTCTAATCATTCCTCGTAAAATCCTTCTATCTTTTCTTTGGCCTCTCCGTTTCCATCTAATATTTCCTAACTAATAAAAAAGTGGAACTTTTATAATACTGACACCCGCGTGAAATTCGTGCTTCCCACTTTTATGAATAACTAGCTTCTATCAGTACCTACGCTCGCACCAAAGTAAGTTTCTCACGCCTGTTTCTCCCCCTTTCGGGGTAAATTTTGGTAAATTTTCTTTTAGTGCTCGCTTACGTTATTAAAAGTAATCCTTGTGAAAAATTTCACGCTAAATTGGTGCCAGTAGTTTCGGCTGTGTGTTGATATATCCGTCAGTAAGTTTCTCCTTTTATATATATGGATAAACCAATGTGTTAGTTAATACAGGATATATAAGCGGTCCTGGTACCAAATTACATTAAAATCCGTTTAGCCATTTGAGCTCGAAGGAGTACCAGCCAGGGATGTGGATTGTTTGAAAGTGTTTCCGTAGCCCTCGCAAAGGGCAACTGTAAGAACACTGTGGGTTTTAGTCAGCAGTCTGAAACTCCCTATTGCTCCACCCAGAGCGAGAGAAAACCTCGGATGATTTTGTAGCGACATCTATGGCGTCACATAAGAACTAATCCTGCATCGCGCAATCAAAGTTCTCAGATTTGAATATATACGACAGCCCGAAATCATCTAACGGGCAGTTGCCCACCAGACATAACACCCGTCTGGTCGGAGGAATTCCCTTTTCAACGGAAGTTTGCGGAACTTTACTCTCTCTTCCACATACCTCCAAAATTTCCTACTTAAAAAAAAGCTTGAAGGAGTAATAAACATACACACAAACAAACTAACGCTTTTATATAAATAAATTCATTTATTTCAAGCTTGGAATACCCATAACAAAGTCAGTTATTATTAGTGTTATTAGTTTATTTTAGTCACATATAGGATTATTTTAGTATTTTGACAACTAATTTTTTCCGGTCAGTTTTTTCTTGGTATTGAATAAGCGGAATGACTAGATGAGAAACATAAAAAAGGCAGTTCCCAAACAGGTTATCTACCGGTGTCTTAACTACAGATTAACAAAAACTGGTCTATCTAGATTTAGTCACGTTGAAGCCATAAAATAGCTAAAATAATCATGTGGACAAAAATAAATGTATTTTTACGTTGAAATTAATATAGCAATGATCTCGAAACCGGAAACATCCTTCCCGAAATGTCATGGGATCAACAAACGAGTTCAGTGCGCGGGATGTTAATATAATATCATCTATCACATATAAAAGTTCTTGAAATTGATTTGATTATGGGAATATGAGAAAAAAACTCACACCCCTAGCCAAGTTGATAATCTGCAATCGTTAACGCTAGTCGAAAACAAATCAAATGTATGGGAATGACATCATCTCAACGTACTCGTCACGTGGTCAGAACAAACGAATAAAAAATTCGTAGCCAAGTTCATATGGTTCAAGATGATAGAATGAATTGTTATCGTTTCTACAATGTTCAACGCTACATCCTTTGTTATTGTAGAGCGACATTGAAGAACGAGCGGTCGACTCAGGCTCCCTAGCCAAGTTACAATCGTTTCGTTCGCGTCGAACGCCTCGAGTAGGCCACACCTCTGATTCCTTTGTTCTGACCACGTGACTGAGCGGTGAGATGACGTCTACTAGTGAACCATATTTTATTTCAAATTGGTTTTACTTAAACGTAACAAGGCTATGGCCAATTACACTAGTAAAAGTGTGTTAAGAATATTTACACTAGACGAGTGTTTACCTAAAACCACCGTAGTGTAATTACCTTAATTAACGAAACGTATGGACAGTTAAATTAAAATAAAAACACAATCTAACGTTTTATTTACTTTAACCTACTTAAAAAAAAGGAGGAGGCTCTAAATTCGTCGGATGCCGTTTTATATTTGTTCCCCGATTACCTACTTGAGGACTCTTGGACCGATTTGGAAACTTCTTTATCTTATCAGGATGGGTTCCTGAAAGAATCGAGGAAACTCTTCAAATTGCATAGGCACACTTGTAATAGTTGTTTTGCACTTTATATTGTTTTGTCCAGAACAGTCATACCACACAGAAATCTTCAACTAACTGCTTTGTAAATAAAAACTCATTTAATTTAGAAATTAATGTAAATATAATTTAACACAGAATACTAATTTTAAGTTCGAAGAGGAGGGATGAGACGCATGTTACTAAAAGAGTTATGAGTTTACATGTGGATGGATGGAGAGGGAGAGGGAGACCAAAGAAAAGATGGATGGATTGTGTGAAGAGTGATATGAAAGAAAAGGAAGTTAGTGATAGCATGACGAGTGACAGGGCAGAGTGGAAGAAAAAAACGTGTTGCGCCGACCCCAAATAACACGGGACAAGGGCAGGAAGATGATGAGTAATTTTAAGTTCATGTGACTTTACCAACAATGGCTACAGTTGTTTTATCATGGCACACACGCCTCAACTAGGTAATTAAGGCGATTAGTTGTTTGTAAGGCCTACAGTCTACGGTCGCGTAGCTTCATAGACGCGTATTCGTCATTATACGCTTGGTATACGCCTGCTCACACCTTACATACAGGTATCGGCACGGATCTTTAGCGCTGACTTTTACTTGCGCAGAAGTAAAATATCAGGTCTCTATGGTGGTATGAAGTGAGACGCGAGGGCGGGGAGTGTCAGTGATTGGCTCTCCGCGCATCGCATCATAGACGTCACTCGTGATTCCCTGCACTTGCTGCATGTACCTAACGACGTCGAGTACACTTCCGCGCCAATAAATTGACTTGTGATTTTTAATCCATCGATTTTATTTTTATGAATGGTTATTTTATTAGTGGTTATTATGTCACCAAAAATGGTTTAGCCGAGATCGCATAACAGGCACACAGAGAAAGTTCCTTTCAAAAGTAGGTAAAATGTTAGGAATTTCTTCGTAGGGGTGTTACAAATCTTTGAAATTTTCGTCTTTGCTACAATATGCATACCTGCTGGTAGAAATTCTCTAAAAGATAATGAAAACCGTATGAAAATCTGTTGCATGGTTAATAAGTAAACGGAAAAACAGACAGAAGAATACAGCGACTTTGATTTAAACTGTTGTTATTGTTCAACCAGAATTAAGAAGATAGGAGGTAAAAGAAAAAAGAAAATAAAAAAAGGTACATTTCTTTTGCCATAAGTGTACGGTGCGCAAAGCGATCCCCACTCTTTCGCCGAGCGCTCAAGATCCGTGCCGATACCTGTACAAAGCTATGAAAATGTCGAAGAAGCGGCAAGACACGACGTTGCGGCTTCGTACCGTCTAATGACGAATACACGCCTATTAAATTACGTTCGTGGAACAATAGGCCTAATTGTTTACGTTTTTCAAAGTAGACAATATGTCGTCTTGATAACAGTATTTAAATTGATTAAATTGTTGTTTTTACATGCTCATTAATTACTTTGTATGGTTTAGTTAAATATTTAATTTAATTTACTCTTTTTGCATGTGTGGTCTTGATATCAATTCCGTTTATTATTTATCAAACCCAATCCGATTTTTAGGTATTTTTAATAATATGATTTGCTGTACCATAACAAAACAATTATTTTAACGCTATTGCTAAAACACATTAATTTTAATTACGTAGTACGTCGTACTAAAAATGATGATTCACGATTTAGACCTACCATGATGTTTAAAGTAAGATTGTTTCATTCTTATTTCCAGTGTGGGTAAGAGATGGTGCTAGACAATCTGTATAGCTCTGTCTCTTACCCACACTGAAATAAGAATGAAACTATCTTACTTTGAACGTCATGGTAACCCTGTTAGTGTGGTGCCTTGTGCAAAATATTGATCAGAGGCTGATGCGTTGCAGAATCTATTTCGATTCTTGTTTTGTAATCAGGTAAGACAAGAATCAGGAAGAACCTCTTGGCTGAGAGCTCATTTACTCTTTGATCGAATAACATACGGGGTTACCATGACGTTCAAATTAAGACTGTTTTATTCTTATTTCAGTGTGCGTAAGAGACAGAGCTATACAGGTTGTCTAGCGCCATCTCTTACCCACACTGGAAAAAAGAATGAAACAATTTTACTTTAAATGTCATGCTACAGGTCATAGTCACCTATATTCGAATCGAATATTATTTGCTTGCCCATTTTTTTAATAACATAGGAAATCTTTAAATGACTTCCCCCGTTCTGGGTGGAGCGGGATTAGCATGCTCATGCGGCGGCAAAGTATCATCATCTTCCTGCCCTTTTCCCGTCCATTTGGGGTCGGCGCAACACGTTTTTTTTACCATTCTATCCTCTCAACCGTCATGAAATATGAAGAAAAAATATGAAGAACCTCATTATATATAGAAAAAAATCTAAAAATTCTCACCTTTCAATTTAGCCTGTAGAATAATATGCTTACAAATTGTACTACAACTGTCAGCACATACATAACTGATTGAAAACAGGTCGAAACGAAGGTCGCATTACGCAAACAGTACTATTAAATATTTACGAGAATTGGATCGATTCTGAGAATACAAATTATATAAAAGGTAAAGGGACGCTGAAGGCCCCTCGTGACCCACGAATTTAGAAAATTTTGTGTGATTGCTTTTTGGGACATCGTCATTTGGTACACGGGATGGAAATATTTGGATTGAGAAAAGTCCCGCTTATCTCCCTCCTGCCACCTTTACAAATTTATGTAATTCTCAACAAAAAAAAAAACCAGTGTTGTGTATTTTTCGAATAACTGGGTATTTTTATTATATTGAGTACTTTGGGTGGGTTAAAACAAAATGACATTCAATAATCATTACGATGATGAGCAGTGGTGGCCGAGTGGTAACGGCCCCGACTTACCAGTTGTAGTTCGCGGGTTCAAACCCAGCCAGGCGCATTACTTTGTGTAATTTATTTCATCACCACTGCTCTCAAAACGATGAAGGAAAACATCGTGAGGAAACCGGCATGTCCTAGAACTAAAAATTCGAAGACATGTGACATCCACCAACCCGCACTAGGCCCGCTTGGTGGATTACGGCCCATTCCCTCTCCTAGAGAGGAGGCTTGATTCCCAACAGTGGGAACATTATAAGGCCGACTATGCAGCAACAAAAAAAACTCAGGATTATTTTATTTGACATAGACCTACATAAAACGGCACTTATAAAATGTTAGAAGCTAGTGCGCTGTTCCAATTGGTTATTTCTTATGGAGAAGAACCGGCAAGAAACTCCATGGTTACTCTTTTAAAAATATGATTGATTTTGCAATACGTCCATGTTACAATATTAATAAGTAAGAGAGGACCATGCCAACGGGTCAACATTGTGTCCAAAATCACAACAAAAATAGTAGGTAATCTATGTATCCACGGAGTCTACAGTGTCCTCACATTTTACAATTCATCTCATCAGCTGCTATTTTTTTACTCACTTCTTTTACAGCCATATCGTCTTCCGCATGCCCTATTTTCTTATAAATGTCCACATTTATAATCACAAATATAACATGACTATGTTTAAAATCTAAAACAAATGCTACTCCTAAAAAAGAAGGAATCCATATTCTTCTTGAAAAATATGGAGAGTGGTTGTGATCACCACGTAGTAACTGAAGAGGCCGTGTGATTTAGGACATGATCTTTTTCACCCTGCAAGCTGACATCCTCGTGCATTCGTGAAATGGACCACCAGACTTAACTTGATCGGGAGCAGCTCTTACGCCTGGAGACGTGTCCGAAGAATTTTGATATGTACTATCGATGATAGATGTTGCCTAATGCCAAGTTCCTGAAGTATAGAGATGTCGCGAAATTCGCTAAACGAATCACCTCCTGACATTCTCTTCAGTCCAGTGGATATATCTATATATATTATGTGGGAAAATCATCCAATGACATCTAGCTCTTGGTTTCTCTTTCACACTAAACGGGAGTCCAGTGGATATACAGACTTGCATCGAATTATCTGGAAATAAGTGCATCCGTAGCGGATTATAAAGCTGATATTCATACTGTCTTGAACAGTATGAAGATTTGTTCTTTTGGACGTTTTATCTAGTGGTTTTATATGTCTTGTAGCCCTTTAATTATACTTTTCATTTCGGAAGAGTGTTTAAGGGCCTTTGAAATTAGTTTTCATTTTGAATCTTATCCGAATCTGTAAAGGTTTTTCCGATTTGAAGATGGCTCATTTTTTTTTCATATGTTGGTCTATTTCTTAGAACCAAATGGATACCAATTACTCCGGTTATTGCTCCCAACAATTATTTTGGTAGTTGCGTGACTGATGATATTTTTGTTAGTTCGTTAATGAGAATTATTAGGCTCGGCAGTCATCACTTTAATGATTACGATGACGGCCTTATCATTAGAAGTTAACGTGCTGACAATCATAAGGCTATTGTCTTCATCTGTATCTTTAGTAGTTGCTGACTCATTAAGTTTAGCTGGTTCAAATAAATTATTGATGAACTCGTTAGGTATTATAATAAAACCGGCATTATCAATTGGCTTATTTAAAATTAGAAATCATAAAAAATTGTCTAGATTTTGCCTTTTCGGCCACTGACAAAGGTTTCTCCCTCCGTTTAGCTCCCTTTGTTTTTTCTTTTCCTCTGGTCACCGCCACTTTTTATGTGTGTATAGGAATTATTAAATCCTTCCTTACATGGTCAGTTCTACCTTCACATTCGTCTGACCTTATCAAAGTATGTAGCAGTTATGACTTCAAGATCTTTGCGCCTACGACTGCCTAAGCAACCACTAAACTAATGATGTCATGTATCTATTCGCTTACTATTTATTGTAATTTTGTCCGTTCAGATTCAACTTTTCATGTATGGTTGGCTTATAACTTATTCGTTTACCTACTGTCAAATACTGCAAAATAAATGTATCGTACCTATAAGATACATTTATTTTGCATGTCGATATTTCAATCCAAAGTTATCCTATCACTGGACATTGGACGTCACATCATTATTTTCCTCATTAATAAACAGCACAAATTGGCGCAAAAACACATATATTAGATAATCTATTGCCCTATGAAAATTATTTTAAGTAAGTTTAGTTTGGCCTCTAAAAAATTTAGAAGGCTATGATCAATGTTAATCATAATTGTTAATATTAGAACCCACATGAATTATGTCTTCTCATGCATATAATTTGATAGATAAAATTAACCGCTACAGATACCGAGAAAGGTGAATATGTATACGGTAATCAAAAATTATATTGTACTCGATCGTTATACTGAAGGTCGCTGACCTCACCTCCCGGCGTCGGGCGGTCTGACTAAACGGTGGGGTTTCTATCTATATGATATTGTATGTATGTTTGTATTTGTAGCAGTAATAACACCGTAGAAGTTTTGGATTAGGGATTAGGTTGATTACTTTGCGTTGTTACCTGTAGTTACTTTTATAGGTCGTACCATTTTAATGAGGAGGATAGTTAGGTTTGTAAAGAGCGCCTCACCCTTGATACTTTCCATATAAACGTTTTTATATGTGTATGGGGTTAATACACAACTTTCTCTAGATATTTTGTAAACGCAAGTTTCTTGTGGTTATTATTTACGTTTCTGTTGGTTACTAATCTAGTAAACGCCTCTGAAAATCTGCTATTTTGCGTGAATTTTGACTCTTCATAATGTAGGTAAGTATTCATAAATTAAAAAGTGTATTTATGGAAACCTTTACAAAAAATACAAAATATTTTTAAGGTTTTTATAAATTCACGAATTTCCGGAAACAAATTTTGTGATATATTCGAGTGAGCGATGAAAATGACCGAATGCCAACCGAGCGTTCAAGCGCTATCTCTCTTTTTTCATGTTGCTTCTTTTTTAAACATTGCGTTGAATGAAACAACAAACTTTTCAACCGTGCTCTCGTTAACTAAATGGACCGAGAAGGGCCCTCTTAAATGGTGGGAAATTATCTAAGGGCGAAATTCACCAATAAAACTAATCGCGTTTTAACGTTTGGCTCGCATAATGACGTCTAGCCGCTGTCACTAGTGTCACTTGTAAAAATACAACAAAAGAAAAACACAGACAAGTGTTATTAGTTTTATTGGTGAATTCCGCCCTGAGTGTCAGACTTTTACTGACAAACCCACCTGTGATCTCACACGGTCTTAGGAAACAATAAATATCTGGTGATTTACGTAGGAGGCTCCTGCATTGTTTACCGAAAGGTTGGAAAATATCTACTCACCTTCTTGGAGGCAACTTGACAGTAAATAATATGGTTTCAGAGGCAATTCCACCAACAGATAGTCTTAATAAGCCCGTGACAAATACTTAAAATCAGTCACTGTATGTATCGCCTAGTAAGAAATGGCAGCTTTTTATCAAGAGTGTTCGCATCGCATCGTCGGAATTACGTAGAGATAAATTATTGTGAGCACGTTACAAAGTGTACTGGTTATCACAAAGGAGGTAAACAATGGTTATCATTTTTTTTGTGTTTATGATGTAATAATGTGTTCACGGATTTGAAGTTATCTTATGATAATATGAGCTAAGAGATGAGTTAATGGTTTCGAGAAAGTTAAAAAGATTCCTGTTTGGTATACGTGTAAGGATAACACTACTGATGCAAAGTTTACAATTTATTGCTTCTTTGTGATCATCAAATAACTTATCTCACTTTTGTTGAAACGAGAGCTAAGTATAAAACTTGTACTAACTAAAACCCACCTCTTCAGTTACTTTTGCATTTCAGGGTTATGGTAACTTTCGAATAATCCCGCAGATAATTTTTTGTTCCGCAGAAAAGTTCCCTCGAGGCTTGACAGCCGTCCTAAATTTGGTTTAAATTTTTTTTCTTTGCTATCAATTTCAAACGTATAATCCAAGATCGCAAGTTAATAAGAGTTATTATTCGTATGTCCTCCTTTGATATCATTATACTGCTGATACGGTGGTGGCAGCTACGCCCCTGAGGTCACACACCCAACAACCTCTCCTTTCATCAGCACCGCACCTAATTTGTTAAAACAGGCAAATAACGGTTTCCTATGACGCGCTCATTAAAAAAACTTGTTTGTTAATAAGTTCAGCAACATTAGGCGTCAAGCTGTCTGTCCGTTCATTACTATATATAAATGAGATTTTTTGCCAAGCTCCAAAATTGTAAGTAATTAATACTGACATGTCTTTGTAGGTATTGTATGTCAGTTCAAATGTAAACGTAAGGTTGACGAACTACGTATTGAAAGAAAACAAATAAAGAAACAGAAGTTCCACTTGGACCTAGCATTGACGGATTTTATAGAGAAATTTATCAATAAATTTTCAAACCTTTGGTTAAAATATGTTTGACAGTTATGAAGTCTAATCATATCGTTTTTCTTGTTACGTCAGTTTTTGACCGCATCGATAGTAAAGCACATTATTTTATTCTGCGTTGGGTCGATGACTTTCATGTGATGCATTTTATCCAAAATGTAGATATGCAGTTCATTCGAACTTTCCGTGTACATAACTTCTGTACCTCTGTTCTGAATGGCTATATTAAAAGCAATGCCATTAAGATTTAGAAATCCACGTTATTATCATTACTTAGTTTTATATGTGTTTTCGTTTGCCATAGAGTTTTTTTTTCTTTTCGTTTCGCACGATTTGTATCTTCAGCCAGTGTCATCATCAGAACGTTTATAATTTAATTTTTTATACAAAATACAGTTGCTTTGTTTTCCAATAGAATGCTAACGTTTTTGCAGTATTTTACAGCAAATGTTTTGAGTCAACTTTCTCGGCAATTTTCGTTGGAACTCAGGAAGTCAATGCTACAGTAAAACTCTCAGCACTATTTTACCGAGATCGCGACTGCTTCAATGATATCACATAAGTTATTGTCCATTTGTGCAGACACTTTAAACACAAAACTACATCAATTTTACATTGTAATCTCCATAAGGAATCAGTTAGCTAATCGTTAAAATAAAGGCGGCAATACTCTAGCCTGTAATTTGTACAAAAGTATGCAAGTAGAAGGCATGCCAGTGTACAACTATAAGCTCTGATTGATGTACGAGTATGTCACTATGACATTCAAGCTACTTGCATACTTATATGCCAGTTACAGGCATGTGCATCAACAAAAACCGGGTCATAGACAATTGTTAATCTTCTGTTGTTTCCTATCGTATATTACCCACTACTCCACTAATTCTGTTCAATTGTCAGGTTGATGCCCTGTTTTTATATCCTGTTGGTAACGATCGTAACGAAGGGCACGGGCCCTCCAATCGTGTAGATGAATAGGAAACTATATGTTCTGTATGAGCTCCTTCCTTACATTGTAGCCTGTTTGTAGTATTGTCAGGTGCAGTAGAAGGAAAATTGAGTTTAATTAGGACTTATTGTGCTGTATAGGTTGTGTTTCCGGATTCTGTTGACGTTGATAAATAGTTTTGTTAGATATGTGCAAACAATTTGCTGTTAAATATATCTAGGGATTGTTGTAAAGAGTTATCGCGGCCTTGGAACGCAAAGGGTAACTGATAATGTACGGTTGGGTTTTAATAAGCAAAATCTAACACAGGGAGTGTTATAATAAATTCTCCCGCTGCAGCCATAGCGGGAGAAGTTATTTGATGATCATCATCATCATTTCAGCCGAAAGACGTCCACTGCTGGACATAGGCCACCCCTAAGTGTCGCCACAATGAACGGTCCTGTGCGTCTCATATCCATCGGACTCCCGTAACCGTTACCAAGTCATCGGTCAACCTTATAGGAGGCCTTCCAACGTAACGTCTTCTGGTACATGCTCGCCATTCCAGAACCTTTCGGCCCCAACGGCCATCCGTTCTGCGAGCAATGTGCCCTGCCTATTGCCATTTAAGTTTGGCGATTCTCCGTGCTATGTCGGTGATCTTGGTTGTCCTCATTACTGATTCGATATTTGATGATATCTCACCCTAAAAAAATAACAAAAAATTTGACGCCGTATTTTCCTACACAGCTTTGTCTTTAGCTTCATGATGAAAATTCCTAAAACTTGCTAAAGTTAACAGATTTCATTAGCGTATTAACGTCTATAGAATTTGTGGGTAGCAAGCGGGATGATTATATTAAACAAATATTCAGTAATATTCCCAAAGTTTGTAAGGGTCAACACTCGACAGGTAGTTCGACGAGATGCCCATGGGTATCGGTAATTTCCACTGAGCTGCCCTTAACAACCCAATTACTGGGAAATACCAGACGCGAGCCAGCATGGCGCATATCGCTGCGTTGTTCTCTATTTTTAAACATCTCTCGGCTGTCTGTCGGTCATAAAATCATGTAAAAATAGGAAATGACGCTACTCTGAAATAGAATATTGTAAGAAATATGAACTTTAGTCCATCTCATAAAAACTACAAGTTGGTTCATCAACCTTTTAGCCCACTTTCCGATGTCAACCGATAATTAGCAGTTTGAGATAAAATCTTACAGCGTCTTTGAAGATAATAGTTCTCTTTTCCGAAATTGCTTGAGGAAAATGTTATTATTTAGGTCAAATCTTAATGTTTTAATTTCTTTGGAAAATTTGTGAGAGTTTGTTGGAGTTAGGTATTAATGTCTAACTTCAAAATGATTTTGGGCTTTCTGTACAGTCTAACTTTGTTTAGGAGTTTGGCATTATGTCCATCTTGAAAATGAATTTTGAATTTTTGTACGGTCCAAGTTTGTTTATGTAACATTCTTGACAGAAATATACACGATCCTTTATCCTTGGAAGACCATTTTTTACTTGTTTACCGAAGTTAAACAAATATAAGGTTTCCGATATTATTTCTAAAAGAATTGTTTACTCCTCAAACGCTGTTGATGATAATAACTCTAGTACTAAAATTTCGGTAAAACCCAATGCGAATGATTTAAATAAATATGAAAACGTTGAACAGAACTGGGTTACAGGAGATAAGAATTGCAATTGAAGAGATAGTATTATTTGTAGCTTACCTACTTAAATAAACATTGGTGAATCGTTCTCGTCATTTACAGTCATTTACAATGATAATAATTCATATTTATGATGTGTTTTCTTTGGGCATGGTCCAAATATCGCTCCCGAAAAAGATGGTAATTTCGAGGACGAGAAATAGAATCGTCTAAGAAATGCAGATGAGAAATCTCTCGAATGCCTAAATGGTAATATTGAATAAATTAAGATGGACAGAAAGACATTTGTAAATTATAAGATTGTATTCTATTTGAAAAAAATATTTCATCAAGTCGTATCAGTGCGGTAATATTTGTTCAATTCATTCTACGTCTTGTTTTTGCTCGTTCTGTGTCATTGTCTTTGCTATGAAGAAAAAGAAAACCTGTTGCGACCGGAAGTATCATAGGATTAGAATAGACTAGATCTTGCTGGCGGCATGCAGGCGTGCATGAATGTGGGTTTCCCCATACAAACTTTTGCACCCTGTTTCATATCTTTACAGACTGAATTTTGTAAAATCCTTTCTTAGTGCTCAGCTATGTCATAAAAAATAGCTTTGTGCAAAATTTCATGCTCCTAATCCCAGTAGTTTTGGCTGTGTGTTAATATGTCAGTCAGTTTCTCTTTTTATATAATATATATATATATATATATATGATTATTAATGATGATGATGGTCTTTTCCTTTTATACGTCTAGTAATCCTGGGTCATAATTAATTTGATAGTAATCAGATATTTTAAACATTAAATCTCCACAAAACCTTCGCAAGTAATTCTGTAGTAGACTTATCCTTATGTGTAAATGCCAAGGATACAGTCACTTCTAAATCGAAACCTTCATAAACTTTTCTTACTTTGGTCTTGGCAACACAATAGACTAACAAGTTGACATTGGAAATCGATCTCGCTGCTACTTCATTGTCAACCTTTCTATCACACTGATATTATAAAGGCAAACATTTGCGAGTATATACGTTTGTTTCTTCTTCCCGCTCGAGCCACTAAACGGATTTGAATGAAATTTAGCATTTGGGTAGACCATTTCCTGGAATAGCTCATATGATACTTTTTATCTTGGGAGTATTTTCCCTTGCATGAAGCCATTGGTAGCAGCTAGTTGGCCATATAAGGTTTTATTCTTATGAACGCGAAGTCTGATACTCCCGTTCACTCCTTCCAGAGCCCTGGGAGAAGTTATTAAATGATTTTCAAAAAGGTTACATTTTTGTTGTACAAGAACTTTTCCTTGTTAGGGTAAGATTGCACGGTTTACTTTTGTATTACAAATCGGATGATGCAACCAAGATTGTATTGTGTTGACATTAAAGAGAATTTTGCCTTATCTTTTAATTTAGTGCGATCAATCAAAATTAACAAATTTGCTTGAACCACGTACAATCACCGCAAAATGTAGTATTCAACTACATCGATGATTTTTTTGTTATTATCAATAGGCTCGCGTTTGCGCCTGATGGCAAGCAATGATGTAGTTGATGATGGAGCACGCTTGCCTAGAAGTAACCTATTCACTCTTGACTTAAAGACTCCTAGGTTGTAGGGGACTATAATTGATCGATCGATAATCAAACTGCCTAGCCTTTCTTCAACTATATTGTGATCGGCTTCCAGTGGAACTGGATGATGCTGAGCACTAGAATTTTACATGGATCGACTAACTGTCTGACCTCAACAAACCTGAAACCGGGCATGATTCTGTGTGACAAGATTAGTGCCAGATTTTTGAGCTGACTATCCGTAACCATTGTCAAAGAAATTCAAATGACTTGCAGGAACACCGTGCATTACGAGTCACGGAGGAATCTTGGTATGTAGTTCATCCATCCACTATCTGACCTCAGCAAACGTTGCTTAAACCTTGAAGATCGATTTATGCAGCTTTTATTATTTTACCACGAGTTCCTCAACCGTGTTAAATTGTCATTATTACCTAACTATGTTATATTTTCAAATATATTTGGTTTTGGGGACTCAAATCTAGAGGAATATTATTTTTTAGGTCACATTGTTTTGAGACGTTTCAGTGTTTGCTTTTGTAACCTACATTTTAGACTGGCACGCTCGCGAAACTAGCATTTGTTTTGATTTGTGGATACCCATAAGTCACTACTAGCTAGAATTTATTACAACCAAATAGTAAAAATGTGAAAATAAACTTTAATGTTAATGCAAATTTCATTGATTTAGATATCAATATGAGAAAGTTAAAGTAATAAAACAAGAAAAATAAAAACACTTAACTAATTAAAACTATATTTAAATATAAAGTATTATATATAATATAGTTTTAATTAATTGTTTCACTAAAGACAGCTAAAAGAAAGTTAAATCACCTAACTTATGTGATTGGGCACAGTGCTCGCAGAACAGATGGTCGATAGGGCCGAAAGGTTCTGGAGTGGCAACCACGTACCGGAAGACGCAGCGTTGGAAGGCCTCCCACAAAATGGAGCTAGTGTAAGGTCTTGGGAATGCGAAACGCACAGGACCGATTGTTGTGGCGACACTTGTGGAGGCATATTTCCAACAGGTGACGTCTTTCGGCTGAAATGATGAGATAGAGAAATAAATATTATGGCGACAGAACTAGAAAAACTGTAATTTTCCTAGTTCTGTCGCCATAATATTTTTTTTTAAATAATCCTACACCTGATGGAATAAGTGTACGATTGCCTTCATAGGTAGATCATATGACAAAGGTCGTAGTTGCCAAAACAATTTACACATTTTCTGAGTGGTCTTACGCTCCATTTAACGTTTTTCCTTTCTTTCCTTATTCCTTTTTTTCTTTCTTTATTATTGTCCTATATTTTATAAGCAAAGCTATATTTTTAAAGCAAAGTTGAGTTGTTGATGTAATTCTCACTGCAAGTGTAACGAAGGGCACATATCGGATGTTAATACTAGATGATAACTAGCTTGATTGATCATTCCGTTCACACTGCATGATGGTATCAAATCAGGAAGGCGTTAGAGACCCTGTCTATTTACACTAACTAGATAATATTATAAAACTATTGCCTTACCAGGAAATGAAAAGGTAGGATTTGAAGGAAGATGAAGACCAAGACATTTTATTTATCCAAAGCAATGCTCCTAAAGCGATAAAGATTGTCAAAATGATCAAAATTTGAGTACATTACGGTCAAAATATATTAGCCATTCTGAACTTAGGCGTACCAAATATAATTGCTTAAACATCGGAGTGATCAAAATATTTTGGCCATACTGTACCCATTTAGAATTGAGGACGTGATATTTCACGAGTACGTGGCAAATGCCCATACATTTTGGACTTTTTAATGAAATTATTAATAAAAATTACTAGAATCTCACTTTGTTTAGAACCTAGGGCACCCTAGGGTGTGTCGAAGGGATTCAGAGTAATCTTTACATCTAGATTTATGTGCAGGTCAAGTAGCAGTATCTTCCGGGTATCACGCATTGCTATTCAATAAATATTCATCCGTTTCAAGTCCAACCTCAATACGGCAGGAAACGGCTTCTCAAACGATGACATGCGCGTTGAAAACACTTAAAACTCCAGTACTTTCTTACATAATACATAAATACGTATGTACATCGATTACCCTATATCCCCACATACAGACAGACTGTCTCCCCGGAACAATGTTTGACGTTTGGCACAAACAGTTTGTGTACAGTCAAGAGCAGATATGTGGGAGCATGTCATATATTGAAAATTATACTAATATTATAAAATTGTATAGTTTTTCGTTTGGTTGAAAGAGATAATCTCAGAAACTACTGTTTCGCATGAAAAAAATCTTCTTTTTTATAATAATATTTTTACAACACATCAGATACTTATTTATTAAATATTTTTAAACGATCATTGACAGCTTATTTATATAGGCCTCCTAACTTTTAGTTTTCTTTAAAATATTTGAGTGTATATTTTTATTTAAAATTGGTACACTGGGTGCTCCCTGGTCTCTCAGATTGGAAGTCGCTCCGCATCAAATAATCGCATCCTGTTTGACTGAAAGCCGACCCCAAAGTAGTTGGTAAGAGGAAGATTGATTTTTTTAATATGCTTTGTTTGGTTTCATCAATTACTTAACTATTTTTGAAGCTGACTGTACGGACTGGGCGAGTGATTGTAACTTGTAAACAATTGTGACCTATTTTACTAACGGTCGTGTGTGCTTCGTTCTGGGAATGTATTGTAACGTCCTCGTGTATTGTAATGTGATCGGTATGATTTGTAGTGTTATTGTTGTTCTTTTGTTTTTCGTGGCTGCTAATAGTTGAATTATTTTTGTTTATTTTCCTTGATGAATCAACAGTTTGGTCTATCTACAGCGTTGGTGTTGTCTGTATCTCTCTTTGTTATTCACTATTGACATTATCACAAGTTTAGACTACCAGCTTTACCGTGGTTTTGCTTCTGTGTCCTACCTGTCCCATACGCATCGATATTTTTTTCGGAATGACATTATACTAAGCGTATAATATTGTTTAAGCTTTTTATCTGTGAAAGATATATCATCGGATCAGTAATTCTAAATGTTACTTTTTACAATATTTTTTGTGCCATTTTAATTTCTTTATACATCATTTATTAGTTGAGCTATGATATGTATTGATAATGACTCCACATGAAGCTATAGTTTTCTTAAGAAAGGTTTAAATGTCATGGAAGTCTCCATGACTTATATCATATAAAGAGCCAATTGCTGTTATAAAGGAAAATGTAGATTAAAAGAAAAAAAGAAACATCATAATACATTATAATAATTCATTTAATGTTATCAATAAATTACATCAAATTTAAATAATTAACTAGAAAGCAGACTATGAGAAATGGCCCAGATTATGTCGGGAATGACTGCCAAGTAATTAAAACAGGAGACACAATCCCAAAGATTTTGATAGCTAATATTATTAATTGTTCTGGGAAGAACGACATTAAAAAGTTCCTCTTACAATTTATTTCGAACATAAATTCGAAAAGGTTATTGGCATGGCTGACATCTTTAACTTCGTAGAACACAATTGGCAACATGATTATTATATCATAGTAAATCACTCTACGTTTTCCCTTTGTTTTTGCCAAGAGCTGCGAATGTTTTCCGTGACCTACTACCAATGTTGGGGACTCAATTTGTGGCTTTTTGATGGCTGTTTTCAATATTATGCAATACGTAAATATGTTTAATGTGCACATTAAATATGTTTAGCATTGTTTAGGTGCACAACAGGGTTATAAATATGAGTATTTAAATAGCAATACGGAAGTTGAAGAATATACTACAGTTGAAATAATTTTAAATGAAATCGCCTTGGATATTACCTTGATGTATTAAAAAACCCGTTTGAACGCATTATATTTGAGACACGACTCGTAGAAAAAGTAAAAGAAATATCTCCAAACCAAGAAATGCCACTAGTTGCTTCAATGACAGGTACACGAGGCTACATAACATTCTCGCGTCGGCTTCGATCAATTAGATATTAAAAATGCACATTTTAAGTGTTCCAATAACCGCTTGTAATGCAGAAAGGAAATAGTTATCTGTGGTTTAATTGAACGTTGACAAATGACTGTAATTCTAGTACGTATATCGGCTTTACAAAGCGAAGCAGTTGTATTGCGGAAGATAATACTGTAGCAGAATTGCAGACGAAGGGACACATCAAGGTCGTGTAATATCATCTGTTGAAATAGTCTGGCGATTCCAACCTGTCTAGAAAATGATGGAAGCTTTAATAATATATTGAATCGCTGAGATGGAAATAAATCAAATGCATGATTCACTTGATATGACTGATCAGACCAAAATGGGCAAATAGAATGATGCGATAGAACATATGAAGGCATTGTGATTTCTAAAAATTTAGGTGTTAATTTCTTGAGTTCAATTGAACTGGTGAGTCAATTATTCGTAGATTGCATGATTCGAAGAAATGAGGTCTCCAGTCTTGATGTGAGAGGAATATTTTTATCAGCTTCGACCTAATTATGGTTGAGCTTGTTACTAAGACAAGTTTTAACTAAGAGGTGTTGTGTTCGCGGCCTCGCTCTCGTGAATACTTACGTACTAGTTAGGTTCTAAACTAATAGTAGACGGAAATAATTAGATACGAGAAATTTATTTATTTATTTATTTATTTAAACTTCATGTACAGTGGTGGTACATAGGCGGACTTAATGCCACAAAGCATTCTCTACCAGTCAACCATTGGGTTAAAAAGACAAAACTGTGGTAGGTGTGCACAATAAATAAATAACAGATATTTTTGAAATAGAAATCTTATTTTATCATTGGACAGAGGATAAGCAGTATGGCAATCATACTGCGTGGCAATGCCACCAGTCTAGATAGTGATAACGAAGAGTATTTCGATGTCATAATTTAGATTGTTTTTATTAGTTTTAATTTAGGGTCTTTTTTGTTTTGGTGTACGTATACGAGTAATTATAAGAAGTTAGGTAGGTACCTATTTTATAAGTAGGTATGTTTTTTTTAGGTGGAAAATCATCTAATGACAAATCCCGCTCTTGGCCGGAGCGGGAGATAATGTCACACTTTTACTGACTAAAAAGCCACTCCTGATCCTTCTTTGCCTTCGTCTCAGGGCCCCGTTTCGTTTTCACACTACCTATGAGGTATGTGAATAGTAAGAAGCAATTGTTATGTAATAAAAAAGATAAAGCAATTGTTATGTAATAAAAAGCAATATAAACAAAATTATGAAGTTACTCATATCTTCATAATTTTGTTTTTATCAAAGTAAAAAGAAATGTTGTACATGATCTCTTACAACTCTTACTTAAAAAACCGGCCAAGAGCGAGTCTGACTCGCGCACGAAGGGTTCCGTACCATTATCTATAAAAACGGCAAAAATCATGTCTGTTGTGTGGGAGCCCTAATTAAAATATTGGTTTTATTCTGTTTATAGTATTTGTTGTTATAGCGGTAACAAAAATACATCACCTGTGAAAATTTTAATTGTCTAGCTAGCACGGTTCATGAGATACAGCCTGGTTTTACTCTTTGGGTAAGAAATCTTAAAAAATGAGGAGAAAATATACTTTGTTATTGAAAAATAAATTGGAAAACTGTTTAGTTATTGTATAAAGCAGCTTTAAAGAGTCGGTCAAGTTTACGAAACAAATTATTATGAAAACATTTTTCACAATAACCACAGTAACTTTATAAACAATCCGTCCGCAGGTTTTCTTTTAAATTGATATAAACTAGTGCTTGACTGCGATCCCACCTGATGGTAAGCAGTGATGCAATCGTCGAAGGTGAGGTGCACTAGTTTATTAAAAGCCTATTCACCCTAGTCTTGAAGACACCAAAATTATAATCGGACGGAAAGACCGCAGCAGGCAAATAGTTCAAGTTCTTTCCAGATGTATTTAGCGAAGTATTTTTATTGCATTCATTCATTAATCATGCTATAAATATATATTGTTACATTAAGGAAACGACCGTTTGTTTTCTGATAAATAAATAAATAAATAAATTAATTAATATCCTTGGGAAATACATTACACCTTTGTATATAGGTAGAATTTTCTAGTAATTAATTGCGCTCAGCTCTTATGTTCTTGCAAGTTTAATAACTTGCATGTTCATGGGAAAATCCCTATTATTATGCATTTATTCGTGATTGTGGTTAGAAAAAATATAAAAAGGATTCATTGAGATTCTTCGGTCGGTCTATTAAAAGTCTTTAGTTAATTTACCTTATGCAATCGTTATAATAAAATTTTGCAATCAAATGCTGACGATTATTGTTGATTAAGGTTTTATTCTACTTATTATGCATGGTTTTATACATTGTATACAGTTAATGGAATATTTTGCGTCGAGGATTAAATTTGTAGAGTCAGTGATAAAAAAGACATCCATGTGTAAGTCGGACTCACGCACGAAGGGTCGTACCATCCGTAGCCAAAAACGGCCAAAAATCACGTTTGTTGCATGGGAGCCACACTTAAATATTTATTTATTTTACACTGTTTTTAGCATTTGTTGTTATAGTAGCAACATAAATACATCATCTGTGAAAATTTAAAATGTCTAGCTATAAAGGTTCATGAGATACAGACTGGTGATAGACAGACCGATGTCGGAGTCTTAGCAATAGGGTCCCATCTTTACCCTTTGGGTACGGAACCCTAAAAGTTACTACTTACAGAATTTAGTAAACTGATATTATTTATAATTTGAATCAATTGTTCATTTACAAAAATAGAATCAATAAAATACGAAATAAGGAATTATTTTAAATCAGTCAATTAAATAAATTATGTCTGATTAAATTAAATTACATTAGAATGTAGGTCATCATTTACTTTTTAGGTAATCAATAATTAATTTGTTTTTTTTTTTTGTTTCAGGTAATTATAATGAACATATAGCCGCATTTAGTGTACTTTCATTTTAATACCGATGTAAGTATTATATTAAAATGTCATTATTTTCCTAAAGGTACGTGCTTTTATTGATCTATCTCGTCTGACGTCATGACTGGCCTATTGGTCTAGCAGTTAGTGACCCTGACTACTATGCCGGAGGTCGTGGGTTCGATTCCCACCCTGGACAAATCTTTGTGTGATGAGCACGATCATTTGTTCTGTGTCTGGGTGTAATTTATCTATAATATGTATGTATTTAGAAATATATAAGTATGTTTATCAGTTGTTTAGTACTCATAACACAAGCTCTGCTTAGCTTGGGACTAGACGGCGTGGTGTGATAGTAGTGGAATATATTATATTATCATTTTAGAAATTGGTTAGAAGAATCCACTCTTTAGTTTTGTAAAAAAATTTGATCTGTTACCGACTCTATATTTTTACTGTTCATGTTAAAAAGCATGACCATGTGAAATTTATTTTAAACTGAAATAACAAAAATCTTTTAAGTAGGCAAAACAAATAGGATTGTTTGTCGACATTGTTTGCAGAAAGTGATTCCAAAAAGATAGTAAAAGTGGAATATGTCAGATTATTTGCCTGTGCTAGTTATAATTGAAATGTCTTGTCATGTTATAAGTCCATATATTCTCTAATAGCTTTTGCCCCCGGCTTCACCCGTGATTACCTCCTGCAACAAAAAAAGAAGCTTTACTTCTTTATAATATATAATAATGTAGGTAATTTTCAATTTTTGACTTTGCTCGAATGCTTGTTACCACTCATGCAGTGTTCATATACCAAAAATCACCATAATCGCTTAATATTTAGAGGTTGCACAACGCCAATAAGTACTTCATCAGTGAAGATTAAATTTTTAATATTATTATTTTTTACAGAGGAAGGAAGTAAGTTTTACTAGACACAACAACATACTAGTAACACTTGCTACCCTCGGTCTTCAACTCATCATCATCATCTTCCTGCCCTTGTCCCATCTTATTTGGGGTCGGCGCAACACGTTTTTTTCTTCCATTCTATCCTGTCAAAAGTCATACTATCACTAACTTCCTTTTCTTTCATATCACTGTTCACACAATCCATCCATCTTTTCTTTGGCCTCCCTCTCCCTCTCCACCCATCCACATGTATACTCATAACTCTTTTAGTAACATGTGTTTCATCTCTCCTCTTTACATGACCATACCAAGACAAACGATTCCCCTTCAACTTCAACCCTCTGTCTTCAACTAATTTACCTAAAAGATGCATTCAAAGTATTTAATTTCACAAAAAACTATCTAAGCCAACACTTTATGCTGAAAAGTTTTATTCGTTCTAGTATTTTGTGTACACCCAACGCTGTGGTACACAGTCACCACTCCAGGATATTTCGATTATCAATCGATTATCATTACTATTATTATTATTTTATTTTTTTATTCTCGATAGGTTCGCGCTTGACCACTATCTCACCTGATAGAAAGCGACGATGCGGTCGACGATGGACCGCGCTTACTAGGTAAGCGCGTTCCATCGTCGACCGCATCTATCATCAAGTGATATCAATTGATTTTGTTTTGTTATCTAGTTTTAAGATTGCGTCATTTCGCGCAAATAAACTGTTTTTCTTTCTTTCTTTCATTCTTTCTTTCTAAGTGACCTATTCACTCTTGACTTAAAGATTCCTGGATTGTAGCCATCAGGAAACACAGATTCCGGCAAGGAATTCCACTCCTTATTAACTCAAAAGTCGAATGACTGAAAAACGAATTACCATATCAATCAATATCAATTTGTATTTATTTATTTGTATTTATCAATGTAATACCGTTGCCTTTACCATGTAATGTAAAATCTTATACATAGGGAAGTGGGTATAGTCTGTGGTACAAGCTAATCCTACGCGATTGGCTTTGGGCTTCGTATGAGGCGAGATCGGTCAATGTCTACTTAACTGCTACGTCAAACGGCCATATACCGAACTTACCAATTAGCGTAGGAAGAAACTGCTAGATAAAGAAGCGATTGTAGTTTAAATAAGGTCTGAATTTTTGGGTCAAGATAAATAGCTGTCAAAATGTGAGTTATTCATAGACTATTATGGGTACATGAAAGAGCTTGCGAGATAAATATTAAGGCTTGCGGGACTCATTGAGTGATACTAGGGAAGAACTCTTTGAGGGATACTAGGGTAGCACAGTGCCCCGTGGGGGGCACTGTGCTACCGTCTTCCCTAGGATAGGGAGGCAGTTCCCGTGTGGATAGGGAGGCAGCTCCCTATTCAAGTTACGACCGTTTCGTTTCGATTCTCTTGCATCGAACGCCTCGAGTAGGCCACGCCTGCGATTTCTTTGTTCTGATCACGTGACTGAGGGTTGAGATTACGTCAGAACAAAGGAATCGGAGGCGTGGCCTACTCGAGGCATTCGACGCAAGAGAATCGAAACGAAACGAGAACGAAATCACCATATGATAACAGAAGGACCACTGTGGTTTTCAGGTTTTTAATTTCTTACGTAAACATAAAGAGTAAACGTTCTTATCGATACAAAACTATCTAGCTATCTCTATAATGTATCGATGTCTAACCTGCGTCTGCGCCTACCAGGGTCAGAATATCCTTAATAAATAAGTTTATTCATCATGATTTCAAAACTAAACTACTCGATTGTATTTATATCTAAGCCGAATAGGAATATTTGATAAATCAAATACAATCTAAAATATATTATTACGCTCATTGGTAATTCCGCACATTTGCGTTGATTTTATTATAGCAACGCAATCGGTAAGCAGCTGTTATCTCCCTATATTTCATATAAAATAGTTTCGTACGATTTCCTATTAAATTTTAGTTGGCTACTTTCCAGCAAATGACGTCCATAGAATCGAGTAATGAGGGTTTATATTAGCGTGTATTACTTATTGTTGATAATGTTGATCATGAAGAGCGCTGGTGCATTGTTGCTATGTTATTATGTAATAATACGTGTTAATTCCGCCTAGCCCGTTCCATCATCGGACCACCAGGCGTACGGCAATGCGCCACCGGTACATGGTAGACATCCCACCTATACGAACGAAACGTTTTGGGAACACATTCATTGTGCGTACAGCTAAGGAGTGGAATTCCTTGCCGGAATCTGTGTTTCCTGATGGCTATAACCCGGGAATCTTTAAGTCAAGAGTGAGTAGGTTACTTCTAGGTAAGCGCGTTCCATCGTCGACCGCATCGTCGCTTTCCATCAGGTGAGATAGCGGTCAAGCGCGAACCCATCAAGAATAAAAAATAAAAATAAAAACAACATGTTGATCTTTGATGGGGAATGGTGTTTATATTCATTGTCATATAAATATACTACCACAGATAAAGCATATAATACCGTACAGAGTGTCTAGTGTAAGTTTGTTTTACGTCAATGTGATCGACAGGTCTATAACGTTCGGTGCTCCGATTGGGCCGCCCCCAGCCCTTAACCAATCAGAGAGCAAAATGCGGTGAACCTTTCGATCGCTTTAACTTAAAAAAACAACTCGCATTCTATACACAGACGCCTCATCTCATACAAAGAAACGTGACCACTGTAAATAGAGTTTTTCGGCAGGTAGGCAAGAATCTTTTTTTCCTCTTTCGGGCCAGTCCTGTACACTTCACTTCACCAGCGTCGGCTTGCAAGTTGAATGAATTTCCCTACGGTTCTATTAATATTTAAATTTTGTTCTCACACATTTTTTATCATAATGAGCCACTCTAGAAATTGTAAATGATATGATTTGATATAATCAGCATTGATGTGAATGGAAAAATTCGAAAAATTCTAACAGCATCAGCTATTTGAACAAAAGCGATGTCAAAAAATGCGATGCTATAATCTTTTAAATTTGAATTTGGAACCCGGTATTTTTCTGTCTTGTGCGGGAGTTTATTAAATAAAAATATACAGTACCTACTTGTCTGTATTATTTCTTAAATTCCAATAAGAAAACGATACCTACATATTATTTGAACAATTTTTTTTTTCTATCAAATGAGACCTCGAGTTATGACGAGGTAGGACAGGTAAACGCCTCATCCAAGCCACATGCATAATGTTGCCCAATCTGGTGCATGTGGTGCACATCTAGGAATTTTCATGCGGTCATGTTGTTATCTCATCAGGTAGAATCCTTTTATTCTGCGAACGAATCCTTTTCGCCTTGTTTTTTAGTAGGTAGTCGGCTGTCTTTCCTTCTTTTATAACTCTCCTCATTCGATATTCTCCTGAAGCAATGATAACGATTTTTTTTTTAAATCGTATTAATTTCTCGCGACTCTTTCTTCGGAGTCCGTCTTTGGGAATATTAGAGTATAACTTCATCGTATCAAAACATTTAGAAGGAAAAACTCTTATAATTATTTCTGAATTAATATTGACGTTTTCGTCTCCATACTTCTCGGTTACATTCCAATGAATAAAGTTAATATGTTGGAACATTAAACTAGTGTTTACTAACCGTAGGCACTTGATTCTAGGTAAGCGCTGATGTATTTCAATACTCGGATACTTTGCACTGTTTCCACGGCAACACGTTTTGATGCATTACTTATTTCATTAAAAACTGTACCTAACGACTTTCTTCTATAAGATTTTAATAGAAGAAAGTTCAATCTGGTAAAAATACAATCTTCTTCTTCTTCTTTTCGATTCGATGGTAAACTCGTCAAACCTTTTGGGCCCAATAGGCGGCCACACTAATAGCAGCATCGGTAGCACTCATCAAATCCTCCAAAGTGCAGGTATACGGACACCTGGGGCATTCCAACATGTGGCTCATGTTTTGAATAGGAGCTCCGCACTCACATTGAGTATTGGTAAATGGTAAAAATACAATTATAGCTAAAACGTTGTACTAAATCTGCTTTGTGCTGTTTAGGACAGATTAAAAAGAATTAGCATTTACTGAACCAACTCATCTTCTTCTCCTGCCTCGTATTTATCCCGTTACGCAGGGTCGGCTTTCCCATTCATACGACGCCATTTAGGTCTCGAACGTCTTGGACCTGTACCATGACGTTTAAAGTAAGATTGTTTCATTCTTATTTCCAGTGTGGGTAAGAGATGGCGCTAGACAACCTCTATAGCTCTGTCTCTTACCCACACTGAAATAAGAATGAAAAAATCTTACTTTGAACGCCATGGTAACCCCGTTGTTCGTGTAGTCCTAATACTTTCATGTCCTTTTGGATATTTGTCACCCAGGTTATTTGGAACCTTCCTCTCGTCTTTATGTAGCGATAGAAAGGCACTGAACCAACTGTATTGGAATAATAAATTGGTACTCTGAAGTATCCGCTTAAACCAGTAACAATGGTATCTCTAAGTTTTCGATAATTTCCTCGAAGAGTTTTATCAGGACTTTCTTGATAGGAATATTAATCTGAATGATACGAGTATGCATATCAGCTTATCTCAGATTTAGAGTGGACATTGATAAAAATAGAATGAACTTGCACACGGTCTTGTATCTCAAGATCGTTTCTGGTGTAACTAGTAGCATTGTTGATGGCAATGAGATATTCTCGTGAAAGCGTCACGTTCTTATTTATCAAGCTTGTGATTGCATTGTTATGAATTTGTTTCGGTAATCTAGTTCTTGTGAGTCAGAATTTAGGAATTGTTTGAGATAAAAGCGATGTTTTATTATTTTGTTTGTCATAGAATAGTCATGCAAGTATTTATAGAACATAATCTATAATCCACTGTCTAACTACGTAATCTTGGAGACAACTAAATGGATAAACTCTAGACATTAAATGCGCTACTTTTGATGTTATTGATAGATGACACCTAAGATGTTCTACATTTTCTATCTGACAGTATTCATCAACATAAAACCTATTTGGATTGATAGGTCCGATAATGCTGACAATGATAATAACATTCCAACGAAGGAACGTGATGTTGTTAGCAAAAATAATCAAAATATACACATGTATGACAGCAATGGACAGTGGATACTGTACAGATATAGCCAGGCCGCAGGTACTAGTTCTCAATTGATCGGTAAGCGATTTATAATGACTCCTTACTAAGAAACTATTGGCTATATTATTATAAACGGAGTAAGGTGCTCTACTAACGTGACATGGCTAAATTTGATTACTTAACATTCCAAGAGATATAGGATGTACGAAGGAATATACATAGTAGCTTAACAATGCCAAAGGTATAAATAAATACATCATGAGGACTCTATTATTCCCAATGCCTACCCGGGCCGACCCGAGCCGTGAGATTGTTCGATAAAGTTACCGTGGCCCTTGAACGCAAAGGAAGAAACAGAGGTAGGGTTTTAGTCAGCAAAAGTCAGAGACTCCCTCTCGATCCATTCAGAACGGGAGAATTTTTTGATCATTTCCCACCAAACAAGGGCTTTATTATTGAATTATAGATAGTGGTCAAGTGCAAGGTTAACAACAATTTTTAAGAAGTAAGAAGTTTGGTCAAACGTGAACCTATCAAGAATAAAAAAAGAGTTTATTTGCGTCAAACATGGCGCATACTATAAAAAATAACAATGACTTTAAAAAGAAAGTATAGCTCAAAGGATAATTAAAGAAATCTCAACCAAAGTTGTCAGGTTTTTGAAGGCGGACTAAAGGCTTAAGTAACTAAAGTAAATAAAAGAACATTGATAGGCGAGTTGGAAGTTACCCTAAATTGGGTTAACTTCAAAACGACACCAACTCCTTTGTCTTAAAGATTTTGAAGGGTTTTGAATACATTCAAGTCGTGAAACTTATTTTCTTTAGTCTAGCAACTAGACTAAAGAAGTGTTCCTTACTTGTAGACCTTGGACCACTGATGGCTCGAGCTAAAACATAGTCCGCAAAAGTTTGAAAATTTAGCTTTACCTCCTAACTTTCCACTGAAAAGTAAAATTGATGCGAAGTGATTTAAAGTTTCTATCAGGAATATTGTATTTTCTATTGTGCTCGTTACTTTTGATTTTAAAGAATAAACTGCTACAAGTTTTGTATTTATTATATAAATTCTTTTCTAGACTACAGTTCAATTTTATTCCATACTTCTAGTCCCTGCTAACAACAAAGGATCCAAAGTGGTCCTAGGTCATAAAAAGATTGGGAAAATCTACCGCTAGCTAGTATAACATTTCATGTGGCAGGTGATGACTCAGACACATGTGTAGATTCCAATTTAATTTTAAAGTCAAGACACTGTACCGCTTTATTTCGGTTTCGATTGGATACGAACTTAATTGGACAGACTCCTGGATATAACACCAGAAGCGTTTTAAACAAAGTCAACGACAAGTCTCACACTGAACATCCTTTCTGCAAACTCCTATCTGCCTATTATAATAATATCCTCTACTGAATCAATCTCTTTTGCATAAAACAGCTCGGCCTTATCATCCTTATTCACATATTTGCCATCAATTTACGTGTACATGAGCAAACACTGGTGACGTCTGTTTGTTCACGAGGATAATTTTGGACATGTCTCATTAACACCATTTTGCACGATGTATTTTGGACGTCGAGGGAAGTTTTTTGAGAAGATGAGTATACAGAATGATGTGTTGCTTGGATTTGAAGTTGAATTATGTTATGTGCATCATTTGAGATATAAATAAACTTTGAGCCATGGTATCCATCATGCTCAGCTGGATTGATGATCATCATTATGATAATAATACGCAAATGGATACAGCCCTTGTGATTTCAAGCATCCACTTCTAATGTTACAGCAGCCAAAACCACCTTAATGGTGAAGTCTTATGATGGATGTGGGATCACACCAGTAATCTTTTGATACTAAATTACGGCAAATGAGACGTGAATTACATATTATGCATATGTTTAGTTTTGAAGTAAATTCGGGTAGGTAGTTTAGAACTTTCCTAAACTTCCACAAACCTGTATACCAGTTTAACAGCTACTAACATTGTTCTTAGTACTTCTAACTGTTTTACTGAGTTACTCAGACCGACGTACCTAAAATAGTTAAACCTTGAGCTCTCTAGTACTCCTTACTTTGTGGTTACTCATTTATCCAGACGGGTGTTACAATTTGTTGAAGTGTGCCAAGGTCTTGGTGCGCGAAAACTTCCCTGTTCTGCTCATTACGATTTTATTATATTTCTGACGACAAAATTTTGGCATTACTTTTTAATTCGTAGACTGTAAAATAACAGACCAATTTGAATGTATTAGCTGTTTTGAATATGATTTGCCTTGACTGCATTACTTTTTAATTGCGTTCTTCTTATTCTTATTAAGGTGAAAATGCTCGGGCAGCCCGCGAAATTAAAATTTTCTTGAATTTTTGCAGGTCTTTTATGTTGATTAAAATATGGTTGGCGGAATTATAAACATTATATACATTATATGCATAACAACAAATTATCAATACATCTAACCCTATTGAATGGCTATTTTATGAAAAAGTCATTCAATAGGCATGCATGCAACAATTTGACACTGACCCGTAAAATGTAAAAAAAAACTTAAAAAAAAATATTTTCGCATTTTTCTCAAGAACATCACCTTAAAGACTAATTAATGATCACTAAAAAATGATACCGTTACGGTTTCAAAAACGCCAATGGGAAAATAGTCATCATCGATAAAATAAGAATCCCGACTCAAAACCATTGTTGAGCACTGCATGACTAACCTGACCAAGGCAATACCTACAAACCAAGCAGAAGTATACAATATGATAAATAATTTTCCAATCATGTTCCTAACCAATAAACCGCAAACATGAAAATTTTCAATGCGTAATGCCAACGTAATGGTCGATAACTTGTAATATGCGCGTGCGCTGAAACGTGTACGGATATCTGAGATTAACGATTCTGTTTACTACGAGTATTCGACAAGGACTGACTGTGAGTATCGTATTCTGTGACAATGGGGTTGTGTTCATTCACACGTGTTTAAACGTGGATTCTTCGACTTCAACGATCGGTCGCGTGTTTTCCATATTTTCCCAGGGTGCGTCGCGTGATCTAATTTGTTACACACTCGTTCTGTTTGTCACAAACTGACGACCTTGAGCGTTATAGAGAATTTGTTCTTCTGTCAGTATTGCTCTAATTCAGTTTTAAAATATAATTTTTCCTCGAACGATATACAAATAAAATGCATTTTGTCTCATCTTTCAAAATGTCATTGTGCGCGACGACGATTGTGAAGTGACCTATATTAAATTTTCCACTGGCTTGACATGATTCATACACTGTGGCTGCGCTCTTCGTGTCTCGAAGACCACAAGTTCGACATCACATCCAGTTCATTCTAAGAAGAGCCAATAATGTTGCGATCATAGATTGCCGTATAAAATGTTAACGGTATCAGCACGGTAGTACCGCAAGGTATCCACCTGGGACCCTTTTTGTTTATACTCTATGATATCGGGTGACGTGTGGCGTAGTAACCTAAAGAATGCATAACAGAAAACTGGTGAAATTCAACGCCACTGTTTACGCGGAACGGACGCCATGTTACATCAACATAATGAGCCGACACGTGGGCTCCGAACGTGAATGACCGCCGACTTTAGGCGTCGTGTTACTTCATTTTGTTTACACAATAGAACGTAGTGCCACTGTTGCATTATACCTAACAGGCTAACAATTAGTACTTAGTCCGATATTATTGGCATTCAATTACAGTTTCGAGCGTTTTCAAAAGCGGTTTGTGGTTATTCTTAGGCAAACGATACTTCAATCATATTTAAGACCTACCTCAAACGCTTGATTAATTTCCATTTATTTTCGCCCATGTTGCTGTTTATAAAGCCGTTTTTTAATTGCTTGGCAGGTATTAATGATAATATTATTGGCATTAATTAAGGTTCATAAAAACAATAGGTTGGCTTCTGTTCAGTTTAATAAGTGTTGAAAATTTAATGGTTTGCCTTGGTTTGTTTATTGTTGACTTTATAAACTAATTCCCACCTTCGTATATAATCTGCCTACTATCCGTGTCTCGTTTACATTACTATTTCTAAAATAATTGGGAAACTTGTTCAAATTTATTGCTACAGTATTGTTGTGATTATTTCTATTGCGTACTATATATAATTCAGTTCCATTATTACCTTTTTAAAACATTTATTGTTTTTCTGTTTTGAAGGATGAGGGTTTGCAAATATGTTTGCTTAGCTACTAAAACACGTTGTTCGACTTCGTTGGGAATTTATTTATCTGGCTAATATTTGTGGACAGACAATATCATGAGTAGTATTGTGAGGTGGAATGACTTTACAATTGCAATGACAATAGACAGTGTCGTCTTTATCCGTGATTTTCTTTCCTGTATTCTTGTTAATTGTTGTATCAATATTGAAGCTGATGATTTACTTGAAGAGTTTGGATAACGGAGCTACTCATGAATGCTTACTTTGTTGTAGTTTGGCATACTTATCAGTCTTCAATCCTTGTCTTCATCTTAAATTTTTGAAATGATGCTCTTAATGTCAACAATAACGTAATGCACACGGGTATTTTGGGAATATTTTTTTGTTATAAATCGTGTTAAGCTGGCAATAAAAGAGAAGATCACGAATGTGAGTGACTCAATTTGTCATGCAAGTGTTAAACTAAATATTGTTCTGAAAAAGTTTTAATTTATATTGAAGTATGATGGGTCATTAAACTGAAAATGTTTTAATTATTTTGTAGACTAATATTTTAGATTAGATTTATGAAGTCATTGAAAAATAATTATGAACAATAATACAAGTATAATGTTCTAATGATGTTATCGTATTCATTGAATACAAGTTCTTGTCAAAAACCAGTAAAATGATATAACATCGTACAATTTAAAAATCCCTCATAAAAGATGCAACGGGATCACAAAAATAAAATCGAGCATAAACGCTGTCTGTTTAATCTATAAATTAATCGTTCAACCAATTTGGGAAAGCGGAAAATCACCCGAGTGAGTGTTGGCGCCAGATGGACGGATGCCAGCCTTTCACTGGGAATCACACTGGACTGTTATCTTGACACATAGAAGACAATGCAGTTGATGATAAAGAAGGATTTGAAGATATTCATTGTAATAACAATGGAAAAAGAAAAGCTATGTACGAAGAAGAACGTAGCGAAAACCTTTTTGATGAGTCAGAGTAACTTTGTTATATGGAGGACCATGTAGGAATGTTAACTTGACACAAATATTAACACTGGAGACAATGTGTTGCTGATGACGAAGCATTTGACGATCCTTGTTGACGATATTATTATTGTATTGAAGAAAGTGGCGTTATGACTGTTAACTTTAAACATTTTAACGAAATAGTTAATGTAATTAATGATAGTGAAGAATCTATTTATAGTTTTGACCGTGATGATGATATCGAGGATATATTTTACAAAATAAGTTGTTTTCAATATATTATTTTATGTTATCAAAATACTTTACTTGCGTTGTGGGGCGAATACTGAACTTTGACCGCTCGTGGAAAGTATAACCGAATATTTTAATGCAAATATACCTAACATACAAATTAACAATACGCGTAAAATAAATAATGTTGCTTTATAATTGGGTTTATGAGAAGGACAAAATTATCTTTTTACAGACATAGGCATAAACTAGCTCACGTTTATTTTAACTTTATCTTTATTGTAGACCAGCAAAATGCTTGGTCGATATTTGGCAATGTTAGACTTTGTGACACGAACTGTACAATGTTACCTAAAGTAGGTATATCAATTTATTAAAATCTAGAAGCAATGTACTTACAACGTACGTACTATGTTGACGATCAATATAGTAAAATATCAAAGCAAATATTGTTTTGACCTAGTTCTATTTATATTTGACTTGACTTTGTTACTTTGGTTAAATAAAACGGAGCCATAATAAGTATATTTTCGCAACTGAATAAAGGATTTCTTGGTTTTGAAAAGTTATGATATCTTGTCGCAATTCGGCGCCAAGATCTTCATTATCACCTGTTTTCTGCATATTTATTTCTTTTACATTGATTAATTTGATGTTTAGGTGAGTTTATTCCAAATTATCTTCGGCAGAAATCTAGAACATCAAGACTTTTTAATGTGTTCAATGAATCGTATCTGTGTCACTCGCACGAGAAGATTTCTTTTACTCTGTAATAAAACAAACATGTATCATGTTCGAACTAAATACCGTTTTCCGTTTTATTTATTTTCACGTTTAAAAAAAAAAAACAAACGTGGCATACATACGAGTGATATATTGTCCACTATTTTTATTGTAACGGCGTATTGCTTGCAAGTTTCCTGCTATATATATTTCTCCAGATCTTTACTGTTAAAAGTGTATTTTAGATCTGCCTGTTTTAATTTCGTGTATCGAAACGATGTTAAAACGAACTACATCGACCGTAAAAATTCACAGAAACGTCTCATCCCGTGTTACACTATGTGGCCCGATTAGTCTCACATTTGGACAGACTCCAGATTTTATGTCATAAATCTGTTAGATAATGCTGGAATTAGTGTAAAGTGGTCACTGGACATGAAAACATGCATAAACAAAACGATCATGACATTTTATTTTATGTTGTTAAGGTAGAATAGAATGAGATGCAGGGCAAACATACAAAGGCAAATAAAATTGAAGGCCAAGTAAATATGTATGATAACTCAAAAAAAAAACCCAGTTTTAAACCCAAACAAAGAGCCTAATAAACTAACACGATAAGTTTTTAATTCCTTATTACACAAATTGAATTGACAAAACGATAAAGCATCTTCGAAATAAATTACAAACGAAATCATGAGAGCAACTGAGAGATTTTGATACACTTAAAATATTTTCTTCTACCTTCATTAAAATATTGCCTATATCATTAAATATATTGTTTATATTATTTTGTCATAAAACAAAGAAAGAAAGGCTCTTGTGTTATTTTGAGGAGGCTGGTCATGACACATTAATATTGACCAGATTTTAAAGAGACCTTTGAAATATTTACTTTAAGGTAAAATGTATAACGATCTATAATAATATATTATCACATCTTTATCACTTGTGGTTTTACGAATTGCTAAAAATATATCGTACCTATATGAATTGACATTACGTGCACTAAATCTTGACTTGAAAATCGGATTGGATTTGTCGTTTTACTATCTCTTGAGGTTAAGTTTTAGATAAACTTTTTTTAGCTAAAATATCAGGGACCTATTCTTATCTTCCAATATATCCCAAATGCTAGATATGACAAACAAGTAAGTTTTAACATGACCTTCTTTCAAAAATAACAAGTTATACAAAACATGAAATTTGATTCTAAAATTCTTAGTAGGTAGTTACAAAATTGTAGCAAAGTTTCCATTAAGTATTGACGGTTGAGGAGCAAACATCGCAATTGCAATATTATTTAACAGAGAACTGCGCAATTTGTAAACAACTCGTAATGCCAAGTTCCAAAGAAATAACACTGAAGTAGGAAGAGGTTTCCCGGATGACGGGACTGTATTCAAAAAGAAGAAGGAGGAAAGAATGAGAAAGAAAGAGATGGATGCAAAACAAAAGTGACCCTGAACGTAATCGTGGCCTAGTCCCGGGTGAATATTGATCCAATAGGGGACAAAGGATAACGTTCCTGAATCCTTACGCAAGCCAGACCAAAACCAGTTTGGAGATGCTTTATTTGATAAAGGATGTAGTAAAACAATGTTTATGTGAACTAAGAATACATGTTTTATGTCATGACGAGAATTTCTCGCAGATTTTGTTGTATGAATGAATGAGTCAGCAGAGTATTCAGTTTTTAGGGCATTGAACTGCAAACCTTCAATGGGCTAAGCTTTAAGGTCTAGAATTGAGTGGCTTGACCTTGAACTGATGTGACTTTTGTTATGTATCAGCTTTTGTCCTGTAAGCGTAACAGTTTGATGTAGATCCTTTCACTGAAATGTTTGTGCATTATTTAATGTGTAAAGATTCCTTTTATACAATACGGTCTTTCATATTTAAGTTTAGGTATACTGAAGTAGTTTCATTACAATTCGCACTGCGTTCATGTTCAGAACCATGTCAAGTGTATTATTAAAAGCTTTGGTACTAAAGCAATATTGACTCTATTTTGGAACGTCACTGGCTGGATTACGCGGATTACTTCAAGTTCTATTAGTATTATCTCTTACATCCACACAGTCTTTGGTAAAACAATTCTTATCACCAGTACTTTCGTGATCTTCTCTTTCTAGTTTAGGTTCCTAGTTAGTTTCATGTCATCTTTATCCTTTTTACCTTGATGTTTATCTGCATCAAATAAAACTGAAGATTTTCATGAAAGATTTTTTTGATTTACCCAAACTTATTGGTACTTGAAAAAGGTTTGATATTAAAAGTAAAATGATATTTATGTTTATTAATAGTAGTGTTGGAACCTTTAAAATGTCTCATAACCTGGTTTCGTATCCGGTGTATTGTATGACATGATTGGAATTAAATAACGACGTGTACAAAGTAAAAAGAGTTATCTGCAATTTAAGCTGTTTTTTAGTATTTTTTTTTAAAGCTTTATATTAAAAAAGGACTATCTTTTCATCATTTTTGACACTTAAAAGAAAATTTGTCATGCCTTAGAATATTCTTTTTTATTAAGTTACTGCAACTATCACAAATTCGCAAAATTGCAGATATTTTTTTTTTACTTTGCACCCATCGATATGTTTAAGGTACATTTTGTTTTGCTTTTAATATAGTTAATTGTAAACAAATTACTACCTGAAAGCTTGGCTATAGTACTTTTTAAGGAAAGATTTTTTTTTATTTTTACTTGAGAAATTACGAAATGATAAAGCGGGAGGGATTCTGCTCTATCTACAGCGAGAGGAGTCATATAGGGACATACTTTTATTGACTATAAAACCCGCCTGTATTCCTTTAGTTGTCCTTTGCTTAGGCCACTATAGGTAACTCTTTCGAACCATTCCACAGGCAGGCATCGGGTTCTGCCAACAACGCGCTGTTCATAAGGGTTTGGTCAATACAGAACGGCGAACTATGCATTGCTCGCCGTCATAATAGGAAGCACTATCTTATTACGGCACTAGTCTTACTTACAAATTACGTTACAAAACTAGACTGTCTAATATAGATCTATTTTCTCAGGTGAAAAACAAAGACGCCAATTTAGCTCGTCAAACGCGAGAATCATCTTCATCAATTTATAATACTTAATTAAAATAAATCCTCATTGAAAGCATTTCAAATAATCTTTCTCCTCAATTAGTTACAAATTTTTCCGCTAATTGAATACCTTCCGTCCTTTTATATACGATGTGCATTCATTGAATTCGCTGACGCCCATTAATTTGATCGCACAATCAACAATGAAAGTATCAATGCTTTTACATTCTGATTTAAACGAGCTTCGAATTTTTACAAATACAGTACGTTCACGGTTATTTTACCTCTGACTGCAATCAAACAGCAACCTTATTATAAAGACGATATGGGTCACTATGCAAAAAAAAAAACGAAAATGGACTGTAGCTGTTAAAGTCCAATGCTAAAGATTATCAGTTCGAAATAGGTTCGGATTTATGTTTGAAAATGGAATTCTTTATTTTTTACTTTTCTTTTTTCTACGCTTAATTGTTAAATTGGCTTTTAGCCAGTATCAAATTTAAAAAGTATTTAGTAGTTTTTGATACTGAATTGTTTTCGATTAGAATGCGGATGTAACACATTCGTATGTTTTTGCTGTATATGACAGCAAAGGTATCTTTTTAAAACCTTCCAATATTCTTTAATTCTACAGTAAAACGCTTAATTTTTATCAATCTACATATTATTCAGTAATGTAGACACTTGAGATACAAACCTACACCAACGTTCCATCACAATGTCTATTAAAGAAAGCAGGAAAGGAAAGGCGGTCAATTTTTTAAAATTATTTTGTTTCAAAGTTATTCTCTGCGCATTATTATGAACTGAATTTGTTTACCTGAGACTAAACTAATACCCACTTGTGTCCTTTAATTGCTCTTTGCGTTCTAGGACCACGAATTCCCTTTCAGAAGTTCCTCTTGTGTAGCTGAAGTAATGTTGGCTATAGTTTTAACTCTTTCTATGGATTAGGCTGTTTTGAAAAATCTCAACAAATAACGAATAACAGACTTGGTAAGGCGACCTTCACTGGCTGCATCCTTTGGATTCTCCTCACGTAAGCCGCGGCATATACAGAATACCTACGGCTTGTACTTGGAAGCCAGCAATCTACTTCAGTTACAAAATCTATTCTATTGGGATTATCTTGCCTCTCTACAGCCTCTTGCGGGAACTTGTCTTTTTATTTTGTACAACTTGTTTATGTTTGGGGTTTGTCTGTTTTATAACCATGTTATCTGCTCCCCTAGCCAAGTTACAACCGTTTCACTCACGTTGAACGCCTCGAGTAGGCCACGCCTCCGATTCCTTTGTTCTGACCACGTGACTGAAACCTAGAAACTAGGAAAATTATTTTGAACTTGATGGGATCTGATCTAAGTTTGTAATTTAACCGTATATGCAAGCATTTTTTTTAACTCAGTTTAAATATTTCATTTTCCTGAACGTATCTTCATTCAAATAAAAAAATAATTATTGAAATCGGTTCACGTAATCCAAAATTACCAACGAAAACTCAACATAATTATCCCATCTAGTTTGTATAAATGTGTAACCCAATTTCCTGAGAGATGGCGCTGTACGAGTTGATGGGGTCGGGACGGGTATGAGCTATTATATTGTCGAATTGTTCGGTTGGTCTCTCGTTTGCATTGGTGGTATTTGTTCTTGCTCCTTGTCTGTCGTTTATTAACTCTTAAGTGGGGACACTTATTGTGACGGACGCGTAACTACGGAGCCCTACACTGAGCGTGGCCCGACACGCTCTTGACCGGTTTATAGATGATGGTACGGAAACCTTCGTGCGCGAGTCCGACTCGCAGTAGGTTTGATATCCGTCCACATAGTCGGTTTTTATAACATTAGCGTATCATCACTATAAGCATTGCCAAGCCGTGACAATTAGTCCTATGATTCTTTTCGTACCATAAACAATGCGAATTAGTAGGCTGAATAATAAAATGTCATGGCTGAACAAACACTCCATAATGTTATTATTCCGAACACTTGGTCATCGCTCCGAAACGACCCCGCTATCTAAATTGGACAAATTGATAAAAACCAGTTTATTTTCCATTCCATTCAATATTTCATACAATTAATGTATTTATTTATTCAATACGTTTAGTAGGTCTCGGCCATTATCGTGTTATCTACTAAATCAATGTTGATGGTATATAAACCTGATAATTAGGAAAAAGTTGTCTAAGCTAAAGATAATAAAAAATATGAATATCATGAGGAATAATAATGATACGTGTGATATACACATTAAATGTAGACCGGCTGAGGTGTGGCGTCGTGGGCACACTCGATCCGTTCACGAGGGCGAATAGACGTCACTCTGAAGTTGCGCCTGCTTACTGATAATTTGGTTGTTTCATTTATATACCCTAATCCCTAAATAGTGATTTTAGTGAACACCACATTGGCGACGAGTAAAAGCGCAGTAAGTAAAGTGATCATAAATCAAAAAGTGTACTACTTACGAATATTGGTCAGCAATGAAATTATTATGTCATAGCACAAAGTGTTTTGAAAGAAAAAAAAAAAAGAAAGAAGTGACCGTTAACTAAGTGAAATTCAGTAAATGTTTCATATTTCTATATTCATATTTCTGTTGTTATCTATGAGCGATCTGCCTCGGTGGTTAGCTGAGGGATGTGCTGCATAGATCGATGAAATCATTACGTCACTCAACACATAAACGGACCGTTTATCGAAATGTGATTACGACATACAATTTGTTTCTACATTTCGATAATAGATAAAAAAATAAAAATAATATTAACCAAATACGATGTTTGTTGACCAAATTCGTTTGTGGATACATAATATGATAATGAAAAATCGAAATAAAAGTACCAACGAGAGATCGTTAATAGATCGAACCAAATGGAAAGATATTCGATCAAATGTACCAACGAGAAATCGTTAATGGATCGAACCAAATGAAAAAGATATTCGATCAAAATGTACCAACGACAAATCGCTAATGGATCGAACCAAATGAAAAAGATATTCGATCAAAATGTACCAACGACAAATCGCTAATGGATCGAACCAAATGAAAAAGATATTCGATCAAAATGTACCAGCTATAATGCTAAGTACCACTTCGATACTTCGGAGTTAAGTGATGCCTGATTAGGCATTACTATATTTTTAAAACTAAATAAGTGTCATGAAATCCTTCGAAGGCTAATTAGATCAAATACATTTTGTACTGGCTTTACTTATCAAACAAAGAATTCGTCACATCTAAAAGGCGTTGTAATGCCCCGATGTGTTTGGATCTAATCTCTGTTTCTAAGAGCCGATTTGCTGAGTAGCGTTTAATAGATATTAATGGACCTTTGTGTGACTTACTAGCTAGAGTTTGTTTATTTAAAATGTTATGGGAACAGTACCCATAGAGCTCTTATCATCAGCCGGCCACAATCAATTCAGTGTTAAAACTAAAGTAACGAGGTGTTGTGTACCTAATTGATTCTTTCATTTTAGTTTAGTAGGTACACCAAAAACACGATGAAAATTAAGAAAAATAACTGATTTGATTGGTAGATACAAGTCTTGATTCTATTTCAAATAAATGATTTATATTGTAAATATAATTTTGGATTCAATGAAAAACCATAACTATACCTAAACCCTTTAAAAACAGTAAACTCGCCATTGAACTACTTCTACATCCACTATTGCCAGAGTCAAAATGCAAAATGTACCCGCCATAAAGGAGTTGACACTTGAACAGGAAGTGTTGCCGATGCGGCAATTAAAATCACAAACGTGATAAAAGTTCCTTTCCTATAAAAATATTGCTAATTGCACAAAAGGTGTTTTCAAATGTTATTTTCAGAAACACTGCAATTGTACCTAAAAAGGTACCTACTAACCTCATGACAAATAACAGCATAAACTGGTTGCTATCATGCATGTCATGAAAATTGTAGTAATCACAAAAGTGGTTACAGTTCGAGCAATTAATGAAAATTCAGTTCATGACCTATAATTAATGCAAATGGCATAAAGAGAGTGCTAACATCTTGTCAAATATCAATAATGAATTGGTTGCTATCACGCATGTCATGAAAATTGTGGTAATCACAAAAATGATTATAGCTCGAGCAATTTATAAAAAAATCAGTCATGCTCTATAATTAATGCAAATGGCATAAAGAGGTGGTTTACGCGTTATTTGCAGAACGAATGCGAAACGAGGGTCAATAAAAGAGAAAATAATAAGACTAGCTTTCGTCAAATGACAACAATAAAACAAAAAATTAGAAACACAAAGTACTAAAGAAAACGTCTAGTACTTACTGGTAGGTAGGTTCCCACCTACTTATCTAAATTGCCACGTGTCGCGTCGACGACAATGCAACAATTATAATTGATTCTTACATGCTAAATAATATACGTGTAAGGGTTATTCTCTGGAGTATTACTAGCAAAGATTATGTCGTAGATAAAATATAAAACAAGGCTTTGATCTGAATTCTATTGCCAACTTAAAGATCGCTATTGATAAAAAGCAAATCTATCAATTAGTCCGGCTTCTATTTGATTAAAATATATAAAAAAAAGACGAGCTAGTCAAAATGGATAATAAACGAGCTAGTCAAAATGAACTTTATAGGACCTGAAGTGTAAATAAAACGATCATTCATTTTTGGATTTCTCCAATAGTTCGGGTAAGCCTGATGACGACATTCGTATTTATCTGGAGATATATGTAAAGAATTCACAACAAACAAAGAATTCTCATCTCAGTGAAGTTTATCATGCCTCGACGTTTCAAGCGGCTGTTAAAGTGGCCGTTGAGCTTAGTTCGCACCTAGCAGATGTTTATCAATGAACTAGCTTAAGTTGTTTATTTAATAAGTTCCTGTATAAATAATTCCCACAGTGTTCACGTTACGAGTCGAATAAGATCAATTGAAAAGTTATAAATAAGTTAAACGTAGTATTTCTAGCAAAGCCAATCAATGCCTTCCAGAAAAGCTATATTTTCCATTGAAGCACTGGAAACACTTTTTACATGTTTAAATCAAATTTAATAAATAGTTAACAATTGAAACTTATTCAATTTCTGGGCGATGAATGTCATCAGGTAGCAAACTAGTTAAAAATAAGACAGTCGATCTAGACTTTCATACAGAAATCCAATGTTTCCTGGAACAGTTTCATTGAAAAAGAAAACTTTAATTGTCGACCCTAAAAATCAAACAATTGGTTTTAAAAAGTTAATATAAATCCCTTAACTATAAAGACAAGAGATCGTACGTAGAGCTGACGATAGTTCGGTTAGCTAATTCAGTACTCAGCCAAGGGGCTCACCCACAATGACTTCGGAGACTACACTAGACAGAGTAGACAGAGAATCTGATAAATGGAAAATGGTACTATTAGATAAAAACGAGGCATAAGTTTTGTGTATTGAATTGAATTCCTGAATTGAATTGAATTTAATACAAATTAGCACGTTAAACGTGGAAGAAATTCTACTGACACTCGGATAAATAAATGATTACACGGACATAATGAATAATTCAAACAAACCATGGTACTTAGTTGCGAGGTGACCAGTACTAATTGATGGCATTAGGTCACGAACATGACTAATGTCCTAGAACCATTCAGCACTACTCTCCTGTAGGGAAATGAATGACCTAGCATATGCGCCACCATAAGCAAAACTTGACATTCCAAACCGCCAGAGCACATCCGACTCAAAGGCCAACCAGTAAATGGTAACTAATGTGTCTAGTACTCACATAGTGGGAATCCAACAATTGCGCATGTAATAAAGTATAGGTCATAAACATATTCCCTAGCTACAAAAAACAAAGACCTTATTTAGAAATTAAAAATATATATTTTTATGCCCTGAGGACTATATAAAAACAAGCACAAATAAGTCTATCAGGATATTATATTTAGGCTAAAATCGAAACCAAACAACATAATTGTGTTATGTTTAAAAGAAATCAGTTGCTGATTCCCATAGTTCACTGCAAAGCAAAATTGTTTAAAATATAAACATATTTCGAAAGTGCATATCCTAAATTGTCCTAAGGATGGTTGTTCCGAGTCTGGGTGTCTTGTGCATGGGAGTATACATGTCTGTGAACGCACCCACAATACAAGAGTAAATCCTAATGTGAAAAAAAAATAAATAAAAAGAAAGAGCACCTGATAACGAAAAAGAAAATGTGTAATCAGGAATTTAATTACATGATAACACACATCATACAGCATACAGGAATAATGTTCTCAATACTGCATTCCGAATCCAGAATTTAAAAAAGTCAAAGCAATAATAGAATGTAATAATGGCTTCAGGTCTCAAGAAATATCCAAGGCGAGATGTTTAATGGACCCTAAAAGAAAATTCATATCCAGAAATTCATCGATTTATTACCATTGTGCTATACTTCAAAACTAAGAAGTTAGATACAAAAACCAAAATATAAATTAATAAACAAAGATCCCCTCACTCCTCATAAAAGAAGCCAGATATCGAAGCTGGACAACAGATCAAGAGAAACATAAAATAGATAGACAAATAAGACATAAGACCATGTAAGACGAGTGTCGAGTATGAAGCATCACCTTCAATTTAAAACACGTAGAAACTAGAAAGCAAATGGAAATGTTTCTTGATTAAATAAAATACTCCTACATAATATATTACTAAATGCTACAGTATATCTGTAAGTCTAATGTAAATACTAAATGCACTCAAATCTGTGTGGTTCTTTACTCAAACTATCATCTCAGACACTAATCTGCGCGGTTCTCATAAATGATTTGACCATAACACGTTTACTGTGAATTTTAAAATGACTTTGACCTCTGAGTTTGTTTCTGTGTTTCTTCTCAGAGTAGTCAGCTAGGAAACACAGGCCTCAACTAGTTAATTAAAATTACATGTTTTAATTTCATATTTATAAATCCAAAATAAGAGCAGTAACTTTGTGCTCTTCTAACTACTTTTGTTCTTTTCATTTTTAAGTGTTTGTGTGTAGATAAATAAATAAATAAATAATAAGATAATTGTACTTTAAAACTCAACGAATGTTTAACTGCAAAACATAGTAAATTGTACTTTAAAACTCAAAGAATGTTTAAATACAAAACATAGTGAAATGTATGTAAAACGCATTTAATTTCTAAATCTTAAATACTGTAATTGCATTTCAAAACCAAATTAGCGTCTAAATGCTAAATATTGTAATTCCACTTAAAATCTTAATAATGTTATAAAAAGGAAGACATGTGGTATACAAATTAGAAATCCTAAATACCTACTGTACTGGATTGTATTGTACTTCAAAACCGAACCAGCGAATATTGTAAATTACCATCTGAGTGCTAAATATCTTGAAATCTAAATTATTTTATAAAAAGGAAGAGATGTGATATACACATTAAATGTAGACCGGCTGAGGTGTGGCGTCGTGGGCACACTCGATCCGTTCACGAGGGCGAATAGACGTCACTCTGAAGTTGCGCCTGCTTACTGATAATTTGGTTGTTTCATTTATATACCCTAATCCCTAAATAGTGATTTTAGTGAACACCACAATACGGTTAACTGTTCGCATTTGATTGGGAGTAAACTCAGTGCTCTTTACATTGTTTTAGAAGTAATCATCGCTTTGCGAACCACACACTGCTAGAGTCCTAACACGAACTCTTGCAGAAGCTCGTATTATTAACCCGCTGTAGCCTGCTCAATCCCCAGACCTCAACCCAATTGGGCACGTATGGGATATGCTTCAAAGAATAGCCCTGCCGAGTTCGGATGCCGTACATACCCCACAAGAACTTTTTGATTTGTTAAAAAGCACGTGGGCAGCCATTCTTTAAACTAATCTAGATAAACTGATATGGATAATAATTTATAAGCATTTCAAATCGTTCCGATTGTGTGATATAAATGTTAATAGTTTAATTTAAACACGGATTTATTTTATCTATACATTATAAATTTGGAAAATCTTCGTTTGCTATTTAATTGACGTCATTAATTTGAGTTAGTTAAAAACAATTTAAAAAAATGCATCTATTCTATTGCTGCAATTATTTTTTATTTTTATAAAGTATAGGGCTATGAAAAATAATTTTCTGTACATTTACTCGAAAACCCGCTTTTAGGCACGCAATAGACTGTTTTCCACATCAGTGCAGAAAAGTGTGCGTGCGTTCTCCACCACAATTTTATTACCAGCCTAGTTACCTATCGTAACAGGCTGGACGCGCGTCGACCTCCACGAGTCGCCGGTCAACCCCCGTTTATTAATTTCTTCGTAAGTGTAGTGAAAAAAGTCGTTTGATACACGTGTAAATTTGCCACTGCAGCCCTCGGCTCCATAACACACTCGCCCACGGCTCGTGGGAATTCCGCTTCGGTCGCTATGACAAACATTCTGGTCTTGTATCAAAATGTAGAATCAGAATCGGAATCATTTATTCGTAAACATAGGTTATAATTATATACAAGATGTTAAAATATTAGGTAGTGCGCTATGTTTTGCCAATTGACATACAAATTATTAGGAAAAAATATTATACTATTAAATTAAAATATAAATTTGTCATAATATAAATATACAATCAAGTAGATCTTACTGGCACATCAAGTTCTTGTATGAAACACCAATGATTTGAAATTCGAACAAGTCAGATGTTCTTTACGATTCCCGATAACCTTGGAACGCGCCATTTATACGGAACACGTGGCCATAGACTATATTACTCTGTTAGTCTGTTAACTATCAACAATGGCTGCCGGCTACATTTAAAAAATAATGTTTTAACTTTACCAAAACATTGGTTGCACATACCGAAGTTACGAAAATATTACTGTCATTGTAAAATGCTCATATTTTACCATGGCAATGACTTGTAATTCCAACGCCTACGTTATGACGTCAGATCGGTTTCAACATAAACAAAAACAAAACTTCGAGTAGAACGATTTGACTATTTTGGTTTAGATTATTATAATATCTTTTTCGGATGATAATAAATTCAGTACCTCCATCTACAAAACACAATATCTAAGTGAATTGAAAGTCAAATGAGTTTACTTGGGCACTAGATAAAGCGATAATAATCTATCAGCGATAACGATTATTATAAATGTCGATTGCTTTTTTTTGGCGTGGTTCTGGCTGGAACGAGAGGGCGTGTCAGACTTTTACTAACTAAAACCCACCTGAGTTGCCCTTTGGACTAAAAATAATTTTTCTTTGAAGCTTTACTGTGGCCTTAGAAGACATGCTAACGTAACGCTCCTCATCAGGAGGTGGACATCACTCGCCGTCGACTCGGGCTTGGTCCTTACCCGACGCCCGGACTGTGAGCTACCCATTGTTCGCCATATACAAGTAACATGTGCTACCGAAATATCACGTGTTCTTACACCTACATTTTGGCATTTCGGCAATCGCTTAAACTGATAAAAATGTCACTTTGTCTAGGCCAGTCATGATTCGCGTGGTTCCGGACTCTAAAGCTGGCGTCTTTGATATTCTTAACTAACTCGATAAATTTATTATACGTGACACGTGTTACGGAGACAGACAGTTAAAAAATCGCGTTGTTTGTAAAAACCTCGTGTGATGGCCACCGTACCGTATTAATAGTAATGTTAATCAGTCTTTACACAGAGCAGCTGTTATTTGTAATCCACAGTAAATGTAGGAAGTTTCCAGTGGAATCGATAATGTTGATCGTAACCAACCAATGTTTTGCGAATAGGATCATAAACCTTGAAATGATTAGCGTTAGTTAAAGTTTTGGAATCTACTGTAAGAAAATCATCCTAGCGGGACACGTTCTATGGCTGACAGTTGATTTTTTTCTTAATATTCGAAATTTAAACAACTTTACTTATTTAAATAGCGAAACTCACTAAATATAATCAATAAACAACGATAAAAAATTGCAGCAATACTCAAAAACGTACTTGATTTCTGAACAATTTTGATAGGAGTACATATGTGTATTAAATAAATGAGGAGCAAAGCTCTTTGGAAAACAATTCTGATTTTGTTTGTACATTCAGGTAAATTAGAAATAATTTAAACATAAGAATGTCAACGTTAATAATACATAAATTAAAGTTAGGATACTCGTAAATAAATAAATAATGAAAACATCTTCCTTGTTTATAAGATTTAGATATGGTTCGAAGAAGTCTTTATTTCTTAGAATAAAAATAAAAAGACGTAATCTAAGATTTTGTAAATATTTTTGACAGGTAGGATTTTGTATTTTTAACAGGCTGTATATATCACTGTTTTTTGCCTAGAACTGTTTTAAACAGTCTATGGTCTGGATAAAATCAATTAACCTTTAGGACATCGATTTATTTCCGGAATATTTAAAAACCTTTCCAGAGAATTACGACAAAAAAAAATAATTTTGAAACGTATGTTTCATAATTTCAAACATATTTTTAACAGTTTATCTTGACTTGAACAATCCTAAATTATTCCTGTCGTGTTCAAAGCATATTGTTCGCTTTCAAGGTCAAGTATCCGGCCATCCCGACTGGCGTCTTCGCGAATGCGATAAAGCATTTATTATTTTTATTTTTAAACCGCTCAGCATTCAGCAAGCACTGGTTGTTGTGTTGTGTTCTTCCTCTACACGTGTGCCTGATATATCTACGATCAATAGGTACCTATGATGTCATCGCGAAGTGTTTTGTTGTTTTTCAACGGGTAATGTCAGTGTCACTTCAGGGCTGTATACCTGAATAACTTTGCCTTGATGTTTGCATTTTACTCTTTGGTTGTGTAGAAGCATGGATTTAATATGTACTTTTTAGTAGGTATAAAAGATACAGTAGAGATTCGAATCTCTAACTGATAGTGATGATAATTTAAAAAAAGAAACGTGTTTTCAAGAAAGCACGTGCGATACCGCGTGTTAAATACTTTTGCGAGTCTTAAACAAAACACCCACGTGTTTGTAACGCGCTTTGTTCTGCTCTGCTGTTTGGTTATGTAATAGGCCTGGGTGCCTTTCACATTGTAAGAAAAATATTGAAAAAAAAAAAATATGAGTACTCAATTATGATACTGAATTTAGTCTATAGGTATGCTTATGGTGGGATGTTCGGTGCAGTATATCTTCTTCCTTAAGTATATGACTATTTGCCGTCATCTTGATAGTCATCTCCTTTTTCGCGTAGTTTGTCGTGTGAAATTCAGTGGCTGCTTTAATTATTTGCAATTTGATTCCTATATTAGATATTCTGTAAAGCACCTACTGTTGGTGTAGTTTTGTATCTCAAGTGTCTACACAACTGCCTCCCTAGCCAAGTTACGATCGTTTCGTTCGCGTCGAACGCCTCGAGTAGGCCACGCCTCCGATTTCTTTGTTCTGACGTCATCTCAACGCTCAGTCACGTGGTCAGGACAAAGGAATCAGAGGCGTGGCCTACTCGAGGCGTTCAACGCAAACGAAATTATCGTAACTTGGCTAGGGGGGCTGGACAATATGTGGAATCATTAAATATGGCGCGATCGTGGAAAAGCGTTGCTGAGAATTTGATTGTAGAATTGGCTACCTCAGCGAAGCTTGTCAAACTGGCTGACTATTGTAAAAATATTTTAATATTATTTGCTGTAAAATACAGCAAAAAAATAATACAATGTATTTCATCTACATCCTCATTCTAATGAAACTCAAAGCGGCTTACTGATGACGGGGCGGTATGGCGTAAGACTTAAGCCTGCTTAAATAGGGTGAAGAAAACAAAATCTTTTTTGGCCTAAAATCTGAAACGCTCGAGCTCATCTCTCTATAATAATATTATATCCCATAATACTTACATAACAGTTCAGATAATAGTATACAACTTGTATAACACTAGTTGTGTGTTCTAATAGCGATCAAGGTCGATTTATTCTTGTTTTATTTTCGACTGGGATCGCGAGTCATTAACTGAGTCGCGTTCAAAAAATTGTGTCGTTATTTATTTACAATTGGTTAGCGGCACGTGCTAAAGTTGCGTTCAGTTTATCGGGTTACCTGATTTTAATTGGCTTTTAAGTTAAAAATATTTTAGCTAGAACTGTGGATATATGGTAAAATTATAAGTATTATTGTTATGTTGCGTTTGTTTTTGTGCTTGGAAATAATAAATTTATGGTTAGGTGTTTCGATTTATAAACACCTAATCTTTATTATTTATGGTTAACTGTTATTTGGTTACCGTTAAAATAAACGGAGTTATTATATTTAAATATTATTGATATATTTTATTTATATCAAGATCAGGACAACATGCACATTGTTTAATTAGATAACTAGTATACCCGCATTCATTTTTACAGGCCACCATTGATTAAGCATCTAATTTAATTATTTTTTTATTGATTTTTAGTATATCATGTACCATCTCTTGAAAATGAATATTAACATTAATTTCTTCCAAAACAATTGATATAAATAACAATAATCAGTATCGATCAGACCGAAGTATTAGTAAGCACCATCCCCTCACGTTCCTATTTCATAATCGCTCGTCCGAGTTGGCTTTGACACAAAAATAATCATCTAATGTTAGTTTTATCTAATCTTAATTCTATTATCGTATCAATTTAGATAGTTTTCGCCTATACTAGATATGTCTAAATCGGCTATTTATCGAGATTACGAGTAGTGAGGGAGGCAACGTTAGATAGCTATCTGTCGTGTCAATTCGTGACACGAGATTACGATGATGACATAATATTATGACTACTGGGGCCTTACCATGTCATGTGTAAATGTCAAGCGCGCGAGCGAAAGAGGGATGGAGCTATATAAGGTATATAGCTCCATCCCTGTAACAGTTTCGTGTCATGGGTTTAGTGAAAGTGAATCCCGGGGCCCTGGAATAAAGGGAACAGGAGTGGTGGGTTTTAGTCAGTAAAAGTCTGACACGCCCTTTTGATCCACCCAAGAGCGGGATAAGTCATTGGATGATTTCCCACCTCAAAAGAAAATCTTATAGGGTTTTGTTTATGGTTCAGTTCAGTTTAGGATATCGCGCGTGGTTGGGCCTTTTGCTTATGTTAGCAGCTTCGCTTGTCTGAACGTGGACAATATATGTACCTATTATAATAATACTAATTTAATTAAGATTTCTCATTATAAACTGTTAGTAACACGAAAATACAACAAAACAAATGAAATGAAACAAAATAAAACACAGACTTTAGGAGAATCCGACACCAGCCCCTCAAGCCAAGTTACGATCGTTTGGTTTGCGTCGAACGCCTCGAGTAGGCCACGCCTCCGATTCCTTTGTTCTGACGTCATCTCAACGCTCAGTCACGTGGTCAGAACAAAGGAATCGGAGGCGTGGCCTACTCGAGGCGTTCGACGCAAACGAAACGATCGTAACTTGGCTAGGGGGCAGAACGCATACAACATGCTATTTCACTGCGTCCAGTCGTATCTGGCACTCGAGCATCGGAGAATCCCACCGGTCCGTCAATACGCTCAAGATGCTGCATATAAACCTATGCTACCCATATAGGTACCTGCGTATGTCACAAAGTGATAAAGTAGCATTTTACCGAAGAAAGAATTTTTAAAATCAGTCTTGTAGTTTTTGAGTTTATTAATTACAAACAAAAATGCATGCTTTTCTCTTTAAAATATTATAATTACTATATACTCGTAGTTTCTGCCAGCAGCTTCAAATTGTGACCGAATGGAATTGTGCTGTTTACTTGCTGTGTCAATACGGACGAAGTCACGGGCAACAGCTAGTAAATAAATGATTACAAATCCAATCAAACCACAGCCACTTTTTTTGTTTCAGCCCATTTCAGCCTTTTAGAAACTGCCTGTGAGGTTATTTTTACATTTACTTAGTTGTTTAACAAAGTATTGTCTACAGATATACATAGGTCAGTAAATAAATAATGTACCATTTTCTAACCACAGATATAAAACCACTCATATTTGTTCATATACTTGTCGCGCCCATGTAGGTACTACTCCGCTTTACCTAAGGTATTATTTGTACAGTCACCAGCAGAAATGCGTAGGTATTGTTGTATCTTTGTTCTGTATCGATTTTTCTCGTAGAATTACTATACTACATACGAATTTGAACTAAATATCGATCACTACCTAACTTGACAGACGTAGTCTTGTCCAAACGGAGTTCATACAGAAAACTCATATAAAAATACTTTCAGTTTTCTTGAATTTTCCAATTCACTTTTTCCACCCGTCCGTAAAAACCTGTCTGGATCACATTTATAGTGCGTACAGCTAAGGAGTGGAATTCCCTACCGGCTAGGGTGGAGAAAGAGGGTGTGTACGACTTTTACTGACTAAAAGCCACCTGTTTCCTTCAGTTTTTCTTAGTTTTCCAGGGCTAAGGTAGCTCTTTCAATTGTTCCCTTTAGCCCTAGCGGGCAGTGGCCCTACTGGGCTTCTACGGTTTTGCTGATATTTCTTTGAGGTACGCGTGGAACACAACGCGCCATCGACTTGGGTTTTATAGTGGCCGTATTGCGAGTTACTTGTTGGTCGTCGTCCACAAGCCCGCGCCCATGGTGGCCGGAACTTCCGACGGCCGGGGCGTCTCCTGCAGCTCTCCCTTTTGGTTGCCCCTACATCCTTCGCTCGCAATACTGTTTCGCAGGAGATGTCTGCTTCGCAATCCCTCATGCTCGTACCATGGCATGGCCTGAACCAGGGCCACAGGTCATCATTTACATCAAGACACTCAAGACTAGAGTTTTATGCAATTGTCACATATTCTTAATTCTTAATTCTTTATTGTACACAAAAAAACATACATAGTACACGGAGATAATACAGTTTATGTACAAAGGCGAGCTTAACTCAACAATGAGTTTTCTCCCAGCAAACCTTTGAGTGACAGAGAGAGATCACAATCGAGGGTAGGATCCAGTGTACAACATATTTATGCTCGAGACTGTACTTGTGCGCTTTAACTAAACTGTTATCAGCATAAATATTGACATTGCGAATGAATGTGTCGTTATACAACTCACGATCAGCAAAGAAATGTACAGTAAAGTGTATATTGATAAGAATTACTTTGTTTGCCGAAGGATTTCTTGTATTTGTTAGGTTTTAACTTGAGCTAAAATCAAGGTTATTTTTCTGTGCGTGTCGCCTGCCACACTTTTGTTTTCTTAGTATTTATTTTAACGTAGCGTTTCATATTTCTCGGGGGAAACCTTTGGAAAGCGAACTAGGGGCCAAAGTCAACTCACAGGGGGCCTTGTAAGACGCTTTCAAAGGATTCGTTTTGTTTATTAGGATTAAACTTAATATTTTTACTATTGTTTGTTGACGACCCCGCTCTCCCGTTCTGGGTAAAGCGAGGAAGAGTGTCAGAAAGGCACAGTTCCGTGCATCCGCTTCACACGACTCAGCGCTGTATATTTTCACGATGTAGCCACATGGCAGTCAGGTTCTGCTTCTGCCCAGTGCGTCAAAGCTCTTACCGGACGGCCGGACAGCGAGCTTCCCATTACTCGTCGTCCGCAAGATTGATATGCCACTGTTATTACTTAGCCACATAATCAATAATAATAATAATCATCATAATCTTCCTACCCTTGTCCCATATTACTTGGGGTCGGCGCAACACGTATTTTTCTTCCATTCTGTCCTGTCACCCGTCAAGCAATCACTAACTCCTTTTTCTTTCATATCACTCGTCACACAATCCAACCCTTTTTTCGTTGACCTCCCTCTCCATCCATCTACACGTTTAATTATATCTTTTTTAGTAACATGCGTTTCATCCCTCCTCTTCACATGATCATATCAAGAAAAACGATTCCCTTTCAACGTTTTAGTTACTGGCGCTATTTTAAAACGTCCTCTTATATACTCAACTGGCTTTTGCCCGTACCTTATGTCACTCAGGAATAAAGCAGCTTTCTATCAGTGAGAAAAATTTAGCATCAGGACCAGTACTTTCAGAGATTCCTACAAACAAAAAAAAAAAAAACAGACATTACCTCTTTATAATTGGGAACGCCACAATTATGGCTGTAAGTCCCCACTTTGAGACACACCCTCTTTGAGGCGTGGTTGGAAAGACCTCACGGCGTCCTCAGCTTCCGCATGACGCAGGTTCTCACCGGACACGGTAAGTTCGGGAGGTTTCTGCATCGGATTCGTGCGGAAACGACGCCCGGGTGTCGCCACTGTGTGGACCGCCCGGAGGACACGGTAGAGCACACGGTGGAGGTGTGCCCCGCTTGGGCAGAGCAACGCCGTGTCCTCGTGGGGGCAATCGGCGGCGGCGATCTCTCGCGCCGGGTCTTGGTACAGGCCAAGGTCCGGAGCGAGGAGGAGTGGCAGGCGGTCGCCTCCTTCTGTGAAGCAGTAATGCTAGCAAAGGAGGCGGCCGATCGCGTGAGGCAACGGTTCTTACGCTCCAACCGCCGCCGGGATTCCGATCCCGATTTCCGGTCACCGTAGGCGCGGGCTTGCGAACGGCGAGCAATGCGTGGCTCGCCGTTCGACCGTCCGGTAATCGTTCAGACCGAACCCAAGTCATCGACGGCGCGTACTGTTCCACGCACGTCTCAAGGAGATGTCAGCAAATCGTAGGGGCCCAACAGGGTCGAAGCCTACTGGGGCCACGGGTAGTGTAAAAGCGAAACCCGGGGCCCTGGGACGGAGGCAAAGAAGGAAAAGGAGTGGGTTTTTAGTCAGTACAAGTCTGACACTATCTCTCGCTCCGCCCAAGAGCGAGATTTGTCATAAGATGATTATCCCACCCAATAAAAAAAACCTCTTTATAATATTAGTGGAGATATACTCAATTTTACTACATGGATGAATAAATAAAAAATAAACTAGGATAAAGACATGTGAGAAAATTGTTCAAGCTCTAGTTTTTACTTAGTTCCGCAATTACAACTTTATCTTCAGAGCTGACACTCAAGAAACCTTACCTACATTTGAAGTATATCTCCATAGAACGTATTTGCGGATAGTCTGCCATATGCAAAACAGTTTGTTTGCCTATGATAAGTGCTATCTAATCTGACAGCACTTGAGACGACTCATTCTTGAACTGGATGCGTTACGAGTGGGTGGTAATGAGTAGGCGATTGATAACTTTGCGTGGGTAGGTAGGTATTTTTTTGTGAGAAGTTTCGAGCCACGTGTATAACGGCATGTTGGTCTTGTCGAAGATATAATATAATAATATAATATTCCACAACTATCACACAACGCCGGCTAGTCCCAAGCTAAGCAGAGCTTGTGTTATGAGTACTAGGACAACTGATAAAAATACTTATATATTTCTAAATATATACATATTATAGATAAATTACACCCAGACATAGAACAAATGATCGTGCACATCACACAAACATTTGTCCTGGGTGGGAATCGAACCCACGACCTCCGGCATAGCAGTCAGGGCCACTAACCACTATACCAACAGGCCAGTCTATGAAGATGCAATGAGATTGCATGTTTTACTTCATTATAACAGCAATAATTATACGTCCGCGCCAAGCCCGAGTGGTCGACAGCGCGTAGTGTTCCACGGGCGTCTCAACGACTTGAGATGGCAGCAAAACCGTAGGGACCCAGCTGGGTTGAAGCCTACTGGGACCATGGGTTCGCTTCTGAAATGAAAACCCGGGGTCCTGAAACGCAAGGCAAAAAAGAAACAATGGAGTCGGTTTAGTCAGTAAAAGTCTGACATGCTCCACTCTAGAGCGCGAGAAGTCATTGAATTATTTCTCACCTAAAGCTGTAATACCATGTTGGGGGAGGCCTATGTCCAACAGTGGACGTCTTTCGGCTGAAATGATGATGATGATGATGATGAAAGCTGTAATTATGATAAACAGGTAATATAAGCTTTGTTTTAAAATACAGTTATAACTTGATATCTTCATTTACTGGTTCTAGTCATGTATTGTTTATAAGTTAATTTGGATAATTAATTACAATTGCGTAGCTGAGTCGAAGATTAATAATCTTGTACGGTGGAAATTACCGTATTTTATCCATGACTATTAATTTGAATTAAATTATAATTTAATTAAAAAGACCTATCTAAATGCCTTGTTGACACTTCGCGTGATCCAAGGGCTGACTTTTACCTTGGACAGAGGATAAGCATTTACCCTAAAGCTGGCAGACGGCAGTCTATTGGGCCATATTTTAAATTGTGGGTTTTTATTTTCTTATTTTAGTAAGTAGTACATATATCTATAATATGATAATAATTATAGTTGTTGGGTATTTTATAAGTATGTAGCAATCGTTAAATCCGTATCTACTTAATATTATAAATGTGAAAGTAAATCTGTCTCTCTGTTAAACAGCTAAACTACTGAACCGATTCTGATGACTTTTGGTACGGAGTAAGCTTGAACCAAGAAAGGATCATCATCATCTTCCTGCCCTTGTCCCGTGTTATTTGGGGTCGGCGCAACACGTTTTTTTCTTCCACTCTGCCCTGTCACTCGTCATTCTATCACTAACTTCCTTTTCTTTCATATCACTTTGCACACAATCCATCCATCTTTTCTTTGGTCTCCCTCTTCCTCTCCATCCATCCACATGTAAACTCATAACTCTTTTAGTAACATGGATTTCATCCCTCCTCTTCACATGACCATACCATAAGAAAGGGTATAGGCCACTTTTTAACTGGTTTCAATTTCGACATTTAAACGGACAAAGTCACGGGAAAAATGCTTTTAAAATACGATATTAAACCAACCAATAATCAAAATACAGAATAGCATTATCTTAACAATCATCTAATTTTCCCTTTACACGTGGAACAAACTTCCATTTTCCTTTGAGCGCATCGATTAGCACAAACGTTTGTTTCTAACTTTGTGCTAACAATCCTCGCGTTTGTTTGTTATTACACGAGTGTGAAATGTCTTAGATAATTGACTTTGTTAATCAGCATGTCTTGGCCTTCCGTTTGGAATAAGTTGTTGGGTTCAAGTTTGTTTACTAGTCAATCTAATTTTGTGTTGAATTGTTTGTTTTGACCGCGATTGAGGACATTGTGAGATGTTTTTGAGTTTATATTATCATACTAGCTGACCCAGCGAACTTCGTACCTACCGCATAATAGTCAATGAATGTATTATATCTTTCGATATAGTCAACCGATTGCAAAAACAAAGCCTAAGTAATATATGAAGTTACACATAATTTAATTTATAAAAGTTATCTACATCGATTTCGTCCATTTCAAGTGATGCGCGCGCAACTAAAATCACAAAGTTATAAGCTTGTTGTGTTATAAGGTTGTCCGCACAAATACATGGTCACCGGGCCATCTGGGCGACTGAGGGGTTATTTTGCTCCCGCAACCAGCTATGCGCTGGCATCTATGCAATATATATTGCGTTGAGATGGCCGCTATTACCTGCCGTGTACTTAGTGTCGGTTGTGTCCAACTTATGACCTTTTTTAAATATTTTTGGGAAAAAATATAACATGGTGTAAAAATTATTGGAATCGATTCATTTACAGATTCTGAACAAACTATATTAAGATTTCAAAAATGATGTTGTATACTTACATAGTTTTAATTAGTTAATTCTTTTTATTTTCTTGCTCTACATACATTGTATGTTAAACAAATAATAAAGGAAAAACTTATCAACAAGAAGATTCTAGAGATAGCAGACGAGTTGAGTATGCTGCAACATAGTTAAGCCTACATAGTTATATACCCATTAACCTATTGACGCAGTATGCATATAACGCTTGATTTACCGTCAAGTGAATGAATACAATTACAGTAGCTACATCACTAGATAAATAGTTACGGTTATTTTACGATTCAACACGACAATATAAGCTGAACAGATAGCTAACGTAACTTGATCGATCTTAGTGAAGCTAGTGAAGTCTACTGTTAATGTTGTTGGAATATAACAAAAACAAATCCATCCTACTTCCCCGGAGGACACGGTGGAGCACATGGTGGAGGTGTGCCCCGCTTGGGCAGAGCAACGCCGTGACCTCGTCAGGGCAATCGGCGGCGGTGATCTCTCGCGCCGGGCCTTGGTTCAGGCCATGCTCCGGAGCGAGGAGGAGTGGCAGGCGGTCGCCACTTTCTGCGAAGCAGTAATGCTAGCTAAGGAGGCGGCCGATCGCGTGAGGCAACGGTCCTTACGCTCCAACCGCTGCCGGGATTCCGATCCCGATTTCCGGCCACCGTAGGCGCGGGCTTGCAGACGGCGAGCAATGGGTGGCTCGCCGTCTGACCGTCCGGTAACCGTCCGGACCGAGCCCAAGTCGTCGACGGCGCGTTTTGTTCCACGCGCGCCTCAAGGAGATGTCAGCAAATCGTAGGGGCCCAGCAGGGTCGAAGCCTACTGGGGCCACGGGTAGTGTGAAAGCGGAACCCGGGGCCCTGGGACGAAGGCAACGAAGGAACAGGAGTGGGTTTTTAGTCAGTAAGAGTCTGACACTATCTCCCGTTCCGCCCAAGAGCGGGGATGTCATTAGGATGATTTTCCCACCCAATAAAAAAAAAAAAAAATCCATCCTACTTCAACACTATGTATATCTTTCTCTTTCTAACCAATAAATATTGTATTTAATTGGTCTGAGCCCCTTGTCAGCACTTGACTGAAATCCCTAGTATGGTTACAGTTACTGTATTCTTTTAGCCTTGCTTAGAAGCACTCGTCTCACGTAATATTACTGAAACACACCTTCCAATATAAAGTAAAGGATTAATAAATAGTTATCATTTCAAATCCTTAAAACCTTGTTTGCTTTGGTGTCCACCTATTAATCCCAACAAATGTAGAATTAGAAAATTGGGTTAAGAGGCCGTGCATAAAATTCACTCGCTAGAGTTTAGGCAAATTCGTAGCAATGATATGTTTGTGTGCATCAATCACGCAACTACACGCACACACGCGTAAATATTCGTTCTCTTCTCAAGATGTTGAGCCTTTTTACCTTTTCAGGAATAACTTTTGTAAGAACTGGCAGATCCAAATGAATATAGTGATTACCTTTTAGCTAAACTTATTGGCCTTATTGAGATTGCCTAACGTAAAAGTTTTTGACTGTTTCTGTTATTTGGATTTGTCTATTTTTAGGGTTTCGTACCTCAAAAGGAAAACGCAACGCCTTATACAATCATTGTCACGTGTGTCTGTCTGTCTGTCAAGACCCTTTATCTCGGAAACGCGTAGAGGTATCGAGTTGAAATTAAAACCATACAATAAGATATATGATAAAGAAGGAACAGGAGTAGGTTTTTGGTGGTGATTTGTCATTAGATGATTTTCCCACCTAAAAAAAAATCTCCCTGTATCTCTTTCGAGTTGTTCCATAATTTGCTTTACAGTTCAAGACAATTTTGTCTCTATTAGCACAAATCATGCGCGTGACAACTGATCTGTGTATTAGCCATACAAATACACAGATTAAATATTGTTAGCTAACATGTTCAGCCTTTATGCCTTTGCCAGGTACACACTAAAGATAAACACGTGTTTCCTGTATAATATTATAGAAATAAATGTGCAGCACAATGGTTGCCGATGTGTTTTAATTTTGCAATTGTTATTTTAACATGTCACGTTGTATTGAATGCAGTAACTTGTAAGCAAGTAGGTATGTATTGAATGCACTAATTACGTGCTTTGGTTTTACGTTACGTTTAATTATATGCTATCTGTACTTATTAGATTTTATTGTTTAAAATTGTTGGTATTTTCAAGTTTTATATACTTTATTATACACCATTACACATACAAAAGGAAACTGAAACACATACGTACATACAATGGGCGGCTTTGTCACATTTCGCTAAATGAAATCTCTTCCAGACAACCTGGATTTGACAGTAATTGCCTAGACAAGAAATGGGGCTGTCATTGGTGTGACAAAATCAATATCTTACTATATAAAAATAAGTCGGGTTTTCCTTCCTGACGCTATAACTCCAGAACGCACGAACCGATTTCCACGGTTTTGCATTCGTTGGAAAGGTCTCGGGCTCCGTGAGGTATATAGCAAAAAAAAATTTTTCTTCTTTTAATCACCAAACGAAATATTACATAAAACGAAGCCATCTGGTGGCGAAACGGAGTTCGCCGGGTTTGCTAGTTAAATATATATATACATATATGACTTCATTTCTTTGTGATAGTAATGATTTCCTCACATTTTCTTCGTATGTAAATGCTTCCAAGATTCGTCGCGTTCTTCAAAATAGAAAATTGGTGCCTATTGTTATTTTTTTTTCAATCTTGGCAACAGTGAATTTTCTGTAACTTTTTCATTTATTAGATAAGATAAGATACATTTTATTTGTCAAAAACATGTGTAGGATAGAAATCAGTTGGAATGATTACAAAAAAAAAGTTTCAACTTTTTTTGTCTAGAAAGGCGTACAAATACAATAAATTAAATTCAAAAAACAATAATAATAAAAAAAATTGAGCAAAAATCATAAAATTACTTCGAATTAATTAAAATAATAATAATAATAATATTTTGTATTTTGCGCTCAAACACTATCTCACCTGATGGTAAGCGATGATGAAGACGACGATGGAGTACGATTGCCTATGAGTAACCTATTCACTCTTGAATTAAAGACTCCCAGGTTGTAGCTATCAGGAAAACGACTAAGGCAGGGTATTTCACTCCTTAACTGAACGCACAATAAATATGTTCCCAAACCGTTTTGTGCGTATGGGTGGGATGTCCATCATTTACCGGTGGCTCATCGCCGTAGGTACGTCTTCAACTTTAAATAAGCAAGTTTCAAGTAGACCTTAAAATATATAAGTCAACATCATCATCATCATCATCATTTCAGCCGATAGACGTTCACTGCTGGACATAGGCCTCCCCCAAATGTCGCCACAAAGAACGGTCCTGTGCGTCTTGCATCCATCGGATTCCCGCAACCTTCACCAGTTCGGCCGATGAACTTGTAGCCACCTTGTAGGGGGCCTTCCAACACTGCGTCTTCCGGTACGCGGTCGCCACTTCAGAACCTTTCGGCTCCAACGGCCATCTGTCCTGCGAGCAATGTGCCCTGCCCATTGCCACTTAAGTTTGGTGATACTTCGTGCTATGTCGGCAACCTTGGTTCTCCTGCGGATGTCTTTATTTCTGATTCGATCACGCTCCGGAAACTCCGAGCATAGCCCTTTCCATTGCCCTTAACAAAAGTCAACATAATAATACTATTTACTTCACCTAACATTCATTACTCGGGCAGTTCTATTCAAAAGTACCTAGGCACAAGGTCTTACTGTGCAATTGCGCTGGCATTGAAAGGGCAGGTTACTGCATTTTAATGCAACTAACTGTACCAGGAAGACGATAATTAAAGCTGAGGCAATAAACCATAGACCACATACCTGCTATGTTGATTGCTAATCAAGAGAGTAGGTTTGCAAGGGTTAATAGACGGAAGAGCATACTAAAATCTGTCTTATATTGTTCCTACTGCTGGATAGGATTGCCAACTGTACTTTAAAATAAAGTATTGTACTCAATTTTGCGGTAGAGTACTTTATAATGTACGAACGCAATAGACACTGAAATACTCAACTTATTTTGATTCTGGTTTAGAATAAAATCCTGCAATTTTAGTATTTTATATTAAAATATTTCTTGTCAATGTAATTGCAAAGTAGCGGTAAACGAAAGCCGTGGCTTCATTGAAACCACGGGATATCTATGATTGAAACTGTTTATAATTGCTTAAATAAGGTACAGCAATCTATAATCTCGTAAAAATTGTCTTATTACGAATTAAGGCCGAACGCTGCGATACGCGGGCGCCTGCGCGGTCCCATACCCGCGCCGTTCTTCATCTACACGACTACATGCACACCGTTAAAATTGAACTAGCGACACAGAGCAGGCAATAATCCGGTTTCCGCAACGGTAATCGCCGCACACGATACACACGCGACGTCATGCGACGGGTGAACGCGCGGGCGCCCGCGCGGGCTTCCACTTAACGCAGCGTTGGCACAAAGATCTTTTATTTTTTTAAATTATTCGGACCGGACATATATGTACCGGACTTATTTTCTTTATTTTTTTCACCATTTCGGGAACATATATCTAGACTAGCTCTTGCCAGCGGCTTCGCCCGCGTGAATGTAAGTTTTTTTATACAAACTTTGGATCCCCGTTTCATCCACTTAGGGGAACTTGCACATTTACAGAATCAAATATTCCAGTTCAAGCAATTTCCCGAAAAACAAATAGACAAACACTAAGCAGAATAATTACAATGATTAGCCACAAGCCTGGTTCGTTAGTTTAAACTCAAAGAGCGAAATATTTACACTGCATGCAAATTAACTGGCGCCTCTCGTATTTGCGAAAACTTGACACTAAACCTTGGAAATGTTGCCACAGAATATTTTATAATTTAACTACAATGAAGATCTTAATGGCCCATAGATTTTTATTACTGAATAAAACATATTATTCAAAAAGGCGTGAAATCTCAAGTTTTTTTTCTTTTCAACACAAAATTTATAAACTTTGTAATTGGGAATATGTATGAAAAAGATATTTGTTAACGTTTCGGTTTATCAATAAATATACAAAAATAACAATATCTTGGTAGAACAGTAAACGAGATATAACAATTTTAAATAAATATATCTGTCTCTCTCGCCATAACGCCGTTTTCTATGGCGGGCATGATGAACTTTGACGTCAAAGGACAAGTCGGACGGTCGGATTTCCCTTTCTTCTTAGCAGGTTTAAAGCTTTATAATTTCTTTGTTTATAAAAATATTTAAAAAATTATTAAGGGGGAAAACATGTTCTTTTTATTTCAGTTACGTAAGTGTTGCCTAAATTATCGGTTGATTAAGCATTTTTAGTACCCATTATGGATTTTTGGATTTTTTGAGGTGGGGAATCATCCAATGACTTCTCACGCTCTAAGATGGGGCGAGAGGGTGTGTCAAACTTATATGTTTTTTTTTATTAAATTTACAAATTATTTAATTTAGCAAATAAAAAAATGCATGCATATTCTCTGTTAGCACATTGTACGATATACAGTCAGGGGTCAAAAGTGCAATTGCACCTCGACCAATACTAAAGTGTCTAAAATTTATTTTTAGTAGAAGTTCATTGTTCATAACTTGTTTATTGAATACTTTCCTTGTGGAACAATTGATACAATACTTATGTTACACATTAAATCAGTCATAATAATATTTATTAAAAAATGCAAATAGGAAAATAGCCTATGTATTTCTACAAAGCTAAACTGCACTTTTGACCTAAGTGTTTCTGTATATAGCTTTTAAATGATTTTGACATATCAGAGACGCTATCTACTCTAAAAAGCGATCCATTTTACGACCTAAAATGAATTGTTCAAGGGATGGAACTATATAGGGTGTATAACTGCATACCTATTTCTCACTCGCATGACTGCTTACCATTAACATTTAGAATTTAATCATTTATTCATTATCTCATCTCTCTGTAAGCAACTAACAGACAAAATATTAATTGACTCCCTTAATTTTGTCGTGCTAATTAAAACCAACTGAAATCAACCATACATAATCTAGAACCATGATGCATCACTATTACTTCCTAATAGCTACCAACAGATGAACATTTACGACCAATACTGCGCTGTCGATACTTGATTTATCCCTCGCAAATTCTCGCTCGGTTTTCAGCAACGATAATAAACATTTTCAGGAACTCGTTCATAAACAGAATTTAAACAATGCGGTAGACTGTAAAACAGTAGACTCGGTACAATGAAATTGGCTTCTGATATTCTTGAATGCGAAACTAAAGCGGGAACTACTTTAGACCGACGCACACGTGGGCCACGCCTGATTTAAACGAAGAGTCGCGTTGCATGGCGTGGATCTAATGTAGCTCTACAAGTCTAGTTGCCATATAAAATTTATGGAGACTGACGCGCCCACGTGTGCGTTATGCGAAACGTGTGACCGATGTAGTTGAGATTAAAAGCGTACATTAGCGTAGACATAAAGAATGGAGTCAGCACTATCCTTACAAAATTGGTCATTCTGAAGAAAGAGACGAAGCGATAGTGCGGTCAAGACCTGTCTTATTTCTGTCCCCCTAGCCAAGTTACAATCGTTTCATTCGTGCCGATCGCCTCGAGTAGGCCACGCCTCCGATTTATTTGTTCTGACCACGTGACTGAGCGTTGAGATGACGTCAGAACAAAGGAATCGGAGGCGTGGCCTACTCGAGGCGTTCGGCGCGAACGATACGATTGTAACTTGGCTACGGCTGTAGTTTGTACCTAGTGATTACATGTATACGTATGATTATATGTCCATTTTCTAATATATTTAATTGAGTAAGTATTAAAGTTATTAAAAACATGTTGAGATACAGGTACCTAAGAAGACAGATGCTGCCTGGTTTGAGGACCACTGTGTAAAATTTCTAACAATTAACAAATAATAATTATTATTACAATGACGAAGATGACACTGCAAGCCTGTGGCGAGGTCCAATTTGAACTCTAGAAATGTCAAATACTGACCACGACCCTTTTGTTAATCAAGTCTGAATAGGGATCGCTCAGTTCATGGTTTATGCCTATGTTACTTATTATAACATGCTTTAGCTAAAGCATTATTCCTGTCAATGTCAAACTTCAAGAGCAAGATGAAGTCGGGAATAATGACAAAGCTAAATAAAACACGTGCTGAATAACGTTTACTACATTGTCGGTTAAGTTACCATATATAAAAATATACTCTGTGGTTCACGTGGTAGAATTTTGTTGTGCAGTTTTGTCGCAGAGGTTACGTAATGTACCTAGTGTCGTTACTTTTTTAGTGCTCACGTAAGCACTTTCATAGTTAAAGGATCAGTATGGATTGTGATCTTTGGACAATTATTTTGGAAGCTGACTCTATCTAGTTTGGTGATATGGGGAGGTGACAAAAAAAGAAACTTGTTCGATGACCAAATTTATTTGTTCGACCCAGAATAAACTTTAAATGTTTTCCTCAATTTTATTAAAACTGGTTATAATTTCCAAAACATATTGAGACTATGGTAATAGCGTAATATATCTATCAAATCTTTTTAGGAAGAACATCGTAAACAAGCGAGACAGTTTGCTTTTTTTGCATGAATGGGTTTTTCTCTTCCACAATTAAAAATATATGATAAAAAATTATTTTTTTTATTTATAATAACTAGGGAAAATCTAATAGTAGTAGTTACTATTAACATATATTCATAAATACTTTTTAATTATGGAAGATAAAAGTCATTTCTGCAAAAAACGCAAATTGTCGCTTACGATTTTCTTCCTGAAAAGGCTCGTATATATGTACATTGTAGTTAAATATTAACTAACTACGAGTATTTATAACCTAGTTACGTACATAAATGTATTCTATGTATTTAAAAAAACAAATACACTAAGACCTCGAAGCACTCCTCTATTTCGCTGTCATCTGGACTCGCTGAAAATGTGCCCATGGGACTGGCAACATGATAACAAGTTCAAGTAAATTTTTAAATACTAAGACAGAACAAAAAATATTCCTTTCCAATAAAAAATCACACACAGGCGATTTTAAAATATTTCAAAAGATTCGTGCATTTCAAGCTCTCAGTGGATCTCAATATTTTTTGTTTATCCTACCACACGCTATATTAAGTCCCCTCTTTGAGGAGTGGATGGAAAGGCAACACGGCGTCCTTACCTTCCGCATGACGCAGGCCCTCACCGGACATGGTAAGTTCGGGAGGTTCCTGCACCGGATTCGTGCGGAAGAAACGCTCGGGTGTCACCATTGCGTGGACCGCCCGGGGGACACGGTAGAGCACACGGTGGAGGTGTGCCCTGCTTGGGAAGAGCAACGCCGTGGCCTCGCGGGGGTGATCGGCGACGGCGATCTCTCGCCGGGCCTTGGTACAGGCCATGGTCCGGAGCGAGGAGGAGTGGCAGGCGGTCGCCTCCTTCTGCGAAGCAGTAATGCTAGCAAAGGAGGCGGCCGATCGCGTAAGGCAACGGTCCTCCCGCCCCAACCGCCGCCGGGATTCCGATCCTGATTTCCGGCCAGAGTAGGCACTGGTTTGCCGACGGCGAGCATTGGGTAGCTCGCCGTCCGACCGTCTGGTAATCGTCCGGTCCGAGCCGAGCAAAAAAAAACCACACGCCATAATTTTTTCCTTGATAATTTATTTGGCAGAACATAATTTACAGAGACAGTTGGTATACATGTAAAAGTAATAAATGGTCACCACATAACAGACGCGTGTAACTTCCGTTATCTATGAAAATTTTCCAACATAACCCATATTGTGTCAATAATCTTGATAATACAACTGTACTTACGTATGTATGGATCCGACGACTTTCAGTTGCATAGAGGTGACAAACTGTTTACTTACTAAAGGCGAAAGTTTGATGATAACGGTTTTGATAAGTCTGTTTGATGTGGGTCCAGTTTTGACGTTCGAATTGGGATTATTTAGGCCCAGCGCCCATTATCAGCATCGACACGGAAAAGGACCCTTCGGCATCCCTACACGCATGCCACAAGGCATAGTTTCCGACAGTGTGCGCTTGAATGTAGGGATGCCAAAGGATCCTTTTCCTTGCCAATGCCGATAATGGCCGCCGGGCCTAATGGTACACACGGGGCTTCTATTTCATATATCCTTATATACGTATATTTACATACATCAGACTATCACACTTTTATATTATAAAAGCTACAGCTTGTGAGTGTGCGTGTGTAGATATGTTTTTAACTTCTTCGCGCTCGAACTGCTGAACAGATCTCGATGAAACTTGGTAAACCGGTAGACAATGTCTTGGGCAGGAAGATGGTGATAGATAGATCTATCATCATCATCTTCCTGCCCTTATACTCTTCTTTGTACACCATTAACTAATTACAATAGGAGCTTGTAATAATGGTGGGGTCTTTTCGCAATAATCGAATTTCTACAGACAACCTTTGGATGGATTTGACCGGGAAGGAGAAAAAATACGCAGTTAGTTCGTGCTATTTTATAATAATAAAATAAAAATCTTCAATCTCGAAATCGAATATAAAGTAAGGTATATAAGTTCATAATATCACAGATCTATTCCAACCACGTCTTCATGCTTTCAACTTCGAAGGTTATTACAATCGTTGTAATTTGTTACGATACCATATTGATCATAAATAGTATTTATTATATACTCAAATAACTTATCGATAGCTTATTTTCTGCACAAATAGTGAAGTCGTCCTAAAAACCTCTTTCTTTACTTTATGTAAATATTAGCTTCTGCTACCAGCTTCACCCGCGTGATAGTCGGTTTCTCCATACAAACTTTGGACCCCCGTTTCTTCCCCTTAGCGGGTAAATTTCGGAAAATCCGGTCTTAGCGGATGTCTACACCCCATAAGGAACCTACCTGCCGAATTTTAAGTTAATAGGTGTTATAGTTTATGAGATTTCGTGATTAATCGGTGAGTGGTATTTCGCTTTTATTATATAGATGTCGGAGAAGTCAATAGTACGGAAGCTTGAGAACGAATGAACGAGCTAAGTGAAAAGTGACACATGTCACTTTAACAGAATCCGCGCAGACGTTTGCACGAACCGAGCAGATAATAATGTGCCGACCGCAGAGGTCTGGGGCTTTTTCCTCCGTCGGCAGCCATGCGAACAACGTCGAGTTTCGGGGACTGTCTCATGGCTCGTTGTGTGTAGTGAATACCTAAAGCTTACGTCATAATAAATCAGTTGTGTGATCTCGAATAGTTTGTTTGTTGCTTGATACCCAGCCATCGCCCACGATGATCGGCATCCTTGCGCCGACATAGAAATATATCTTCTATATATTATATTAAATATAGAAGTTATTATTATATAAATTGACGTTTATTTTGTATATTATCTTCTTCTAAGTAGTCGAATCTTAGGAAAAAAATACTAGTAATGCATAAAAAAGTCGGGTTATTGAGAAAAACAATTGACAGTCTATTAAAAACAATAGCCACGTGACTTCGTTAAGTTATTGTTATCCATTTCAATTGCAAATGAGTTACGTTCACGTTTGTTACTGTTTATTAGTAAAGGCTGATCGATTATCTGGTAAAGTAATAGGTTATCGAAAGTCATTATTAATATTTGATAATGATATTATGATAATATATTACACTTCTGAATACGCAAGGGAGCGTTCATTAAATACGTGAAATGATTTTGGCAATATTTTCACCGCCTTCCCGCCCGGGCCTTGGTACAGGCCATAGTCCGGAGCAAGGAGGAGTGGCAGACAGTCATCTCCTTTTGTGAAGCAGTAATGCTAAGGAGGCGGCCGTGAGGCAACGGTTCTCACGCCACAACCGCCGCCGGGATTCCGATCCCGATTTCCGGCCACCGTAAGCGCGAGCTTGCGGACGGCGAGCAATGGGTAGCTCGCCGTTCGACCGTCCGGACCGAGCCCAAGTCGTCGACGGTGTGTACTGTTCCACGCGCGCCTCAAAGAGATGCCTGCAAACCGTATGGACCCAGCAGGGTCGAAGCCTACTGAGGCCAAGGGTCAGATTCTGAAAGGAAGACTCGGCCCTGGTACGAAAGGCAACGAAGGAACAGGAGTGGGTTTTTAGTCAGTAAAAGTCTGACACTATCTCCTGCTCCGCCCAAGAGCGGGGGATGTCATAAGATGATATTTCCAACGAAAAAAAACCCCTTAACGCGATAGTGAGATGTCGTAATATTTGTCTCGATCCCCTCATACAAGACGTACTAATGGTACAGTGACATTATTAGTACAAATCAATCTTGTCTAGATCTTAGTACTGTCTGCGTAATCCTAATCTTATCATTACGTGACTAAAAAATCTACTGTTCTTTGTGCCATTGTCGTCTATGACTCATTGTCATTCAAACAATCAGTTTGTAGGAATTGTTTGTATTCGTAGTTTCAATCCATTCATTCGTAAGATTTTTGTATCTTACCATTATACCTATCCGTAGGCGTGGGCTAGCGGACGGCGAGCAATGGATAGCTATATAGATACGGATAGCTCGCTGTCCGGCCGTCCGGTAATCGTCCGGACCGAGCCCGAGTCGTCGACGGCGCGTAGTGTTCCACGCGCGCCTCAAGGAGATGTCAGCAAAACCGTAGGGGCCCAGCAGGGTCGAAGCCTATTGCGGCCATGGGTTCGCTTCTGAAAGGAAATCCCGGGGTCCTGGAACGCAATGCAAAGAACATAGGAGTAGGTTTTAGTCAGTAAAAGACTGACATTGGACATCATACTTATAATATAGCTAATCTTTTTTTTGGTGGGATAACGTCAAATAACTCCTCCTTTCTGGGTGGGGCGTGAGGGAGTGTTGAACTGTTACTAACTAAAACACACCTGTGTTCTTTTAGTTGCTCTTTGCGTTCCAAGACCGCGGTAACTATTTCGAACGATCCCGGAGCCCTGATGTTGTATATAAGTTACACTTTACTTCATATTTAAATTGTTAATTTGTCTAAGAGCCGACGCTGCGCTACGCGGTCGCCCGCGCGCTCCCATACAAAAGATCACCATCGCGGGCCTTCGCGCTCCGTACTCATTTTGATACATAATAAGAGAGTTCTCCATCGACACGACTACATGCACACCGTTAAAGTTGAACCTCTTGAGGAATTCGTTTAGAAATAAAAATTTGCCTTCATCGGCGCAAAATCAAAGCGAGAGCCACGGTGATCCGTCACACAGGATATCCTAGTATGAACTTTAGTCTCTCACAAATGATCACATTTCATACATTTGTTTTTGGTAAGAAATCATTAAATAACTTCTCCTGCTCTGTGTAGAGCGAGACTCAGTCTTAGACTTTTACTAATTAAAACCTACGTATGTTCCTTCAATTGCTCTTCGCGTTCCAGGGCCACGGTAACTTTTTCAAACATTCCCACAGCCTGATTAACTAACCAAAACATGAAAAATAATTAATTGCATTGTCAAGTCATCTTCAACGTTATATAATTATAAATCTATCTGTACCATTGTTCTTCATTCAAACCTTTTATAACTGCAACTGTTTTTTTATAAAAGTCCTATTGTTTTCTAAACATTAGGTATTTTCCTCAAAACGTCACGTTTATCTAAATGTAATTGAAAACAGGCCAGCGATTGGGTCACACCACAACTCACGCGCAGGCTTATCTACTTTATTATGTTATAATGTGTTATATTGTTTATATTATTATTTAATTATTCGTTTGCATTGACCAGTGTCTGGTGTTGGGATACTGATACAGCTATCTGTATTGTCTAATATTGTATGATATGGATAATTTCATTTAGCGTGTGTTGTGTTTTCGTACATTTTTAAAGAGCAGATTTCATCAAGCCAAATTTGAAAGCAGATTGATTTTCTTATCGATTTTTTTTTCTTTTTTTTCGGTCGTCTTCATCATCTTCCATTCTCTCCTGTGTGACTCTCACTGACTAAAAACCCACCTGTGTTAATTCTTTTCCCCTTTGCGTCCCAGGGCTTTGGTAACTCTTGTGAACAATGCCGCTTCCTTGACATGGCATCGGTTCTTTTTGCTGACATCTCTTTGAGGCACGCGTAGAACATGATGCTTATTATTACTGCACTCCTTGTTGTATATCAACCGGTGCCGGATTTACAAATTTTCAAGGCATAGTTTATACAGTTTTTACTACCCTTGCCTCTAAAATTGTCATCTCCTGCATTATTTTTACAATCCAAAAATTTCGTTGTAATTACACGTAAACTAATTTTTAAAATAAACTCTCGGAATGTGCAATGACAAGTGAGAGAGGAAAGTCATCAGCAAAATTTGTTGCAGACTTCTATCTGTGAGACATCAGAAAACCGTCGTGCAAAAATCTTGTTGATTTCTATGAGGTAGAAAAAAAAAATCGGTCCCCAAATTTGCCGCCCCAAAAATATGCCGCCCTAAGCTTAAGCCTACTCAGCCTGCTGGTAAATCTGCCACTGATATCAACTCATTTTGGGCTTACGTAAATTGAAATTTTATCATCATTAGCGGTTGCCGAAATGACAAGATGCAAGGGACAATCCGGTAGTGCATTACAAATGGTAATGCAGATATATTGGACATTTTTAAAATCGTTATTACTAACAGAATATATAATATATTCCACCATATATTCCACAACTATCACACAACGCCGTCTAGTCCCAAGCTAAGCAGAGCTGGTGTTATGAGTACTAGACAACTGGTAAACATACTTATATATTTCTAAATACATACATATTATAGATAAATTACACCCAGACACAGAACAAATGATCGTGCTCATCACACAAACATTTGTCCTGGGTGGGAATCGAACCCACGATCTCCGGCATAGCAGTCAGGGTCACTAACTATTAGACCGACAGGCCAGTCGCAGAATGTAACAGCATTAAACTAATCTTGACTAAATACAAACGATATATACAGGGATTTCTGTGAAATATTTCTAAGAACTTTATTTTACAAATTGAAAAGTGTTCTGTTTTAATTATAATAACTGTAATTAGACAAAATTAGAAACGACATCAATCGCACTTTTATACATACAAATATATTATAAAACTTATACTAAGTATAATAGTTTTGATAATATCAACTAAATGAATTAGCATTCACTGGGGGCTCTTATCGATGGTATCAGTAACAAAGCTGTCTTTGTTGACCGTGACAAGCTGTCTGACATTGACAGTACAGGTCGATGACCTTTTTAGCACAGTAGGCGATTTTGGGAATTTTAACAACACGGGTGAAACGATTAAACTAAAAAAGATGTATTAAACTAGTTTCTGCCAGTTGGGATCGCCGTGAAAAATTAGAAAATAGCTTCAAAGGAGGTCCACATTCTCATAGGATAAAAAAAATCCGACCGCTCCGAACTTCGAACAATTGGCTGCGCAGTAATTCTTTTTAAGAATCATAATTATGGCGTAAGCGTATTGCGTATTTTTTTCGAGTACATATGCGCATCGTTCGGAACGCCTAACTTCAGGGTGACCAACATATTTTCACTGAATCATCTAAATTCCAGTTCTGTTGCATTTTAAAATGCTTTCAAATTAATCATTTCTGCCATTTAATTAAAACTTTCGCAGTGCAATAATTTGTCATGTTGTATTAGTTACTGCTGCATACAAATTATATTTTTCATGCTAAGTATAATTAATAACACCCTGGTCTCTGGAGTGTTTTATCTATTTTCTATTCTAATTGAATGTAAATATATGCGTGTTTTCTGTCAGTAAAAAACAAATCGGATTTTATAATAAAATGTTAAACTAGTATAAGTTGGTAGGCAGCAACATAGGTTGGTAGTGATATTTTAAATGTTCAGATAGATTGCAGTGCATACTGATTTCAATACATAAATCTAATGCAAATGCAAGTGTTCTGCATTTTAATCAACGTTAACAACATTGTTAGTATCCATTGAGTAGTTTTCCTCACACAAAAATGACGTCGTTCAAGCATTCATACAATTACGTCGTAAGCAAATATTGCAACGGACAGTCGGGATCTAAGCCAGTCAAGGTACGTCTGTGAATAGGTCGTAGGCCAAGTTGTTGGGGTAGACAAAAAGTAAATAAAATATTTAAATAAAGATGTGTCAATTCAGACAATGTGTCCGAATCATCAGCAACTCGTGTTGCCACTTAATTAGTTAAGTTTATTAGAGTCTGACACTATCTCCCGCTCCGCCCAAGAGCGGGGATGTCATAAGGATGATTTTCCCACCCAAAAAAAAAAAAGTATATTATTTATATTTAAATCAAGAGACATATTATTCATGCGAGACTAAATCAAAAGGTGCAATCACATATGAAATGTATGACTCCTAATAACTAATTAGATTATGTAAATCCCTTCCATAGTAAAGATAGACCGCGAAAGCAAAGTAGGGAGAAAAAAGGTAGAATCCTAGATTTTAGGAATAATTTACAAACTTTTTTTTTACCCTGTCGTTAAAAACTTCTTTTTCTTTGTCCAACAGTGGTCTACTGCGACTACAATGGATCTGGTCGAGCGCTGCAATGGATAGAAGACTACGTAGCAAGGGATGTTCTTCCCACACACGCTACCAGATGCACCAGCCTGACATATACGTCTGGACAGAGTGAGCTTTACAGGTAAACTATATTATTATTTTTTGGCGTTATTTGGTTCACTGACGACTGCTAAATAGTTATAAGATCACCTTGTTATCCGTCTGCTTGTCTGTCAAGACCCTTTATCTCTGGAATGCGTGGAGATATTGAGTTGAAATTAAGACCATATACTCAGGTCCTTGAAGCTGTGAAACAATCAAACTTCTGATAACGAAAAAAAAAGATACGGGCGTTTATGTCGCAAAAAACGTGTATTTCGACTCTCTCAAAGGAATCTAAATTCATAGGGTACTTCCCGTTGCCTTAGAATCCTAAAATTTGGCATGAAGTAAGGTCTCATAGCACAAGTATAGAAAAAAATCTGGAAACTGTAAATTTGTAGTTACATGACAAAAAAAAACTTGTTTTGTGATTCAGAAAAATCCTCATAACTCAATTCGGGAATTGAACTGTTTTCATACGTAAGTTTGTACGGAACACTCAGTGCGCGAGCCCAACTCGCCCTTGCCCATATTTTTTTATATGATGAGGAAACTATAATCTAAGCCGTGAGGCACCATGCTGGTACCTAATAAGTTGCTTATCACTAAAACTGTGTTGAAAATGACTGGTAGTGATTTTTGCACATAGAATACAGGAGGAATCATATTATTATTCTGTGATTTTTTATGGTTAAATATTCTCATGTCGTGAATGATCTCAGTATATTTCAACTGTTCCCCTTCAGAGACACACTTGAAAATAGTGATAAATTAAAAATATAATTTGTAGATGAAGACCAATTACTGAAAAGACTTTTAAGACTACAAATGTAAATGTAATATGCATGACATATGAACATTCGTGAGTCAACCGCCAATCTCGACGATAGTCATGTCTCCGCTTCACTGGAGACAAAACAGGTGTCTGTCTCATTGTCTATTGTCTAGTCGAGCACAATAAGGAGTATGCAGGTGGAACCGGTGCAAGGGGGAAAGATACACGGCCATTTGTTTATGAAATATGCGGGGAACGTGTCTATGCTTCGAAATTTACACGTAAACGATGTATTTAAATTTACTCGCGTTCGTGGCAGTACCAGCATTATATGTACTGGGTACTTTTACTAATTCGAAGGAGTCCCCCTTGCTGCAACGATAGGTGCGGCTTTAAGTCGTAATTTAATATTGTTACCTTACTTTTTAGCACATCTGCAGCTAACAAAATATGGTCGTTGACTGATATAAATGTTTAGCATAGTCGGCCTTATAATGTTCCCACTGTTAGGCTGAGGCCTCCTCTCTAGGAGAGGGAATAGGCCATAATCCACGACGCGGGCCCAGTGCGGGTTGGTGAATGTCACATGTCTTCGAATTTTTGGTTCTAGGACATGGTTTCCTGACGATGTTTTCCTTCACCGTTTTGAGAGCAGTGGTGATGAAATAATTACACAAAGTAATACGTCTGGCTGAGTTTGAACCCGCGACCTACAACTCGTAAGTCGGGGCCGTTACCACCTGGCCACCACTGCTCACAAATAAATATTTATTATAATGAAAAGTAATAAGAAACATTTATCGATATAAACAAAACAGCATCAATCACAAAGTAAAAGAAAATAATAGAACAGTTAGGAAATGAGCGTGCTCATCCCGAAATGGTAGAAGAAATTACTTGACAAGTGGAGCATACATTTGAGCAAATAAATAAAACTAAAGAAATGTAAGATCTAAAGAAATTATGGAATAATTACGTGAATGATTTAAATAAAATACAATCAAACTTAAATGATAAAATATGAATAACTGAAAATTATTGAACCTGTTTATTAGAATCGAAGTCTAATATACCTTAATCTTCCCACAGATCAGAATCGAAGTCAATAATTAGGAGCCTGGTGGGCGCCTGCCCTGAAGATGTGGCGCTTGTGGGGGCAACCCTGGTGCGGTTCCTCAGGGCGTTGCGACCTGACAAGGTGGTGCTGTTCGTTTCCTCCCGGGAGACGGAGACGCAAATCGCGCCGTGGAGAGAGTATGATACTACGGTAAGAACAAGCAAATATCTTAAGTATTTGAAATATTAAACTGAAAAAAAAAAGATTTGGCTATAACCCAGCACAGATATATTTGGTTAAAAATGGCGATGACCATAAATATAAGGTAGAGAGAGAAACTTAAGGTAACAACGTAAATGATAAAGAGAGTTTTGTGTATAGACATTACGTATTGGTGGTAATCATGACGGAATCTGAAAAAAGTAAGATGTAAGAAAAAGTGAAAAGATAAGGTTATAAACTGGGGAATGTATGAAATAAGGTATGACTAATAAGATAGTTTTTTCTCGTGTTTGAGCGCAATCTGACCTAAGCGACGATGTGGTCGACGATGGATCATGTTTGCCTAGATGTTATGATGTTGTGTGATTCACTCTTGACTTCCAAGTTTTCTATCTTGTAGCTATTAGGAAATACATAATCCAGCAAGGAGTTCAACTCCTTAGCTCACGAATATAGATAAATTGACCGAGACAATGGTTAGTTCTTTTTTTAATGTATCTTTAGTTGCAGCATATTAAGTCATTTTTGTTGTGCTGTCATCCTTGTTGTGACAGATGTCTGTTAATGAAAATCTATGAAGCTTCTCAGTTATAACAGCTACTTTATTTTATATTCTGCCAAGTTTGACCAATTTGTCAATGTCAATGAAAAATGAACATCTACGGATTAATGTCCATTAGTTCAACTATATAACATGGTACTAAATTATTCGAGCCAAAAATTAACTTAAAAACCAGGCAGTACAACAATTCTGAAACAAAAGAAATTTTAATTGAACCATGTTAAAACAATAGACCTCTAGAGTTTTGTCAAAGTTAGTACTCGGAGGACAATAAACGAATTGATGGCCTGGCTGGCTTGAACGTTATTTGCAAAGTTTTTGGAAAATTTATTAAAATGCTTTATTGTTTTGCTTCGTCCATAAAAATGTCACTACGAACTTTATGAAGGGCCTTAATTGGTCTACCGGTCAGACAAGCAGTAGATTGATGGACAGCAGTAAACCAGTAAATAGTACACTTAAGGGTAAAGGTACCTCCTAAAAAGTGTAACAAAAGAAAATAATGATCATTTAGGAACCTATTATAGAGCAAATAGGAGCATTTTATGAAGATATGGTAGTAAAGTATACTGAAAATTTTAATCAATAACTTTAACAAAAATATATCAACTCAAAACCATTATTATTAACTACAGGCAAATTCTTTTGCGATGTCAAGAATTTGAAATGTTTTAAACTGCACTCCATGGTCAAATTAAAATATATGCAGTTGCCATATGCATTCATTTGCATGTCAGTTATCACGTAGTACTTGGCGCTAATTCAATGTGCTACCGACGGATTGCCGTACGTAAGCTGTTACATGCTCAGATTTAATTATGAACTGTTAACTGAGTTGGAGCGTTAATAAAACGGTTTTCTTTTATTTTAAACAGCTGATGTATATATTTTATTCGTTGTCATGCTTGAGAGAGGCCTATATCCAACAGTAAACGTTTTTCAGCTTAATAGTGATTATTATTATACTTATTTTGTCTTTTTCTGCGTTACTTTCATCAACATCTTTCTTTCTTTGTCCCATGTTACTCGGGGTCGCCGCAACACGTTTTCTTTTTCCATTCAATGTCTCTCTCAAAACTCCGTCTTCTTTAATTTCAAACCCTCACACAACCCATTCATCTTTTTTTCTTAGCCTACCATTCTTTCTCCCTTCATTCACAAAGTCACATGCATTTCATTTTACTTGCCTTCCTTTGCCTACGTTACTTTGTTTTTCATTAAAAATGTTATGTGATCTGCCAATATCAATATTGGATCAATCAAAGCAACAACGTGCGAACTATGACGTGTAGGCGACAGTTTCCACTTGTGGGCAATTGAAAATATATTGGGACTGGGCTAGGCACGTTTGCTGCGAGTATAAGTGTCAAATGAATTGTGGAGTTGAACTAAGTACCATCGAATCGGCCCTGAAAAAGTGGATTGGGTTCTAGACAGGCCCATACTGATGATGAATAAATTTGCTTTAGAGTACAATAAAAAGTATTGTGTCGATCTTGTCTATAGAAAGAATTGATATGTGTTACAAAAAGAGACGTTTGGCCAGCGATGGTCCTAATTTACCGGGTGTAAAGCCGCAAGTCTATATGCTATAGAGTTACGGATTACTTAACTTATTATTATTTTTGAATTGAGTAAGAAATGCTTGCCAGAGCAGATTCCTCGGGGCTTATATATAGACACTGTAACATAATGTTTTCCGACACCATTTGCATAATAACAAAGATAAATAGTTCAACTCCTAAATTATAATTTATTCCGCACCTAACTTCGCAGCATAATTGCAAAACGTCCAACATTTCCGCTCATATACATCACAATGTGACATATATACCGCTAGTAAAGTCAACCAGAGTGCATAATAACCAATAGGAGCTAGTAACTTCTAGGTAGCTGCTACACATCGGTTGCAACTAAACGCATTAAGGCCAGTAAGGCCGAATACCGATAACGTGCCCTTGAGTTACGTAACGGATGCGTCGCGTTTAGTAGTTTTTGCATACAATGAAAATATACGGCTCGCAAATATGGGCGCCGCCGAGACGGCGTAAATAATGCTTGGAACGGTTATTTTAATGGACATTTTATTTGTTTGTATGCTGCGTAGTTTGCTGGTTTCTTATGCAACTATTGCATTTGAATGTCACGAGTGTTATTGAGAATATTTGGCAGAGGTGTTTGTAATTTTAAAGTATCTATAGATCACGTAGCTTTTATTATTATTGTTAAATTTTGTAGCGTAGTTTAACTAATTGGATCACAAATGATCCACGTAGATATCAATGTTGTGGTAATCTAGTAGACAAGAAGAATTATTGAAAGAGTTTCAATATTGCAAGCATATTGAAACTCTTTAATGAATTCATAACACATTGTTATGGAAAAAAAGAGAACAGAAGAACTAAACCCTTCGTTCTCGAATTTCTCATTCATAGTAAATAATCATCTGTTGTTTTCGAAAAAAGAGAATCTGAAGCAATCATTATCCTTAGAAATAATCCGATACATAACAATGGCTAAAACGAACGTGCACAGCACAATCACCCGTATATTTTCCTATTATGCAAAACGCATAAACACAGTCGACGGGCTGCGCTTATGATCGGTAAATTCCTTTATTTTATCAACAAAAGTGTAATTTACGCCGTTTTCACATGTGACCTACGTATGCGACTATTGTTTCTGCCCTTGTACTATATCTTCAGCCTGAGAGGCCAAGAAAGCTAAGCAGGTGGTTGCAAGGTCTAGCTTGGGGCTTAAGGTCAACCTGTGGTCGATGAAGTTAGAGAACTAGATTGTACATTTCTACAATGTTAAATGGTAAATGTTTATTATGGGTATGATTATTCTCTTTGTGATGTTTTTTTTTTTTATTATTATTGATAGGCTCGCGCTTAACCACCTTATGGACAATATGGTGGACGATGGAGCTCGCTTGTTTATACATAAAGACACTCTAGCAAGGAATTCCACTCCTTAGCTTTTTTCTGCTGTATTGTGTAGTTAGGGTTTTTGACTTGAAACTGTTTCCCCAGATCGTACCGTACCGTGTTCCGTATTTGTGGATATTTTATTTATTTACATGCAACTCCTCTCCGCTTCGCACAGGTGGTCAAAATCTTTGGAATTCTCGACTTTTCTCTTTTATAATAGGCATGTATACTTAACTTACTTAAACCTTCCCGCCTAACCACATGAAAATCCGTTCAGTAGATTTTAAGTGATGCAGACAGACAGACATCAGAGATGTGGAACTTTGTTGTATAATATAAAGGACTAAGTTCGTATTGCTACTCTCATTTGATGTTAAGCGAAATTTTAGACGTTGTATCAAGTCCGTATTAGAGTATGTATTTTGAAGGCACTAAAAAGACATGTTGCTATCTTCATAAATTTTGCTAACCTGTCTATCTTCCCTGATTTGGTGTCCGCACTTAGTCCATCGTGAACCAACTTACTAACCTATATTTCTTGTGTGACCTTTAAACCATGCGTGGGTGTGGGTATATCTGCGGATACAGTCTATCCCTCTTCATCGGATCAACCGTTGCTTTTACATTTATGACTTTTCATACCTCGATATCATTTTATATTCTGTTTCAGAGTTATATTCTCGTTAAATGTTATATGTTTTAAGGATATACTTATGTTATGATGTCTTTCGTCAAATGTGACTTTTTGAGCTATTTCTTTTTGTAAATTTTTCAGTTTAGTGACTCAATATCATCTTTTTTCGTTAGTACTTGGTTCTTCAATGTTATTATCATTGTTATTCTTGTATAAATTAACTTTTATGTCGCTTAGAGCAGCTTTATTAATGTTAGTAGTATCAGTATTATCTTCTGATTATTTTTTCATGCTAATTATCACGTTAGGTATTTACCCATCATATCGAGGAAGTGATGGGATGATTTTTCCATCAAAAACTCCCAATCATGTGTTAAAATACATTAACGATCCCGTTTATTTTTATAGTGCAGATGGTTTTCTTAATAATTTGACTTCCTGTATTTATTTTTGAAAAAATAATTTTCGAAGTTATGTTGATGTGGTTCCAATATTTAATCTCCAGTGTATTTTAAAATAAGCAGGCTGATACAGAAATATGAAAGATTTTTTTAACTAATTTATTCTTTACTTATGCAAAGAAGTGCTATCTAGTTTATAGTGAAGTCTTTTATTTACATAAAATCTTTGCCGTCTGGTTGATCATCTGTTTTGCAATAACTGACAACTTCCTAACATAAACAAATGACTAATTTTATATAATTTCCACATTCATTATATAAAAGTCGTAAAACTTTATCTTCGTGTTTTATGGTTGCAATTATTTTATAATAATCAGCAGTGTAAAAATTTTATGATTATTAATGTCACATTTGTGTCAGTGCTGGTCAAGTTTACCAACGGATTGTTTGCCAACGTGATCACTTTATTACGGATGATATTGTGGATTTATTAGCATCATCGTACAATGTATACAAAGCACTATTTTAATATTTTAGCATCTTTACCGTTTATTACCGTAGTTCACAAGAAATTGTAATATTTTTCAATTAATTTGGTACGTTGTTGTTCATGTACTTAGGTTTTCTGTCCAAGTTCATTGTATAAATGTGTATAATTTTCTTTCTCTGACTGTTTTTCTTCGTCTTTTTTACGAAGAAGATGATTTAAACTTTGTCAAGGATTATCCACAGCCGCTGATACTTATACTATAGGCCTTTGTTCAACGTAATAATTTTATTTACAAAAATAATTTTTCGATATTGTCATTTTTCTAACTTTCTTTTTTTGAGATGGTAAATCATGCAATGACTTTTCGGGCTCTAGGATGGAGCGAGTGGGCGTGTCAGTAAGTCTGACACTACTGATTAAAACCACATTTGTATCCTTCAGTTCACTTGCGTTCTGGGACTGCGGGTTTCCTTTTTAGAATTTGTTTATTAGATTAAACGTACCAGAATATGGATTCTGAAAAAGTGATTTCTATTCTTCATTCATATATTTTGAAGTTGACAAATTGGTAGGAAAAAATATTGTCAGTGGACTACAATAGATGCCTAAACTGACAAAGTAGACCACGAAAATATTTGCTATTTCTTGAATTTGCAATTGAAATACTTCGGTGGATGTTAGATTTACAACAGAATAAAAATAATAAGTTTCAAAGGGAAATCTTGCTTCAAAAGAAACGTGAGGAAATTTCTTTTGTAATTTATTTGTTAATTAATAAAACTTTGTTCAAAGTAGCCTTATTTTAAATAGTATAATATTTTTTTTATTATCGCTAGCTAACCTGGAGAACTTCGTACCGCCTTTTAGGGTGGAATTCTCACTTGTCTGTATTTTTCTTTTGTTGTATTTTTACAAGTGACACTAGTGACAGCGGCTAAACGCGATTATGCGAGCCAAACGTTAAAACGCGATTAGTTTTATTGGTGAATTCCGCCCTTAGTCAATGAATGAACTGTCAAAGAATAATGCCATCTACTGGCATTACTAGATCCAGCATAATTAATTTTAAAATGACATTTTAGTTAGAGATGGCGTTGTATTTGGATTCTTTTTTTTCTTGAATTCTTCCATTTTTTTCTCACCGTTAGGGTTTGAACGGTGAGAAAAAAATGGAACCCTGGACTATCACAAATAATTCAAGACGAAAATTAGCCCAATCAGTCCAGCCGCTCTCGAGTTTTAGTGGGACTAACGAACAGCTATTCATTTTTAGGATTCCGTACCTCAAAAGGAAAAACGGAACCTTTATAGGATCACTTTGTTGTGTCTGTCTGTCAAGACCCTTTATCTCAAGAACACGTGGAGGTATCGAGTTGAAATTAAAATCATATACTCAGTCTATGGTCCCTAGAAGCTGTTAAAAAATCAAACTTCTAAGTTAACGAATACAAAAGATACGGCCGTTTATGTCGTAAAAACATATATTTCGACACTCTCAAAGGAATCAGAATACGCAGGGTACTTCCCGTTGACCCAGAAACCTGAAATTTGGCATAAAGCAAGGTCTTATAGCACTGATATAGGAATAAATCTGAACACAGAAAATTTGTTACTATTACTTAAGTCACAAAAAATACCTTTTTGCAATTTCGAAAAATCTTCGAGACTCCATTCGGGAGTTAAACTATTTACATAGGTAAGTTTGTACGGAACCCTCAGTGCGCGAGTCTGACTCGGACTTACGCGGTTTTTATATAATTACATAGATTGTATACAGACAACTATAACAGTTCATTCTGCAGAACCTATCCAAATTATTAATCTTCCTTTATTACTTATACACATATTTCAACAGTTACATATACATAAGAGTAACATAGCAAATACAGATTTGTGTTGCATAGAATGTACGTATAATAAGAAAGATGAATTTGATCTCTCCAAGTCTCCGATTGCTAATGCACAGCGCAAACCCTAACAATAGTCCGGAAACCCGTTACTATCAAGATTACTGTTCCTTAGGACATTTCCTGTTCATTATTATATATTCTATCTAGCACCCTTCCTTCCTCATTTCATTCATAACATATGCTGTTACCAACGACCAACACTAGCATACAAAAAGTAAACAGTGCTTTACAAGTGTTCTCGATTTTGTCCTTGTGTGAGTAGAGTGCCCACTTCACATAGGGCTTTAGCAGACATGATACATTTTTCAGCGATGGCTTCGAAGCGGGATCGCATTTTAACGCCGTGAGCTTTTGAAATTCAATTGGTGACTCATTTTTGTTTATTATTTGTAACAAAAAATGTCTTTACAATTTAAAGATGGATGGAGAGGGAGATGACAAAGAAAAGAATTGTGAGAGGAGTGATATGAAAGAAAAGGGAGTTAGTGATAGTGTGACGAGTGACAGGACAGAATGGAAGAAAAAAACGTGTTGCGCCGACCCCAATTAATAGGGTATAAGTGCAGAAGGAATCAAAAAGTGACTTTTCAGATCCGTTCCCTATTAAGTGAGTTAGAAAGCTTTCAGATCTGGTGGAAAAGGACACTGTCAAGTAATAGGATGTACACATTGAAAATTTAACCCCCATTAGGATACGTGTGTGCCAAAGATATAGCGGGATGTTCCCACCCCGTTTCCACTCTTCCACATATTAATTTTTGAAATGCTAATTAATGCTTCATTTAATATACAAATTTAATACTGTTTTTAGAAAAATATTTATTTATTTGTTGTTTAGTATACAATATGGAACAAAAAAACACAGGAAAGTACCCCAATTGACAATCGAGACTAATTCCGAAGATGCCAAGAGTCTCTCTAGAAAAACTGACATATAGTGGGTTACCATGACGTTCAAAGTAAGATTGTTTCATTCTTATTTCAGTGTGGGTAAGAGACAGAGCTATACAGGTTGTCTAGCGCCATCTCTTACCCACAATGGAATAAGAATAAAACAATCTTACTTTAAACGTCATGGTAACCCAGTAGGTCGGCGATAGCCATAGTCGTAAAGTCGAGAGTGTAGAGTGGCATTGGCAGGCGTTACTAAAATATCATGTGGTTAATTCCAAACTTATTGTTATTTAGGGAATCATGTAACGTTCAATAGCTGTTTTCAAATGCGATCACGTCGCAAATCGCTGATGCTCAAAGTATAGTGTCTGATAGCCCTACTTCAGTGTTGACGTCATGCTACGGTCATGGGGGTTTGCGTCGGAGTATATTGGCGTGTTTACGGGTCCTTAACGCACCTTGTTTACTGCTAGGCCCAACAATGATATCATGCTGTATGTACTGCCGCATTTTTGGTGGAATTAAGTACCTACGTGTCGGGAAATTGTTGGTCTGCGTTGTTTTGGTAGTATTTTGTTTCATGTGTTCGAAGTGTGTTGTAATTAGTAGTGTGGGTGTCGCTAATTCAGAAAAAAAATGGAACTTTTATAAAACAGGAGAATGGACGAATAATTGAATGGATTTGGACTTGTTCACGTTATGGAACTAACAATACAATAATGGTTTTAAGGGAATGACTACTGAAGTAATTTCGCGAAGTTTAGTCATTACTTGACTAAACCAATTATTTGTACCTTCATTTCAATGAGAGTTCGACGAAGGAAACGACTAGTTAAGTTGAGATTTAACTAGGGTTGCCATCTTTAAGATCTGGCAAACAGGACAAGAAGCGTAAAAATCCCGGATTTTAGAGTTCAGAACCCGGATATGTAACTTTTTTTTAACTTACTATAATAAAAAAATAGTTCAAATTTTCATAATATATTTTATTTGTAAAAAAATCGTAATTTGTTTAATTCTTGAAATGCAACACAAATTATTATTATACTCTGTTATATTATAAAAACAATATCTTGTAAAAATATATCTAGCGAATCGGAATCACGGCAATCGCAGCGCACCACGCGACTCTCACTGACGAAGCCCAGCGGTGGAGTGCGAAAATTTTATAATCAGAGGACTCAGACTACAAATAAAACCCCGCCCGGATGCTCCCAGGACGCCCTTTAACTAGGATAAATCTAGGGGAACCCGTACGGATGACAACCCTAGAATTAACCGCCCCAAGTTAGGAACTTAATTGAAATTCTGGATATGCTTTATCACCAAAGCTGTCGCGTAGTTATAATTATTATGTTCGGGTTCAAGATTGTATGTAATTGAAGCTGAGGGAGTAATTTACTTGACGTTCACGAATTAAACTCATACAGGAAAATTGAAAGTGGCGCCAGTGACTGAAAAGTTGAACGGGAATCGTTTGTCTTGGTATGGTCATGTGAAGAGGAGGGATGAAACACATGTTACTAAAAGAGTTATGAGTTTACATGTGGGTGGGTGGAGAGGGATAGGGAGACCAAAGAAAAGATGGATGGATTGTGTGAAGAGTGATATGAAAGAAAAGGAGGTTAGTGATAGCATGACGAGTGACAGGGCAGAGTGGAAGAAAAAAACGTGTTGCGCCGACCCCAAATAACACGGGACAAGGGCAGGAAGATGATGATACAGGAAATTTTTTTACCTCCCCTTTTGAGTCAGTGTCAATAGATATCCATTTTGTTGTTCGATCTTTGGAAGCATTTAACTTCACAATAAATAGCAATTACGCTGATGGATTTTAACAAGAAAATGCATATATTTGTTATTGATTGGATTCCCGATTTGTGACGGAGGTGCTAAAAAAATGTTTTAATTTTTTTTTAAGTGTATATATAGTTTTAATTAGTTAAGTGTTTTATGTATTCATTTTTTAAGGCTTAGTTGTTGAATAATTAAGACAGTTTCAACACCAAGGTTTTAAATTTTTATAATTTTCATTTTGGGTTAGGATTTATTTGTGATTGCTAATTCTGAGAAGTAAGATCGTTTACTTGTTAACCTTAGTCGTTTCAAGTTTAATGCTCCGTTTTATTTTAACTTACGGTTATGGCGTAAGTAATGCGTTTTTGTTTGTAATTGCATTTTGTTTAAGACATTTAAATAATGTGCTTTTATCGTAATTTTTTGTGTATTCTTTTAAGAAGATACCTGGAGCTCTACCATGATTTTGTAAAATTGTTATTTATCCAGGGTCAGAAAGGGATAGTACTATACGGAGAGTATAACTCTGTCTTTCTCATACACCGGTATTCACGTACTTAGGTAAGGTTGACACTGCCATGTGGTTTCGTTACGTACAGAAGGAAATTGATAGTAATTAGTATTTGACAGACGCTATTGGTCGAGGAAGATGACCGTCTTACGCAAATCGATTCATCGATGGAAAGAACATCAGCTTGATAAACTACGTCCTTCATCCATATCTTGACGATATACCTACGTTTTCTGGAACGTGAAACATTATATCAGAACCTGACTTTGTGTCTTCCTTAACTGTATAATATGTTAATTTATAGCTCTGAAGCATTTTTACACTATCTATACTTATAATAAATCTGTAGAAATGAAAATTCTGTACATTGAAAATATCAAAATAATAAATGGCAGGGGGTGTTATTAGACCGACACCGAACTAAAAAATGTGATTAAAAATTTTTTTGTCTGTCTGTCTGTCTGTTTGTTCAGGTTCACGCAAAAACTACCGGTTCGATTACGATGAAACTTGGTATAATTATTCTTTAATATCCTGGGCACCACACTGGGTACTTTTTATTCCGGAAAAGTATATACAATAAAAACAAACTTAATTTTGCGGTTCGATCCCTAGACCCGATTACTCTACCAACCGCAAATAATAAGTTTGTCGTAGGTCACCCGCAGTGGAGTTCACTAAAGGGCGCTGCACACTGCTAAGATACTATAATATTTTATCTTAAGATACAATACCGTTCGCCATACAATTCAAACCATTTTCGACTTCTACGTGGTCGAAGTCGCGGGCAAAAGCTAGTGAGTAATATATTTGTTTTTCAATCATCTTCTCTTGTATCTGAATTAGATATACCTACTATAATTCAAATGCTATAATTTTTTTCTTTGTATTTGTCACTTACAACAGAATATAAAGAAACACTAACTATACTATACAAAAACTTCAGTCAAATGGGGTGAATAGAAACAAAACTTCAAAAGGGTATTTTCACGATATTTGAATATTTTTTGCAGCATTTAACTATATCAATTTATTAATGAATTGATAAGCTAAAAAGTCGATGCTTTGTTAGAAGCCGATAATATGGTATCAAAGTGAAAAACAAAACCAAAGTTTTGATTCTATTCACCCCGTTTTACGGTTCTAACTAAATATGACAAAATATGTTGTCAAAAAATTCCTCCGCATAGCTGTCGACTGGAAGTATACCCAAAAGGCTGGCGGAATTGCCACGTTATGTCAAAGCTTAATCTATAGTCGAAGTAAATAGCAGCTCTTGGGTCACGCAAGGTGTTAAATAAGCATTTGGATAAACCTTTTAACCCGTCGGTAGTTGCGTCTTTTTTTAAGTCATGAACAGTCGCGCGAGGGTCGAAAATACCCAGATTTTGAATACATTGTTTTTAATAACTTAATTAAAATTGGGATTATTTGTAAATTATTTAGAAAGAGGATAACAAAACAAACTTAAAAATAATAAATGTTTATTATTTAGAGAAAAAAAAAGTAATATAAAACACAAAATTCAAGAGATAATTGCTAAATCTTACTTTTTACGATATACGAACTAAAAAATAGCTTAAACTTTTTTTATTGAATCTAGAAACATAAAAAAATATTTTTTATTATCAAAAATATCCACCAGCAATAGGAAGGCGTCAATGCATCTTTTGCTTCATTGATTGGCCCTGGTACTTGGCTTATGATATTGACTACGAGTTCGAACTTTCTTGGACCCTCTTCAATGTTTCAATGAGTGCCATTCCTACCCAGGTAGAAACCTTGACGGACATATTTCAGAGCCACATCATTCAAGTTGGTTCTTTGCAGCAAACTGGAACGTAAATTTTCAGGCTTTCGAGGTCCTAATTACAAGGTAAAACTAGTCAAAAAATAGTATGAACTATTTATTATACTTCTATACGTGTACTTCATAACATTTACACAGCGAGGAGGAATGGCAGGCGGTCGCCTCTTTCTGCGAAGCAGTAATGCTAGCGAAGGAGGAGGCTGCACGCGTGAGGGAACGAAGGTCCTCACGCCCTAGCCGCCGTAATTCCGACCCCGAGTACCAGCCACGGTAGACGCGGGCTTACGGACGTCGAGCAATGGGTGGCTCGCCGTCCGGCTGTTCGGTAATTAACCGGACCGAGCCCAGTTGTCGACAGCGCGTAGTGATCCACGCGGTCCTCAAAGAGATGTCAGCAGACCGTAGGGGCCCAGTAGGGCCGACGCCCGCTAGCTAGGACCGCGGAGAACTTCTGAAAAGGAAACCCGCGCAGGTGTGGTTTTAGTCAGTAGAAGTCTGACATGCCCTCTCGCTCCACCCAGAGCGCGAGAAGTCATTTGGATGATTTCCCAACTTAAAAAAAAATAATTATAACATTTACACAATAAGTCAGCAAATTGGGTGTGGCGGACGTTTTAATAGTACCCTGACTCGTGTAAGCTCCATTAGTGCATCCCCACTTAATTACTACAAGTAGTTCGTCCACTTTGTCTATGACCTGTCACTCTGCTAAGTTCCATTATTAATCTATAGCATCAGTTCGTATTAGCTGCGTCCATAATCTTATAAGTGCTGTAGTGAACTACTTATACTTAAGTGGCTCAAGTTGGACGGTCTATCGTCAATTGCCGTCTTATTAGTAAGGTTAATTTACAAACTTGCGATATTATAACTATTAGGTTCTCGCGTTTTATGTTAGATATAATTCTGTTTAATAAGTTTCTTAAATTAGTTCTCGTTATGGGTATTTAAGAGCTTAAACTAAGTTAGTCCATGATTATCATCCTCCTGGGTGTTTCCCAATTTATCGTTTTTCCTTTTAAACTTTATTGCCGAGTTAACTTTTCTCCCCATCATATCATTTTTATCACATCCATATTTCCTTTGGTGGGTCTGAGGACTCTTAAACGATTGAGTTCATGTATCATGGTACAGTGGTTGGTATCATGGTTTATGGTTCAGTGTCTATCTTCTTCTTTGTCCCTCCCTGCTCTCATTATCTGGGGTCGGGTCTCCTCACAGTTCGGCGTCGGAACAATCTGTCCTGAGTTATAGATTGTGGCAATTAGGTTTTCTTGAGGTCTCACTCGATGTCAAACCACAAGGTTAACGTCAGGTGGCTTCTACCACTCTTATTCGGGTAAGTTTTTTAGAGCTGTTTTACCACAGTCATGGTCGTCACTATGTCTCATTACATGACCATACTATCTAATTCGGAGCTCTTTGGTTTACTGTATGAATGTCAAAATATGAGTAGGTATCTGGAGATCTACCAATTGCTCAGTCAAAACTAATAGTAGACTAAGTCAGGACTTCTTCTATCTTCGAAATACATACGTGCGTGATACGAAAATGCGTATTACAAAAAGTGTTAAACGAAATACAACTACATACCTGTATTTTTTTATTCGTCAGAACCTGTTACAACAAGCAAGTAAAACGCAAAATAAGGGATTTGAATTGTGTACTAACCTTTTTGAATTGTTTTTATCTCAATCGCTTTGAGGTCATCTGAAGGACGAATGCTTTTGAGTGGGCATTCACGGAACCTCTCGACTGACTGTATTTATAATTCTTTTGCTAAGGTGTAAAATTTTTGAACACCCCTGTGAAACGTAACAAGCGTTTGGGAATTTTGTTAGTTGAAACTGACCTAAAACATGGTTGACCGCATTTTTCTATTTGAAGTGGAACCAGGTAATTATGTAGCATAATGAAGGAATTCTAATGTAAATACGAGGGTGAAGGTGACTGCAGTATACATATTAGATACAGTGTAATAGAATTAGTAGATACTGGTTCGATATCAACTAGAATACATATTATACTGATTTTACGTCTCAGTTAAATATGGATCCAATTTGGTATATTTCAAACAGTGTAAAGGGTATGTGTCCGGGAATAGCAAAGCCGAATATAGAACCGATCAATCCTAATTTTGGCACATTGATTAAATTATATTATATTGCAAAGCCTTATATTCCTTCTTCATTCTTCTTCACGCCGTGGGAAGCATTGTAACTTGTACAAAATAACTACTTCGTTTTGATTCAGCTTTAAATCAATCAATAAACAATTCTAATAAATTCCTTGTTTAGAATAGATTCCTCGTATATTTAAGACAACAAGACATCTTTATGTGTCTTGCTCAATAAATTGTTTATTTTGCCAATAATTTTCAAACTTACTAAATATTATTATCTTGCTAGAAAGCTAGCACTGTTGTCTTCATTACCATATCTCTGTTTGAATTTAAATCAATGTGTGGATGATTGGTTTATAGTTACACCTATCTGGAGTTGAGTTATAAGCCTATCGCTATTTTCTATACTTTGATTCTGTTTTTTTTTGTGTATTTGAAGGACTATTTGGTTTTTCATGAAAATATTTTTTTCATTAATTATTTCTTTTTCTAAATTTTTCTTTCTATTTTTTTTTTTTAGTCTTGCATCTTTCCCTTTTTAGGAGTTTTCTCGACTTGACTTTTTGTACTACAACACATGTCTTTCCATTGTTACAGGTCATAAAAATCCCAGAAACCAAAGAAGGTTACATAGACCTGAACAATTTAGAACAGAGACTGCAGCAGAACTCCAATTCTGGGAAACGAATGATCGGCTTTTTCCCAGCGGCTTCCAAGCTGACAGGTGTCCTAGCTGATGACGTGGCCACCACTCTACTTCTACACCAATACGGAGCCTGGTCCTTCTGGGACTATACGCTGGTGGCGCCATCTTCTGCAGTAGACATGAATCCCACTTTCCCAGGAGTAGATGAAGAGATGGTGAAGAAAGATGCGCTGTTCTTCAATTGTGAGAAGTTTGTTGGAGGAGTCCAGGGTCCCAGTGTTGTGATTGTGAAGAAGAATGTGTTTAGTGAAACGCCGATTTATTCAGATGACGTTGAGGTACGTAGAAAGAAAATATAATTTGAAATGATTTTAAGAACTAAAGAGAAACCGAAAAAAAAATTCGAATACAAATGTTAGCAGAGATGACTGAAAAAAATAAAAAGGCTGTATCGATAAAAAAGAAATAAACTTCAGGAAACTTGTAACGTTTGTAAAAACAATATCTTGATGCTGTTATAATGAGCAATTCCGTAAATAAATATGCTTTTATTTAAGATAAGATCCCTCAAAGGTTTTCTCTGGTCTACGGTAATGCAAAATGAACACAGGAACGAAATTGAAAGACTTAAATATGGATGAGACATTATGAAAACCTTCTTGGAATGTTCGTAGCATGAAGAGGTTTTTATTGAATATTAAATCTTCATCAATGTCTATCTTACTTATGTTTGCAATTTGTTCAATGTTAGTGAAATTGTTATTGCGTTAAAAAGTCTTATTTTTAAAGTTATTTTAATTTCTCCTTCTGTTTTAGGGTGAAATAGAGGTATTTCACCCTAAAACAGACTTAGTGAGTGTCTCCTTCTGTTTTAGGGTGAGGACCCTAAAACAGAAGGGTCTCCTTCTGTTTTAGGGTCCTCACTCACTCACTAAGTAAACTAAAAATAGAGGTTCGAATATGCTTACCTTTAACAATTTTCATCTATTTATGTTTATGTTATGTACTACTGTAATGTTTTGATTGAAAATGAATTCTTCAAGCTCTCAAATTTGAAAAGTAGGGAAGTAGTTTTATTTGACTTTAGATGTTACTTATATAGCAGTGGTGGTCGAGTGGTAACAACCCCGACTTACAAGTTGTAGGTCGCGGGTTCAAACCCAGCCAGGTGTGTCTAATTTATTTCATCACGACTGCTCTCAAAGCGGTGAAGGAAAACATCGTGTGGAAATCGGCATGTCCTAGAACTAGAAATTCGAAGACAAGTGACATTCACCGACCCGCACTGGGCCCGCGAGCTAGATTACGGCCCATTCCCTCTCATAGAGAGGAAGCCTGAGTCCCAGTAGTGGGAACATTAAAAGGCTGATTGTGCTATTATGGTATTTAAATATTGTTTCTTTCTCAGGTTTTGGGAGAGAGGATTGAAGAGTTGAAATCGACTGAAGGTGTTAGAGCAGCGTTGGTCATGCAGTTAAGAGATGCTGTCGGTCTTCAGACCATCGTTGAGAGACAGGACAATATCAGCAAGTAAGTTAACGTCAGATAGGTTATTCAATCTTATTCTTTTTAATATTATAAATGTGGAATTCTGCATATTTGGCACTAACCTAGAAGACATACCTAATTAGAAATACCTAAATATTATGCACCAACAGAATAGGATAATACATTCTAAAACAGACAGCACTTATAAAACTGCGGACCGCCGACTACACAAGATACGGACAGTGCTCAGTTTGGGAGTCGTTGACTCACCTTTTGAACTAACCAGTGTAATGAGATGTTATCTAGTCATTGTGTTTTTGTACTTTTTGGAAGAATAAACAATTTTTATTATTATTTATTTGTTAATCAATTAAATGAATATTTGCACAGACACATGGTTTGTTAATATCCTAAACTAGGACATACGATACTTTACTTTTTTATTCTAGTAGTACTTACGTTTCCGTAAGATGACTTTCACGAAGGTGAAGCAACTGATAAAAGTTATAAGTTTCTTGAGATAGAAAACAATCATATAAACCGTTAAACATAATCAAATAGAAACAAGTTCCGTTTCAAGTAATGTAATACATTAGTCTCCTTTTTATTATGCTGTGAGTAGATCTATCATTTAAGATTGCAAAAAATTAATAAGTACCTAAAAGAATTACTGTTAGGTAACGAATTATAACTGTAATCGCAATTATTTAACTTGGTGTTTTATCTACATACTGTTTTTTGTCATCGTATACATTAATTTACAATCATAATACTAGTAATTTGTTTTCTTTTATGTCTTCTGATTAACGGAACATATCTCAGCTGTTGTATTGCTTTTTTATGTGATACAAATCATCAAATAACTCCATTATGCTGAGCGTTCGGCCGTTTTGTGCGGATATGGTGCATATTTTTTTCACAAAGAATAGTTATAATTTGTAAGTCAGTCCTAAGATTGTATTTGTTTCCAGCAACTCAACGCACAACGCTGCCCTGTTTTGTTGCTAAGGTCAATAAGGTTGCAATACTTTCAAACGAATTTCAGTGATATGAAAGAAAAGGAAGTTAGTGATAGTATGACGGTTGACAGGATAGAATGGAAGAAAAAAACGTGTTGCGCCGACCCCAAATAAGATGGGACAAGGGCAGGAAGATGATGATGATGACTTTCAAACGAATTTCTGTTGAAACATCCTGCTGATCTTATCCAAATTTATTTTATATCAGCTTAACATTTTTTTTCTTTCATACTTTGCTATTAATCATTGTCTGTCCCTTCTTATCACGTATCATCTCTTGGTCCTATGGAGTCTTCTACTCCTGTAGCCTCTTCAAACTGAGGTAAAAATTCTCTTTTAGCAATTTATTAAATCTTTTGTTCAATTTTTACGCCGCGTTCTTCAAAATCACAATAAAGGTGAAGCCTGCCTCACTGCCTCCGTTCTTACATCACATTGCTTCTAAAAATAGAATTATTTCTGCGCCAAGGACTTTCTTGAAGCATTGAAGCACACTCGGTAATCTAAGCACGTGTTACTTCAATAACAAGTTCATTTCGCTTCAGTAACTCGCTCGGTCACTTGCTATATCGACGATAATCAAAGACTTTGTGATTAGGTTATGTTCTAACCATAAAATATTAAATCTTTATTGGTACACTTCAGAATGCATGGTAATTTCAGTGGCTTGGAAAATGTAGAAACAGTTCGTATCGTAGCACAATTCGTATTTGGAAGGAAAACATTTATGACATTCAATTTAAATATAAATATAGCGATAAAAATATTTAACATTTTAAAATTGCTTGCTAAAACTGAAATAACAATCCAGTTCACAACTGCGCACAAATAAAAGTACCCAACATAGTTTCGCCAAAAATTTTGCTGCGAAAGCTTCGAAACACTAATATTTTTTAAATTATTTTTCTGAAATGTTACATACCACTAATAAGGATGCCAAGTTGGTTTTTGCGTTTTCAAATATAGCGAAACAAGGCAAGGGAAAATTACTGTGCAACCAGGTTCATAGTGTCAACTCAGATAGAATTTTGTTTACGCAGACGCTAACAGGGGCTTATTTATTGTACAGATTTATGTTTACTGACTCTCAGTCAACATTTAGTTAATGTTTAAACGGAATATTTGCGAAGGAGATCCATTTTGCAGAGTTATTGGAATTAATATTTATATAAAAGTGCCTTTGGGATATTTATTTTGTGTAACGAGGTTTCACAACAGCTATTGACTCATTTGAGATATAATTTTGAAAACGGTTAGGTATGTCCTCGTTGACTGTCAAAATAACGATAATTGAGATGAGTTTTAATTAAATTCTGTGTCTGTCTGTGAGACTTTAATTAAACAGCCTTAGTTATTTATTACCTGTTAAATGAGAAATATGATCGAGCACTTCATTGCGCTTGTAGATTTTCAAGTAGATAGCAATTCTATCTTTTAATATTTCAGCAATACGTAAAATATTGTTTTGAAATTATAAGAATGCGCAAATGAATATAGGTACCTACCTATTCCTGTAGGAATGTATTAATTTGCATATTCTCAGTTGAACATGGAAGTAATATAACTCGAGATTTATGTCATAATATGCGTCTAACAGATTATAAACAATGCATTAATAAAATAAAAATACGATAATGAATAATTCCTTAGGGTGGCGTTTATATTCTGCTATTAAACTATTTTGAGCTGAAGGCTTCCTAACGTATAGGAAATGTTGACTATACACCTATACTTACATATATGTATATATTCAATTCATAAAAGTCTATGCTCTTATGTCGTTGGCTCTCGAATAGGGGAACGGTCCCCTGTCTAGATAGCCAGACGACTGAGCAAGGCTGTCGCCACTTTGTCGGATGCAGGTCGCTACATTTTCATCAAATATGCTTGTGTGAAATTATATAGGTGGCGACTTGTGTCTAGCTTTGGAAGTCTTTCAGCTCATATTATAATATCGTGATGAAGGCCCTTAACGAATTAAAGACAAGAGCACTTGATTCAATCATGCAGTCTTCGAAACATTTGATTATTGTTTAGCGCTGTTGTAAATAAATATGTTATTAAGGTTCTGTCATGATAAAAAACCATGTAGCATTTACTCCTTAAAATATTGGAGACTCTATACTCGAAGTTGTGGACGATTACCTCTACCTTGGACAGACAGTCCAGTTGGGTAGATCTAATTTCGAGAAAGAGTTCAACCGTCGAATCCGACTCGGCCGGGAAGCGTTCGGGAAGCTGCGCGGTATCTTCTCGTCCAATAAACCACAGTATCTCAAGACGAAAATCTAAGGCCAGTGCGTGTTACCAGCGATGACATATGGTTCCGAAACATGGTCGCTCACAATGGGCCTCATCAGAAGGCTCAAAATCACTCAAAGGGCAATGGAAAGGGCTATGCTCAGAGGTTTCTTGCGTGATCGAATCAGAAATGAAGATATCCGCAGGAGAACCAAGGCGTCCGACATAGCACGAAGAATTGCCAAACTTAGGTGGCAATAGGCAGGGCACATTGCTCTCAGAACAGATGGCCGTTGGGGCCGAAAGGTTCTGGAGTGGCGGCCGCGTACCGGAAGACGCCGTGTCGGAATGGCACCTACAAGGTGGACCGACGACCTGGTGAAGGTTACGGAAATCCGATGGATGCGAGACGCACAAGGCCCTTCATTGTGGCGACATTTGGGGGAAGCCTATGTCCAGCAGTGATTGTGTATCGGCTGAAATGATGATGATGATGAAGATGATGATTAAGGTTCCGTACCTCAAAAGGAAAAAACGGAACCTTTATGGGATGACTTTGTAGTCTGTCTGTCTGGCGAGATCCTTTATCTCGGGAACGTGTAGAGGTATCGAGTTGAAATTAAAACTATATACTCAAACTGCGGTCCCTTGAAGCTTTGAGAAAATCATACATCTGAGTTAACGAAAAAAAAAAATACGGCCGTTTATTTCGCAAAAACACGTATATTTCGACACTTTCAAGGGAATCAAAATTCATACTTACGGGTACTTCACGTTGACATAGAATCCTGAAAATCGGCATATGCAAGGTCTCATAGCACAAGTATAGGAACAAATCAGAAAACTATGTGGTTAGGTCACAAAAAAAAAACTGTTTTTGCTATTTGGAAATATCTTCGTAACTCAATTCGAGAATTGAACTGTTTTCATATGTAAGTTTGTACGGAAACCTCAGTGCGCGTTAGTTTCTATATTTTATTAACAGGGCACAAGTCCAGGCTTACGCTGAGAAACTCCAAATAAATTCACTACAAAGTTTTCGCGCAAAACTTTCGCTACAAAGCTTGTCGAAGATCTAGTTTCAAACCCATAGATATAAGAAAGGAGGAGATATGTTAAGTAGTAAAAATTGTACCGGAACACGATGTCTCCAGTTTCCCTACTACCGCCGAAACTACTACATTTGCAGTAATATTTACGCAGTCGCGCACACATCCGCAAATCATAAATCAGTCCATACTACACAGTCAATTATAAACCTTACCTCCCTAAAAACAGCGTGTATTTTCCATGCACCGTACAACTTACGCACACATTAAATGTCGATGTGCTATGCAAAAGCAATTTATTTTACATTTACGCTAGTGATTGACTAAATAGAAAAGTTATCGAATTTTCCATTTTTTTTTTTGTTGTGCTATTTCTTTTGGATCCCATTACTCGTATAAGGCCATTATATACGTCATTTCAGAACGTCAATATCAAATACTAAAAATCGGCCAAGTACATGTCCTGGTCCTCTAAAATCCTGAAAAGTTTAATAACTTGTATTATGAATTATTGCATGAAAAAGCTTTCAGTTACTAAAAAAACTTTAACTCAGGTCTAGTCTTAATTTACGGATTGCCCATTCAAAAAGACTGCGTTTTTTTTAGAGGCTAAAGCATTTCTGGTTGAAAGTGGATGGGCATATAGTACTATATTGTATTGTATTTGTATCTGTGATTAATTTGTATATCTTTTTTTTTCTCTCTTATTGCACCTACCACTATTCTTCTCTGCATCACCCAAAGGTTGACTGGTAGAAAATGCCTAAGGCTTTAAGGCCGCCTCTGTACCTTTGTGCATAAAGTGTTAAATAAATAAATAAATATATTTTTTTAGGGAACCTATTAGGTGGCCTTCCATCAATCCATTGCTTTATTAAAATTGGGTCTTTCGGGAAACTGAAAACATAAAATAACATTGTAGTTATCATTTTACCTAACTTACTGCTAAACCTCACCATGTAAGGCTTTTGTTAGAAAAAAATACTGTACTATTTTTTTTCTAACAAAATAAAGTATTGAAAAAAAAATTATATCTTGTTAAATAAAGAGAACAAATAAAGAGCTAGAACATGTTGCCTTATTTTAAGCAAAAGTCGTTATTAAATTCTGAATTATGCTATTTCTTTACAACTCTGTAAAATAATCAAAATAAATAAAAATATTTATATTATTTTACTTTGGATATCCAACCAATCGATATTATGGTCGATAGTCTATATTAGTAGATCATATAGGCACATCATTAACTCGCCGCAACTAACAGCGGCTTTATTATGAAATACACCACACTGATAAAGTATCGTTATGTTATATTTACATTGCTTGTTCCGTTACTGAGCGTTAAAATTAAGTAGTGGTTAAAGAGCAATGTATGTACTGTAAGAGTAATACAGTCGCCTTGATATTTGAAAACAAAAATAACGTAGTAGCAGCAACGGATATTATAAGATTTGTTGTTTTTACTGATTTTAAAGATAAATATAGTATTAAACTTGTACTTCCATATGGTAAGAGATTCCATGATGACCCAGGCTTCTCTTATCGCTTCGGTTCTTGCATGAAACCACTGAACAACACGGCATTTTAAATTTGTTTACGATCACGTATCGCGTATCTCACAAGTTTGTAACTGACGGCCGTTTGCCCGATCGTGTGCATTTTGCGCAAGTCGCGCGGACATGCACACGCCTCCTTGCCAATTCTCCTGTTTTTTTTAATTTCTATGTTCAAACCCCAGAAATAAAGGTTAAGGACTTCTCCGTCTGCACAATGGCCAGAACCACAATTACTGCCTTGTCTAACTTTATTTATGACTTCATTATAAGTTCGACTGTATCTGTCCCGAGTTGACACTGTCTTTATCTTCAAACTCGATTAACAACTTCAAAGATATCGATAAAACTATCAAAATGTTCTTTGATCAAAATTCTCAAACTTTTTGCGTGTATCCTTTTTTTAAATTTGGAAATCATGAGATAACTCTACGACTTTCACTGACTAAATCCCACCTGTGTTCTTTAAGTTGCCCTTTGAGTTCCAGGGCCTCGGTAAATCATTCGAAGAATACACAGCCCTGGAAGGTTCGTGTGTATCCTGTGGGTAGAATAACGAATACGTAGATATTTTGTAAATACCAAAACTCTAAATTAAGTGCCGGATGCGAAAACTCCAACAATTTGTCAACGATACCACTAGTCATTCTTAAAAATATATTATCATTTCTACGATATTTATTTTGATTGTAAATAGCCTGTTTTGTGGCTTGTATCCAAACTTCTAGACAACACGTTCTAGTCTAGTGCTTGAGTTTTTATTTGTTTCTTTCATTCATAATCAGAATAACTACGGATACACAACTGATCATAGATCTTTTTCATGGTCATATCCTGCGCTTGTTCCATCTTATTTGAGGTCGGCGCAACACGTTTTTTTCTTCCATTCTATCCTTTCAACCGTCATACTATCACTAACTTCCTTTTCTTTCATATCTCTGTTCACACAATCCATCCATGTATTTTTTCCCATATATGTAGTTCGGTAATATGATGCTGTACATTAACTGCTAATATTCAGAACTTATAGGTACCAAATGCATTTGTATTCATCATTGTGATTAATAATAATAATAATTCTGCAGTTGCTCTTGCAACTAACAATGCTACTTGGAAAGTGCCTAATGAAGTTTTCTTGTTGCATCTTAACCACAATGAGACTCAGTGAATAGCTCATGAATACTATTCTGTACAACGTGCCAATATTCATTGTATAGCAACATAACTTCATCATTTTATGGGGTTGTTTGTTTCTCTACTTGTACAATATTTACATTCAATTATCTAGTACTGATGGTGTTATTATTTAAATGACTGTTTCAACGGAGGATTTAGATTTATTATTTGTTGTATTTAAAAATTCATAATTTTAAGGCCTCTTCGTATATTTATTTGGAGATAGGTTTTTTTAAATAAATTTTTGAGTTATCTAGACTGGTTTAGTTTCATATTTTGTGTATTGTGTACTTTAGTCATCATTGTTATTATAGGTCAATTGCATTTATCAAGTCTAACTTTTAAATTCACAAAAACTGTTACCATCATAATTCAGCCCAACTTTGTCCACTGCTAGAATATCTTTCCTTGACCGTATTACTCTTAACACTCCTCCCCCAGCTCAACTGACTGTATTTAGAATAATCAATAGTTCCAACGACACCAAATGTCGGATAGTTTCTCCAGTAGCTTTATTTCATGAGTGCGGAAGGCGCCGAGTCTTAACTGTAGCCCGTGCGTCATTCATGCAGAGTTACTGACAGACTATAACTATGTTGAACATAAGTAGGAAAACTGGTAATTAAATGGAAGTTTTTTGTTTTATCCTTTGTAAAAATTTTAGTATTATAGCTAGCTAAGATGGGGCATTTGACATTTTGTTTTACCAAACGAGATAACATGATATCTAATCTCAATCTTAAGCCTAATGCCAAAACTGTTTGTGTAGCTCCAAGGGCTGCTGATAATAGTATGTTGGCAACACGCAGGTCGGGAAATAAAAACACCCTTAAACGTCCTTGCTTTTATGATCTTCATGCCAAAACTATCTTGTAATGCTCCTCACGAGACCGACAATTTTGAAGACAAATAGACTTTACTGCAACCGACTAGTTTGGCACTATTCCCGTTACAAGCTGATCTAACTGCTTTACCGCGATTTTTATTTCTCTGCGGCCTTCAGTACTTCAACGTACATTGCAAATTATTTCGAACATTTCAAAATCTTATATTACCACTTTTAGATACAGAGAGTGATATATTTATGAACTTTGTAGTAAACATATCTGACTTTTCTATCGTGCAATTACTTCATGCACTAGTGGATCTAGAAAATCTATAGGTACCTGCGTTATCATAAACAATCTATCTTCAATTGTAATTCGACCTGCCAAGCATTAAAAAGAATTGGCCCCAAGATAGCTCCTTGTGGAAAACTTTTCTAAAGCAATTAAGATAAAAGTAATATGTTCATCTATCCCTGATGACGCAAGTATCTGATACACTAACAATAGCGGTCTGTTCCGACTAACAAACATTCGCGATAATGTTAGTAGAAACATATTTAACATTGGAACAAATTTAGTAGTGTTTTTTTTTTGAAGTTTCAAGTGCTTGATGAATGTGAATGCTTGTTGTAAAACAATAACATGATATTCATTCATGTTGTATCGGTTTGCGATATCTATTGCTTTGTCTGTGATATTTTATAAGAAGACAAGGCATTTTTATCTACTGCATTGAATAAAAAAGAGATGTTTTTATAAACACGGTTTTGTATAAAATCAGATTTGCTATTGTAAAAAGCTTGATGTAGTAAGTCTTTTAAACATAACATTAATAGATAACGAAGAATTCCTCCGATTCATGTAAAAAGATTGTATATGTATAAACATTTCCCGTTTGCAAAGACTCGTTGAATGAATGTAGACAATGTTGGCGCAGAGTTCCCTCGCCAAAACGATTTGTTTGCAGTACGAGTCAGCACCGCTTTTTTTATACGCTTGGCGCCTTCTCAATTTCACATGACCCATTCGTCTTTAGGTGTTGCAGTATCTCGACTGTGTTGTAGAATGACATTAGCTTGTAGCACCTAATATTGCAGTTTTAGTCACAGTGTGACTAAAACTGTAATATTAGGTGTTTTCTTATATAAAATTCAGCTCTGGTACCTACTAGATTCTTTAACTATTTTATTTGTCATGACTTTGAATCAAAATTGCAATCCATATTTCCATTAAATAATCTATTCATGAAGTTCATGAATATGTGCATTTATAAACCGATTTTCATATAAAATTCATTTTCCTGGGTGCATCGAAGGAAGCATTATCGGATGACCAAATTCATCGCTTCCTAACTCAACATTGAACGCTTTCCGATGGGAAGAACCAATTGACTGAACACTTATCGATAATTTAACCCAACCCCGTTCTGAGAATCCATCAAGTGATTCGGTTGAATGATTATGGGTTATTATTATTATAACCCCCTACAGATGTAATTGGGGTGTATCAATAATGGAAAAAATAATATTTGGAACCGCAGTTTTTCATTCTTATATATGTATATAGTAACTTTTACCGATTCAGATACGGCCAATCTGAATAGGTAAAAGTTACTTTAGTAGTTTCTGCTTTAGAAAATTCTGGATCTTTATCTTTCCCTTCAATATCCGGTTTAATTAATAATTTTACTAGTGCTAATTAAATTGTAAATATAGCTCTTGTACATAATTATTTATTTTATAGGTATCTGACAATATAAATGTGAGAATATTAGACTCCGCAGACTAATAGATTATATTCCATTTCGATTTACTTTTGTTATTTATTTGGTACATGATCACTGTTTTCTCATATCTATTGACATAATTATTTTAATGGAAATATTGTAAGAAATCAATCTTTTAAAAGAATAACCGTGTGGTAACCGTGGTATTTCTTACCAGTTCATCTCCACATGAACGGACTTATTGGAACCGTGCACTAATAGCTTCTGACGTTTTATAAGTCCCCATGCAGGCATATGTAAAATAAGATATTTTGATTTTTCTTTTAATTTTGTGGTTTCGTCTGCAGTTAAAATGACATACTGAAATCATTACACAAATAAAACTAAACTTCTAAACCATATCCAAGGAAAAATAAACAAAATAATATAAAATCAACATAATTGCGCAAGGCTATCGTCTCGTATTCGCATTTCCGCAAATGTCCACGTACGAGCGTGGCACGGGCATCGAATCCGGGTCATTGCAGCGCTGCCCTCGAAAGCTGGTAAATGGGTCAGAGGAGACACCTAAAATAGAACAAGTTGCTATGTGGCGCCGAGCGTCCGAGTTCGTCACGTCAATGAAATTAAAGGAGAATTGGCATTTCAGTACGTTCACTCTTGAAAGTAAAGGAAAGTTACAAAGAGAGGTATTGATAGATCAATAATTGGGTCAAAAGTGGTTATCATTTACAACGTGTTTATAAGTAAAAAAAAACTAAGCAACGAAAATATTGTCAAAATTAAGATGTTTTTGACAGTTACAAAAGATACTCTCTAAAGTCGACAACAAAATCTATTATATTGAACAGTTGAAATCAAAGCTTAATATCAAATGTCCACATTTTAATGAGCTCCATAAAATAGTACAAAAATAAATCACACATAAATACACTTTTGCCCTTAGCGAAAGTATTCATAATTTTTATTATCAACCCACAGACCACCCAAGACTAACAAGTTCACGAACAAATCACCCAGTAGACTCATATGACTTCACTGCCCAAGGATAAACTGGCAATTCTCATAACTTTACATTATTGTCACCTTTGAACTTAAATGCGTCATTGCTATTCAACTGCACATTTTATTTCTTCTTTCCTGAATATTTCCGGTCTGTTTTTAGTTTTATTGTTAAGAATAATAGTGCTATGTTTATTTCTAGAAGTTAGTCTAATTTAAAGCCTCTATTGCTAGTTGAGCTTCCGGAAGCTGCATTAGTAATAGGAGGAAGGACATCTAAATCACTTTGATTAACCGTTTGGGAATCTTTAACATTTTTATTTAGAAATTCCTGCTGTTTCTTTTATTAGTTACATATCATGCTTTTTCGTTTCTTTTGTTAGGGTTAGTTTTAAGAATTTCAATAATAGCTGTTTATTATCCCTTTTTATGTACTGGAAGGTGTGCTTCACTAATATAACATAAAACATGTGATCCTAAGTAAAGCTAAAGAAACACAATAACTGTTACTACACTAAAGAATTTAGTCGAGCAAATACAAGAGGTTCGGATATATAATAATTATTTTTTTTTGCTATATTCCATCATCCTTGACACATTTACGAGTATTTTTACTCACAAACACGTTTTACTGGATTTTGTAAAATATCTTTAGAACTATCAAATCTTTAGATATACCTTTAGAATTCCAAGTAAGTAACAATTAATAACATCCTTACACAGTTACAAGATCTAATAAAAATGATAACAATTTAAACTAAAGTCTCCATATAATGCTTATCTTCAAACTTTTGCAAATGATTAAATTCATCAAAAACACCTAATCTGTCTGCAGTCAATGAGACCTTGTCCATGCTTCCTAACTTCATAAGGTCACCTCTCAGTTCCATGACGTAACCCCTCACTACAGTTTAGGGTCATTTTACAGAGAAATCTGACAATGTCATCTTTGTTCCTTGTTATTCTATACACGTGCATGATTGATAACATCGGACTGCAAAAACTTAGCCTATGGGTTATAGAGGTCAGATGACGGTCTCGTGCAGAGGAAAACTAGATATTATAATAATATAAATTTCTTCTTATTCATCGCTAAGGTTTCCTGTCTCGTGAATACACAATTTTTCAGTTTCTCATCATTATCATTATCAAGATTGTTATGCCCACTGCTGAGTATAGGCTTCTTCTCTTTTGTGCCATGCTTCCCTGATCGGTGAGACATATGTATGTCTACCTGGACGCTACTGAGAAGCTATTAAACAAGCTTGAGCGACTGCAAAATTTATGCATTCGGTTTGTTTTTGGTCTACGAAAGTATCACGTTTCTCATCTTCACAAGGAACTCAAGTGGCTTCCTAACTCAACACAGGAGGATCTTACTTACTGCAAACTGCGAAGACAGATTCCTATCCGTCTTAGCAGTAACACTCGGATTTTATGCCACCTTTTCAATATCCTTCACCACCCATCTTATCCCTCCTACCTGCGCAACCGATTCTCTTACGCTCGCCCCAGTGACGGGCGATGACTAAGATCCCTTAATAAATCCAGCTACTACTCCTATTTTTTCTCTGTCCATGTAGTAAGGTTGTGGATCTCTCTTCCGCCTAGCATTCGAGATTTGAAATTCATTTCACTCTTTAAATCTCAAGTAGAAGAGCACTATCTTTTCTCTCTAGTGTCATAATTATATAATTACTCGTATATATTTGATATATTTATTAATATTTAAATTATGTATGTTATTTTGTTATATGTTTTTATTTAATTTAAGATTTCACAAATTCTAAAATCTTCAATCAACTTCCTACCCCCTGGTGTCCCTTTGCGGGATTGTTCGAAAGAGTATCACAACCCTGAGATGCAAAGGGTAACTGAAGGAATACGGTTGGACTTTAGCCAGCAAATATGATACTCCTTCTTCCTCTATCTAAATCAGGAGAGGTTATTGATGATTTCTCAACCTCACAACAACATCTTGCTTTAGTAGTTAATACTTTCAATATTTTCAAAATCATACTTTTTTTTATTGGGTGGGATAATCATCTTATGACAAATCCCGCTCTTGGGCGGAGCGCGAGATAGTGTCTGACTTTTACTGACTAAAAACCCACTCCTGTTCCTTCGTTGCCTTCGTCCCAGGGCCCCGGGTTTCGCTTTCACACTACCCGTGGCCCCAGTAGGCTTCGACCCGGCTGGGCCCCTACGATTTGCTGACATCTCCTTGAGACGCGCGTGGAACAGTACGCGCCGTCGACGACTTGGGCTCGGTCCGGACGGTTACCGGACGGTCGGACGGCGAGCCACCCATTGCTCGCAAGCCCGCGCCTACGTTGGCCGGAAATCGGACTATTTGCAAAATCAATACACTTTATTTTGGCCCCAAAAATGACTGAAATATTCCGTTCAATGACTTTTCAACACAGTCACGGCAGATATCAGATCACATCATATATTTCTATGATGACAAAGTCATTTCGCATATCAAAGAGAAAAACAACAAGTGACAAAAAAAAAGAAATGACTATTTTTATGATACATGCCCGTCTAGGCTACTTCCCCGGTTATCTAACTCATAATAAAACGACATGTTTTTAGAACGGAGACGTGTCTGATTTGTAATGAGTCCAATGCTATAAACATTGTCCCATTTGAGGACGGTGAACCGGGTTGTATAACGCGATTTGTTTTTAGACTGTTTTAAAACCAAAATAGTGTATCGTCGTCGTGGGTGTTTTCTGAGAAACTTTTTTTCAAACACTCAATTTTTAAAAATATGGTTAAGGATCACTACCTTTCCTCTTAAACGTCGTTATTAAGTTCATCATTTCTTTGCTTTCATAATTATATATATATATATATATTATATTATTTGTATTATATGCAATTTATTAGTTTATGTATTGTATATATGTAAATAGTACACCACGAACTACCTGCGTATCTTTTTTTTCCTTATGTAAATTGTATTTTTGGTGTACAATAAAGAATATCTATTTATATATCTATCTTATTTCTAATCTATTTTATCTCCTTAAAAGTTATTTTACTCTCCAGGTATAAATAGGTATCAAAGAAAGATTATTTTTTATTTATTATCATTAATACAAAAGAAGCAGTGAGAGCAGTGGTGGCCGAGTGGTAACGGCCCCGACTTACGAGTTGTAGGTTGCGGGTTCAAGCCCAGCCAGGCGCATTACTTTGTGTTATTTATTTCAGCACCACTGCTCTCAAAACGGTGAAGGAAAACATTGAGAGGAAACCGGCATGTCCTAGAACCAAAAATTCGAAGACTTGTGACATCCATCAACCCGCACTGGGCCCGCGTGGTGGATTACGGCCCATTCCCTCTCCTGGAGAGGAGGCCTGAGTCCCAGCAGTGGGAACATTAAAAGGCTGATTATGATGATTATGAATACAAAAGAATAGAATTTTCTAGGTTAAATAGCAATCAAAAACCACTAAGGTTTAAACCCGTGCTATCATGAATCCATTCTCAACATCGAAATTATACAAAAGGATTTTTTATATATGTACGTTATTGTGGATAACAATTTAAAAAAAAACATTCTTAAATAATACTACTAGATGTCAGCCTACTTTACAGTTTGAAAATTCTACACTCCCTCTTACTCCACCAAAAGCAGGAGGGGGGAATTCATCAAATAACTTCTTCCGCTCTTCTTCATCTCTAAAGAGAGAGGGCGTGTTAGATTTTTACTGACTGAAACCGACCTACGTTCCTTTAGTTGCCCTATGCGTTCCAAGGCAGGGAAGTCTTTCGGACAATTCCGCAGCTGTCATTAGTATAATCCTTAACGGCGTCTCCAGGCTCCACCGATTGCGTCGTGATTCCGTGTGTTGTAAAAAAACTCTAGTTTAAAATAAAAAAATATAAATAGCCTTTACTGCTTTTCTTTTTCTAATAAAATGTTTATTTACATGCCTTAAAACAAGTTTAAATAAATACAGTAATTGAACTTATTATAAATCTAATATTTATTTTATTTATTGGCGACCGGCTTAGCGTATCCTTCGAGAGAGGCCTCCTGTAATTTCAAAGTCAAAGCATTTTATTTCAAATAAACAATTTACAGGCAATTTTGAAATGTCAAATAACAGTCAGTCAGAAAAAATGATGCTAATTGCACATTCCAAAGCGTAGATCTCTATGGAGAAGAATGTGCAAGAAACTCCATGGACACTCTTTTCAATCATGTTTTGTAATTACAAATATATCTGTTACAATAATAAATGATGCTTTACATTCTATTCAGTCTTTTGCTATTCTTGTCCATTCTGTACCAGCTCAAGATTATACATTGCTATATATAATGGCCTCTCTTTCTATCAACAAAACCGCTGTCGGATATAATAAAATTTATAAACGGAGTCCCATCAGAAAGAAAACGTGCAATTTTGATTGCAGCCGCTATAAAACAGTTCAAATAAAAATGTTATAAAAATAAATGGTAACGATCGTGCGCCGGTGCGGCGGCAAGTACGTTAAACATCGTACCGGACAAACAGACAAACATTTGTATACGCTTCCAGTTACGAGTGACTTACAATGCGTTTGGCATTGACGCCAAAGTACAAAAATATATACACCACTAATTTTTTATTAGTACAAATACCAGGGGTTATTAGAACACGCACGCTATAATCACGGCGGTAAGTTCCCTCTTTGAGGAGTGGCTGGAGAGGCAACATGGCGTCCTGACCTTCCGCATGATGCAGGTCCTCACCGGACATGGCAAGTTCGGGAGGTTCCTCGTGCAGGCAATTGGCGGCAGCGACCTTTCGCGTCGGGCCCTGGTTCGGGCTATGGTCGGGAGCGAGGAGGAATGGCAGGCGGTCGCCTCATTCTGCGAAGCAGTAATGCTAGCGAACGAGGAGGCTGCACGCGTGAGGGAACGAAGGTCCTCACGCCCTAGCCACCGTAATTCCGACCCCGACTACCAGTCACGGTAGACGCGGGCTAGCGGACGTCGAGCAATGGGTGGCTCGCCGACCGTTCGGTAATTAACCGGACCGAGCCCAGTCGTCAACAGCGCGTATTGATCCACGCGCTCCTCAAAGAGATGTCAGCAGACCGTAGGGGTCCAGTAGGGCCGATACCCGCTAGCTAGGACCGCGAACAATTTCTGAAAAGGAAACCCGTAGTCCTAGAACGCAAAGGGTAATTGAAGGACACAGGTGTGGTTTTAGTCAGTAAAAGTCTGCTACGCCCTCGCGCTCCACCCAGAGTGCGAGAAGTCATTTGGATGATTTCCCACCTTTAAAAAAAGGGGTTATTAGAAAAGATCTTGTTATTATATAAGTAAAGTCTCAATAAATAATGTTCATAAACAGCAAAGTTATTAGAGTTTGTTTATATCCCAAAATGTCACTCAATTTATGGAAATATTGTACAGACTATTGATTATTATTAATGTATGAATGGCGACCAAAATTGAAAAATACTGCCCGCAGTATTTTCTAGTAGCAATCGTTATGAAAATTACTCAATTATGAATTTACCAATTATGTGGTCAATTTTGGGATTTCGTTTTTTTTTTTTACTTTTGACTACACAAATATGCCCCATTTTTTTTTATAAATTAAAAATAGTGGTGTATTGATGTAAATTAAGCGTCCAACGCGGGCAATCTGATGGATGTGAGACGCACAGGACCGTTTGTTGTGGCGAAGCATGGGGGAGGCCTGTGTCCTACAACACACATCTTTCAGCTGAAATGATGATGATGATGATGAACAGAACAAATATTTTTATGACCTTTAGAAAGGTGTTCTGGGTCTAAGTGTCTTGTGTATATGAGTTTGCATGTTTGTGAACGCACCCACGATACAGGAGTCATTCCTAATGTGAGGCAAAGTTTAAAAAATCATATAATTATACTTACTACAAAAATACTAGTTACATATTTTTTGTCGCTTTTATCATGTGGAAACAATGCGGAAAAATAAAATAAGCCTTTAAAAATATTTATTGCTTCAACATCCGACAGATTAAAATGCCACCCAAAAATGAAATGGTGTGGTCATAAAAAATATTCTTAACTTCACATAAACGTAGACTTTTTATCGTCGTGTCATATTTAAACATAGCGGAAACCATTTATTACATTATGTTATTTGCATTGCAACCATGATGCAAGTATTTCATTTTCCTTAAGGATTGGACTTTGCACTCCATACAACATTATGATCATTAAAATAATAGAATTAGAATAACTTGTTTTGACTTTTGTAATCTTATTCTACTGTTTTTCTTTTAATAATTATACATATTTTTTTTTTATTTAAGCCTTTTATTTTCCAAAATAAATAGTAGGTACATATACCGGCACGGATCTTAAGCGCTGACTTCTAACGTTCTACGTGCGCAGAAGCACTCAGAAGTGAAATATCGGGTCTCTTTAGTGGTATGAAAAGAGATGCGGGGGCGGGGAGTGCAATCCTTGTACAGTGATTGGCTCGCCGATGTGTACGATGCGCAAAGCGATCCCCGCTTCTATACATTAATTAAAATTTTCACAAAATCATACCTTGCATATAAAATTAATTAACAACAAAAAAATAATTTTCAACAAATATAATAATTAATATAGATAATAATAAACAGATCATCTATAGTTCACAATTAAGAAAATTAAAATTCAATTAAAAACCAGGATTTCTAAAAAATAAAAAAAATTTAGTTATACAGCGATTTTGCTCAATGTTTATTAATTTATAGATTGTGAAATTAAAATATTCGCATTTGTTATGGTTATTTGATTTTGTAGTTTATTTATTGGGTACAAAGGCGGTCTTATCGCTGACAGCGATATCTACCAGACAACCTTAGGATGGAATGTAAGAACTTGAAATAGAAAAAAGGGGGTAGTCTGCGGTGTACTGCAAATTAGTAACGTAAATATTAGATTAAAATACATAGAAGATGACATATTTATAATCATCATCATCATTTCAGTCGAAAGACGTTCACTGTTGGCCATATGCCTTTTCCAAGTATCGCCACAACGACCGGTCCTGTGCATCTCGCATCCATCGGATTCAGGCGACCCTCAGCGGGTCATCATTCAAACTTGTGGGAGGCTTTCCAAGACTGGGTCCTCCAGCTACTGACACTTTAATATAATATTATAATTTGGATCAAAACAGACATCAACAAAAACGTATACACATCAAAATTGCAAGTAAACAAACTCATCCTCACCCTACATATTTATCCAAATCAGTAGGTACGTCAAGTCTAGAGTACCAGGGGCTAAGCATTGAGCAAGAGATGACGTAACGTATGTTTGTATGGTGTGGGTTTCACTGCCATTAACATGACATTGTGTGATCGAGTGCCATTGGCATCAATAATTACATGTGTTTTTGTGGCTTACAAGCGTCAGCGCCAAATTAGTGGTAATATATCGCTTATATATCGCATCATTTGCTGTAAAAACAAATCGGTGCTGTTGCTATGGTGTCATTATCTCAATTCCAGGATTTTTTTTATGAGGTGAGAAATCATCTAATGACGTCTCCTGCTCTAGAATAGAGCGAGAGGGCGTGTTAGACTTTTACTGATTACGCTCACCTGTGTTCCTTCAATTACTCTTTGCTTTCCAAGGCTGTGGTAAAATTTTAGAGCAATCCCGCAGTCCTAGAATTGAGGCGAAAGTTTGAAAGACTTAAGTTCTGCGTTAAAAAATATCAAAGAAAAAAAAACAGGGTTATTTCTTGAGGGTCCCGATCCTCGAGAGCCCCGGTCCGGAGGCACCCGAATGCGATAAATATGATTAAGTAATTTTTTTTTTAAATTAGCTTACGACCTATCCTCAAACCTACCAAATATACAGAGAAAATTTCATAAAAATTAGTCGTGCCGTTTCGAAGGTATTCGATAACAGACACTGTGACATGGGATTTTTATACAGAAATCAGAAACTTTATTTCAAACTAGCTTCTGTCAGCGGCTTCGCGTAAAAGAAGGTTTTCATCATACAAACTTTGGACCCCCGTTCCAGGGTGTGAATTTTAAAAAATCCTCTCTTAGTGCTCACCTATGTCATAAAAGGAAGTTTTGTGCAAAATTTCACGCTCCTAGTCTTAGTAGTTTAGGCTGTGCGGTGATATGTCGGTTAGTCAGTTTCTCCTTTTATATATATAGATAAACAGGCACTTTTGAATTATCAAAAAATTGGTCAGACAAAAAAAAGTGAACTTTAGTTGCACGTTCCAAAGCGTAGATTTCTATGGAGAAGAACGTGCAAGAAACTCCATGGACACTCTTCCATATTAGATTGTAGTAACAATGAGGTTCTATATTCTCATTCGTTTGTTAGAGGTTGATCAAGTGGGGTCTTTAAACTAGTAACATTTTAACGATGACTGATCCAATTAATATCTCCATTTTCAAACATACACCTATGCTATCGTTAATCTTTCTATCTTAACACTAGTCTTGCTTCAAAATTGCAAAACAAAATGCGTCATAACATTCTATGAAAAAACCAAAATAAATATTTTCACATTCAATCTTTAAAATGAAAAGATGTAATCTTCCGCGTTTGAAATAGATCAGTTGATATAATCAAGGAACATGTAGGCGGTAACTGTGAGATCTGAGATATTTTATGAGTTCCATCATTAAAATGCTGCAAAAGTTATAAAAGACACGACAACAAGATCCACTATGTGGCGTTGACAGTCCCTATCTGTCTTATTTCAAACGTTCAGAGACAGAAGTCGAGTAAAATCTGTCGGAACGAATAAAAAGAGGACTCCAGATTAATTTGCTCTTTGCTTTTTTTTATTAAAATTAAGTACGGCCACATCACATATATTTCACATCCTTATAACGTTCTTAATAACAATAGAACTACTGCACAAGACAAGTAATGCGTACATAGCGCTCAGTATAATAATATTGCCACCTTAAAAACAACAACAGTACAACGAAATTAACAAAAAAGAACAGAAAAAAAATCGAACATCATGAAGCCTACAAATTAAAATGAATTGAAAACATTGTAAATAAAAAGTCAAATCCTCTGATGATATTTACTATCTAACTGGCTTGTAATTTTTACCTTTTCTTTTTCTTCCTGATATTTAAATGCACACAATTTTCCCGTTATGTTCGGGAAGAAAACTGGAACATAAAACGCAACTATAACTCATAATATAAAAGCTAATGCACTTTATTTTCCGGCGCCAGCCTGACTACTGTTTGGAAAAGCTTACACAGAATGCTGGTAACAAGATTTATGCAGCTAAACGGACGCAGCACCATATAGTTGGCTCAGTGTACCTTTTCTCGGAAGACCCTGGGAACGGGTAGGGTTGCTAATTTGAAGAATGCAATAAAATTCTGAAGGTCTTGATGACATTTTGACCTAACATCACGAACACCCTGAGAGAATACATTATCAATCTTACGAAAAGAGACTTAGATTAACCACCTGCCTGACGATATGGTTTTGCAGCTTCAATCTTTATTCTCAAGGTTAACATTAGCATTTATATTAGCAGAAAAATGGCTGCTGTTATGTGGATATGCGAGACTAACTCGACGATATCAACAATATATAGAGCAAAAGTTTGAAGAACCATAGGGAATCTAAAGTTGCTCACTCAGCCCAATTAGATTATTATTTGATTTTTAGATTTTTTCAGATGTTATATATACATACATGCTCCTCATATACCTATTTAAGTTCTTGTAAAATTGTGGTACTATTTTGTTGTTTTGGAGGTATGTGGAATAGAGTGTAAAGTCCCGCAAACCTCCATTGAAAAGTGAGGATATTTCGACTAGACGGATGTTATATCTGATTTGGGTAACTGCCCAATAGATGATTTCGGACTTACAACAGTCCGTTGTTTAATTCGCGCGGAGAGCTCTAATTGCGCGATGCAGCATTTCCTAATATAGTTCACATGTGGCGCCATAGATGTCGCCACAGTGTACAATAAAGTTTATTCCAGTAACAATAAAATCTAAAAACACAAGGAAGTTAGCCATTCACGGCGTTGGCCTACTAATTAAGACCATAAAACCGTTCTCCTCAACAAACAGGGGTCGGTAAAGTTGCTAGGCAAAACCCTATCCCGGTAGCATCGTAAATGCTAAGTTTATTATCCGTTGCGAGGCCATCCGCAATGTACTGTTTCATTGGTAAGCCGATGTGGGCCAATTGTTTACGTATGGTCGCTGTTTAACTAAAATATTGCTTTGTTTTCTTTTCTGGAGCCTAAATGGAAGTACATTTAGACGATGGTCACGGTAAACTTAATAAAGATGGAGATGTATAAGTTTGTAAAGAGGAAAGAAAGACCAAATAAAAAGAATGGATTCCGTGAGGAATGAGTAATGAAAGCTCACAGCTATCAAAAAAGAATGAAAGAAGATAACGTGTGGCTCCGACTTTAACAGAGGACAAAGGCAGGAGATAATGATCACAATGTAAGCTATGTATATAGGAAATAAAGTCTTATATGTCAAAGGTAAAACATTGATTTTTCCGGCGTCAAGACATAGGAGGTAGCAAAATTCGTTGTCTGATTCTGGGTAGAAGGTATATCGCAGAATACGATTAATTTAATTATCGTAAAGTTCATTCGAGTCTTTTACAACGTTTAACTGGAATAATCATTACCTATACACAATACGTCAGAAATGAGGATATCCGCTGGAGAACCAAGGTTACGGACATAGCCCGAAGAATCACCAAACTTAAGTGGCAGTGGGCAGGGCACATTGCTCGCAGAACAGATGGGCGATGGGGATGACAGGTTCTGAAATGGCGACCACGTACCGGAAGACGCAGCGTTGGAAGGCCTCCCACAAGGTGGACCGATGACCTGGTGAGGTTCGCGGTAATCCGATGGATGCGTGACGCACAGGACATTTGGGAGAGGCCTATGTCCAACGCTACGCAACGCAACTTTCGGCTGAAATGATGATGATGATATACAATACACAATTTAAGCACTCAAATTTTATTTGAATGCACTTAGATAGTGTTTTTTTAAGAAATTAGTTATTCTAGTTGTAGGCTAATAATAATATTGGCATCGACATACTACATTGGTAGCGTATCGGTAATTCGGTATTATTATCTATGCACGCTAACATAATAAGCTATTAAATAAAAGTATTTTGATTGCGTGACTATCACGCAATCAAAATACTTTTATTTAATAGCTGAAATCGATTCAGTAGACGATTCTGAACTTAGGTGCTACTTTCAGTATGTAATTTTATTATTTATTTATTTTATAATACTTTATGATATATTTTTTTACTATTTTTTTTTTTATGTTACTTATTGTGTACTCCGAGTTCCTTTGTCGAAAGGCATAACGTATTTTACCTAAATTTTATAACAAAGAAGGACTCGTTTATCACAAAATTTATGAAAAATACGTTATAATTACTTTGCCACAATATTTTCAAAACAACCACAGTTGCATCCATCAATATGCAATCGACGGACTAATTATACGTGTTGAAGCATACATAATGGCCTACTTCCAACCCGATTTGAATACAAATGAAGTATAAGTAACGTGGGGTGCGTCAGCTTAGCTCTGCCTTTGTCCAACCACGTCATCTGCTCTCGACAAATTCAATAAAGAAATCTCTTGAGAATCTCCGACTTCAGCCGTTTATTCAGAAAAATGTTTCTCTTGACATTTATTTCAGCTTACATAAAAGGAAAAATCTGCGAAGAATAAGCAGTGTTTTAAAATTTCTGGCGGAAACATGCGTTTAATGGCGTTTTTTGCTCTAATATTTTGAAGAGATGTAATAGTTTGTTTGCTTATGTTGTTGTTGTTATGTTGCTTGTTTGTTCTTATTGTATTACGAAAAAAGTTTAAGTTTTTATGAAAACATTCTCGCAAACGAAGTCGCGGGTAATTTCTAGTCCTTACATTTTCCAAAAAAAGTCCCCTGTGTTCACGGTAAAATTAAAAACTACTGAGTGGTTTCATCAATAGTCAAAGTAATACATGATAAAGGTGTACATGCATATTATAGTAGAGAAAAGATAAAAATTTAAAAGATTTGTAACACCTGGAAACTGGGGTAGGTCTCTAAAAAGTTACAAAACTAAAAACAATTGACTAAACGATGTCTTGTTCAAAGCTAGAATATTATGAGAACAAACAATTATGATGGAGAAGACAAAGAACGAACTTCGATATTAGATTTAAAAGAAATATTGTTATTAATAGAATTGACTTAAAATATCACCAATTGTGATACTATCTTACTATAGACCGTGTTTAAGTTAAGAACTACGGGCTTAAAGTTTCACCATTAAGCGTTTGGCAAGAGTCCAGATATTAGCGTAGATATGGTGGTCTCGGGATCTGTATCCAGTCTAATATTCCCATCCAAAGATAGTTTTATGCCTTCACCGACCTCAATTTCCTAGCTTAAAATGTTCTTTTTTGGACTAAGTACATAACTGTGGAAGATTTCGACAGTTTTATGGACGTAATTTATTAAAGTTATATTATATAAGTCATTGATGTATATTGTAGGAGTATATAGTCAATTTTTAAGACTGTAGCTTCGTTATTATACTACTATTGATCTCTTCATTTGTAATTTGCTTCAAGACATTATAATTTGTAAATTTTGTGTCGTGAGACGTGCTATAAAAACTTATATGTTCGTAATAATGTACTGTGATTCAGATTATGTATTTGTCGTCACAGTTTATTTCCAAAGACCCAGTGTCACGATCATTTGTTCTAGTATATATCGTGCCCCAGTTTCGAACAGTTCCAAGTGCTGTCCCACATAACTTGGCAACTGAATTGATTGTCAAATTGTCCATAAAATAACCCATATGTACCATTCTTGTATTACTTTCAATAGTTTCTATGAATGGCTGTCGTAAAATTGACAAATATTTTTCATTTGACCTACTGATTTCGTAGATCAAATAGTTTCTCCGGTCTATTGTGGATCATAAAGAAAACGTGTTAGCGAAAATTACATCATAATTTGTGCACGAGTAAGACATTGGACATGTGGTCCTTTCAAACTCTTGTAAAATGGTTTTTACTCATAATTTGATTTTTATCATCCACCTAGAGTCGGCTAAACACATCTTCCACTCTTCTCTTTAATATGACTTAGTTCATCAATAAAGTCGAAAGACGTCCACTATTGAACATAGGCCTCCCCCAAGTATCGCCATAACGAAAGGTCTTATGCGTTCCGCATCCATCGGATTCCCGCGATCCTCACCAGGTCATCAGTCCACCTTGTGCAAAACTCGTGCGAGCAAAGTGCCTAGCCCACTGCCGATAGACTGACAGACTGCTAATAGTTTGCCGATTTTGCGGGCTTTGTTGGTAATCATGTTTCTTCTTTCTTTCATCTTCATTCTTAATTCAATCACGCAAGGAAACTCCGAGCTCTTTGGGTGCCTTCTACATCTGATGAAGTTCAGTCAAAATTAAATAAGTAATCGAAACTTTTAACGATATTGTACAAACAATAGATAAACCTTTTCCTTGGCAACAAACACACATGTTATCTTCCGACTATTTTGAATATAAATCGAGGTGATAGTTCGTCGAGTTCAAGGCTGACGGCTGGTTCTAAATATAGTGCATCAACAATGAGCTGTATTAATTCGCGTCAAGTTGGTATTGCCGGTGTACTTCCGTTTACCGTCAATAGTACATCAATAACGTTGGTATCAATACCTACTTCCTACTTAGTGACGTTAGTCTTTCGATTCAATTGTGAGACAACGTATAAGGATGAAAATAGTGTACCTACGTTTAGAATGGTTTTAGATTTGGCTCTCGTGCAATATGATTTATTTGGATTATTAGTAATTGTTTATGACCATGGCGCTATATTTTTCAGTCTGTTAGCATATATCTAGGTTCTGTGGGCATTATTTGAAAGAGTTAGCGTAGACCGGAACTCAAAGGTAAACTGAAGGAATACAGGTGGGTTTTAATAAGTAAAAGTCAGACACTCCCTCACGTTCCACCCAAGGCATCTGTATAGGTTTGTTTCCGAATTATTCCAAGGTAAGATTTTTCAAATGAAAGAATATATTACATGTATATTAATGTCTCATTCTACGGTCTTTGAAGCCGAAATATTTTCAGTCTTGATAAGATTTCATTTATTTTTAAAAGGTCAAAGGCACCTACAAAAGCTGTGGATAGCGTGACAATACCAAATTTCTTAGAAAAAAATGCCAATTTTTGAACACAAACAACATTCAACATTTAAAATGAGAATAAGATACCTACTGAGAAAGTAAAATTATTTAGAAGAGTAAAAAACTCAAACTATTACAAACACACACTTTTTTTTGTTATTGGTTGGGAAGATCATCTCATGACAAATTCCGCTCTTGGGCGGAGCGAGAGATAGTGTCAGACTTTTACTGACTAAAAACCCACTCCTAAGTAAATCTTAGGTTTTACCTCAGAGAGGTTACGTAAATGTTAAAAATATACTCATACCTAATAATGATAACACTTTTGTGATAAGGATAGATTCAGGATTTGATTTGGATGGATTCTTTTGAAGACACAAGTGTGTTTGTTTGTATTACACTGTCTTTAATAAGTGAACGATTGTAAAACAGTAGGGATTTTTTTTTTAAAGATATCGTGATCTAGAGCGCAAAGGGCAACTGAAGGACACAGGTGGGGTTTTGTCAGTAAAAGTCTGACACGCCTTTTCGCTGCACTTATAGCGAGAGAAAAAATCATTGAATCATTTCCTACCTCAAAAAAGAAACTATTAGACTTGGTAATTGGTTCTATTGGCAAATATTAGGATTTATCATTACTTGGACTTTTACAGTAACATATACATACATATATCCGTGTGCTTATCACTTGTCAAGTCGTAATATATCAGTAGGTCAGAAGCAATGAGATATAATATTGTAAACATTTAAAGACATAAGGTTTTAGCTTGGTTTACAAGATGTGAAGGTTAGGTTAGATTAGGTTCAGTTAATTTGTTGATATAGGTCAAGCGAAATCTATACTTATAATAAATCTGTAGAAGCGAAAATTCTGTACATTGAAAATATAAAAAATAATAAATGGCAAGGGGTGGTTACTAGACCGACACCGAACCCAAAAATGTGATTAAAAAAATTTTTTTCCGTCTGTCTGTTTGTTCAGGCATCACGCAAAAACTACCGGTTCAATTACGATAAAACTTGGTATAATTATTCTTTAATATCCTGGGCACCACACTGGATACTTTTTATCTTGGAAAAGTATATACAATAAAATACAAACTTAATTTTGCTGTTCAATCCCTAGACCCGATTACTGTACCAACCACAAATAATAAGTTTGTCGTAGGTTACGACACCCGCAGTGGAGTTCAGTAAGAGGCGCAGCACACGGCTAAGATACTATAATACTTTATCTTAAGATACAATATCGCTCGGCATACAATTCAATGGACTATCACACACGACGAAGATAATAAATAATATTTCATATTTTCGTATCTCAAAAAACCTAATAAAACCATTTTCGACGTCGCGGGCAAAAGCTAGTATCAAATATATTCCAACCTAAAGCTAAAATAACTATTCCAGCTTGGTTACTACGCATGAGAAAACCCCTGTAAAAAATGGCCAAAAAAATAATGTCATAATGATTTCCGATTTCATATAATAATCGCAACCCTAGAAAAAATATCTGAAGGGCTCAAGGAAGGGCGGCGGGAATGGTTCGAAATAGTTACCGTGACCCTGGAACACTATGGATAACTGAAAGAAGACAGGTGGGCTTTCGTCAGTAAAAGTCTGACACGCTCTCTCGCTCGACTCACAGAGAGAAAAGTTCTTTGATGATATTCCCACCTCAAAACAAAAAGCCACCTCAAGGAAGGACAATAGAGACAAAAAGAGTCGTCTATGATCAAACAGGAGACGGATCGTAAAATCTGTTTATTATATTTAGGGTTTCTGTACTACAGTTTACGTTCGGCCCACCTAAACCATTTTTTATTGTTATTGATAGGCTCGCGTTTGACTATTATCTCACCTGATGGTAAGCGATGATGTGGCCGACGATGGAGCACGCTTGGCTTGTCATACATTTTGAAAACATTTACATGGTAGGAACGCACTACATCGATCATAAGCGAGGTCATAGTCCGATTCGCATTTGGCTGTTTTTCTGGCGGCTGTCAGCTATGACTATAACCTTTTTGAGGGTTGGATCTGCGCTTGAAGCATACACTAAGAACTGCCCTACATTTGTCATAAACCCCGACAAGTTTACAACAGAATCTACTACATTTATTGATTTCTACCTTTGTATCGCTGCGGTCCTACTCTAGCCTTGGTTTCTGTTAATTGACGGATTATGCAGATATAATTAGCGTATAGCTTGTGTATGTGATTTCTACTTGATAATCGATGGCTAAACGGTACCTTTTATATAAGTTTTTTTTTTTGTTGGGAAATCATCTAATGACATCTCCCGCCTTTGGGTGGTGCGAGAGGACGTGTTAGACTTTTACTAACTAAAACTCAACGCGTGAGGCAACGGTCCTTACGCTCCAACCGCCGCCGCCGGGATTCCGATCCCGATTTCCGGCTACCGTAGGCGTGCTTGCGGACACCGAGCAATGGGTAGCTCGCCGTCCGACCGTCCGGTAACCGGACCGAGCCCAAATCGTCGACGGCGCGTACTGTTCCACGCGCGCCTCAAGGAGATGTCAGCAAATCGTAGGGGCCCAGCAGGGTCGAAGCTTACTGGGGCCCACGGGTAGTGTGAAAGTGAAACCCGGGGCCCTGGGACGAAGGCAACGAAGGAACAGGAGTGGGTTTTTAGTCAGTAAAAGTCTGACACTACCCCTGCTCCGCCCAAGAGCGGGATTTGTCATAAGATGATTTTCCCACCCAATAAAAAAAAAATGTTGTTGTGTTCCTGTTCCTTCATTGTCTTCGTTCCAGGGCCCCGGGGTTCACTTTTACAACCCATGCTATCCAAGTTAGGTGTAACATGGACTCGTGATTGATTAAAACGTTTAGAATGAATAATGATGGCAATACGTAGATTATTTTATTGTCACTGAGATTTATGGCGTTCTATTGTCACGTTTGTTTATCATGTGCTTGTCTGGAAGGTGTCATAGTGAATACATTCTAGTCAGATGCATCATATACCTACATAGCTTCAAGGTTGACGTAGAAATATTCAAATTAAATATCAGTAGCACCAAGTTATTTTTGCCTCCACAATTTTGGGAATTCCATATGTAATATGAAACAACAACAAACGCCTTGCTAATACCGAAATACATTATTCAATTTATGTTTACGTATTTACACAAATAACTTGCGTAAACACAACGCTGGGAATTATTAGGACAATGGCCTTTATAATATATATAAAATATTATAAAGAGGAAAACTTTGTTTGTTTGTTTGTAATGAATAGGCTCAAAAACTACTGGACCGATTTTAAAAATTCTTTCACCATTCGAAAGTTACATTATCCACGAGTAACATAGGCTATATTTTATTTTGGAAAAAAATAGGGTTCCGTAAGATATTTGAGTTTTTCGGACACAAGGTGTAAAAAGTCAACCAGAAAAGTTACTTATTTTGCGTACGCTGCCTAAACTATAAAAGATAAAACCATAAAATGTTCTAAATTATTGTAGATATTATAAATATCTACCAAAGTTTGTTAGAAGAAACCTACTTTCACGCGGGCGAAGCCGTTGGCAGAAGTTAGTAATATATATAATAAATCCTATGACGAAAACAAAATGTTTGTGTGTATTCCATTGATTTTTATTCAAATCTTCTTTTGTTTCAGACAAGTCATCTCTCACATAAAGAATATACCGGAACTGATTCTTCTGGGGAACGTGTCTCCGACTGTCAGAAGACTTCCCATCTTCTCTCTAATGGTGAAGCATCCAAGAGGGACCTTCCTACACCATAACTTCATCTGCGCAGTTCTGAATGATGTCTTCGGCATCCAAGCAAGAGGAGGACTGACTAGCAACCTGAACTACGGGTCTGATATCCTCGGGATTGATGACCAACTGCTAAGAGAATACGAAAAATTATTGGACGTCGAAGCGTGAGTATTTGAATCAGTATAAAATGATATCCCCAATGTACTGTTCAAGGCCCAATCAATTGTTAGAATGATTACGAGAAAATAAGTAATACTGGTAAATTCAGGTGATGGCAATTTATTTATTTATTTAAACTTCATGTACAGTGGTGGTACATAGGCGGACTTAATGCCACAAAGCATTCTCTACCAGTCAACCATTGGGTTAAAAAGACAACACTGTGGTCAATTGAATCTTGTTTGAACCTACGTTTAATAACTATAGTTGAATGGTTTTATTTGTCCGCTTATATTGAGATACTAGCTTCTGCCTGCAGTTTCACCCGCGTATAAGTAGGTTTCCATACAAACTACCCCCCCACCGTTTTACCCCCTTAGGGGTGGAGTTTAAAAAATAAAAAATCCGTTTTTAGCGGATGTCTACACCCGATAAGTAACCTACTTGCCAAATTTTAAGTTTGTAGGTGTTATAGTTTCTGAGATTTCGTGATTAATCAGTGAGTGGTATTCCGATTTTATATATATATATAGATTGACGCTTGTCGTAAAACTAACAATAAAGTTTAAAAAAATATCATCATGTTTATTTTGCAACTTTTTTATTCTTTAATTTTTTTCAGTATCAATCAATCCTTGTTATTTCTCCGATGAATTCATAAAACATCTCCAGCGTCAACTGTATTTTTAGAAGCATAAACAAATTTTGGGCAATGTGCGTTTTTATTGCAAATTGTTAATTGTATATCAAGGCCGAATAATTTGCGCGCTCATAAAATATCAGCACGCCCGTATATATCAATGGATTTTTTTTTACAGGCAAAAAGAAATCGCTCGGGTGCGCAAAATGAGTGATGTGAAGGCGCCAGAAGTACCCATACACAATGAGCACTTAAGACCTGGGTTCTGCAGAGTATCTCTTCCTTTCTTCACATCAGATTCTGAACTGGCTTTCGTTCTAGAAGCCCTGAAGATGGTGGCCACAGAAGGCTGGAAGATTCTACCACAATACGTAGTGAACCCTGAAACTGGGCAGTGGAGACATCACACCTGTGCTGTGCTCAGGGACAGAAAGTCATTGCACTCACTGAGGTTCAATGACGGAAAGATGACCGCACACGAAAGAAGAGTTTCTGGTCAGTATCCACTGCTATTTAGACATTCACGTCTAAACATTATGACGTCAGAGTCTGTTTTTAATGAGTTTGTTTTTCATTTCAGGTCCAGGCATATTCCCTCAAACATACACGGAGACTCTGCAAACAGCGAGGAATCTATTCAACAGAGCGAGAAAACTGGCAATGAAGTGCTCAACAGCTGAGCCAGAAGTCAGTTTCAACCCACGCATAGACTATCTCAGATGGTTTATGCTGCCCAAAGAAGCCCACGACCTTCTTCTCGGTCGATCGGGAAATGTCAAACACATTGTGCCATTCGACCCATCAGGGTACACAGGAGCAAGAAAGAGCCTTAATCTGAATACAAGGTCTTCCATTACTTCGTCGCCTATTTTGGGTTCTTCGCCAAGACATTTCAGTCTTTCAGCTATAGACGATTGTCACATATTTAGACTGAAACAGAAACAAAAATTCTATTCAAGAGAATCAAGTCTAAGGGAAACCCATAAGGAAGAATCAGAGACGCCATCTCCAGTTCAATTTGCAGTTGGAGAATCTGTTTCACCACTACGCCTAATACCTCATAATAGACAACCGCTGCTGATCAGATCCAGATGTTATAGTTTGGGTTCTGACAGTCCTCCAGCAGCACTTAGCGCACAAACAAAATTGAACTTGGGCTTAAAAGAAACCAGCCCAAACAATATCATTGAGAAATCAGGCTTCTGTAACTGTGGCAGTCAAACCGACCTGCAGTCGTTAGACGACCCAATGATCTCACCCGGAAAGGCATTCGCGTACAGCACACAGAGTAGCACATCGATATCTGACTGCAGCCAAGTAGGCAGAGTATCCCCAACAACTTCGTTAAACTCTCAGACCTCAGATGATATCCAGGCTTATGTCAAAGAAATGACCAGAGAAATAGCAACAGAAATAAAATCAGAGATCCGCGAAGTCATATCCAAAGTAGACGATATCTTAGAGAATTCAGACTCGCTCGAACAGTCGAATCTTAGCATGAACTCAATTAATTCTAGTCAGAGCGATAAGAATTCAGTATCAGTCATAGACGTAGCCGAGTACCTAATGGGTATGTCCAGGGAAATGGCTTCGGAAGTGAAACACGAAATACGCGAAATGGTTAATCAAGTTGATGAGATGATTTCGCCAGATTACACGGGGTCTTGTTCCCGAAAAAGTTCTCCGCCGCAAACTGGAAGACAAAGGATCGGTTCTGGTCCAGAATTGGGATTAGATCTCAAACAGGCGACTTCCAGTTTGAGAAAGTGTCCCACTAGTCCGGTGCTGCCTCAGTATGATGAAGATGACGGTCGTTACTGCAAGCGGTCTCCAACAACAAATTCGCCAAAGTCTGCGCATGGCACTCCTTCTCACGAGGCTTCGGGACCGAACAGTATATCCTTCAACTCAAGTGAGACATCGACACCAGACACGATAATCCAGGTGGTCACAACACAGAACTCTCCGATTCTTCCCAAATCTTTGAGTTCAAACAAATTGTCGGACGATGAAGCGAGTTGTACTGACGCCGCTTGCAGACATTGTTGTATCAAGAAAAACTGGTGCCAGAATCCCTCAGTGAGTTCACAAGATAGCGGGATCAACATGACGTTCACGGAAACTGACGCATTTTTAGAATTCGGTAAGTTGACGTTGTTTATTTCACCATTTTTCAGAACGAACCCGGACGCAATCAGTTTGCTAAGTGATGTCAATAAATTGCTCACGTTTATTCGAGTCGTCGACTCCGAACAATTCAATGTCAATAGATGTTAATAAAATAGATGAAAATATTCGTCATTTCTGGTAACTAGCATATTGTGACCGGATTTTGTCAAAGAAGATTCGGAATAGTGCACTAAGGACGTTATTATGCGACGTGATATGTGTAATAGGTTGGTAACATAAAATACAAAAATGTTTTTAGCTATATCCGTTATACTCGTAGGCTAACCATTATGCTGATGTTTCCCAAACTGTTTTCATTAGAAATGCAATAGTGCGAAGATGGTTTAGACCATAAAAACAATCTATTAAATAAAAATATGCATTATGTCCTTTTTTGTAACAAATGAACAAAATGTTTCTTTTTTAGTGTGAGTAGCACACGCCGCGTTGGGTATCAGCTAGTAACGGATAGTCCCACAAGGAAATTCTATTTAGGGTATTTAGAACAATATTTAAAAGCCGACCTACACTTTCAGATTCATCAAACAAGACCAGAAAATGCCTGGGCAGAATGCGAGTATGCCAGAAACATGAAAAGAGTGAAGTCCCAGACATCATCGAAGGCGTACCAGTGTGCTCCGGGGACCATGTGAGGCAGACCAAGAGGTACGACACCACGGACCAAGGCAGAGTTGTGTTCGCCGAAGACCCTGAACGACAGAATAGGTAAGCTACGTAACTCATTAGTCTAAAATGGACTTACATTAGTGCTCATTGAAATGGCGTCATGTTTTTAATGGCCAACTATAAAACTGACACTTTTACCGCTTCCTAGAATTTTCTACCATTAAAAAAACACTACGTTAGTAATATGAAAATTAGTTTTCCACATTCCAAGTCTTTAGAACTCTCTTGGCTTTGCTCAAAAGATTGAAAGCTACAAAATTACAATCAGTCAATGCGGTAAACTAATGATTTAGCAAGTAGACCACTTCTGGCCAAATAAAATGTTGGAATGACTTCATCTACCTCAGTGAGCCAGTTACAGTTTTGGTCTTTACAAATAGGCGAACAGCAGTGAGCAGTGAGTGAGCAGTGGTGGCCGAGTGGTAACGGCCCCGACTTACGAGTTGTAGGTCGCGGGTTCAAACCCAGCCAGGCGCATTACTTTGTGTAATTTATTTCATCACCACTGCTCTCAAAACGGTGAAGGAAAACATCGTGAGGAAACCGGCATGTCCTAGAACCAAAAATTCGAAGACATGTGACATTCACCAATCCGCACTGGGCCCGCGTGGTGAATTATGGCCCATTCCCTCTCCTAGAGAGGAGGCTTGAGTCCCAACAGTGGGAACATTAAAAGGCTGATTATGCTATGCTTATGCTAAATAGGCGACCTCATAAAAATTAAACATTGCTTCTAATTCTATTTCAAACAATTTCATTACAATTCTCGTAACAGTTAGAAGGTCATTAAACCATTTGCTGGAACCGACCACTTCTTGGCAAGATTTTAATGAAGTTTAAATTCAATCCAAAATGGCCACGACGCCGACGCCGTCGTCCACGGGTATGTTTCTGGCAATAAATCAAAGCATGTCGTCAATCGTCTCATATTCCACTCAAACAATATTTCATTCTGACACCCAGTTGTTACTTCTAACGCAGAAACTAAAAATCTGTCTCTTTTTCGTGCAAAAAGCAGTTTTTTGGCAACAAAGGATAGCTCGCGAAATTTTCTTAAATTTACTCCAGGTCAGAGTCAAGTTGCATTTAACAATTACACAGTACAGCACACGTAACTGATTAATGATTAATACACTCCTTTCAGTTCGTCTTACCTTATTGAATGAATTTTTGGTAAAATACCGTCAAATTTTAATTGCGCGGGCTCTACCTTTGAGGGAACTTGTCTTTTTAATTGTAGAATCTTCTTTTCTTAATTTTTTGTATGTTTTTAATGTTCTATTTACACTTGTACTGAAAAATTATACTTTGACAACGCGCGTGCTGTATCACCATCGGCGCTATGTTTCGGTGGTCATTATATTTTATTGACCCCTAAGTTCACATCGTCACGTGTCACTGTTTCTATCACATGTAAATTGTGACTATGTTAATGCGATGACAGCGAAGGAAAACATCGTGAAGAAACCGGCATGTCCCAGAACCAAAAATTGGAAGGTATGACTTGACATCTACCAACCCGCACTGGGCCCTGCTTTTCTTAAAAAGGTCGGCCTGAGTCCTAGCAGTGAGAGCATTTTTAGGACAATTATATGCTAAATTTTTCTAGTAGTGAGAGTTGAAGAGCTGTAAATTCGCTGCCATGTACCAAAACGGCTTTTATCCCAAAACATCTCTAACCTTCATCAGTCAACCAAACTAACCTTCTCTACTAACTTCATCTCCTCGACTGTTCTAGGGCCTCAACGACAGTGGTAGACTCCTCAAAGCGCTGCAGTCGCTCCTCCAACGCTTCGTCCAGCTGCTCTGACAGAAGCTCTCGGTCCAGCGGATACGGCACCGACCAGAGGACCCATGATGAAAGGTTCTATGATAGGAGGTTAGTTGATTTACCAAGTTATTTCTGGTCTTAGCCTTAAATGCTTCTCTTCTAAGCAAATACACTTTGCCCCAACTCTTCCAGATACTTAATATTTCAGATTGATCAGAAGTTATAGTTCTTTCTGAGCAGAAATTACAGTGGCCAACTTTTATTATGCGTGTATCAGTTGCCGAATTCAATGTGAATGGGATGAAAAACGAGTGTAGTTTTACCGTGATTTGTTTAATGTCAACCGGATTTGTGAGCAGTGGTGGCCGAATAATAACGGCCCCGACTTACAAGTTGTAGGTCGCGGGTTCAAACCCAGCCAGGCGCATTACTTTGTGTAATTTATTTCATCACCACTGCTCTCAAAACGGTGAAGGAAAACATCGTGAGGAAACCGGCATGTCTTAGAACCAAAATTTCGAAGACATGTGACATCCACCAACCCGCACTGGGCTCGCGTGGTGGATTGCGGCCCATTCCCTCTCCTAGAGAGGAGGTCTGAGTCCCAACAGTGGGAACATTATAAGGCCGACTATGCTATGCTATGCAACCGGATTTATTAGGAACAAGGCAGCAGTACCTTGAAAATATACCATTTTACAAAAACGATGTGCAAATAGTAGCACTTACAATGGCAACATTCTCTTACGTTCGTTCATCGCAGCATCAAGTTCTAAAAACTCAGCACAATAAACCCGAATCTATTATTTTTCTAACAAAAATCGCATGTTCTTCCACAGTGAGTCAGAATGCCGCACCTTCAAGCCTCAATGGGAGGAAGAACGCGAAGAGCACGAGGACAGTAGCGCCTGCAGTGACGCGTCCCTCACAGACCTGACCCTGGATGATGATAGCAACTGGCACTGCCCTCCTAGAGCTGTGTGGAAACCTGCTGTAGAGGTACGTATTTATTTATTTATTAAAACTTCATGCAACACAATAGTACAAAGGCGGACTTAATGCTTTAGGCATTCTCTACCAGTCAACCTAGGGTGGTAAAGAGAAAATGTGGCAGTTGCATAAAAATACAAAAGAATATTAAGAAAATTAGAGTTTAAAAGCCCGAAGAATCGCCAAACTTAAGTGGCAGTGGGCAGGGCACATTGCTCGCAGAACAGATGGTCGATGGGGACGAAAGGTTCTGGAATGGCGACCACGTACCGGAAAACGCAGCGTTGGAAGGCCTCCCACAAGGTGGACCGATGACCTGGTGAGGGTCGCGGGAATCCGATGGATGCGAGACGCATAGGACCGGTCATTGTGGCGACATTTGGGGGAGGCCTATGTCCAACAGTGGACGTCTTTCGGCTGAAATGATGATGATGAATGATGATATAAAGAAATCTGGTAGCTGTAGATATTTCCTTTCTAACCTAGCTCTTGCTTTACACCAAACCGGTCACACCGTTTATCATTTTGCTGACTAATTTCGTATTATTTGTTAGTATATTATAGAGATTGTAAACCCGAAGGTTGCAACCGAAGATTCAGAATCACCAAATCCTGCTTCCATCGTATTTAGGAGCTTCTTCGAACGGCATATCCTTATCCATGTATTCTATTAACAGGCCATCCACGAATACAACATGATTCGCCCTGGAGACAAGGTACTGATCTGTCTCTCAGGAGGCAGCAGCTCCATCGCGCTGCTGCATACCTTGCATCAGTACCAGCTTTACTCCAGGGCTAAAGGCATACACTTCAGTATTGGTAAGTCCTGAAATACCTTCAATAATCTCTTCAGTATATCATACTGTTTAGTAGCCAGAAGTAGTAGCAGTGTTTTTTTTTTTTACAGAATGGAAATGGTTTTGTAAGGAACCCTTATAGGATCACTTTGTTGTCTGTCTGTCTGACAAGACCCTTTATTTCGGGAACGCGTGGAGGTATTGAGTTGAACTTAAAACCATGTACTCAAGTCTGCGGTCCCTTGATGCAGTGAAAAAATCAAACTTCTGAGTTAGTAAAAAAAAAAAGATAAGACCGTCGGTTGTCGTATATTTCAGGGAAATTAAAATTCTTAGGGTACTTTTCGTTAACCTAGAATCAATCGTTAATCTGTAAATTTTTAGTTACGTCACAAAAAAAAACTTTTTCTGTGATTCGGAAAAATCTTCGTAACTCAATTCGGAAATTGAACTGTTTTCATATGTTAGTTTGTACGGAAACCTCAGTGCGGGAGTCCGACTCTCGACTCGCGTTTGACCACTATCTCACCGGATGATAAGCGATGTGGCCGTAAAACAGAAGGGGAAGGAAACTTTTGAATAAAAGTCGATTTTTCCAGCAACAAGAATATATGTATTTCCGTCAGATTGTTACTTTTGTTGGAGAAAGTAAATAAAAATTAAAGTTACGAGCTACACACGTAGCAGCACCTTTGCTATGGGAATGCCAATAGGCGTCTCACGCAAACTGAAGTCCATAGATAAATTGATCTCAAACAAAAATAAACTACGAGTAATACAATCGTTGTCGTGTAGCGCTGCGTATTGTCTCGTAAACGTTCTCGGAAACATATACAACACCTTTCGGCCAGAAGTCCTCTCTCAAGGAGGAAGGTGTGTGTGGTGTGGTTGATCATGACATGGTGAAGTTGGCGGGTACGTGTGTAGCTCGTACCTTGTGGTTCAGAACTACACAGGACCGTGACAAATACAGGAGCCTGGAGGAGGCCTATGAGTCAACGGATGAAGAAGGAGGGGAGAAAAAGAGGAGGGGGTCAGGACGGAGTGCAATAATAGTTTGTTTGGTTTATAAATTATATTATAATTAATCTATCAGTTAATAAAGGTGAAAATGACAGCGATAAATATACTGTACAGCCGTCATCGGTAAAGTTTTCTGGTAGAGAGTTCATGGCGTAGAATAAAAACAGCAATTCACTTCACAGTACATATAATTAGGCGACTACATATTTAAATGTCTCGTAATCCAAGAGAACCAGCTCCCCCTAGCCAAGTTACGATCGTTTCGTTTGCGTCGAACACCTCGAGTAGGCCACGCCTCCGATTCCTTTGTTCTGACCACGTGACTGAGAGTTAAGATGACGTCAAACGAAACGATCGTAACTTGGCTAGGGGGGCAGTATTCGTTAGGAGCGTCTGAACTACTAGACGGATCGCCCAAGACTGCCACCCGGAATCATACCCCTCGAAACGATTCCGCTCACGTGACGGTCTACAACGACTCAGCGATTCACACCATTTTGGTACTATGGATCCATTAAGGGTCTTGTTATCATTAAATTGTCCTAACTGCGGACAAAGACATAAAGCCTAATTATTATTATGTATCTAAGAACAAAACATTTCTTTACAGGAGCTCTGTTCGTACACGAGGCACGTTCACAAGTGGATCCTCTACATCTGATGGCCTACTGCAGAACACTTGGCATCAAGTTTATTTACGAAGACAAGTTTGAAGATGAACCTGAACGTAAGTGACACAATATCTTGTGGGTGAAAGCTTAGGGCTCGAGCTTGGCCATGTTGTCACTAGATGGCGCAGAACTATTTTTTTTTGATTTAGTTAATTTTTAGTTATTTCCATTTATTTATCATTAATACAAAAGAATACAGGATTAGCTAAGTTAAATAGCAACCAAAAACCACTAGGGTTTAAACTTGTGCTTATAATATCGAAACTATACAAAATGAGTTCTTTATGTGTACGTTATTGTCGATAAAAATTTATAAAATCTTTTGGTCGTTAAATAAGTTAAAAAAAAAACATTCTTTAATAATATTTAAATAATATTGAAAATTGGAATATATAATTGATTTAATTATTTATTGATAGATTGTTTATATTGAATTGGTTTATATTATAATGAAATTGGTCCTGTGGTGGCCCAGTGTCCAAACCCCGCCAATATTTTTTCTTATCATCATCATCATCTCACATTGTATCTCTTGCACAGACGCCATCTGCACAAGTCCCTGGAGCCTCGCCGCGGAAGCCACGCGCTGGTCCTGTCGCAGCACTCGCAAGCGCGTCATCACCGCGGCTGCAGCGCACGGCTACGGCGTAGCAGCCCTGGCGCAACACCTGGACCGAGCTGCTACGGCGTTCGTAGCAGCTGCCATGCATGCTGGCACACTGAGGACTTTGAAGCCACATTATACGCTGCGGTAAGTTAAAACTAGCAAACTCTAATTAATGAGACGCTGCTCTTTAACTAACAGTTCGAAGAAGTACTAGTAGGTACAATTGAAGAACACTAGAAATTAGTTTAGGTCACTTCGTAAATTTGTACAAGGCTTATAATGTTTTTATACTACTATAATGTGGCTGTTGAAGCATCGAAGAATCGTGGGCGTTGCTCGTAAAACAGATGGTCGATGGGGACGAAAGGTTCTATAGTGGCGACCGCGCACCGGAAAAGTAACGTAGAAAGGCCTCCCACAAGGTGGACCGATTACCTGGGGAGAGTCACGGGAATGCGATGGATGCGAGTCGCATAAGGCCGTTCGTTGTGACGACACTTGGGCCTATGTCCAGCTGCAGACGTCTCTCGGCTGAAATGATGATGATGATAATGATTGCGGCTTTTGTTATATGAGCTGTCTCGCTATTTTTTTGTCCTCGCTTCCACGAATCTTATGGGGTGACATTTTTTTAAGTACCTAGTTTGAAGGGGTCGAGAGAATGCTATAGTATACCTTTCATAGTTGAGTATAGCATGATTGTGTTCTTTCTTTCTTTCTTCATAAAACTGAGACAAAATTATAGTTTTTTTTTAAAGATTGTACTGTAACTCTATATCTTTTTTTCCCAGTGATCACGAGATCCGCATTATCCGTCCGTTCATCTATGTGCGCGAGCGCGCGCTGGCCGCGTTCGCGTGCGCGCGCGGCCTGCCCGACTTCCGCGTGCCAGCTGACGTCACGCTCTCCCCGCCCGGGAGCCCCGAGCATAGTGATGACAGTGCAGATAACAGGTAAGAGATTAAAGGTAGAACTACACTACGCACACGTGTGCCACGTACGCCGATCTGGGCGCGTCGGTCTCCATACATTTTATATTGCAACTAGACTTGTAGACCTACATTAGATCCACACAACGCGACGTCGTTCTACTTACAAATCAGACGTGGTCCACGTGTTCGTCGGTCTAATGGTGATGGACCCAATGCTGATCTACATATTTACGAGTATATAAAAGACTAGCGGCCCGGTACGTGCTTCGCTATGTATAAAGTGAAATAATAAAATTAGAACATCAAATTCATTTATTCAAACAAAAAAATATTGAAGAACCGCTCGACTGATTTTGTGCAAACTTCACATAAACCATCTACTAAATAGTCCGAACAAAGCCTAAACATTTGGTTTGGATAGGTAAACCCGTTCTTGAGTTATAAAATTACAACGAAAAGTGGCATTGATTTTTATATATATAGATAACCGTTTCTGACTGACTGATCTATCAATATACAGCTTAAACCATTGAACGGATTGCGCTGAAAAGCACTCAGATAGATATTATGATGTTGGTATGCGCTAAGAAAGGATTGTCCCCCAAGGGGATGAAACGGGGGTCTCTTGGTATAATTTACTACAATCACGTAGCCAAATTTACTGTGTCGATGTCAATACAAGCGTTTGATGAATAAAAAATTTTAAAGGTTCTGTCAAATTATTGTGAAATTCATCGCTTATTTAGTCAAAGTCAAAATTCCCCTTCAACTTTTCAGTCACTGGCGCTACTTTCACTTTCGTTTGTATGGTATATCTCCTCTCTCTCCTCTTTACGTATGGTCACGTAAAGAGGAGAGATGAAAGGCATGTTACTAAAAGAGTTATGAGTATACATGTGGATGGGTGGAGAGGGAGAGGGAGGCCAAAGAAAAGATGAATGGATTGTGTGAACAGTGATATGAAAGAAAAAGAAATTAGTGATATATATAAGAATTAGTGAAAAAAACGTGTTGCGCCGACCCCAAATAAGATGGGACAAGGGCAGGAAGATGATAATGAGTTTTCTATCTCCTAACTTATATCAGTATATGATTTAACCACAATTATTTTCCCTTCCAGCAAAGACAACATCTTAGACCGCACAGTGTCCGAACCCTGCACGTCTTTAGACGAGCGGCCGGCGTCATGCCGCGCCGCGCACCAGGAGCAGTCCCTGGCCGCGTCGCTGGCAGAACCACTGGAGTCAGCTCGAGACCTGCTGGCGGCCCAGGAGCGCCAGTACCCATATCTGTTCACCAGCCTCAAGAGTGCGTTACGACCTCTTTTTAATGGCAGGTTAGTTTTTTCTATAAAGCGACGATCTAGAGATGGATACAACCATCTTCTCCAGCATTATTGTCTTACTAGCTGGTGCGCCCGTAGGGGCCCAGTAAGATCGAAGCCTACTGGGGCCCGATGAACGAAGGTAAAGAAGAAACATGGAAGTCGGTTTTAGTCAGTAAAAGTCTGACGCGCCCTCCCGTTCTGCCCAGGAGTGCGAGAAGTCATTGGATGATTTCCCAGTTAAAAAAAAAAATGCTGCCAGCGGCTTTGCCCGCGTGGAAGTTGAAAATTGTCCAAGGGAACATGCTTTGGACATGGTCTACCTGTGTACAAAGTTTCATCGAAATCCGTCCAGCCGTTCGTACGTGAAGAAGTAACAAACGTACATACACAAACTTTCACCTTTATAATATTGGTGTGACTATTTCGTCGCTATATTTTATTCGTCAAAATCATAGGCTCATTTGGTACGAATTCGGATGCAAAATGGTGCCATTTCGAAATGTTTTGGGGAAAACACCTACTGTTAATAATCCGTGATTTGAAGGTTATCTTCCTGGGATGGGTTGGACAGTCCAAATACATCTAGATAGCTTTAGTATATACACAGCAGAATATGATGGTTGTCCTGTTTGACAAACAGAACCTCATCCGACAATCAGTACAAGTGCCAATAGGAGAGTGGTTTCATTTCAGAAATAACTTAACCTAATCTCATAATTATGATGGACAAGCGACATCGTCTAGGCTCATTTTATGTATAATAAACGACTAGTTTGACTGTTTTCCTAAACGCAGCAATATTTGACTATACATTCGTAACACTGTGACAATTATATCAAACCACCCCTTTTATTTACAGAGATCTAAACAAAGACCAGAAGGAACAACGCCATAGAAAGAAGTCAGTCATTCAAATGCGAAACGGAGCACCCGTGTACGACTCCGATGAGGACAGCGAAGAGGAACTGATGCCATAGGTGTCCACCGCCTGCCACAGCTGCCTGCCACTCGTACCAGGATGCCAGCTGCTGTAGAAATGTGCCAGATGCCATTAATGCCAACTGATCAAGCAAGGCTGTCAAAACCTGCCAGTCAAAGCCAGATGCTGTAGACACAATATTTTTTAGAGTGCACGAAAAACAAAATGAAGATTTGATACGTCGAAAATCAAAGCCAGGTGCATACATTTTTCACAAAAAAAGCAAATGACGTTCGAATAAAACAAACTTCTAAATACGAAACGTTGATCTGATTCAAAATAGTCGCACACATTCGCGCGCTGAGCAGCACTATAATTAAGAGAACGTAGCTGAAGGCAGGAACAAGTCATTTAAGAGTGAATTCTAGCCATATGAATATGGCTGTTAAAAATTAAGCTGGCCAACATGGCCCATACTGGCTCGCCATAGGCGGCTTTCAGTAGCCAGTGTTGCCAGCCCTGAAATAGATGTGTTCCATGTATGATAGTAAAGCCAACCTTAAAGGTGGATGTGATTCACCTCGGATGAATGTTATATTATGCCAATTGGCAATGTTTTCTGGTAGAGTGTTAGAAGTCGACTCGTGATTTCTCAGTGATCGTTTAATTGTGATCAATTTTATTGTGCGCGGTTTCATTTTAGTGGCTCAAGTTACGATCTATATTGATTTCGGTCTTCCAAAATATATAAATTGAAATTTAGAAGATGAGATTAAAATTTATTGCTCGATTAGGGGGAAAAAATTGATGGTGGGAGAGCCTAAATATATATTATAGGCTTGATTTTAATTAGAACCACTAAAATTCAACCGCAATATTATTTTAGCTCGTAAGTTAGAGTGAGTGTAAACTTTGATTTGACGTTAGATTCAGAGTTGCCATGTTTATAATATTTTGTTACTAATAAAAAAAAGATACGATTTTTTTATTCTTTGTATAACTGTGGAATTGAAAACCAAGTGCATTTGTTACAGTCTGTTATTGTAATATTAAGAAATATATTTTTCAATGTTGTTGTATGAATTGAGATTGTATGAAAACAAAATTATATTGTATAACGAGGTCTATTTATTCAGTCTGTTGGAGAGAGTTAAATAAATATATCCAAGTGTTTATTATATACTGATTTTATTTTAGGTACACGTTATGTACCGGACAAGGTACCTAAAAACTATTTTGTGGAACGTAGATATAGAGATATATAATAAATATAAAAGATTTAATTATACAAGTTTACAAAGTAGCAAGTATCAAAGCTGTTATTTGTACAAACTTCGTAACTAGTTGTAGTTTATTACGCTTTTTATAAAGATATTAATTTGCTTATGCGACAGTGTTGCCTGTATTTGTTCATTTTTATTACGAAGAACACTTCTAACAACATTTTTCTACAACGAGAATGAATGATTTTTTTTTTGGCGTGACATCAACAATCACTTTCCGTGGACATTACCTTCCTTTGCTTCGTAGTCGAGTAAAAAGGAATATGGCTGCTGATGTGAGACTGAATTTTGAATGAGAACTCATTTTTTAAATTTTCATTAAGTTTTTCTTATGATTTTGCATTGTTAAGCGACTACTTACCTTAGATATTTTGTATTGCTCTTGTATGCAACTGTAGATTTTAAGAGAGATTCCTAATTACTTGGGATACAAATAGAATAAGTGTGAATTATAATAATCTTGAAACAACAAGTCCCATTAATTGCTTCCATGATATAATTACTGTATTCATATGAAATAAAAATATGTTTTAATTAAACTTTGTTTTTTATTTTGATTTTCGGCAGTCCTATTTTAAGAGTCAAGATACATTATAAGATGGAACAAATTGAAAGTACCCAAGTACTAAATTCATACTTAAATGAGTTTAGGTCTTTGAGAGATGGCTGCGGTAGGGATAGTTCGGAAAAGATACCGCGGTCCTGATGCGTTCAGTGAGTTTAAGTCAGCAAAAACTCGTTAAGAGTCACTCTCTGTCCACTCAAAGGGAGAAAATGATGTTAATTAGGATTAATTAAAATTGCATTGCTTGTAAAAGGCTGCTAAGTCAGTACTGACCAAATATAACACCAATATTGTACACTTAGTTCGCAATAAACGTTTTGACTTTGAAAGTTATTTTCAATACACTTGCACGAAACCCCGGTCTTATTCTACAGTTTTCCACACTAGTGCGGAAAAGTACACAAGCTCGCTTCCGGCGCAATTTATTACATTTATCTCAGGCTGGGCGCTAACTGACCCCCACGATTTGCGCATCAACCCCCTTTTATTTATATCTTCGTAAGTATATTGAAAAGCGTCGTTTGTTGCACGTAGTAATTTGTCACTGCAGCACTCGATTCCACAACACCTTCGCCTACGGCTCGGGCGAATTCCGCCTCGCAATGACAAACTTCCTCCACTTGTATCAAAATTAATGATTCCCCACCCAAATAAACAAAAAAGGTTTTGATGAAATAAAACACAAACATTTACTTACTTATTTACTACTTAGATACACTACACAGATTCATAGTGTGTGTGTGTGCGTGCCCACTTTTCTTATTTCACTAATGAGTATTACAAGTACTAAGGATAATTCCTTCAAAGACGAAGCTAAACACTGAATGTGACAATCATTATTTATCAACTACACTTAGCATTAAATAAGCAGAGACGAATATAATCTATAATCCTATTTAAGCTATATATCATTGTAATACTATAATTTCTTATACTAATTTCATTTCATGACGACACAACATTTTTCTTCGACAGTTAAATTTTAAATATTAATAAAGACATCTACATTATAGGTAAGGTAATAATAATAATAATAGTATTATGAGTTACACGGCTATTTAATCTACGATATAATAATGATTATATAATTTTTAAAATAGAGCATCATTTGGGAAAAGGGAGATTTAGAATTTTAATTTTTTTTTCATTTTTTGCCTCCTCCCTGGCAGCATGGCTTACCACCTGTGGAAAGAGAATAAGTTATATAAAAAATCCTTTTGTATAATTTCGATATTGAAAATAGATTCATGATAGCACAAGTTTAAACCTTAGTGGTTTTTGGTTGCTATTTAACTTAGAAAATCCTGTATTCTTTTGTATTAATGATAATAAATTTTATATTGCAAATAGTGCAGTCATTTGTTTCAAAAAATAGTGGTTACCGAGTACACTTTGCTACGCTCGTACATCAAAAATATTGACTATGAAAGAAAGGTAAATACATAAATTTTAGGTTATTGGCTCTCGTTTCATTTTGTATTTAACTATTTTAATTGTTTTTTAAAAATTAGTTGGAAAGGAGATGTTGCCAAAAACTGCTGCATTTAGGCGCCATATGGCGGCGCGAGCGGCAAAGATACGAGCTAGCAAAGTTAAAAAAAAAAATTACAAAAAAAAGAATTCACTAAAAAAAAACACTAAAAGGATCAAAATAACTTTAATTTCGTAAGTCGGTGTTTCTCGGTATTGTTGTTTCTTATTTAACACCGACTTCCGAAATTAAAGTTATTTTGATCCTTTTAGTGTTTTTTTTAGTGAAGTCGGTTATTTTCTGGCAGGGTTCCATCATCTTGACCTCCTTTCTTATATCTATGATCTTGACGTTCATGCAGAACTTGTTCTTTTTTGTTTTGCGCGATTTGAACATAAGCAACAGCCCGAAATCGTATCTTGAGCAGTTGCCCGAATTAGTCATAACACCTGTCTGATCAGAGGATCCACTTTTTCTATGGAGATATGTGGGACTTTACACTCTGTTTCTTTAGGGGTACCTAAAGAGAACAATCGAATGACAAGTTCTTAGTAAAAAAATACAATTATTTGACATGGAATTTAAATATGATGTTAATTTTCATTCTAGGCCCGATTATTACTAACTGCGGGTTTATTCGAAAAAAATATCTTGGCCCTTTTTTTTAGGTTGGAAATCATCCAATGACTTCTCCCGCGCTTGGACGGGGCGGGTGTGCGTTTCATACTTTCACTGACTGGAACCCACTCCTATGTTCCTTCTTTGCATTGCGTGCCAGGGCCCTGGAGTTCGTTTTCAATCTTGGCCCAAGACGTTCTTGGGCCAAGATTGAAAAGGCAACTGAAGGAAAACTGGTTAGTTTTAGTCAGTAGAAGTCTGACACGCCATCTTGTTCCACCCAGATCGGGAGAAGTTTCTTGATGATTTCCCACCTTAATAAAAAAGGCCTAAATACTGATTAAGACTGATGCTTCTGTGGGATATTAAAATACTGACCAGAAGGTTTGCCATCGCCGCAAGCGCAGTTGGGGCCGCAGGTGCAATTGGCACCGCACGCGGCCGCCCCTCCACCGCACGTGTCTGTAGGTAATAAAACAATAGTATTTTACTTCTGTAATTTCTTTAACAACTGTTCAAAATAGCAGGAAAGGGTTGATGCGGGAAAGCCGAATCCAATTTGGAACCTGCTGTCGAGTTTCGATAAATGTAGATGTGGGTTGAAGAGAGCAAATTTCTTTTTTCTCATTGACATGATGGAATTAGGACTTGTTATATTTGTCGTGGCCAGATCTTAGAATTGATAAATTCATGAAATGGCCAATTAAAATTGGCCAGATCGTTTAAACGTTAACATTTGATGATACTTCATCCTCGTTCGGCCATATCATTGAAGTAGGTTTTCTATGATAATAAAAAGTCTAAAGAAAGTAAACCAAACAAGGATTGAAATATCATCAAACTTTAACGTTTAAAACGATCTGGCCAGTTTTACTTGGCCATTTCATGAAGTGATCAATTCTAAAATTTGGCCACGACATATTCAACACGTAACTGGAATAATGCACACCCATTAAAACCCTAATTACAACTCATAATTTATTTAGGCACTGGAATTATACTTAAATGTAAATAGGTACTGTCGCGCGCTGCGACGAGGTACCTTCAGGAATATGTGTGTTTGATCACAATGAAATACTTGGAAGACTTTATACTTGTATTATACTTTTCTTCAATGATTCAAGATATGTACATCGCGCGCAACGGTTATGTCAGAACTGAAAAAACTAGACATTTCTTTGTTCTACTCAATTTTTAAACCTATTCTAGAACAACGAAATCCTTACGAGTATATTTTACAAGCCAGTTATTTAATCCAACTCATGCGAATATGGGCATCGATGCACTATATTGGTAGCGCATCAGTATCGGTATCTACACATACGCATAATCAGGATTCAGAATATGCGTTTATTATTTCATTTCATACATGTTGTATGAATAAATAAGATGCAGCTAGATTTAAAATTGAAACACTTGAATGTTACATATAAGTCGTATCCAAGTTTTCAGACGTCCTCTAAGGCAGATAAATCTTTTAATAAATCAAAATTAATAATAATACAGAACGTACTTTAATATCAAAACCAGAATCTCGCCTATTATCCACGCTACATGCTACTTACAACATAAGTACCTACATCGAGTTCATAATATTAAGAACTACGATGTAATCATTGGTACAGAAACATGGTTAGACGATAGCATTAACGACGGGGAAATACTTGATTGTAGATACAATATATACCGCAGAGACAGATCCTCGACGAATGTGAAGAAGAACAAGGGTGGAGGTGTTTTAATAGCCGTTCTCAAGTCTATTGACTCTGCTCGCATGTCTCAGTTTGAGACAGACTCTGAAAACCTATGGGTGAGCCTGAAGGTTGCAACCGGGACAAAAGTCCAACGCCTGAACATTTGTGCTGTTTATCTCCCACCACCTGTACAGCATCAAACACTTGACTTGTTACTAGACAAAATTACCTCTGTCATCGACTCGACCGGAAGCCATACACTTATAGCTGGTGATTTCAATCTTGGATTTATTAAATGGACCCTGGAGGAATCCGGAATTCAAGGTACATCCACATCACCAAGTAATTACAATAATCCAATAGGTTACTCGTTTATAGACTGCATGTCCTTGAATAATATTGAACAATTGAACCCTGTAACAAACCAACTTGGAAAAACCCTTGATCTGATACTGAGTAACTTCCCGGGTGGATTTGTTCATGAATGTAAAACCCCCTTGTCGGTTGTAGACTCCCATCACCCACCATTGGAAATTGTTATAAAAAATATTACTATAAGTTCACTAAAATGTAAACGCACGGTAAAATACAATTACCGCAATGCGAATTATACTTTGTTGAATGAGCGAATAAAAAAAATCGATTGGAATAAATGCTTGTCTGAGTGTGAGGATGTCAATGCAATGGTAGAAGTACTTTATACACAGCTTCATAATATAATTGATGAGGTCGTACCAAAAACAAAAAAAGCAACAGGTTTGTACCCCCCTTGGTTCCCGAGGGCTCTTATAAGGCTTTTAAATGAAAAAGAAAAGCTTAGAAAACGGTATAAAAAATATAAAAACCCTCGCGATAATTACGAATATAGATTGCTGGGCGAAAGAGCTAATTGTATGATAAAAGAAAGCTACATTAATTACGTGGGAAGAATCGAGACGGGCTTAACACAGAATCCCAAAGTTTTCTGGTCTTTCGTACAGGCAAAGAGGTCCAAATCCAATGATCTACCGTCCGAAATGAAGCTTGGTAATCAGATAGCCACATCCGGAGGCGAGATCTGCAACCTCTTTGCAGCTCATTTTTCCTCGACTTTCATCTCATCGGATGACACATTACATGCTTCATTTCAGGAAGGTCACAAGTATCCTCAAAATAGTTTAGGTCTGGTCACATTTTCTGAAAAGGAGGTTTTGAAAACCCTCAAAAAGCTAAATGTATGCAAGGGCGCTGGACCGGATGGTTTCCCACCACTACTTCTCAAAAACTGTGCGAGTAGCTTAGCCTTTCCACTTAAAATTATATTGAACCACTCTATTGAAACAGCCGAATTCCCTTCTAAATGGAAAGAAGCCAACGTAGTTCCGATCCACAAAAAAGGTGAAGCGGAGAACTGTAGAAATTATCGGCCAATATCGATTTTGTCAGTGTTTTCAAAGGTTTTTGAGTCCCTGATGTGTCCTCTGCTAACATCGCACTTTAAAACAGAGCTGGTGCCCCAACAGCATGGATTTTGCACACAAAGATCCACCACAACAAACTTGGCCCTTTACGTCAATGACCTCGGCAGACTTATTGACTGTCGTTCACAAGTAGACTCCATTTACACAGACTTCAGCAGTGCCTTCGACAAAGTCGACCACAAGATACTGCTTCAGAAACTCTCAAACCTTGGCATATTCGGCCGACTTCTCCAGTGGTTCAAATCTTACTTGACTGAAAGAAAGCAAAAAGTCGTAGTAAAGGGACATCAGTCTTCTTTCTATTATTCAACCTCTGGAGTTCCACAAGGGTCTCATATGGGTCCGATTTTGTTCTTAATATTCGTTAACGACATCGTAAACTGTATTAAGCACAGTGAATGTTCACTTTTTGCAGATGATGTAAAGTTGTACAAACGAATAAACTCAGCCAGAGACATATCCTTACTACAAGAGGATCTAGACGCAATACACAATTGGTGCATACAGAACAAGATGACTCTCAATGCTGAAAAGTGTTACCATATGACCTTCACTAGGAAATGCAATACATTTCAATCCTCGTATTCTTTAGATGGTATAACGCTTCAGAAAGTTAACACGATTCGCGATCTGGGTGTATACCTTGATAGTCGGCTCACTTTCATTCCACACATAGACAATATCGTCAAGAAGGCTACCAAGATATTGGGGTTTCTGAAGCGTGTCTGCCACGATTTTAAGTCCGTACGTGCACTTAAACTTCTTTACGTCACTCTCGTCAGGAGTGTGCTGGACTATTCATCGCAGGTGTGGAATCCTAGTTATAGAGTTCATATAAATAGAATCGAACGGGTCCAAAGAGGGTTTACCAGGTATCTGCGGTACAAGACAGGCAGCTGTCCTAATACAGCTACTTATCCTGAAAGGTTAAGCCATTTCAGATTAACAACCCTTGAAGATCGCAGAAAAACTATGGACCAAATCTTGTTATACAAAATTGTCAATGGTTTGATCCATGTACCTAAACTTCTGGATGACATAAACTTATCAGTCCCCCGATGTTGTCAACCCAGGCCTGACCGTAAATTGGATTTGTTTTTGCCGTATGCAGCTCGAACAAACCTCGGACGATTGACGCCACTGAACCGCATGATGAGAACGTATAATGAAAGTCACTCTCGAACCAATAGCATTGACATCTTCTCCAATACCTTGGCTCAGTTTCGGAAGCATCTTTTGCACCAGCTCGTAGATCAATGACATAACATAATACTGCTCACTATTTAATGTAATGTAATTTATTGTAATTTAATTTATTGTAATTTGATTTATTTAATTTATTGTAATTTAATTTTTTTAATTTAATTTATTGTAATTTATTGCCAATTAATGTAATCTAGTGTAATTTATTGCCATTTAATGTAATCTAGTGTATTTTAATGTATTCCAATATAATTTAATTAAATCTGACATCAATTAAATAATGGATTCTAATGTAATGCAACTTAATTCATCCTGACATAATTTATTTAACTGATAGATTGATAGTTCACTAAATCCTGTAAGTGCTGTGCACACCTATAAGTGAAGAATTCGCTGTGATAATTGTATATTGTTAATATTATTCTTTTGTTAATGTTTTTGCGAACTATTCGTTGGAGTGCCATAAAAAATAAATAAATAAATAAATAAATATTGGTGGAACCAAATTGTGATCGAATAAGGTAAATCTTTGTTCCCAATCTAGCCAATTATAAAAAATTGTCTTGTCATTTTATCTCCTTGTTATCAACTCGAGTACTATATACACAGTTAAACATAGTTAAGTAGGCCCTAGATAAGTGCATAGGCGTATATAGAAGGGGTCGGGGGGAGAGCGAATGGGTCTGGGATGGAGGTTGACTCAATGACCATCAACGTTTGACCATATCATGAAATAATCATGTGTTTATCTGAAATAAGATCGGTCACATCATGAAGTGATCAATTTTAAGATCTGAGGCCCTACCACGAGCTTTTAAAACGATCCATTTGACGACCTGAACTGAAATGCTAAAGGGATGGAGCTACATATACCCCCCTTTCTTTACACCCCTATTTCTTAATAAGTACAAAAAAAAATTGAGCTCTATCTGTACCTGTTACTGATCATATTTCTGTAGTCAAAAGTAAAAAAAACAAAATCCCAAACTGTCCACGAAAATTTGTCATAATTGATAAATTCGTAATCGAATCAATTATTCATAATAATTGCGACTAGAAAATACCACACACGCAGTGTTACTATACGCGCAGTGTTTTTCCGTTGTTTTTCGTTCATAATCAATAGCCTGTACAATATTTCCATATATTGAGTGACATTTAGGGATATAAACAAACGCTAATAACTTTGTTGTCTATGAATATTATTTATTGAGACTTTACTTAAATAATAACAAGACCTTTTCTAATAAGCCCATTTTTTAAATTCTTGGTACTTTTGATAATATTTTGTACTATATGTACATAATATTATATAACTTTATTTATTGTATGTATGTATATGTATATTATGTGTGTGTATTTTAATTATAAAATTTAAATATTAACTAATCATGCTAAACTTAATTATGTTGTACGTTTGTTTTTTTATATTAAAATTATATAGTATTACAATCGCCGTCATACTTACAATACTAACCAGATAGGCTCAAATAAGCACAAAATTTTAAAAGCAAGGGGCACGTTACCAACTGGGGCACGGATACCTGGTTTACCATATGTCTTTCAGCCTTCCTTACACATTATAAACGTTTCACTAGACAATATCAACAGTTAACGATTACGAACGAGTTCATAAAACGTAAACAATTTCAATTTAATGGTTACACAAAACACACAGCTATAACAGTAGATAGTACCTAACCTACCCAAGTAAGCACGTTCAACTTGAGATACGTCGAGTTCGTGGGAACTGCTCCACAATACCTACAATAGAATGAACTTTCTGTGCCGCCAAGCCACTGGGAATGGAACTGATTAATTTCCGAGTTTTACGAACGTAATTAAATTTCTGTTACTAAAGAGCTGGCCGACATAGCCCGAATAATCGTCAAACTTAATTAGCAGTGGGCAGGGCACATTGCTCGCAGAACAGATGGTCGATGGGGAAAAAGGTTCTGGAGTGGCGACTACGTACTGGAAGACGCAGCGTTTGAAGGCCGCCCATAAGGGGGTCTGATAATAATAATAATAAATCGTTTATTTGGACCAACAAAGTTTTACATATTATAATATAAAGTCACCAAACTGCGTAACAGTTGGTCGGCGGGATTAGCGCTTGTTTGTAACAATTGGTTCAAATGCAAGGCAATAACCTGGTAACCTGGTGAGCGTCGCGAGAATCCAATAGATGCGAAAGTGCACAGAATCCGTTATTATGGCAACACTTGGGGGAGGCCTATGTCCAACAGTGGACGTCTTTTGGCTGAAATGATGATGATGATGATGATCGAGCTGGGCATTCGTAAGGCCACAGTTACAGTTTAAGTTTGTTGAAAATATGGATGTTATAGAGCTCCTTAATTATAACCGAAACTATCAGATATCCGAAATAAAAAAATATCCGTAATCGTTACGTTTACGGATACGATATATAAGTTTCGCATAAAGACGTAGTCTACGCTAGGTTTTTGCTTGTTTTAGAAGCGCAAACAAAAGATAATCTAAACTAGAAATAAAAGTCAAATCCTACTATTTGTATTTCACTACTTTTGTAATTTTAAAAGTCTAGCATCCGTAACCGAAACCATCCAAAACTAGCGGATAATCTGTACACCCCTATTTTTTAATTAGTACAAAAAAACGGGGATCTATCCGTACCCGTTACTGATCATATTTTTGTGGACAAAAGTAAAAAATAAAGAAATCCCAAAATTAACCATGAAAATTTTTCATAATTGGTAAACTCACCATAATTGAATGAATCATTTATAACAATTGCTACTAGAAAATACTACGCGCAGTGTTTTTTAATTTTCAACGTCAACATGAATTCATTCATATTCAATAGCCTGTACAATATTTCCATAAATTGAGTGACATTTTGGGATATAAACAAACGCTAATAACTTTGCTGTTTATGAATATTATTTATTGAGACTTTACTTAAATAACAACAAGACCTTTTCTAATAAGCCTTTTAAGAATTTTTACCAATTAAAAATTAGTGCTGTATAATATTAAAGAAGAAATTGACTGACTGACATATCAACGCACAGCCGAAACTACAGAAACTAGGAGTGTGAAATTTTGCAAAGGTTTCCGTTTATGACATAAGCAAGCACTAAGAGAGGATTTTCTAAAATTCACCCCCTAACAGGATGAAATGGGGGTCCAAAGTTTGTTATTAGAAACATACATTCACGCGGGCAAAGCCGCTGGCTGAAACTAGTCGAAAATAATTTCATATCCGTAACTGTATCCGAATCCGGTATAATTATCAAAACCAAAATCAAAAGCATGTTATTTCAAATAAACCATTTACAGGCACTTTTGAAATGTCAAGAAGTCAGTCAGTCAGAAAAAAAAAATGATGCTAATTGCACATTCCAAAGCGTAGATATCTATGGAGAAGAATGTGCAAGAAACTCCATGGACACTCTTTTCAATCATGTTTTGTAATTACAAATTATATTCCTATATCCATATCTAGATTCGAAATTCCATACCTATAATATAATTGGTTGAAAGGTTATATCTATAACAACAATACCTTAAATATAGGTTAGGTAGGGGTAACTTTAAAAAAAAAAAACTTTCAAGAAATAAAATAATGCCATGAAAGGGACCGGCGAAAGTACTGGTCCGATTGCAAAATTTTTTTTCACCGATAGATAGCTTCTTTATTCCTGAGTGACATAGGCTATATTCTATGTACGCAGGCGAAGCTGCGGGCAAAAGCTAGTCATAGAATGTAGAGATCAGCTGATTTTCTTAACTATTTCTGGTTTGGTCGCACTGCAAAATATATCATCTATTGATATTTTATCTCCTGAAATATTTAAGTTACCAAGTGATATAAAAACTCTAGGCATTAGATTATTTAAAAAAAAATTGTATCAATGGTTATTGGTTAATAGTTTTTATTGTGTAAAGAATTACCTTTAAAAAAGAAATTTATGTAAATACTCACAAAATTTGCGTGCTAATACTTAGCGAAACATGTTTGCTCATATTTGTACCTTTTTACCACCTTTTATACCATGTTTTTTGCAAATAAATATATTATTATTATTATTGTCAACCAATTAAAATTCATCCCGTGTTAATAAAACTATTGAGATATCATCAATTTCCTATATGTGTTGTTATCATTTATACTGGTTATAACTTATCCCTCTTACATCCTTTCTTTCCTAGAATCACGTTTATCAGTTTTATTTTGTATTGTGTTGTTACCGTAACCGAAAGAAGACTATTTTAAAATGAAAAATAGGCATGTTCACTTCTTTCAAAAATTTTAGATACGTGCCTAAGTACGTACCTACACAATAATATCTAACCGATTGAGAATATCATTAACGATGATATCTTGAAGGCAATTTATTAATTTACGCATAATTTAACGCCCTGACCACATAATTCACATTAAAAAAAAATATCGTGACACAAACCTCCCTAAGCGCTTTTCCACAATTTCCTTGTCATCTGTAACACCCTAATCTATAGATACCGTTTTAAATAAAATCCAATATGAGCCCACCAGAACGAGAACTAACTGCGTCATTTGCAAAACCATCTCCAATTGGGTTCCGTCCAACCGGCAAAACAAAAACAAACACGCACACGTGGATAACATAATTTAAAACCACACAGAAAAGCCGAAGATGACATAAAAAAAAGAAAAAAATATTTTCAAAAAAAGAATCTTACCTTTACAAGAGTCACAGGGTGCAGGCATCTCGATGGTAGTCTAAGCTAGACTAAGCTAGCCGGGGCTGTGAACGTCGGGGTGCGCGCGCAGTGGAAACGTCTAAAGCAGCGAGAGTACGACGGGTCAATAACTGTGTGCCTCGACTCCGAGTGGGGATCGCATCGGTCTGCGGTAGGCAGGGAGACAGTGCACTGATTGGTAACGTTATCTCGTTCATTGAATGATTGATGCAGATGGAATTAAAGTGGCAGGATGTTGATTGATTGGGTTTGAGATTGTTGGTATTTTGTTAAGATGCTACTGTCTTTTGCAGTGCAATAGATAAGATTGAGTTATTATCTTGCTGTTGAAATTGATTATTTACATTTGGAAGCAAAAACACAGATCTCAGACTTGCAGTCAAGTGACCTGACTAGGTAATCAGGACACTCAGAGATCAAGTGATCTACCTGGCATTCTAATGGCCTTACCATACACTCAAGCTGTAGCACAGTTTTGCTTGAGCAGGCCGGTTTGTAAAAAGAAAACCTTGTAAAACTGTACGAATTTCGGGCCCATAAGAGTAAGTAAACCTTATTTAATACATCCAAAAATGATCCTAAGAATCATAAAAAATATAATAATTTATTATTTAATATAAGAACAAACAACTAGCTTCCTTCTCTGTGATTTCGTTCTTCTTGAAATTATCAAATATTTTTTAATTCTGCGAAGAGAGAATCTCCGTTTCATTTCAAATCTGCATCGCTTAATATATTTCTCCTTTCATGAAAACTCCAAACCTTTATAACCGACTTCAAAAAGAAGGAGGTTCTATGTTTGGCTGAATGTATTTTGTTTTTTATGTGTGTTCACCGATTTCTCGGTCATTTGTGGATCGATTTTTAATTTCTTAATGCTTCCAAGTTGGTCCCAAAGAAATATTGTTATGATCTGATGATGAACTTCGAATATATGGAAAAGAACTCTTCATGGGATCACAGTTGAACTGTCATAACAAGTAAAATTGATTTGTTTATACGTGTAGTCGATGACTTACTGAAAGATGAGGGGGGGGGGATATATTGAAATGATCTGATGATAAAGCCGGAAGGTACTTAGGCCTGGGTTTGTTCTATTGGAATTATTATGCAGTATTTAATGATTAAATTCTATAGGTACCTTACTATAGAACTTGCACCCTATTTAAGTTTGGCTAAGGGGTACTTTTTAGTGGCGGTACTATAACTAAAAAGAATAAAATAAAAAGCTTTATACAAAAAACATACAACCGACTTCAATATAAAAAAAACACACAAAAAAAGGCAAAATAACTTTAGTATCGGAAGTCTGTGAGTGTTAATAACGAAGAGACATAACTATTATAGAAACACCAACTTCCGAAATTAAAGTTATTTCGCAATTTTTAGTGACTTTTTTTTACATTGAAGTCAGTTGTATTTTTTTTTGCAAAAAAGTTTTTTATAATCAATCAAAACAATACAACAAAAAAAAAAAGCGCCGCCCTATCTCCTTACCTAAAATAAGATAGTTATTTAAGCCCTGGCGTGCAGCAGGTATAGCTACAATAAATGATCGGATCGTACACAAAAACAGGCCGGTACCAGCCGCCGTCGGACCGGTTCGCTCACGATCGTATCTGTCGCAAGCTTTCAAAGTTTTCTTATAACAACTTTAGAATTTTACAATTGCATTGAATTCGCAAATGAAAATGATTGGTCATTTTGTAAGTTCAATATGTAGAAGTAACATGAAATTAGGGACTTTGGTTAGGTATGCTTTTTTTTTTGTATGGAACCTTCGTGATATAGATATTATAGCCGATAACAACTGAGGCCCTACCACGAACTCTTAACATCCTAAACTGAACTGTTAAAGGGATGGAGCTATGTAGGGTGTGTAGCTCCATCCCTCTTTCTTTGGACACGTCATAATTATGGCGGTAAGTCCCCTCTTTGAGGAGTGGCTGGAAAGGAAACACGGCACCCTTACTGCCTGACGCAGACTATTACCTTCTGCCTGACGCAGGTCCTCACCGGACATGGTAAGGTCGGGAGGTTCCTGCACCGCATTCGTGCGGAAGAAAGGCCCTGTTGTCACCATCGTGTGGACCGCCCGGAGGACACGGTGGAGCATACGGTAGAGGTGGTAGAGGTGTACCTCGACTGGATCTGTCCAGTCGGGGCACCGCCGGGGCACCGCCGTGTCCTCGTGGAGGCGATCGGTGGCAGCGATCTCTCACGCCGGACCTTGGTACAGGCCATGGTCCGGAGCGAGGAGGAGTGGCAGGCGATCGCCTCCTTCTGTGAAGCAGTAGCAAGGAGGAGGTCGCACACGCGCGATGCAATGACTCTCGCGCCCCAGCCCCAATCTCCGGATCCCGATCCCAATTTCCGGGCACCATAGGCGCGGGCTTGCGGACAGTGAACAATGGGTAGCTTGCGCTCCGACCGTCTGGTAACCGTCCGGACCGAGCCCAAGTCGTTGACGGCGCGTAGTGTTCCACGCGCTCCTCAAGGAAATGTCAGCAGCCGTAGGGACCCAGCAGGTTCGAAGCCTACTGGAGCCATGGGTGATGCGAAAGAGATCCCCGGGGCCCTGGAACAATGGCAAAGAAGGAACAGGTTGGGTTCTTTCTTCTTGGATTGGGTTTTTAATCAGTAAAAGTCTGACACTATCCCGCTCGGCAGGGGGATGTCATTAGATGATTTTTCCAACCAAAAAAAATCCTCTTTCTCGCTCGCTCCCTTGACATTTTAATACGACATGGTGAGGCCCCTGGTATGGCGAAGAAAAGAGTTTAACTACTTCGGGATATGGTAAATTAAACCAAGTAATAGGTAAAAGGAGCTGTGGTGGCCGAGTGAGCTGTGGTGGCCGAGTGGTAACGGCCCCGACTTACGAGTTGTAGGTCGCGGGTTCAAACCCAGCCAGGCGCAATACTTTGTGTAATTTATTTCATCACCACTACTCTCAAAACGGTGAAGGAAAACATCGTGAGGAAACCGGCATGTCCTAGAACCAAAAATTCAAAGACATGTGACATCCACCAACCCGCACTGGGCCCGCGTGGTGGATTACGGCCCGTTCCCTCTCCTCGAGAGGAGGCCTGAGTCCCAACAGTGGGAACATTATAAGGCCGACTATGCTATGCTATGCTAATAGGATAATGACCTGACTCAATAGTCACTAACACTACATAACTAACACGGGTACTAATAGTAGTACTTGGAGTGTCAAAAAATCTTGCACTGTGTAAGGTTAAAAATAACAAAATAGGCCACACACAGCCCATTGCTGGAACTCAGCCTGAGTTCCTCTCTAGGGAAGGGATTGGGCCGTAATCCACCACGCAGGCTAAGTGCACGATGTCATATGTCTTCGAATTTTTGGTTCTAGGAAATCCCATTTTCTTCACGATGTTTACCTTCTCCATTTTGAGAGCAGTGGTGATGAAAAGAAAAGCGGGAATTCTTTAAATTTGAACCCACGACGTACTCGTAAGTCAGGGCCATTACCACTGGACCAAAGTTGCTCCACTGCAAATAACAGAAATGATTAAAATTCTGACCGGTACGTTAATGCGTTTTGAATTTCATAGACACTGAGTTACATAGGCTTATATTTTCTATATTCACGCAGGTGACGCCGCTAGCTGAAGCTAGTTAGACACTAACTAGCTTCATGATTACTACCAACAAAAATTAAGAATACCGTAATGAAAATCGATCTCGAAAATTGCTACTTAATGAAGTAAAAAATATTTTATGAGATTCAATTACAAGCAAGTTTTATGAGCTTAACTTATACGGGTAAAATCTTAAGCTTTATAAATAAAATGTCCCCTAACTTTGTCTAGACTCTGATATTTGGCGCAGTAAGGATAAATATTTGCCAAATTTGGCAGACAAATTCTTGGCGCATAGCGAGAATTTGCTGTAACTTATGTGCAGTGTCTGTACCTAACTACTTTACTGAACTATAATAATAGGGGTTAAAGTATGAAATTGCCGTTTTTTAAAAGGGATTGCTTTGAAGTGTTATATCTTTGGATCGACTTGGAATTATAAGTTCAAACAAACTTTATATTAAAGGTACGTTATTCTTTTTTCAAAATTATAAATATTATTGGTTTCTTAACACTTCAAAGCAACCCGTTTTTTAAAACGCTAATTTCATCACTATCATTATTAAAGCCTGAATTCAACCTGAATTTTAATGACCAATAGTTGCCTAGTGGTAACAGCCCCGACTTACGAGTTGTAGGCCGCGGTTTCAAACTCAGCCAGGCGCATTACTTTGTGTAATTTATATCATACCCACTGCTTTTAAAACGGTGAAGGAAAACCCTATAAGGAAACCGGTCTGTCCTAGAAGCAAAAATTCGAAAATATTTGACATTCACCAATACGCACTGGGCCCGCGTGGTGGATTACGGCCCATTCCCTTTCCTAGAAAGAGGAGGCTAGAGACCCAGCAGTGGGAACATTATAAAGCAGATTCAGCTATTATGCTATATTAAGAACTAGCTTTTGCCCGGGGCTTCACTCGCGCACATAAATATAGTCTATGTCACTCAGGAATAAAGCAGCTTTCTAACAGTGACAATTTTTTTTGCTATCAGACCAGTACTTTCAGAGATTACTTCCTACAAACAAAAACAAACTTTACCTCTTTGTAATATTAGTGTAGATTTTAATAAAGTTCAAGAAAAGGAAGGTAAATTGTTTTAAGCTGAGGTTGAATCCAGGTACAATATGCACGCAAATAACATACAATATAAAGAAAAAATAGATACAATTTTCAGTTATTGGTTAACATTCAAATAAGGTGTCAAACAGTTACAAATATAATGTCAAGCGATCTAAAATAATGTCATACAATATTAATTATAATGTCAAAAATACATAAAACGAAGCATGATTCTAAATATATATATCTCCTACATACTTAATAGTTGAGCCACCTGCTCCGTCAGGATCGGAAACTGTCAGCAAAAACTTAACTCAAACGAATGCCTCCATGTAAGGAACCTCTATTTATAAAAATAAAATAAAACTTATATATTTCCCGTGAGAAGAAGAACCATCATTAGAAATATCCTGCAGTTTTTGCATAATTATTTGCCAGTCTGGACGCCTCAAGGCTAAAGTTTCTTTTAAGACAATTTGTTACCTTTTTACCAAATCCTGAACTGGATCTTTCCAAAAACACTTTACAAGACCGGTTTGATCGTTACTCAGAATATGCAGCATCATTAAAAGTTAGTTTATTTGTTTTCACTTATAATATCGGCGAAGGAAATCAAAACAAGGCAAAAAATCTCGGTCTTATTTCACGGTTCGAACTCAGTGGAAATGGAATAAATATTTTTTATAAGCATATCCTTCGAGTCACGATTCTCATTGGACGACTTTTTGCAAATGATTGAAAATTGCTGATGACGAGTAGGTACTTTTGAACTCTTTTTTATCATCTGAAACAAATTCCGACCAAGATTTACCAAACCTTTATATTCGTAAATCAGAGAGGATATGAAAAAAAAAACAACAGAGACAGCAAAAAAAAACTGTAAAACTTAATACGAAAACTGACTCATTTCCAAGCAACACGAATCTAAACAAAGCATCTAGGAATCAGATAGAAATCAAGATCTACACTTATAAACAAAGATCTGCGGTTTAAGCGGAACGACACGATGCCTGCCGAAGTCGATGACCTGCGTTCGCGCAGTGATTCACTCACTTTATAGCAAGTATCAAACTTCTAATGTCTTATTGTACGATGCTATGTTTTTGTTTTGTTGTTGAACTAATTTGGACCCAGTTTTCGGCAAGTTTTTGCGTCAGTGATCTTGGATTCGGGGTTCGAGTCGAATTGGTTCGCATTTCGTAATACGTTGTTTTTATATTATGTTGTTTGATTATCATCCGTAAGTTCATCAGAATCTTTATACACGTGTGCTTTTTTTATTATTTACATTACTGTTTCTAATTTTTTGTGTAAATTTAACATCAAATAGGAAAAGATATATCCTGAATTTTCGTTGAGAAAAAAAGTCTTCTCTTGGTAGGTAGGTTAACTACAGTTTATCTAAAAAAATTGGTACCAGGACAGCTTATATCCTGGACTAGCTTCTGACAACGGCTTCACCTGCGTAAAAGTAAGTTTCTACATAAACATTTCGGACTCCCTTTTAATCCCTTTAGGGGGTGAATTTTGGAAAATCTTCTCTAAGTGGTCGCTTACGACATAAAAGGAGACCTTGTGTAAAATATCAGGCTCTTAGACCCTGTAGTTTCGGCTGTGTGTCGATATGAAAGCCAGTCAGTTTCTCCTTTTTAACTGATTTCAAAAAAAAGGAGGAGGTCATCAATTCGATTGTATTTTATTTTATCTTTTTATGTTTGTTACCTCAGAACTCCGTCGTTTGTGGATCGATTTGCAAAATTTTATTTCCCCGAAAAGGATACGTTTCCAGATTAGTCATATTTTTTTCAAATCTAGTTCTGATGATAGGATCCATGAGGAATCGAAGGAACTCCTCAAATATTATAGGCCATATAGTGATTTTGGTATTTTCCTCGAGAACTTAAGCATTTAAAGCCAAAAAGTAACCTTTTATGAAGTGGAACTGATGATGAAGACCAGAAATGGTCAACAGAACTTCATAATCACATAGATATCACAATGAAGATAGTTAAGCGACTATGACAATACAAATAAATGAATAATATTTTATTTATAATAATATTTTTATTGTATAATGGTTCTGAATAGTTACGTTGAAAATAGTACCATCGAAGTGATCTGGTGATGATAATGGAGCCGAAAGGTAGGCACTGGAACTGCGTAATTAATCATTGTAACCTAGCCGTGTTTGGACATATTAGAATTATCATGAGATGCACTTTGGCTATAAAGTGATCTGATGATGGAGCCGGAAGGTGGAAGGTAGACACAGGAACTTCATAATAAAACAATGTAGCCTAGCAGTGTTTGGGTTAATTGGAATTGTCATGAGATTGACACACAGGCTAAGTAAGTAAGTACTAATACCACGCAGGCAAAGCCATTGGCCGAGGCTAGTCTCCAATAAATTTTACTACATGCAGCTTTCATTACTTCTTCTTCATAATTAGTTATTCATTTCTACCTCGTTTACCTAAAGTAACTAGTATACAAGTAATAACACTGCAAGTTATCACATTTCTCCAGAGAAAGCTAGGAAGCGTCGTGTCTTATGCGCAAGCGCGCATTACCCGCTAGCCGCTAATTGTGGCGAGTAAAGCGGTTGTAGTGATGTTATCTGTTAATCTATTGTCATGGATTAAATAACAAGCAAAGATGGTAGTCTCCATTTCAAAATGGAAAGGATATCAAATTCAGTAATTAATAGGCAAAAAAATATAAAAGCTTTTTGAAATTATAAACTTTTTTTTATGGGATATCATTCAATGACTTCTCGCGCTCTTGGGAAGAGCGCAAGGGCGTGTCAGACTTCTTTACCCTGACTACAGGGCCCCGGAGTTATTTTTCGCACAACCCTTGGGCCCAGTAGGCTTCGATCGTGCTGGGCCCCCTACGATTTGCTGACATCTCTTTGAGACGCGCGTGGAACAACTACGCGCCGTCGACTACTCGAACTCGATCCGGACAGTTGACAATAACCAGTAAGAAAACATAACCCTTCTTACAGATGAGTAAAAATAAATAGAAAATTTATTTGCTTTAATATCGAGATCTATGATTGGAAATACAGAATAATAATTGAATTAAGAGGTAAGATCAGAAAAAGATCAAGGGACCTACTGAGATAATAGCTAATGATGTGAAATAATTATGTGTCATATCAATAAAAAAATCCGTATCAGTCCTTTAATAGTAGATTATGTGAATAGTGGATAAAACAGTGTCTGTAAGTTGCGGGCGGCAAGTTGAATTCCGAACGAAACAAGGGTTGCTAAGTTTAGTTTAAGTATTAATATTAATCAAGTATCAAGTATTAATCCCGAACGCCAGAGAGGGATTTCTTTAATTAACTAACGAGGGAGTTTGTTTTTTTAATAAACTTGTTTGATACACGTTTTAGTTTACTTATAGCGTTTTTTTTTATTTTTAACTTTCCATATTCATACCTCATTATTCTCTACTATATGGAACGCCCAAACTACATTATCTCCCTAGGGACAGAATGACTTGATGTGTGGTGTGACGAGAATGGATAAAGTGAGAAATGAATATATTAGAGGAAGTTTGAAAGTAGCGCCAGTCACTGAAAAGTTGAAGGGGAATCGTTTGTCTTGGTATGGTCATGTAAAGAGGAGAGATGAAATACATGTTACTAAAAGAGTTATGAGCATACATGTGAATGGGTGGAGAGGGAGAGGGAGGCCAAAGAAAAGATGGATGGATTAAGTGAACAGTGATATGAAAGAAAAGGAAGTTAGTGATAGTATGACGGTTGACAGGATAGAATGGAAGAAAAAAACGTTTTGCGCCGACCCCAAATAAGATGAGACAAGGGCAGGAAGATGAAGGACAGAATGACTTGTTTTAGATTATGGTTGCATGACATATATAAGGATATTATCGAGCAGGTGTTGTAAACAATACATAGACAGTAGGTCTTATTGTTGTTAGATGGTCACTACTATTTATTCATCACGTTTTTAGTGTTGGTTACTACGTCATGGTTTCTGAATGTTATAGTTTTTGTTGCTATCCCAAAAAAAACATTACCAAGCATAATGAGTTTCTTGTTTTTATTCTAAATAGGTAAGTATATGTTTCATCTGCGCTACCATTTAAATTATACGTAGATACACTTTTTTTTCGATTAAGCATGGATGAATGACTATTTATTTCTACACCAATTACGAGATATTTTTTTTCTGAAACCGTAGTAAGTATGTATGTGCCAAGTTAAATTTATGATATAACAAAAAGTATGGTCATACTTTTTGTGATATCATAAATTTACCCTGACTGAAAGTGACCCTGAATGTGGTCACATTCAGGGTCCAATAATGAAATATTATTGACAGGTGTTGCATTTAATGAGTAGGTAGTTCAATTCTTGTTTGCAGCACTTATTTTATAGTTAAGATAGGACTTTGACCTTTACCATGACGTTTAAAGTAAGATTGTTTCGTTCTTATTTCCAGTGTGGGTAAGAGATGGCGCTAGACAACCTGTATAGCTCTGTCTCTTACCCACACTGAAATAAGAATGAAAAAATCTTACTTTGACCGTCATGGTAACCCCGTTTGTGTTGTACTATACAGACACTGCGGAATTCATTTATTTTATTATTAAATTACACATATAACAGAAAAAGATAAACATTACATAAATGTACATTATAAACATTAATACAAAGATACTGTTTATTTTAAATGAAACGTAAAGAGTAACTGAAGGAGCACGTGTCGGTTTTAGTCAGTAAAAGTCTGACGTTCCCTCTTGACTCGATCCAGAGCGGAAGAAGTTATTTCTTGATTTCCCAATATATAAAAAAAAAAACAGAAATATACTACAGTTATTGTATCGCTTTTTACTTCGTAGGTAGATACTGTCAATAGCTTACATTGAATTTCAGTTATAACTGTTATAAGGTAGCAATTAAGTAGGTAACTAACTTCAAGTCCGCTTTTTGCCAGGAAATTTAAAAAAATCCTTATGAAATAAGGTCACAAATCTGTTTTTTTTTTACTTAGTTTTTGCTTAATAATAATTAAATAATATAATAATATTTCACAACTTTCGCACAACGTCATATAGTCCCAAACTAAGCAGAGCTTGTGGTATGTGCACTAGAAAACTAATAAACATACTTATATATTTATAAATACATACGTATTATAGATAAATTACACTCAGACACAGAACACATGATCGTGCTCATCACACAAACATTTGTCCTGGATGGGAATCGAACCCACGACCCGGGCGTGAAGTCAGGGCTGCTGACCACTAGACCAACAGGCCTGTCTAATAATAAATAGATTCGTCTTATTGCTACCATCAACGATAAATCCACTTTTATTTCAATCCTTCAACTTACAATGCGTTCCAAAAAAGAATAGGATCGATTGCCATGTTGTGACGTCACGTCATACTGTCAAATCGCAAGAAATAGGGCAAAATTAAAAACTCAGAGATGAGCAAAATTGAAGATCTGGATTCTGATTAAACATTTTTCGTTTACAGTTCGTAAATAAATTAAATTTTTAAAATTTCTTGTTTTGCTCACCCTATTAATTCTTCGATTTGACAGTATGACGTGACGTCACAACATGGCAATCGATCCTATTCTTATTTGGAACGCAATGTAGATATCATTTCGGGGAATACGACCATGTTCGTAAAGACCTTGAAATATTGATCCCGCATACCAATATTTGAATAAATTGAACAGTATGAAGACTGCACTATAAAAGAGATAGCTAGGTATGTCTGCAAAGCATCGTGGGTTCGAGACTTCGAGTCACGAGTCTCGCTTCGCTGCACAATGTACGGAGGGTCCATTTATGACTATTTATTCATTGAGCCACTTGAATGGCGCAGTGACCGAGACTAATTATACATTTTGATACTGCATCGAATAGATTTGATACTGCATTATTCACTTAGGAGTTTTTTCTTGAGGTTTTATTTGCATCGAGTATCCTAAAAATATCTCTTTAAAGGATAGTAGCTATTGTCAGCAGCTTCGCTCGCGTAGAAAAAGAAAATATATGCCTATGTTACTCAGTGAAAATGTAGCTTTCAAATGGTGAGAGATTTTTTAAAATAGTTTTTTATTTTATATAAACCAGTGCTTGACTGCGATCCCACCTGCGGTAAGCGGAGATGCAATCATTGATGGTCAGGCGCACTAGTTTATTAAGAGCCTATTCACTCTAGCCTTGAAGACGCCTAAATTATAGTTGGACGGGAAGACCGCAGCAGGCAAATTGTTCCAGTCCTTCGATGTACGCGGTATAAACGACGAAGCGAAACGCTTAGTCCGGACCGTTGAAGTTTCAACAACGTAAGGGTGGATACTCGCCGTTCGTCGGGTTGGTCGATGGTAGAAAGGAGATGGCGGAATCAAGTCATGCAATTCCTGCGCACACGTAAGTTCAGTAGTTTTTGAGTTAAATCTATACTTATATATAAAAGGAGAAACTGACTGACATCAACACACAGCTGAAACTACTGGGAAAACCGTGGAATTTTGCACAAGGTTCCCTTTTATGACGTAGACGAGAACTAAGAGATGAATTCCCAAGATTCACCTCGTAACTAGGGTCAAAATTTTTGTATAGAAAAACCTATTTTACACGGGCGATGCCGCTGGCAAAAGCTTGCCGTAACATACAAACAAAAAATCAAATCTTTTCTCTTTAAAATAATAATAATCTTTTTTCTTTCTTTCTTTTTTTTTCTTTTTTTTTTAATATTAGTTTAAACTATTTCTGCGGCTTCACCCGCGTAAAAGGATAATATCCAGAATCAAAAGCATTCTTTGTCCTATTCCAAAACATGGTCTACCAGTGTTTCAAATCTTATTGAAATCTGCTGAGCCGTTTGAGCGTACGTAAAGAAGTAAACATATACATACACACAGATGTATATTTAGGTACATACAAACTTTTGCCTTTATATGTATTAATGTGATAAGGAGTCCTTTTTGATACGAACCAAAAGTTGTCTAAAAGCGATTTATTGTACTTGCTTGTTTGGATTTATTACACAATAATGAGAAATATAAATAAGAAACAGCGTTTTGTCACTTCGTCGTTAATACTGATATTTCTAACCGACTTCTAAAAAAGGAGGAGGTTCTCAATTCGGATGTTTGTATTTTTTTTTTTATGTTTATTCGCGCATAACTTCGTCGCTTGCCAACCGATTTGAAAAATTCTTTGTTTGTTAGAAAGGGTATACTTCCCGAATGGTCCCATCGTCACCAAGTCGTGATCTGATGATGGAATTTTAGCGAAATCGAGGGAACTCCTCAAATATTATAGGCAGCTATATAGTAATATTAGTATTTTCATCGAAAACTTAAGCATTTACAGTCAAAAAGTAACATTTGATGTCTGTTCATAAGTGTATCGCAACTAAAAAGTGTGAAATAAAAAACTTTTTACAAAAAAATATAACCGACTTCACTAAAAAAAACATTAAAAGGATCAAAATAACTTTTATTTCGGAAGTCGGTGTTAAATAAGATACAAATAATACCGAGAAACACAGACTTCCGAAATTAAAGTTATTTTGATCCTTTTAATGTTTTTTTTAGTGAAGTCGGTTATATTTTTTTGTAAAAAGTTTTTTAATTAAATAATTATTTTCGTAATTATGACCTATTCCTTACTAGCTGTTCCCTGCATTATCTCCCGCGTATTTGGTTACTGCTCCTCTCCTATTGATTGCAGTGAAATGTTACATAGCCTGTAGTCTTCCTAAATAAATAGGCTATTCAAGAATAAACGAATTTTTAATTTTCGAACTTGTAGTTAGAACCTAAGATAAACGCGTTTAACTAACCATTCAAACTCTATATAAGGTCTTAAAAAATTAACTTTAAGAATTTCGAAGGGAAATTGTTCTCCTCATTATGAAGAACTTTTACTATGGGACCAAACCAGAAATCGCGAAAAAAATATCAGCTGTTCCCTACGTTTATGTTCGCATAACTCGTCAAAATGTATGGATATTAACACCTTATATAGTAATAGAATTTGAATGGTTAGTTGTATGTTATAAGTTTAGATTCCGATAAAATGAAAATAAATCTAAACATGGCTGAATCCATAATTCAAAAATCAGATCACAATAACTAACCTTCGACTCAATAGTTCATTGCCAACATCTAGATACAATGTCTTTAACAAAAGATTGACTCCAAAAAAAACTAATCGCAAGTCCCCAACAAAAAGTTTATATTCATGAAAAAAAACATCGTGTTCTGTGGTATATAATCTACAATCTCGAATTTGCGCTAAAATCGTATTTGTCGCAAAAAATGCTGTCGAGTGTTAATTTCAGATCACTGAACTTGCTAGCGAGACTGATTGGTGTAAAAACTTAAGAATAGGCATCAAAATTTGGCATCTAGTAGTTACAAGTAATTCTCAAAACTTGAATATTACAAATTGTATGTAACGACGTAAACATAATCATATGAAGGAGAAATTTTACGGATATCAGAAGGCCAAATCTCGAATTTAAATAAAACTTCACTTAAAAATTTAAAATCTCCAGCCCAAATTTTTTAATTTTTATGTAATACTTGAATCATACGCTATAATCTTTAAATAGTTACACCGATTTTCATTCTTCACACACTTTTGTAATGTTCATCTTACACCCTTTCATTTGAAACCCCACTTGACATCTCGTATTTGAACAAAATCAGTTGTTCAATCCCAATGACATATACATGTCATGTTTAAAAACCATCGCTACAAAACCAGCTTTGAAAAAAAAAAAAACAGTAAGTGCCAAAATTGGTTTATCGTTTAAGAGCATTATTAATAGATATTTTATAAATTTGCGGTATCATCTGAGTCTTAATCAATGTCAGGGGAGAATAAACCACAAAAAATCATCATCATCATTTCAGCCGAAAGAAGTCCACTGTTGGACATAGGCCTCCCCCAAGCGACACCACAACGACCGATCCGATGCCATGCGTCTCGCATCCACCGCACTCCCGCGACTCTCACCAGGTCGTCGGTCCACATTGTGGGAGGCTTTACAACGCTGCGTTTTCCACAAAAAATAGTGTAGCTAAAATATGTTTTTTTTTTCGTTATACTGCTCATCTGCTCAACTGTTTTCGAAAAGTCTCTTCCAACTTCGATATTTTTATTTTAACCATCCATGTTGAGAAATCCAATAAAACTTTTCTATAATATAATATTGTATAATATTGTAACATTAATGTTTTTAACTCAAAAAATTGACTGCATGTAAGTGCAGCTGGTTGATATTTCAAGAAATAATTTATTTATTTTATTCATACTTCATGCACATAAAGGTACAGAGGTGGCCTTAATGCCTTAGGCATTTTCTACCAGTCAACCTTTGGGTGATGCAGAGAAGAATAGTGGTAGGTGAAATAAAAGAGAGAGAAAAAAAAGAAAAAAAAGGCCCATATAAAAAAGATATACAAATGTATAGTAATGTATATATACAATACAATATAGGTAAATATACATAGCATAGCATAGTCGGCCTTATAATGTTCCCACTGTTTGGAATCAGGCCTCCTTTCTAGGAGAGGGAACGGGCCGTAATCCACCACGCGGGCCCAGTGCGGGTGCAGGTAAATATAATATATACATAATTTAATGAACTAAAAAAATAAAAAAATTGGTCCAAATCGACAAACAGAGAAAAATTAACGTTATGATGATACTACTGCCAACTTCTTACGAATATGCCTGCCTGCTTGTTCTTACCATCCATAATTGTTATTATTATTTTGCGTCTTTTAGATTTTTCGGGACTTTGGGGTCCTGGGCATTTGGGAGACTTACGAGAGGCCAAAACCAACTTGCAGAGGGCTATTGAATGCTTTTATATTATTTTGTAACGAGGCTCTAACCAACGACACTAAACGCGCTACACAAGTGCATTCAAGGAAAAATACATCGATAAAAAAGACAGGGAGTAGGTAACTTGCACACTCACATGGACTCCCAAAATCAATCACTAACACATAGAGTGATGTAGCAACAAGAGGACAACACAATAATTCAACAAGCTATTATAATTAGAAACTTTTTTTTTTCAAACTGTAGGTAAAAAAGTAAGTTTAGAACTAGACATGTCATAACGTCATACATTGAACCGCGTTTTTTACTATGTAATTGTAGGCATGATTCACCTTCATACAGAGTTCAAGTACTTACAAGAAAAAACTTTTTGGAACGAACCGATGAAATAAGACTGGCCATGGATAATAAATGCTTAACAGTATTGGTCTTACTGGACTTCAGCAGTGCTTTTAACTCAGTTGACTTTGACATCCTCTTAGGAATCCTTTCCTCTCTTAATGTCTCAGCACCAGTAATTGAGTGGTTCAAATCTTATCTTCGGGGTCACTCGCAATCTGTTCGATCCGATGAGGATTCCTCTGAATGGTGTGAGTTGGCTGCGGGTGTTCCTCAGGGTGGCGTCCTCTCTCCTCTTCTCTCCTCGAATTTTATAAATGCTCTCACTAACGTCCTAACTTCGAATTATCATCTCTATGCAGACGACTTGCAGTTATATCGTCATTGTAAACTAGACGAGGTCACTGAAACTGTGGCTGCCATCAACAATGATCTTGAAAATATTCACCAGTGGGCTAAATCTTTTGGACTTTTACTAAACCCAACTAAATCTCAAGCACTCATTGTTAGTGGCCGATACATGCTCAACTTATTGGATCACCAGTCGCTCCCGTCTGTGGTGTATGATTCTGTGCCCATACTATACTCAAAAAGCGCTAAAAACCTTGACGTGCATTTGGACCCTAACCTTTCTTGGGAGGTTTATGTTGCTGATGTGAGTAGGAGGGTCTTTTACTCTTTTCAGTCTCTTAAACGTCTCCAAAAATTCCTACCATATCACACTAATGTTAATCTTACTCAATCTCTCCTTCTACCGCTCATAGACTATGCGGATGTCTGTTTTTGAGATGCTACGGAGGTACTTCTAAAAAAACTTGAACGACTACAGAATTTGTGCATCCGCTTTATTTTTGGCCTCCGCAAATACGATCACGTGTCGGAGTTCCGGACCAGATTAAAGTGGCTGCCAATTCGGCGTCGGCGAGATACACATATTCTATCTCTTCTCTATACAATCCTTCACAATCCTAATGCTCCTGCATACCTTTGTGAACGCTTTGAGTACCTCGTCCCGAGGTACTCATCTGTCGCACCACCTCTTCTCTTCTCCTTCGTTCTCCACGTCATACTTCTAGCCACTACAATGGCTCCTTTACTGTAACTGCAGTACGTCTCTGGAACTCTCTGCCACATTCTCTTCGCGATAGCCCTTCTCTAGATGTCTTCAAAAGGAAACTTAAAGAGCCTTTCCTTTCATTATTGACATAATATTTTTTTTTTTAATATTTATATATATAGTATGTATAATATAATTATATATTAGGCTTATTTATAATATACTTAATTATATATTAGATTTAGTATTTAGGTTTATATTGTGCACTGGATCCTACCCTCGAATATGTTCTCTCTCTATAATTCAAAGGTTTGCTTTGAGAAAACTCATTGCTGAGTTAAGCTCGCCTTTGTACATGAACTGTCTGTATCTCAATATTTAATGGTATTTTTTTGTGTACAATAAAGAATTAAGAACCTATTTATTTGCACAATATAAATAATACCATTAATGCAAATGGAGAAATGGTACAGGCAATAGAGAATTTTAAATAACATTATTTGAACGAGTAACTTCTCAACAACAATGAAAAAAGTCCCAAAATTTTATAATGGCAACCAATCAAACTCGACATAATCTCTTCCTCTCTATATGCTAAGATAAATTACACTACACTATTATTAAACAAGAACACGACAACAACAACAAAACAAACAAACATAAACAAAAAACATTTTATTGAATACTTTGCATGCTCAGTGGTTTCAAATAAATAAACAATCAATAAATACTTAGCCTAGAAATAAATACAGTGTGAACAAAAAAACAGTCAGTCAGACTTGGCATGTGATGTGTTCAGTCTAGATTTAGACAGTCGTCGCAGAATGGAATAGGCAACCCAGAAGACGATATATATATTAGAATCTGTGGTTACAATAAGATACGTAGCTATAAGAGCCACAATGATCCCTATGGCGTTGAATAACAGTTTCATGGACTTCTCGTGGGGATTAGCTTTCGGAGTCTTGCATGGGCAGTCAACAGGACAGCCAAGAGCTTGAGGTTCTTGTTTAGTCTTTGGAGGCAGATTCTGTTTCGTTTTCGGCGACATGATTTGTTGGATCTGGCTTTTTGGCAGGAATTCTGAAATAATAAAGAATGATTAATAAACCATTAAAGAAAAAATTATAAAAAGTAATGTTTAATATATTTATTGTGTCACACAATTTTCAGTTTAAAATAGACTAGGACTGAATACAAGAGAATCTTAAACGCCTGCTTATATACATATATTCAGTATTCTATTTGACACTTTGCCTTAGAAAGAATAAAAGGCGCTGTGAAAATAATAAAATCAAGAAAGTAAATAACAAAAATTATATACTAAAAAGCAATAATAGTCAAATTTGAAGGAATAAAGAATATACCGTTAATGAAACAATAATGAAACGTGATAAAAATACTATTGGGATAGTTAAAAAAATCTCTTTTAAATTATAATCACATTTTTCACCTACCTTGCACTGTTTGGGTTTGGGTGATTGTCTGAGTCGCCATAACTGCTATCCACTGTTTCCTGGGTGTGAATGATATGAAAATAAAAATAAATCTCCTAAATATAGGTGCTAATCCACAAGCAAGGTTGCTTGGACAGCAGGAAAAACCTTGGCGATGCTTCCTCGATGTTCAGCAGGTGTGATCGTGCGGAACCCTAGAGTAAATGGGCCGGTTTTCTTTCCTATTTTTTTTATTGATTTTGTCCGGAAGAAAAACTGCCTATGTTGTTAAAGACTTGCTTCAGTGGCTGAGTGTGATACTTTTATGGATGGAAACGGAAGATGATTTGGAACTTGGAAAAACGTGAAGTTGGCGAATGGTTAAACTACTTATTACCGAGGCAATTGCTATCATGGTTGACAATGATTTTAGACATGAAATTGTATCTGATCGATTTTATTTCTGAAATATTTGCGCAATTTTGAAAAAAATTATAAGCTTAGTGTTGACTAAGAATTCAGTCATTTTTAGCTTGCAAATACTTTCAAACCTGATCTAAAATGTAATTCAAGCACTAGTTTATAAAAAGTAAAAAAAAAAATCTTAAAAAACGGTATGGGGTCCGATTGCACGTTTCCATTTCAAGAAAATTTCGTACCAACTGGTCGAGACTTTGTGACTTGGCTTGACCAGCAGGCCTAGCCAAGATACGACCATTTCGTTTGGAATCTCTTTCTATAGTCGGTAACGCCTCCAATTCCTTTGTTCAGCCACATGACTTAACGTTGAAATGATGTCATTTCCATACTATTTATCTATATCTATTGTATAAATATCTATTTGAAGTTTTCTACTAGCGTTAACAATTGTAGATTATCAACTTGGCTAAGCCCTTTGAGCGCTGGCTCCATTCTTTGGCAAAGAATAAAATTAGCATCGTAATTCAACATAGAAATGCTGCTAGTCATCTGGGGACATTTCCGCACACAACTTCACTATATATGAATATAGTTAGATTATATTTTATACGATCTGGCCAGTGAAGTTGGCCATATCATGAAGTGAACAATTTCTAAGATCTGGGCACGTCAGGTAAACCTAAGTATGAACTAAGTATTTATACTAACCTAACTATATTCATATATAGTGAGGTTGTGTGTGGAAATGTCCCCAGATGACTAGCAGCATTTCTATGTTGAATTATTATAATATTGTACAAGCAGTACAAGCTAATTATTATTACCAATGAATAAATGACAATCGAAATGGATAGTAGTGACTAGTAGCAAATGTTATGAATGATTGATTCTATTATGAATTTACCAATTATAACATTTTTTTTAATTTTGTAGACAATTTTGGGATTTCTTTTTTTTTCCCTTTTAACTACTGAAACGTAGCACGGATAAGCCTCATTTTTTTTGTACTAATTAAAAAATAGGGGTGTATATATTATCAAAAATCCTATACCTTGAATAAAAGATTTAAAAAAACCAACATTTTTAGGTAAATTTAAACTATTTAGCATATCAGGTGCCTTCTTCACTACAAAATGAATTAGAATTAGATAATATGCGTTTAATTCAGTAATGTATTTCTTATTTTATATAGAGTAATGAAAACGTCTTGTGCACTCCGTTATATTTCTTTCCTCAACCAATTGTTTCGTTAGAAACCTGACTATCCTTACAAATAGTTTCTCCATCTGTAAATAGGACTGGAACATATCTCCCAGTTACTTCACCATTAACATCAACGTAGCTTCCAAACTATTAAATGACTTACGATCAGTGGCTGGCTGGATTGTTTTATGGCTTTATTTTTGAGGTAGGAATTCATTAATTAACTCCTCGCACTCTAGGAAGACCGACTATCGGACTTTAACTACTAAAACCCATCTGTGTTGCTTCAGTTACCCTTTGCGTTCCGGGCCCGCGGTAACTCTTTAGAAAAATCCCGCAGATAGATCATCATATCATAAGCCATTTATATCTATGCGTCATACTGGCCGCAATCAAAACTCTTTTCCTTTCTATGAAAAACTTGATATTATGTCGGTCAAACAATTACACGAATCCGAAGAAAACTATAAAGACGTTAACTTTCAAGGAAAACCACAATAGCTACTCTGCAATGCGCAAAATTGTTTAACGTTAGCAATGCAACTAAGGCGAAATTGAATCTTAGCGCATCTATGATGGCCAGGTTTCAAGTAGCAAGTGTAAATTTTGTTTTGAACTTTTCATCATATTTTTTTTTAGTAACATTCCTCCATTATATCGAGCAATTTCAGTATCATAATAGCTATTCGTTTTTCTTCAGCCTTGCTCCAGATATTGACAGTTTTTGCGGCAGCTGTGCAGTATAAAACATGGCGACTTCTTGGATGGTGCATAGTTTGAAGTAACGTTGCAATAAGAACCATCATCATGCCTGCTCCCTGTGAACCGTGCAAAGGTAAGGTTTTGAACATTCTTATAATTTCTCTCATTTACCAAAAGGTAATCATCCTCAGTTTGAAATATACTGTCAATAATTTGGTTCAGGGTTAATATCAGGCAGAAAGTAATGTCATTTTTTATACTATGTACTGTAAACCACGCTGGAACCTAATCTATTAACCAACAACCTTAGGTTCCCTGTATATCTACTGCACTGACTTTAATGGCTGATCTAGGATCCCAATTTCTTGCAAATATGAAAATAATCACAACCAATCCGGACGTCTTCAATTGGAAGAATATTCACACCTGAATTCTTTGAAACCGATGACTTATTGATTTAGGAAACATTGTAGTTTCCTTTCCGACCCAAGTAAAAGAAGCTAGTTTAAACATCTTGGTTTGAACCAAAGGCTGAGGACATATACCAATCATTGTTTAGTTCTGGTTGATGCTTCATGAATATAAATTAAGCCTACAAGTACATATATATTTAGTGTTTAATTTTCCTTGAATGAAGGTCTGCTTAACACTTTATAAACAGAAACCAAATCTTTATAACCTTTAGTTATTTATTTGATTTCCTATTGTATGGTACTCTAGAGTAGATTGTAGTAAAATTATGTGACCTGCAATCCTCTTAAAATTGTTGTTTTTTTATGAACAACCATGGATCACTTGTGATAAAAAATTTGAAGCGGACAATACAACTTCAGAGGTCGGTATATTTGGTGTATCAAAATCTATCCAAACTAGTGCAGTTTCGTTTATATCAATTGTGGATATTTAAATTATTATTATTATATCTATCTTTACACCTAATTATTATTTTCAGAGTCCTGCAAAGGTGGTGCATGTGCAGACACCTGCGCATGCAAAGAAAAAGGCTGTGACGACTGTACATCGAAAGGTAAAATTATTGATCTCAGATTTCTAAACAACAGTAGGTCCAGGAAACAAGCAGCAGTATTATAGATAATAAATATATAATACTGCTGATAGATAATATTTCTTCTTATTGCATCAAAAAGTCCTTCTGACTGCTCAGATAAAGTGATAACTTAATAAAAATGTGACAGGCAAATTGTTAAACACATGAAGAACCATTACGTGATATCTATACTGATATATTTTTCTGTGCCTTTGTGTCATTCACCAACATGCGAGACTACACGCACAAAATGGGCACTGTACCCCCTAAGGATATCCTTAGGGGTCGAATGGACCCTGCGCAGTGCCCATTGTGATCTAGCAACCCATCAGAATGTTGGGCAACCGATTTGAAAATCTATGATGGACGCCAAAACATAGATAACTTCTCACAAAAATCAGGCATTTGAAAGGCCAGGCTCTTCCTGAATAAAAAAAAAATAACCCTAGGTACACCAATGATTGTACCACTTCTATTTGTAATCAAATGTACCATAATGCAACTGGGTGAAGAATACAGGTTCACACCTAGCTCAGGAGCCAGGGCTTCAAAAAGTATATAAATTTTGTGTCAGTAAACTTTATTATTATTACTTCTAAACTACACCACTCTACATCATTTTGCTACTAAACCTATATTCTTAATATTTTTCTTCGTATAACGATTCATACAATAATGATTTCATTGTCTTTCTTCCAGGCGGTTGCTGCTAACACCCTAAGTTCATCATGGACAGAGACAGGCGCGGTCGCCGTCCCTCCCTCTTCACCCGCGCCAGTGGTTTCCTGGAGACTTGTTTCCCCATCTCCTTCTCTGTAGTATTCTTTGTTACCCTCGTTTTCTTTTACTGTCTCATATAAATGTTCTGTTGATGTTATTTTTGTGTTTTATTTTTTATGGCGCTTCATTTAACTTTAAAATTTAACATAACATCGCGCCTGTTTCTACCAAATGAAGAGTTGAGCAGAAGTGTAGATTTAATACACGTGAGTGTACTAAAATCACATGAACTAATATCATAAAGGTGAAAGAGTGAGTGTGTATATATATACACTTGTTATTCCTTCATGCTGAAAGTAAAGAAAGGATTTGGATGAAATTTAACACACTGGTAGATCACCTGTACCACGACGTTTAAACTAAGAATGAATCTTATTTCCAGTGTGGGTAAGAGATGGCGCTAGACAACCTGTATAGCTCTGTCTTTTACCCACACTGAAATAAGAATGAAACAATCTTACTTTGAACGTCATGGTAACCCTGCAGTTCCTGGAATAGCGCATAGAATACTTGTTATTCCAAGAGTATGTTTCCTTGAGTCAATTTTCTATTTTCACGCGGACGAAGCCGCTGGCAGAAACAGGTTACCTATATATAATATTCTGTTAAAAGAACTGCAGCAGTGGTGACCGAGTGGTAACGGCCCCTACTTACGAGATATAGGTCGCGGATTTTATTTCATCACCACTGCTCTCAAAACGATGCGTCGTGCGAGCTTGTAGGTTTTTACGATGCGACGTCAAATTCAATTAAATCGTTTCATCATAATCATCATTTCAGCCGATAGAAGTCCACTGTTGGACATAGGCCTCCCCCAAGCGACGCCACAAAGACCTGTGCGTCTCGCATCCACCGCACTCCCGCGACTCTCACCAGGTCGTCGGTCCACCTTGTGGGAGGCCTTCCAACGTTTTCCGGTGCGCGGTCGCCACTCTAGAACCTTTCGGCCCTGTCGACCATCCGTTCTACGAGCAATGTGCTCATGCAATGTGCAATGTGTGTGTGTGATTAAATCGTTTATTTGTATAGAATATCTGGTGTAATATGTACAATAAAGATGCCATAAAAATATAGTGTGCCAGTTACATTCTGCCTGAGTTTTGGCAAGCTTTAACAAAAGACTCTCCATGATCGCATCGCAGTTTTGTGTTTGGGCCCTAACTTTATTTACACAATGCATACAGAACCAGAGACGAGCTTCTTCAGGGTAAAAAGAGGTAGCAATATATTTGGTGCATAGCAATATTTATTTATTTATTTATTTATTTATTTATAGTTAATTAAAACGGTATACCCACTTACATTAATTAATATATATGGTCCTAATGGCTGCAGGTTTTGGTATGTTATTAAGTAAGATTTCTTAGTAAGATAACAATGATTTACCACTTACTCCATAACCGTAGAAGGTTTACGGTTTTTTTTGGTTTATGTAGTTGTTTTAGTTAAGTATCCACTTAGCCTTAACTGCGTAGGGTTAGCAAGAATATTTAAAAAAAAATTACTGTGGTGGGAAATCTTCAAATAGTCAGCTTTATGTAGAGTAAGAGGGGATGTTATACTTTTACGGATTAAAATTTACCTTGGTTCCTTCAGTGGCCCTTTGCGTTCCAGACTCTTTCTCTCTTTTCTTATCTTTCGAACTTTCTTTCAACTTACATTTTGTTAAATAAGATAGCGAAATATTAGGTTCGGGAAAGGACACCAGATTTAACCAGGCCGGTTTCGACCTTTTTTTAGGTGGGTAAATCATCTTATGACAAATCCCGCTCTTGGGCGGGGCGCTAGATAGTGTTAGACTTTTACTGACTGAAAACTCACTCCTGTTCCTTCTTTGCATTCGTCCTTGGGCCTCGAGTTTCACTTTCACACTACCTGTGGCCCCAGTAGGCTTCAACCCTGCGCCTCAAGGAGGTGTCAGCAAATCGTAGGGGCCCACCTACGATTTGCTGACACCTCCTTGAGGCGCGCGTGGAACAGTACGCGCCGTCGAGGACTTGGGCTCGGTCCTGACAGATACCGGACGATCTGATGGCAAACCACCCATTGCAGAGTGGCCGGAAATCGGGATTGGAATCCTGGCGGCGGTTGGGGCGTGAGGTCCGTTGCCTCACGCGATCGGCCGCCTGCTTTGCTTCGCAGAAAGAGGCGATCGCCTGCCACTCCTGCCGGTTTTGCCCTTCAGGCAATTGTGAATATTTGCTTTGCACCTTCGGCCGCTCGGCCGGAGTATATGATTATTTTTTTCTTAACTGATAGTCCTTCTCACACTGAGCAGTATGATCTAATGTAATTATTACCATCACTAAGACAAGCAAAAGCATTTTAGTTTAAACTTTCAGAGGGCACAAAGGAATAGATCTTCTGACACAGTGGAAAAAAATTGACTTATGTCAAAAACTCAACCGCAAAACATCACAAAAAGCCAATAACTTTTCGAGCAGTTAGATGCGATTGGTGACAGTTATTATTGTTCAATTTGAGATTTGAAGTCTTCAATATTTTGACATAACTTATTTTTAGGGTTTTGTACCTCAAACGGAAAAATAGAACCCATATAGGATCACTTTGTTGTCCATCTGTCTGTTTGTCTGTCAACACCCTTTATCTCGGGAAGCGTGGAGGTAACGCGTTAAAATTATATATATATACTCTCAGAGAGAGAGATCACCCATCCATTAATAACTGATAAAATAATGTGAAATATTAGCAATTAAACAGAGATTAGTACAAGATCACAATCAGTATTAGATCATTACCTCATGTTTATTAATTATATTATTGAAATGTGTAAGGTGCTCATGGATATTTTACCATCATTGCTGATACTACCTATGCTTACTTGCTACCAGAAAAATCGTAGGGGCCCAGCAGGGTCGAAGCCTACTGGGGCCACGGGTAGTGTGAAAGCGAAACCCATGGCCCTGGGACGAAGGCAACGAAAGAACAGGAGTGGGTTTTTACTCAGTAAAAGTCTGACACTATCTCCCGTTCCGCCCAAGAGCGGGGATGTCATAAGATGATTTTCCCACCCAATAAAAAAAAAAACCATCGTTGCTGAGAGGGAAACTAACTCGTCAAGAAACTTGTGGCGCCGACCTAGCTATCCAACCTTATTTGTCTTTGTCGAACATCCCAGCATTTTCAGATAGTTGTTATTTTTCTGGGTAGATATGAGTCTTATAAAGAATGTATAAAGGTGATAGACCAAAAACATAAGTCTAATCCATAATTTTTATTAAATCATTTGAAGACAAAATATTGATCACAAGTAAATTTCAAGTAACGTCACACATTATTGTAAAAGGTAAACGTTGTTTAGCAGCAGCCTCCTAGAAAGAAAAAAAAAATGTTATTGATAATAAAGCCTCAGTACGAGATACCATATTATATAAAAGTTTGTCAAAAATAATTAAAATTATGCAGTGATAGAGCACGAGCGAGAGAATTATTTTCTTTTACACGCAATAAAATAAAAATAAATTCTTAAATTTCCGGCATATCCTCAAACCAAAATTTCAAAGACATATGACATCCACCAATCTACACTAAATCCGTGTGATGAATAACAATTCATTCCCTCTTCTAGAAAGGAAACATGAGTCCCAGTAGTGGGAACATTTTAAAGCTGATTATGATACATACTTCAGATTAAGTCCATAGTACACACACTACTTAAAAATGGTATACTTATAGTTGACTAAATTTAAAACCTCCGTAAACTTAGGACTTAAGGGTGCTCATTGGTTTTGGCCTCAAAAAAAAATTTAAATGATAATAAAAGCGAAATTAACTAAATACCAGAGGCTGTGCAGTCAGAGCAGCTGGTCTCACAGTTGTTATCCTTGCAGCAGTCAGCATCTTTGCAGGAGTCTAAACAATAAAAGAACACATGTTATTCATTAATGAAATGTCTTTATCAGAAGAGGCAGGCCTACGAAGAAATGGATTTTGAATGATAGGGATAAAGCTGAAACACTAAGATACCTTCCTAAAGGATATTGTAAAATATTATTAGAGTAACACCATTTTTCTTACAAGTAAGCAGCTGAATGCTGAAAATAATGAACTAGTTCTATACATGTCACCGGGTAATTGCAAAATCCGAATTTACAAAATTATACATTTTAAATGCCTTTTCTCGGTATAACTCTAATATCGTAAACAGTATCAAATTTTGTTGAAAATTATTGGATCTGAAATGATTCACAAAATATTGAGAATTCCATACATTACAACATGTGTTACAATATCACAGAGTTAACAATTATCTGGTGACATATAACTATATATTCAGTTTTAGCTCAGGTTTACTTGGATTAACTGATATAATATTATAACCTTTATGTGTATTTAATAAACGACCTCATTTTGTAATTTATGTTACTCAGTTACGTACGTTTTACTGCATGTCGGATCTCATGGGATGATAATAAGAATCTTTGGGGTTACCATGACGTTCAAAGTAAGATTGTTTCATTCTTATTTTAGTGTGGGTAAGAGACAGAGCTATACAGGTTGTCTAGCGCCATCTCTTACCCACACTGGAAATAATAATGAAACAATCTTACTTAAACGTCATGGTACAGGTCCTTATTAACGCTAACATTACTGCTTAATGACAGTTAGTTAAAACAAGTGACTACATACCTTTGCAGGATTCTGAAGGAGCAGGCATCTTGGAGGATTTAATTTATTAGATTATCAAACGATAGACCTGAAGAAACTAAGATTGACTATGCTTCTGTAGCAATAGACGCAGGTTTATATACCAAACTAAATAAATGTTGTAAAAACTGTTAACAATAAGCGAGGTTGTCAAGACCTCGGAGATTTTTTGGATGTTTGAGGTTATATCCGATGAAGCTGTTTACGTGTTTACTACGATTAGAAGCAATTGCTGGAAAATTTGCCGTATCGTGGAAGCAATTAAAATTGAAGTACTTATCAAGGTTATGTTAGGTTAGGTTGCCCTACGGTCTGCTGACATTTCTTTAAGGAGAGCAATGGTGGCCCAGTGGTAACGGCCTACGTGCGACCAATGGCGTGGTAACAACTTACTTATGAATCAAGTAGGGGCTTTCCCCTGCTTGGAAGGAGAGCAGTGGTGATGAGTGGTGATGTGACCATTGCTATCAAAACGGTAAAGGAAAACAACACTTATGACATCCACCAACCTGCATTTTTTTTAAGTGTGGAAATCATCTAATGACTTCTCTCGCTCTGGGCGGAGCTGGAGGGCGTGTCAGAACTTTACTGAATATAACCACACCTGTGTCTTTCAGTTGCCCTTTGCCTTCTAGGACTACGGGTTTCCTTTTCAGAAATTCCCCGCAGTCCTATAAGCTAGCGGGCATCGGCCCTGCTGTGTCCCTATGGTTTGCTGACACCCGGCTGTTCTTCCACCTGAATCCGATGCAGGAACCTCCCGAACTTGCCATGTCCGGTGAGGACCTGCGTCATACGGAAGGTGAGAACGCCGTGTTGCTGCTCCAGCCACTCCTCAAAGAGAGGACTTACCGCCATAATTGTAGCGTGCCCAACCAACCTGTACTGGGCCCGCGTGGTGGATTAGGGCCCATACTCTCTTCTAGAGAGGAGGCCTGAGTCCCAACAGTGGGAACATTATATAGCTTACTATGCTATTATAAGTGCTGCGGGATTGTTGGAAAGAATCACCGTGGCCCTAGAACGCATAGGGCAAAGTGAAGGAACACAAGGTGTTTTCAAGGCTAGAGTGAATACGCTCTTAATAAACAAGTGCGCCTCACCATCAATGATTGCATCACTGCTTACCGTCAGGTGGGATCGCAGTCAAGCACTGGTTTATATCAATGAAATAAAAACACACGTCAGTTTTATTACTAAAAGTCTAACCCTTCCTGCCGCTCCCCTTACAGCGGGTGACGACACAAGTTAAACGTTAAGATATGAATTTAAAAAAATCACCGCAACAGGAATTAGCTGAGCTGGGGTAACATGATTGAAAATACCTCTTTGACCAAAAATACAAATCAAAACTATTTTCTTGCGATTACCAATTTATTGCCCGGGGACGTCGAAATCTAATGCTCTATCAAAAATCTTTTAGACTTAATATAAAAGATTATATCTAATTATTATTTTCGAGCATACTCCTAAGGTACTGTTTTTTTTTAAATTTTGTTTATCCCCGCATCGACCAGTCCTTTGCGTCTCGCATTCAGCGAGAGTAGCTTAGAGAGACATATGTCCAACGTTTTCTTAGTGAAATAAATATCAATTGATGAACATTAAGTCATCAAAACATAACATGATTGAAAAGAGTGTCCATTTTGTCCGCTTTGGAATGTGCAATTAGCATCACTTTATTTAAAAGTGCCTGTAAATGGTTTATCTGTACTTATAATAAATCTGTAGAAGTGAAAATTCTGTACATTGAAAATATCAAAAAAAAATAAATGGCAGGGGATGTTACTAGACCGACACCGAACTCAAAAATGTGAATAAAAAAATTTTTGTCTGTCTGTCTGTTTGTTCAGGCATCATCGTTACAATATCGCTCGCCATACAATTCAATGGACTATCACACACGACGAACATAATAAATAATATTTCATATTTTCGTATCTCAACAAACCTAATAAAACCATTTTCGACTTCTACACGGACGGAGTCGCGGGCAAAAACTAGTTCAAAATAAAATATTCGAATCTGTGAATTAAAAGCTTAAGGGTAGCACCAAGACAGGAAGGTAACATTTACCGGAATATTGTAATATATGTAATATATACTTTGCTTATTTCATCTCTGATATCCCTTACCATTAACTGTATCTATTAGAACTGTTCCGCCCCATTAGTTTTCTTTTGTTAACCTATCAATGCCACTTACCAGATTTGTTTTTATTACGGTCATTTTTTCATAATCTGCCTACAGCATGCCAAGAGTACTCAAGACTCATTTATTTTCATTGTAACCATTGTCGTGACACTAGTTAGTCCAGTTAGTCACACATAAAATTTTAAAGACATTGTTTGTTTCGTTAAAATGAAAATCTATCCTGGTCGTGCAGGTAAGTCCTTGTTTTACGTAGATTTCGTTAACTAAATAGGTATTTGTTTTCTATTTCTTCTTCTAAATCAGCTCAATCAGCTTTTAACTCTTTATCGTTTAAACTATAATATGTCTTAAGTTTCAGCTCAAATATTTATGATTTATCATTAGTGCAAATTGAAATAGTTACGGCCTGTTTTACCACTTTTGTTTTTTTAGTTGAAATAATATTTATTTATTTAATATGAATAGTACCAGTATGATATTCAAGCAGAGCGATATGACTGTATTTATTACGGTCAATTTTTCATAATCTGCCTACAGCATGCCGAGAGTACTCAAGACTCATTTAGTTTCATTGTAACCATTGTTGTGACACTAGTTAGTCCAGTTAGTCACACGTAACATTTTAAAGATATTGTTTGGTTCGTTAAAATGAAAATCTATCCTGGTCGTGCAGGTAAGTCCTTGTTTTACGTAGATTTCGTTACCTAAGTAAGTAGGTATTTGTTTTCTATTTCTTCTTCTAAATCAGCTCAATCAGCTTTTAACTTTTCATCGTTTTAACTACGATAAGTCTTAAGTTTCAGCTCAAATATTTATGATTTATCATTAGTGCAAATTGAAATAGTTACGGCCTGTTTTACTACCACTTTTGTTTTTTTAGTTGAAATAATATTTATTTATTTAATATGAATAGTACCAGTAGAATATTCGTAGAACAGGCCATTTAATTAGGTAGACTTGAACTAGGTACACTAGTTTTGTTTATTACTATATGTTACTGTGTACGCTTGAAAATAGGAATGTTTTATTTATTTTAAATTTATAACTATCGTAACAATCCTGTTTCGATAGTTACAAATTGAAAATATTTAAAAAGATTTAAAAGGAAATTACTAAACAATAATAATAATCATTATTTATTAATTCTTATTATTATTTTAATTTTTTTGCGGATGCAATAGAGTACTTAATTTCCTTTTAAATCTAGTCTTGAATCTAACATTTTGTAACTTATTAAATATGGCATTCATTGTAAATTCATCTACGGAACAGAATAAGTTAAAGTCACTAGCTATTAAGCTGTTTTATGTATAACAAATCAACAAAAAATAAAGTATTTATTGTAAATTCACTCGGAGAACAATAGAATAAGTTCGTGTCACTAGTTATTAATCTGTTTTATGTAAAACAACAATTGTCTTACTTTCAGATTTGAAGCCAGAAACCCCATGGAGTGTTGACTGCGTACCAGGCTGCGATTGTCACGACATCTATATTGATCGTGAGTAATAACCATTTGTGGATGGTTTAGATATAGATAACTCTCATGTCCTATAAGTTAAGAATAGACACATATTGTAGAACCAAGGTGTCAATGGCGAATTAAAAATTAAAAATCTAAATAAATGTTGTTCCATAAACTTTATGTTATACATTATTTTAATAGCATAAACTTAGCATAATCAGCCTAATAATGTTCCCACTGCTGGGACTCAGGTCTTCTCTAGGAATGGGAATGGGCCGTAATCCACCACATAGGCCCAGTGCGGATTGGTGAATGTCACATGTCTTCGAATTTTTTGTTCTAGGACATGCTTGCCGGTTTCCTCATGTTTTCCTTTAACTTTTTATATTGGATTGGCAATAGTAGCAGCTATTATTGCCAATAATTTATGTACTAACATAATTAGACAATTATAGATAGGTATCTTCATGATAACAATAGGACATCAAAAGCTAATGTGATTGCTTCTCTGTTTCAGAATCCTGTATGAAGTGAACGCTAAGATTGAACGCGTAAAGAGAATTAATGTTAGTTTTTGTTTCCATATTAAATTACCTATCTTACAATAGAGTAGAGTTATGATTAATAGAGAATAAAACATCCGTATTATGGTAATGACATTTTATTTTTTTATAACAATCATATAGAAGACAGGCATGTGATGTTGAAACAAAAAAAGCATTTAATGAAAATACAAACACGAAAGTATCGAATGAGAGAAATGAAAAAGAAAATTGTGAAAATATAGAAATATATCTACGAATCTAAGAACATGACTTTTTTAAGTGATAATAATCTACTTGATTGAACAATAAAGAAATAATACCACGATACTTGAATATTAATTATGTGACCTACCCAAATAACTTCGTATTCAAATTACTATTGACTCAGATGTTTATTTATTGTAACTGTTATTTATTTTAAATGAAAACATCAATAAGTCACCGTGACTTGAATTTACAAGTGCTATTGAGCATATTTTTTGAATTAAGAACAATTATGTTCGAATTATAACATTCACCGACTCGTGTCCTTAGACTATTTTGAATGTTGCATGTTTTATGTTTTTTTTTTCAATGCGATGTGTGATGAATCTACGGCTGTTAGTTCTTGGCTGTTTTAGCAGTATCTGTGGTTGTTGTTGCTTGCTTGCAGGTGCAGCTACATGAAGCATCGCACTTGCACGATGTGCAGCACTGGGCATATGTGCATTTGCAATCTGTAAAGAAAAAGATTCTTTAGAAACCTGTAATATAACATCACGCCTGTGTCCGAAGTGGTGGGCAGAAATAGCCATATTCTTATTTCATACTTTTTTCCTATGGTTTAAATGTCATTCGGGACATAATTAGGCCTTCTGTCTTTAAAAGAAAGCTTGTTATAGGATCACATTTCTAGAAAGAATGGATGAACCGTAGACTGGGCAAAAATACTTACAATGCGTTCCAAATAAGAATAGGATCGATTGCCATGTTGCGACGTCACGTCATACTGTCAAATCGAAGAATTATTATGATGAGCAAAACAATTTTTTTTTTAAATTTTCGTTGATTTACGAACTCTGATCGAAAAAGTTTAATCAGAATTCAGTTCTTGAATTTTGCTCGACTCCGGTGTCTTCAATTTTGGCAAATTTCTTGCGATTTGACAGTATGACGTGACGTCATAACATGGCAATAGATCCTATTCTTATTTGGAACGCATTGTAGATAACACTAATTTGTAAAACCCATCAAAACGTTTATAACACGTACATCATGGGACTGGAACAATTTTTCTGCTGCGGTCTTCCCGTCCGATCATAATTTAGGTGTCTTAAGGCTAGAGTGAATAGGCTCTTAATAAACTAGTGCATCTCACCATCAACGATTACATCACTGCTTACTATCAGGTGGGATCGCAGTCAAGCACTAACTTATAACAATTTAAAAAAAAATACTTTCCCAAACCCGTGATCAAATCCTGAATCATCTAATGACAAATCCCGCCCTTGGGCGAAGCGGGAGATAGTGTCAGACTTTTACTGACTAAAAACCCACTCCTGTTCCTTCTTTGCCTTCATCCCGGGGCCCTGGGCTTCGCTTTCACACTACCTGTGGTCCCCCAGTAGACTTCGACCCTGCTGGGCCCCTACAGTTCAATCCTGAACTTTGTGTTTAAAAGAAAGAAGCAATCAAGTACTTTGGAAGAAAATGTCAACAAAAGTTAGTTGATTTTACCTTTGAAGTACCAGCTATGATAAACTAACTCAAGATAAGCGCTTGTACTTCAGTTTATTTCCACTTTCAGTTCAACAAACGCGCAGTAACAAGAACACAATAGGACGTAACTAATTTGAACTATAGTCTCATTTTCCCAGTTAACAGCTGTACTTCATTAACATAATAATTAGCTATAACTAATCAGTTGTAGCTAATTTAATTATGTTAATGTCATTTAGTGGTACTCTTTATCACATATTTTTGATAATTTACGGATGGTGCAGTGGGCTGCTATATTGTTACCACTCAAATCATTGATATTTGTTTATATTATATATTGTGGCTGTTAATTAACTAATTAGGGACACCTAAATAAATAAAAATAAAAATATTGCAATCATATTTTAGTCCGTAGATATACAACAAGAAAGCAGGCAACCTCCGCCGATCTAGCTACGCATATTGGAATTAGGTATTGACTATGGTAACGGGTACTAAGGTCCTTTTTTCTCCACCCAAAGCGAGAAAAGTTATTCGATGATTTCTCACCTAAAAAAACCCATACTGCCAAGAGTTCTACAATCTACCATTGGTGACCCGCATCGAACAAGGCAGTATCTCGAATTACAGTCTAAACAAAATTCAAAAATAGCACTAACACAATTTGGTTCATTTTAAAAAATTACTAAATTAATGTTACAGCCTTGTTCGTTGCGGGTGTTGAAATTATTAGGGAGAGTACTCATAGATATGTAATTTCTTATTGAAACACACTAAGCAAACCAATTATATAGATTTCAGGTAATCTGTCAAACGACAGTAAAAATATTCGAAAAAAATGGCGCCTTCCGTCAATCGACTTCTACAATCGACGCGCGGATGGTCGTTATAAATGTACATAAATGTCGATCAAATCTATAACTATCATGTTTATACTTGAGCAGAGTATAAGAATATAGAACGAGACAGGCATAGCACGTCACTTTCTAGACATCTGTCAACAATTTTTGGTGGAATGAAAAGTGTTTTGAGCGTGCGTTGCAAGGTCATAGCGCGTTAGAAGTCAAACTTTTAACCTAAGACCAATGACGGTTTTTTTGTGGCCGGTGGCTTAAGGTGGGAGCTCCGCTCAGCTCTGTTCCCACCTTAGCCTTCTAACCTAAGACGGGGTGCCCTAAAATTCCAAGCTTGTTTCGTTCGCTTTTGAACTGATATCGAGGGTTTGGCCTAGGCAAAACTACTTCATCCTAAACTCGTGTTTGGCCGGTAACATTAATAATACACTAATCAATTATAGAAAACTTGATGAATAAATTAGCTCATTAAGTAGCAGATATACCAAGGTAAAACAGATTTCTAAACAACTTAACTGAAAACGATTGAAAACATCAGAAATAAGAGATTTGTTGAAACTTATATCAATAATAACTTTTTTGTTGTATGATTTGGAGGACTTATGCCTGTTTTCCGTAACACATAGGTATAGTATGTATATGCAATATAATTGTATTGTATCTACGATTAATTTGTATATATTTTTTATATTCACCTTTATTTCTCTTTTTTATTGCAACTACCACTATTTTTCTTTACATCATCGCCCAAAGGTTGACTCGTAGAAAATACCAAAGGCATTAAATCTGCCTCTGTACTTTTATGTGCATAAAGTATTAAATAAATAATACATAAGTAATTGAATACATAAATGCCAGTGCCGTTGGATTTTCAACGCTTGGCTCAGTGCCGGGAGTCCAAATAAATATTTTTAATAGAAAATATTAATTTATAAATTAAAAATATACAAGAGTTTCCCGGTAGCAGTGAAAATTTAACTTAATGTTTAATTTATCACAGGTAAAGGAAAACTCTTTTGATGTCACTTATGGCGTTGTCGTGCGCGATGTTTAGCATATTTCCTTTTAAATAAATGCCTGATTTTTCAGTACCAAGTGACATTAGAATTGGATTATTAACTTTCCAGATCATCATTCTCTTGGCCTTATCTACACATATTAGTTTATTTTACTTGTGAATGTTTGTTATTTAAAAATGTTAACAAATATCCATTTATACTCCATCTTACCTAATGCATAGTGCCTTTTGGAAACAGCGAAAGCCGAAAAAATAATATGCAAAATCCGTCCCAACGCAAGTAAATGCATTTTAATCTATTAACGCACAGTACCAAATACCTATTTTTCCCAATGCCGTGAAAGACTGAAGACTACATAAAAAGTAATGAAGCATTATCTAACTAGATACCTACAGTTTAAAATTGTATGTACATACAAGTATTATTCTTATTAGCTACATAAATCTGAAAACTTTAGATACCTATCTTCATTCAAAATTAGAAATAATCTAACTTTCCGAACGAAATGAGAATGAATTATGTCTAGTCTAAAAAAAAATTTCTTGTCGTAGATCAGGCGTAACTATCAGAGAAATAAAGAAAAACATTTCGTATTTTAAAACCAAAAGGTCTTTAAATAATAGACAAAAATAATAATAAAGAAAAAAACACTCACTATCACCGCAACCTTTGCAAGGCATCTTGAAGTCAAAATACAAAATTAAAAACTCAAAATTTAAAATTCGAACGCGTCGTGTTGGCGGGATCGCTGCAGTCGTAATGCAGTATTTTGCAAGATGGTGATCGTTATCGATAATTTAGAGGCGAGCTGTTCGGAAACTTGAGCGATTGTTTATTTTCTTTTGGTTGCATTTTAATGATGTTGAAAATGAGGCCGGACGAAGGAGGAATAAAGGTGAGATGTTCTTTAGGATTTATTTTGTTTCGTTTTACTCACCTTGGTTTTATGGGCAGGTATCTTTAGGTATGAAAAAAAAACTAATGATGGTCGACAAAAACTATCTTAAAATAATTTTCCGAAAGAGTTACCGTGGCCCTAGAACACAAAGAGCAACGAAAAGAACACATGTTGTTTTAGTCACTATAAGTCTGACACGCCCTCTCCTACTCTCAAGAGTAGGAAAAGTTATTTGATGATATTCCAGTTCAAGAAAATGAAAATGTGTTGTTTCGTTTTTTGAAAACCTATGCTGGTGGGCACGCCATAATCATGGCGGTAAGTCCCCTCTTTGAGGAGGGGCTGGAAAGGCAACACGGCTTCCTAAACTTCCGCATGACGCAGGTCCTCACCGGCCATGGTAAGTTCGGGAGGTTCCTGCACCGGATTCGTGCGGAAGAAACGCCAGGGTGTCGCCATTGCGTAGACCGCCCGGAGGACACGGTGGAGCACACAGTAGAGGTGTGCCCCGCTTGGGAAGAGCATCGCCGTGTCCTCGTGGGGGCAATCGGCGGCGGCGATCTCTCGCGCCGGGCCTTGTTACAGGCCATGGCCCGGAGCGAGGAGGAGTGGCAGGCGGTCGCCTCCTTCTGCGAAGCAGTAATGCTAGCAAAGGAGGCGGCCGATCGCGTGAGGCAGCGGTCCTCACGTCCCAACCGCCGCCGGGACTCCGATCCCGATTACCGGCCACCGTAGACGCGGGCTTGCGGACGGCGAGCAATGGGTGGCTCGCCGTCCGACCGTCCGGTAACCGTTCGGACTGAGCCCAAGTTACCGACGGCCGAAGCCTACTGGGGCCGAGGGTCTGATTTTGAAAGGAAGACTCGGTCCTGGTACGAAAGTCAACGAAGGAACAGGAGTGGGTTTTTAGTCAGTAAAAGTCTGACACTATCTCCCGCCCCGCCCAAGAGCGGGGGATGTCATAAGATGATTTTCCCACCAGAAAAAAAAAACCGGTTCAAGTGCCATCGCATGTCAGTCTAATACATTTCGGACTTTTTGTCAGTGATCATTATCACTGGCGTTAACGCTAAACGTATCTACCTAAATTCCAACTTACAGAACCAAAAATATACTATTCACCTCCACAACATTTCGGAACGCATTCATAGCAATAATGTACACAGTTACGTGCATTTTACTACCAACACTAATTTTCATTGTAACCACCTCATTCCTTCACTCAACCTAACTTACATTGCTACCTATATGCCATCCTTTTCACCTTACCTCCTAAGTTGAAAAGCAATGGAAATCAAACATAGACAAAGTAACATTATTATAGACTATTTTGCAGTTAATTTGTGAGAGTTAGGGCCGTGTGCCTGATTTGTCTTGCACTCCGCTTAACAAAGGGCTCTTGTGTTGAGTGCAATATTAATATTTGTAGCTAATAAATAACACAGTGTTTATTTCTAGAAAGTACTGAATGACAAAGGTATATCTCAACTAAGTTATAGCAGTTTGGTCGTGCTGATAGATAGTAAATTGTAGGATTAATTGTTAAAACCATTGGATTTGTTACGTACAAATTTATCGAAAATGTAGCTAGAACATCAAAAAATCATTTATCTAAAACTACTTATCTTCATTATCATCAGCCTTTTAAATTCAATGTTAAATTATACTTTTTAATTAATTAAATATTTAGATTTACCCTATATTTAATTTTGAACTTTTTTTAAATTATAATCTGTAAGCCCAATGGTTCGATTTTCGAACATTTTTATATGAGATACATTATAAATGTGAGTAATGTTTATTACTTACATAACTTTAGCACCTGGTCCTGCTAAATTGGCCATCGTTCCAAGCTAGCAAATATGCTTATATACGTTCAAAGTATATATTAACACTACTCGATATCAAACATTTAGTTAATCAGAAAATAAGCCATGTCTGGGATCTTGTGAGCAGTGGTGGCCGAGTGGTAACGGCCCCGACTTACGAGTTGTAGGTTGCGGATTCAAACCCAGCCAGGCACATTTCTTTGTGTAATTTATTTCATCACCACTGCTCTCAAAACGGTGAAGAAAAACATCGTAAGGAAACCGGCATGTCCTAGAACCAAAGACATGTGACATCCACCAACCCGCACTGGGCCCGCGTGGTGGATTACGGCCCATTCTTCTAGAAAGGAGGCCTGAGTCTCAACAGTGGGAACATTATAAGGCCGACTATGCTATGCTGGGATCTTGAACTATAAGGGATAATTATGTCATATTACATACCCAAGTTACAGGTAATTAATAATTCTAGCAGACGTAGGTACACGTATTTATATGTTACCCTGTTTTATGAAATTATGTTGGATAAGTTTCTAAAAGAACTAACCTATCCTAATTTATACCGCTAGGACTAAATAGAAATTATGACTTTAGCTGATTCGTTAAATGGAGTTTAAGGGAAATTTAATGTTTTTCACTAAAATTAACTTTCGACAGAATAATAAAATAACCGAGGATTATCTAAAAAATAATAACATAAACGGAAAGACAAAACTATTACTGGACCCAAACGTGAACCTTGAAGAATCCCGTAAGTCTTCAATGTCTCTTAGGGTTTTATGATAATTTGGCATTACCGTGACCTTATTTGGAAACGGGACTCAATATTTTAACTTCTACTCACAAAATCTAGCGCCTAGTAGTATTATTATTATTTTACTAACTTTTTTCATCAATACGTGGTCACGTTTGTGCCTATTAGTTTATTGATATCGCAGCACGTAATGAAAATTACATGTTTAATTATATCAAGGCGCTTCAGTTTAAAATGTCTATGTTTAGTATTTTCGTCATCATAAAAATGCAGGACTTTATATTGAAACATTTTTTTTTTATTTATTTTTTTAGTGGGTGAGAAAATCATCTTATGACAAATCCCGCGGAGCGAGAGATAGTGTCAGACTTTTACTGACTAAAAACCTTCTCCTGTTCCTTCGTTGCCTTCGTCCCAGGGCTCCTGGTTTTGCTTTCACACTACCCGTGGCCCCAGTAGGCTTCGACCCTGCTGGGCCCTTACGATTCGCTGACATCTCCTTGAGGCGCGTGTGGAACAGTACGCGCCGTCGATGACTTGGGCTCGGCCTAGACGGCTAACGGATGGTCGGACGGCGAGCCACCTATTGCCCGCCGTCCGCAAGCCCGCGCCTACGGTGGCCGGAAATCGGGATCGGAATCCCGGCGGCGGTTGGACCACAATAAAATCCACCAATTAGAAGGGGCTTGAATTAAACAAAATTCCTCTTCTAGGCAGACAGGTAAATTATGTGGCTTTCAGAAATGATACGGTTGATAAAAGAATAAATAGGTACCTACAAATGTATATGAATGTTATATAGAGGAAAGATTTGTAGTTTTGTTTGTCACACTTATCCCACTAATATTATAAACGCGAAATTTAATGAGTGTGTACCTATGCTTGTTACTTCTTCACGCTCAAAACTACGACTGGCCTGTTGGTCTATTAGTTAGTAGCCCTGACTACTAAGCCGGAGGGCGTGGGTTCGATTTCCACCCAGGACCAATGTTTGTGTGATGAGCACGGTAGTTTGTTCTGTGTCTGGATGTAATTTACCTATAATAATATATATGTATTTAGAAATAGGTATAATAAGTATGTTTACCAGTTGTCTAGTACTTATAACACAAGCTCTTCTTAGCTTGGGACTAGACGATGTGGTGTGATAGTTGTAAAAAAAAGGTCTTGGATGGGCACCTGGGTGGACCATGTCCTGAAATAGCACTTAGAATATACTTTTTAACTCAGGACAATATTCCACTTTTACGCTAGCGAAGGGGCTGATAGCAGCTAGTCAGTAATAAACTCAAAAACTACTGGACGGAATTTAAAAACTACTAGTATAGTTATATTTTTTTTATAGTTAAAACAACAAAAAAATCTTGAACATTGAATTCAGAACCCTGATCAAACAAACGGTTTATATACCTAAATGCTCTATATCGCATTGGCTAACAGAATACTGTTAGCCAATGCGATATAGAGCAATAGGACCCAAATGAAAACCTTGAGGAATGCCCTAAGAAATTGTCATGTGACTTATAAAAGTTTAAGATAACTTTGTATGCTGCCCAAGCATGCCAATTGGATAATGCACCAAAATAATTCATTTCTACTTAGTTAATCTAGGGCCTATAATGAGCTTTATCAACATTTTCCTTTATTCAATGACTGCGTTTGCGCCTACTGATTCTTTAATATCTAAGCTGTGTGAAACGCTTGTTCATTTATTATTTATCAAGGCGCTTCAATTGAATAACATCTATGTCTATTAATATAACGTAACGTCACACCTTTAAACTTCCAAGGGTTAGGAAGAGAAGAATTGTATATACATAAAGTACAACCTCATTTCCTTTGTTGTGTTTAACTCCTTAATATATGAAGTACGTCCTTAATAGAGCGCAACCTTATTGGAATCAAGCAAACACAAATTCAGACTATTATAATCATAAAATTCATTTCAACCAACATGGTTCATACAATAACATCAAACATTTGCTTACACACACAACATATTAAAACAATACACACACAAATCCAATCTAAGCTGCTACTAAGAAAATCTTATTTATTTATGTACAATCTTGTGAGAAAAGTCTAAGTATATTACTTTGGATGGTTTGTTAGTCAAAGTTAGGTCCGTTCGGCAGTAGCGATGGAGACCCCTAGACCGACGCGGTGACGGGGGCAGTCTAAATAATAAAAATACTCATCATGAAATTAATTATCGTTATTAAGCCAATTTTTTTTTTAAACAGGCTTTCAATTTACAATCTATTTTGGACAAATCAGAACAGGTGGAGTGAAACGTGGAGTTACAGAAAAGTAAATGTTTATTTTTTCAAATGAAAGTTAAGTAGACAATAATAATTCATGCGCAGTTTCTAAGATCAGATTCGGCTTGAGTAAGTACTTAAAATGTAATAGCCAAAACAATTCATCATCATCATCTTCCTGCCCTTGTCCCGTGTTATTTGGGGTCGGCGCAACACGTTTTTTTCTTCCACTCTGCCCTAGCCTAGCCAAAACAATTACAAAATCTATTAGCCGTCATTATCTCAAAGTCCAGACCAGGCCTTCTGAAGTCTAAATTATATTTCAGTTAGCTATCTACTTGTTATCCATATTATTTTGGACAAGTGGTCTGCATGTAGGTTGTAATCAATCATATGCTGAGACTATGCTATTGGTTCTACGTCTAACGTCGTCTACTATCTAAGAAATTTGACGTGGCTACACCAGATTTATTTCTGTTGTTCTAGGCTACTTTTCTGTACAATCTATAGATTGTACAGAAAAGTAGCCTTTAAGTAGCAATAGAACACCACTCGGAGGACACGGTGAAGCATAACCTCGGTCGCCTCTCTCTGCGAAGCAGTAATGTTAACGAAGGAGGCGGCCACATGCGTGAGAGAACGATCATCCTCACGCCCCAGCTACCGAGACCCCGACTCCGACTATCAGCCACCGTATGCGTGGACTTCTCGACGACGAATAATGGGTAGCTCACCGTCCAGCCGTTCGGTAACCGTCCGGACCTAGCCCGAGTCATCGACGGCGCGTAATGTTCCACGCGAGCCTCAAAGAGCTGTAAAAAAATCGTAGAGACCCAGTAGGGCCGAAATCTACTGGGGATGGCCCCAGTAGGATTGACTTCTGAAAGGAAATAAGTACGGTTTTTGTCTGTAAAAGTCTGACACGCCCTGCCGTACTGCTCTAGGACCGCAGAAGTCATTAGAAGATATCCCACCTTAAAAAATGTAACAATTGGATAAAAAGGCCCGATCACATTAGCCAAAGCACCGAAGACCGTTTAAATCTAGACGTGTTCTTGAGTGAGTTTAGAGAAAACGGAAAAGAAAATTTAGGTACTTTTTTGGTTCTAGTATTATCGTGGGTATTATCTTAATGAATCTAAACACAGATGAACATTTTCGCAATCTATATAATGCATCATACATATTATGTAGTACAATCATTTACGCTACTGTTGAAATCTAAACTATCTATTTCATTCATGACCTACCAATTTCATTGAAAATACTAAGACAATATGAAACATCCGGTATGACACATAATTATTATTTCCGTAAAGGAAGTTCTGCTAAAAAATACTGAAAGTATGAATCACCACGCCCAGTAGGAGAACGATGAATAAGTTCGGTAAATAGCGAGAAAACAAACGTTATCAATAGATAAAACAGATATATATGATTACTTAGGTACGTACATATGTACATCGATTACTGAACGCTTTGATAATGATGTAGAAATGTAACCTAACGTTGACTTTAATTTTTTTTTCCATGTAGGTAAATTCGTTGCAATCCCGAAAAATTCACTACTAGTTAACAAGGGCCAGTGCCTGATTAAACCAGCGTGGGGTCTGTAGTAAATTCCATGAAGTAGAGGCCCCCTACGAATTAGCAGAAAACCTCTTATTGTAGTGGATGGGTCCATAGGCAGTTGCCTCATTGTCTTTATGGAAAATTCAGAAGTGTTTAGAATTTATATGGCACGAGTATTCTGACTTGTTTTTTTACGTCTGAGTGGGGTTTATAGCATTTGTTACTTTTGCTATGTGGCTGATCCGGCACTGACAGGGCTATCGTGGTACCCATTACAGGGTTGTGGAGATTGAATAGGTAGTTGTTCGACATAATTTATTAATTCAACTGTATTACGTTTGACAGAAAACTAACTCTAAAATAGTTGAGAAAAGGCTAAAAGCAAATGAAATGGATGAACTGATGAAAGTAATTACTCGTACCTTCTTATATGGGTAAACGAGAGGTATCGTAGGTACGTGCTTTTTCAACTCGAAGCCCAAGCTAAAATGTGTCATCATGTGACTGTACTAATACTTACGCACCGTCTCCCATGCTCGTCATACATCATCAGAGCTCCAACGGAATCCCGTGGCGATATGGAGACAGCGATTGTCGCTTTTTTTTCAAAGTCAAAGTCAAAACGCTTTTGACTTAGCAGCCTTTTTCAAGCATTGCAATTATTACGCCTGCCCTTTACATCCGAGTTTAGCATGCATTTAAAATTAGGTAGGTGCTGTTCCTTAATTAATATTATTACAATTGAATTTAAAACCAAAAAAATATTTATATCAAAATTATATGTCAAAAATAATGGATTTAATACAATTATTTATTGCAATTGACATTGGTTGTAATAAGTAATTGTACTAAATCCATTATTTCGAAATTATATTTAATATGTCAAAAAATTGAATGTCAATAATAATTAATTTAATACAGCAATATTAGTCTAAAATAACATTGAATACTTCAGTAAAAATGTTTGCATTATGTGGGTGATTCCGTCGTTTCGTGCAAATTGCGACGATCCGCGGAATAAAAAAAAATGTTAGTTTTAACATATATTTTCTTTTTATTCGAGTTGAAATCGTCGTCACGTTCATAAAAAGTGGAAGGCACTTTTTTATATTATTTACTAATTGAGATATGGCTAGCTGAAAATCATCACAAGGATGGTGATGATAACTGTATGGATTGGAATGAACTAGGGTGAGATGGTAATTAATAACTCGGGAAGGTAATAAAAAGACTAGGATAGGAATGAACCATAATAGACAGTAATTTTATAAAGAAAAATGAAACAATGATTTACAGTAATCAACATATTATCTTTTATTTCTAATCAGCCTTTTAATTCAGTTCGGTTTAAAAAAAAACCACTTTGTGGAAGGAAGTATAATCACAGTTCTTAATTAGGTAGGTAATTAATGGCTATCGACTCTCAAACAGTAGGAAAACAAATTTACAACATTGGACTGACTTGAATAACGATCAATATTGAATACAATTCTACTATTTACTAATAGTAATAATAGAAGCTAGAATTTTTGGTCTCAGATGCAAAATAACAGAAATAGCTTAAAAATATTACTTCTAAAAGCTAACAAATAAACAAAATAACTTGCTCAACAATAGGCATTACAAAACTATAACAGGTAACCAATCTTTTGGTTTTTGAGTCAAAACCTGAATCGCATATAATAAGAAAAACAGTTAAATATTATTATTATAAAATAATTAAACAATATTAAAAAATCTTAAAATTAACCGATTTTTTTATCGAAAACAAAAACAATACTAAGCTTATTCAGATTTCTCTTAAAAATACAGTCGTAGGAAAATAGAAATATAAAATCACAAACATCACACATAAATCACAGAATCCTAAAAAATGTTTAATTCGTCACTATCATCTGATTTTTCGTAATTATTGGTGTCTAACTCTTGTTCTTCTGGTATGTTTGATTGAATGAATGTTTCAAATTCTCGTTGGTGTTTAGAAATAAATACATCTTCTAGTTTTTTAGGGGTAAGTTTTTTTTTTGGCATCTTATAAAATTTGCGGTTTTCCCAACTTATACGAACATCAGATAAAATCTTAACTTTAAGAGATCTTGTTACAGTTGAAGATGGAGATATGTTAAGTATAGGTGAGAGCTGTAAATCTATAGGACCCTCTAAAGGTTTTAAATTTTTGAAAACGTCTGATTCATCTAAATTTAAATTATTTAAAATTGTAGTCGTATCTATGCTACATATGGATTGGTTGTCTTTGATACAAGTGACTTCGTTTTCACTACACTGATCACGAGATTGACCACATTCTGTTTCACCGTAGTAATCGGAATTGAGATAGCCTAAATGTTTATTATGTTGGCAAGGGATATAGCAATCTTGACATTCAAAACAACTAAGACTGCGCAAAGTTATAGTTTTTTTATTATCAGCAGTCCATATTATTTGATGCACTTTCATTGTGCCTTTAAAACCTGGTATATTTGGCGGGATTATTTTATTTTCAATATCGCGCTCAGTTATCATATCAAAGTATACGTTTGGTATATTTTTGGTAACTAAAGCCCAGAAGTCTTCATAAGTACCAACATCTCCACCATATTTGACAAAATTATCAGCAGTGCGTTTAACAACGGCTCCTATACCGTCTGGAGCCCCTTTTCCGTGACCGGACTCTTGATAATTCCATGTCACTCGACGTATATTGGGGTTAATATCTTGTAATTTAGTTATCATATAAAATATTGTTTTATTCCTATATTGGCTGGATGGTGAATCAGATAAAAAATGTATTATTTCATAAGGCACTGCAGTTTGCGCCATCTTTAAAATGGGAGATAAGTGTGCCCATATGGCTTTAGCGTCATGTTTTAAGCAATCGCTAATTGTGCAAAACGATTTAGTCCGAAATACACCTGCGTCATTATCCTTGTAATAAAGAACCCCGGTGTGTAAAGAAACTTGTTCTCTACTTCCTCCAAAATGGAAAGATTGTATCTCCTCATTATATTTTAAACAATAATTCTCACTAAAATCTACGTGCACTAGTATCTCATGATCTTTCAAATTTTGTTTTAGTTGTTTGATAACTTGATACTGTACTGTTATGTTTAAATTATGCTTAAGAAATGTATTTAACGATGACTCTAATTTGTAAATAACGTTTCGCGGATAGTCTTCAAACCTTTGTTTTATAGATACTATTTTAATCTTTTGTTTTCCATCTTTTCCTGTATACGGTTTTTTTTCTACAACCCACTGATGGAATATAATTTTTTTATCATTTTTAAATTCATAATAGTTCAAAACTTTATTTGCGCAGAATTCACATGAACGTTCGAGACATTTTTGCTTTACATCACAACAAAGACTATTTATAACATGAGTTCCCGAACTTTCAGAGATAATTTGAGCATTTTTAAGAGCCCTAATTAAAAGATTAAAATTAGAATGTAATTTGCATTGACAAGTGTCTCGGTCTACTTTAGGAAAGACTACCCAAAAGGGTCTATACTTACAGAAGGACGAATAGCTTACACTACATTGCTCCTTTAAAAATTTTTCATGCAAGTTTTTTAAATTATCATTCAGGTAACGCTACTGTTTCTTCACTCCTTTCTTTTTTATGAATTCCTTTTTCCCCGCTGCAACTCTACTGTTTGTATCTTCTTCAAAAAAGGAATGGATTTTGTTTAACAATATTTGTTTATTTTCCACAGTAGCTGTTTTCTTCTTTCTTCGGGAAAATGGCAATCTGTGAAGTAACTTATATTTTCTTAATTTTGTATCATCTTTGGTAACCGTGTCTACAAAATTTCTTTTGTCTTTTTTAGTCATTGTTTTATAGGTATTTTGCAGATTTTGGGATATAGTTTCACTGAAAAGTAGTTGTTTTTTTACTGCTTCCTTCTTATCTGGTCGAATTTCTGTCAATACTTCATCTACCTTTTTTTCTATAGTATCACAGACTTTTTGAGTTATATTACTTTTTTTCCGTAATACATCTTTTTCTCTTTCTAATTTTTTAATCTTACCGTTCAATATCTTTACTGTCTTCATATGATTATAACGTATACGTCTTAAAATATTATTAAACTTAGATAGTTGTGTAGGCTTATTATGCTTGATTGTACTTGGTCCTGGTTCAGCTACCGTTAAAGGATCTGGTACTTGGGGTTCCGCATTAACACAAAAGTTTGACTCACTCTGGGGTGGTGAGTTTTCCACCAATATTCTCTCTAATGTTTTTACTTTTTCCATCTTTTTTAGATAGTTTTGAGTATTTTTTCGCCAACGCCTTCGTTGTTCCCTTTGCGCTCTAGGAGTCATATCTTTAATGCTACAGATCTTATTCTTCTCTTTTCTTACTAAGTACCTGTTTCTTTCTTTTTCTTTCTGTAGGGAATACAATTCAGGATTGTTTTTTATTTGAGCATATTTTTCTCGTTTACGTAGCCGATCTTTAGCTAATTTTTCTTCTCTTGTCAACTTTTTACGAGTTTTACCCATATTTAAGCTAAAATTTAAAAATAAATAATTAGTAAATTATACGAAAAAACATGTCCCATGTAGATAATACAATACTATACATACTGGAAAACAATTATGTTTAAATAAAAATAAGAATTTTTCATTTCCTTCCAAAATTGTTTATTACCTACCCGCAAAAAAATGGATGGAACGGATGGTAATGCAGAGGAGATGAATGAAAAATTTCACAATTTATATTGATAACTTCTTTGTAGAATACATTTAAAATTTGATTTTAAAACAGGACGAATATAGCTTTAAGAGAAAGACATATTACGTGTTTATAATAATTTACTTATTACGGTACCTTGTGAAATCGAAGGAAGGTGATGAACTGATTTATGGACGAAACACTGGTTACCATTCGAAGATCGTAAATAATTTTATCCACAATACGCGCACGTCCGCACGTCTCTGTTACCAGGGTCGACTGACCAGTATAAACCTGTTTTGACGGGAATCGTTTCGGAGACCGTCTTGTATTCTCTTAAATTAAGAAGTTTCTGTGTACGGATGGTAATGAAGATTTTTTTGTGACAATTCAAAAAAGAAGCTTTTTACATTCATAATTTGCAACAAATTGAAAATTAAAATACATAATTTTTAGTTCAGCCCTTTAGCTTTAATAATGCGTATTAGTTAAAGTCATAATTACGAATGTAGAAATATAAACATCGAAAGATCTACCGAAGTTCCAAGTTGGAAACGGAGAGGAATGATTTTTTAGACAGTTTTACATTTTTTTTAAATATTTAATTTTAAAAAAAATGTAATATAAGCGATACTACTTTTAAAGTTATTATGTCTTTATTCTCTAAGCAAAAATCAGTTCACTTTTTCTAATAAATTAATAGATAAATTCGTCTGGAATTGCTTTTTGCACAAAACCACGGAATGACCCATGTAATGAATTTAAATTAGCTTCATTTTTCTTTTTTGGCAATATTAGTTAAAATAAATGTCATTCTTTTCAGATAGTACCAATTATAATTTATCAATAAATCAAAAATCTAAAAATAATTCTCTTTTTTAAATATCAATCTTATTATTTAAATGGGACATTATCCCAACATTTGTATATAAGGGAAAGTCGTTATTTTAAACTAAACTATAGATATTCGTTTACTGAGTAGTATGTTTTGATTAAGTAAAGTTTTAGGCTTTTTTGTAATATTATTACTGATTTTTCAGTTTTAAACATGTTGGGCAACTTATTATATATTTTTATTGCCTTATAATATAGGCATATTTAACATTTTTATTCTTGAGGATAAAGCGCATAACCTCTTTTTATATGTTTTTATAACATTATATATTTGTGTGTCTTGTTTATGGACTTTAGTTACATGACGATAAAGAACTATTCTTATATATTACGGTAGCGGTGTGTCACCCTTGAGCGGAACACCGTCATATCCTCGTAGAGGCAATCGGCGGCGGCGACCTTTAGCGCCCGGCTCTGTTTCAAGTCAAGTCAAAGTCAAAAGTTTTTTTATTTCACATAGGCCTACATGGGCACTTATAAAACGTCAGAAGCTAGTGCACGGCTCCAAATTGGTCGTTTCCTATGGAGAAGAACCGGCAAGAAACTCCATGGTTACTCTATTAAAAAAAATGTGGTCTTACAATATTTCCATTTTACTAGATACTATGTAAAGACAGTGTAGACTGGTCAATATTGTACTAAAAAGTACAATAAAAATAATCATAATAAAAAGTTAGTCGTAATAGGAAGTAACCAAAGAATTCGCGGAGTCTACAGTGTTCTCACATTCACATTATAAAAAAAAGAGGCTATATAAATAAAAGCAAGAAAAATAAATAATTACAATTGATGAATAGTTACGTTGCAAATGGTATCATCGAAGTGATCTGATGATGATGATGGAGCCGGAAGGTAGGCACTGGAACTCCGTAATTAATCAATGTAACCTAGCCGTGTTTGGGCTTATTAGAATTGTCATGAGATGCACTTTGGCTATAAGGTACTATCAAACTGATCTGATGATGGGGCCGGAAGGTGGAAGGTAGACACAGGAACTTCATAATAACACAATGTAACCTACCAGTGTTTGGGTTAATTGGAATTATCATGAGAAATAGGCATCTGTTTATAAGTGTATCGCAACTAAAAAGTGTGAAATAAAAAACTTTTTACAAAAAAAGAACCGAGTTCACTAAAAAAAATACCAAAAGAATCAAAATAACTTTAATTTCGGAAGTCGGTGTTAAATAAGATACAAATACTACCGAGTAACACCGACTTCCGAAATTAAAGTTATTTTGATCCTTTTAGTATTTTTTTTTTTAGTTAGGACACGTTTAATATGGGTTTTGAACTTTCCCTCGCTAAGTTCAGTCACCACCTTTGGCAGCTTGTTATTAAAAGCGTATGCTGTTTACTAAAAATGACTTGCTGGCCTTAGCTAATCTCCATTTGGGTAATACATTTTTTTATTTTTCAGGCCAAGGTCCAGGGTGAGAGTACATGGGAAGCAGTCGCTTCGTTCTGTGAAGCAGTAATGTGTGTGAATGGAAATCCTCACGTCCCAACAGCCGCTGCAGAAAGCGCCTTGGGGGCGCCGGAGTAAAAAGGGGATTTCCGGCCACCGTAAAAGCAAGTGTGTGATGAGTAATGAGTAGCTCGCTGTCCGGCCGTCCGATCCTATGTTCTTGGATTTTAGTGAGTTAAATTCTGACGCGCTCTCACGCTCCACCATAGAGCAGGAAGTCTTTTGTTGATTTCCAACCAAAAAATTAATACCCCCTCTGTATCTCTTGAAATACAAAAATAAAATTTTCACTGTCTAACGGGTTGGTTTCGATCTGAAATGAAAAAGAACAAGGATTTTGTTTTTTGTGTCGATTGACTGATCTTTCGAATTTTGTCCGATCTGAATATTATATGGCTACGCTTGGGGTATGGAAACAGTGACTGTTACAACCCAGCACTGAGCACACCACATCGCGGCGGTAAGTTCCTCATTGATCAGTGGCGTAGAGGCGCCACGGCGACCTCACTAGATTGCGACAGTCGCTATCGTCATATTGCCATGAGATCTCCCCGGAACTCTGTCCACCATGTTGCAACTTTTCGCGACAGTGGAATTTCGCCCCGGCGTTGCAACACTATACGCAGGTCTTGTATGTGTGCAAGGACTGTTGCCTCCAAATCCCACGTTGGCTGGCCGACAAGGAGGCTCGCCGCTTCGCGGGAGATAGTGTGGTAGCCCCGCAATATCCGGGTGGCTATGATCCTCTGAGACACATTCATCTTGGTCGCCGATCGCTTCTGCAGTGACGATGCCACCACCGGCACTCCGTGAAGGGCCATAGACCGCACAATCCATGCAGGCAGTCAGTTTTGGGCCGCTCCAGTTTAGGAGCTAGACGTCGGAAGTGTTCCTCGAAATTTCACCGGCTGTCGAGGACGAGTCCTAGGTACTTTATCGTCGACCCGATGCCAATGTGAAGCCTTCCTAACGCTATTTAGGAACTTGCGGGTGGTGGCATTCCGACGGCTATGAAAGCACATAGCATCGGACTGCTGCAGTGCCACCTCAAGTCCCAACTGCCGGATCCTCTTGACGACTGTCACAACCCCGTATGTCGCTAGTTTAGCCACTGCCTGGTGTAGCTCTCCCTGCGCTAAAACCAGCAGCGTCGCAGGCGTAACATAACACTGACTCTACCAGAGAGGACATCACGCAACACTACGAGTCCTAATCCCTGCGGGACACCACACGACATCTCTCGCCATTCCACTCTCCCTAGTAACCGGTGTAGATGACGAACTTGTCCGCTAAATAGGCCTCGATCACACGACGGAGGTAAGTTGGCACCCGCTGATACCGGAGTGCCTCCCTAATGCAACTCCAGGGCATTGAAAGCGTTGAAGACGTCTAGAGACACCGCCAAGGTGACCTTGCTCCGGGACACCGCATCACAATTAGTTGTATTGCATAATAGTCAAAATTATCAAATACTTCATAACGGTAGATTTATATATAAACTTTACATAATAATCATACACCAGGGCTGAGGTCTAAGGTCATTGATAAGACCTGAAATAAACAAAATAGATCTCTGCTAAAGCATTATTTTAAGTAATGTTGTGTGTCTGATTACATGTGTAAAATAAGTTTTTTTTTTTGCTTTCATTTATTTTATTTCCCCAAAAGTCATTCTGTTAACCTCGCTAATTTTACCATTACTAACCAGGTCAGTTTGATTCAACGTTAACCAACAACTCGTCCAATGGGGTAACAAAATAAAATAAGAAAGATCAAAAGTTATCAAATCGGCGTTAATTTGCCTCAAATTGTTACCATTATACAAAAGCCCTACATACGAGCAGGGCTACGATTAGGACAAAGAATTTGGCACACCTAACGTTCCTATTTGCTATCTTATCGTATCTCTTAAAGATAATACCATATCATCGGGCACACAATGTTCCAGCACTCTAGTCGACCAGCACAATAGCGAGCCACCTGTTGTCGTCAAAATTGATAAAAAAATAATGTGATAAACATTTAGAAAGTGTGAAAATGGGTGTTAAAGTTCTAGCTTTAATAGCACTCGTAATTGTTAGTGTTTATGGACAAGACAATACAGTAGAAAACGACATCACAAAAGATGTTGTTGAGGACAATATCATAAGTGATGACACGACATTTGTAGAAACATCTACAGAAAAAGTTGAAAAAAAGGAAGATGAGATTTATGAGGCGAGTCCTGTGGAGATTTTAAGTGCTACAGATGGATTGCATGTAAGGAGTGGGAAGTACCAGCTAAGTGATGGGCTTGTTGGAGAAGAACCGCTGGCATTAGACGCTGTTGATTTCAACACCAATAATGATGCTAATCAGAATGAAAGGCAGCTACTGTCTCCCGTTACCACTCAAATCACTAATAATGAATACGGTAAGTCATTTGATTCGCATATTAAAGATAAAGTAAAAATCACACAAGTATAATAAATGTCAAAGTTTGTATGTAGGTGTGTAATGTGTATATGTTTGGAATGAAAATTTCAACTTTAAAGAAGGCGAAGCCGCCAGAAGTTAGTATATAATAATGCAAGGCAAGGCGACATAATATCATAGATTGTAAAGCAACCAAAACCCAAGATAATCCTGACCTCGCTATGTTTAACTGATACTAAATCAATGGTATAGTACGTTGGTCTGTTTGCTCAAACGTTGGTTAACACAGTTTTCGTAGACTGACACACACACGCTAAAATGAAGGGACGAATGACAAACATTGCCAAATGTTTGACAATGTTTTAGAGATGAGATAAGAAATTTTGAATAAGGTGAGTAAATAGAACCTTGTTGTTCAGTGTTTTGTTCTCAAATTAATACCCATACAAGAAATCTTTACAAGTACCATGAAATTGAGGCTATTCAACATCTAGACATCGAATAGTTTTAAGTGTGATTCACATGTCACAAGATGAGTAACCGTTAATCATTATGTACATAAATCTTTGATGACATCATTCCATTCAGTATATGATAATATAAAGACTGTGCAACGAGGTAAAGTAATTAAGGATACAATGAACTACCCTGATCCCATTTAACATCGTACAAACTCAATCAAGTAAATCTGAAGTCATCTGTCTCTTCGATGAATACAACAGCATCAATGAAGAAACAGCTAATTACAAACGTGTTATTTCATAAAACAAACATAAGAACCTTCTTTAAAAATAAAATGAAGGTACATTACTCATTTAATTTAATCATATAAATGATGTAGTAATCTATGATAAGGGCCGCACCTTACATGGTATTACTCTACAAAATTAAGAAATGCAGCAGTTTTGTGAAAAGTTAAATGCACAGACTACTTTTCAAATATGATGGATTATACCAATTAAGTACAGAACTAGAGATAAGGGCTACGCACTTTATCAGAAGATAAAAAAGCCGGTCAAGTGCGGTTTGTGTTTGCGCTAGGGCCCCGTATTATACGTTCTGAAGTACCGTTCGTTGGAATGAATGAATAATCACAATATCTAGAATTTTATGACGTAAATGAGGTTCGTGCAGAAGAAAAATAATATATCTTAGTATGTATTCGTCACACTCTCATAATCATGTTAAGAATCGCAGTACAAAGCTTCAGTGCTAATCCTGATTACTTAAACATCCATATCTCAGAAAATTATTTACACATATCTGCAGATACATCAAGCTTGATCATACCAAGTACAACCCCGACTGACTTTGTTGAATTTAACAGGTACTGATTAATACACCGATCATTAGTTTGAAATATATCCATATTTCAAACTAATGATCGGTGTATTAGTTTGAAATATATCCATATTTCAAACTAATGATCGGTTCAAGCTAATGATAGTTCAAGATTTGGAACTGAACTTTTATTAAAACTCGTCTAGATAATTCAAGACAAATAGTCCGGTCAATTTAGACATCCTAGGTTACAATAATTCGCACCCAGCTGGAAATTAATAATATAATAATAATATTCCACAACTATCACACAACGCCGTCTAGTCCCAAGCTAAGCAGAGCTTGTGTTATGAGTATTAGACAACTGATAAACATACTTAAATATTTCTAAATACATACATATTATAGATAAATTACACCCAGACACAGAACAAATGATTGCGCTCATCACACAAACATTTGTCCTGGGTGGGAATCGAACCCATGACCTCCGGCATAGCAGTCAGGGCCACTAACCACTAGACCAACAGGCCAGTCAATTGATAGAATTGTTCAAAACACCATCATAAATTAAACCTAAAAAGTCCTCATCGATCCGACACCTGGAAAAAACAATACTCGTGGTCAAAGGTCACAAAAACGATTTTCAGCAAAACGGCAAGTTTTATCATAAAATTAGCCTAGACAAAAATTGTAGAACAGATCTACAAAAATGTCTCAACAGTTTTTTTCTTAAGAGCCGTTTTTGAGGTATAATGATTCAAAAAGTTGAAAGACGTCATCGTCATAATATGCACACGTTTTCACGCCACCCTTGAGGTAGTGTACTTAGCGCGTTTTTAGGGTTCCGTATCTCAAAAGAATAAAACGAAACCCTTATAGAATCCCTTTGTGGTCCGTCTGTCTGTCTGTCTTTCTACACGCGTGGAGTTGTCGAGTTGAATGATTATGAATTCGAGCTGTCTTTGCTTCCACATCGTGGTAAGTCCATAAGTTGGTTCAATAAAAACAAAACCGTGTCTGAACCAGACAATGACAATTCTTTATACTATTCAAATAAATCAGTTTATATAGTAATATTTTCAGCTTAATTAGACTTGGACCTGTAATCATTGATACTGTTAATGCCAACTCTCAAAACTTTATACATTTTTTTATACCATTCTGAAACAGTATCAAAATTTACAACTACACAACTAAAATGATTTCATCGCTGTGTTGTTAGAGGATTACGTTTTTGGGTCAAATGAAACGCACACTGAAACACAGTTAACGTTGAATTAAGTAACTTGTATTAAATACTGTTTTGTAAGCATTTCAAAATTAATGGACAGTTTGGTTAATGCAGTGGTTGAGCGATGTTTAGCTGTGCTATGCATCACGGATTCAATTCCCTGTCGGTACAAATATGTGTAAGGCCTACAAATCATTGTTCGCGGGTGTTTTGTATTTTTAAAGACAGCCGCGATACAGGAGTATATCTTTAAGATGGGAAACATTCAGTCTCACAGCATTTCACTCTTTTAAAATAAAATTTTGGTAGGATAGAATATCTACACCCGAAACATCTTTTTCGTTTCACGTTTATTTAACTAAGACTTGGATTTTAATGATGATGATAATACGAAGGTATTATCTGGATGCACAAATTGAAATGAAATTGAAATTAAAAACTTCTTGTACTCTTTTAGGACTAGTATACAACTTTCAGCTCTTTTCAATGGATACCATCAAATATTGAAATACTTACATATAATATTCTTCCTTATGTAAAGAATTCCAACCATTTTATAATCCAAAGCTCACTTAAGTTTCTTTTCCAGTTATCTCATGTTCTTGTTTGATTATGTGCAATTATTTATTTTGATTATCTACGTGTGCCTTCTTTGACAATTATTTATCAGTTACATGTACTATTTTATATGGGACATTAGGTACCACACCCAGACTTAGCATTTATTGAAGGTTTTAGTTATTTACTATCTACTTGATTATTTGAATATGCAAGTTCTTACTTATTTTCATCGTCATCATATGAACAGATAAGTTTCCTCACATTCACTACTTTATCAATATTGTAGACTATGTGTTATTTCTATTTGCTAATAAGATCTATGTTTCTTTGAATAACGCCAATTCTATGATACGTATCCTATACCCAGATATTTCTTGTATTTTGTTCCTAAAAGATGATAATGCCTTTCAGAAAAATGGTGTATTGCTGTATTATCTGTGATGTACGATGAACGGACTAAAATAGGCGAGGTTCGAAACTATAGAATAAAAAAATTAGCCTATCTAAATCAAACAAGCTAGATCCTAACCTTTGTAGCTATTCATGATAATTATAATGACTCATTCTGAATGAATGATAAACTACTCATGTTTGCTAATTAAACTGAACTAACTAAGTCATAAAGGAGGTATTTCCGGCTTCAAGCTCTGAAAACTCGACCACATATTCATGCTGTTACTTAAATCAATATAGATAGATTAGCATCTATCATAACGTAAAATATGTACCTAATCCGGTACAGTAAAGAGTCTACTGTAGAAGATGGATTATTTGTTCTTAATGCAGATAGTGTAACATTCCTTCCAAATTATACGTCGTATTCTTGGTAATTACTTATGGTTTATATATCTACTTTGGATCACACCTATCCTAACGTTTATTGCATGCCTAACCAGATTCCCTACCATGAGCTCTTTACGCCATCCATTTTACGACCTAAAATGAACTGTTAAAAGGATGGAGCTATATAGGGTGTATAGCTCCATCCTCCACTCTTGCTTGCATGACTCTGACATTTTAACATAGCAAGGTCCCAGGAGTAGCATTACCTACTGGAATACGATAATCTGAAGAAACGTTCGAAGAATTTTAAAACTGCGGGCCGCAGCAGTACAATGATCGACAAAGATGATGCAGTAATATCGAGATTATGCAGAATGCAAACAGAATGACATGTATAAAACTAAAACCTGTTTACAGAAAGTGGTGAAACAAAGAGGCGTTGCAAGGTGCTAAAATGACATCAGCTTGTGTACTAGGAATTGGTTGGCCGATATCAACTCTGATAGCTTATCATTATCGGGGCCTAGTGTCGATACCGAACCACGAACACTTGCTTCAACATTTCACAAATTATATACCAATAAATATTTTTTTGTTTTAATGTAGAACGTGAATTGTTTTGATGGAGAGAATTATGGTTGATATGGCACGTTAATCCTATAATAGCGTAATATAGTTGGTACACACAAGACCAATAAATTTAAAAACAAAAATTGGAACAATTTTGATGAAACTAATTAACAGAACAAACAAAAAACCATTTAATATTGATAGTATATTACTTTAGATTACCATTTCGTTTTGCTTAGTAAAACTTTTAGCCATTATCAGCGCCAGTCACAGCCATATCTAAATATGTTTATAAAATTAGATACTGACTGACTAACATATCAATGCACAGCCGAAACTACTGGGACTAGGATTGTAAAATTTTACATCAGATTTCCTTATATGACGTAGGCGAACACTAAGAGTGGATTTTCAAAATTTACCCCCTAAGATTAGGAAACGGGGGTCCAAACTCCAAAGTTTGTATGGAAAAATTTACGCAGACGAAGCCACTGGCAGAAGCTAGTTTGGGGACGCAGATGTAGGATATTCAGCCTGTCCCCTTTTATGTGTTTTGCGATGAAGTGATGATTGGAGCCAAAAGTAAAAATCCAACTTGCGGTGTTCAGTGTGTATTTATAAACATTGGTATTCACAAATAATAGTAGACCCACACTAGACACTAGTATCTAAGAAGGTCCTGTTATCCTACTTCTTTAAATGGTTCTCCATAAGTTTCACTACCTGTGTCATCGATCTATCATTTGCAGGACATTTAAGATATAGTATGTATGTAGTACTAAAAATTTCAATCAATTCTTCCAGCCCACATCGACGGTCGCGTCCTCCCAGACACAAGCTACCAGAACAATGGACAGCCTTACGTCATCACCACCGCCAGGCTCGCACAGATCAGAGGCTACTTCATGTACTGGTTCTACGACCAGGGAGGCAATGAAGGCATCGGAGACTACCAGAGGGACATCCACACGTCCACCCCTCAGATCCATAAGAACTTCAACTTTCAGCTACCGTTCTTTGGGTTTAGGTTTAATTATACCAGAGTAAGTAACACAAAAAAAATTAAGTTTGAATCATAATATTTAACTAACTGAAAGATTTTGATAACCTTTATGTACTGCTCCCATAAATAACACCAACTTAGAGCTTAGTCACAATTATGTTTTGGATTAGGATTTAGGACCCCACCCACATGCAAGACATTTTTCTTTCCACGTTGAGATTTTTGTGTAGAGCAACTATTATTTGCTGGACAATAGAAAGCTTTTATCAGTATGGTTAATGGTATAACCCAAAAACTACCACCATCCCAAGTGGACACTGTACCTATGGTATTAAAATACTGAATATGTTATAAAATTTGAGAAGAGTTGCATTTAATATTTTTCTTTCTCCTCAGTTATCAATGAACGGCTACATCTACTTCAGTGACCCTCCAGACCACTACACCTACCCCCTCTCCTTCCCCGTGAGGGACTGGCCGGATGTCAACGACCCCTCGTTCATCGGTATCTTCTTCAGCAAATGCCGTATCGGCAGTCAGCGTCAGGAAGACCCTGATCAGAGGAGACCTGGAGTTTACTTTAGGATGGACAGGGATTTACAGGTAAATATCAAATAATCTTTTAACTTTAAAATTATTTGTAATCTGCACTTTTGTTTTGTAGCCACTAAACTCTTTTGATTTTCGTTGCTCCCAGTATCTATCTTAGTTATCTAGCTCACAATAAGGAGATATAGTTATTAAACGCGAGCGTAGCTATAATAAAAGAGTTCCAGATTTTTCGAAATTAAAATTAATAGATGTTGACATCATTTTCCTTTTCTGTTTTTTTAATACTATTGTTATCATTCTCCTACTATTAAACTCAAAAATTTATTTCAATTAAAGCAGTCGTTTCAAATTAATCCCAATGTCAGCAGTTATTTTCTTTTCTTTCACACTTTCACTTTGCACATGTTCTATACTATTTTTTTGCCTTGTTCTTCTCATTAACATGTATCCTCTTTTACTTTCCTCCAGACCCGTACAGATCAACTCGGCGTTGAGATGAGAGAGCGTGTTACCTGGGATATCCGTGAGGGCGTCATCGGTTCCGAGACATTCTTCCCAAAGCATGCGATCACCATCACTTGGAAGAATATGTCCTTCGCTGGAGGAATTGATAACTCCCTATTCATGGTAATTTTGAATTTCGTCTTTGAGAATCTATGTAGATAAGCATATTACAATATTAGATTTGCATCAATTAAGTGAATACTTTAAGCATAACAGTGTAAAAAAACATTTTTTCGTCAAAGACAATTAAATCTTGTTACAAAATATTTTGAGAAATTATAAAAAAAGTCAAGCGGTCAAATTAAACGATCAGAAAATTAAATAAATATTTTTGCGATCAATTTTATTAACTGACTGCTCAATGGCATACAAAATTTTTCACATGATAAAACATTTAATCTCAACTATTCTCCAAAACTAACCCGTAATAATATTACAGACAAACACTTTCCAAATGGTTTTGGCAACTGATGAAGTGTTCACGTACGCGATCTTCAACTATTTAGAGATCAATTGGAGCTCGCACACTGAAGCTGGTGGTGATACCACCACTGGAGAAGGTGGTGTACCTGCTTACGTAAGTATCAGTCCTTATTTACTAGTAATTTTTAGTATAGTTATTTGTGAAGGAGATCGTCCGGAGGACTACTTGTCTGATGTTTCTGAAGCCAGGAAGTGTATGAGTGTCGTTTGTCTCTAGGAAGGCATCACATTTAGTTGCCTCTGATAAATTCTCTGCAGATATCTATAGGTATCGGAAAATAAGTGATCATTATTCCGGTATGGTCTTCTGCTTGTTCACAATACAATAACATAGTATTGAGGCCCGTATTTTTGTAAAAGACTCCGTCATTAATCTTTTCTCTTAGTTTTACTAAGTAAATAATTATGTCAAGTATATATTAAATGGATATTCTGAATCTAAAAATATAATAATAAAAAAAAATTAAAAAATAGGTTTAGCATCTACAACTTACAAAAATAAACCACTTTGACACCAAAATCACTTCTAAATTACAAAACCTCCTTACAGATTGGTTTCAATGCTGGTAACGGAACCCAAAGCTACGAATACAAGCCATACTCACAAGCTTCTGTACTTCGAGACCTGACGGGCAGAGGATGGGCGAATGGCTTCCCCGGACGACACATATTCAGGATAGACGAGAAAATACTCATGGGGACTTGTAACAAGGATATCGGTAAGTTCAGAACTAATTATCATTTTTGTATAAAAACAAACATTTTTTCCCGGCCTTTTTACTGCTAACGGACATTCTTCAAAAAACACAAATTTTCCCTCCAAACCACTAGAGGCTACTTTATTCCAATCAACTTTACTTGTTGTGCTTAGACCGTCATTAGAAATGTGTCTAATAAATTTATTATCTCAAATAAAGCTTTTATTCATTCATTTATTTTCTAACCACCAGACGGAGCAAATCTCCCTCTGATGTTCGCACCGGAAAGTGGCAACATGCTGGGAGGCACGATTGTGAACATCACTGGTCCTTGCTTCAACCCTAATGACAGGATCACCTGTCGTTTCGACACGGAGTCTGTCATAGGAGCCGTGGTGGATGTCAACAGGGCCATCTGCGTGCAGCCCAGGTTCTGGCATAATGGGTATGCGAGATTCGAGATCGCGATTAATAATGAACCTTATAAGTGGAAGGGGAAATACTTTGTTGGTAAGTGAACTGCTATGTTGTATCTTTTTGTTGAAGTTCACATATCATGACTGCCAGTGAGCTGATCAAAGCTAGTTTTTTTAAATTGTTTTTTGAAACAACTTAATTAGCTTAAGTAATTTATTCCAGTAACATTTATAATACAATTAAAATACTATCAGTTTACTTATTCAAGTCTTACACAATACTTTATATTTTAATACAGGGCTCATTAAGAATAACATAATCAAATAAAACACTAATTACTACCATTTAGTAAACCACCCTTCTAACATTCTTTGGTTATCTCCAGAAACACCCGCAACAGCAACAGAGAAGATCTTCTTCACTGACAACTCCGTCCATGAGAGGTATCCACCAGAGATCAGAATAACCTGGGACCGTTTCAACTTGACCACCAACCTCAACGTTCAACTACAGATCAGCTTATGGGGATATAAAGAAGTCACCATCAGACCACAACTCGAATACATAGACATGATTGAAGTAGGAGTGTCTAACACAGGAGAATATGTGATCAATCCACAAAACTTTAGGAACAGGGATAACTTCTTACACAACGACATGCAATTTGGTTTCCTTCAAATTAATCTTACTACGCCTGAAGTATTTAAAAACGTTCCGATATCTCCGTAAGTATTTTTTTCTCAAACAACGGGCAGTTTTTACATCTAAACTCGAATAATTTATTTACAATAATGAAAAAATCTCAATTTGGATGAACGTTTTGTCAGTTTACTATTGTTTACATATAGATGACTTTTTGCCTAGTTCCTGCAACTCCATTTTTCCATTGCAGAGTTCTGTGGAGTCGTCCCATTCCCCTGGGTTGGTACTTCGCCCCACAATGGGAAAGGATCCATGGCCAACGTTGGCCCAATGCCCTCTGCAACAACTGGCTTCGAACGGATCGTTTCTTGAAGAACTTTGCCTCTCAAGTGTGGGTGTGCCCTTGCACGTTGGAACATGCCTTGTTGGATAAGGGTCGGTTCATGCCTGATGTAGCTTGCGACAAAGATACAAACCCTACCTGTAGGTACCACTGGGGAAGTGTGCATTGTGTCAGGAGCGGAGCGCCCAGGTAATTTATCATTTTATATTAATTTTCTGCTTAATTTGAAACCATAATTTTGTAACCGACTGACTATTTAATTATTTTATTATATTATTAATTGTTTGTACTAAATTAAACATTGTTCTACCTGAAAATTTCTTAGAAAGCAGTAAAATGATTTCAATAACACTTTCTCAATGTATTTTTGTACCTACAGCGCGGAAGGCTCCGGCCAACAATGCTGCTACGACAAGAACGGCTTCCTGATGTTGTCCTACGATCAAATGTGGGGATCCCGGCCCTTGAGGTCCCACGACTTCGGGTTCACTCCTTACAACGAGGCTAACAAAGTAAGAAGATGCAATTACGTTATTCTTCCACAATCCTAAGTTCTTTAAAGAATTTGACTTCATATTAAAGCTATATATTGATAAAGCCTTACGATCCGTTATGAACTAATGAATAAAGAAGAAAAGCCTTAGTGCCGCCGCACATGGGCCACATGCCACTGCCACAAACGCCGCCACGAGAAGCTAGAAGCGGCCACAAGTCACTTGTGGCCGGCGGCTGCTACTTTTTTTCAACCCACACGCGCAGTATCATAATGGATTCTAACGAAGAAGGTTTAAATGCGCGAGTGGCGTGTGACGGTGTTTTGTATCGGCGTTTAGTGGCGGGTGCGAGCCACAAGAAGCGAGAAGCGGCGATTTGAAGCGTGTGGCGACCACCGGCGTCACACGTGTGCGGCGAATCCATATAAAATGTATGAAATCTACAGGAAATGTGTGGCAGCGTTTTGTGATGGTGGCCGGTGGCCCGTGTGCGGCGACCCTTATTATTAACCATTGTTTTCAGATATTCTAAAATTAAGTTTAGAGCAATTTGCTCATACACACGAGTATGTTGCTAACAGCAGAGGTAACTGCAGCTGTCGACCTGTAGTGACACTTGACACACAAAACAGCTTCCGCTGATCTTCATTTTTTGGAATGTCGACGGCTGCCGTCGAGCATCAACAGTTACCGCCGGCGATTCGACAGATACCGCCGACGCGTCGACAGCAGCCTTCGACCCGTGTCGACGGCTGCAGTTATCTCTGCCGTTAGTAACATGCCGTTCGTGTGTTTGAGCTCTTAGTCCCATTGAAATTTTGAACGTTCTTATAACTTTACATTCTATTACTACTACTTTAGATGTTCACAAACACGTTCCTTTTCACAGGTACCATCGCTGTCCCATTGGTTCCATGACATGATCCCATTCTACCAGTGCTGCATGTGGCAAGAAGAACAGGCTGTTGGCTGTGAAACATTCAGGTTTGTTCGATAATCTATTGGTTCCCATTCTTTTATCTTGGTCTTTTATATTTAAATTCACTTAAAAGTCCTATTGCTAGAAAATCTTATTTTAAAATAATCAACATTCACTCGTTTTACGGTTTAAAATTTAAAATGTTAATGCTCTCATTTTTTTGTTAGCTTGAACTGCCCTACTCCTGGGTTTAGACCTGCCCTCATCTCTTCTATCATAATATTACGTCCCTTAGCTTACAACACCGCTCAAGTCGAAAATTGGCGGTTTTCACTTTTAAATGCCTTAAGGTGGAGCTGCTCATTGCGCGTCTAAGCATTGGTCACATGATATAGATTTCAGCCAATCAGAACCCATAATTCGAAAAATAGTGACAGCATGCAAGTCGGCTGACCTCTCAACACCGCACAGTTTTTTTCGTTTCCTGTAAAGTTGGTAAAAATGACTTATGCAGTGTTGTTAGCTAAGGGACGATCAGCATAGTATTAGCATAATCAGCCTTATAATGTTCCCGCTGTTGGGACTCAGGCCTCCTCTCTAGGAGAGGGAATGGGCCGTAATCCACCACGCGGGCCCAGTGCGGGTTGGTGGATGTCACATGTCTTCGAAAATTTTGGTTCTAAGACATGCCGGTTTTCTCACGATATACAGCAAAATAAATAAAGAAAGGGTCGATTTACACGTTCCGCAGTTTTCAACACAAGTATAATAAAAAAGGTCTGCGTTTTCACCAGGTTCGAGCGTCGTCCTTCGCAAGACTGCGTCGCGTATCAGTCACCTGGAGTGGCAGGAATATTCGGAGACCCACACATCGTTACCTTCGACGATTTGCAGTATACCTTCAACGGAAAAGGTGAGGCTTTTTCTCTTGTCCTCGTGGACTATGTGCTAATTTGTAACAGAAATAAGTCTTGATTTAGTATCGAGAGGACAGGGGGACAGCTTTGCATATTTCGTGGCCAGATCTTAGAATTGAATCAACTCATGAAATGGCTGATCACTTCATGATGTGTGATCAATTCTAAGATCTGGTCACGAAATATACATGACAAATGAAAATGTGTTACGTAACACGTTAAAGGATGAAATCGTAGCTTGTCGCCGAGAGCACGCTTTTAATTTTTTGATTTGTTGGTAAATTAAGTAAATGGATTTCAGTACAAATAAAAGGGCTTCTCTTCATTTGCACTGAAATCCTACTGTTTTAGTGTATTTGAAACTCCAATAATGCTGAAACAAAAGAAAGATTATTAAAAGAAGGCCTAATATTTTTGCCACCTTTAAAAAGTCCCATTTTACTTTAGTCCAGACCCATCCATCAATACTTTTTTATATTTAGGCCTAGTAAGCTGTACTTAGTAGGTATCTATATCGTCAAACTTATCAAGCAACTCAACTATCTCTGTCTTAAATGAAACAAAAGTAGCAGTCTCGTTTTCGAATTTATGAAAAAAAAAAGGCTTCGCTGATGCGCATTCGCCTACGTCTAAATTAGTCCACGCTACGCCTCTGCCTAACTCTTTCGAACTACAAGTATAACCGGCCATTTTATCACAACAACATATGTATTCGTCCCCAGGTGAATACGTGTTGGTGCGCGTGGACCACCCGCAGCTGAAGCTGGACGTGCAGGGCAGGTTCGAGCAGGTCGCGCGCAACATCCACGGCCGCGTCAACGCGACACATCTCACGTCTGTTGTGGCTGCTTCCAATAACTCCGTGCCAGTTGAGGTAACACTAATGCTATTTTTATTTATTATTGACTAGCTTTTTGCCTGCGGCTTCGCCAGCGTACATAAAATATAGCCTATATCACTCAGGAATAAAGCAGCTTTCTATTGATGAAAAAATTTTAGCAATAAGACCAGTAACTTCCAGAGATTACCTCCTACAAATAAAAAATAAACTTTACCACTTTATAATATTAGTGTAGATTAGGCTCGCGCTTGACCATCGATGTGCCCGACGAAGGAGCACGCTTGCCTAGAAGTAACCTATTCACTCATAACTTAAAGGCCCCCACGTTGTAGCTATCAAGAAACACAGACTCCGGCAGGGAATTTCACTCCTGAGTTGTACGCAAAATTAATTGTATTTCAAAACGTTTTGTGCGTATGGGTAGGATGTCCACCATGTACCTTATTATGTAACTTTCTTCTTAACTCGTAGATATTACATTAGTACCTTTCTATATTACTAAAAAAAATTCTTCGACGAATTCAAATACTTATCAGGGTCGCTCAAAGGTAGTCAAGCTGTATGATAACTAAAATTTGATTGGCAAGCGTAATATGTATGATTTCTGGATTATAATCATTAAATTCATCAATACTACCCTCTTAGTTCATCTTACCCTATTGAATGGTTACTTCGTGTAAAAGTCATACATACGTGTATGACTTTTACATACGACTAAACAACCTGTAAAATATTTAAGAAAAATTGAATTTCACGGACTACCCTAGAGCTTTCACAATAATAAGGTTTATTCAAAAATCAAACTTGCAACTAACAAAAATAAAAAAAAGGTTAAAATGTGGTAACCGATAAGTCTCTAAAAAAAGTAATGAAAGGGAGCGTTATAAAAAATTAAACTTTTTTACTTTTGATTGTTTCAAATCTCAAACATGTCGAGTGATAGTTAAGATTAACTTCTAAATTAATTATTTAAATCCCTCACTAGCGTTCGGGATTAAAACTTATCAACCTTCGTTTCGTTCGGAATGCAAAATGCAGCATGTCATTATAGACACTGCTCTATCCCTAGTTACATAATCTACTATTATTCTTCTACGTGATATTTTATGTTTTTATATTTCACTGTTCATATTCCTTCTAGGTTCGTCTTCGTCCCCAACACGCTCAATGGAGATACAGACTGGACGTGTTTGCTGATAACAAGAGAGTGTACTTCGACAGGCCTGCTCTCAGGGTGCAGTACTTCCCAGGTGCTAATCTTATCATTCAAATTCTATTACCTTGTTTTTGACAACTACAACAGTCTTTTTCTTCTTTTGTATTATTTGTTGCACACAAAAACATTAAACATTATTGTTTAAATGCTGAATAGACTGTGACATGAAAAATATTTTCACCGTCCTTCGATCCCACCTGATAGGAAGCAGCCCCCTTAGCCAAGTTGCGATCGTTTCGTTTGCGTCGAAGACCTCGAGTAGATCACGCCTCCGATTATTTTGTTCTGACCACGTGACTGAGCGTTGAGATGACGTCAGAACAAAGGAATCAGAGGCGTGGCCTACTCGAGGCGTTCGACGCAATCGAAACGATCGCAACTTGGCTAGGGGGGCAGTACCGCTTTTACTGTTTAGGTACATTTAATTGGTCTGAATGATCCGATGAATTGATTATAAGGTTTTATTATCTATAATTTATTGAACAAGAGTATATTGTCTTCTTTATCATCATTACATTTATGATCCATCAGGTCTTTCTCTTCTTTATATATTTTATCTCCTTTTTTCTGATACTCACGTAATGTCAACCTACTAAAATGTTACTTTTCAACCAGGAGTGACAGTATACCAGCCCATGTACCTGCTGAACCAGTCGGAGATCGTGATCATGTTCTCTTCGGGCGCCGGCATCGAGGTGGTCGAGAACAAGGGCTTCATGTCTGCCAGGGTCTACCTACCTTGGACCTATATGGTGGGTCTTGACAATATTATAATAAGGACTGAAATACAGTACAATTTATTAAAAAATAACATAATAAAACCTGCCAAGTGCGAGTCGGACTCGCGCACGATGGTGTCCGTACCGCCCGTAACTTAAAATAGCAAAAAATATCACGTTTGTTGTATGGGAGCTCCTCAAATATTTATTTTGTTCTGTCTTTTATTTACTATTTGTTGTTATAGCGACAACAGAAACACATTATCTGTGAAAATTTCAACTGTCTAACTATTACGGTTTATGAGATTACAGCCTGGTGACAAACGGACAGACAGACGGACGGACTGCGGAATCTTAGTAATAGGATCCCGTTTTAGCCTTTGGGTACAGAACCCTAAAAAGTAAAGCAGTTTCAGATGGTTAAAATTTTTACCAACTTAAACATAGTTATATACCACCTTGACCTAAGTATACCACAGGAACAAATAAAAACAATGTTTTATCATTCTTTCTGGTCAAAAGAAATATTTTATTTTATTTCAATATCGGGATAAAAACACAAGAGTAGGTACGATTAAATATTTATACATATTAACTAAACAAAATAGTCTAGATATGGTTAATTTTTTTATGCCTTAGGCATGCAGTAGGTCCTAGGTAATTGGTAATTAGGCTACAAGTAGGACCTACTGCATGCCTGCAGGATAGACGAATCCATTTTTTATCACGGAACAAGATTCATCGAATTTAACAACTCTGATCGAATTCTCTTCGTGAAATCTCTTAAATAAATAACTAAAAAAACAAACAAAACACACAAACAAAACAAACTTACAACAAGAAAACAAACAAAAACAACAACAAAAACTTACATATTTTTAATTTTTGTGCAGAATCAAACGCGAGGTCTGTTCGGCAACTGGTCGCTGGACGTGAATGACGACTTCACAAGACCGGACGGAACGCGAGCGAATATAGACCTGAACAACTTCCAGACTGCGCACAGGGAATTCGCACAACACTGTGAGTTCTATCATCATTATTTAAACACTTCCACTGTTCCACAATAAAGATACCGGCACGGATCTTGAGTGCTGACTTCTACATTTCTACTTGCGCAGAAGCACGCAGAAGTGAAATATCGGGTCTCTTTAGTGGTATGTAAAGAGATGCGGGGGCGGGGAGTGCAATCCTTGTACAGTGATTGGCTCTCTGATCGGTACGATGCGCAAAGCGATTCCAGCTCTTTCGCCGAGCGCTCAAGATTCGTGCCGCTATCTATAACATGCAGTGACTGGAGTTCGTGGGGAGGTCGGAACCTCCTCATCCTAATCATCAGGTAACGCATCACGTATAACCATCTTTTTCTGAGTGGAAATCCTCATGGATGTCCTCTCCACGGGTAGTGTGAAATGGAAACCCTTGGCCCTGGGACGAAGGCAAAAAAGGAACGGGAGAGGGTTTTTAGTCAGTAAAAGTCTGACACACCCTCGCGCTCCGTCCAGATTTTACCACATAAAAAAATGGATGTGCTCTGCCCTGGGATTTGTGGAGGGGTCTCTTACTGGCTAAAATCTCCACGGTATTTCTCTCGCAGACTTGTGTCGAGGGCTGCGTGTGCAGTGTGACAGCCGCTGCTCCGGACTGACGTTGACCCGCTACTCATGGGCCTCATCCTGTATCAGGGATTAGAATAGAATAAACTTTATTGTACACCAAAAAAGTAGCACAACTTATACATAAAACTTAAGTCTATGGGTACAATGGTGGTCTTATCACTAACAGCTATATCTACCAGACAACCTTAGGATAGATCGGCTCCCCTATACGTCTAAGCGGGGCGTCCTTGGCACAATACGCGCCACTATCTCTCGTCCAGATTGATGGGCCGATGGATGTCTCCTAAATCGTCGACACTGCACCATTTTAGCCTACTATAACTTTTTTTTCGGAGTAGAAATCCTCATGGATGTCCTCCTGTGAAGACATTCTAGAGATACATTCTCGCTGAAGAAGATCACCGATTCCCAGAGCTATGCACTGCCTAACATGGACCGAACCATGCCGCCGTGTCCTTCAGGCAGTCCTGCTCCCCTAGCCAAGTTATAACCGTTTCGTGTCGAATTCCGTTCTCCGGTAATGCCTCGGTGTCAGCAATTGTAGAAATCGATAAGTTTCTAGCCATGTTGACGCGCCTGAATCGGCCGCTCGTTCTACAATGTAGCGTTTGTATAACAAAGGATGTAGCGTTAAACATTGTAGAAACGATAACAATTCATTCTATCATTTTGAACGATGTAAACTTGACTTTAAGTTGAGATGATGTCATTCCCATACATTTGATTCGTTTTCGATTAACGTTAACGATTGCAGATTATCAACTTGGCTAGAGGTGCAGCTCCACTAGCCAAGTTACGGAAACGGTCGCCACGCCTCCGATTCCTTTCTTCTGACCACGTGACTGAGCGTTGAGATGACGTCAGAACAAAAGAATCGGAGGCGTGGCCTACCCCAGGCGTTCGACGTAATAGAATCGAAACTAAACAGTTGTAACTTGGCAAGGTTAAACATAATCTAACATAAAAATCTCTCTCCACAGGGCAACTAACCGACCGCGAACAACGAGACATAGGAGTAGCCATGTTCTACCGCGAGTACGGCAGAACGGCAGCCTACTACAACGATAACTCGTTCATACCGAACTTCATACGAGAACCTGTTGACTTCCTCCCGGCCAACAGGTCACAGGACATAGCCAGAGCTAACGAGATATGTCAGGACTCGTACCAGTGTCGATACGACTACGGCATGACCCTGAATAGGGACATGGCCGAATTCACGAAGAATTATTTATCGTCGATTGTGAGTATTCCTTCTTTATGCGATTGACCTTCTTTATGTCGATTTATAATAAGAACTAACTTCTGCCAGCGGCTTCGCTGCGTTGACCTCCGTTTCTCCCCTTAAGGGGTGAATTTTGAAAAATCCTCTCTTAATGCTGGCTTAAGTCATAAAAGGAAAACTTGTGCAAAAATTCACGCTCTTAGATCCTGTTGTTTCGGCTTTGCGTTGATATGTCAGTCAGTTTTTCCTTTTATATATGTAAAGATGACAGAATTCAACCACCTGTATAACACAACTTACGGGGTTACCATGACGTTCAAAGTAAGATTGTTTCGTTCTATTTCAGTGTGGGTAAGAGACAGAGCTATACAGGTTGTCTAGCGCCATCTCTTACCCACAATGGAAATAAGAATGAAACAAACTTACTTTAAACGTCATGGTACAGGTCCAGGTGACTGTATATAATGTTACCCCAAACCTATGGTCAAATGATGTAATTTTGTATGTAAACCAATTCAAAACGGAATGATTCATCCAGCCGTGATTCATTCGAGCTGTTAAGTAAATAACAAGCCTTGTCAACTTGTCGTATATAAAGACTAATTATGTTTTTCCCACACTTGGATTATAGCAATACGTGTATATTGACACAATGACTATGCCACGGGTTCCGTACCGTCCGGAGTCTGGAGCAAAAAACGGCGAAAAAATTATGTTTGTTGTATGGGAGTCCCACTTAAATAGTTGTTTTATATTCCGTTTTTAATATTTGTTGTTATAGCGGCAACAGAAATACATCATCTGTGAAAATTTCAATTGTCTTGCTATCACGATTCTTGAGATACAGCCTCGCGACAGACTGACAGATAGCAGAGTGATAGCAATGGGGTCAATGGGGTCCTGTTTTACCCTTTTGGTACGGAGCCCTAAAAATGATTAGTGCAAACATGGACTCTGAAATCTTCTAATGCCGAGATGCTTCATTGATTTTAGATATTTCATTATTCTTATTAGGTAGGTACAGAATGGTCAAATCTATGATAAGAGCTGAAATGTACCATGTTTTAATGCATATGTATTGCTCTCTTGCATTTTAGTGTGCTTGTTTATTAAAAAATGTCTCATAATCCAGCCTGCAATCTGGCAAAGGTCTCCTCTAGCTGTTTCCACTGTACTCTATCACGACCCACTCTCCTCCAGATGAGGCCCGCTATCAGTTTCAACTTATCCTCCCATCTCATCAGTTACTTTCTCCAATGATCCAATGGCTTCATTGGTTGGGTTAGGTTATGCATCTGTCATTATTTAATGCAAATAAAATATTCTTATTTACACCCTAAGCCTTTTAACGCAACCTACATATTCTTGGACATTCGCGTGCAGTGGGATGCGTCTAGTCAGTCCATTGTTCTCTTAATTATAATGCATCTGTCAAGGCCTCCCATAGGACGGACCATGGCGAAGTTACACACTTCAGTCGTCAGTGACAACCCATTCATAATTCTTGTTTATAATATCAGTTATTTTTAGTTTAGGATTCGAATAGATTCTCTGATTTTGTTACTGTTCGTATTTATGTTTTGGACCTTCAAAAATTATTCATGTTTCAAGTTATTTGATAATAAATTTAGGTATGTATTTATTGTGTAAAAAATAATTTCATGTAGCGGAAATGAGTGTGTGGTGTGACGAGAATGGATAAAGTGAGAAGTAGGTACATTAGACGAATTTCGAAAGTGGCGCCAGGGACTAAAAAGGAATCGTTTGTCTTGGTATGGTCATGTGAAGAGAAGGGGTAAAGGGGATGGAGGAAAAGGGAGGCCAAAGAAAAGATGGATGGATTGTGTGAGGAGTGATAATAAAGAAAAGCGAGTTACTGATAGCGAGACGGGCGAAAGGACAGGATCCCAAATAACACAGGACAAGACCAGAAAGATAGTTATTGTGTCTTCGTGTAAAAAAAAGACATTGCAATCACTTGAAATGGGCGAAATGATCAATGAAGTCAATTTATAAGATTTTCGAGTAGTATTTATTTATTATTATTCATTTATTTCAAGTAACAGTTTTAGTTACAAATCATTAAAATACAGATCATAAATTATATGAAATTAAATTAAATTAAAATAGATTATTATTACCATCAGACATTAAAATTATTGCATTAAAAACAAAAATAAATTGCATAAAATTAAATAATAATAATAATATCGTGTGTGTGTTGTGTATGTTTAGTAATGTCGTCATTATTATTTTGCCTAGCCATGTTGAGCGCAGATTCCAGACTAACAGGATGTACCTTACACGGCATTTTCCGCCTGCCTATCTGTCTTTAGTTGTTGAGCTTGGGATGGCGATTTGTAGAAGTTTTTAGTTCAACGCGCATCACGTAAAATGTACGAAATCGATGTAGATAACTTTTGTACATTAAAATTGTGTGTAACTTGGTATATTACTCAGTCTTTGTTTCATCGCAATCGGTTGACTATATCGAAAGATATACTACATTCATTGACTGTTAGGAGCACGAAGTTCGCCCAGTCAGCTAGTTTATCATAAATGTGTTAATAAAATAGGCACATGAGTTGATTTTTTTTTGAGATGGGATTTCATCAAATATCTTTTCCCGCTCTGGGAGGAGCGAGAGGGTGTCAGACTTAGTAACTAACACCCACCTGCGTTCCTTCAGTTGCCCTTTTGCGTTCCAGGGCCACGATCCCTCTTTCGAACATTCCCACAGCCCACATGAGTTAACCTACTGTTTTCTTTTCAGACGAATATAAAAGAGACTAACGCTCGACGGGTCATAAGTTGCGGTATATTGGAGACGCCGCGATTCGGAAGGAAGAGTAACTTCTTCTTTACGCCGGGAACGAGGGTGAGTACCACCTATAGCATACAAAAATATCAACTTGATAATAAGACACTATAATATATTGAATTTGTGGATCTCGAGTGCGATGCGTCGGATCATTAAAAATATCAACTTGTTAATGAGACACTAAATACAGAATTTGTGGATCTCGAGTGCGATTCGTCGAATTGTTAAAAATATCAACTTGTTAATGAGACACTATATACTGAATTTGTGGATCTCGAGTGCGATTCGTCGAATCGTTAAAAATATCAACTTGTTAACGAGACACTAAATACAGAATTTGTGGATCTCGAGTGCGATGCGTCGGATCGTCAAAACGAAGCGATGACTTTGTAACTATAGAAGATACGGTACGGAAGAGTGGTTCGGCTCTTTACAAATGTTACGAATATTATCATCATTGATTCAAAAACGTGCAGGTAAATCTATATATTATATACTGGGGCCACGGGTAGTGTGAAAGCGGAGCCCGGGGCCCCAGGATGAAGGCAAAGAAGGAACAGGAGTGGGTTTTTAGTCAGTAAAAGTCTGACACTATCTCGCGCTCCGCCCAAGAGCGAGATTTGTCATTAGATGATTTTCCCACATAAAAAAAAATCTATATATATATATAAAAATCAATTCCACTTTTCGTTGTAATTTTATAACTCAACGAGCTCACCTATCCAAACCAAATGTTCGGACTATTTATTAGATGGTTTATGTGAAGTTTACACAAAATCAGTCGAGCGATTCTTCATTTATCACATTATGAGGCGGTACGAAGTTCGCCGAGTCAGCTAGTATACATACAAGCGTCCTGTACCGCGACTTCTGTGTCATTCAGGAACATTGCATGCCCAAATAGGCTATAGGTACCTACCTACCATAAGTTCATCATCATCATCATTTCAGCCGAAAGTCCACTGTTAGACATAGGCCTCCCCCAAGTGCCGACATAATGACCGATCCTGTGCGTCTCGCATCCATCGGATTCCCGCGACCCTCACCAGGTCATCAATCCACCTTGTGGGAGGCCTTCGAACGCTGCGTCTTCCGGTATGTGGACGCCACTCCAGAACCTTTCGTCCCCATCGACGATCTGTTCTGCGAGCAATGTGATCTGCCCTGCCACTTAAGTTTGTCGATTCTTCGGGCTATGTCGGTAACTTTGGTTATCCTTCGGATATCTTCATTTCTAATTCGTTCACGCAAGGAAACTCCGATCATAGCCCTTTCCATTGCCATTTGGGTGACGTTAAGCCTTCTGATGTGAGTGCGTGTTGCCAGTGCGAGATGTGACACGTGATGACCATAAGGTCACTATACTCATTTTTTCAAAAAACCTGCTCAAGTTTTAAAGTAGGTTAAATGCTAAAAGACAATGTACCTATTACATTGTTTCAGGACAACGTCAATACTATATTATCACCCATGTTTCACTCTTATTACCGCTATTGGTCATAGGTAGGGGAAACTTTGTAAAACATTTACTAAGTTTCCTTATGTCTCATCTATTGTACTTATTTATACTAGCTCATACCGTGGCTTCTTGCATTCGACCTGTAATATTAATAGTTAGTGTTAAGTGTAATAGTAGAGATTTTTGTGAAGAAGCCCATCTAGCGGCGACCATGCTTATTTCTGCCTCCAAGTAACGTTGCCGCGTTCCTGTTTTAAGGGTAATTATTTATTCCGGTTTTAAGGGTATTACAAATAGGTAGCACATAAATAATTTGGAATATTTTTTTTTACCTTTATTGGTATATCTGACTCCTAAGCCAGCTATTTTAGGAGTCAGAACGTTTAGTAACAGCAGGGTTATGATCCCGGGTGTCTCCACTGTGCGGACCGCCCGGAGGACACGGTGGAGCATACGGAAGATGGGGACGATCTCTCGCGCCGGGCCTTGGTGCAGGCCATGGTCTGGAGCGAGGAGGAGTGGCAGGCGGTCGCCTCTTTCTGCGAAGCAGTAATGCTAGCAGAAGAGGAGGCCGCAAGTGCAGACGTGAGGGAGCGGCCCTCACGCTCCAGCCGCTGGGATCCTGATCCCGATTTCCGGCCGCCGTATTCGCGGGCTTGCGGACGGCGAGTAATGGATAGCTCACCGTTCGACTGTCCGGTAACCGTCCGGACTAAGCCCAAGTCGTCGACGACGCGTACTGTTCCGTAAGATGTGATGTGATGAGATGATAAATTATACATACATATTATAGATAAATTACATCCAGACACAGAACAAATGATTTTGCTCATCACACAAACATTTGTCCTGAGTGGGAATCGAACCCACGATCTCCGGCATAACAGTCAGGGCCACTAACCACTAGACCAACAGGCCAGTCAATGTTATGTCAGCCTGTTTGTTACCAACTTACCAAATAAACGAATATGAATATCTGACTTCCTCAACCCATTTCCTGGATGGGTAACAGGATATGAACTTGAAAATAACAGTTACAGACAAACAAACAACATTTTCCTTTATATTATTGCTGATGGTATTTACAATAATATTGTCCATTGATAGGTGAACTTCGAGTGTAACCAAGACTTCATTCTGATCGGGGACAAGCGTCGCGTGTGCGAGGACAACGGACGGTGGAACCTACCGGATTATGGATTCACTGAGTGTTTACGTAAGTGTTTTAAAGTTTTGTTTTTAATTACTGTTCATTTATTGCAATATACTTTTAAATATTCAACGATAGTCATGGACCTGTACCATGACGTTTAAAGTAAGATTTTTTCATTCTTATTTCCCGTGTGGGTAAGAGATGGCGCTAGACAACCTGTATAGCTCTGTCTCTTACCCACACTGAAATAAGAATGAAACAATCTTACTTTGAACGTCATGGTAACCCCGTATAACTCTATACGCTTATGGTAAAATTATAAAAACCGGGGATGATAATAAAACCGTCCAAGTGTAGAAATCACGATTTATTTTATTTAGACAAACAATTCAAGACATTTAAACGAACCTTATTTACTGTCCGTTCAACTGATTTTGGCTTCTATTCCGTAGACATAAGAGTTACATTAAAAACAAAAAAAGTGGTTCCAGTATCACCTATTTAATGCAGTTGATATTTGTCATACCAGGAACGCAATAAATGCCAAAATCAGTTAAACGGACTGTAAAAAACATTTGTTTACATGTCTTATTTCGAATGGTATACTAAATAGTCGCGCGTATTCAAACGCTAATATTGCTTCACCTACTTAATCATATGAATATGCGGGTTCATCCTACATACTGCCTCTCTCGCGCCGGGCCTTGGGGCCATGGTCCGTAGCGAGGAGGAGTGGCAGGCAGTCGCCTCCTTCTGCGAAGCAGTAATGCTAGCAAAGGAGGCGGCTGATCACGTGAGGAAAAGGTCCTCACGCCCCAATCGCCGCCGGGATTCCGATCCTGATTTCCGGTCACCGTAGGCGCGGACTTGCGGACGGCGAGCAATGGGTGGCTCGCCATCCGATCGTTTGGTAACAGTCCGGACCGGGCCCAAGTCGTCGACGGCGCGTACTATTCCACGCGCAACTCAAGGAGATGACAGCAAACGTAGGGGTCCAGCAGGATCAAAGCCTACTGGGGCCTTGGGTGATGCGAAAGAGATCCCCGGGGTTCTGCAAAAATGGCAAAGAAGGAACAGGAGTGGGTTTATAGTCAGTAAAAGTCTGACACTATCCCCCGCTCCGCTCAAGAGCGAAGGATGTCATAACATGATTTTCCCACCCGAAAAAAAACCCTAAGTACATACTGCCAACTCTAAAAGAGAAGACAAGTTTGAACCTACATATCTAAGATAATTGATACACATGAAAAATTGATGACTTAAATTAAAGACAGTCTTCAGTTACAGGCTATGAACCAAAGAATACTTGCTAATCTATCTATATACTTATATAAAAGCGAAATACCACTCAAAATTAACTGTCCTCGTTCTTTTTTCTTCTTTTCGGAAGGAAAATTATTGCAAAATATGATGACAAATTGGCTACTTTGATTGCCACAAAGAATTTTCAAAAGCCAATCGTATCACTTCTTTTTATTTTTAATTTGCGACGCGTTGACAATTTCTCATCAGATTTTTTGTTGTCTCCTTGGAGCCGATTTTTCAATCGTCAGATAACATTTTTGAAACATTCAGTTTTCTTTACAAAATGTATCTTACTTCAGTCTTATTCCTCTGATCAAAGATGTGTGACTATAAAAAATCGGCCCTTATTCATATTTTTACAACAAGTATTTATGTATTTATTTTATAATATCCAGGTAGACAAGAGTACTCTCAACGCGCACTGTTTCTGACGTGGGGCGTCATTCTGGCAGTTATTCTACCGTTAGGCCTGTTGATCTGCCTGCTCTGGTTCTGGTGCTGGTACAAACCCAGGTCCGAGGGCAAAGAGGGCTTCCGATTCGAAGACATTCCGCGCTCAAAATCCGCCTCCAGACTTAACCTAAGAACAGCATCGATGGGAAACCTTACGGATACTATGAAATCTTCCACTTTACGTAGCACGTCCTCTGATAAGAAACCCAAACTTCCCGACACTCCTACCGAAGAAACCCCAATGGCTAGCGCAGCTCCTATTACAAGAGCTGCCCCCCCACCCCCAGCTATGCCCACAGATGGCGAAAGTTCAGGAATAGGGTACCCAGACTCAAACAAGAGCGACTCCAACAAATCTGACAAGTCAAATAAAAAGCGTAGGGCTTACGACAAGACATACCGAACCAACGAACCTATCCCTAACGCTCCAAATGAGGAGTTCCCTGAAAAACTATGGGATCTGTCCGAAGAGGACTTACTATCTATAACGTCTCCTTCCGACACTGAATCCAATCGAGATTCGACTCTAACTAGACCGGCAAAGGACATAGAATACTTGAGCAGACCACGTCAGTTAGGTCGTAGGGCGTTGCCTAGTGACTCTGGTTACTCGACAAAAGATTCTGAAGACCCATACGCTCCAAAGTATGAAGGTCAATACAGTCCTGTACCGTCCGCTTATTCCCCGACATATTCCGAGATATACTCCCCACCGATCAGTCCTACTTCAGGCAATAGTCCTAGGAACACATTCAATAACCCTGGCTTGCCTGATCCCCCTAAGAGTGCTCCTGCTGATGGTATCCAAACATTTACTATGCCTCCTCAAAAGGGGAAATCAATGGAGACTCTTATAGACCCACCTAACATTGAAGTATCTACGATGAGCCCTCGCTCGACCATGGTCTGAGAAACTTAGAAATAGAGAAAATAAAAATATGGTGAACAATTCACTGCCCATAAGAATGACATTTCCAGGAGTAACATAAGATTAGATAAGTAACGTATTAAGTGGCACATTTAGTATTTTGCACCTAATGTACTTAATTTAGCTTTTAGTGAACTTTCGTGAGTTTCCCATCGTTGTTAAATGTTTGTAAATTCTATTAATTTTGAATAAATTTATTTTTAAACCTAACATGGAGTCACATGAAGAGGAAATTTCTGTTCCCTTAACGGTAGAATAACTTTCACGCGATGTTGTTTTAGGTAAGAAAGCAAGGAATGACGTTGATAACGACGATGAATAGAAATTTTCTCTGAATTGTGATGAGTTATTATTTTGTCTCCTTCCTAATGTCCGTTTATTGCTTGCTTTCTTATCTAGTGTACATAAAAAAAACCAGGTCATATGAACAGGTATGTTTATCGTTTATTTTTTTATTTGCATTAGTGATATCTCTTAGGGCTTTGATATCATATCTTTGTTTGTTGATAAATTGCGTTATAAAGACCACGGTTTTTTGTTGGGTTTAGTAATATAGGTATGATAAGGGGGAATGTATCCTACTTTTGTGTTACATTTTCAAATGACCCAGTTGCGGATTTAGCTTGCCTAAACACATCAGCTGTCTTGATTAAAATTGCCTGTAGCGTTTTGTACTGAATAAAGGAGATAAATTTATGAATCTCATGCAGTCTTTCCCTATAGTAATGATAAAGACAAAATGAGCCCACGTATGCTGTGCATTATGACATCTAGATAGAATTTTGAATTTGCTTGAAAATATACCAGGTACTACTAGTGCGCCTCACCATCAACGATAATATCACTGCTTACCATCAGGTGGTATCGCAGTCAAGAGCACTGGTTTAAATCAATTAAAAAAAAAAAAGGTGGTATCGCAGTCAAGCACTAGTTTATGTCTATTTAAAAAAAACAGATGACTAAGGAAACATACCTACTTGGCATACGCAATGCTGTCACACGCGTCCAACGTAAGTCCTTACGTGGGACGCGTATGAAAGCGTCTTTCTCAGCCTCTGTTTTTAAGCAAATTCAAGATTCTAGATGTCATAATGCATAGTATACGTGGCATACGTATGTTCAGTTGGTCTTTAGCTTTATAGTTGTCCACAAAACATAATTTATACCCTGTTCCCGAAATTCAAATCAACTAAATTTACTATAATAATAATAATATTTATTTATTTTAAGGCAACTTTTGGTCCACATTATATGTTAGTACTTATTTCTATGTTAGTTCATACATTACATCACACTGTTTTTGTATTCTTCCCATAACAAATTACATAATTATTAAATTCAATTACAATTGTCACTAAATTAACTAATTGTCTTAGAATAAAAATAAAAATGTCAATAAATAAAATATAAATGTATAAACTTAAAAATGTCAATAGATAAAATATCAATAAATTAAATGGCATGGAAACAAAAAAATCTACTACAAAATACAGTTTAAACCGTTCCAACAGGTCTGATTCGGTTACTAAAATATTCTGTTATTTGACATGAGTTGATTAGTCGAATTCGTAACTTTCATATTGATTTGAGAGCTGAGGCCCATATTTTACGACTTCAAATACCTATTACTGACACTACTGTTTCACATCATTCAACTATCTCTTACATTAATCATTACCTACTGATATCAAAATTGTAGTATCTCTACCACTCCTATATATTTGTGTATCATATTGCCTGGTTAGTGTATTGTAGCAGTCGATCCATCTAAAATAGGTATTCAGCCGTACCTGGTTAGACTGGAAGCCTAAGCTTGTCTCTTCCACAAAAGCCGCTAAAGGAAGGTTTATTTTGTCTACTGTCTAAAATTACCAAAAACTGACAAATTTCTCAAAACTACAGGCAAACAGGAATACTCCTCCCGAACCCTGGGCGCGACGTGGGGCATCATCAGTGCCGTGATGGTGCCCATCGTCATCGTGCTCATCTGCATCGCCTGGAGGCTATTGCTGCGCAGGAAGGCCGAGGAGAAGGAAGAGAATGACTTCTTGACTATTAAGTAAGTGATAATCGTAGAGCACTATAGACCTGAGTTAAAATAATCCAAAAAGAAATCTCAAGACGCGAGTGAGATCAGTGATAGAGGTAGCACTGTAATGTTAACAAATTGTAGGTTTTAGATTTGATATTTCAAAGCGATTTCCACTTCCTTATGCATTGGCGAGAAGGCCATGAATAATGAAAAAAATGGAGGGAGGTCTTTGCACAGTAGTGTGAGAGTATAGAATAGAAATAATCATTATTATTACAAATTTCAAAGCAAATCATCCGATTTCCTCCATCACGTCTGTTTTTAAGGTTTTGAAGGAAAACATCGCCATCGTGAGAACCAAACAAAATAAAAACCTCTGGGTTTCCTTACACCATTCGGCTAGTCTAAATCCATGTGTGGCCCGCTACCTAGGTACCCGCTTTTATAACACCATTAAATTCTTACAGACCATTGGACCCAGAAGAGTCTTTCAGAGTCAACTCTGACGATGAGAGTATACCTTACAAGAAGGACACGACAGAAGATACTCCTGAGCCTACAGAGCCTGTGAAGGTAGCAGATTCTCCAGATCAATACCCGTATGGTACGCCTTATGATCAGCAGGCCAGGTCACAAGCTAGACCGTACGCTGGGGAGACAGAAATCAATTAGGTTAAGACAATCTAACATGGCGGCGGTGACAGGAAAGAATTGACAGTGCCAAAAGACCCATGTTCAAATTGGAAATAGGCTAAAAAAAAGGAGGTTCGAGATTTGAAATTAAAATGGAATGTTACCGCGCTATAGTTTTCTAAAAAAATAATAAATGATTTTTCAAAGTACTGCCATTTTGGGAAATGGTTTATGAAATTCATAAACAAGTTACATAGTTAGGTTTTGAATACTTTTACGTAGCATGCATTTGTAAGTTTTATATTGAATAGGAAGTATATTTTTATGTACAAATAGTGTTTAACTTTTTTTAACTAGAGTAGATACTTATAGTTAAATATAACGAACAAATCAAAACATTGACTTTTAAAGGTACGATAAGGTTTTAAGAATAAGCCTTTTGCCCTAAACTATTAAATGTTTAAATAACTTACAATAACATACATTTTTAAAACCTATTATTTGGAATTCATGATTAATCCCACCATTGAAATAACTTTATATTTAATTTTACTTCGTTATATTTAGGGTGCTGTGTTTTTGTGTAACATGACAACAATACATACAAATACCTACATTGTTTTTGTCTTTTTTTAGTGCCATGTAACCCTTTTTTTATTCACATGTGTACACTTATTTGTATTTTGTTCTGTAATTTTATTCAATAAAAAATAACTAGGCTAAGCTTTGTTTTATTTTTGAGAAAGCTCACATTGCCGACGCAGTCCTGACAATCGAATTGAAAAAAAAAACTCATCCACTCTACAAGGTTTCGCAACCTCTTTGTTTCAATTTGTATTTTTTATGCTTGGCAACGGTACCAAGTTGCTATGGTAACGAGTGGCAAACAAAAACAAGTCTCATCGACATCGTAAATGTCATAATTTACGAGTTTTCTAAGATTGTTTAAAATATTAGAATAAGAAGAATGGATCTAAAATTGATGGACAAACTACGCCTACTAAAGGTGGACACAGAGTTACGTTCACAAATAAAAATGAAACCGATGAGCAGGTACTACTTCATCACTGGTACAAACCCTGGTGAGCAATTTTACGTTTTCGCATCTACTGCTGCCTGGCTTATTAGAAAAGCTGGGAAAGAATTCGAGCAACCCAACGAGGAGGACGACCCTAATACTATTATTGCTACTATCCTCGAAATATTGAGACAAAAAGAGATCGTGGTCGATTTCTCATCTCACAAACTCAAACAGGGTTACGGCGAACAAGTTTGCTACATATTAAACATTTTAGCAGACGAAGCTTTAAAGACAGAACAGTTCGAATGGCAGCAGCCAGTGGTGGACATCCCAGAGCCTGAAGAAGCTGCAGATGACATAGACCAAGTTGAAGACGAAACCGAAATATTACTCGACAAAGTTGAAGAAGAAATGGCAATATATTCAGGAGAGTCCGAAGAAGAGTTTGATCTAGAAGAGAAAGAACCTAACCTAGTTAAGAAGGTCCACGATTGGGAAGCGTGGAAGTTAGAATTAGAAAGAGTAGCACCAGCCTTGCGGTTGAAAATCTCAGCTGACGGGCGGGACTGGAGAGCAAGACATTCTCAAATGAGGACGTACAGAGACGAAATGTTCGAAAGATACAAAACGACCGGTTCTCAACTAAATAAGCTACACGGCAATATTAGTTCTGTCATGGACAAGATTTCAGCAAGAGAAAACATTCTAAATGAACAGTTCGAGCCGTTGGTTCGTGAATACGGCTCTTTGCTCGACGAATTAAGCAAAGTCACGAATGAATATAAAGATGTTAGTGTAGGAGTAACAGAGAGACAAGAAGTATTGAACGAACTAACATCGAAAGTAGAAAATATAAAGCAGAGAACGGAATCCAAAGGCTCCTCAATGAATGATAATTCTCCATTGTTGACAGCTAAGAAGGCGGTTGCTAATCTGAAGAAAGATATACAGGACATGGATTTCCAGATTATCGTATTGCTTTGGCTATTGACAACTAAAGAGAATCCTAATAGCAACAATTTGTTTACCAATGCGGAGTCTAAGATGGTTGGCATTGAAAGTTATTGAGCACATATTGAGCACACAACCTGTTTTATCTTTATCTGTATCCATTTTTTTTTCTCGGCATTGGCTTCTGCTGCCCCGTTGTATCCTTCATTTTGTCGAATAAATCGGAAAAGAAAATAATCCAACTGTACTTGAACAACTGTTTTTTATTATTACGCAAACCAAATGCGTGTAATTTTTGCATAATTTTAGGGTAGTAATATAAAAAAATCTTAAACATCATAATGGCGGGACCAAATCTTGTATTCGAATGTATAAGAAGGAAATTTAAGGTTGTATTATCTAGGCCTAGAGCTTAGTGGCCAATCGACCAGTGAGCCAATTTTACAGGTGTTCATTAAAATCTTTTACACAATAGAAACATGTAGTATTGCTTTATACATATATATATATATCTGAACAATAATTAAGAATAATAAACACTAGAGATATATGTTATACTTTGAAATTAAAAATTCAACGTAATGTTAATCAGAATAGAACGTTGTTGAAACTTCAACGGTCTCGACTAAGCGTTTCGCTTCGTCGTTTATACCGCGTACATCGAAGGACTGGAACAATTTGCCTGCTGCGGTCTTCCCGTCCAACTATAATTTAAATGTAGAGTGTCTAGGGTGAATAGGTTCTTAATAAACTAGTGCGCCTCACCGTCAATGATTGCATCTCTGCTTGCCATCAGGTGGGATCGCAGTCAACCACTGGTATAAATCAATTCAAAAAGAAAATGTTTATTCAGTGTAATGTACCTACCGAAATATGTGATGTACCTAAGAGCTTAAAAAATAAAACTCAATTCTTTGTATATATTTTTTATTGCAATATTCAAATATTACGTAAAAATATTTAACTCTTAATACATAATTTGCCAATATGTCACCTTGGCTGTACGATGTTGTGAAATATCGTTAATTTATTAGGAGTCTGTTGTGTCCCACTGCAGGGCTAATGCCTCCCTTTCAATCTTTCAGTTTTCTTAGTCCCTATATTCCACTCGCAATATTAAACATTAAAAAAAAACCTTTTTTAATATTCGTTCAACAGATTTTGACTTTTATTGCGTTGGAGGCATGATAAATGAGGAGGAACTACTACTTGAAGTCCTCTTAACTTTAGTTTGGTCTTCGTCAGAATTATTATTAAGTTCTCTTAATGATTTGATATTTTTCATAGTATTTATTAGTTTATAATTTTGCCATATAAATGTATTTTATTATTATAACTTTTTTTTCTGTTTGAATTATCTATTATTTGTTTATTGTGCAAGCCTACCACAGTGTTGTCTTTTTAACCCAAAGGTTGACTGGTAGAGAATGCCTTGTTGCATTAAGTCCGCCTATGAAACACTACTGTACATGAAGTTTAAATAAATAAATGGCGACTGCCTTAATTAAGTATTGCAACCATTTTTTTTTTTGCTTTTAATACCATTCTTATGTCTAGGTAATAGAAGTCAAAATCGGTTGAAATGACAGTAAAAAAAAATTGTTTAAAATTAAAATCTTATTACGAATGGAATATAACTACATTTGGCTAAACCTTTAGGTTGGAGTCCACCTCGTCACACCATCTCCTAGACCCAGCATGCGTTAGATAGGACCCGCCTAGTTCCACGCCTACTTTAAATAACTTAATTTAAAATACTCAAAAATAATACATTCTTTGGCGACAAAAACGATATAAATTAAATATATGTAAATTTAATCATAAAAAATAATTCATACAACATGAATGCGTTTTGCAAATTAACATAATTATTTTATTAAAATGCGGCTAGATAAAAAAAAAATACCTACTACCTATAGAAAAAACATTTAATTTTTTTACAGATATTGTATAATGACTTTTAAAATTAAAAAAAAATCTACTTACAACAAATATTCCTGTACAACAACTATTTTCATCATGTTAGTTTAGAGTTGGTACCTGAATTTAGAATATGTAGCTAAGAATGTGTCAAACCCCACATTATTATCTAAGTTTAATAGGTTTATAGGCTAGAGTTTAACAAAAACTCAACTTCAAATTCTTAATAAATTTAGAAGTAGGTGAGAAGTATGTAAAATATTAACTTTTATTTAGATACCGGCATGGATCTTGAGCGCTGACTTCTACATTTCTACTTACGCAGAAGTGAAATATCGGGTCTCTTTAGTGGTATGAAAAAACATGCGGGGGCGGGGCGTGCAATCCTTGTACAGTGATTGACTCGCCGATATTGTACGATGCGCAAAATGATCCCCGCTCTTTCGCCGAGCGCTCAAGATTCGTGCCGCTATCTATACAAAGGTTGATTTCAATATAATTTCATTTTATTTCACATTATAATAAATTCACATTTCTTTGGTTTTGAAAGGAACAAACAAAATAAAAATAATTTTAAAATCATTATAACTACACATATTTTGTTTCTATGATACAACAATATTACATTTGATAAAACAACAGCATGCACTTTTACACCTAATATATAACCCGGCTGATGCTGCCATTTGAAAATTATACACTATAATCATAAGTTTATCAACCAGGCAGTGTCGCCATTATCAAAATATTTAATTAAAAAATATAAACCCTTCTTTGCATTCAGGTCAAAAATCACAATACAAAAACACGGTAAAATACATTAACTTGTTCTTAAATTATAATATGTCGTGTTGTGCTAATTATAATTATGATAATGATTTCTCTGTACAAAATACAAACTTCTCCCTATCTTCAAGTCCTAATCTTATAAAAAGTGCAAACATTATCTATGATGTGATTTCGAATGTTGCATTGATCTCAAATTGCACTCAGAGAAAAATTGCAATTTTTCGCAATCTTTTTTGTTAAATATATAAGGTGTTAAAAATTTAACTTTAAGAATTTCGAGGGAACATTGTACTCCTCATTATGAACGACTTTTACTATGGGACGAAACCTGAAATCGCGAAAAAAAAATCAGCTGTTCCCTATGTTTATGTTCGCATAACTCACTAATTATTTTTTTCACTATTTCAGGTTTGGTCCCATAGTAAAAGTTGTTCATATTGAGGAGTACAATGTCCTCTCGACATTCTTAAAGTTAATTTTTTAACACCTTGTATATTATAATTATTTTTGAATTATCATTTTGCAAATTGATTTTACAAGTGATTTTAATTTATCTATTCCAATAAATTCGTACATTATGAGATCAGTAGAAGACCTTAAATCTGTACACGTTTTAGAAAGAGAGTGGCACAATTTTGTATTTTTTATTTATCTTTACGTATACATAGACTTTCAACACGTTTTAAATAATAATAAACAATGTACCATACAAAAGGAATGTAAAAACGAAATAAATTCACTGGATTCATTCAATAAAATATTATTTTCGTAAAAACTTCCAAAGCGGTTATTTTAAATCGAATGACACTAGGGTTGCCACCTGTAATATTAAAGTATAGTACCGTATTATATTTCAGTTATTTGCACTATATATTATAGACGAATAATATAGTGAGCAAAATACTATATTTTCAACGTTAATTCAAATATTGAGAAGTATTTACAAAATATTTTAGTAAACCACAGTTTGGAGTACATCCCACAATCTACTACATATTTCTCAATCTTTTCTGCGTGTTGTGGAGTGATCCACAACTTGCCTCCTACTTTAGTACGAAACTGCCAAAAATGTAAATATGCTGAAGCTCTCTCCGCTCGCGATGGCGTTTATCTTTTTCAGGGCTGCAAAATCACAACAGCCTTTGTCCAGTGTAGTGAAAAGTCTAACGAAGCACTAAAAATTATAGTTTTTTTTGGGGTGTAGAAAATGAACTAATGACTTCTCCCACTCTATGAATTTTGACCGACTGTTCTTTCAATTGTACTTTGCGTTCTAGAACCGCGGATTTCATTTCCACAAATTCTCCTATTTATTTTTCAAAAGTGCAGTCTTGTTTGCAATAATTTATAAAAAATATTATATTTTACCCAAAAATAGGTGGCAACCCTACATGACACTGATGTACTAGGCCAAAAATAAATCTTATTAATTCTGGTTTTATACAATAAAAATAAATATAAAACAATAATCATAAAATAATTAATTATGTTACTGATCTAAACTAAAATTATAAAGAGAAATATTTGTTTTTTTGTTTTTTTTTTTGTTCGTATGTTACAATTTCACTCAAAAACTACTGGGCCTATTTTCAAAATTCTTTCACAAGTAGAAAGCTACTTAATCACTGAGTAACATAGGCCTATATTTTCCATTCTCACGCGGGCGAAGCCGCTGGCAAATGTTAGTTAATAATAAATTGATTGACAACATTAAAGATGACTTAATTTCTTCGAATCCAGCAGTACCTACTAGGGCACGGCTACTATATATATTTGGATACCTTTTCATATATATTCGCCTTATTTCAATAACTACAAAGACCTTATTAGTTTAGCAGTCAAATCCGTGTAGAGCCCTGTGTGTGCTCTTTTTGGATGTTCATATCTAAGGAAATAATGTGTTAGGCCTTGTTCCTGTCCTCTGATAATCACTATTTATTAAATAAATTAACCATCAGTTGATTTGACAGAGGTATTAGAACTTGCATTTGGGGCATTTAAGGATGAAATCAAGTATCAATTCGCACAGACAGGCATTTTCTGGTATTTTTGCTTCTGCCACTCAAAAGTACAATTGAGCAGTTAACTCAATTTTCAAATATAGGTATGAGAAAGAGTGGGGCGTGGTGGGAATATCTAGTTATTTTTTTTTTTTGTAAATACGTAAACTAATGGCGGTGACGTCACATTTCAGTGTGTATGCACACACTGAAATGTGACGACACCGCCATTAGTTATCGTTACTTGATAAATTTCTGAATTATTTAATATTAAACGAATTTGAAAAACAAATAGGCCTACTGTCTACGGACGCATAGCTTCATAGACGCGTATCTCAAAGCTTACATACAAAACTATGAACCTGTCGACGAAGCAGCAACAACACGTAGCACGACGTTGCCACTTTGTCGACAGTTTGACTGGCCTGTTAGTCTAGTGGTTAGTGGCCCTGACTGCTGTGCCGGAGGTCGTGGGTTCGATTCCCACCCAAGACAAATGTTTGTGTGATATGCACAATCAATCGGATAGGCCATACCGTTTCCGATTTTGTTTAAGATCGCTTTTTGATACAAATAAAAAAATAGAGTTAACTACCCAATTGTGAATTCAAGTACACATCTTTCGACTTCACGGCGACGTCACTTTTGTATGATAACCTTTCATATTCAATAAAGACTACTAAAATAGTTTACAACAATCAGTTTACCTCCTGGTCGCCAGCCTGGTTGAACATAATGCTCTTAGCTTGCGCTAGGTACACCGGGTCCGGCTTAGATGGCTCTTCAAAAGTTACGTTATACTTCCTCTTGAGATCCTCCATAAATTCCTGCTTTAGTAACGCTAGGCAGCTGGAATTAAGATAAAAGATTGTGTGATTATTTGTGTTTACAACAGTGTTGGACGTGAGGTGTGTGGTAAGAAAGAGGATGTACATCATGTGTTGGTGGAATGCGTCCGATACACGTATAAGAGAATGGCACTTCTCAACTTGATGAAGTTGTCTGCAATGGATGTTGGAGTGTTCCATGGCATTTTGGCTACACCTACCTCTAAAGCAGCAAAATTTTTGTATTCGTTTTTATTAAATAAGTAATTAAGTTAGTATATAAGATAACCCTTTAATATTTGTTAAATTTGTGAAAGTACGATGGGATTGACATCGTCACTTATTGTGTACAAAAATCCCTTAAATAAAGAAGATTATTGTTGTTAACAGTGTTGGACAAGGGAGGGCCTGTAAGTATATATATTGGTTTATAGAATTTGCATTGCAGTCAGACTATATTGATTTGAAAAAAAAAATCATCATCTCTCTAGCTTTTTCTCAATTAGCTAAGGGGTTACATATTTCTTGTCGCTTCTATTATCTATACTTATAATAAATCTGTAGAAGTGAAAATTCTGTACATTTAAAATATCAAAAAAGTAAACACAGCAGGTGTTACTAGACCGACATCGAACCCAAAAATGTGATTAAAAATTTTTTGTCTGTCTGACAGTTTGTTCAGGCATCACGCAAAAACTACCGGTTCGATTACGATGAAACTTGGTATAATCATTTTTCTTTGATATCCTGGACACCACACTGGGTACTTTTATTCCGGAAAAGTATATATGTTGCAGTCAAAACTCTTAACCAGTCAAAAGTACTATTGACTAGCAAAATCAGTTAAAAGTACTTTTGACTGAACAGGTTGGTCAAAAGTGGTTTTGACTGGAAATTATTGGTTATTAGTACTTTTGACTGCAAATTTGCGGTTAAAAGTACTTTTGACTGACGCTCTTCGTCAAAAGTAGATTTAACTGCAATAAAGCATCAGTCAAAAGCACTATTAACTCGTTAGATGTGAATAAAAACGATATTTATTAAATGTGAAATCGTTTATTACGAAAAATTTGGCATTATAATCAATACAAAGAAAACATACACTTAAAACTTGTCATTAAAATGTGTAATCAGAAAATTCACAGGTTATAAAAACACAGTACATGTCATCTTCATTATGCAAACCACTTATAATTTTCAAAGGTAGACTAAATGTTGTTAACCCCACTTTAGGTTTTGTTCCAAACATTGATTGATACGGAGACTGCTTTATCCCTGAGTGAAATGCTCTGTTCTTCATGAATTGTACAAATTTAAGTCCATTCGACCAGTTAGTGGTTTTATTGCTTTCCTTCCAAGATGCTAGCATTTTCTCATCATCTTGATTAGCCCTTTTCACGGAACCTTGACTTTGGCTATGACGTGGTTTCCCAGTTACTAGTTTTAGCTCCTGCTAATATGATATTAATTCTTTTAAAACTGAGTGAACAAACTCTCTGCCATTATCTGAGTGCAAAATACATGGTGCTCCAAAGGTCAAAAAAATATCCATTAATTGATATGTAACTTCAGTAGCCCTTTTTGATGTCAGTGGTCGCAAAATTACAAATTTAGTCAAATGATCCTGATAAACCGCAATAAATTTATGTCCGCGATCTTCTTGCGACTGCATGTCAATAAGATTGACTTGGCAGCGGCTGTTCATTTCAATGTGCAGGATCGGTTTCGAAACCAGACCCCTCCTTTCCTTGCTCTTCTTCCTTTGGCATACTTCGCACATTGACAAATATATATTAATCATTTCTTTTGTAACATTAGCGTACTTCTTTGCCGTTTCCTTCTTAAGTCTATCGCAACTACCAAGCCCTATAGAAATATGACCATCAATAATGTTTTAGATTTCCTCAGCCGGCAAAAAAATATTTGACAGGTTCTGTGTTTGTAACAAATTTGTTTATACCACAAACTTCAATGATGTTAAAGCGTTTTCGTTACTGTAATGGTGTTTTTTTTTTCATCAAATTTCTCGTCTTCCAAATCTATTGCAAACTTTTAAATTTTTTCTTTTGTCATCACATTGAGATGACTATCTTTCATATCTTCTATCGCTAAAATTCTTTGCAAAAAGCGTTCTTTCTTTTCGTAGTCACTCATTTTTGTTCTAATATCAGCACGTTCTCCAGTAATAATGAGTAATATAAAAGTTTATATGTGCATTTGTCGTTATTTTTATCGATCACCTTAACTTTTTAAGAGTTTTGACTGATACGACCAGTCAAAACCACTTTTGACGGAATCACTTAGTCAAAAGTACTTTTAACCAGCTCCATTGGGCAAAAGTACTTTTAACTGTTATTTTAGTCAAAAGTATTATTGACTAAAGCATATGGTCAAAAGTACTTTTGACTGATTTTGCTAGTCAATAGTACTTTTGACTGGTTAAGAGTTTTGACTGCAACATATACAATAAAAAAACAAACTTAATTTTGCGGTTCGATCCCTAGACCCGATTATTGTACCAACCGCAAATAATAAGTTTGTGGTAGGTTACGTCACCCGCAGTGGAGTTCACTAAGGGGCGCTGCACACGGCTAAGTTACTATAATATTTTATCTTAAGACACAATATCGCTCGCCATACAATTCAATGGACTATCACACACGACGAAGATAATAAATAATTTACATATTTCGTATCTCAAAAAACCTAATAAAACCATTTTCGACTTCTACGCGGACGAAATCGCGGGCAAAAGCTAGTGTAAAAATAATGTAAAAAAAATAAAGTTAAATAAATAAGGTCCTCTAGTACTCACATGCGATAATGCGGGTCAGCGCGGAAGGCGGTGATGTCCTGCGAGGGCGCGTGCGGAGTGTGCAACACGAACGCGCCGGGTAGCACCACGCAGCGGTAGCCCTGGGCTCGCAGTTCTACGCTATGAGATACCTGTTAGAATATACAAATTAAAAATGTTGAACAACGTCATGTGTAAAGATGACGATATGCCATGAAAAGATTGCTCATTTCATAAAAATATTGCTGAGTTCGTAAAAAAGATTGCTAATTTCATGACAATATTTTTATTTGTTGCCCATTGTAATGACTACTGTAATTTTGATCATTCCACTTGAACATTGTTTTGCTGCGCGACGGGTGATCATTATCTGCTACAGCCGCTACAGGCCTCGAGACAAAATAGCCTAACTAGCCGAACACCAAAAACAAACATTGTAACATCGATTCACTAATGAATTCATTCGGCACTTTTCTTTTACTCCATTATGATTCCATGACGCAAATGAACGTAAAATAAATCGTTTGATTTGACCTAAACATTGTTGGATCAATTCACTAATGAATTCATTCGGCACTTTTCTTTTACTCCATTATGATTCCATGACGCAAATGAACGTAAAATAAATCGTTTGATTTGACCTAAACATTGTTGGATCAATTCACTAATGAATTCATTCGGCACTTTTCTTTTACTCCATTATGATTCCATGACGCAAATGAACGTAAAATAAATCGTTTGATTTGACCTTAACATTGTTGGATCAATTCACTAATGAATTCATTCGGCACTTTTCTTTTACTCCATTATGATTCCATGACGCAAATGAACGTAAAATAAATCGTTTGATTTGACCTAAACATTGTTGGATCAATTCACTAATGAATTCATTCGGCACTTTTCTTTTACTCCATTATGATTCCATGACGCAAATGAACGTAAAATAAATCGTTTGATTTGACCTAAACATTGTTGGATCAATTCACTAATGAATTCATTCGGCACTTTTCTTTTACTCCATTATGATTCCATGACGCAAATGAACGTAAAATAAATCGTTTGATTTGACCTAAACATTGTTGGATCAATTCACTTATGAATTCATTCGGCACTTTTCTTTTACTCCATTATGATTCCATGACGCAAATGAACGTAAAATAAATCGTTTGATTTGACCTAAACATTGTTGGATCAATTCACTAATGATTTCATTCGCCACTTTTCTTTTACTCCATTATGATTCCATGACGCAAATGAACGTAAAATAAATCGTTTGATTTGACCTAAACATTGTTGGATCAATTCACTAATGAATTCATTCGACACTTTTCTTTTACTCCATTATGATTCCATGACGCAAATGAACGTAAAATAAATCGTTTGATTTGACCTAAACATTGTTGGATCAATTCACTAATGAATTCATTCGGCACTTTTCTTTTACTCCATTATGATTCCATGACGCAAATGAACGTAAAATAAATCGTTTGATTTGACCTAAACATTGTTGGATCAATTCACTAATGAATTCATTCGGCACTTTTCTTTTACTCCATTATGATTCCATGACGCAAATGAACGTAAAATAAATCGTTTGATTTGACCTAAACATTGTTGGATCAATTCACTAATGAATTCATTCGGCACTTTTCTTTTACTCCATTATGATTCCATGACGCAAATGAACGTAAAATAAATCGTTTGATTTGACCTAAACATTGTTGGATCAATTCACTAATGAATTCATTCGGCACTTTTCTTTTACTCCATTATGCTTCCATGACGCAAATGAACGTAAAATAAATCGTTTGATTTGACCTAAACATTGTTGGATCAATTCACTAATGATTTCATTCGCCACTTTTCTTTTACTCCATTATGATTCCATGACGCAAATGAACGTAAAATAAATCGTTTGATTTGACCTAAACATTGTTGGATCAATTCACTAATGAATTCATTCGGCACTTTTCTTTTACTCCATTATGATTCCATGACGCAAATTAACGTAAAATAAATCGTTTGATTTGACCTAAACATTGTTGGATCAATTCACTTATGAATTCATTCGGCACTTTTCTTTTACTCCATTATGATTCCATGACGCAAATGAACGTAAAATAAATCGTTTGATTTGACCTAAACATTGTTGGATCAATTCACTAATGAATTCATTCGGCACTTTTATTTTACTCCATTATGATTCCATGACGCAAATGAACGTAAAATAAATCGTTTGATTTGACCTAAACATTGTTGGATCAATTCACTTATGAATTCATTCGGCACTTTTCTTTTACTCCATTATGATTCCATGACGCAAATGAACGTAAAATAAATCGCTTGATTTGACCTAAACATTGTTGGATCAATTCACTTATGAATTCATTCGGCACTTTTCTTTTACTCCATTATGATTCCATGACGCAAATGAACGTAAAATAAATCGTTTGATTTGACCTAAACATTGTTGGATCAATTCACTAATGAATTCATTCGGCACTTTTCTTTTACTCCATTATGATTCCATGACGCAAATGAACGTAAAATAAATCGTTTGATTTGACCTAAACATTGTTGGATCAATTCACTTATGAATTCATTCGGCACTTTTCTTTTACTCCATTATGATTCCATGACGCAAATGAACGTAAAATAAATCGTTTGATTTGACCTAAACATTGTTGGATCAATTCACTAATGAATTCATTCGGCACTTTTCTTTTACTCCATTATGATTCCATGACGCAAATGAACGTAAAATAAATCGTTTGATTTGACCTAAACATTGTTGGATCAATTCACTAATGAATTCATTCGACACTTTTCTTTTACTCCATTATGATTCCATGACGCAAATGAACGTAAAATAAATCGTTTGATTTGACCTAAACATTGTTGGATCAATTCACTAATGAATTCATTCGGCACTTTTCTTTTACTCCATTATGATTCCATGACGCAAATGAACGTAAAATAAATCGTTTGATTTGACCTAAACATTGTTGGATCAATTCACTAATGAATTCATTCGGCACTTTTCTTTTACTCCATTATGATTCCATGACGCAAATGAACGTAAAATAAATCGTTTGATTTGACCTAAACATTGTTGGATCAATTCACTAATGAATTCATTCGACACTTTTCTTTTACTCCATTATGATTCCATGACGCAAATGAACGTAAAATAAATCGTTTGATTTGACCTAAACATTGTTGGATCAATTCACTAATGAATTCATTCGGCACTTTTCTTTTACTCCATTATGATTCCATGACGCAAATGAACGTAAAATAAATCGTTTGATTTGACCTAAACATTGTTGGATCAATTCACTAATGATTTCATTCGCCACTTTTCTTTTACTCCATTATGATTCCATGACGCAAATGAACGTAAAATAAATCGTTTGATTTGACCTAAACATTGTTGGATCAATTCACTAATGAATTCATTCGGCACTTTTCTTTTACTCCATTATGATTCCATGACGCAAATTAACGTAAAATAAATCGTTTGATTTGACCTAAACATTGTTGGATCAATTCACTTATGAATTCATTCGGCACTTTTCTTTTACTCCATTATGATTCCATGACGCAAATGAACGTAAAATAAATCGTTTGATTTGACCTAAACATTGTTGGATCAATTCACTAATGAATTCATTCGGCACTTTTATTTTACTCCATTATGATTCCATGACGCAAATGAACGTAAAATAAATCGTTTGATTTGACCTAAACATTGTTGGATCAATTCACTTATGAATTCATTCGGCACTTTTCTTTTACTCCATTATGATTCCATGACGCAAATGAACGTAAAATAAATCGTTTGATTTGACCTAAACATTGTTGGATCAATTCACTTATGAATTCATTCGGCACTTTTCTTTTACTCCATTATGATTCCATGACGCAAATGAACGTAAAATAAATCGTTTGATTTGACCTAAACATTGTTGGATCAATTCACTAATGAATTCATTCGGCACTTTTCTTTTACTCCATTATGATTCCATGACGCAAATGAACGTAAAATAAATCGTTTGATTTGACCTAAACATTGTTGGATCAATTCACTAATGAATTCATTCGGCACTTTTCTTTTACTCCATTATGATTCCATGACGCAAATGAACGTAAAATAAATCGTTTGATTTGACCTAAACATTGTTGGATCAATTCACTAATGATTTCATTCGCCACTTTTCTTTTACTCCATTATGATTCCATGACGCAAATGAACGTAAAATAAATCGTTTGATTTGACCTAAACATTGTTGGATCAATTCACTAATGAATTCATTCGGCACTTTTCTTTTACTCCATTATGATTCCATGACGCAAATTAACGTAAAATAAATCGTTTGATTTGACCTAAACATTGTTGGATCAATTCACTTATGAATTCATTCGGCACTTTTCTTTTACTCCATTATGATTCCATGACGCAAATGAACGTAAAATAAATCGTTTGATTTGACCTAAACATTGTTGGATCAATTCACTAATGAATTCATTCGGCACTTTTATTTTACTCCATTATGATTCCATGACGCAAATGAACGTAAAATAAATCGTTTGATTTGACCTAAACATTGTTGGATCAATTCACTTATGAATTCATTCGGCACTTTTCTTTTACTCCATTATGATTCCATGACGCAAATGAACGTAAAATAAATCGTTTGATTTGACCTAAACATTGTTGGATCAATTCACTTATGAATTCATTCGGCACTTTTCTTTTACTCCATTATGATTCCATGACGCAAATGAACGTAAAATAAATCGTTTGATTTGACCTAAACATTGTTGGATCAATTCACTAATGAATTCATTCGGCACTTTTCTTTTACTCCATTATGATTCCATGACGCAAATGAACGTAAAATAAATCGTTTGATTTGACCTAAACATTGTTGGATCAATTCACTTATGAATTCATTCGGCACTTTTCTTTTACTCCATTATGATTCCATGACGCAAATGAACGTAAAATAAATCGTTTGATTTGACCTAAACATTGTTGGATCAATTCACTAATGAATTCATTCGGCACTTTTCTTTTACTCCATTATGATTCCATGACGCAAATGAACGTAAAATAAATCGTTTGATTTGACCTAAACATTGTTGGATCAATTCACTAATGAATTCATTCGACACTTTTCTTTTACTCCATTATGATTCCATGACGCAAATGAACGTAAAATAAATCGTTTGATTTGACCTAAACATTGTTGGATCAATTCACTAATGAATTCATTCGGCACTTTTCTTTTACTCCATTATGATTCCATGACGCAAATGAACGTAAAATAAATCGTTTGATTTGACCTAAACATTGTTGGATCAATTCACTAATGAATTCATTCGGCACTTTTCTTTTACTCCATTATGATTCCATGACGCAAATGAACGTAAAATAAATCGTTTGATTTGACCTAAACATTGTTGGATCAATTCACTTATGAATTCATTCGGCACTTTTCTTTTACTCCATTATGATTCCATGACGCAAATGAACGTAAAATAAATCGTTTGATTTGACCTAAACATTGTTGGATCAATTCACTAATGAATTCATTCGGCACTTTTCTTTTACTCCATTATGATTCCATGACGCAAATGAACGTAAAATAAATCGTTTGATTTGACCTAAACATTGTTGGATCAATTCACTTATGAATTCATTTTGCACTTTTATTTCACTCTATGTTTACATGGTTCATTCCGAGCGACAGATGACGAATAAAAGTCGCAAATGAACGAAAAATGAATCGTCCAATTCCGCCTTTAGACTCAAAGATCTACTTTGAATAAATAATTCTTTGGAATGTCAAATTTTCAATCCATCGCAACCAATTCAAGGTTTGAATTTTTTTAATTGACTTTCAGGTGACTATATATATTAAAAAGGTTTACCTTGTTCCAACCAAAGCCAGAGAACCTAGTATCGTATTTAGGCACAGATCTGTGAACAACTAGATACGGCTCGTAGTCCGACTGCCATTCAACCTGAAATTAGAGATTTTTTTTAAATTATAATACCATCATATCTTAAAGGGTCCTTCTACGTAGCGACATGGCGGAGCTTCAAGACTGGACCGAGAATAGGAAAGACTTATTATATGTGTATAAAAATCCCATTAAAAACATTACATGTTAAAAAAAACTTTTTACAAAAAGAAAATAACCGACTTCCGAATAAATAACTTTAATTTCGGAAGTCTGTGTTAAATAAGAAACAAACAATACCGAGAAACACCAACTTCCGAAATTGAAAGTAATTTTGATCCTTTTAGTGTTTTTTTTTTTTAGTGAAGTCGGTTATTTTTTTTTTTTTGTAAAAGTTTTTATTTTACATTTTTTGGTTGCGATGCACGTATAAACAGAGTGCCTATTTCTCATGGCAATTAACCCAAACACTGCTAGGTTACATTGTTTTATTACCTTCCGGCTCCATCATCAGATCAGTTCGATAGTACCTTATAGCGAAAGTGCATCTCATGACAATTCTAATAAGTACAAACACGGCTAGGTTACATTGATTAAATACGGAGTTCCAGTGCCTACCTTCCGGCTCCATCATCATCATCAGATCACTTCGATGATACCATTTTCAACGTAACTATTCAGAACCATTCATTTATTTGTACTTTGATAGTCGCTTAACTATCTTGATTGTAATAGCTATGTGAGTATGAAGATCCGTCGACCATTTCTAGTCTTCTTCATCAGTTCCACTTCATCAAATGTTACTTTTTGACTGTAAATGCTTAAGTTCTCGATGAAAATACCAAAATCACTATAAGGTTACCTATAATATTTGAGGAGTTCCCTCGATTCCTCATGGATCCAGTCATCAGAACTGGATTTTGAAAAAAATGGGACCAATCTGGAAGCATATCCTATAAAGGGAAAAAATAATATTTTCTTGCTTGATAGGCTAATCACTAATTGTGTTTAAAATTACAAGCTTCTGTGTCTTCTTGAAGTAATTTAAGGTTTTGATGATCGCTAAGCGAGTTACAAAATTTAGAAACCTTGGTTTACTTTGTTTCTTAATAAACTAGTGCGCCTCACCATCAATGATTGCATCTCTGCTTACCATCAGGTGGGATCGCAATCAAGCACTGGTTTATACCAATTTAAAAAAAAAAACTTTCAATAGTTCTGGAACAGGTCCAAATCGCATGTGAAATGAGAAAAAATTCAGGCTTCTAGGGTCACCCATAATGAAGTTACAAAAGGTCAAAAATGCCCTGAATGGCTTCTTGAAAACGATGGTACGGCTGTACCGTTTTGCTCGACTTGGCAGGGGCTCTGCCGTGCCCCTAAATAAAGCAACATTGAAAAGGAATCAATATGGCACATAGTATCTCGTAATCGTCAAACGTATTATTCAGTCCGCGGGGCCACTCGCGCGCGCGGAAGGGTTGCACGTCGCCTGTATGTGCTCGTGTTGAGCTACTTGTAACAGTACCTCATAAGGCGCGGCGGCGTTGGCCCAGCGCGAGTAGTTGGTGGCGCGGTGTCCGCGGGGCCACTCGCGCGCGCGGAAGGGTTGCACGTCGCCTGTATGTGCTCGTGTTGAGCTACTTGTAACAGTACCTCATAAGGCGCGGCGGCGTTGGCCCAGCGCGAGTAGTTGGTGGCGCGGTGTCCGCGGGGCCACTCGCGCGCGCGGAAGGGTTGCACGTCGCCTGTATGTGCTCGTGTTGAGCTACTTGTAACAGTACCTCATAAGGCGCGGCGGCGTTGGCCCAGCGCGAGTAGTTGGTGGCGCGGTGTCCGCGGGGCCACTCGCGCGCGCGGAAGGGTTGCACGTCGCCTGTATGTGCTCGTGTTGAGCTACTTGTAACAGTACCTCATAAGGCGCGGCGGCGTTGGCCCAGCGCGAGTAGTTGGTGGCGCGGTGTCCGCGGGGCCACTCGCGCGCGCTGAAGGGTTGCACGTCGCCTGTATGTGCTCGTGTTGAGCTACTTGTAACAGTACCTCATAAGGCGCGGCGGCGTTGGCCCAGCGCGAGTAGTTGGTGGCGCGGTGTCCGCGGGGCCACTCGCGCGCGCGGAAGGGTTGCACGTCGCCTGTATGTGCTCGTGTTGAGCTACTTGTAACAGTACCTCATAAGGAGCGGCGGCGTTGGCCCAGCGCGAGTAGTTGGTGGCGCGGTGTCCGCGGGGCCACTCGCGCGCGCGGAAGGGTTGCACGTCGCCTGTATGTGCTCGTGTTGAGCTACTTGTAACAGTACCTCATAAGGCGCGGCGGCGTTGGCCCAGCGCGAGTAGTTGGTGGCGCGGTGTCCGCGGGGCCACTCGCGCGCGCGGAAGGGTTGCACGTCTCCTGTATGTGCTCGTGTTGAGCTACTTGTAACAGTACCTCATAAGGCGCGGCGGCGTTGGCCCAGCGCGAGTAGTTGGTGGCGCGGTGTCCGCGGGGCCACTCGCGCGCGCGGAAGGGTTGCACGTCGCCTGTATGTGCTCGTGTTGAGCTACTTGTAACAGTACCTCATAAGGCGCGGCGGCGTTGGCCCAGCGCGTGTAGTTGGTGGCGCGGTGTCCGCGGGGCCACTCGCGCGCGCGGAAGGGTTGCACGTCGCCTGTATGTGCTCGTGTTGAGCTACTTGTAACAGTACCTCATAAGGCGCGGCGGCGTTGGCCCAGCGCGAGTAGTTGGTGGCGCGGTGTCCGCGGGGCCACTCGCGCGCGCGGAAGGGTTGCACGTCGCCTGTATGTGCTCGTGTTGAGCTACTTGTAACAGTACCTCATAAGGCGCGGCGGCGTTGGCCCAGCGCGAGTAGTTGGTGGCGCGGTGTCCGCGGGGCCACTCGCGCGCGCGGAAGGGTTGCACGTCGCCTGTATGTGCTCGTGTTGAGCTACTTGTAACAGTACCTCATAAGGCACGGCGGCGTTGGCCCAGCGCGATTAGTTGGTGGCGCGGTGTCCGCGGGGCCACTCGCGCGCGCGGAAGGGTTGCACGTCGCCTGTATGTGCTCGTGTTGAGCTACTTGTAACAGTACCTCATAAGGCGCGGCGGCGTTGGCCCAGCGCGGGTAGTTGGTGGCGCGGTGTCCGCGGGGCCACTCGCGCGCGCGGAAGGGTTGCACGTCGCCTGTATGTGCTCGTGTTGAGCTACTTGTAACAGTACCTCATAAGGCGCGGCGGCGTTGGCCCAGCGCGAGTAGTTGGTGGCGCGGTGTCCGCGGGGCCACTCGCGCGCGCGGAAGTGTTGCACGTCGCCTGTATGTGCTCGTGTTGAGCTACTTGTAACAGTACCTCATAAGGCACGGCGGCGTTGGCCCAGCGCGAGTAGTTGGTGGCGCGGTGTCCGCGGGGCCACTCGCGCGCGCGGAAGGGTTGCACGTCGCCTGTATGTGCTCGTGTTGAGCTACTTGTAACAGTACCTCATAAGGCGCGGCGGCGTTGGCCCAGCGCGGGTAGTTGGTGGCGCGGTGTCCGCGGGGCCACTCGCGCGCGCGGAAGGGTTGCACGTCGCCTGTATGTGCTCGTGTTGAGCTACTTGTAACAGTACCTCATAAGGCGCGGCGGCGTTGGCCCAGCGCGGGTAGTTGGTGGCGCGGTGTCCGCGGGGCCACTCGCGCGCGCGGAAGGGTTGCACGTCGCCTGTATGTGCTCGTGTTGAGCTACTTGTAACAGTACCTCATAAGGCGCGGCGGCGTTGGCCCAGCGCGAGTAGTTGGTGGCGCGGTGTCCGCGGGGCCACTCGCGCGCGCGGAAGGGTTGCACGTCTCCTGTATGTGCTCGTGTTGAGCTACTTGTAACAGTACCTCATAAGGCGCGGCGGCGTTGGCCCAGCGCGAGTAGTTGGTGGCGCGGTGTCCGCGGGGCCACTCGCGCGCGCGGAAGGGTTGCACGTCGCCTGTATGTGCTCGTGTTGAGCTACTTGTAACAGTACCTCATAAGGCGCGGCGGCGTTGGCCCAGCGCGTGTAGTTGGTGGCGCGGTGTCCGCGGGGCCACTCGCGCGCGCGGAAGGGTTGCACGTCGCCTGTATGTGCTCGTGTTGAGCTACTTGTAACAGTACCTCATAAGGCGCGGCGGCGTTGGCCCAGCGCGAGTAGTTGGTGGCGCGGTGTCCGCGGGGCCACTCGCGCGCGCGGAAGGGTTGCACGTCGCCTGTATGTGCTCGTGTTGAGCTACTTGTAACAGTACCTCATAAGGCGCGGCGGCGTTGGCCCAGCGCGAGTAGTTGGTGGCGCGGTGTCCGCGGGGCCACTCGCGCGCGCGGAAGGGTTGCACGTCGCCTGTATGTGCTCGTGTTGAGCTACTTGTAACAGTACCTCATAAGGCACGGCGGCGTTGGCCCAGCGCGATTAGTTGGTGGCGCGGTGTCCGCGGGGCCACTCGCGCGCGCGGAAGGGTTGCACGTCGCCTGTATGTGCTCGTGTTGAGCTACTTGTAACAGTACCTCATAAGGCGCGGCGGCGTTGGCCCAGCGCGGGTAGTTGGTGGCGCGGTGTCCGCGGGGCCACTCGCGCGCGCGGAAGGGTTGCACGTCGCCTGTATGTGCTCGTGTTGAGCTACTTGTAACAGTACCTCATAAGGCGCGGCGGCGTTGGACCAGCGCGAGTAGTTGGTGGCGCGGTGTCCGCGGGGCCACTCGCGCGCGCGGAAGTGTTGCACGTCGCCTGTATGTGCTCGTGTTGAGCTACTTGTAACAGTACCTCATAAGGCACGGCGGCGTTGGCCCAGCGCGAGTAGTTGGTGGCGCGGTGTCCGCGGGGCCACTCGCGCGCGCGGAAGGGTTGCACGTCGCCTGTATGTGCTCGTGTTGAGCTACTTGTAACAGTACCTCATAAGGCGCGGCGGCGTTGGCCCAGCGCGGGTAGTTGGTGGCGCGGTGTCCGCGGGGCCACTCGCGCGCGCGGAAGGGTTGCACGTCGCCTGTATGTGCTCGTGTTGAGCTACTTGTAACAGTACCTCATAAGGCGCGGCGGCGTTGGCCCAGCGCGGGTAGTTGGTGGCGCGGTGTCCGCGGGGCCACTCGCGCGCGCGGAAGGGTTGCACGTCGCCTGTATGTGCTCGTGTTGAGCTACTTGTAACAGTACCTCATAAGGCGCGGCGGCGTTGGCCCAGCGCGAGTAGTTGGTGGCGCGGTGTCCGCGGGGCCACTCGCGCGCGCGGAAGGGTTGCACGTCGCCTGTATGTGCTCGTGTTGAGCTACTTGTAACAGTACCTCATAAGGCGCGGCGGCGTTGGCCCAGCGCGAGTAGTTGGTGGCGCGGTGTCCGCGGGGCCACTCGCGCGCGCGGAAGGGTTGCACGTCTCCTGTATGTGCTCGTGTTGAGCTACTTGTAACAGTACCTCATAAGGCGCGGCGGCGTTGGCCCAGCGCGAGTAGTTGGTGGCGCGGTGTCCGCGGGGCCACTCGCGCGCGCGGAAGGGTTGCACGTCGCCTGTATGTGCTCGTGTTGAGCTACTTGTAACAGTACCTCATAAGGCGCGGCGGCGTTGGCCCAGCGCGTGTAGTTGGTGGCGCGGTGTCCGCGGGGCCACTCGCGCGCGCGGAAGGGTTGCACGTCGCCTGTATGTGCTCGTGTTGAGCTACTTGTAACAGTACCTCATAAGGCGCGGCGGCGTTGGCCCAGCGCGAGTAGTTGGTGGCGCGGTGTCCGCGGGGCCACTCGCGCGCGCGGAAGGGTTGCACGTCGCCTGTATGTGCTCGTGTTGAGCTACTTGTAACAGTACCTCATAAGGCGCGGCGGCGTTGGCCCAGCGCGAGTAGTTGGTGGCGCGGTGTCCGCGGGGCCACTCGCGCGCGCGGAAGGGTTGCACGTCGCCTGTATGTGCTCGTGTTGAGCTACTTGTAACAGTACCTCATAAGGCACGGCGGCGTTGGCCCAGCGCGATTAGTTGGTGGCGCGGTGTCCGCGGGGCCACTCGCGCGCGCGGAAGGGTTGCACGTCGCCTGTATGTGCTCGTGTTGAGCTACTTGTAACAGTACCTCATAAGGCGCGGCGGCGTTGGCCCAGCGCGGGTAGTTGGTGGCGCGGTGTCCGCGGGGCCACTCGCGCGCGCGGAAGGGTTGCACGTCGCCTGTATGTGCTCGTGTTGAGCTACTTGTAACAGTACCTCATAAGGCGCGGCGGCGTTGGCCCAGCGCGAGTAGTTGGTGGCGCGGTGTCCGCGGGGCCACTCGCGCGCGCGGAAGTGTTGCACGTCGCCTGTATGTGCTCGTGTTGAGCTACTTGTAACAGTACCTCATAAGGCACGGCGGCGTTGGCCCAGCGCGAGTAGTTGGTGGCGCGGTGTCCGCGGGGCCACTCGCGCGCGCGGAAGGGTTGCACGTCGCCTGTATGTGCTCGTGTTGAGCTACTTGTAACAGTACCTCATAAGGCGCGGCGGCGTTGGCCCAGCGCGGGTAGTTGGTGGCGCGGTGTCCGCGGGGCCACTCGCGCGCGCGGAAGGGTTGCACGTCGCCTGTATGTGCTCGTGTTGAGCTACTTGTAACAGTACCTCATAAGGCGCGGCGGCGTTGGCCCAGCGCGGGTAGTTGGTGGCGCGGTGTCCGCGGGGCCACTCGCGCGCGCGGAAGGGTTGCACGTCGCCTGTATGTGCTCGTGTTGAGCTACTTGTAACAGTACCTCATAAGGCGCGGCGGCGTTGGCCCAGCGCGAGTAGTTGGTGGCGCGGTGTCCGCGGGGCCACTCGCGCGCGCGGAAGGGTTGCACGTCTCCTGTATGTGCTCGTGTTGAGCTACTTGTAACAGTACCTCATAAGGCGCGGCGGCGTTGGCCCAGCGCGAGTAGTTGGTGGCGCGGTGTCCGCGGGGCCACTCGCGCGCGCGGAAGGGTTGCACGTCGCCTGTATGTGCTCGTGTTGAGCTACTTGTAACAGTACCTCATAAGGCGCGGCGGCGTTGGCCCAGCGCGTGTAGTTGGTGGCGCGGTGTCCGCGGGGCCACTCGCGCGCGCGGAAGGGTTGCACGTCGCCTGTATGTGCTCGTGTTGAGCTACTTGTAACAGTACCTCATAAGGCGCGGCGGCGTTGGCCCAGCGCGAGTAGTTGGTGGCGCGGTGTCCGCGGGGCCACTCGCGCGCGCGGAAGGGTTGCACGTCGCCTGTATGTGCTCGTGTTGAGCTACTTGTAACAGTACCTCATAAGGCGCGGCGGCGTTGGCCCAGCGCGAGTAGTTGGTGGCGCGGTGTCCGCGGGGCCACTCGCGCGCGCGGAAGGGTTGCACGTCGCCTGTATGTGCTCGTGTTGAGCTACTTGTAACAGTACCTCATAAGGCACGGCGGCGTTGGCCCAGCGCGATTAGTTGGTGGCGCGGTGTCCGCGGGGCCACTCGCGCGCGCGGAAGGGTTGCACGTCGCCTGTATGTGCTCGTGTTGAGCTACTTGTAACAGTACCTCATAAGGCGCGGCGGCGTTGGCCCAGCGCGGGTAGTTGGTGGCGCGGTGTCCGCGGGGCCACTCGCGCGCGCGGAAGGGTTGCACGTCGCCTGTATGTGCTCGTGTTGAGCTACTTGTAACAGTACCTCATAAGGCGCGGCGGCGTTGGACCAGCGCGAGTAGTTGGTGGCGCGGTGTCCGCGGGGCCACTCGCGCGCGCGGAAGTGTTGCACGTCGCCTGTATGTGCTCGTGTTGAGCTACTTGTAACAGTACCTCATAAGGCACGGCGGCGTTGGCCCAGCGCGAGTAGTTGGTGGCGCGGTGTCCGCGGGGCCACTCGCGCGCGCGGAAGGGTTGCACGTCGCCTGTATGTGCTCGTGTTGAGCTACTTGTAACAGTACCTCATAAGGCGCGGCGGCGTTGGCCCAGCGCGGGTAGTTGGTGGCGCGGTGTCCGCGGGGCCACTCGCGCGCGCGGAAGGGTTGCACGTCGCCTGTATGTGCTCGTGTTGAGCTACTTGTAACAGTACCTCATAAGGCGCGGCGGCGTTGGCCCAGCGCGGGTAGTTGGTGGCGCGGTGTCCGCGGGGCCACTCGCGCGCGCGGAAGGGTTGCACGTCGCCTGTATGTGCTCGTGTTGAGCTACTTGTAACAGTACCTCATAAGGCACGGCGGCGTTGGCCCAGCGCGAGTAGTTGGTGGCGCGGTGTCCGCGGGGCCACTCGCGCGCGCGGAAGGGTTGCACGTCGCCTGTATGTGCTCGTGTTGAGCTACTTGTAACAGTACCTCATAAGGCGCGGCGGCGTTGGCCCAGCGCGGGTAGTTGGTGGCGCGGTGTCCGCGGGGCCACTCGCGCGCGCGGAAGGGTTGCACGTCGCCTGTATGTGCTCGTGTTGAGCTACTTGTAACAGTACCTCATAAGGCGCGGCGGCGTTGGCCCAGCGCGGGTAGTTGGTGGCGCGGTGTCCGCGGGGCCACTCGCGCGCGCGGAAGGGTTGCACGTCGCCTGTATGTGCTCGTGTTGAGCTACTTGTAACAGTACCTCATAAGGCGCGGCGGCGTTGGCCCAGCGCGGGTAGTTGGTGGCGCGGTGTCCGCGGGGCCACTCGCGCGCGCGGAAGGGTTGCACGTCGCCTGTATGTGCTCGTGTTGAGCTACTTGTAACAGTACCTCATAAGGCGCGGCGGCGTTGGCCCAGCGCGAGTAGTTGGTGGCGCGGTGTCCGCGGGGCCACTCGCGCGCGCGGAAGGGTTGCACGTCGCCTGTATGTGCTCGTGTTGAGCTACTTGTAACAGTACCTCATAAGGCGCGGCGGCGTTGGCCCAGCGCGAGTAGTTGGTGGCGCGGTGTCCGCGGGGCCACTCGCGCGCGCGGAAGGGTTGCACGTCGCCTGTATGTGCTCGTGTTGAGCTACTTGTAACAGTACCTCATAAGGCGCGGCGGCGTTGGCCCAGCGCGAGTAGTTGGTGGCGCGGTGTCCGCGGGGCCACTCGCGCGCGCGGAAGGGTTGCACGTCGCCTGTATGTGCTCGTGTTGAGCTACTTGTAACAGTACCTCATAAGGCGCGGCGGCGTTGGCCCAGCGCGAGTAGTTGGTGGCGCGGTGTCCGCGGGGCCACTCGCGCGCGCGGAAGGGTTGCACGTCGCCTGTATGTGCTCGTGTTGAGCTACTTGTAACAGTACCTCATAAGGCGCGGCGGCGTTGGCCCAGCGCGAGTAGTTGGTGGCGCGGTGTCCGCGGGGCCACTCGCGCGCGCGGAAGGGTTGCACGTCGCCTGTATGTGCTCGTGTTGAGCTACTTGTAACAGTACCTCATAAGGCGCGGCGGCGTTGGCCCAGCGCGAGTAGTTGGTGGCGCGGTGTCCGCGGGGCCACTCGCGCGCGCGGAAGGGTTGCACGTCGCCTGTATGTGCTCGTGTTGAGCTACTTGTAACAGTACCTCATAAAGCGCGGCGGCGTTGGCCCAGCGCGAGTAGTTGGTGGCGCGGTGTCCGCGGGGCCACTCGCACGCGCGGAAGGGTTGCACGTCGCCTGTATGTGCTCGTGTTGAGCTACTTGTAACAGTACCTCATAAGGCGCGGCGGCGTTGGCCCAGCGCGAGTAGTTGGTGGCGCGGTGTCCGCGGGGCCACTCGCGCGCGCGGAAGGGTTGCACGTCGCCTGTATGTGCTCGTGTTGAGCTACTTGTAACAGTACCTCATAAGGCACGGCGGCGTTGGCCCAGCGCGATTAGTTGGTGGCGCGGTGTCCGCGGGGCCACTCGCGCGCGCGGAAGGGTTGCACGTCGCCTGTATGTGCTCGTGTTGAGCTACTTGTAACAGTACCTCATAAGGCGCGGCGGCGTTGGCCCAGCGCGGGTAGTTGGTGGCGCGGTGTCCGCGGGGCCACTCGCGCGCGCGGAAGGGTTGCACGTCGCCTGTATGTGCTCGTGTTGAGCTACTTGTAACAGTACCTCATAAGGCGCGGCGGCGTTGGACCAGCGCGAGTAGTTGGTGGCGCGGTGTCCGCGGGGCCACTCGCGCGCGCGGAAGTGTTGCACGTCGCCTGTATGTGCTCGTGTTGAGCTACTTGTAACAGTACCTCATAAGGCACGGCGGCGTTGGCCCAGCGCGAGTAGTTGGTGGCGCGGTGTCCGCGGGGCCACTCGCGCGCGCGGAAGGGTTGCACGTCGCCTGTATGTGCTCGTGTTGAGCTACTTGTAACAGTACCTCATAAGGCGCGGCGGCGTTGGCCCAGCGCGGGTAGTTGGTGGCGCGGTGTCCGCGGGGCCACTCGCGCGCGCGGAAGGGTTGCACGTCGCCTGTATGTGCTCGTGTTGAGCTACTTGTAACAGTACCTCATAAGGCGCGGCGGCGTTGGCCCAGCGCGGGTAGTTGGTGGCGCGGTGGCCGCGGGGCCACTCGCGCGCGCGGAAGGGTTGCACGTCGCCTGTATGTGCTCGTGTTGAGCTACTTGTAACAGTACCTCATAAGGCGCGGCGGCGTTGGCCCAGCGCGGGTAGTTGGTGGCGCGGTGTCCGCGGGGCCACTCGCGCGCGCGGAAGGGTTGCACGTCGCCTGTATGTGCTCGTGTTGAGCTACTTGTAACAGTACCTCATAAGGCACGGCGGCGTTGGCCCAGCGCGAGTAGTTGGTGGCGCGGTGTCCGCGGGGCCACTCGCGCGCGCGGAAGGGTTGCACGTCGCCTGTATGTGCTCGTGTTGAGCTACTTGTAACAGTACCTCATAAGGCGCGGCGGCGTTGGCCCAGCGCGGGTAGTTGGTGGCGCGGTGTCCGCGGGGCCACTCGCGCGCGCGGAAGGGTTGCACGTCGCCTGTATGTGCTCGTGTTGAGCTACTTGTAACAGTACCTCATAAGGCGCGGCGGCGTTGGCCCAGCGCGGGTAGTTGGTGGCGCGGTGTCCGCGGGGCCACTCGCGCGCGCGGAAGGGTTGCACGTCGCCTGTATGTGCTCGTGTTGAGCTACTTGTAACAGTACCTCATAAGGCGCGGCGGCGTTGGCCCAGCGCGGGTAGTTGGTGGCGCGGTGTCCGCGGGGCCACTCGCGCGCGCGGAAGGGTTGCACGTCGCCTGTATGTGCTCGTGTTGAGCTACTTGTAACAGTACCTCATAAGGCGCGGCGGCGTTGGCCCAGCGCGAGTAGTTGGTGGCGCGGTGTCCGCGGGGCCACTCGCGCGCGCGGAAGGGTTGCACGTCGCCTGTATGTGCTCGTGTTGAGCTACTTGTAACAGTACCTCATAAGGCGCGGCGGCGTTGGCCCAGCGCGAGTAGTTGGTGGCGCGGTGTCCGCGGGGCCACTCGCGCGCGCGGAAGGGTTGCACGTCGCCTGTATGTGCTCGTGTTGAGCTACTTGTAACAGTACCTCATAAAGCGCGGCGGCGTTGGCCCAGCGCGAGTAGTTGGTGGCGCGGTGTCCGCGGGGCCACTCGCGCGCGCGGAAGGGTTGCACGTCGCCTGTATGTGCTCGTGTTGAGCTACTTGTAACAGTACCTCATAAGGCGCGGCGGCGTTGGCCCAGCGCGAGTAGTTGGTGGCGCGGTGTCCGCGGGGCCACTCGCGCGCGCGGAAGGGTTGCACGTCGCCTGTATGTGCTCGTGTTGAGCTACTTGTAACAGTACCTCATAAGGCACGGCGGCGTTGGCCCAGCGCGATTAGTTGGTGGCGCGGTGTCCGCGGGGCCACTCGCGCGCGCGGAAGGGTTGCACGTCGCCTGTATGTGCTCGTGTTGAGCTACTTGTAACAGTACCTCATAAGGCGCGGCGGCGTTGGCCCAGCGCGGGTAGTTGGTGGCGCGGTGTCCGCGGGGCCACTCGCGCGCGCGGAAGGGTTGCACGTCGCCTGTATGTGCTCGTGTTGAGCTACTTGTAACAGTACCTCATAAGGCGCGGCGGCGTTGGACCAGCGCGAGTAGTTGGTGGCGCGGTGTCCGCGGGGCCACTCGCGCGCGCGGAAGTGTTGCACGTCGCCTGTATGTGCTCGTGTTGAGCTACTTGTAACAGTACCTCATAAGGCACGGCGGCGTTGGCCCAGCGCGAGTAGTTGGTGGCGCGGTGTCCGCGGGGCCACTCGCGCGCGCGGAAGGGTTGCACGTCGCCTGTATGTGCTCGTGTTGAGCTACTTGTAACAGTACCTCATAAGGCGCGGCGGCGTTGGCCCAGCGCGGGTAGTTGGTGGCGCGGTGTCCGCGGGGCCACTCGCGCGCGCGGAAGGGTTGCACGTCGCCTGTATGTGCTCGTGTTGAGCTACTTGTAACAGTACCTCATAAGGCGCGGCGGCGTTGGCCCAGCGCGGGTAGTTGGTGGCGCGGTGGCCGCGGGGCCACTCGCGCGCGCGGAAGGGTTGCACGTCGCCTGTATGTGCTCATGTTGAGCTACTTGTAACAGTACCTCATAAGGCGCGGCGGCGTTGGCCCAGCGCGGGTAGTTGGTGGCGCGGTGTCCGCGGGGCCACTCGCGCGCGCGGAAGGGTTGCACGTCGCCTGTATGTGCTCGTGTTGAGCTACTTGTAACAGTACCTCATAAGGCACGGCGGCGTTGGCCCAGCGCGAGTAGTTGGTGGCGCGGTGTCCGCGGGGCCACTCGCGCGCGCGGAAGGGTTGCACGTCGCCTGTATGTGCTCGTGTTGAGCTACTTGTAACAGTACCTCATAAGGCGCGGCGGCGTTGGCCCAGCGCGGGTAGTTGGTGGCGCGGTGTCCGCGGGGCCACTCGCGCGCGCGGAAGGGTTGCACGTCGCCTGTATGTGCTCGTGTTGAGCTACTTGTAACAGTACCTCATAAGGCGCGGCGGCGTTGGCCCAGCGCGGGTAGTTGGTGGCGCGGTGTCCGCGGGGCCACTCGCGCGCGCGGAAGGGTTGCACGTCGCCTGTATGTGCTCGTGTTGAGCTACTTGTAACAGTACCTCATAAGGCGCGGCGGCGTTGGCCCAGCGCGGGTAGTTGGTGGCGCGGTGTCCGCGGGGCCACTCGCGCGCGCGGAAGGGTTGCACGTCGCCTGTATGTGCTCGTGTTGAGCTACTTGTAACAGTACCTCATAAGGCGCGGCGGCGTTGGCCCAGCGCGAGTAGTTGGTGGCGCGGTGTCCGCGGGGCCACTCGCGCGCGCGGAAGGGTTGCACGTCGCCTGTATGTGCTCGTGTTGAGCTACTTGTAACAGTACCTCATAAAGCGCGGCGGCGTTGGCCCAGCGCGAGTAGTTGGTGGCGCGGTGTCCGCGGGGCCACTCGCGCGCGCGGAAGGGTTGCACGTCGCCTGTATGTGCTCGTGTTGAGCTACTTGTAACAGTACCTCATAAGGCGCGGCGGCGTTGGCCCAGCGCGAGTAGTTGGTGGCGCGGTGTCCGCGGGGCCACTCGCGCGCGCGGAAGGGTTGCACGTCGCCTGTATGTGCTCGTGTTGAGCTACTTGTAACAGTACCTCATAAGGCGCGGCGGCGTTGGCCCAGCGCGAGTAGTTGGTGGCGCGGTGTCCGCGGGGCCACTCGCGCGCGCGGAAGGGTTGCACGTCGCCTGTATGTGCTCGTGTTGAGCTACTTGTAACAGTACCTCATAAGGCGCGGCGGCGTTGGCCCAGCGCGAGTAGTTGGTGGCGCGGTGTCCGCGGGGCCACTCGCGCGCGCGGAAGGGTTGCACGTCGCCTGTATGTGCTCGTGTTGAGCTACTTGTAACAGTACCTCATAAGGCGCGGCGGCGTTGGCCCAGCGCGAGTAGTTGGTGGCGCGGTGTCCGCGGGGCCACTCGCGCGCGCGGAAGGGTTGCACGTCGCCTGTATGTGCTCGTGTTGAGCTACTTGTAATAGTACCTCATAAGGCGCGGCGGCGTTGGCCCAGCGCGAGTAGTTGGTGGCGCGGTGTCCGCGGGGCCACTCGCGCGCGCGGAAGGGTTGCACGTCGCCTGTATGTGCTCGTGTTGAGCTACTTGTAACAGTACCTCATAAGGCGCGGCGGCGTTGGCCCAGCGCGAGTAGTTGGTGGCGCGGTGTCCGCGGGGCCACTCGCGCGCGCGGAAGGGTTGCACGTCGCCTGTATGTGCTCGTGTTGAGCTACTTGTAACAGTACCTCATAAGGCGCGGCGGCGTTGGCCCAGCGCGAGTAGTTGGTGGCGCGGTGTCCGCGGGGCCACTCGCGCGCGCGGAAGGGTTGCACGTCGCCTGTATGTGCTCGTGTTGAGCTACTTGTAACAGTACCTCATAAGGCGCGGCGGCGTTGGCCCAGCGCGAGTAGTTGGTGGCGCGGTGTCCGCGGGGCCACTCGCGCGCGCGGAAGGGTTGCACGTCGCCTGTATGTGCTCGTGTTGAGCTACTTGTAACAGTACCTCATAAGGCGCGGCGGCGTTGGCCCAGCGCGAGTAGTTGGTGGCGCGGTGTCCGCGGGGCCACTCGCGCGCGCGGAAGGGTTGCACGTCGCCTGTATGTGCTCGTGTTGAGCTACTTGTAACAGTACCTCATAAGGCGCGGCGGCGTTGGCCCAGCGCGAGTAGTTGGTGGCGCGGTGTCCGCGGGGCCACTCGCGCGCGCGGAAGGGTTGCACGTCGCCTGTATGTGCTCGTGTTGAGCTACTTGTAACAGTACCTCATAAGGCGCGGCGGCGTTGGCCCAGCGCGAGTAGTTGGTGGCGCGGTGTCCGCGGGGCCACTCGCGCGCGCGGAAGGGTTGCACGTCGCCTGTATGTCCTCGTGCTGAGCTCGCTAATCGCGCCAGTAGCGCATCCTTGCTACGCGGGACGGACGTCCGGTAGCGGGTTGTCTCGAACGCTGCTACTACTAGGCACTGCAGAACAAATAAAAACCCGTTCATTATTTAAAAAACCAAAAAAATAGGTGATCAAAAACTTTACACTTATAGGTCGATCCCATTTCTAGACAGCAAGAGTGGCCAACCGATCGTTCGCTATCAATCTCGGCTGTTAATCCAGTCGACCTGGGAAGCAGAAGCGTATTTAAGGTGCGTTTCCAATGACGCGGGATTGGGCGGAGCGGAGAGAAACAGAAAATGAATTGGCCAATCACAAAACTAGAAATCTTCACATATGGAAGCGCAGCCCCGAGCTTGACAGACAGGACGGAAACGAGCAGGGTGTGGTGCCGAGCGGAGTGTAGTTCAACTTCACTGCGTCCCGCTCCGTTTTAATGGAAATATCGCCACTTTTCAATGTTCTTCTCCACTCCACTTCGCCCAACGCTGCTTCAGTAGAAACGCACCCCTACTTTTAGGCCAAGAGGACGGCAGCGGCTCGATCGTTCATACTCAGAGACGTGCGAGCACTACAAGTAAATACGCCCGGCTTTTATGTGAAAATACATGACACCTAACATCTAAATCGTAGAACACTACCAACAAATTAAATAAAATAAAAACCGAAACTTAAAACTTCGCGCGCCTACCGTTGCCGTTCTGTATTCAATGCGAATTAAAATTAATTCATAAGATACGATACCTATGATATCCATATCCATTGGGAGACTACGTAACTCTCGGATCTCACTCTAAGGGCCGTGCCTCACTGGGACGCCATGACGACGTAGCCAAGTCGTGACGCCAAAAAAATGGAGTGGCTGCGTGGGCAACAGTGGCCAGGTTAGGTACACACCATAGAGCCTGGCGGCGCCGCCATGGTGTCCCGGTGAGGCACGGGCCTTACACACAACAAAAAAAGAGATGAACACTAGTGTGTTGCTTTCTCAATTGACATGTTAGTTTTTGCACCTGGCTTTATTTTCTATCTCTAAACTTCCTATAAAAGACATAATAATGTGAGTTTGTGTGCACTAGCAAATGCCTTTGGGAAAATTGTGAATGAAATGAAATGGTTCGCGTGTCTTCTATCACATGCTCAGTAAAGGCGCGCAAAACGCGTTGATGTTGAGATATCATCTAAGGACTTCTCTCACGGGCGGAACGGGAGAAGTTAGACTTTACAGACTAAAACCACACTTATGGTCCTTCAGTTGCCTTTTAGGTTCTTGGACTACGGGTTTCCTTGTCAGATGTCAACCAATGGCGCCGAAAGTAGGCTCGAAGGACGGAAACAATTTGCCTGCTGCGATCTTCCCGTCCGATTATAATTTAGGTGTCTACAAGGCTAGAGTGAATCGGCTCTTAATAAACTAGTGCGCCTCACCATCAACAATTACATCACAGTGGCGTGCCTAGGGTTTCAAAATAAGGCAAGCCCAATAAAATTTTAACCAATTTCAAAAAAGGAAAGTTCAGTTTTCGACTGAGAATGTAGGTACCTACGTATGTATCATCGCAATTTTCTGATAAACTACTGGTTAGGTACAATAAATTAAAAGTGAATTCATCCATCTTCTTCTTTCCTCTTCTTCAATTTCACTATTGCTTGTCGTGCGGTGAATGTGGTAACCAAAGCTCACTGAAAGCATGCTAGTGCTAGATTGAATATAATAAACATATCTGCAATTGCATACCTCCGGTGGCTTTAAAAAAAGCCGTTTGGTTTGCTTCATTGCTTGAGGGAACAAAGTTATGGTAAGTAGTTGCTTGCTTTGTAACAGGACTAACGGGTTACAGACAAAAACAAAACAGAAAGTTACAAAACGAAAGTTAAAAAATAGCTAGATAGAATGTAATAAGGAATTTAAATGAATTATTTATATTCTAATTGGAATCGTCTATCTTTATTAAGAAATGATTTAATTACATCAGAGTAAAATGTTGGTGATCGTTTTAATTCTACCAACAGCTGTTTTTCAATAGCTATCATTGATAATTCGGAAAGACGCTCTTGACCTTGTGTATTTCTCATGGATACGTTTAAGAGACGAAAAAGCACGTTAAAATAGTTACAACAAGATACGCTAACTTTAACAGCTTGAATAAATATGCAGCACCAGCAATACAACTTAATAGTGTGCGAACAGCCAACAATCCAACTAGTTTTATACACTGATCTATTTTTCGTTTATGCGATTTACTAGTCTGAGAAATACACAGATTAGGCGTCGTTTTTAATGAAGAAATTAACTGTTTTTTCTGAGCAAAGTTTAAAGATTTTACCTTATCTTCGCCAATCAAAACTAGAAAGCATTTTAAATCCTCACAAGGTACAATTGCCTCCATTGTTGTAGGTAAGTCACCAAAACAACTGTATCACTGAGAAAATCTAAGAAAACACGAAAAACAACAAACAACAAAAAACAAAAAATCTATTTTCCACTCAAGTAAATAAAACTGAAGTGAGTTGCAAACAAAGTTGCAGTGTTGTCATTTAGGCAAAAAAAAGTCGCCAGGTATATGAAAAATCTAGCAAGATGTCGCAAATTTTTTATTTTTAAGATATTGCTTGAATATTTAATTTCATTGTTTTAAAAAGTCGCTAGTTTTATTGTTGCTAAATGTTAAAAAAAGTTTCCAAACTCGTTAAAAATCTCCAAGATCTCACAACGTTGCTAAAACGGCAACACTGCAGAGTTGGCAATGTGACGAGGTCACGCATACGCGAGCAACTTCATACGAATGCCCGGCTTAAATCTTCCATACTGATCGATTTGTAGACGCAAAAGGTCCTAACTCGTTATACGGCACGTCGCCATAGGTGCGAAAGAGACAGATATAGTATTTGAAAGCCCGGCAAAAGCCGGTGCGTGTAAGCGAGATAGCTATATGTAGATGCTGCAAATGCGAAACTCTGCGCGCGAACAATCGCGATGTGTAGTAGTGTGGCATAGGTAGATACTTTGTGTTATTTTGATAAGAATTAAGCGCGCGAACTTTTAAATAGTTCGGGTTTAATATTGATTCTCTATCGAGCATTTTAGTAAGGCTTCTCGGCATGTATGAAGAAACCGCCACTGTTACATCACTACTTACCATCAGGTGGGATCACAGTCAAGCACTAGTTTACATCAATAAAAAAAAAAATCAAAGGGCTTACCTTCTTCTGCGGATAAGGGTTGACGAGCTGGATGGCGCTCCGCAGGTGGTCGTACAAGCCCGCCATGGGCACGAAATCCACATCCATGAGGAACACGTACGGCGTGTTCACGTTCTCTAGTGCCACATTACGAAGGTAGTTCACCGGGTAGTGCACCTGAGGGCAAACAATCACGAATTAGATGAAAGTTGTTTTTGGTGGAATTTTTTCCAGTAAAATTTAGTGGCTGTATTAATTAATCCTATTGGACCTCGGATCTCTCCCTATACTCCATTCACTTCTGCATTAGACAAAAGAGGTTCATAGAAGCAGGTGTGCACAACATTTATTATTCGAAATAAATTCAAACAATTTTAATAAGTAATGGTTTCAATATAAAATTGTAACATACCTACTTAGATAAATTTGATTACTGTAAGGTAAGTATGCCGCCTATGTACGACTACTGTACATGAAGTTTAAATAAAGAAATTAATTAATTAAAAACAAAATAAACTAAAATGTTGAGTTCAGCGGCACCTACCGAGAATTTTGCCACGTTCGTGGCCGCAACTTTAATCCTAATGAAAATTAAGGTAATATTCATAAACAACACACATTCATCTCGTAGAACTCCAAAACGATATTTAGCTCACCTTGTCATGTTTAAACACCAGATGATATCCAATATTCTTCCTATCTCTAAGAGTGTCGGACCAGTCGCCGATGAAACTCCACAGTCTTGTCACTTCGCAGTCTGATAAGTATATGGCAACACTGAGTGGGCCTGTCATTAAAATAATTACTTATTAATATTTCTTTTCTCAAAAATCTTACAAATTGTTAGGAGACAAAGTTATTGTGACATAAGTATAATAGTTAGATATATTCGCACCTTTATTCCAATACATCACTAAATGATATTCTTAAATAAAACTGTTTTTAATGCAATCTGTAAAGTTAGCGCTCAGCAAACAGATGGCGTTAAAAACAGTTTTTTGATGAATGGTACGATGTGTTGACGCGACACTTTTTGTAGATAATGATTCGTTCTGCAAAGCCGTAGTACATTATTTTGCTCTATCATCAATAGTTTTCGAAGCGAACGCAAAATAAAGAATTTCAAAAATCGATCGAGTAGCTTTTGAGCTAAATCGTAACCAAAACAACACAAATAAAAAAAAACTAAATTTTCCTAGTCATAAAAATCGAATCTAAAGTATTTTATAACTTGTAATGTTGTACCTTCCCAGTAATTGACCAATCTCTCGAGGAACTGCAGCCGGTCCATGGACAGCTGCAGCGCGAGGGTCACGTCGAAGCTGTCCATGTCCGTATAGCTATAGTCCATGTAGTATAGATGTGTCCGGAGCTTCACTTTTTGGGCGGCGCGAAAGCTTACGCATAGATCAGATTGGTTTATCTGTAAATTGATAGAACAGACTTTATTATACGGGTAAGGACGAAAATATGTTGGCAGTGTTTAGTATAGGCGTGGGATTGCGGACGATATCACCGTCCGGCTGTCCGGTAAGCATCCGGACTGACAGGCAAAAACTTTCCAAGTGAGAATTAATTACATACCTAAAGTTTTAAAAAAAATACAATTTTTTTGGCGCGTTAAATAATATGATGAAATATATGTATTGCGAGTATTCTTTTTGCGTATTTCGATAGTTAAGTATTCGTTTTGACTAATGTCAAAACAGCCCCCCTAGCCAAGTTACAATCGTTTCGTTCGTGCCGAACGCCTCAAGTAGGCCACGCTTCCGATTCCTTTGTTCTGACCACGTGACTGAGCGTTGAAATGACGTCAGAACAAACAAATCGGAGGCGTGGCCTACTCGAGGCGTTCGGCGCGAATGATACGATTGTAACTTGGCTTGAGGGGCAGGCCTTTTATTTATTAACAACTTAACCTGTAACAACTGTTAAAGTTCTATTAATGACAACCGGGACCAACGGCTTTGGAACAACTCAGTCATATGTAAATATACTCGTACAACGCTGATGGCAATATTAGCGTGTGTTAAATATAAAATATTGTGCAAAAATAAACACTTGTGCAAATACCTAATTATGATGATAATGAAGCGTTATGTTTTAACTTACTTTCATAGTAAAGTGCTCTATAAAGGAGCACCGATGTAGTTTCTCCCGTAGCAGGTAGCCATCAAAGTTGACGTACGACTGATGTATGTCGCGAAAGAAACTGGCGTCTCGAGTATTGATGTGATGTTTCATGGGAGAATTCCAATGAATAACCTGCAATATATTTTAATAATTCACAACTTTCACACAATGCCAACTAGTCCTAAACTAAGCAGAGCTTGTGCTATGTGCACTAGACAACTAATAAACAAACTTATATATTTCTAAATACATACATATTATAGAAAAATAAAAAAAAATATTAGTCTTGGGTGGGAATAGGCCACGACCTCCGGCATAGCAGTCAGATATAGATAGGTCTTGTGTATGTGAGATTACATGTTTGTGAACGCACCCACGATACAGGTCGGGAGTTATAGTTTTAGTAAAATTCGATAGCAAAAACATGAAAATATAATTAAAATATCTCAAAAAACCAAAAAGTCAAAAATGAAAATTAAAAAAAGAACTTAGAAGTTGCGCTTGCAAGAATAATTTCGTTTCACACGACACTCCTTTTTTTACTTTGGGAATCTGACCAGTATTTGACAACCTGTACGGATCTGTTAATGGCCTTGTATAGATCCTGAAAAGTGGAAGTGGTTGTGCAAGATGGGTAGTACAGCAAGTGTCGCATCTCTACATTGGCACTGTGTTAGAGATAGGGTCGAGGAAGCGCCATTTGGCCAGATTGTTTTTACACACGGTTAAGAGTGCTAATACTAAAGCTAGAAATAGTCTCCCCTTGGTTGACTGGTAGAAAATGCCTAAGGCATTAATTTTTAATAAATAAATAAATACATTAGACCGACGACGACACACTTGTGTCACGCCCGTTAGGCGAGCGCCCGCGCAGTCCTATACAAAAGCGCGCCCCGCGCCGGTTTTGCTACGTAATAATACATTAAAGTTCTCCATCGATATGACTACATGCACACCGTTAAAGTTGAACTAGCGACACTGCGCAGGTAATAATCCGGTTTCCACTACGGGGACCGCCGCACACGAAACACGCGCGACGTCACGCCACGGATGCACGCGCGGACGTCCGCGCGGCCTGCCGCTTAACGCAGCATTAGCCCTAAAACATACACATATTAAATACACACCTTAACATTATTTCGGTCCTCCCCATAACAGTTCTTAGCCAACGTCTGTGTGGACATCTGAACATTATATTGACAACTCATGTTGTACACATAGCGCGGCTGGCTCTTAATAATCGCGTTTATCACATCCTGGTCAGCCAACGTGGTCTGTTTTAATCTTCCTATGTTATCTTGAACAGCGTCGTGCCATAGTCTGGTCCAATCCGTGGTTGTGCGGATTTTCTTGAGGTCTAAGAGCATGACTCCTGTGTTATAGCCCCGACCGAGAGCAGGCCAGCGCTTCGCTTTGTTGTTCAGGTACCAACTGCTTTCGTTTTCGACTAGGCCTATGAACTGTGGATAAAATATGATTTATTTTGCAGTTATGAAACACAAAACACAATTGTTACGAAGTTGTACAATTTTTAAAATCGTTCTAGTGGTTTTTGAGTTTATTGATTACAGACAAAAATACTTTTACATTTCTCTTTATAATATTAGTTTAAATAAGTATACAAGTTTTTGGACTTACACAGGTCTTTTATTTTCTTTTCAAATGTTATTATATTGTATTTTTTTTAAATTATTTAACATTTTTATTTTAATCTCTTGTTTGTCTTGTGCAAATCTCAAATATTTTTTAACCCCCGACGGATAAGATGGCTCGAGGGGTGTTAAAAGTTTGACGTGTCTGTGTATCTGTGTGTTTGTGTATCTGTGTGTCTGTATGTCTGTCCGTGGCATCATATCTCCCAAACGAATGGACCGATTTTCATGCGGTTTTTTTTTGTTTAAAAGCTGACTTAATCGAGATGGTTCTTAGCTACAATTTATGAAGATCTGTTCAGGTGTTCAAGGTCATCAGCACGTTTGTTAACTGGGATAGAGATCTTAAACACTTAATGGGTATTTACTTTAGTTTTAAACTTAAGAGTGACGTAATATTTGAAATACTCTTGTACATGCTGGTGCCATTGAGCTGATCTGATGATAGAGCTCGAAGGTAAGAGATGTAACCCTGGATTACCTATCAGTAAACCTATCGAGTTTGGCCTTATTAGATTCGCCTTAACCAGTGCTATACATTAAATATTTTAAAGATGAGGGTCATTGAGTCGGGGGACCGCTAAGTAAGGAACCTAGGTAGGCTATAGATTGATATACAAAAATACTAAGTTCATACGTACATTTGAAACTATTAGGTATTTTCTATTTATAGCATAGTCGGCCTTATAATGTTCCCACTGCTGGGACTCAGGCCTCCTCTCTAGGGGAGGGAATGGGCCGTAATCCACCACGCGGGCCCAGTGCGGATTGGTGGATGTCACATGTCTTCGAATTTTTGGTTCTAGGACATGCCGGTTTCCTCACGATGTTTTCCTTCACCGTTTTGAGAGCAGTGGTGATGAAATAAATTACACAAAGTAATGCGCCTGGTTGGGTTTGAACCCGCGACCTACAACTCGTAAGTCGGGGCCGTTACCACTCGGCCACCACTGCTCTCTATTTTCTATTTGTTAAAGCTAAATTAACTTCTGTACATTGCGGTCCCCCGACTCAGTGACGTTCATCTTTAAAATATTTATAGATTCTTTTAACGAAGTTAAAAGGCTGAAAGAGTAATTTATTAACTTATTTTTTACTTTATTATTGTGCTGGGGGTTTTCTTAATTTTTTTCTTTCATCAAAGGTCAAAGTGAGAAGAATAAGTCCGATAGATAGTAACAGAGATATTTGTAATTACAAAACATGATTGAAAAGAGTGTCCATGGAGTTTCTTGCACATTCTTCTCCATAGAGATCTACGCTTTGGAATGTGCAATTAGCATCATTTATTTTTATTTTTCTGACTGACTGACTTCTTGACATTTCAAAAGTGCCTGTAAATGGTTTATTTGGAATAAATGCTATTTTGATTTTGATTTTTGATTTTGAGCTTATGCTTAACTAAAACACAAATAGTGAATAAAATATAGGTGTACTATTTGCCTATCCCTTTGCAGCACACAAGTGTGATTTTTATTTAATTTTTGTATGTGAAAGCTTACCTGATCATCAGTCATGTTCCTGAACATGGCCCACAGCTCAGCGACATCACACAAGAAGGTGAGATCCGAGTCCAACACAATAGCCTGACTCAACGTATCCGGGAGGATATCAGGAAACAGAAGCTTGACTAGCGCATAGATACCGGAGTAGTGACTGTTGGGGATCCAGCGCACTTGCGTCAGGTACTCTTCTGCATTGTAGCATGTGTATTTTACTGGAAATAAAAGATCAATTAATCAATATTTCAGCCGAAAGACGTCCACTGTTGGACATATGCCTCCCCTAAGTGTCGCCATAACGACCGGTCCTGTGCGTCTCGCATCCATCGAATTCCTGCGACCCTCACCAGGTCATCGGTCCAACTTGTGGGAGGCCGTGTGTGCTCTGCCCACTGACACTTAAGTTTGGCGATTCTTCGGGATATGTTGGTAACCTTACTTCTTATGCAGACTAAAGTTTAAAATTGGAATCGTATACTAAGGCAAAATCCGCGCGAAATTAGCTGGTGATATTATTAGATTTTTTGTACACACCTTTTTTCACCTTGAAAAAAGCGAAGACCAGGATTTAAGGCCCTCACAATCACAAAGTTCATTTGAAAGCTTGGTGACACAAACGGTGCTTACGGCGCCGGCGTGGCACAGTTAGTGAATTTTGTGCACTTACGTTATTTGACTCGTATTCGTGATTATACATGATTTAAATCGATTTTAAATACGCAGTTAAATTTTTTTTTTTAATCTTGAATTCGTCAAACGAAACATTATTTTAAATTTTATGTACTCGTGATAATTATAGCAACACACTGCATCCTATCCTCATGCCCAATAAGAGCGTCCCGCGATCGTCTGCCGCCACAATATTTGAATACTGTGCCTCTTTCACTCTCATAGACGATCGGCTTACCGCTAACAAGCGCGGCGAATGCGCCTCGCAGACGCGCGGGGAACGCTGGCCAGTAAGCCACGAATATTAATTGTTACCGAAAATCATTATCTGCTTAATTAGGCGTCGAATCTCCTTTACGTGTAAGCTTTATTTGTTATCAGAGTGCCTAGTGCGAGATTATTTTATGTTAACGCGATCGACACGTTTATGACTTTCGGCGCTCTGATTGGCCCTCTCTGGCCAAACGAGGTAAACTTCGATAGCGTTAACGTAAAAACAACTCGCGCTCAGTTCTCAGTACGAGGCGCATTCGTCGCGCAATCGTTAACAGCGAGTCGGACACGCCTATGAGAGCGAAAGAGACATAATCTTCTGTGAGGATGTATTTGCAAAGAATGAGTGATTCAATTTTCTGTTCCCTGTTAAAGATACTCACCATCAGGCAAATCCCAAGTATCAAACAGCTTATTGACTGTTCTATGAGAACTGCTATCTACCACAAAATGGAAGTGTATAGGGTTCTGCCGATGGTGCATCAAGGACTTGAGCATAGGCGTGATCTGACGGGTACACTTCCCCATACACACTAGGGCTATGTGGACCGTCTCACATAGAGTACCCACCGCATCTGGTATCTGTCGAAAACATAGAGCAAGTTTCTGAATTAAGAATAGAATATAATAGAAAGAAAGAAAGAAAGAAAGAAAAATATTTTATTTGGTACGCATGGATACACACACAGTAAAACAAAATTCAAGACAACTAAGAAACATACACTGACACAATGTGTGTCTCACGGCTGCGCCAAATAGGTCCAGTTCAGCAAAAATGCCAGACAACTACATGGCAATCAGTGGTAGTTGCCTGACGCTGGTTTTCAACTGAACCTTATTGAGAGTGAACGGTTATTTATTTATTAGCATTAAGTATGTCTAATGTATAAGTATTATGTGTAAGGTAAATAAATATATGTAAATGTTAATGTGCGCTGTGATAAATGATAAATAATAAACAAGTGTTTTAGCGACAGATGTGTACGAAATAATAAAATACTAAGATAAAAAAAAGTAAAAAATGACACAAAATTTAACAAGACTGTAAGTATAATGAACTTTATTGTACACCAAAATAGTAACAATTCAACTCAACAACAACTTAATGCTAGAACTACACTGCGCACACGTGTGCCACACACGCCGATCTAGGCGCGTCGGACTCCATATATTTTATATGGAAACTAGACTTGTAGAGCTACACTTGATCCACGCCACGCAACGTCACACGACGTCGTTCTACGTACAAATCAGGCGTGTTACACGTGTGCGTCGGTCTAGTGTAGTTCTAGCTTAATTCAACTCAAACAACCAACAACAACGTTTTTAGCTAACAACTAGAACTTAATGCCAAATTATAGGTTTTTAAGTAAAAGTAAAATTTTATTTGCAAAACTGTCTCAAATTCAAAAAAATTCAGAATTGTATAACCCCAATCTGTGACAATGTCGTGGCCAGATCTTTGAATTGATCACTTCATGGTGTGACCAAACCATATGAAATGATTGCATTTCCATGATATGGCCAAATAAAACTGGCCAGGTGAGTTACTATGACGTTTAAAGCAAGATTGTTTCATTCTTATTCCCAGTGTTGGTAAGAGATGGCGCTAGACAACCTGTATAGCTCTGTCTCTTACCCACACCAAAATAAGAATGAAACAATCTTACTTTGATCGTCATGGTAACCCACCAAATAGATTAAATGTCAACATTTGATAATATTTTGATCCACGTTTGGCCATATCATTAATTTAGGATTAACGGACTTTTTTTTGTGCTTATGCTGTGGCCAATTCGTCATCACGCGAACACAAGTTTTAAAATGGCATCATGTTTCACCACTACATTACAATTGAAGGCATGGTTGGTGTAGTTTTGTGTCCGGATGCTAGGCTACCTGTCGCGGGTGCAATTCCCGACTACTACAGACTACTACAGATAGGTGTCCCGGATCTTGTGTATGTGATACAGGAGTTATTCCAAGTGCGGGGCAAAATATAAAAGCAAAAAAAATATTTACTTACCACAGGAACTTCATAAGTAGACACAGAATCAACAGACATTTGTTTCATGACGCTTTGTGACAGTCTCAATTGTGTCTTGAACACATTGTTCTGAGTTTCCAGTAGATTGATTCTGGATATCAACCACCAATAGTAAATGATGGACACTACTAAACTCATTCCGAAAAGCAGTCCAAGCCATGGTCGAAAAAACAAGCAGTACAACAGATTCTTTAGCTTCATGGTTGAATGTTCATTTGAATTTCATTGTAGTTTTGAATTAGCTGACTTTTTGCTGAAAAAAAATTGTTGTTTACATTTTATTGAAATTGCATATTTTGGAAACAGACAGCTGAACAAAATAAAATATAGATATTCTCCCATGAGGGATATTGCTCTTCAAGCCATATTTTATTTCATCACATCTGCTCATAGTTAGACGACAATAAAAAAAAAACATTTTATTGTTGTTTACATTTGTATAAATAAAAATCAATGCTACTTTCCGTTATAATTTTATAACTCAAAAACGGGCTCACCTATCCAAACCAAATATTAAGGCTTTTTTCGGACTATTTAGTAGCAAGATGGTTTATGTGAAGTTTGCACAAAATCGGTCGAGCAGTTCTTCATTTATCACATTATTAGGCGGTACGAAGTTCGCCGAGTCAGCTAGTTTTATATAATTATTTTAATAGCTACTAAACACTTAACTTACAATTCACTAACATAACGCTCTAACCCTTTATCCGCCTAGCCTTCAGCTACGTCGGTTATATCCGACTCACTCTCTTACGTTTATTCCGCCAGGGTCGCACATCCTAGGCACGCCATAATTATAGCGGTAAGTCTCCTCTTTGAGGAGTAGCTGGAAAGACCTCACGCGTCCTCACCTTCCGCATGACGTAGGTTCTCACTGAGCATGGTCAGTTCGGGAAGTTCCTGCACCGGATTCATGCGGAAGTGACACCCGGGTGGCACCACTGTGTGGACCGCCATGAGGACACGGTGAGACTTACGGTAATGGTGTGCCTCGCTTGAGCACACAACGAAAATCACAAAATTACAAACACAATACTTATATAATACTAAAATTTCACAAATACACTATACAAAACATTTATATGCATAAAATAACTATTGCTGAACTCATAATTCATTGCAGCTATAATTTTTTATCGATGGTCGACAACAGACCATAAATTGCACCATAACATGGGGAGACGGCATGATGGCGGCGACTCGAATAGTCAGCTCGTCAGGATCACTAGGATAAAGTCGGGATACCATCACCACTGTGGAAGACCATACCCATTGCCTGAAGTCCAAGACCAAAGAGGTAAAAGATAAAACTAATTATTATAATCCAATTGTATTAACTCAGGTTATGTAGATTGTTAAGTATGCATGAAATATTTTTTTTAAATGTTAATAAAATGTTTTTTTGTCTTCAGGACTCTAACTGGCGGAGGCAGGTCATTCCAACAGTGCGTGGCAGCATATCTGAAACTACCCCTGAATGCTGCAGTTCCTTGATGTGGTGTACAGAGAGGATATGTGGAGAATCGTGGTTCATATTTGCTGTGCCTCCAAATTAGTTTATCGAATAAGTATTTTGGTTTCTGTGTAGTAACAACTCCAAACAGTAAGCTAGCCAAATGTAACTTTCTCCTTGCTGCCATTTTCAGAATATTATTCTCATTAATATAGGGAGTGATGTGACTCCTATGTGGTACATTTACACAAAACCTTACACATGCATTCTGAATATGTTGAATTAACTTCTCTGTTCTGGCTAATAGGCATGGACCATACACTGTGTCACAATAGTTCAGACGTGATAAAATTAGGCTGTCTACAAGTTGTTTGCAAAGATCAACATTCAAATGGGCTCTAATTTTATAAAGTAGTTTTAACCTATAAAAGCAATTACGCATGGCATTGCTTATGTGCTTCTCAAATCTCAGTTCAGGGTCCATAATCAAACCCAGATTGGAACTTAATACCCGTATTTAAAACAACTTAAAAAAGTTATGAACACTTGATATATTGTTGTGCAATATTATAGTTTTTAGCCTACATTTTATCCTTTTGACATTTGGGATAAAATTATCTGGTCTCTTGTTTGTTTGTTAAGGTTACATAAGCTTCAATCCTCTTTCCGATTTTGGAAACGAATACTTGAGCTATGGCCTCAATAAGAAGTTATATATAATATTATAATCTTATTCGGTGATTAATAAACGGTGATTAATAAACGGTGATTAATAAACAGCGATTAATAAACAGTGATTGTTGAATTTGAATAAGAAGTTGTAAGAAATAAACATATTATTTTTTTAATAGTGTCTTTTTGTTTGATAAGCCTGTTTACCTGCATTTTTTTTTTTCGTTTTACTGAGTAACTACTCACTTGAATATTATATTATAAATAAATAAATATCCACTTGTTAGCTTTGATATTATATTCCTACCGATTTCTTTTGTTTGTTATTCATAACTTACAAAAAGTGTGAGTACTACGTGAGATTCGAACTCACGGCTTATTGATTTACGCATCTATCTGCACATGCTAAACCGCTAAGTCAACTTGACTCCAATTTAAATGATTTAATTATGAACTAGAGTCAGTTGTTGATGACAATGATGACGCATGTGTCTATTTTCTGTCAGACTAAAAGTCAAGTTTATACTTTGTGCGATTATCTTTGGACGCCACTTAGCTGTGAAGAAACCAACGCCATCTAGCTAAATTTTTGAAAACTTTAACTTTAACGTGCAAGGGAAAATAGGCGTTAAGGTATCCAAGCACTTTTGCTGGCCTCTGTACCTGGATGATCTACCATCTTATTATTAGTTTTTGGTACATTATCAAACCTCTAATATCACACACATTACATTTGTGAAAAGAAACAAATCTGACAGCTGACTTTTTTAAATGATTTCTTTACTTGGAGACAAGTCCTTTTGCAAATCGCCTAAAAGCGAAATATGTGGCGATTTTGACTCGTTACACAATGCTTGCCATGAGAGGGAGATTGTTTCCTGGTCTGGCCATTTTTAGATGAAATAATAAAGGAGGCATATTTTGGAAACACACAGCTGCACATAATCTTTATATATAAAAGAAGAAACTGACTGACATATCAACGCACAGCTAAAACTACTGGGACTATGAGTGTGAAATTTTGCACAAAGCTTTCTTTTATAACAGAGGTGAGTACTAAGAGAGGATTTTTCAATATTCACCCCCAGTTTGTAGGGAAAAACGAAAAAGCGAAGCTGCTGGCGGAAGCTAGTTCATTATAAATATTGTCCCATAAAAGAATATTGTTCTGAAAGCCACAAATTATTTCATCATATCTGCTCACAGTTTAAACTGATTGAAAAATTATGAAAAGAAAAAGAAAAGGAATAATTACAAGCATAATAAATATACCTACTTACAAAATAGCTTCTATCATATTATCTACAAATTAAAACAAATTTTATCCCAAAACACGACATTTTATTAGCGGTATAAAGTGCTCATACAAGCCTGCCATTCACCTTTATATTAACAGTATTTAAAAAAAAAAGCTAATAAAAAGTTGCTCCTGTCGGCTTTAAAAAAATTAAAATAGATTCTTCCTATAGTGGCAGGCAGCTTCCGACAGAGATGCTCACAAAGTAGTAATAATCTTGTAGTAGTTATATTGGCACGCAACTTCGATTAAAAACAACTGCTACTGTTCACAGTCAGCTTGGAAGGGACAATGATGAGGAATTACCCAAATGGATATATGACCGACCATATAGGGTCACGGAGGGCAGGATCCAAACAGAAAAAGGTGTTCCAGCCAACTGGTTTTATATACCTAAAGACAAATAAAATGTAGGTGAAACCATTGCCAGCGGAGACTAACTATCTTGACAGGGAAAAAAAATATGAAGACAGCATTATAGAAGTATTAGAAACAATAATTTAAAATCTATACGTACCGAGCGTTTCACGTTGCGCACAGCTTACTGAGACACAGGTTCACTTTAATTTCATAACCACAACAGCTAGAAAACCACAATGTACCGCTTCAAGTACGAATTCTACTTTTTATTGAGGCGAGACGAAGATTATACGACTTTTGTCAAGAAAAAGAAGCTTCTGATTTTCATTAGCTGTATTTGAAGACTGTTGAATTTTTCTTTGGAAAACAAAAAGACTATTTTTTCCATTCTAAACCAAATTTCATTAAAAAAAGTCGACGAATCGCAGAGTTTTTGAACATAGAGGATTTATCCAGAGAAACACTGCAAGGTCTGTAGATATACGTATACGTATTTTTCCAGTAATACGTATTTTTTGTAGTAATTGTTTATTTACACATTTTAATTTAGAAGTCGTCGTCAATATCCTTCAACAAGACACGGTACACGAAATGTCACCTTGATTGACTTTTGACTTTGGTTTTGAATTTGACATTTGACAGATGATACTTTTTTTTGGGATTTCATGACTTTGCTACTGAGGCCTTTAACAACAAAAACCATGTTTTGTTGTTATTGTAATACACGTTTATAGTATTTGGCAGCAATACACTCATCATGAAAATTATTTAGGAGATCGCGATAAACACCATAAATTCATTTGTAATTTATTTTGTTGACGTCTCATTTATTGTTAGTTGTAATTATTTATTTTTCTTGCTTTTTTTTATACAGCTTCTTTTTTATTAGGTGAATGTGAGAACACTAAGACTCCGCGAATTCTTATATTACTTCCTATTACGACTACTTTCTATTATAATTCAGGTGGGATCGCAGTCAAGCACTGGTTTATATCAATTAAAAAAAAATAATAATAATTTTATTGTACTTTTGAGAACAATATTGACTGGTCTACACTCATCATCTTCCTGCCCTTGTCTCGTTTTATTTGAGGTCAACGCAACACATTTTTTTTTCCATTTTTCCTGTCACTCGTCACGCTATCACTAATTCCCTTTTCTTTCATATCACTTTTCACACAATCCATCAGTCTTTTCTTTGGTCTCCCTCTCCCTCTCAATACATTCACATATAAACTCATAACTCTTAGTAACATGCGTTTCATCCCTCCTCTTCACATGACCATAACATGATTTTCTTTCAACTTTTCAGTCATTGGCGAATGGCGCCACTTTCAAACTTCCCTTTATATACTCATTTCTCATTTTATCCATTCTCTTTCTCGTCACACCACATATCCATCTTAACATTCTCATCCTACTCTCCGCTACTCCGCTACATGCAATCTTTTTTCATCCATCTTTTCCACAGCCCAACATTCTGATCCATACAGTATGACAGGCCTTATCACGGACTTGTAGATTTTACCCTTCAATTTGAGGGGCATCCGTGGGTCACATGTTGTTCCCGTGACCTGTCGTCATTTCTTCCATCCTGCGTTGATAAAAAAAAACAAAAGTTCTCGCTGGTTGTTAACCCTGTCAGATGAGTCTCCCGACCTATTTTTTAGAATAGTTACCACAATAGTACGCATGGGCGGCTCCGGTAGGTATAGATGGGATAATTATGCAAAAATTAAAAAACATAGACAACACACGCGGCAAATGAACACCAAAATGTTCTATGCTGAGGCCGACACAACAAAATTATAATTTTTTTTATTTTTAAATACAAGAAAGTATACAATTGCTACGGTGGGGGGTTAGGTTAGGGTTATTTTTTTTTAAACCACCCAGAAACCTACATTCTAGTGCACAAATATTTTTATACAATGGTAGAGCGCTCCCCGACACAACAAAATTTTTATTTTTTTTCTTTTTTAAATACATGAAAGTATACAATTGCTGCTGTGAGAGGTTAGGTTAGGGTTATTTTTTTTAACCTTTTGAGTAGCGTAATTAGACACACAATAGAAAGACAATGTCCGAGCGAACGCCTTCGCTCGGGGTTTAATGACTCACACACTCAGAAAACTATATTTCAGTGCACAAATATGTTTATACAATTGCAATGGTAGAGAAAATGTATTTTTTTCATTTTTAAATACATGAAAGTATACAATTGCTATTAGCGGGCCGATGCCCGCTAGCTAGGACCGCGGAGAATTTCTGAAAAGGAAACCCGTAGTCCTAGAATGCTAAGGGCAACTGAAGGACACAGGTGTGGTTTTAAACAGTAAAAGTCTGACACGCCCTCCTGCTCCGCCCAGAGCGCGAGAATTCATTAGATGATTTCCACACTTAAAAAAAAGGGGTCACCCAAAATTTTAATCTTGAATATCTCCAAAAGTATGATGCGTTTCCTAGATTCGGAAGGGGGTTCGGGGGAGGGAAAAATATATAAATAATAACATAATAATATAACATATTTATTTATTTCTCTTCCACAAAGGTGCCTTACAAACTAACATTACTTAATACAACAACATAATTGAGTACCAGGGCCCAACACAGTTTTTTAAATTCTTTTTTTAAATTAACGTCCTTTGGAAAAAAATAAAAACTACTAAATTAAAATAAAGAAAGAAGCAACAAAAGAAAAGGTAGTTGTGGTGTGGTGTGGATTTAGTTGTTTTTTGTGTTTGTAGTTATGGTGTGGTGTGGAGGTAATGTGTTTGTGGTGGTAGTTATGGTGTGGTGTGGAGATAGTTGTATTTGTGGTAGTAGTTATGGTGTGGTGTGGAGGTAGTTGTGTTTGTGGTGGTAGTTATGGTGTGGTGTGGAGGTAGTTGTGTTTGTGGTGGTAGTTATGGTGTGGTGTGGAGGTAGTTGTGTTTGTGGTGGTAGTTATGGTGTGGTGTGGAGGTAGTTGTGTTTGTGGTGGTAGTTATGGTGTGTTGTGGAGGTAGTTGTATTTTTTTTTTTTTTTTAGGTGGGAAAATCATCCTAATGACATCCCCGCTCTTGGGCGGAACGGGAGATAGTGTCAGACTCTTACTGACTAAAAACCCACTCCTGTTCCTTCGTTGCCTTCGTCCCAGGGCCCCAGTAGGCTTCGACCCTGCTGGGCCCCTGCGATTTGCTGACATCTCCTTGAGGCGCGCGTGGAACAAAACGCGCCGTCGACGACTTGGGCTCGGTCCGGACGGTTACCGGACGGTCAGACGGCGAGCCACCCATTGCTCGGCGTCTGCAAGCCCGCGCCTACGGTGGCCGGAAATCGGGATCGGAATCCCGGCGGCGATTGGGGCGTGAGGACCTTTGCCTCACGCGATCGGCCGCCTCCTTTGCTAGCATTACTGCTTCGCAGAAGGAGGCAACCGCCTGCCACTCCTCCTCGCTCCGGACCATGGCCTGTACCAAGGCCCGGCGCGAGAGATCGCTGCCGCCGATCGCCCCCGCGAGGACACGGCGGTGCTCTGCCCAGGCGGGGCACACCTCTACCGTATGCTCCACCGTGTCCTCCGGGCGGTCCACACAATGGCGGCACCCGGGCGTTTCTTCCGCACGAATCCGGTGCAGGAACCTCCCGAACTTGCCATGTCCGGTGAGGACCTGCGTCATGCGGAAGGTGAGGACGCCGTGAGGTCTTTCCAGCCACTCCTCAAAGAGGGGTCTTATCGCCATAATTATGGCGTGCCCAGCACTGGGTTGCGACAGTCGCTGTTGCCATTCCACCATGAGATCCCGCCGGAAGTCTTTCCGCCATGCCGCGACTTGGCGCGGCAGCGGAGTTTCGCCCCGGCGTTGCATCTCCATGCGCAGATCGTGCATGCGTGCAAGGACTGTTGCCTCCAAATCAAGTGGTGGTTGGCCGGCAAGGAGGCTCGCTGCTTCGCGGGAAATTGTGCGGTATCCCCGCACCATCCGGATGGCCATGACCCTCTGGCTTGCATTCAGCCTGGCTGCCGGACGCTTTCGTAGCGACGGCGCCCATACCGGCGCCCCATAAAGGGCCATGGACCGCACAATTCCTGCATAGAGCCTCCGGCAGGAGGCGTCTGGACCCCCTAGGTTGGGAAGGAGCCGCTTGAGGGCAGCCCCAGCACGATCCAGTTTGGGAGCCAGACGTCGGAAATGCTCCTCGAAATTCCATCGGCTGTCGAGGACGAGTCCAAGGTACTTCATCGTCGACTCGACGCCGATGTGAACTCCTCCTACCGTTAGTTGGGACACCGTTGGTGGCGTGTTCCGGGGGCCGTGGAAGCACATGGCCTCGGACTTGTGCAATGCCACCTCAAGTCCCAACTCTTGGATCCTCTCCACGACTGTCGCAACCCCGCGTGTCACTAGTTCGACCGCCGCCTGGTACGACTCTCCCCGTGCCAGCACCAGCGTATCATCTGCGTAGCAGACTACGCTGACCCCGTCAGGGAGATCGCCGCGCAGCACGTAATCGTACCCGATGTTCCACAGGGGTGGCCCCAGTACCGATCCCTGCGGAACACCGCACGACATCTCTCGCCGTTTCCACTTACCCAGGTGACCAGGGTAAATAATGTACCTGTCCGACAGGTAAGCCTCGACAACACAACAGAGGTAGTCAGGCACCCGGTGATACCGGAGTGCCCTCCTAATGCTACTCCAGGGCAGAGAATTGAAGGCGTTGGCGATGTCCAAAGACACCACCAAGACACACCTGCCCTGGGACACCGCATCCCCCGTCGTGAGGGCTCGCACGCGCATGATGGCGTCCACCGTAGAGCGCGCCCTGCGAAAGCCGAACTGGCCGTCAGAAAGATCCGGCCCCACCCGTGTTAGGTGCGCGACGAGGCGGTCTGCAATTACTCTTTCAAAGAGCTTGCCCACCTCGTCGAGCAGCACGATGGGCCGGTACGCGGACGGTGAGTCTGCAGGGCGCCCTGGCTTCGCAATGAGAACCAATTTCCCTGTCTTCCAGCGAAGTGGGAAATGGCCCCTCTCCATACATGCGCTAAAGAGCCCTCTTAGTCGAGGCCCGAGTTCCTCCATGGCCAGAACCCAGGCCTTTCCAGGCAGGCCATCGGGTCCTGGGGCGGTATTCTTGGCACTAAGCCTACGTACCGCCACTCGCATCTCTACCTCGGTCACCTCTGGAGCAATGTCGTCGTCGTCGCCGTCGTGGTCCACGTTGGACTCCGCAGCTGGCGGAGCCATAGGCGGGGGAGAGTGTTCCCCTCGCGCGGGGAACAGAGCGCTAACCACACCCTCCACAAGCTGGGGCCGGAGACTCTGCGTCAGCGGGGGAGCCCAGGGGCGGAGCTTTTCTCGCACCACCTTGTAGGGGCGCCCCCATGGGTCTCTGTTCAGAGTCTCTAGCCACACGTTGCGGGCCTCTAGTTTCGCCCGCTTTATCTCTGTTCGGAGGGTGCGTCTCGCCTCTCTGTATCTCTCGTACAGCTCCGCCTCTCTGGCCACCGCATCCGGTGGACGGGTGCGGCGTCTGCGATGCCGGGCGTACTGGCGCCGCGCGGCATTGCACGCGCTACGCAGTGCTGCAATCTCTGGCGACCACCAGTACACCTGGCGCCGGGCACGTCCTGGCCGGACTCGGGGCATTGCCACGTCGCAGATTTGCGACATGGCCTCCCGGAACCACTCTGCCTCGACGTCGATGTCGACAGGCCTGTCCGGTGCTTGCACCCAGGCCTGTACCATCGCGGCTTCCAGGAGGAGCTCCCGGTCCAGCTGTTTCAGTGCCCAACGCGGACCACACGGGGTCTGTTGGACCGGCGCGGTTGAAGACTGGGTGGAGAGGTCAAACCGGATGTATCGATGGTCTGAGTACGTCTCCACCCCCTCCATGACGCGCCAGTCGACGACACGCGATGCCAGAGCGGGACTGGCGAACGAAATGTCCACCACCGACTCGCCCCGCATCCGCACACACGTGGGAACAGAACCCCGATTTAGGACGACCAGGCCTGTCTCCAGAGCCCAGTCCTCCACCATCCGACCCCGCTGGTTCGTGAACCGGGAACCCCAAGCCAAGTTCTTGGCATTGAAGTCCCCGCACACGACCACGGGGAGGGAACCAAACCTAGCGACGACGACATTCAGCTCCATAAGGGAGATATGGAGATCGGCGAGAGTTCTGTTCGGGGATAGGTAGACGCCTACCACTACAATATCCCCGAACCGTGCTGCTACGCAACCCCGCCCCCACGTGACGGTTTCGAGGGACGGGGTACCGGCGGCTGCCGACGAAATTAAGGTCACCGAGCCGTTCAGGTCCTGCACCCAGTCGGCCCTGGGCAGGACGGAGTACGGCTCGGAGACTACGGCGATGTTTATCGACCACTGCGCCATGCTCTGGAGCAACAGATCCTGAGCGGGGGCGCAGTGGTTGATATTCGCCTGGAGGAGACGTAATGGAGCCGTTATTGGTCATCCATTACAGTCTCCTCCCGGGCCCCTCGTAAGGGCCCTGCCGTGGTGGTTGCGGCGGCGGCGTCTGCGGAAGCGATAGCGGCGACTGTCAACTTGGCAGCCGCAGCGGCGAGCATGTTCGCGGGGATGGGCCTCGGGACCTTGGCCTTGGCTTTGGCGGGGGGATCGCAAGACCTGCCCCCAGCCCGGTGTTCGGCCGGCTTGCCTGCCGCCGCACATGCGTAGCAGTGCGGCGCTGCACTGCAAGTGACGGCCTTGTGACCGGGTTGACCGCACTGAAAGCAGCGGTCACTGCGATCCACCTCCGCTGCGCAACAGGCCCCCACGTGGTGCCCCACGTGGCAGCGATAGCAACGCAGGGGTCTGGGCTCCAGCAGCTTCACCCGTGCGGAGACCCAGCCCACCAAAAGCCGTCGACCCTCCCCGGTGATGTTCCTGGCCGCTGACACGGGGCAGCTCACCGTTACTGCCCCCATGCCCGTGCCGTCAGCGCGGATGGCGCCTGCCCGAACCTGGTTGGTAAGGCACCCCCCCGTCCTGACGACGGCGGCCACAACCTCATCTACCGACACGGAGTCGTCCAGGCCCATAATGCGCATGTCAACGCACTTTGTGGGCCTGGACACTCGGGCCTCCTCCGCATCCAAGGACGCTCTGATTTTCTCGGCCAGGGCATCAGCGGTGGGGCCGCTGTTCGTCCCGGGGACCTCCAGCATAAGGGCACCGGTCGCGGTATGCCGCATCCGGAAGCCCCCGGTGATTCCGAGCTCGGCCAGGTTCACCGCCCGCCTCGCCTTCCGGATGACCTCACCGTAGGTCGCACCCTTTTTCTCCGCAGCCGGCTGCAGCGTGATAACTACAGCCGTAGAATCCGGGGTGCGACACCTGGCTTCAATGGCCCTCCTTTTCCGCTGCCGCCGTCGCTCTCGTTTCTTGGCGGCCCGAGCCGCCCGACCCGCCTTTTCCTTAGCTTCAGCCACCTGCCATTCGGCTTCGGCCGGAGATTCGGTAGGCGGGGGAGGCGGCATAGGCCGCCTGCTTGCCGCCACTGCAGGAGCTTCCACCGCCTTCGTGGCCAGCGCCGTTGGACCCCTCTTAGGGGGGGCAGCAGCAGCGGCTGGCTTCCCCTGCTGCCGTCCTCTGACCAAAGGGGCTGACCCCGCGGACACCGGTAGTACGGTCCCGCGCCTGGCATGCCCCGATGGACCCTGCTTGGGCGCAGCAACCGTAGCCGCAGTGGCGGCAGCATACGACGCCGCCTTTCGCTGGCCGGAGGCCGCAAGTGGGGGGCGCAGCACAATACCCTCCAGCAGGGACAGCTGTTGCTGGATCCGCAGCTGGAATTGCTGCTGCTGCTCTTGCAGCTGCTGCTGAAAGGCAGCCAGCTCCCGCTGCACCAGCGTCAGCAGCTGGTTCTCCGGCTCGGGCTGGGACTTGGGCTGACTCTGCTCCTGCCCCCAATCACGCCCCTCTGCCAGTTTGCAAGAGTCGCCCTTTGGCAGCTCTTGCTGGCCCGAGGCCTTTCGGAGCCGAGCGTTGTCAGCCCGAAGCTTGGCAAGCCCCCTGCGGATAGGGTCCACCACTTCCTGGAGAGAAGTCCTGGCCTGGGAGATGGCACTCCTCTTGGAGGACTTCTCCCTTTTTTTGGCTACGTTAGCCAAGCCAGATGCAAGGACTAGCTCCAGCCTCTCCAGCGCCTCATCGATGGCCGAGTCGCCTCCGGTGTCTGCCTCACTGCCAGATAACCCGGAGGGGTCAGCCTCAGCGCTGGTCACTCTGGGGTGGCGTCCCTCCGCGGCGAGCCTTTCAGTTCGCTGGGCGGACTCTTGGGCAGTGAGCCCCCTCCCCCTTCCTCGCGCTCGGCCCACACCGCGGCTGCTGGTGGGGATTTTTGGGGCCGAGCCCTTCTCACCCTCAGAGAACGACCCGTCGTCCCCCGGTTTGGAGCGCTTCCGGTAGTAACTTCCGTTCCTTCCGGAGTCTCCCTCTGCTTTGTCGTCCTCCGAGCCCTTCGAGCTCCCTCTGGATGCCGCATCGGACTCCGACTGCGCATCGCTCTCCGTCTCCTCGTCGTTTGGGGTTTTATAAAAAAATTTTGATTTGTCCATTTTTGTTCCCACGAGTAAAAAAACATTCTGTACCGGCTCAAATTCAGTGGTTCGCACTAGAGACTAATTAAGCTACCCATTAGTCAAGCTAACAACCTCCCTCACGGTGCGCCGCCGCTTGGAAGTTTGGGGTAATTTTTTATAGAGGTTGTCTTCCTCGCGGCCCAGGCAGTTAAGCCAGGACCCTCGACCCCCATCAAAAGTCAGAAACATGACCTTGGACAATCTCTGGGGCTACGAGACTAACGGTAGCAGGAGGAGGACCAAGTCTTCCTCCTGCCTGCCCGGTGGCAGGGTAAGTGCACACCGAGCCCGCTCTTACTTCGCCACTGTGCCTTCTGCTATAGCAGAGGGACACGCGTTGAAGAGTTCCTTCGGACAGGATATTCGCAGGCGAAAATCGAGACCCCTTAGGCAGAAGTACCCAAGGGGAGTCGTTGGCCGCCTCCCAGGGTGCACCGTCCCGCGGACTGGCCTTCGCTCCGGACGTATCCATAAGGGAACTACAGCCCGCGGACACTCGTGGAGGTTTCCTGTCGTAGCACCCCGAGGTAGTTGTATTTGTGGTAGTAGTTATGGTGTGGTGTGGAGGTAGTTGTGTTTGTGGTGGTAGTTATGGTGTGGTGTGGAGGTAGTTGTGTTTGTGGTGGTAGTTATGGTGTGGTGTGGAGGTAGTTGTGTTTGTGGTGGTAGTTATGGTGTGGTGTGGAGGTAGTTGTGTTTGTGGTGGTAGTTATGGTGTAGTGTGGAGGTAGTTGTGTTTGTGGTGGTAGTTATGGTGTGGTGTGGAGGTAGTTGTGTTTGTGGTGGTAGTTAAGGTGTGGTGTGGAGTACGATATGATTGTTTCTAAGTTATCTAGTATTATAATTATTTATTAATTATTACATTAGTTAAAGTTTTTTTTTATTATTTCAACTGTTTCATTAAAATAACATTTATTTGGGAAAAATATTTACTATTTCTTCAATTATGAAATCGAAAAATAATGGCTGAATATTCGGCCGGCCACAGAAAAAAAAGTAGGCGGTAAAGCGTCGATCCGATCTTCATTTGTTTTTCGAGATGTAGAGTTTTGTTTATACTTTACTAAATATAAGTTATGGGCGATATTTTCATCAGATTCACACGGATTTAATGCCTGATTCATAAGAGAATAGGCTAAAGCAGTAGTGGAAAACCTTTTACCGCCTAAATCAAAAAAAGATACCTAAAATCATACGACGGCTCAGTTATTTATTTTTACTTACCTTGTATTCGTAATGAAAAACACAGTTACCTCGGGTTAAAGCCTTACTTAGTCCGTCGAACTATTGGCGATCTCGCCACGCTCGGACGTCAAACTCCTTCTCGGGACTAAATAAGTTACTTTCAGCCCTAGGGTAACAATGTACTATTAAAGGTCAGCGGGGCTCTATGTGGGCGCACGCGGCTGTACGAGTTTATATGCCTTTAACTCCGGTCAGATGTTCAAGAGCCTATACGCCTTAAATAAACGTCATTTATTAAATTGAAGTAATATGTGATTGATCTCAGCGTAGTTGAATAGTTCAGATCTTTACTTAACTTTAATAAAATTGACAATGGTTACACTTACAATGAAGGGGTTCTTACATTTAGAGTTTCCAACTCAGTCATTTCCCCATCCTCCTCACCACCTCCTCTTTGCACCATTATTTATTTGCAGAATAAGGTGTCTTCCCAATCCATCTCACTCTGTACCATGGCTTGGAGCAAATAGGTACGGACGCTAGAGATCAGAGAGAGGGGATATTATCTAGGCTTTTATTGAAATCAATTTATAAATGTGCGAAACTGTGTAAAACTAATCCAGCAAAGACCTCTGAAAATCTGCATGTTGCATGAACTTTGACCCTTCATAATGTACTCAAAAGTTAAAAAAAATATAACAATTGAATCCTTATAAATGTAATCAACATTTTGAATGACGAAACGTATTGAAATGTATTTCCTGGACCAAGTTTTGTGAAATATTCGAGTGAATGACGGTATTACCAAGTGCCAGCAGAGCTTTCAGGGTTTATCTCTTTGTTTTCGAACTGCCTTTTTAAACAATTCGTGGGATTGCATTGGATGAACCGGTAAGCTTTTAAACCATGCTCAGGTTGACGGTAGACTAGTGGAGAAGGTCCCTCGTAACAGTTCCAACATAGAAACTATCCATTTCAAAGGGCAAGCAATATCAATGACGTATACTAACGACTTTCTTCTAACAAAAGATCTTTGTGTTCTTGGTTTAATAGCTTTCGTTTTGGAAATTTTGTCTTGTAGCCGCCCTGAGGAGAAAAGTTATTCGTTAGATAAAATTTCCCACGTAATAGGTCTTTACCTGTTATTATTATATTAGTGTGATAATAACAGAAAACCCGTCATCGGACTACGCTAAACTCCAAAAGGCAGGTTAGTTTTTAGAGTTCCGTACCCAAAGGGGAAAAACGAGACCTTAGCAACTCTATTACTAAGACTCCGCTGTCCGTCGGGCTGTCTGTCTGTACGTCTTTTACCAAGCTGTATCTCTTGAACCGTACTAGTTAGACAGTTCAAATTGTCATAGATGATATATTTCTGTTGCCGCTATAACAGCAATACTAAAAAAAAAAAAACAGAATAAAAATAAATATTTAAGAGGACTCCCATAAAACAAACGTGATTTTTTTGCCGTTTTTTATAGATAATGGTACGGAACAGTTCGTGCATGAGTCCGACTCGCACTTGGCTGATATTTTTCAATTTTAGAATTTATAGGAAGGAAGACAAGGAAGCTTTGTAATAAAAAATAGAAGTTTGCCAAATACCATAGATAGGTAATGTTATTTATGTTTTATTATTGCAATCGAAACGACCACGTTGTATCAGTCAGCACCTAAATACGAATGACTAATGTCTTGTGAGTTTGTGACACATGGCTATGAGTACATCAAGGAATACTACCAACAAATTATTGGAATTGCGGATTTATGTTATTTTTATTTTCGACTGACCTGTTGGTCTAGTGTTTAGTGGCCCTGACTGCTATGCCGGAGGTCGTGGGTTCGATTCACACCCAGGACAAATGTTTGTGTGATGAGCACGATCATTTATTCTGTGTCTGGGTGTAATTTATCTATAATATGTATGTATTTAGAAATATATATGTAGATATGTTTTCAGTTGTCTAGTACTCATAACACATGCTCTGTTTAGCTTGAGACTAGACGGCGTTGTGTGATAGATGTGGAATATTATATTATATTATATTTTTTGTCCCTTTTATACATTTAGTTTTTGTTATGAGGTGTTCCAAGAAGAGGACCAACAGTTAAGTTATTTTCTTCTTAGCGGGTCGATGGCATAATTATTTAAATTCCTTGCCTGGCCCAATATTCGGCTACGGCAGTGCCGTCCACTGATGCTATCATTAGGTTCCTACGTGAACAGGTAACAGGGCATGTGATGCGGGATGGAAGGTGGAACGTGGTCTGTGGAGATATGCACCGTACAAACACTGAAGTTCGGAATCGTCCTAGAACCTGATCTGTGGAGATTGTATTTGCTGCACCCAACCTGGGTGTCTGCGGAGTCTGTTTAGAGTTTTTCAGGTTGGCCATGGCAACTCGTGTCCAGGAGGTATTCCAGCGAGAGGACCAGTAGTTAAGCTATAGGTGTTTTGGAAGACACTGCTGCGATGAGTATCAAGGCGATAAATAATTGTTGTAGCAAAATTAGGTCTGTAGTTTATTTCATACTAGCTGCTGCCTGCGGCTTCACCCGCGTGATAGTAGACAATGATCCCAAGGGTACATACTCCCGGGAAAAAACCGGGTACCAAATTTCATCGAAATCCATTCTGTAGTTTTTGGGTGAAAGCTGGGGCGCCGACTCCGTGGGTGCCGAGCGCCCCTGAGAATAGACATCAAGAAACAGATCAGTAATCGCCTTTTAGGTTACGTATAAATTATATATTTCTTGATACTAAAAACTAGTTTCATTTTTATTTAATTCATTAAACCCCGTTTTATTTAAGTCATTGTTTTTCTATTGTATCTCTAATTACGCTACTCAAAAGGTTAATGATTGCATTTTATATTTTTATCAAACATATTTAGTAATTAAGTACGCAGTATGTAAGTAGGACATTTATTTATTTGTCGGTCGATCAGTGTGCATTTCTCTTTTCACAGTTCGCCACTTTTTCGAGTCCATCAAATGAGCTTGAGCACCCATGAGGTTTTCTAAAAGCCGGCGCCCCTGGGTGAAAGAATTACAAACATCCATCCATACATACAAACTTTCGCGTATACAATATTAGTAGGACGTATTGCACTTCAATAATTACTATTACCCATTAAATGACAATATGGACGTAGCTACCGCCATGGTGGCGACGCCTCTGGTTTCAGGGAATTTATGGTACCTAAAAATCGTAAAATATTATCTTATTAGTAAGAAGCTTTCAAAATGATTTGCCGTGAGTTAGTTGCGCATATTTCGTAATAATAATAAAAACCTTTTCATTATTATATACAGGGCTCCTTTGGCTAGTTACGGTACTGAAAAATTTCCAGATCTTTCAGTGATGTTTGATTTCTTGTTGATTTTTAAAAATAAAAAAAGACATAAAAGTTATTTCGAAACTGCCATTTTAATTTAATCATTCGTAGATATAAAATGGCAAAAAATATGATGTCACACAGGGAGGGGTAGTCTTACAAATTGGAGCCCCCCTGTCCCAACAAAATCATGAACTATGTAAAAAAAGCTTTGGCGTGCCTCAAGGTAGCGTCTTGAGCCCAACACTAGTTTTTATTGTAATGTCAATTCGTTTTGACTGGCCTGTTGGCCTAGTGGTCAGTGGCCCTGACTGCTATGCCGGACGTCGTGGGTTCGATTCCCACCCAGAACAAATGTTTGTGTGATGAGCACGATCATTTGTTCTGTGTCTGGATTTAATTTATCTATAACTAGCTGTTGCCCGCGACTTCGTCTGCGTTAAGTTCGTAAAACTGTACAATCACTCTGTGCTTGCAATTCATTCCGAAAGCATCGCAATAATTTATTGTACTTTAACATAAAACGGTTAAAGGTAAAAATATCCGAATTGAGAACCTCCTCCTTTTTTAGAAGTCGGTTAAAAACACAAATTACCTTCAGGAAACATGTTATGTACTCGTCCAGATCCAGATGTATGAACGTCAATGAATAGAAAGAGTATGGGTCGTAGCAGTTGGCATTTCTGCCTACCCCAAGGGAAAAGTCATTAGTTTATGTATGTTTCTGGTTTATGTTCTGGTAAAACAACATTGTATGATTTTAACCCCTCGCCACAGTGAGCACGCCACAATCAAATCGCAGCGGTAATGCCTGTCTTTGAGAAGTGTCTACAGAGGCGTCACGGCATCCTCTTTTTGTGCAGGACTCACCGGTTGTGGGTGTTTCGGAAGGTATCTGTGTCGAATTCAGCGGGAAGAAACACTCGGGTCTCACGATTGTGCGAATCACCCGGAGAATACGATGGAGCATACGGTGGAAGTCAGTCCCGCTTGGTCGGAGAGCCGGCGCCGCCTTGTCCTTATGGGGGCGATTGGTGGAGAAAATGACAACCAGTAGCCTCCTTCAGTGACGCACTACGATCAAAGAAGGTGGCTGAAACTATGAGGGATAGGACATCCTGACTCCTCAGCGGTCGCTGCAAGGGACGCTCCGGGTGTTGGAAGCCGCAAGGCAATTCCCAGCCATTGCAAACACGGGATTGCGGTGGTGCTGTCCGGCCGTCTGGTCAAAGCAGTCCTGAATCGACGGCGCGTAGTATTCTACGCGCGACTCAAAGAGATTTCAGCAAATGGATAGGGCCCTCTAGGGCCGATGTCTGCAAGGGCTGCAAGATTGATCGAAAGAGTTATTTCCCATAACAATTTTCGCCTCAATAACTTTTCACTGAAGAGTTTAAGCAGTTAGACAGCTTTGATAGAGGTAAACGAAGGAGCATAATCGGGACACCGACCTTCAGCTGGATAACGTGCACTGATAGTGAAAAGCCTTAAGTGAATCCCAAAACTACCATCATCATCCGGCAGGCATTAAGTCCGCCGCTGTACATTTGTGCATAAAGGATTAAATAAATAAATAAATAAATCATCAACTATCTTCTTCCACAACAGTACTTATGAAGAATTTGCGAGAGCATGCTTGCATTGATTATTGCAGTTTGATCATTTTAAGCGTTAGAATTACTTGTTCATTTACCTAGGATATTTTGGTGTGTATTTAATTGATATCCCCGTATATAAGACAAATGATTTTTCCATAGTGGGAACTACCTAAGAGTCTCCAACTTATGAATGAACTATGGCGAAAACTTGTGCGCGTGTATCCCCGTTCAATCGAACTCGCATATTGATGGCCAAACCGAGAAATTGCTGACACCGATTGCCTCTATGAGGACACGGCAGTTCACTCAAGATGGATAGACCTCCACCGCATGCTACACCGAGTCCTCCAGGCGATTCACAAAATGGTAATATCAGGGTACTTTCAACCGAACCCAGAACAGAAACCGTTTGAAACACCCACAACAGTCCTGAGCTTATCCATAAAACAATGAAATTACGGTTAACAAATGTAGCAGCCGATAAGTGTTATCCCTGAGACTGGCCTCCCTTAGAGGGTTGTTCCAGTGTTGGTCACCACTCATTGCAAAGAGGTAACGTCCAGATATCGACGTAAGGCAGCAAGGAATCTGAGATACATTATACGTTGTCGAACTGTGATCAGAAAAACACATTCGATCCCGTTTTATATGAAGCAGTGACTGTAAATAATAAAACACACCATTATTAATCCGCAAGGTGCCATCATGCCGGAGGACACAATGGAGATGTGCCCTGCAAGGGCGGAGCACCGCCGTGTCCTCGTGGAGGTAATCGGCGTCAGTGACCTCTCGCGCCGGGCTCTGATCCAGAGCGAGGAGTAATGGCAGGCGTTCGCCTCCTTCTGCAAAGCCTTAATGCTAGCGAAGGCGGAGGCCGCACGCGTTAGGGAACGAACGGCCTCACGCCGAGCCGAGATTCCGACCCCGACTACCAATCACGGTAGACGCGGGCTTCCGGACGTCGAGCAATAGGTAGCTAGCCGTCCTGTAGTTGACCGGATCGAGCCCAAGCCTCAACAGCGCGTAGTGATAGACACAGGTGTAGTTTTAGTCAGTAAAAGATTCTGACACTATCTCCCGCCCCGCCCAAGAGCGGGGGATGTCATAAGATGATTTTCCCACCGGAAAAAAAAAAGTCAGTAAAAGATTGACACGTCCTCCCGCTCCAACCAGAGCGGGAGAAGTCATTGGATGATTTCCACCCTTAAAAAAAGAAAAAAGGTGCCATCATCATCATTATTATTTCAGCCGAAAGACGTCTACTGCTGGACATAAACCTCCCCAAGTGTCGCTATAATGACCGGTCCTGTGAGCCTCTCATCCATCGGATTCCCGCGACCCTCACCAGGTCATCGGTCCACCTGGGGACCATCCAACGCAAGGTACCCTGTAACCCCTTCCGAAAATGTGGCCGTGTTATTTTAAAGTGAATAATTAAATACATATAGGTATTTACTTTTATCGTCTTTGGATGGTATCCCTTGAATAATCACGGTCAATTAGCTTGCTACAATAATGGGAAAAAAATAATAAAAATAAGCAGTAGGATTGTTAAAAATGCCTTCGTCTTACACCAGTTTAACCATAACTGTAAACGTGGGCGATGGCCATTCTTCTGCCACTCAGAAAATTACGTAAAATACGCAATGCCATCTATCAAATTTAATATGAAATTCAACCGTCATTGTCATCATTATTTCTACTTTGAGTCTTTAGATGGCGTTGCGAGTATCTGAATTGCTTATGGTGTCATATTTTACTTCTCGAAAACTTTGATTTCATACCGTTTGTCTTTCATATGCTTTGTTTCATTGCGATGAAACAAAGCCTAAGTAAGACAATTATCAAGTTCCAATTCCAACAATTTAAATGTATAAAAGTTATCTACATCGATTTCTAAAATTAATAATACGCATTTCACTAAAAATTTCTACAGATATATTATATACGTAGATTTATAAAAAAAAATTTGTAAGCATGCAAAAATATATAAAAAAATCTTATTCACGATGACAAAATAGAACAAAAATTTCTCCTAAGAGAGCCGTATGGGATTTGAACCACCTTCACATGACATGAAAGTCTAGTTACGAAACCACTGTGCTGCGGTCTTCGATGAATAAGCTATAAAATAGACGTTCTTATATAAACGTCATAATTGACTGGTTGGCTCCCTAACGATGATAGCGTGATGATTTTCGTTTTAGAAGTTAAATTTGCAGCTAAATGGAATAATGTAACATTATAGTACGTGATTTTACTCGTCGCTTTGATTTTATTATGTGTTTTGATTAGTTTTTACAAAATATTTAGAAGATATCGAACAGAAATGTCAATTTTATTTTGAAAAAATGGTAAAAGTTATTTTAATACAAAAAAATAAGACAAAATAATGTCAAAATTTTTAACTGTAGCTGGGATTTGAACTCGCGGCAAATGTCGTTCAATACCTACATTTTGGATTATTGCTCACCCCACATAGCAAATAGCGTGATAGTTTATAGCCTATCAGTTGCCCTGACCTATAAGGATTGTGTATGCAAAATTTGAAAAGGATCGGTTCAGTAGTTTTTGCGCCAACTAATACCATCACAAAAGAATTTTACTGTTTTATTATATGTATAGATATGTATGTATTTAGAAATATATAAGTATGTTTATCAGTTGTCTAGTACTCATAACACAAGCTCTGCTTAGCTTGGGAATAGACGGCGTTGTGTGATAGTTGTGTGAATATTTATTATTATTTTTCACTTTATTTGTTTAATATACATATAAATTACATTTTTAAATATTTTTTAACAAGATCATATAAAAAAAAAACATCTAAAAATATAAAAAATAGTAATCCGCCGGTGTCGGGAGCAGGGTCCAAGCTACCGGTGTTTAGGGCTCCAGAGACAGGAACCTCCTCACAATGCGAGCCGTATCGAGGAGTACTGCCTTTTGTATCAGGCCCTTGATCCAACTGCGTAACGACAGCTTCGACAGATGGTGGATTTTCAAAAAATAATCAGTTATTTTTTTATTTGAAATAAAAATTCTTATTATTGGCAGTTACATATTTTCGTAAAACTATTTTCTAAACGTTGTAATTTTTTTACACTGATGATGACAAATAATGCATGCTCTCGCTCTAACCATAGCTTGACCACTTTGCCCATATTTCCATACCCGCTTTAAGCCTATACTCCGGGTAAAGCGAGCATTCGAAAGGCATTCTCTATTTAATTAGCGATCATAATATTAAGTTTATTAATAAGCAAGTACATTATACATGGCTGTTGGACCGGTGATCCCCAAACTAGTCGTCAGTCGTTTTTGAGTTCTAGATTCATAATTTTGAGATTGACTATTATTTAACTACTATTTTACTATGAAATAGCAAAAAAAAATGTTTTCGTCGCTATTGTATTAGCGTTTTTTTCTCATTTAACCTTACAGTGACCGCTTTGGGCCCCTTCCCCTACCTACCAAAAAAAAAAAAAAATTGTATTCTCGCACTGATGAAACTCTTGGCAAACTTGAATATCTACTGTCTTGCAGCGTAATGGGTAGGAACCATGTAGGAACCATTTAGATCGCTTTAAAACTTCTTTTGTAAGAATCACAAGATTTAGTGACCAGGTTCTGAGTCTGACTGACATAGCTCATTAGTATCTCTGATTCATTTATTTAATCGTCGATTTCTTTTCATATAATATAAAATAAAAAAAAAACTCAATAAAGACCGGCTTTATCTCGTGTTACTGGCACGATAAAATTAGAAACGTTGCCCGCCATCGCAGTTCAGTCGCGAACAAGCGTTCGCCGCGAGCGGATGCCATATGTAACTAAAACTTACAGAAAAAATAACTTTTTAAATATCCCATTTTGTTTGTGTAAAGTGACGATACTGTATAAAAATTGTGTGGATGCCTTATTAACTGGTGTGTGTGCTTCGAGTGGGTTTTTAATACAAAAAAGGAAAAGTTTTGGATGGTTTTGATTGTAATGTGAATTTGTTTTTCGGAATAAATAAAGGTAAGTTTTTTTTTTAAGATTTGATTCATTTATTTAAAAAAAAAAATGAGTATCTTTAATTTTAGTTCTATACAGAACCACTTAACTTGTTACTTTTAAAAACTTAACAGAGCTCGCGGATAGTCCACGAGAGGAGATTTTATATTTTTGGAAAAACAGAAAACTGTCGGAACCATACTTATAAAGTGCAGCTTTTTCGCCACAACTTGAACTACACTGCACGTGACCAAAAACTTTCTCATCGTCCCAGTACCAATAAAAAACTTTTAAAAGATTACAATCTCGTTTTATATATTCGCCTCCAACTGAACTTACGGAAAAGTACGCTCAAGAACAGTCGCATAATAAAGAAACAGTTCAAAAGTTGAAAGCTATCTAATCCGGAAAGTCGCTAATCATTCTAAGAAAGTTGCATCCATTAGGTCACATGAGAAACTGGTTTTGATTTTCACATACGATACGCTTGCATTAATATGTGCACAATGCACTGTTCTCTTTATCACGGTATTACTAACACAGGCAAAAGGCTAGAGGTAAAATGTTTAAGGTGTTTTAGCTCACGTACTTTCTGCATGTGACACGCGAGAAATGGCCACGTTAACTAAAGACCTACTTTGCAAAGATGACATGTGACGATATGCAAAGTAAAGAAGTTTGGACACCAAGCCTTCGGTGTTGCAATTTCAAAGAGAATCCTTTTCAAGACTTCTTACTTTTACATTTTGTTAGCAAGGTTAGACGTTCTTTGAAAGCCTAAATGTTAAAAATATCACGAAGTAAACCTGCTTTTGAAATATGTTTGTCTATTACTCTATAATTCGTCTTTCCTGTTTTTTTCTTTAATATTTGCATGGCAATAAATCAACAGATTTATGCCCTGTTTACCCTTTTAGGTTATAATACTTTAATCTATGCCCGTTTTACTCATTTAGATTGCCAATTACTTAGTTTCTGATATTCTTAACTATTTTTTTTTAGCCACTGATTAAAGATATCTTACAAGTAGTCTAAAACGTCTTCATAACTCATTATCTTTCTCATTTTGAAGGCAAAAGAGATTATTAGTGCAACACACTTGATTAGATACTTAAATACATTGATATAAATGAACGTATAAGTAGGTACAGTACCCATAGCTTTGATAAAACAATAACTGGCTAGATTGAAACACGTTACCGTATCGGAATTTGTACTGATAAGTCGTGATAGCTGATTACTCGCGGTTGAGCAATCAATTTCTGCGTCTATTTTTCAATATTACCATAACATAACGCCTGTATTCCGCAAATGATTCGGCAGAGATGTAGGTACAACTTTTTAGTTTGATATCATTAAATAACTCCACCCGCTTTAGGGGGAACAAGAGCGTGTGTCAAACTTTTACTGACTAAAACCCACCTTTGTTCCGTCGTTGCCCTTTGCGTGCCAAGGCCGCGGTAACAGATAAATAAAATACCCACGAAGCTATATTATTAAGAAAACGCACTAGTTTTACGCGGTTACCCATTTCCTCTAGTCCACGTTTACGCTTGGAAGGGAAAATAAACAGCTGCTATACATTCTTCGTTTTAACGTGTTTGTGCAAACAGCTGGTCCCGAAAATACGTAGCTATACGAAACGGTCTAGCTACTAGTCGAAGCACTACTTCTGCGTTACTATTAAACATAGGCGTACCTAATATATAGATCGTGGGCCGAGTAGGCCGTACCTACCCCAGTATCGTCTAGCTCCCACTCCAGGATGCTGGAAAACCTATTCGAAATTGTATGATGGATGCCAAAATACTGATAATTCTTCACACAAAAATCAGGTAAATCAGCACCCCACCCCTGAAAAATAACCCCAGATACCTTAATGCTACCTATTCAACATAAGTTCCGATTCCCGGGTCTGGCATGATCTTCCAACGCCATGTAAATATACAATTTAATGGAACACAAAAACACTATCGAGTATTTTATTACCTACAAAAAATTAAATTGTATTTACATTGCATAGGAAAAATCTTTTTACAAAAAAATATAACCGACTTCAATGTAAAAAAAACACTGAACAGTGCAAAATAACTTTAATTTCGGAAGTCGGTGTTAAATAATTAAGGGACTAACCTATTATAGAAAATTGAAGTAGGTTGTATTTTTTTTTTACGGTTTTTTATTTTACACTTTTTAGTTATGGTACCACCACTAAAAAGTACCCCACAGCCATAGTCAAATACTTTATAGCCAGAATGCATCTCATGACAATTCTAATAATACCAAACACGGTTCAGTTCGATATATTCCCCCTCTTCTTTCAGTTAGTCATTGACTACACGCATAAATAAAGCATTTTTTTTTTGTTACGACAGTTCTGCTGTGATCATATGAGGAGTTCTGTTCCATATATTCTAAGTTCATAACAATATTTCTATGGGACCAACTTGGAAGCATAACCTTTCAATCAAAACTTCAAAATCGGTCTACAATTGACCGAAAAATCGATGAACATACATAAAAAAAACACATTCAGCCGAACACAGAACCTCCTCCTTTTTAAAGTCGGTTAAAAATATGGTGGAAGAAAGACTAACAAGAGAAGTAGGTAGATAAAAGTTTGCTAAGTACTTATTCTAAAGACATCGACAACAGGAAACTATGATGGCCGATTGTGCAGCATAGACCACACAGGATACTAATAAAAAGTTCCATGCACATAAAACTACAACGCACGCATATTAACATTATGAAAATGAGAAATGTGACCCTACCACGAGCTCTTAACGCGACCTAAACTGAACTGTTAATGGGATGGAGCTTTATAGGGTATAGCATAGCTTCTTTGTCGCTTACACGCCTCAACCTCCTCGCCTCGCCTCCATGTAACTCGTCATGGGAAGATCTGGGGCCTTTCCAGAATGTATGGATGGAAGGATGAAGAGGAAAGGATCGCGTTAAGAGTTCGTGGTAGGGGGCCCCTAGATGGCCTAGTGGTCGACAATAATAATAATAATTTATTTCAAAAGTACACAATTACAGATGACACTTAATTTAGGGTACAATTAGCGAGGTACAAGATAAACGATCAATGAAGGACAATGGAGCACGCTTGCCTATGAGTAACCTATTCACTCTTGACTTAAAAATCTCTAGGTTATAAAGAAAACATATATGGAAACGTATATCACATATATAATATAACTCTGTCTTTCCTGATATAATATATTAGGGGTTATAGTATGAAATTGCCGTTTTTTAAAACGGGTTGCTTTGACGTGTTATATCTTTGGATTGACTATCTGGAATTATAAGTTCAAATAAACTTTATATTAAAGGTACGTTATTCTTTTTTTTAAATTAGGTATTAATTGGTTTCTTTGTGTTTTGAATTTTCTGTAATATCGCAGTACTTGTAACTATTTTTGTATGAAATATAAGAAAACTCGCATTATTTTGTAATATGAGGTCCACCGAGGAAACAATGTGTCTCAAGCGGTATGCAATATTGATGATATGGACTTAATACAGCTAATGAATGGGATGTCTATTTTTGTTTCAATCAGTTTCACGTGGGAAATTTTATCTCACGAATAACTTTTCTCCTCAGTGCGGCAACAAGACAAAAGTTTCCAAAACGAAATTTATTAAACCAAGAGCACAAAGTTCTTTTGTTAAAAGAAAGCCATAAGTATACGTAATTAATATTGCTTGCCCTTTGAAATACATATTTTCTACGTTGGAACTGTTAATATGAAAAAAGCCTTTTTATTAGCTTTCATGGTTATAAGAACTGCGATATTACAGAAAATACAAAACACAAAGAATCCAATAAATACCTAATTCCGGAAAACAGAATAACGTACCTTTAATATAAAGTTTATTTGAATTTATAATTCCAAGTTATTCGTTTTAAAAAACGGCAATTTCATACTTTAACCCCTATTATATCAAGAAACACAGAGTCCCAAGGAATTCCACTCATTAGCTGTTTGCACAATACATGTGTCCCCAAAACGTTTTGTACGGATGGATGGAATGTTCACCGTTTAGTTCCATGTGTGTTTACAATAATTGCGTCTCTGACACCGGCGACCGAGACATTTCTTGCTTTGTGGTCTATCTGTATCCCAGGACACATTCTAGTATAGCCTTGAGCTATCTATTCGGAGAAGTATTGTTATGCAGAAACAAAAGAAATTCGAAAGACTACGCACGAAACGACTATTGTCGAGAAAGTTATTCTTTAAAACAATAGCTTAGGATGCTATTAGAAATTGCGATAGATGCTAAGTAGGTACAGGTAACCTTTCATTAGCAAAGGATAACTTGGAACTAGGTTATACCAGCGAATTCGCCAGCGTGAAAGTGGACCACCATCCTAGGGGAACATACTCGTAATTTATAGCAACTACATATTATTGAACATATACATAACTTACTTTTGCCTCACTATAATAAAAATAGTATAGTTTTAATAATAATCCATGTTGTCAACTTAGTTGCCAGGTACATTCTGTGGTTACAAATAACACGAGTAAGCAAAAACTATTTTTACACGGTATACTAGAAAATGACCGCAACATACTCCTAGATATCGGTTTTCATATGTTATTTGATATATCGCTACCTCAAAACACAGCTGGTCAGGAATCATGTCATATATAGTATATAGGTACTATTTCTATGGTTATGTACCTATAATTTTTTTTTTCGTTGATCGAGGTATATTTGTGTAGGTATATGTCAACGGAAAAATACAAACGCCGGAACATGTATTCTATACTTATAGGTAATAAATCTGTAGAAGTGAAAATTCTGTACATTGAAAATTATAAAAAAAATAAATGGCAGGGTGTGTTACTAGACCGACACCGAATCCAAAAATGTGATTAAAAAAATTTTTGTCTGTCTGTTTGTTTAGGTATCACGCAAAAACTACCGGTTCGATAACGATGAAACTTGGTATAATTATTCTTTAATGTCCTGGGCACCACACTGTGTACTTTTTATCCCGGAAAAGTACATACAATAAAAAACAAATTTAATTTTGCGGTTCGATCCCTAGACCTGATTACTGTACCAACCGCAAATAATAAGTTTGTCGTAGGTTACGTCACCCGCAGTGGAGTTCACTAAGGGTGCTGCACACGTCTAAGATAATATAATATTTTATCTTAAGATACAATATCGCTCGCCATACAATTCAATGGACTATCACACACGACGAAGATAATAAATAATATTTCATATTTTCGTATCTCAAAAAACCTAATAAAACCATTTTCGACTTCTACGCGGACGAAATCGCGGGCAAAAGCTAGTTGTAAAATATCACGAGAAATTGTAAATATTTTTTTCTTAATAAGACACGGTTGTGTTGGAAACTAAATTGAGTTTGGGTGTGATTTATCGTATACAAAACGATTTTTTTTTATAATATATCGAGAAATTAACGGACCCGACTTGCGAGTTGTAGGTCGCGGGTTCAAACCCAGCCAGGCACATTACTTTGTGTAATTTATTTCATCACCACTGCTCTCAAAACGGTGAAGGAAATCGGCATGTCCTAGAACCAAAAATTCGAAGACATGTGTCATCTACCAACCCGCACTGGGCCCGCGTGGTGGATTACTGCCCAATTGCTCTCCTAGATAGGAGGCCTGAGTCCCAACAGTGGGAACATTATAAGGCCGAATATGCAATCGAGAAATTATAATCTAAATAAAGAATTATTATCGCGTCTCAGGCATCGACACAGCACTCCCCCAGTGGTGGAATTTTTCGTCGGCGTTTTTGTGGGTTTAGGTAGCTAATATTTTTTTAAGAAAATTCGTACTTTTTTATTTTAAAGTGTATAAAATCGTTGTTCTAATCAATCCCAATGATATTTCTAATAAAAAGGTTTATTTATAAATTCTGTTTTTTCAGCTGAGCCCCTTTTAGTTTTATTTGAAATGTTTTTTTTTTTAAGAAAAAAGTGATTCCTGAAAGAATACAGATTGATTTTAGTTAGTAAAAGTCTGACACTCTCTCTCGCTCCACCTGAAGCGTGAAGGTATTTGATGACCCACCTAAAAGACAAGGATGACATAGTTTCTAGCTTGAATAATTCAAATAATTTAGGAAACCTTCTCTAAACTTTCATAGTTTGCCAAACAACAAACAAACAATTCTACCTATTCATAATACTTACATATTAAATGATCCTCTCAAACGTGTAGGTTTACAATAATCTTAAGTTGGTAATCATATTAACTACATCATAGTTCTAGAAATCACATCAGCTTGGGGTCGGCCTCCAATTTTACCGAATGCAGCTGAATGTAGTATAATGGGCCCGTGTTTTACATAAAGCCTATCAGACCCCCACAACCCAGTCACTGGGCAACATGGTACTTCTTAGATAGACTGATGGTCAGACTTTCTGGCGTCCGACTACCTGTCATGGCTGTCAAAAATCTACGGAATGACAACCGAGATCAATGTTTTGACGTGCTTTCCGAGGCAGGGGTGTTAGTAATATCCTCGTTAAACTTAGAAAAGTACATATGAATTGAAAATATGTAGGTACTTGCACAGTTTTAAACCCATGCATGAGAAGCGGTTACCTTTGTCTCGATTTGTTGTTAAGGCCCAGAGGCCTTGACAAAAAATCACAACAAATTCAAGATAAAAAATATGTTACCTCATTTGTTGTCCAAACTTTTGTATGAAAAGAAAATAGCTGAAGTATCAACTTCCAAGACAACAAAGGAAAATATTATTGTAAAATATGTATCTACGTTATTTTCCCTTTATCTCAAGGCGCCATTTATTTCAATCTCATTGTTTACTAACAAAACAACGCTGTCTGTTCTTACCATTGAAATACTCGTAAAAGTTACATAAACAAACAAAATTCCTTGTTGGTTTTTCCTTCGGAAAAATATTTATTTTGTGAAATATTGAAGGCCGTTTTCATAATGATCGTGAACTTTACATCTTTACTACGAAAAACATACCTCGTAAACATATGTACAAGCATAATCATAGCATATTAGCCAAGCGCATTACTTTGTGTAATTTATTTCATCATTACTGCTCTCAAAACGGTGAAGAAAAACATCGTGAGGATAGCGGCATGTCCTAGAGCGAAAAATTCGAAAACATGTGACATCCATAAATCTGCACTGGGCCTGTATGGTGGAAAACGGCTCATTCACTCTCCTAAAGAGGAGACCTGAGTCCCAGCAGTAGGAACATTATAAACCTGATTATGCTATAATGAGTAATACTTTTGAAGCTGTCTCCTCGAGCCCTTTATTAAGCCGTAGGTACATGAGTGTGTCTCGAGCAAACATATAATTTGGCGCCAAAATCCACCATTTTTTTTTGTTGATGTGTCTAGTATCACTCTCACACCTAACATGAATCTAATGACACCTCTCAAGCTAAAATACAGCTAGCCATTTTGGCTCTAAGGCGTGCTAAAGATATATACATACAGATATACATGCACGCGAAAAACATCAACCTACTGGCACAGTCGGGTAAAAAATATGATCAACTAATATATCTAAGTTTGATCTGTATCCTTAATATAAGCTAGATGAGAGGGACGGAGAATTAAATGGCGTGCTTTTGTCAAAGCCTACTTAATTATATCTTTCAGTAGACTGTTATCTGTAATGCTGATAATGATTTTCATTTCAAAGATTAATTAAGTTTAAAAACACTTAAATATAAAATCAACAAAACTGAAGCAAGTAGGCCGCCATTGCACTTTAATAACCCATTCGAATGACTCACAATTTTCTCTAAACGGTAACTGACCAGTTATTGATTAGTTCCACTTAACATAGACATATAATTTTAGCCACGGTTTAGTATGAATGTGTGATTTTTTGCAACGTCTCGTCGGGTCGGAAATAGCCTGTCTGGCTGGCGCGGCCTCGCATGGCCCGCCTCACTCACACCGCGCCACTGTGCATTTCTATCTAGATCTTATAGAATTATAGGAGTACTATCTTGATAGTAAGCCACGGGTGCTCTTTTGTGATCTATTTCATCAGTGTTGGAAGTGTCTACATCTAAAAAAAAATGTCCACTTTATAACAGCTATTCAAATTTTGGGTAGTTCTCCTCTTACTATGTAATCTCAAGAAAGGCACTGATTACACCTATAGTATTATGAATTTGTGATCAGGAGAATTTTAATTACGGAGGCCTTACCATAGTTACTACTTGACATATTTCTGTGATATTTATAATGACTTGTTAAAATGTCAAGTGATGGATATATACACCCATATAGCTCCATCCCCTTAACAGTTTAGTTTAGGTCGTCAAATAGATCGCGCTAAGAGCTCGTAGCTCTCTGTTCTTAACACAGAAACAGAAAGAGTTTTTGGTTCTTCTAGTTCATTACCAAACAAGCTTTTTGTTTCATCCTCTATAAACCAACTTTTCTTGTGAGCCGTCTTAATGGTTCATTAAAGATGGAGGTGTCAGATGCTAGGTGAAATCATTGTGTGATTTTTTGCGGATATGCAAGTGAAAGTTGCTGATTTTATCAGATCCACGAACTATAATGTCAACTGAGTGATCAATGTAACAAATTCTGGGGGAAATCCAATCAAATCATTCGCAACTTGATGATCTGGTATTGCGGCTTTGGTAATAATTTACTAGTTCTTCTATTGTAATCTTTATTATCTACTTTCATTTGTATTTTGCCTCATGATTAAAGCTTGTTTCTCATCTCTAAGAAACTGTAGGCAAAGGTTTCTTGGAGACTAGCAAGGCGGTATCTACTGCTTTACATTTGTCTATGACAACATGTATCCATCCATTTTATTCTATTTTTAAATAATGTTTTGCCAAGAAACGAGACGGTCTTCATACTCTGCTTCATCTTCCTACAATTCATTATCCTCCTGCTCAATTTATTTGAGGTTGACGCAGTATGTCTTCTTCTGATATTATTATAATATGAGCTTGTACTATTCCTCTCCACAGAGCAAAGGCTTCCCTTCTCACTTTATTGTTTCCTGTCTTCTGCGATTTAGGTATCTGCTGTTAACATGCCCAATGTATGACTGGAAGTCTTCCACTCTGTACCGTCATCAAACCAGCCATAAGCGTGTGCGCAATATTCTGTTGTGCCATACATGGTAGCGGTCCATATCAGTACGTCTATTGTTGTGCACGCTGGTTAAATACCTATCGCTGGCTGCCCTTGCAATGAGAAGGATGTTTTGTTACTTGTACAAATACAATCAAGGAGACTTTTTTGAATTTTGGTGACGTTTATTCGTATCAGTGATGACAACTCTCAAGGGTCCGAAATTATTGGAATTGTGCTCATGAAATTACTATAGATCATGTCAATTGTTACAGAAGGAAGCTTTGCGAGAAAAACTTATTGAAAAAGCGAAAAACAGATGTTATGAAAATCCTCCAGTTGGTTTAATGACTTTATTACGACATTAATGTGATAAAATTAGTATCCCCAAGCATTTTATTGTCCCTTTTCACCCGTCCATATTGTTTCAAATTTGCGCAGGCAGTTATATATCTTCATTCGCATTCTTGGCAAGCATTTCACAAATTAAGTATTTCGATCAACATCATTATATTATGTGAAGACTAAACAATCTTGTATACCTACTTTGTCACTCACACAATAACGTTCAGGGGGGCCTTAGCATCGGGGTTACCATGACGTTCAAAGTAAGATTGTTTCATTCTTATTTCAGTGTGGGTAAGAGACAAAGCTATACAGGTTGTCTAGCGCCATCTCTTACCCACAATGGAAATAAGAATGAAACAGTCTTACTTTAAACGTCATGGTACAGGTTCATGACGTGTCCTTAACGGGGCCTTAACATGTCAGTTGTGCGAGCGAAAAAGAGGGATGGAGCTGTACACCCCATATAGCTCCATCCCATTAACAGTTCAGTTTAGGTTGTCAAATGGATCGTGTTAACAGCTCGTGGTACAGTTCAAGACGCTCTGAGTTTCCCGTTTTTCACATCCATCACAAACGAATATTGTGAAGAATTTGACGATCGACTCTTGGTTGTTTAACCTCCAGACTTCAAATATTTGTTATTTTCATGTTTGTTTTTTGCATTTATTTAATTAAGTAAAATTTAAAATAAAGTTTGGTAAGTAATGAATCGCCCTACCTATCGCTTGGAAGCAGTATCTATGAAAGTTGTTCACTAAACAAGAAGATTTTAAGTTTTAACGAAATTGTTTTTAATTGCAACAAAGAAAGTCAGTTTTAACAAATTCTCTGTAGGTATCGTACGACATTTCTGTTGGTCGTGGGCACATATATGTATGTAACGAGTTCCGTGTGAGCCTTTTATCAGAAACAAGTTTGGAAAGTTAATTCCGGTCGACGAACCCATGAGCATTCTCCTATCGGTGTGTAGCGTCAAAATGGCGGGACTTGCTCCTCGACCGTTTGAATTCGAACTGAAAATCACACGTGTGTGTTATACAACCTCCAAGTTATTATTTTTCTCCTTGAGAAACTTCATTAGCATTTTTAGTTTGTTTATGGATGTTTTTTTTTTTGCTACTTTTTTTTTTAGCTTCTTGTTGCAAATATTATTTATTTATTTTACTGTTTATGTACACACAAAAACAGAAAAAGACAATACAAAGTAGACAACAGTACAAATGTACTTACTGCTTATTTCCAAAGAAATTTCTTCCAGCAGACCTGCGAAAGGAGAAATCAAAAGAAATGTAGACAATAGTGTGTAGGGAGCAAGGGAAGAAGAATGTGTGAAATCTTAATCTAAACTATCAAATAAAATATAAAAATGAAGTACTTATATAACTAATAATACCTTTACTATAAATAATTATTATCTATTATTAATATAATTTTTTTTTTTATTAAGTAAATTTTCGGGTTTCACTATTATAATTGAATACATGTATGTGATATACCTACATATTATGATTTTTCTAACGTGTTTAAACTTCTAAACACAAGTTTAGATAAATTATATTATTTTTCCTCTATTGCAGATCTTAATATACAATACAAAAAACTATCCAACATAGAAAAAAAATATAATATAAAAATGATATTTTGTCCCTATTACAAATTTCCTAACCAAAAACATGACTCTTTGCTAATAGTTTTTAAATTTTAAATTACATTTTTTATGATAATATGTAAATAAAGTAGTGTATGAACTGCAAATAATTAGGTAAGTACCAGACATTCTTACGGGACTATTACTAACATCACTTGTGGCTCAGTGTTTTAAACTCACTCGTATTCCATAACATTTTATTATGTGACAGTCAGTATAATAGACTACTATTTTGATAATAAATTCAGAGGAATCTCTTTAGTGTTTATTTAGGGTTCCGTACCGAAAGGGTGAAACGGGACCCTAGTACTAAGACTCCGCTATCCGTCCGTCTGTCCGTTTGTAACCAGGCTGTATCTCATGAACCGTGACAGTTGAAATTTTCACAGATGATGTGTTTCTGTTGCCGCTATAACAACAAATACTAAAAAACAGAATAAAATAAATACAACAAGAGTGATTTTTTTTGCCGTTTTCATAGATAATGGTACGAAACCCTTCGTGCCCGAGTCTGAATCGCTTGGCCGGTTTTTCTTAATTGTAGGTAACTCAAGCAAATATAAATAAATAAAATAAAAATAAAAAAGCCTTTTATTTCCAGTATTTAAAGTTCACACTTCTTACAATTTATTTTAGTGTTAGTTCATGTAGTTTAATCTATGTTAGTATAATTTCTCTTTCCTTTACTTAATTGTATGTGTACCTAAATTTCTATATATATATAATTTTTTTTTTTTTAATCTACTGGAACCCTAAGTTGGGCGTAGGCCTCCTCCAGTGACGCCCATATTACAAAAGCAAATATAAATATTAAGTATATAATATATATATATATTTTTTTTAATTGATATAAACCAGTACTTGACTGCGATCCCACCTGATGGTAAGCGGAGATGCAATCATTGATGGTCAGGCGCACTAGTTTATTAAGAGCCTACATTACATTAAACCTATATTACAATAGCCTATATTACATTTGCTTAACTTTAAAAACTTCTAGATAATTTTCTTTCTACCGAGAAGATGAAACATATACAGTCTATTACGTCACAAAATACAATATTTACATACAAGCATACAAAGTCGCAGTATACCGACGCATAACCAGCTAAACATAAACAATAGTAAACTGAAGATACAAACATGGAAGTCGTGACGTAGGTAGTCAAAGTTGGGTGAAGCGAGCAGTTGGCAGTAGGCTGGTGCCAAATTTTTGTAAATTGTAGTTAGTTTTTTAGTCGTAAAGTTTTATTTTATGGAGGCTAGCCTCCATGAAAAAATGCTGTCTAGACAGCTTATACAGCACTAGTTTTTAATTTGTACAAATACTTAAAGGGCTTATTAGAAAAGGTTTTGTTATTATTTAAGTAAAGTCTAAATAAATAATATTCATAAACAGCAAAGTTATTGGTGTTTGTTTATATCCCAAAATGTTACTCAATTTATGGAAATATTGTACAGGCTATTTATTGATTATATGAGTGAAAAACAATGGAAAAATACTGCGTGTAGTATTTTCTAGTAGTAATTGTTATGAATAATTGATTCAATTATGAATTTACCAATTATGACAAATTATCGTGGTCAATTTCCAGATTTTTTTTTTTACTTTTGACTACATAAATATGTATGATCAGTAACGGGTACAGATAGAGCCCAATTTTTTTTTTGTACTAATAAAAAAACAGGGATGTATAGGTACGCTATTTACAACAGAGGCCCTACTAAAAAGCACGTAACGCGATGCATTTTATGACCTAATCTGAACTGGAAAAGAGATCCATCCTTTTCCAGTTCAGTTTATAGTATATGTAGGGTATATAGCTCCATCCCTCTTTCTCGCTCGCACGCTTTACATTTCAACACGTCATGGTAAGACCACAAAACTAGTACCTATACAACATTAGTTTTAGTATATGCGAGTCTAGTATTTTTATCTAAAGAATCTATGTACAAAATTTCATAACTGTATCATAAAAAATCACAAAGTTATAAGCTTGTTATGTTAACTGGTTGTCCGCACAAATACATGGTCACCGGGCTATCCAGGTGACTGAGGGGTTATTTTTCACTTGCAACCAGCTGTTTGCTGGCTCCTTATACCCGCTATGACCTGCCGTGACCCGTGTTGTACTTAGTGACGGTGGTCCATCTTGGGACCTATTTAAAAATTTTTGAGAAAAAATATAACATGGTCTAAAACCTATTGCACCAACTATATTTAGGTCTCGCATAAAATAAAAATAATTGGTATACTGTAGGTACTGATGTTCTTAGTAGGAGCGAGGAATTGCCACCAAGTCAATCACCTATAATTCATTTGGTTTATTGATTGCCATATTTCAAATGTTTCGTGTACTAGAATAGGTAATAAACGAGATTTTTCTCGGTCTTCTCGTCCCTATGTTGATACAACAACACCCACCTATGGCTATTATACATTGTATGTAGTCATCCATTTAAATGATTAATGGCCCTTGTTATTAAAAATCTAAACACGATCTAGATGAGAATAAATTAATTAATGTCCCGTGCTCCGGACAATTGGCCGGTTCCCCTCACAATGGCGTCCATACCAAACACATTCCATGCATGATGCCAATTGATTCATCGGCGTGTGTATCTCACAAGACAATCTTTAATCAACTCAGTTAGCCATTGTCACTTCCTTAATAAAATGGTCTGTGCATATTCAAATTTAAAAAAAAAATAGTGTCATGAACTGTGGCTCTAAATTTCAAATTGGCCAGTTGGCGGCAATTTTAGTGATGTGATTTTGTTTGTTCAAAACCGTGCAGTGGAAATTTTGTAAATTGTTTGTAATTAACTAAAAGAAGACAAATATGCATTAACGATGGTGAAATTAACCGGTTTTAGACAAAAAGGGAATTAATTAAAACATAAAAAGCCTTAATAATACAGAAGAAGTTAATCTGAAAGTTTAATAATAGTGCACTCGTTGATATTCCAGTAATTTTATCTTGTTATGGATAAACAGTGTTCATTACAACGAGCCACTTAAAAATTCAAAAAGATTGAGCAGTACCTAAATGAGTTTTTAAATTCCGAACTATTAGTGTTCCGATTTCGAATAATTCACGGAAGTCAATTTAGTGTTCCAGCAGTGCGTTCTCATTTTCTCAATAACACTGTTTATTGGAATTAAATGTTTAGTGAACTCTGTGAGAATATCTTCCTTCTTTGGCGCTACTGTGATGCCGCATAGTGTTTGTGAAATATAGAAAAGTTATTATTTTACAAAAATGAGTCCTATATCAACATTTAGGAAAACAAACAGGCAGATGTAAGTAATAATTTGAAATGTTTTCATAATGTACAGTCAACAAAAGAGTTTGGGTAGCAGTAGGTTTACAAAAAATCTTACCTACATGGTCGCTGCGGGAATGTTCGAAAGAGTTACTGTGGCTGTGGAACGGTAACTAAAGGAATGACTGACACGCCCTCTCGCTCTACCCTAGAGTGGGAGTAGTTATCGGATGATTTCTCAACTCGAAAAAAAAATAAACGAGATAAAGAGCGGCTTAATTTTTTACACTCAATATAAGACCCTTACGTTGTTGAAACTTCTTCGGTCCGGAAAAAGCATTTCACTTCTTTGTTTATACCGCGTACTTACATCGAAGGACTTTTTTTTAAATGATAGGCTCGCGTTTAACCACCATCTCACCTGATGGTAAGCGATGATGGAACAATTTGCCTGCAGCTGCGGTCTATCCTTCCGATTTTAATTTGGGTGTCTTCAAGGCTAGAGTGAATAGGCTCTCAATAAACTAGTACGCCTCACCATCAACGATTGCATCACTGCTTAGCATCAGGTGAGATTGCAGTCAAGCACTGGTTTATATCAATTAAAAAAAAGTAATGTCACGCCTGTATTTTCCTAAGGATTAGGCAGGTGTCCCTATAGTAACTTCACCCACATATCGCTACTTGCTCCTAGTGGTTATCAATTAATAATTTTAATTAGTGCCACAAGCGTCGGCAATGAGCATAAAATATTCAATTAAGTATCAGCCATTTAAACACTTTACCAGCTACTTATGTTAAATTATTGAATTCGTTGTATAACACAGCTCAAAAGAATTTCACCTTGAGTCGCGAAAGCTGTGTGCAGAATTGTTTTGTGACCCAACACATACACTCTGTCATTTAAGTCATTAACTTGACACACGACAATCATTCTTATGTACTAAGGAACAAGGACTTTAATCTTATAATAGGTATTTCATGTAGCGTAAAACTTCAATTTTCGGTGGCACGCAAACAACGAGCGACAGTTGGTATGAATACATATTAAGTAGTTGTGTTAAAATGTCAAAATAAATACCTAGGTATCAGTCATTTAGATAATATTATTTCGGTAAAAAATAAAAAAGCTAATGTGACTCGGATTAAAACTAAGGATGGTTAGTCAATCAATAAAAACATTTATTTTGAATAAATCATTTACTTTATTTTTGAATTATCAAAAAGTCTGTCAGTCAGAAAAGCGAAGCTAATTGCACATTCCAAAGCATAGATCTCTATGGAGAAGAACACTCATGGAACTCCATGACCACACTTTTAAATCATATGTTGTTACGAGTTACAAGAATATTATGATTACATAGTTTTTCGTCGCTTGTACTATGCGAGTACAATATGAATAAATAATTTAAAAAATAGAAATTGAAATAACCCCCTGGCAGTTAAGAGATGACCAGTCCGAAATGACGGCGCCCGTTCACAAGCATGACTCGTGTTCAGCTCCACTCAACTCAACCATTTTAAAAGAAACTGTATGGCCCTACAACAATAATCAAAACGGACGTCTACAGTACCAAATCATTAGATGCTATCGACAATTACTATCAGGGTAGATTAAAACAAAGAAAAACAACGAATGAAAGAATACAACTGTATCTACCTAGGTATCAACTGGATTGGAACAATTTGCCTGCTGCGGTCTTCCCGTCCGATTATAATTTACCTTTAAGGGTAGAGAGAATAGGCTCTTAATAATCTATTGCGCCTCACCATCAACAATTGCATCACTGCTTACCATCAGGTGGGATCAAAGTCGAGCGCCAGTTTATATCAATTAAAAAAAACTTTATTGAATTATTGAACAAATAGACTGTTATCTATAAAGATTATGGGCTTAACACTAATTAAAGCATGAATCAGTCTAACTAAAACACCCACTGCTACTCTATAATCAGTCTATTAATAACTCAACCGATATGAGTACCTACTTAATTATTGGAGTCGTAAATTAATCGTCTATAAAAAAGTTTAATTTTTATATTTATTTAATTATACTGTATACTTATAAATTACTTATCTACCAGTTGTATAAGTGTTGGCAGCAATTAGAAGCTAAAACTATAAATGTAAGTTTTATGGGCCCAATATCCGGCAATAATATTGCAATGTGTATGTACCTATAACTTAACAAAAATGGAAGTTTGTTTGCAACACGGTCCACACTTCACAGTGAGACTGACATTTTATTTTATATACCGACGGTGAAGTACCAATAACTCCTAACTGTCGGAAGTCAAAATTATCTGTCCAAAAATTGTTAGGAAGTAATACTATAAATTGACACGTTGGTTTAGTTAGGTGTTTGTTTCCACAAATTAATTTGATGCAGTTGCAACTAAATATCCGCTTCGGATATTTTACGAAGCATGCGGAAACACGCATTTAAAATATAAGCACTTAAAAGTAATTTTATCGAAAAATGTCAGTTAGAAGGTATTGGCACTTCACCGTCGATACGTTTACATCTGAAAATTAAAAATTATAATGGAGCATTTTCCAAAATAAAAATAACGCACACATTTCTTATCGTTATTTTCATTCTTAATTATTAATATTTCTTCTTATTTTCACTACTTTTCATTTTTTTCATTCTTTAATATTTTTAATTCTTATTTTAATATGAAGTATTAAAAACGATTTCAGAGACGTGCTAGACGTTTTTTTAAGGGGGGTAGTCATTGAATAACTTCTCGCCGTTTGGAAGAAGCGAGAGTAAGACTTTTTTAAAACTAAAACGCACTTGTTTTACTCCAGTAGCCCTTTATGTTCCAGAGTCACGGAAACTTGTAAACAAGTAAACTAAATTCCTCTTAGCTGTCGAAAAGAAAAAAAAGTACATCATCATCCATCACGGCTTCGCAAACTGGTAGTCTTCAGAGTAGACGAAGATAGGCCTCTTCCTTCTCATGTCAATCTTTACGCTCCTGTGCTAACCTCACCAAAATGCACTGATATTAAAAAGTGGTAATTCAAAACTTTTCCTCTTTTATTCAACATGTAACTGGAATCATGCACATCCATAAACAACCCAAATAGAAAATTAAGTTAGTCATAATTATTATCATCATCATTTCAGCCGAAAGACGTCCACCGTTGGACATACATAGGCTTACCCCAAGTGTCACCGTCACAATGAACGGTGTTTTTTTTTTAATGAAATTAGGTAGTTATCCTAATTGTAGGAAAATAATATGGGAATCAACGCACTACGCTGGTATCTGTGCACAAACACAAACGCTTAAGGGCCTGCAGTAGTGCCTGGTACCTGGTAGACAAGACAGTCTTGTCGAAGACAAATCTGTGACGTCCTAGACAAGTCTGTCTAAGACAGTCTTGTCTCAAGTGTACGCAGGCCCTTAATGCTCAACAACAACGCAATCAAGATTTATCAAAATAGATTATTTATTTTCGGATAAAAAATTACCAATTTAAAAAATAGCTGAAATGGATTCAGTAGTCGATTCAGCAGTGCTACCAGGAGATCTTAACGCGATCCATTTGACGACTTAAACTTAACTGTTAAAGGGATGGAGCTATATAAGGGTGTATAGCTTCATCCCTCTTACTCGCTCGTATGCTTGACATTTTAACATGTCATGGTAGATTTCCTGAAAATACTACTTTCAGGATGCGTGTTTGATATGCTAATGTTACCTACATGGTTAATAATGAGTAGATGCCGTGCAGCATACGTACGTGTATAAAATGTAATACAAGCATTAAAAAAAACGTTTTAACCTGATTATTTAAAATAAACATGCAGTCAGGCATAAATCAACCGGAGTGTGCAAAACCTTATCTGACCATCGGCCTCCTTTCCTCACGTGGATATGTGTTAATCTAACTAATTAAGCAACACCAACATACAAGCTAAAATTAACCCTAATTACCACATAACTAAAGCTATTTTCGTAAAACAAAACATGTTAAATGTTTATTTTTGTCTCAGAAATATCTTCGAAGTGGGTTCAGTTTTAAAACCTTAATGATATGTAATTGGGAAATGTAGGAAAGTTGTATTGAGTGTGCTATGAGTGTTTCTACATAATCTGCAGACTTGGATACTAAGTCACGTAACTAAAACGGAGACTACTTTAAATATTATAAAAGTAGATATATGGATATTAAAACTTGTCGAATATTTATTTCATATATAACGTATAACCAACAACAACAAAAAATATTACCCATCTTCTTAGCTTAAATTATACCCTGAGAGACGACCAATCCTTTCTGAATTCAAACAAAAATCCATGGAAAAAATCACTTCTACTTTTCGAAAAGTCTCTTGTTTTTTTCTTAATATCTTATTTCGACTATTAAATAAGAATAGAAAAAAAAAACTTAGCCAATCTGGTCAAGCCCGACGTTCTCATGCGATGCGCTTTCCAACGAACAGCATTTCCACTACCTATACACTACTATTACTAGTACATAAAGTAATATTATAAAGAGGCAAGATTTTTTTTTTATATATAGTTACATGTACCTATGTATTTTCTACTTTTACACGGGCGAAATCACTGGCAGAAGCTAGTATTACATATATAGATATAAAAATAGTACCTACCTACTTAACAGCTAGTTTGACTGTACTAGCGACTCCTATGAACTAAAATTTCTTCAAGAAGAAGTAGCCATAAAGCCTTCATTTCTCGCGACATACGTTTCCTGTACCTTTGCCTATACTATCGTCTTTTGCGAGATAATAATGAAGGCGAACAAAGAGGTGCAACTCGACAACGTGAGAACTCTATGGCACCCAGTGTTTTCCAATGCATGGAGAGGTTTCGGTATGTAATGGGGAGTCTTGGCCACCCGTCTATGAACTGACCTCAGCAAACGTGGCTTTACGTGGCCAGCGTACGTTTGTTTTTATTTAATCAAGTCAACTAATGATTTTAATTAATACCTCTGTCTTCAACGCAAGTAGGTCGGAACACCAAAATCCCTCGTTACACCAACCTTGCTCCATTTAAAAAAAAATAGTGTTTAATTTTCTTTTTTCAATGCTTTTTTACGCCCCAATGAGCTTGTTTACGATCGGAAAACTGGCTGAATGTAAATGTTTGTACGCAATTTTTTTTTTATTTAAAAAGAAAACTATTGTGTAGTCATTTTTGATTTTACATTTTCAAACATTTCATTTACAGCAAGATGAAAGAGATTTTTTGTAACGAAAATATTTAAAATTAAATCATTTTATAAACAACTGTTTGTCTTAGAATATTCCTCGTTATTTTCAGTACTGAAAGCATAAACCTGTTCCTTTCAGTTATTTGTCCCTAAAGTGAAATAACAACGGAAGGTTCAGAATATGTTTCGTAGTTATGTTAGCTTCCCTTTTTTTATCGACCCCAAAAGGCATTTTGTCAAGTTTTGAACTGAATAAATCGTAATTTTGTCGAAAACCGTAGAGAGCCATTTTCTTGTGGAATAAAACTGGATGGAAGTTACAAAATTACGTCAGATACCTAATGCTACGAATATGGATTCTTGTCACAAGTGAACTCAAATTTTCCCACTCAATTTTGACAAAATCTACAACAATCCATCAAAGTATGACAAAAAAATATACCACTACTAATATTTGTTACACATATTTGCCAACTCTGACACGACAAAGCAAAGTATTGCTTTCGAAATGCCAGCAGCGTGATTTAAAATATGAAATACATTTTGTGTCAGTGCGATCGACACGATATAATAATGGGCCACAAATGTTAGTTCGTAAATAGACGACCCAAATCCGCTTCATTCCGAGTGCACGGCTGGACTGCAGAATGTAATCATGTTCTACGGCGCGAAATAGACAAGTATCAAGATGGAGGAAAGACTATGAGATGACATATTAAAAAAAAGTGCAATTTAAACCTAGTGCCATCTAGGACACAGATTAAATAACCAGTCTGAGTCATCTAGGCTAGGCCATAGATTAAATGACCAGTTAATTTTTTTTTTTTGGTATCATAGACAAGTTATTGCCAAGATGGCGGGAAAATTTGTGGTGAAATTAAAAAAAATGCTAGTGCGTTTTAAAAGTCACCTGGGCCAACTTCAGCTTTACATAATATTTTGGTTTCAATATAAGCGCTCGTTGCCAGCTGCGCTCAAATACACGCGGTTTTTTTAGATAATATTACAAAAAACAATTTAAAAAACCAACGAAAGAACGACAAAATCTTTATTAAGTCACATTCTCTTTAAAGATCAACACGATATGTTCATTCTAGTTTCAGGCTTCAGCATCGTCCGTAATTTATTCTGAGCGTTAATTTGTAAACAGGTCCATTATTTACAATTCTTTTAAAAAAAAAAACAACGAATTGGCATACTATTGTTGCCATACACCCGTTCCCACAAATCACGTTTCTAGCCCATTTTGGCAGTTAGCCGGAATAACTAAGCTAAAAACATAATTCATATACCTACTGTACAGTTTAAAAATAATACCAAAACAAGTTTAAAATAATACAATAAAATAAAAAATAAACTGTTCTGCTTTAAAAGTTCATGGCCGTCATTTGTTTTTTAAAAGTTCGATCGCCAAGTACGTTCGCACTTGGGGCGAATTAAAAGTAAAACACGACAAATGGTGCCATAAACAATTTCTAAATTGCTCGTTGAACGTTTAGTATATCATTTGTTTGAGTACCATCCTTAATTTGTGCATTAATTAACCAGTTTCAGCGAAGCCATTTGCGTGAATATTAAATGTGAACGAAATACTGAAATTATTTTGTTATTGTTTCAGATCATCAGAAATGATCCACGTCGACGAAACGGATCCGGTTGGAGGTAATATTTTATTTAAGTGCGTTTATTACTTTTTAAATACTTCAAGGCTGAGCAGATGCAGTTGCCATTTCAACTGAAAAACACATCACGAATAATGGATTCGAATGCCGAAATTATGACGTCATGAAAATTCGTTGTGTTGACTTTATACGTATATACTAAGTTGTTTGCAAATAAAATAATTTACAAGTACAGACAAGGTCATACCTACAAGTTCGAAACCCGGGGCCCTGGGACGAAGGCAACGAAGCGAAACCCGGGGCCCTGGAACGAAGGCACCGAAAGAACAGGAGTGGATTTTTAGTCAGTAAAAGTCTGACACTAGGTATCTCTCGCTCCGCTCAAGAGCGCGATTTGTCATAAAATGATTTTCCCACCCAATAAACAAAAAAAACATACCTACCTAAGTTCAAAAGTCCCAAAATTTATAAAAGATAATTAAAAAAAAAACTACCTAAGTATTAGTAGTACACCTTGGTCCAAATCTTTCAATCGCCTTTCATATTATTGGGTTATTTAAAAATATGGCGATTGTTTGAGCTATGTTACCAACATAGTCAGAAGAATCCCGGAACCTTGGTTCTCCTATCTTCATTCCTCGATCGCAAGCGATCACGATGACGCGAGGACATTTCGGTCATAGCCCTTTCCATTACTCGCAGAACAGATAGTCTATGGGGCCAAAAGGTTCTGGAGTGGCGACAGCGTACCGGAAGACGCAGCGTTGGAAGGTCTCTCAAGGTCGATCGATTTTTCTTCTTCTCGAATTGATGGTTTTCTTTTCCCTCGAAAGGTTTTGATCCCAGTAGGTTGTCATGTTTATAGTAGCGTCAGTAGCGTTTTTTATATCCTCTAAAGTGCAGTTGTAGGGACACTTTGAGCACTTTCAGGAGCACCGCACTCGCACTGGGTGAGAGTTGCGGCAATCCGATGGATGTGAGACGCTCAGGAACGTTCGTTGTGGCAACACTTGGGGAAGGCTAACAGGCTTTCGGCTGATATGATGATGATGATAAATGTGTACTTACTTATTTGAAACTGGAGATTTTTTAACTCCTCAGGCGACGTGTCTCATACCCAAACCTCGTAATTCAAGGATATAACCTCCCACAGTTAATACTTAATTATTATGTGTAAACTAAACATTATAAGCACAAAAGCCAGTGTAAAATAAAAATCGCGAAAATTCTATGTCAACATCAATTACACTTAGCACTTTACGTACATTCTATTAATTCCTCAAATGTAGGTTAAATCTAAAGTTAATTATCGTTACGATGTAGTTAGCTCAACTGACGGTGGAATAAAAATAAAGTAAACAAACACAATATTTGGCAGGCGGTTGGATTCCGTCTTTATTTTAGACCGGGCCGAATATTTGGAATCGTCCATTCGATGACACTATAGTCGTCATGTCGGTAATGCATGCGGACGACTCGTGGAGACAATTATGTCGTTCTTATGACGATTATTGACAGTAATTACGTCATATAGTTAGGTTCTTATTCTTGTCGTATTAAAAATATTTTTAGCGTCTCCTACGCGGCCGGGGCTTACCTCTCTCACGCTTGCATGTCTGCTTCCCATGTCTTTTCGCTCCGTAACATGGCCTGGACCAGGGCCGAACGTAAGAAGTCCCGGCCGCCAATCTCCTTCACGAGAGCAGGGTGGTGCTCCGCTCAAGCGGGGCAGACCTTCATCGTATACTCCACCGTGTCTGCGGAAGATTCGCAAAATGACCCCAGCGTATCTTGCCGTTGAATTCGAAACAGGGTTCAGACACTGTTCTGTTCAAGTTTTCCACTCACGTAAAGTGAGTGTTCAAGTGTTCTTGTCACTTCCTCAGTGGCGGCAAGTGAGGACGAGCGGCGCCGTGGCGCCTTTCAAACCACTCCTCAAAGAGGAAACTTTTCACCGCGATTATGGCGTGCCCAGCGTTGTGTGGCGGCAAACTCTCTTGTCATGAGATCCTGCCGGGCTTCTGTCCAACGTGACGAGATTTATCGCTGCAGCGGAGTTACGCTCCGGCGTTGCATCTCCCTGCGCCAATCGTATGTGTAAAATACAAATCTGGTTTCAGACTTACAAAAGACAGCACTTAGTCGAAACTAAACTAAAATCTCTACCAACATAATCCTCTTTATATCAAATGAATACTGCAGTCAATTTGTAGAGGCAGGTAACCAAAGCATTTCAGTAAGAAGCTCAGCCGGAATTCCGATTCAGTTATGACAGTATCCCAACGAGTCTACGACAAGTTATGCCGTGTCCAATTATTGAACCGTGTAGGTACACAAAACAACGTCCAATATCCCTAGGCATCCTGGCTGGTTGTACATACCATAGGATTTAATCATGCAGCGTTCTTTACATGACGCATACCTACATCCGGTGGATGGTAACTTTTTTTTACTTGAAAAAGGGAATGTGGTCTTTTAATCTTGTGTTAAGAACTTAAAAGTGTTTGTCTGTGTGAATTATGCTAGCCAAAAGTATTGTATTTTTATAATTTTTATCAATCATTAGGTTTGGATTTTATAGGGGTGTAACTCAAAATAAAAGTATTACAACTCTTTTTAAGTATTTTGGAAATAAATGATTTTTTTTTAATGTTTCTCCAGACCAGGAAAGTAATTCTTATAACGTGTATCGTGACTGTATTAATAAACATTTAAACTCACATCCACAACACACTCAGACCAGAAACAACTATCTGTAGACCATACAAATATTTGGTCCGTGCGCGAACCGAACCCGCGACATACAGCGCAGCAGCCAATTGCTGCCACTGCGCCATCCGCGCTTCAATCCAGCATTCCTACATCCGCTGGATGTGTTAGGAACTACATAATGGATGTGACGATGACGCTTGGGGGAAGGCTGTTGCCCAGCTCTTTATGTTTTCTGATTGAAATGAGCAGCAGTTTATTATGCAGGTGTGTGCAATTGATGTGCAATGACCTGCGCGTGTTGACAGTGATGATAGGTATATAGCACTGAAACGTGGTCGTTCACAAAGGGCCAAATCAGAAGGCTCGAAAGTCACCCAAAGGACAATGGAGAAGGCTATGCTCGGAGTTTCCTTGTGTGATCGAATCAGGAATGAAAATATCCGCAGAAGAACCAAGGTTACAGACACAGCCTAAAGAATCGCTAAACAGGCACATTGCCCGCAGAACAGATGGTCGATGGGGTCGAAAGGTTCTGAAGAGGCGACCGTAAACCGAAAGACGGAGCGTTGGAAGGCCTGCCGTAAGATGAAACGATGATCTGATGAGGATTGCGGGAATCTGATGGATGCAAGACGCGCAGGACCGGTCACAGCTGAAAATAGGCCTCAAGTGTCGCCGCTGTGACGACACTTGAGGGAGGCATATGTTCAGCTATGGACATCTTTCGTCTGAAAAGATTATGAATGATGTGCAATAATATTGCTTTTAATTTTGATCAGCTGTTTTACACGATAACTGAAACATTTGTTGTACTGAAAACTTATTTATATACACAAAACTCACGTCTCCAATGTAAAGTACGTAAAATGCATTTGTTTAGCGTCAATTTTATTGTCAAAGGTGAATGACATTGAAGCTAAAAACATTTCTGAACGTTATCGCATTTTTGTTACAAAAAATAAACGTAAGTATACGTAAGTAAAAGAAAATAATATTTATGTATAACTACTGATTTTGGAAATATTTATTTAACTATTTATGTACACGCAAAAATAAAAAATAAAAGAAGATGGAAAAACAAAAAAATAGGTACAAAGGTGACGCTTATTTCTAAAGACATTTTTCCAGCACACCTGTGAAAGGAGAGTCGGAAAAACAAAAGATGTAGACACCTTGTTTATCAGTAAAAGGAAAATTAATTAGTAGGTACACAAAAAATAGAAAACACACTATATTAAAAACAAAAAAAACAATATATTTTCATTAATAGCAACAACATTGGATTTATAGAATATAGTATTGATTTAAAATTATCTTTCATTTTCCTCTATCTATCTAAGAATAGAATGGGATTTAAATAATTACATTTTATGCGGTCACACATTACGGTTAATATTTTGAAGGATGTGCAGATCATGGAATTAAACTGGCAACGTCATCATCTCTGTAGCCTTTTCCCAACAGGCTTGGGGTCAGCTTCCAGTCTAACCAGATGGGACTGAATACCCATGTTTCACTTGGAGCACCCAAGTTGGGCGCAGCAAAGACAATCTCCACAGATGGGGGTTCTCGGACGGTTCCGATCTTCAGTGTTTGTGCGGCGTCTCTCCGCAGACCATGTCCCACCTTCGATCCTGCATTACGTGCCCTGTTACCTGTTCACGTAGGGACCTAATGCCAGCATCAGCGGACGGCACTGTCGTGGCCGAATACTGGGCCATACAAGGAATTTAACTAGTTTTGCCATCGATACGCTAAGAAGAAGACTTGGAGCAACTGCCTATTCGACCTCCACAATCCATTAACTGGGCAACACAATACTCCTTGGATAGACTGATATGGTCAAACTTTCTGACGTTTGACAACTGAGACCAAAGACTCACCAAGACACGGGGTGTCAGTAGTAATAAAATGGTAATAAGAATTTGATATGATTTAAGAATTAGATTGATGAAAAAAAAAATTACATGACATTACAGTACACAGCACTGAATGACTCACTGACTGGTTAACTGGTAGAAAATGCCTAAGGCATTAACTCTGCCTCTGTGCTTTTGTGTGCTTAAAGTATTTAATAAATAAATAAATAAGCACGCCTGCATTCTCCGAAGATATAGAGGTCTACCTTATTTTACATCTACAATTCGACAGAAATTTTACCATGCCATCAAACAGCCAAACAAATCCGGACTTATGAAAAAAGAATGAAGAAAGACCTTTTTACTCTTTATATATAAATATATATAAAGGCGAAAGTTTGTATGTACTCGTAAGTGCAAGTTTCTCACTCCTTTAAGCTAAAAATACTGAACACATGGGTAGACCAAGTCCTGGAATAGCATATAAGATAATTTTGGTCCAAGGAGTAAATTTTCCACTTTGATACCGACAATAGATACCGCTGGCACAAGCTAGTAATTTATTTACTAAATAGGAATATTTAGAGCGCTCAAATAGACTTGCCTAAGCAGCAATTTTAGTACATACTATGCAATAAAAAATCACATACCATACCATACAAACATCATTCGTATTGACCTACTTTAATGACAAAATGCTACATCGATTCGCTATTAATAATATTATAACAATGCCAGGCACAAGGTAGATATTAAATCTGTTTTATTTAATTGAAGAATTCGATATAAATATGTAATTTATAATTGACCGAGTGCGAAGCGGTTTTTTTTATATTGAAGTGCAAGTATTATTCTATCGTTAAGATGAGTGGCGATATTGGTTTCAAAGAAAACATGACCAAAGTAGAACATGCCAGTCGAGGAACAACGGGGTTGCCATGACGTTCAAAGTAAGATTGTTTCATTATATTTCAGTAAGGGTAAGAGACAGAGCTATACAGATTGTCTAGCGCCATCTCTTACCCACACTGGAAATAAGAATGAAACGATCTTACTTTAAACGTCATGGTACAGGTCCAGAAGGATGTGTAGAAATTGTTGAGTGAATTTTAGAACGAACTGAATGGTCTACATAGATATCAGAAATTTCTATAGCTCTATCCCAGAATGGATGTCCCATCTGCAGTTACTATACAGCCCCATCTGTCTTTAAAAAAAAAAATCAATTCAAAAATGGAAGGACTTGACAATCGATTTCATTTCAAATCTTCAGTTGAAAGCTATATTTAGCAGGAAATACAAGTAGGTACATCTACGTAAAAATCGTATTCTCATTGCCATATATGGCATAATATGGCATTTGCATACTAATTCCTGAATAATATTAAAAACAGTTTTAATAATTGAAACAAATTAGGTACTTCAGATTTGTTTTCTCTAAGCAGAAAAACAATCAAAGTAAAATTATTCACAATGAGTCATGGCACAAAATAATAACGTTATTACACCGTGGTAATACTATTAGAGCTAGTTTAAACCAAGCGAGTAATAAAACGTTATTATTTAGGAACACGTGCTGATCAATAGCCAAGTATCCAACCGACATTATGTAGTTGTGTCTATGCTAGGCGAGCTGAGCGCAGAGCACAAGCGGAGAACGATTTTGTATTATTGAAAGGGATTCTGTAGCCCTAGAACGCATAGAGCCAGTCCGGGTCAACGGCGCGTTCTGTTCCACGCGCGCCTCAAGGATAAGTCAACAACATTGACGGGGCCAGCTAGAGCCGATGCCTCGCAAAGGAAAACTGAAGGACACAGATGGGTTTTAGTCAGTAAATGTCTGATACGCCCTCTCGTTCCGCCATAGAGCGGTAGAAGTCATTGGATGATACCAGAATCAAACATAGTGGCCGAGTGGTAACGGCTCCGACTTCGCTGGTTCAAACCCAGCCTGGCGCATTACTTTGAGTAATTTATTTCATCACCACTGCTCTCAAAACGGTGAAGGAAAACATCGTGAAGAAATCGGCATGTCCTAGAGCTAAAAATTCGAAGACATGTGACATTCACCAACCCGCACTGGGCCAGGGTGGTGGATTACGGCCCATTCCCTCTCCTAGAAAGGAGGCCGGAGTCCCAGCAGTGGGAACATTGAAAGGCTGGTTATGCCATAGACTCAAAAAAAAAAAAAGCGATCCGTAGAGAACTCGTTTGAGACTCCAAGTTAGTTTACAAGGAGCGACTAGGTAGTCGCTCAGATAGGTATCTGACGTCCACAACCCAGTAACTTGGTAACACGATACCCCTAGTCAAGATGGTCTGACTACCAGTAACGACTGACAAAGATGTACCTTAGCTGAGACCAACGGCATTACATGTTTTCCGCGAAGCACAGAAAAGTTTTGGTGTGATTTTATTTTATTTATTTTATTTATAGTTAATTAAAACGGTACACCCACTTACATTAATTAACATAGAATTTTTAAAACTTATAAAAATGTGATGTGTGATGGCCAGCCATCCTATTACTACACATCAACAAGTGCTTATTTACTATTGGCGATCACACGAGTCTGCCTCGGCAGACTCGTGTGATCGCCTGAACCGAAAAATTATTTCAATAGCGCCTTGTGCGGTCACTGCTCGTATTTTTGACGCGCTGCCCTTTTTGTCATGAGTTGCGCCGACCCCAAATAATACGGGATAAGGGCAGGAAGATGATGATGAGGTCTACAAATGGGCCCCTTGGTCGAATTTGCTACAGGCCCCACACTGGATTAATCCGCCACTTACAAGGTCACAAATTAGAAAATACATTTAATTCTAAACAAAAATCCGCATTCCATTTCAGCTTTACGTTTAAAAGTGACAAAAACAAAAAGAACATTTGAAATAGGTTTAATGAAAATAACAAAAATGACTTCTTCCACTCTGGGTAGAGCGGGAGGCATGAGGCTTTTACTGATTTAAACCCATCCGTGTTTCTTTTCAGTTATTTTTTGCGTTCTAGGGCCACGGTGTCTCTTTCGAACAATCCCGAGCAACCTAGCTCATTAAATGCATTCCGTGATTTATTCTATCTTATTTTAGATTTCTCGAAAGACTAATCAATATCACTGATCATCACAAGCTGCTAGCCTTGAATAATACTAAATAAGGGAAACCAAAATAATAAAAAAATAGTTTTTTTTTATCCTGTACCAAAAACAATTTCATTTATGGCAAACTCATAAAACAACAGCTTCCTTTATGGTAGTCATTAACTTTAAAATGGCGGTAAACGCACTTCAGAATCTTATTTACTACAACAATTAGTAAAACCTAAGAATGACGATCTTCCCGTGAATATTTACCTGACTTTTGTTTTTTTTTTTTACCCGACTGCGCCAGAAGGAGGGTAACGTTTTACGATTGTATTTCTTTAGCATGCCGATACCCTAAAGACCTTGCTGTCTTTAGCTTTAAAGGTAGGTACCCAACTATAAAAAAATGGTGGATTTTTGGCGCCAAATTATATTTGTATATTTTGACACTCAGTGGAACCAAAATTCTAGAGTACCGTTGACTCAGAGACCTGAAATTTTGCATAAAGCAAATTTGTTGTAACGTCACAATTTTTTTTTTTTTTGCTATTTTCAAGAAACTTTGGGACTCCAATAAGGAATTGAACTCTTTACATAGGTAAGTTTGTACGGAACCCTCAGGGCGCGAGTCCGACTCACACTTGCCCAGATTTCTCAGTCAATTGTAGACGGATTTTGATTTTTTTTTTGTTTATGCTTCCGAGTTGGTCCCATAGAAATATTGTAATGATCTAATCATGAACTTCGAAGATATGGAACAGAACTCCTCATAGGATCACAGCAGAACCGTCGTAACAAGTAAAATTGCTTTGTTTATACGAGTATTCGATGACTGACTGAAAGAAGAGGGGGAATATATCGAACTGATCTGATGATGAAGCCTGAAGTTAGGCACCGGAACTCTGTAATAAATTAATGTAATCTAACCGTGTTTGGGATTATTAGAATTTTCATGCGATGCACTCTGGCTATAAGGTATTTAAGTTTGGCTTAGGGGTACTTTTTAGTGGTGGTACCATAACTAAAGAGTGTAAAATAAAAAACATTTCACAAAAAAAATACAACTTACTTCAATGTAAAATAAAACACTAAAAAGTGCAAAATAACTTCAATTTCGGAAGTCGGTGTTAAGTAAAGAAGAGACAAAACTATTATAGAATTACCGACTTCCAAAAATTAAAGTTATTTTACACTTTTCAGTTTTTTTTTACATTGAAGTTGTATTTTTTTTTTGTAAAAAGTTTTTTTTTTACTTTTGTTATCGTGGGCCAAAAATCATGTTTCTCCTGTGATTGTCCCATAAATCCGATTAAAGGTTGATATTCCGAAAAAGGCATGTCAATTCCCAGTCAATGTTCTTTGAGATATAAGTTAAAGTTAAATACCTTATTATTACATATTAGGCGAGATAATCAATTTTTTTGATTTTTTTTACTAACAAAAAAAAAATATAGGTACCTACCAGTTTGGGGGATCAAATGTATATAAGCTGGTAAAGGTTACTGGGTAATCAATAAAAGCTAGGGGTCAATACAGGACCAGGATAATTATTTCAATCTGGTAGGTCCACCTCTGCCTAACCTATCTGTACTTACATACAGACGTGAAGTTTTTTGGCTGGAGTGTCGTTATTCAGGTCACCCATACCGGCCATAAAGTCCCCCTATGCAACTCATTGCACAAAGTTCAATAAATAAATATCCGATGAAGATCTGCCTATATAAAATCGATGACTAATCAGTCTCTTGCTGTAAAGGTGGATGAACGCGTCAGAGGCATCCACGGTGCGTTCACCCCGTGCACTGTCCAACGTAGTAAGGTTGAACTATATTAGTACTATTGTATGCCTACTATTAATATTACTACAGGGGCGTATTTGGGGCAAGAGCGATGGGTGCATAGAAAAAAAAAAGTTTATAACAGTAGTGTTTTTCTTTTTATTTCGGTATATATTGGTAAATACATAAAATCAATTTTAGGAAAATAATCTTAGACGATTAGATATAATGAGACATGAATTGACAAACAAACTAACCCGACAATAACCTATTCAAAATTAGTACTAAATATTGCAATGTTTGAATGGAAACAAACAAAATTAAACTTGTTAATTAGCATCAAAACTATAAATTGACCAGCCTATCCAAACATAGCGTCCAAAACTTTACTAAATAACAAAATTAACATACAAAATTAGGTTGATTACCATTGAAAATTAACTTAACAAGCCCAACTCATGGCGGATACAAAAATATGTAAACAAGATACAACAAAAACGTTGAACACATGTTGGTCAGACTAAACAATGGACAAGCGCTCCAAAAATCGCAATGTCGTGCTCGACACGCGTTTTTTACGTCTTGACTTGCTGCCAAAAAGATGCATGACGCATTAGTGGGTGCACTCCTAAGTTTATTAGTGTTTTTTTATTCAGTCTCTAGAGAAGTATCGAGAATCGTAGTAAATTAGCGTGACAAATGTATTGAAGACATATTTTTTTGGCAGATTTAATTTGTTGGCTTGATGAAACTAATTGCAGCGTGAATGATTCGTGATTGAGTGATGACGTCTAATTGTCACACTTAATTTGTTGCGTGATTTACTGTATCAGATATTAAATAGGACCTGTGAGCTGTGATATTACTGAGGTCATGAAGTAATTTTCCTATCTCATCATATCAACAGTGGAAATGTCACTACAATAATTACACTGGCGTAGATTTTGCTTGATAGAACGATAAAACCTCTAGTGGACGACGCGAGAAGTGCTCGAGCCTCGAACCCCGTTTCTCCATATAAAATATTCCTTGACGTGACTGCCATAGTAACAGTCGAAGCTAAGGCTAAGCATACAGATTGGGTCGTAGAATAGCTAAGAAACACACCTGTGTTGGATTTAACTATATATTTGTCTTTAAAACCGTACCTAAGCTACACACCTATTCTGTAATTCTGTATGTTTTTATCACGCTGAAATTAAATATTAGGTGTTTCAGTCCATATGGTACATTTTATCTGTCTATTAAAACGGGTCCTAATCAGATTAATTACAGATAGCTACGGACTAGTATATCCGCAAAACAAAACAAATTCAATAACTTCACAAAAATAAGTCTGCAATCAAATTGGATTTTAGCCAAATAATTAAGGCGATTAGTAACCAAATTCAGTGAAATTAAAATACAAAGTGCAGATAACAAATCACGCGAAGTCATAACATCAAAAAAGAATCATACAGACAAACCTTTCCAATACGATAGTAGATAATAATATAGAAGTTAAAAAAGTCATTAGACCACGTGAAGTACACAAGAATACTACTGTTCTAGTGATAATGATGATACGATACCTATCATTCTGTTATAGCAAGATGGTTTTTAGCTATCTAAGAGGTTGGCAAATTGAAGAGACTTGTGAACCAGTCTCTTCAAAGAAGGAGCCTGAAATTTCAAAATGTTACATAGACTATTTTCGTTTTGAATATACTTGTATTTGGGCAGAGCTAGTTTATTTTTTGAACAATAATGCTGTTTCTAATTTGAATCTAATGAATGTCAACAGTTACGAGGCTTAGAAAAATTAGAATGATCAATGGTTGGTGTACCAACAGTATTAACCCGCCTATCCTCTCTTCCCAACTTTTTATTGTATTAAGGGATGACTCGTTATTACCAGAGTAATTATTTGAATTGGTCCCAATATCATCCTTGAGGAACTCCACTTTTCTTGAAGACAACAATACCAATCTTCTTATCTTTCAAAACATTTTAATAAAAACTAAATGTTTCTTTTTACAGAGATCGAGCCACCTTTCCCGTGTCGCGATGTCTCAATCAAAAGAAGCACAGATGTCAACGAATTTTACGAAATGCTCTCCGAAATCGGCAGGTGAGTTTATCAAAAGCTAAATAAGTGTTTGTTGAACAGATAAAATGTGTTTAAACGATGATTATGACGATAAGTTATCGCAATTGTATTTGTTGGATATGTCAATTTACATGCAGTAAGTAGAAAGTATACAAAACCAACAAAGACTCTTTAGAATCAGTATATGTGGGTTGTAGAGTTGTTGACTTAGAGATAGCAATCTGACTTCGTTATAGATGAATAAGTGGTTTATGGGATTTTTGAAGATGTATGTGATTTGAAGCTTTTAAGAACGACTACTGGTGTATAAAATACTAAATAGATAAATATGTTTTATAGTTGCAAACCAATGAATCGTTGCACTGTGGTTAAAAAAAAAAACATAAAAGGTTTCGAATATACAAGGTTTAGTAGTTACATTTTTGACAAATCAAGATTGATTGACTCTGTAGCTGAAATTCATTTGAACATTGAAATCCTTTTGAGTATTTCTCAATCTCTATTTTAGCCTGAAAACCTGTAGAAATAAGGCATCAGACGTTAATTTAAAATATTCAGAAATCAGTTCTTTATGTTATAATCATCGCTAAATCGTCAATGACATTAATCTACTGGGACGTTCTCCACAAAACACTTAAATAGCCTGTTATAAATTTGAAACATAGCACATTCATGCGAAGACAATGCCAGTACCATACGTAATCGTCTTATAATTAGATCCCACTAAATTTAATGTCGGAATCGATAGTCCAAACGCGTGTACATAAAGGTTCCCTAGCTACATGACACATAGTCATAATATAACAGGACGAAACAATAACAGAACTAAAGCCGTGTACGATTCATTTAATAGTTTATTAGCATTCACTTATCGACTGGAATCCATAGAACCTAATATATGATGTCCGTTACGCAACATTTCTCTATCTGAAAGGGTTTCGTTCGCCATTGAATTAATCTCACCATTGTAATGGTTTCCTTTATCAAAAGACGTATACGTAATTCATTTTCTTAGATCAGCATTCGAATCTATTAAAGGCACTTTGAGACGAGATTGTTCTGTTTCATAAATCTTTGGGATTCTTTGTGTTGTATAATAACGACCTTCAGGTAAATTTGATTCGATTCCTTTGCCGGTTTAAGAAAATGCTAGAAAGATGAATATAATTATGACTATTGTAGTTTATTAATCATCTCTCAGTTTCATTTCTGCCAAATGGAATCTGACTACAAACATTTTGTATTTCCTCTGTCTCAATTTCAGAATCATACTAACCTTCAAATCTATTCTTTGCAGACTTTTAATATCTCATTCTTGTTTTTATTTTACAGAGGCAAATTCGGAACCGTATACCTCTGCCGTGAGAGAAGCACTGGACTAGAGCTTGCAGCCAAACTAGTATCCGTTAGCAGACGGGACGAGAGACGGAACGTAGAACGAGAGGTCGACGTGATGAGGAGGCTGCGACACCCCCGGCTGATACAACTCTATGATGCTTACGAATGGGGGAAATACATGTGTGTGGTGTTGGAACTGTAAGTACCATTCAAGTAATACCGGTGTGATAAGAGAAGAATGTTATTAATGGCCGGCACTTCAGCTGCGAGTCATTTGCCTGCATGAATGAAATCATGCAAGTAGGTACTCAAATGATAAGGCCGGTGTTGTTAATCATAGAAAAAGATACTGTTAATTTTATATATTAAACTATAAAATAAAAGTCACGTCTCCAAAAATAATGACTTGCGTGTGGTATTCAATTTAGATAAATTCACCAGCGGATGTGAAATTTAATATTATTCTCATAATATTCTAATTAGTTGTAACAGCAGTCACTTGATCATTTCGAAAGTCAACAATGCCAAGAAATCTACCCACGGTTGTCCATACAGCGTGGAACATACGAGATGCGTGTTTATCTAATTTTATTCAACGACCTTTCTTTTATATAAATACTTAATGAACGCAAATAACCAAATAATCACAGCCTCGCATGATACTTGCGGAAAACCTAGCGACGATTTTGAGTCTTCCGTCATGCTAGTTTATTTGTATCGTTCACCGTCCAATAGCTTCGTACAGGAATTTATTTTAGTAATGGTTATTTATCATATACGCGACGTAGGTGGCAGCAGAATCATTTGTTTAAACATGCTCGCTGCATTTCGGTTTTGCCAGTTCATTCAAACGGTAGCTTCGCTCGTTGAGTCATGTTCGCAAAAGCTGGACAATATCAGGTTATGTTTGACTCGAACGATGTGGGTTAAGGACGCCCGTAATTTTGACGTACCGGAATTCTAGGCCATTTGTTTTCATTTATCATTTCACTAAATGATCTTAAGTTCGCATTATTTATCACCATTTGCTATCACTCTTCAACATATTCGTACAATGTCTTAATTTTTTTTTGCTTCTCAGTTTGTGGATTAATGGAAGCGTCTGTTCGCACTGAAATTATCTTTGTTTTAAAATGTTTGAAGGGCACGTTAATGCGCTTAAAATTTTATACCCAAAATTCACGTTGGCAAAATTCGATACCGACGTGATTGGTGAACAAACTTTTGTCTCAAGACATCGGATATTTTAGAAACAACGTAGAAAAATACATCGTTATTATCTTTGTTAGTGCTCTTGCTGTCATCACTTTTAATTAGAATAGTTTTGTTTTTTCGGTACAACGGTGTTTCCTGCTTGTACTTGACGAAGGCTTCTATAAATAGTAATTATGAATAATCCAGGTGTAATTAGGTCGGTCGTTGGCAGACCGAGTGTGTTGACAGGTGTGACAACGCCCGTTACACATTAATTATGGAATTTTCACTTTTACACCGTGACGTCATCATCATAGTAAACAGTTAGATACGATATCATCTGGATAATACGCCTGTTCTATTTATCTAATAAATTAGAAACCAGAAGACGGCTGTTCATCATAACTCTATTTTAATGATTCTTTAATTAGGTTAGGGTATGACTAAAGTACATTGTTGCTTAATTGATTTCATTAGTCAGTCAGATGTAAATTACTCTGGCATTCCTAAAATGACATACACCCACAAATAAAATTCCAAGCATAAATAGCAGGAAAACATATCGCACACTTAATCGTGAAGAGACCTAACTTAAAAAAGGGGCTAATTGAATAATAAAACATATTTATCAATAATAAGGTTCAATTTTCTAATAATCCTTTTTGAGTTAGGTCTCTTTTTTATTCAGCGTGCGATATGTCAAACGCTTTCATACGAGACGATTGCATTTCAGTAAAAACTTTTTGTGCATACATACGTAAATCAGATCAGTGACATGTCAAAAAGGTGAAAGTCAGTCAAGAGATGAGTCACAAGAAACTGTGTAGTATTACTTTACTATTGGAAAGTAACACAAATGTACAGTTAAGCAAACATGAGGTGGTTTTGTTATCGTCTGTTCTGCGGTTAACCGCGATGAGTACGGGAATCGCACGGTACAGTCATCTATAGGTCTTGTCAACTTTGTTTTGGAGATATCCAAAAAAGGACCGTTAAATCGCTTACAGTGCCTATACATTTTTGACTTAACTTGGTAATTTAATGATTTGTTCCGGTTTTTATTATTATTAGCATCTACTAGTTTTTTTTTCTTAATCGACCAGGTTCTTTCTACAGTCTACATATCTGTCTTCTTTTTTAAGTCGTTAAAAACACTTGATATATTCACAATCTATGTATGCACCCACTTTTACAGATCATAGTGCGGCCCTGTCAAAAGTACCTACCTTCTCTTTACGAAAAAAAAAAGCTTGTATGAAGACTTATTTATTAGGTACTCAATGTGTTTAAAAGACCTCTCTATCTTCAACTCTGAATCTCTCAATGAACTTATCATGAATACCGTCTTTGTCTTCCTCCATGACGCATATCCTGATATAAAAGCGCGCCAATGTGTAACCCGTAAATGGCGACGGCTACTACCACAGATACAGAATGAGTCGTGGCGTCAAACTACGTCAGAAGTTACGGCGCATAGTTGGCGCGCGGCCACCCGACGCCATTCTATCGAAGTTGACAGGGCTGCTAGTTGTCATCGCTAATTTATTTTATAACTACATATTTTTATGTTCATAATCTCGCGCAAAAAAAGTAATGAAAATTTAATAGAAAGATGACAGGGAAAGCATTCAATGATAATTAATTATTGCTTGCAACACCGATAGACTGGTATGTTCCACTAGTTTACGAGTACGATATCTTATCCTAATCATCTGAAATGATTTTTCTTTGTTTTGATTACCTGTATTTTAGAGATTCAATTTTACCTTTTATTTATTTCTTGGTTCCTAATTGCCAATTAGTTATTTAGATACCATGTCAAAACAAAACCTACGTGCTGATGACTTTATGAGCCAAATAAAGTAAATTAGTTCATGTCGGTACTTTTACATTTTCCTCCTACAACCCTGATTCAAACATTGAGTAAATCTGCCAATCGGTCGTCGTACTCCTGTGTTGACATGTCTATTACATTCCTAACTCTGCCTAAATCTTTGTCTCGTCAGATGTTTTGCCAAATGTCTATCTTCACATTAAACATGTGACCAAACACGATTTATAATAGGCACTAATTACATAATTTCCTTTTTGGCCACCCAGACGTACCTATTATTATTTTTAAAATTTGGCAACCCTGTTTCAAGTGGATGCGTTCACTGAAAATGATTAACAATAAAAACGAAGACACTTAAATAACTTTTTAATTTTATTTTTATTTATATCTCGTGACTTTCGGCTGACTTCTTATAAAACTAGGTATATTACGTTTACGCGAAGGATAAATTTTTCTTCTAAAAATAATATTTTCTGAATCATTTAGGAGACACTTCGGTATTGGCGATTGGTGAACACGTGTCGTCTGCTTTGTTTTAGTCAAAAACACATTACCCATTTATTTATGGTATGTCAATATAAAAGGAGAAACTGATTGACTGACATATCAACGCACAGCCGAAACTAATGGGACTAGGAACATGAAATTCTGCACAAGGCTTCCTTTTCCAAAATTCACCCCCTAAGAAGATGAAACGGGGGTCCAAAGTTTTGTATAGAAAAATCTATTTTCACGCGGGCAAAGCCGCTGGCAGAAGCTAAGTAATCCACATAATCTAAAAACTCATAGCATGATATTGAATTAAATAAATATCTACTTTATTTAGTTCAGTTTTCCAAGAAAAATATGTTCTTTAAATAATTGCCAAAATTTAGCACTTCAGACATGAGAAAGTTAATAGATACTTTGCATAACTTTCGATCCTATCTCAAGAACACCGTCGCAAAAACTATCAATGTAAACATAGATATTGATGTTAGGACATTGATTGATCGTCTAAAGCCGTTAACTTTGTTTACAACGATGTACATTAGAGCCTTTAATGACGTACAGCAAAAACGGACTTTCATACAATATTGTTTATGTATTCAGCAGCTCTTAAACTGTTTACATATCGGCCGACGCTTCTGCTTACGTCAAAACTACACGAAGCAAACCATAAATTCGAAAACCTTAACACTGACGTCACTGCAAAAAAAAAGTTGGGCAGAGAGAACAGCTGTTGACGTTCCTCCTCATTCAAACATTCTAATTTTAAATGAGTAGATGACGTTACCGCGAAAAGTAAACATAACGTATTGGTAAACGGAAAAATCCGACGTTGATGCTTCATAAATTGCAGATAGTCGATTCAGGGTCGCCCAACAAGTAAAAAGTTAGTAACATCTCAGGAATTTGTGTATTTTTAGAAGCAGTTATGGGTCAAGGAAAGAATTCTGCCGGTCTCACCGGGTAGGTAGTAAACATTTACGTCCTTTACGAGGCACATTTCAACTAAAGTTACCTTATATCTTGTCAGATAATCAAAGATCTTCAATAAAAAAACTCTATAAAATACTTCTTTACAGCTCTCTGTACGAAGACATGTAATAAAAATTTTGGACATATCTGCCGTTCGTTTATTTTGGCACCAGACAACATTCCTTCACACTGTCTGAACAATTTGGAATGAAAAGCACTTGTGCAAATCACAGCCGGATCGTATCACCTAAATTATAATTAATGTCGCTGTTAAATTAATTTATTTCGACGAATAACAGCTTTCTTGTCGATTTTATTGACCACATTACTTTATTCATAAAATAAAACAATTTCACTTATTTCGACGTGTCTAAATATTTTATACAATAGCTAAAGGAGATGATGTCAAAAGTGTGAATACCAAAAAGGTGTCTGAAAAAAATACTGCTGCATTCAATTATCTACAGCTAAAGACACAGACTCCTATAGAAGAAGATGCAAATGCTTATCTTCCTCGTGAATGATTCTTAACAATTCAAGCAGTAATTTCTGTATCCCCATTCAGATCTAAATCTAAGGCTCTAAATATAAATAGCTAAACATCTAAAAACTGTTACAATCTGATCAAATATCTACAGCTAAAGACACAGATTTTTATAGAAGAAGATGCAAATGCTAATCTTCCTCATGAATGATCCCTAATAATTCAAGAATCAATTTCTGTATTCCCTATCAAAGTTTCTAAATAGCCAAGCATCTAAAAAACTGCCACTATCAAATAGCTACAACTGAAAACACAAACTCCTATAGAAGAAGGTGTAAATGCTAATCTGCCTGATGAATGATTCCCAATCGTTCGAATAGCAATTTCTGAATCCCCATTCGGTTCTAAATCAAAGGCTCCAAATAGCCATGCATCTATTATAGTCCCCATACTATTTACGTTTGCTCCATTCAGATCCACGTGCGGTAAACCTAGCTCGCAGTTTTGTTCTCAATTATTTAGCTATTCGAACGCTTTGTTTGGAACCTGTCTGTCTATTGGACACTGAAAATAAATGATCGAGCCATTTGTTACTGAATTATAGATACCGACACGGATCTTGAGCGCAGACTTCTACATTTCTACTTGCGCAGAAGCACGAAGAAGTGAAATATCAGGACTCTTTAGTGGTACGAAGAGAGATGCGGGGGCGGGGAGTGAAATCCTTGTTCAGTGATTGACTCGCCGATATTGTACGATGCGCAAAACGATCCCCGCTCTTTCGCCAAGCGCTCAAAATTCGTGCCGCTACACAAATGGAAGCATAGCTGCACGTTTCTGGGTACCTAGCTACTTAAAAAGGGTTTAAAACAAGGGTTCGAACGTATTTGGATATAGTCTTGGTTTATTAGACGAAAACTATAAATAAACCTAGCTTCGCTCGAATGAAAGTGGAAATCAACCTAAGGAACATAGTCGCGGCATAAAAAAGTATCTTATATATTATTCCAGGACATGGTCTAATCAATTTAGCCAATTTAGCGTGAAAGAGTAGCAAATCATACATCCTTTTACCTTTATAATATTAGAGTGATAGGGCTTTGAAACTTCTGACACTACTGACTAACGGCCTATTCTTGCTAAGATACGACGCACAACTTTGATTTTTAGTTTTTATTGTTAAAATTATGTTATTTTCATTAATATTTTGATTTATTTTTGTCTCTGTTATGGCCGGCGTCACTGCCACAGATAATCTAGACAACTGTGTTGTCTATGGTCATATAGAGCAACACAGTTATGCAGGATATACATATGGCCTGTCAGGGAACTTTGTTTTTATATTTTTGTAAGAATTGTGCGTCTATTTAGGCAGAATAAACATGTTTTCTTTCTTTCTTCTTTCTTTACTAGAGACTAGATAAACTTCTAATCTATCAGCGATTGACAAAATGCCAAAATGTAAGAGATTGATCACGTGTTAGCTCGATAACACTAGCCAATGCTTTTTCATCTTTTTGTTATTCGTCCAAACATCTCTCTAATATCTATCGTCTATTCTTTTTGACAGTCACTATCGCTAATAGAATATTTCTTGCCTAGAGTCTTGACCGATATTATAGAACCCATTGACTGAATCTCAAGAACAAATTCTTTGACCAAAACATTGGACTTTGCTAAACGTTGTTAGGGACACTCACAAATGGATTCCTTTGCTATTGATATGAAGCAATAATATGTAGTTTCTAAGTCTCAATATTTCCATTGACACCCACGACAAGAGACCGTGCGTTCTATTTTTAGATGATGCCATTACACGATTTATGAACAAAAGATCAAGCATTCCTAACATAAGACCGTGTGCACATTAGATACAAAACTGTTTTGTAAAACGACATAATATAAGAAGCTGAGGAATGCGGGACATATCGTGAGGAAAATTTGAATAAGAAAAGTGTGGACGACATAAATATGTGAAGGAAAATAAGGCATGATGCTCTAGCGTCAGAAGAATGATGGACTAGATAGAACAGAATAGTCCAGAATACAACAGAATTGTTTCAGAATAGATTTTCAGTACATTTTGTCAACGTTAACCATGAGACTGCTTTATTGCTGAGTTGCGTGCTAGCGGAGGAGACAATCGCATGCGTGATAGAACGGCCTTCCTTCCTCACGCCCCAGCTGCCGGGATCCCGACCCCAATTTCCTGCCACCACAGGCGTGGACTTGTGAACGGCGAGCAATGAATAGCTCGCCTGGTCGTCCGGTAACCGTCCGTACCAAGCTGAAGTTGTCAACGGCGCGTAGTGTTCTACGCACGCCTCAATGTGCTCTCAGCCAATCCGTAAGGACCCAGCAGGGTGGAAGCCTACAGAGGCCTAGTATTGTACGAAAGAGTCCTCTCACTCCGCCCTAGAGCGGGAGCAGTCATTGGACGATTTCACAACTAAATAAAAAAAAAACTGCTGCGATAATTACACCATAATTGCGTCTTAGCAATAATCTTAAAGAGATATCAGCAAGACAGACGGGGCCTGTTAGGGCTGGTGCCTGCCAGGGTTGCAGGTTTGTTCGAAAGAATTACCGTGACCCTCGCAAATGGCAACTAAAGGAGACACAAGTGTGTTAAGTCAGCTTTAACAACCTTTTTTTTCATTTAAAAGCTGTCAAACTTTTAAAGTTTGACACATCCTCCCGCTAGGCCCAAAACTGGCGAAGTCATTTGATGATTATCCACGTAAAAAAAAAATTAGACTGTCATAGACCAAAAACCGAGACGCCTCTGCGGCTTGGCAAGGCTATAGACGGCACTGTCAAAACTTTCCATTGAAACCAAGCGAATCAGTATCACCGTTTGACCTTAGAAATTGAAGATCAGTGACATTTCTGACAACGGCTATAACAGCGAAGCGGTTACGAATGTATCACTAGTGTAATCTCTAGTCGCTTCCACACTCTGTAGACTAGGTATACTCAACCTGCGACCTGCGGGGTGGATGTGGCCCACCAAGCATTTCTGAATGGCCCTGTAGCCCAACACAATATCGGTAGCATATTTTTTTATATTTATTCCGTGTCTCAGTAGCAGTTTTAGTGTACGGAAATCTGGTTACTAATTCACTATCGCCAAAGAGTGAATAGTGACCAGTAACCAGACTTCCGTACAGTACCTATGCATCAATGATGGTCTTGCTAACAAAACGAAAAAATAGAACTATCCCCACAGTATGTGACAGTTTTATAGAAAACACTCCATTTGACGAAAATAACCCTACATTTAATATTTAATTATCATAAAAAAAAAATATATATATATATATATATATATATATACTTATTACTAATATCATAATCAAATATCATATCATATCTATTATTATTATCTTTTTTTATTTCTTTATTATTATTATTATTTTTTATTTTTATATAAGTATATTTTTTTAATATTTTTTTTTTATTATTTTGATTATTTTTCATAAAGGTTATTGCGGCCCATCATGATAATGGTAGAAGCATTATGTGGCCTAAAAAGAAAAAAGGTTGAATGCGGCTGCTGTAGTCAGACTTGACTCTTTCTGCGCTCAGCCTAACCTACATCACGTGTCACAGACAGTAGTCTAGCATCGCTGACTAACGTAACCGACAGTATGTTTGTACAGCATTAATTTATGAAGATCCTGGATCTAAATTGTTTGTTTATTGGTATCTTATTGTCTTGCATGTCCGATTACTCGCGCTACAATGCAAACAGTCTTACCAATATCCTACAATTTTATTATGTTTCTGTTTTACTTTTTTATGCTTCAATTGAGAATAGAATAGGCGTGGTGAATCGTACAGCGCAATGCATAAATTGCGAATTAAATAAAAAATAGACTGACCTAGTAACGCTATTGCAGTATGACTATTGTTCACTATTTTGAATTTATATTGAGAAATATATCAGACGTGCTTCTTCAAATAAAATAGTAAAAGATTGTCCAATGTTAAACTAACGTCTTCATTGTGTTTTTATATTTATCTTTACGAAAGCTTACGTAAAGTCTTGCCATCTTCAAGATTACTCCAGCTTTCATACGGTCATCATTAAACACAGTAGTTATAAAACATTGACCTCCAAAGACCCATGAAGGCGTGAACTAATATTGCATTACAAAAAGCTCTAACCAGGACTTGGACTAGGTACTTGAGTGAAAGTGTGCCAGCGCCAAGTCGTTTATACGGTTCAAAAGCCGTTGAGTTTTATTGCTAATTTCGTATTTACGGCTATTGTTTCAATTATATTGTTTAGGTAAACACAACAATCTGGGTAACGTTTGATGGGAATATGGTTTTAATAATCAGTGCAAAACCAACTTGTTTCGTGGTTTCAAAGGCTGTTAGCAGGAGCTCTATATAACAAAAAAAAAACATAACATTTCAATAAAAAAAAAAACAAAATCGCTCCACAATTGACCGAGAAATCGGTGAACATACATAAAAAAAATACTTTCAGCCGAACATAGAACCTCCTCTTTTTTGAAGTCGGTTAAAAACAGTTGCACTCGCCTCTTCGCCAGCCTTTCTGAGACATTACTAAAGCACTATTAATGTATTCGTGCACGTAAATGCTAAGGACGTGGTCGAAATAGCGTCGTGACGACCCATACGGAACATCGAAACACCATTTTAAAGTAAAAACGTTAACAGCCAAGAAAAGGAAGATTACAGACTGGTTTTCGGTCCAGGAATGCGGTTTCAAGAATGCATTAAGGCAGCTTAGAGCGATTTAATGGTCATTCTAGATTTGGAGTTCGAAATGTCGGGGTTCTGTGATATCTTCCAAAAAGAGATAATTTTCCTGCTCGGGTTGGTGACCGCAGAAAGGCCTGTACCGGTCGCATTCTGGGACTTGTCGATTAAATAGCTATCCCGTGGGTCGGATCGAAAACAACACATCACTTTATGATCCTCAGGAGCATATAACAACGTTTTTAAAGCCATCGATAAACAAGAAATAAACGGCCTGACATCAACCTTCAACACCTCTATTCGAGTTTATTTTGGCGCCAACGCACACGTCGATACTAATTTCGATCATCTTATTTTTTTGGCAACCTTACCCAAAGCACGCTCGACGTCGTACAATTTATACTTTTTTTTTTACAAAAAAAACGAATTTTCATAGGTGACGTCGGCTTTTAAGACAATTTTGGTGATTTGCGTAGGTATTGGTTATTTATTTATTTTTCGTTGTTGTAACAACAAGAGTTTGTTTTGATTCACGTAATTTTAAGTAGGAAGTTGAAGATAATAATGGCTGCATGAATCACATACAATTCAAATTATAAAACTTAAGTGCCTGGCCTTGTGATAACAAATGCACTTTGTATTGATAGTGCATAAATATGCCGCTTCCTTTAACGAACAACCGAGCTTCATCATGCATTCCAAGAAATAAGGGACCATACTGATTTGGAAGACCTAACTTTGCGTTTCAATAATACGGAAGGCGGAAAACCGAGTGGTGTCATCAAATTGGGAGAAGTCCAGAATATACTGTATCATACTGAATGAGTAATGGATCTTCTGTAGAAGACTGTCAAAGAAAAATACTTATATTTTGTAACCACAGCAGGCACGTATTTAGTACTTAACAATATTTGGTGGAGAGGCTTGGATTTCCATAGATGTCAATCATACTTAATCAAACGAATCAACTCCGAGGTTATTGCCTAGAAGACAATAGAAAGCTGGGTTCATATTACCCCATATATTAGGGCAGATTGGGTCGACGTACCCCATTAGTCTTTCAATAAACCTAATCACAATTAGTCTAATAAACCTACGGAATTATACGACCCTCTCGTTTCGTCTTACCCTATTGAATGGCTATTTAATTAAAAAGTCATTTAATAGGGTAAGACGAACTCAGAGAGTTGTATTAATGATCATAATTCCGTAAATAAGTATATATTACGCCTGTCAATTATATTTTAATTAACACACAATTTGACTCTAACCTTGACAGCAGAAAAAGTTAAACCTTAGGTAACGTTATCAAAAACTGCATTGTGTTTTCGATTATTTATTTTTTTACCTTGTCCAGGTATCACCATTATACTTCATCGGTTATCTATGTGCTTTATCTAGTGGTGCCATAAACTGTAATTTGTGACCATTTTACGAGGTTGAGGTGTTCAACGCGGACATATAAAAAGGTACTCTGTAACGCGGACTAATAGCTGCAATAGCGTTAAATTTGTTTGTTCATACGATCGTAATTATGTCCACACCATAGAAATATAGTTCATGAGATTCTAACACTTTGTAGCGACACCTATGGCGTCACATAAGAACTAATCCTGCATCGCGCAATCAAAGTTCTCCGCGCGATTAGAACATATAGAACAGTCCGAAATCATCTATCGGGCAGCTGCCCACCAGACATAACACCCGTCTGGTCGGAGGATCCTCCCTTTTCAACGGAGGTTTGCGGGGCTTTACACTCTGCTCCGCATACCTCTAAAACTTCAATTGCGTGTGCAAAACTGACGGTTTCGATAAATTGTTTTGTAAACTCATATTTACTGCATCTGATTGACACCAGTGCCGGCTTAGAATGCAATGTATCTCTTCTTTCACCGCTAGCAATATTGCCAATAGTTCTATACCATCAAGAAAATGTTGATTTCAAACCTCTTAGCACCTAATACAATAAAGTGTTCTTCTATGAGATTGCCTGGTGAAGGCAAGGATCCATTGGGGCAAGACGCACAGGACAGAACCGGCCTGTGACTAAGGGAGGTCAATGTCTAGCAGTGAACATCTTTCAGCTGAAATAATTATGTGTAATTGATTCTCAATATTTCCTCAATCGACCATCTGTTCTGCGAGCAATGTGCCCTGCCCACTGCCACTTAAGTTTGGCGATTCTTCGGGCTATGTCTGAAATCTTGGGGACGAAAGGTTTTGGAATGGCGACCACGTACCGGAAGACGTAGCGATGGGAGGCCTCCCACAAGGTGGACTGATGACCTGGTGAGGGTCGCGGGAATCCGATGGATGCGAGACGCACAGGACCGGTCATTGTTGCGACATTTGGGGGAGGCCTATGTCCAACAGTGGACGTCTTTCGGCTGAAATGATGACGTGATGATGATGATTTCCTCAATTATTTTCAGTATTACCGGAGGAGAGCTGTTCGAGCGCGTCATAGACGAAGATTTCGTGCTGACGGAGCGAGCCTGCACAGTGTTCATGCGACAGATCTGCGAGGGCATCGAGTTTGTACACCGACAGAATATCTTGCATCTGGACATGAAGGTACGTTAGAATTGGCATTCATCATTCATACATCACACATAATAAGTACCTACATCATTCATTGGTCTCGTAATTGCATCATCAGTGCAACTCGTTCTTTTCGCTCATTATGTTCTGTAAATCGTTAGGCTATCATTATTCATCTTTTGTTTGGCCTCCTTCTTCCTTTTAGAGTTCCGTACCTAAAGAGTAAAGCGGGACCCTAACCTATAACTAAGACTCCGCTGTCCGTCTGTCACCAGGTTGTATCTCATAAACCGTAATAGTTAGACAGTTGAAATTTTCACAGATGACGTATTTTTGTTGCCGCTATAACAAGAAATATTAAAAAAAGAATAAAATAAATAGTTAATTAAATATTTTTAAATTTTTTTAGTTCCCATACAAGACAACACAAGACATGATTTTTTTTGCCGTTTTTGTAGATTACGGAACCCTTCGTGCGCGAGTCCGACTCGCATTTGGCCGGTTTTTTATGAGTGGCCTCACAGTGGTCATCCTATGAGGTTGTCATCTGCTTAACCAGACTAGCCTGTGGCGGCCTTAATAAATTAAAGCCTTTAGCCAAGATAAAACTAAGCGACATACTTATGTATTCGCTTGCTTAGTTAAAAAAAAAAACAATTTTATTTTTTATAGACTAAATTGAATGGATGTTCAGAAACAATGGTGCTGAAAATGTTATTTATAAGTAACCTACTCATTCTTATAAATGATGCAATACGATAAATTGGATGTTAAAGGTTATTGAAGTGCAAACAATATAAGTTGGTACCACTAACCACTAGACCAACAGGCCAGTTAATTTGGAATTGGTACATATATTGGGTTCTGTTGTGACTGCACCCTTTAGGGACTTTAGATCGAAAAACTAGGCTCAGTTATTCAGAGAATTATCCATAAGTAGTGTGTAAAACCTAATGTCGCCTCCTTCTGCGAAGCAGTAATGCTAGCAAAGGAGGCGGCCGATCGCGTGAGACAGCGGTCCTCACGCTCCAACCGCCGCCGGGACTCCGATCCCGATTACCGGCCACCGTAGGCGCGGGCTTGCGGACGGCGAGCAATGGGTGGCTCGCCGTCTGACCGTGCGGAAACCATCTGGACAGAGCCCAAGTTGTCGACGGCGCGTATTGTTTCACGCGCGCCTCAAGGAGATGTCAGCAACTGTAGGGGCCCAGCAGGGTCGAAGCCTACTGGGGCCAAGGGTCTGATTCTGAAAGGAAGACTCGGCCCTGGTACAAAAGGCAACGAAGGAACAGGAGTGGGTTTTTAGTCAGTAAAAGTCTGACACTATCTCCCACCCCGCCCAAGAGCGGGGGATGTCATAAGATGATTTTCCCATCGGAAAAAAGTGTGGAAAACCTATACAAAATCTCTTAATGAGCCATTCGTCCATACCGCAAAGGTACGTGATCTTCGTAATGTTTTAAAAAAGTGACATACTTAAATAATTGTAAGTGTAATGAAGAGGAGTTTTTGTAATTGAATGACTAAGGTCTGACATAGTAGAATGATGTAATTTGCTTAGACTCTTTGAATATTTCATCATCATGACACTAGAAATTCGGTGCCCGAAGAGTGATTTTGTCTTGGAATTCTACGATCCACGACTAAAAGTAATCTTCGACAAAACTTACAAACATGTTGTAATCATGTTAGATAGATAAAATGTTTTGAAAGCTGAGTGAAGGTTTAAAACGATGAGCAGATCACAAAAAAAAATCGATTATAACGACATCTTTTGTGATCTGCTCATTTTGACTCTGCGAGTATGGCCGTTTTCACATTAGACGTTAACGACATGATATCGGCGCACTGGTCGACTGTAGTTTCATACATTTTTTAACGAAAAATATACACTGACATCTATGGCGCTACATAACTCAAAATTACAAAATCCTGCTTAGCGCAATTAGAGTTTTCCACGCGATTTAAACATACAACAACCCGATATTATTATCATCAATCGGGCAGTTGCCTGAATCAGACATAACATACGTCTGGTCAGAGGATCCTTCCTTTTCAACGGAGGCCTAACGAACTTTACACTTAGTTCCGCATACCTCTAAACTGGTAAACCCGATCAAAAATTTTTTGTTACGACTAGTCGTCGATATACATGCTCGAAACTGCTCGGTGGCATAAAGCATACAAGCTGTTGGTAAAGCAACTCGATATCGTCAGTTAAATGCAACTACCAGTCCCACGATATCGTGTCGTTATCATTATTGTGTAACGTGAAAACGGCAATTTTCTATATGTACCCACAGCGATATTGAAGTAATTACGACGATTTCATGATTAAAGTCAATAGAAAACCGAAATCGCTCCACCCTTGACTTCAACAATAAATACAGACGTAACTGCGTTTGTACAAATAATAAAGTAAATAAAGAAACGATTACATTGTTCAGCTGTTGCGGTCCCGCCATCTTGGTCCGCTTCCAACTAATAAATCAAAATGGCGGAAATTCGGAAAAAAGCGCGCGACTTTTATGATTACCGGCCAGTTCAGAGTTTATTTGAAGATGTCTTTTGAATTTCGAATGCATATTTCTATCATCTGTCGGAAACGTTGCAGAAATATCTTTTTTTTTAATTTATTTTTGTTTTTATAGTTTTCGATCTTGAAATGGTTGGTTGACTATAGCAATCGATGATTATTTTATGCTTTATTTACTTTGACGTGTGTTGTTTATTTAAAGCAGTAATTTGCATGTGTAACAAAATAGTTGGCACATGTTAATAATTAAGAATAATATTCATTAGCTCCTGTAATACAGTGTAGGTATCTACACTAGCGCAGGAGAATTCATAAAAATGCTTGTATAATTTATGTTCATAAAGATTATCATTATTTACCTACAATTCACTTAAGTACCTACCTAATTATATAAATGATTCCCAGAACAGAGTAACTCGGACACCCTCTTTTCCTGTAGTAAAGAATTTTTTTGCAATTTTTTTTTTTTTCACGGTTACCGTAGAAATGAAGAAAGGAGTGTTATTTACTTTTTTCACAACTGGATTGTGTCTTGAAGTTAGAACGTTAGATATAAGGGTCACAGATAAGAATGATTCGGACACACCATATTTCTCTGTAGTACCTAAAGAACTTTTTCGCAAAAAATTCTTTGCTTTTTCACAACAATCACAACTGGATCGTGTCTGAAGAGATCCATCCAAGAATCCACGTAGCACTAGGAAAAACAAACAAACCATAAAAAATTTTTGCTGACAAACAAAAATGAACCTTATATTCTTCCTCCTAATTTCTCTTTTCTCTTACAGCCAGAAAACATTCTCTGTCTCACAAAGCAAGGTAACCGCATCAAGATCATAGACTTCGGTCTGGCCAGGTTCTACGACCCTGAGAAGAAACTCCAAGTCTTGTTCGGTACCCCTGAGTTCGTGGCCCCAGAAGTTGTGAACTTCGATCAGATTGGCTATGGAACTGACATGTGGTCGGTGGGAGTGATATGTTATGTGCTGTAAGTATTTAAAAATACTTGTTATTTAAGTACTTATTCGCTATTTGCTCAAGATGGTCATTATCTTCCTTTGACTTAGTTCATTATAGTGAATGTCTGATTTTCGCAAATACCATTTCCTTGACTTACTTATGCCACCAAGTAAAAAAAAAACTAAAGAAATTAAGTTCAGCGCCATCTAGTGAGAAAATCCCTACGTTTAGTCCCTTAGCTTTTTCTTTAAGTTCTACTAGTAGCATCACTAAAACATCTGCCATCTCTTTCCAGCCTTTCAGGTCTATCACCTTTCATGGGTGAGACAGACATAGAAACAATGGCCAACGTCACCGTCGCTAAATATGACTTCGACGATGAAGCCTTCAATGAGATCTCCGATGATGCTAAAGACTTCATACAGAAACTACTCGTCAAGGATAAAGAGTGAGTATCTTGCCTGATTGTTTGATTATTATTTGTTGTGATATTGCTAGGGCATCAAGCCCTATCAGATCCTGGACTTTTTGCAAAGGAATTCAATTTTGTAGAACAGCTTGGAATTATATTTTAAATCCTTGGAACGTTATTTTCTTGACTTTAAATGCCGTCATTTTTATGCTGCGGTTGCCATAACTTAAGATTTTGAAAGTCAGAAATGTAGCATCCAATACCATTTGCAAAATGTTTGGGCCTTAGAATAAAGTTGTACAAATGACGAAGTTTTTCCTTCTATAAGAACCTTAGTTCAAAATGCGTGTCAAAAACCTTATATCTTCGGAAAAAAAAATGCCTTGAATCCTCGCAACCTTTCAATCCGGTATGATCTCAAATAATCGCGGATTTACTAAAGCTGTGTAAATACCAGCCTGACGATAAAGAACCCTTGTTACTCGTTTTATCCAACACTAGTAACTAACACTACATAAAACATTGCATGATGTAGAAAGAACGTTCTAACTCTTACAATAATTCTCTAACTCTGTACATACTAGTTAAGTAGATGTAGATTAGATTGTATGTGTAGATCATCAGTAACTGTCCTTCAAAAATGTAGCCCAAATTCTAGCACAAACTGTTCTATCTGCAAGTTAACCCATTAATCCTTAAAAACACCTTCATCTCTATTTGCACGCATTTCTTCTTGCATCCCGTACTGTCGTAGTTGGGCCCTACGTACACTCCCTCCTTGCGCTAGAGCCGCCCCCTTAACAGTTGTGTCGGTGTTGGGCGCTAGTAACAAGGGTCTTTGTCGCAGGTCGCGGCCGGGCGCCACGCAGTGCCTCCGCCACGCGTGGCTCGCGCGCAGGCCCGCGCCGCCGCTCCGCGCGCCGCACAAGCCGGAGCCCGCCCGCCCCGAGCTCAAGAACCCGCTCGACGTAGCCAAGGACAACCTGCGGCTCTTCGTCGAGCGCTGGAGCGAACACCCCAACTCACCATACGTATTTGACAACCAAGCACACGAAATCACCAGCCTCACAAACGGAAACTGTGAGCGATCCTCCATTGGCGGATGCTCTCCTTCACCCAGAAGCTCTCTCAGTAGCTCTCCCGACGTAGTATTCGACGAAGACGACCTGGACCCTCCACCGCTAAGAGAACACAACTTCCTATCCGCTCCCAAATATAACCCCGTCGAAAGGCGAGCCTCCGACAGCACCTGCTTCTTACACAAGAAACAAGACGTCCTCGTCAGGAAAAACTTAGCGGAAGAAATAAAGAAACTATCCGACCACTTGTACATGCTATCTACAATGAACACTGATCTCGCAAACAATAACAGCATGAAGGAACTAGATAAAAACGTTACGGAAACTAAATCGACCAAAGAAGAGAAATTATCGAACGGTTTCAAGAAGGAAACGAGGCACACGAAGATAATAACAAATGGCGACGCTTCAGGCAATCAGAAGAGACTATTCACGTCGAAGTCAACGACCAAAATATCGTCATCATTCTTAACAGAGAGAGAACCAGAAAAACCAATGACAAGCAAAATGCCGTGGGCGAAATCAAACAGATCGAAACGAGTAACGAATATGAGTCGAGATGTGCCCGACCAGCCCGTTGATGTTCGAAACAGTTTCTTCCAAGAATTCGACAGACGAAGGGAGAAGATAGACAAACTAGTGAATGGATCAGAGAATGGGAGACAGATGCCTTACAGGAGAGGAGATGAGAACAACGCACATCGCACGAAAGACCTCCTTTTACATCTCTTAGAGAAATGGGGGGAGTCTGAGGGAGTAGAGGCAGAAAGAACGGCTGGAGGAACCTCAAACGGTGGAAGACACCAGTCGATATCCCTAGAATGGTCTCCCTCCAACCAGTTGGGGCAGTCCTCCATGTCAAGTCTCCACGCATTCTTCCAAAGACAGACTTCGGATGAGAAGACGCAAAGGAAGAAAGTGTCGAATAATGTAGCAAAATGACTCCGGTTGTAAAAATAAGTGCCATGACACTATGTTACCAAAGTACGGTATGAGATTAGTTAATGTGCTTATAGCCTAGCGCATATACACGAGTTTAACTCGGGACATCACAGAATTTAAGTACAGGGTTATTTTACGTACATTTTTTGACCTAAGGTCCTATACATAAGGGGTCGTATCCATGGGGAAAATTGGGACATAATTCCACATCCCATAACTATTGAAAAAATTTAAAACACACTATGTTAATGCAAGTTATATTACATGTTTTTATATTCATTTTTATATTTTACCAGCCCCGGGTTTACACGAGTTCACATTAAGGCCTATGCAAACGGACAATTCCCGGCATACTTTCTTTTCCTTCAAAATAGATTCATTACAGCTGTATTGAAATAACGGGCACAATAGATTCAAATTGCAGCATACAAAAAGTTCTCCGAATAACCGAGGACATTGATAGACCGGAGTAAAGAAAAGTACAGGAGAGTAAAAAAATAGGGCTAACGTGGCTAGGCGCAGCAACGCACACAACGAACTGGTCTGCTTCATATTCGCACGCCGTATGCGTTAAGTCCGTGGCGACGTTCTCAGTGGACATTTTATTTACGATTCAGGGATTTTTGTACTCTACAGACAAAAGTCCTTCGTCTGCGCAGGCCTTTCGAACATACACAAACATTTCTCGTTTTACGCTGTTTCGATAAATGAAAACATGAACAAAAAATCCGTTGCGTGGCTTAGAAAAGAATTAACCGAGGAGACATACAAGCAGGCAGCGATTTTGTCTTGTACTTTTTAGAGATTTGTTAGGAATCGACACAAAAGTACGTACTTAGTTTCTAGGGTTTTAAATTAAAACTGTCGTTTATATGCGCTAAGTCTTAAAAAGGCAGTTAAAATGACAATAATAAAAATCTAGTCTTCAAAATTTTACAAACAGATTTAGATTCAAGACTGAGAACGAATTATATCAACATATTGAACACATTTTGGTATTTTTTAAAACATTTTTTTTGTATGATAATAAGACATTTTGAAACGTAGGAGTATATAAACTTAAATTATGATTGTTCCTTATATGTACTTATGTATAACTTAAATGTAATTTATTGTTATTGCGATACGTATGTTGTTAAAATATAAGGCTTTATTAAAATCTTGTGTTTTATTACTATAACTAAACGGCTAGCTATGTTGTGTACCACACACAGGAACCTTAATTTTTTTGGCATTTAAAAAGAATTCTATATTATATAAAAAAGTGTACGTAACAAATTTATCAATTAAAAATATTCTTTGTAAAATGCGCGATTCCTTTAATAATCATCTGCATGATTTAAATCCAAAAAATGTTGACGTCAAACTCAGTTTCACTAACAATAAATTCAATATGATATCACAATCAACTTTCCACAGCGATCGTCTATCAGCGTCATCGACACTGACCCATCCCTGGCTGATCCAATCAGCTCTTTGCACAGAGCTACACGTTACCAAGTCCAAGCTCAAGAGATACGTCATCAAGAAACGCTGGGCCAAGGCAGTATCAGCTGTCATCGCTCTCAAGAGAATGGGAGCCAAGTTTGAAGACCATCATGAAGAAAAACTAGAGAAGAAGAATGGAGAAAATTGATTGGGAATATATTCTTTAGTTGGAGGTTAATTGGGCAGTGATGTGGAAGGGTGTGGCTAGGATTATTTCTTTGTTGTACCAGTTATCTCATTGGTTAAAATTATTTGATTAAAGTGTAAGCACGGTTCGAGTGTGGCTATTTACTCACTAGATGGCGCTGTACTCAATAATTTAGTGTATGGAAACAGTAAGTCAAGGAAATGGTATTTGCCAAATCAAACAGTCAATTTTATTGAATTTAGTCAAATTATTGAATGGGAATGTCCGATTTTAGCCCATACCATTTCCTTTCATTATCTAAATAATTCTGTTTTCCACTAAAAATTAAAAAAAAAAGATCAGCGCGATTTTAATGAGAGCATGAACACTCAAGAGCCTGTAGCTTTCACATTCAAAGTAAAATCTTAGGAAATCTTCAACTTACAATCTTGAGCCCCAAGTTATATTTAATTTTGCAGAAATGTCCGTGGACTTTCAGTTCTTTTTTTTCTGGCGTTTTTTTTTTTATTAGAAAATGAATTTTCGTGCGCTTTGCCCAGCGCTATTGCTTCATGTATTACTATCTCAATACTCAAGTCTTTTTGTATCTACTTCTTTTTTTAATTTGATTCAGGATGTTCACTACAGTCACTAGTTAGGGATTCAGGTTTATAAATTAAACAAACAAAATTATCAATAAGCATCCACAACTCAAGAATAACATCTAGTTGTTCTCTGGGACGGATCAGCGTTCTGATTGACATTCGATCTGCCATCTTGAGAATGTCTACATTTAATAATTTAATAGGTATTGTCCCCCTCGCACTTGTGAACAAGTATGATCAATGATATCTGAATTCACGAATATTTCTGTCAAATTACAGACTTTTATTATAAATATGCGTCTGAGGCTGATTTAGAAATTATTTTGAGAAAAACAAACTCAAAAGTTGCCATGACTGGATTAATTTTTATAAATTGCATAACACTGCCCAATCTTTGACTAAATAAAGCATAATTATATTTTAGAATAAGAAAGTTGGTTAAACGCACATAATTCGCAAAAAAACGCACAATTGCATATCTAACATAGTTATAATTGGTTATAATAACAATATTGATTAATTTATTTATCGACAGTGCAATGAATATCTATAGCTCGTTAATCTTGCCTATATTCCGTTAAATATATCTGTTGATTTTTTGTTTTTCTTCAATAACCACTTTTTAAGTCGCTAGAGTTCAATGTTGTTTTAGAGGTAAATATGAAATAAAATAATATAGGTACAATAGGTAGCCTATTACACGGTACCATTGTGCTGCTAAGTATTCAAGACAGCCATAATAATTAGGTGTAATTCACTTTGGTATAACGCACTTTTGGCATAAAAGTATTATTTTAGGACATGTGGCAATTATAAATTAACATTACTATTTAGACGAAATTCAGTATTAAGTCATGATTTTGAAACGCCCGCAATCAATAATAAAATTATTTGCCAATATCAAAATGGGGTAAATAGAATCGCATGGGGCGAAACGGTATAAAAAGTTTTGTTCCAATTTGCCCCTGAATCATTATTAAAGTCATTTTACCGTAATTATTGGGTATTGACGCTACGGTAAAACGAAAGTACATCGTATGTACCTACATGGGTACGCACTAAAATTTTAAAGCTATTAGAGGCAAAAAAACTGTTGGTTTTACATGACTAAAATGGTGCCAAAACATGTACTAACTAATAACACTAGTTGTAATGCAGTGCCTATGATAATTATAATATACTTAATTAATGTAATCAAATAATCTCATTAAGATCTGTATATCAGGAGTATTCTATAAATGTTATATTTTGTGAAATAATTATAAGTAAAATTGGGGAGTTCGGGCAAACGTTTCTGGCAACGATTAATGCACTATGACCCATTTATTTTCGTCCGTGGACATAAATTGGAAGGGCTACCCAGCATAAGACCCAAAAATATCAATGAGAAAGACTTTTACTATGCAGTCAGTTATCACGGGCTGAAAATAAAATATACATTTAGATAGGTAAATAATGAAAGACATTAACTTCTAACATTAGTTATAAGTTTTGTGCTAATTTAAATTAAATAATAATTGCAATCTCATCCTTTGGTTGTCATCGCATCATCGCCATATTTTTTTCTTTGACAGACATATTTATTTTTAAAGAAGTTTGGTCAAAAATTATTGTGAAAACAAAATTGTGTGGAATTGTTTAGTCTATTATATTGCATTTAATTTTCCAAGTAAATGACTACTATTAAAGACATTGGTTTGTGAACGAAATTTTTGTAGTATAATAATAAATCTTGTTGCATCAGAGGTGTGTCTTCTTGTTTCTACCTTTTTTTCAGCTTCTGGTAAATCGGATTTCTTACTAAAGCAGAATACGCACTGTCATGAGGCGTCGCCTATTTTTCATAAAAAAAAGAAATGTTTCTATAAGCTGCCTTTCCACCAGAGAGGTGCTATGCAGCTATGCGTCAAGGATAATAGCTATGTTGTGAAACTATGTGACCGTTTCCACTGATACTATGAAGATGCGCCGCCGCAAAGTAGATGGGCGAAGAAGATGCGCAGCTCGAGCTAAGCAATGTATCTATAGGAAAGCGGCACATAGCTACACCACTCGCGACTATCCAAAAACATATCTTAGTGGAATCACCAGTGCTAAGCTATGTGCACCAATGAATATGATTGGTGGATATTAAACGCATCCTTAGCAACGTAGCATAGCACATCTCTGGTGGAAAAGCACCCATACACTAGGAATAACACCTGTGTCGTAGGTGTAAGTAAACTCATATAAACAAGACGCCCAGACCTGGAACACCTATCAGTTTGCCATACGGAACAAATAGGTATGGCCTACGGATAGGTGTTCCGGCTGGAATTGAATCCACGACATGCAGCGCAGCAGCCAGTCCTTCAACCACATCGCCAACCGTGCTGCATTAGACCGACGCACGCGTGGACCACGCCTGATTTGTACTTACAACAACGCCGTCGCGTGGCGTGGATCAAGTGTAGCTCTACAAGTCTAGTTTCCATATAAAATGTATGGAGAACAACGCGCCCAGATCTGCGTACGTGGTACACGTGTGCGCAGTGTAGTTTTGTCTTTTGTGATGACGTTTTAGTGTTTTGTGATGACGTCATCTCAACGCTCAGTCACGTGGTCAAAACAAAGGAATCGGAGGCGTAGAGGCGGCGCAAGGCGTGGGCGACGTGGGCCACCGCCTACGGCCTCGCGGTCCGGGGGTCTCGTACCTGACTTGAAACTATATTACTTAAAAGCCTTGCGTCTATCTTACAGCCTGAGTTTATTTTGGTTCTTAATCATTTTAGCGTGAGACAACTAATGTACTGTTATTACTTAGTGTAGGAATGCAATGGTAATTAAAACAACCTATCCACACTGCGTCTTCCGGTACGCGGTCGTCACTCCAAGTCCTTTCGGCCCCAATGGCCATCTGTTCTGCGAGTAATGTGCCCTGCCCATTGCTACTTAAGCAACGTTGGAAGACCTCCTACAATGTGGAATAATTGGTGAGGGTTGCAGGAATCCGATGGATGTGAGACACACAGGACCGTTCATTATGGCGATACTTGGGGGAGGCCTATACCCAACAGTGGACGTGTTAAGTTTACGTCAGGCTCGCACTGTTCGTTTGTGATATATTTGAAAAAATCCGTCTTCTTACGCCACCAGAAGGCCTCGCAAAAAGTACCTTGCCCACATAAGATTTAGATCTTACCCCGCCACTGCGGAGGCGTGGTCTAATCGAGTAGTTCGACGCAAACGAAACGATCGTAACTTGGCTAGGGGGGTTTGTCTATAGGTATCCAACACGAACGTACCTACTTACTGGAATTTTCGTTACTGCGCGGTTGGCGCTTGTAAACATTTGTATTCGTCAACATCGTTTCAGCCGAAAGAGCGGGGTCAGGGTCGGAAGAGTCATAAGTTTCAGGACGTTACAAACAAAATCATATAAATTATTACGTATTTTTTTGCAAATATTAATCCTCCCTGCCCCTCGTCAGCAAAGCTCTCTCTCCCCGCCATGCTTACGTAAACATTACCTAGTACCTACATGCATTTTTCAATGTTCTGGTTTCGTTAATAATAAAAGAGCAGTAGTTACCTATAAGTCTAGACATAGGAATAGGCTTGAAATAGATGTACAAAACAAAGTTCATTTATTTTGGCATATTTATTCAAATTAACAGTCTGCGGCATGTCCACACGAATCCATGACTAAGTCTTTCAATGACATTGGAATTTTACTGCTCAATGATGATTCTGCTCCCATTCGTGTGATTTTGGATAATCTATCTATTTATGCAGTTTTTAGGCTCAATTTCAAAGCTAAATACGACTTTTGACCGGCCATTCTTTCACGTTTATTTTCAAGAAAACTAGCCAGTCTACATTTTATGGCTGGGATAACGCACGGCTATGACCAGTATGACCGACGAATCACTGAAATGTCGTCGCTCACAACGTCCTTATGCAAGGTTTCAATTACCCAAAAGGGCAACAATAAGAGCTATGCAGTTACCTAGCGTTATCGAATCAAGATATTCGAAGAACCGAGGTTACAGACATTGATGGTCAACAAAGCCGAAAGTTTCTAGTTATTTTATTTTTTTTTGTGGTAAAATCATCTAATAATCCTGCTCTTGGACGGAGCGTGAGATAGTGTCAGACTTTTACCGACTAAAAACCCACTCCTGTTCCTTCTTTGCCTTCATCCCGGGGCCCCGGGCTTCGCTCTCACTCTTCCCGTGGCCCCAGTAGTCTTCGACCCTGCTGGGCCCCTATAATTTACTGACATCTCCCTGAAGCGTGCGTGGAACAGTACCTACGCGCCGTCGACGACTTGGGCTCGTTCCAGCCGGTTACCGGACGGTCGGTCGGCGAGCCACCCATTACTAGCCGTCCGTAAGCCTGCGCCTACGGTGGCCGGAAATCGGGATCGGAATCCCGGCGGCGGTTAGGGCGTGACGACCGTTGTCTCACGCTATCGGCCGCCTCAACCTCACTCCGGATCATGGCCTGTACCAATTCCCCGGCGCGAGAGATCACTGCCACCGATCGCCCCCACGAGGACACGGCGGTGCTCTGCCCAGGCGGGGCACACCTCTACCGTATGATCCACCGCCGCCTGCCGCCATTGTGTCCACACAAGTAGTCCCAGGAGTTTCTTCGCATGAATTCGGTACAGGAACCCCCTAAACTTACCGTGTCCGGTGAGGACCTGCATCATGCGGAAAGGACACCATGTGGTCTTTCCAGCCACTCCTCAAAGAGGGGACTTACCGCCATAATTGTGGCGTGGCCAGTTTCTGGAGTGGTGACCGCACTGAAAGGCCTTCCTACAAGGAGGTTCGCGGATTGCAAAACTCATAGAACCGGTCGTTGTAACGACACTTGGGGGCGGGGCTATGTCCAGCAGTGGAAATCTTTGATGTATCCAACTCTGTCTTGGGTATGGTCGGATATAATGAACTGAGGTCAGAAGGCAACTCACACTCGTAACTTTAAGATAATTAGAGGAAAGATACACAATGCAGACATATTGCGAAGGGAGAAGCTGGTCGTGCCGGACGGGTACCTACGTGTGTAGGCGTCGGCAACCGCAGCTGCTAGCGGTGCCGCGCGCGTGAACTAACCTGCTGCGGGAGGCGTCACTGACAAGGGCGCTACGCAGCCTCAACCTCATCGCCAATATATTCTATTGTACTTTGGAGTACATTCACTAGGATATAAAATTTGCTACAGTATAAACAGTGGCACTATTAAAAATAAGGAAACTACAATATCACATGGGGTCTAGCCTGTAAAGGTATTGTAAATTTTTGAAATAAATAAATCTTTCAGTTAAAATGAAGATGATACTTAACAAAAATAAAACAAACAGAAAACTTTTTATACTTTTTTTTATTTTTATAAACACGCAATGATATTGCATTCCTGGGTCCACAGCAATGCAATACCATACCGTGGTACCAAAGATGGTATTAACGGTAAGATTTCTGGTAGCGAGCGCGCGCGCCTGGACCACCGAACTTCTTGGGCTCGCAGCGACGCGGGTCCGCAACCAACAAACTCCTATCGTATTGGACGAGGATGTCCTTAATTTCCTTCTTTGACGCCTCGTCTACATCTGTAATGAATGATAAGTTATGATTGAAAATACTGCTCTCAAAAAATGTTCACTGAAAAGATTATCAAATTAAAATCAAGTGTATGTTTGAAATAAATGTAGTGTACATTTCAAACTAGCAAGATATTTAGATACATTGCTGCTTGGTAAATGTCACCATTGATCTACCCTCCCTGAAATGACTGAGTTACATTTTGGCAACACAGCTTTGGAAGAAGGGGAAATTTATAACTTTTACAATTTCATTTGTTTACCGACAATATCCTGTCTTCTTCAACTCATATTAACATATGGCTGTATAATAAGATCCCCTCCATAACATGTCATATTGCAGTCAGGACACATTACACTAAACAACTTTGCTTACCTCCTGCGAAAAACTGACTCCCCCTAACTGTGCGGTGAGTGGGGGGAAAAAGGAAGACGTACAGCATATGTTGGTGGAATGTGACCAATACAAAGACAAGAGAAAAATTCTTTTAAAGTCATTGACATTGTCGGCAATGAACTTAGGAGTTTGGAATGGCATCTTAGCCAAACCTAACTGTAGTGAAGCAAATGTTTTATATTCTTTCATAGATTAAAGAAAGTTGATTATAATTCGTGATTAAAGTGTAGATAATAGTAAGTACGATGGAATTGACATCGTCTATCAGTGTATGAAAATTCCTTAAATAAAAAAGATCAAAAAAGCATGTTATAATCTATTTTGTTAGTATCATAAATCAAATGACAAAAAAATAATGCTAATTATGAAAATACTTACATTTCTGGTAGAAAGCAATGAGCGCCTTAGAGATAGCTTGTCTGATAGCGTAAACCTGGGCGACGTGACCACCACCCTTAACGGAGACTCTGATGTCGACACCGGAGAATTTCTCCTGAAAAAGTTAAATATTTTGTTAGTACAATCTGATATTGTAAAATGTATGAGGTTGATGTATGAAATGGTGATCAGTTTGGATCTTTACTTCACATCCAAAGATGCTCAGGTTCGGAATAAGTGTAATCATCATTATAAACTTGTTTTCTTAGAGAGAAATTTACTCACTGGCATTAAGAAAAGGGGAAAAATTTACTCAGTAGCATTTGAATAGGGGTCAAAAGATTTTTTATCACTTTGCAGAATCATACTGTAGTGAAGTTTGATAAAAAAAATGAATAAATATATTTTTTTAAACCTTTGATAGGCAATGTGTTAGTAAACAGATTTACAAAGGTGACATTAGAAGATTGAAAATTAGTTGTTTAGCAATATAAAGCAATGCAAAACTATCACTAACTACAAACATGAGCAAACTAAAGAATGTGAAATAAACATGCAAATAATGACAAATGAGCATGAAAAGTTATGTAGTTATATTCAAGTTTAACCTTTCGAATACCGTAATTAGTGACAATAGAAAACAATGAGTGAACACTGGTTTTCACTTGGAGTTAATACTAATAATAAATGAGTTAATACTATGCATATAGATACTTATTTTTTGTTTAATTAATATGAATTACTATATTGAACATAAATGCACAGTATAAAATGATATTACATATATATTTCTACATTTTTATGTAATAATCTATAAAACAAATTAAACCATATACTGCTGAATATTGAATGTAAAAGATAAGATGTATGTGCAAAACAATGAATAAATGCATGCTAATCATTCCAGTTACAACTAAATTGTATAGAAAAACATTAGTTGGTGATGGATTAACAACATACATAAGAACAACTAATGATGAAGTAGTTCTTAGGTACTCCTGGATACTTTATGGTCACAGTTGTGATGAGAAAAATAAGTATTGTGCTGACCTTGCCGAGCAGTAGGATGGGCTCCTGCAGTTTGTACTGCAGCAGGCGGGGCTCCACCAGGTCAAGTGGACGACCATTTACGCGCAACACACCATGTCCGCGTTTACAGTAAGCCACAGCTGTGGCTGTTTTCTAAAAACACACAAAATGTATTAAAATTGTGAAGGAAGAAATCTTGAAAAAGTAATCACATGTTGGTATTCAAAATAGTGCATGTTCTAATCTCCCCAAGCTGATCCTTCTGGTGAATAAATAATACCTGAAAAAACAGTTTTAGAGGTTATGTTGAAGACATAAATAATAGTTTACAGTTGCAATAGTGCTACTTGTGCCCAAATGGTACTCAAAAGTCATGGTCAAAGCTGTAAATTTTAATCTAGCCATAGATTAGATCCCATGAAACCGTCACGCCAACAGAAACTGGGGAGCGTCCAGTAACAAAGTTGATGACCCCCCCATAGAAAATACCACATTGATAGGCTTATGGAAGAGTTTGTACTAACTGTTTTGCCAGAAATCACGTATTGCACTGATAACAGGGTAAAAATATGTACTTGCTAACTGAAATATTCACTAAGAAAGCGGCACAAACACGTGGAACGAACAAACACTAACCTTTCGGCCGAATACTTGGACGGCCTGGATAGGTTCACGTCGCGCCTGAAACACAGGTAAGCAGAAATCGAATGAGAATCAAATCAATTTGTAAGGTTGGGTAAAGAAAATACTAGTAAAATAAAATAATTACAGAGCGCAAATCGTCACGCACCTCTTGCGGGGCAGCCATTTTGACAGAGAAAGACTGAATGAATGACGTGAGCGATTAAGCAATAGATAGATGGAATAATAGAGTTTAACGTCTATGGATGAACGAATGGCTACTCAGAAAACCGGAACTTGTCAAACAAATAAGACGGACATTCTCACCGGTTTCACTGAATCCTGCTACCTTGACATCTGTTGATGAATAGTGAGAATAAGAGTTTAAGATTTTTGAAACTAGATGGCCTATCTACTTAGTACACATTGTTGTGGCTAGATGGCGATACTCAGAGATTTTTAGTACACATATTCACCACTAGGTGGTACTATAACGTGAACATTTTCACACTACATGTTCACGGTGGGTGAGTCAACTAGGCAATCCATCACGCATAGCAAAGCGGCGCGCCAAGCTTGTTTTGTATTCGTCGAACGTAATTGCTGAGGTGGAGTCGTGCGGAATGCGCGACAGTAGTGCACGATCACGACAATGCGCTGCGAAAAACGCTAAGTTACGAACATTCCCGCGCCAGTGCATTAAAACTTGAAACAAAACAGTGTGAAATTGTTATTGTACGAGAGAAATTTTGTGAATATTATTTTGTTTATGTAATGAACAGTGTTTAATATTTGAACTGGATTTATTGTGATTTACCTGGACGAGTGATTATTGAAAATTTGGAGGTAAGTTCGGAAATATTTAAACAATATTAGTTTTGTATTACCATGAATTATTTAATATTATTGACAACAACCACGTTGATTTGTCGCAGTCGTCCCGTCGTAACCCAACCGAACACAAAATTGTAATCACAGTCATAAGTTTATTCAACTTTTTGATAAACAAGAAACTTTCCTGTAGGCATTAGGAACAGCTAAGCCAGAATGTGAGATAGGACCAGCATTTTTACGAGTAAATGAAATTCCTCGAACCAAGTCTGTACCTACATCTTAAGGGTTAAGCTCTTTTAACGTGTTTTTTTTTAATCTAAATAATATTAGTAAACCTAATATCAACTATTCCTAACTAAATAACTCAAGTGCTTACACGGACATTAAAAACTTTTTATCATCAACTTTTTGTTGACTTTGTGCGTCATAAAAAAAAAACAAGTGAATCATTCAAGATTGTTGCCCACAAGCTTACGTACATAGGTGTGCAATAAAGTTGAATATCCAGGAAAAATTGGAAAAATGGGGATTTATGTCAAAGCAATTCATTGAATTGATGAGCGAGCGGTAAAACCAGTGCGTACCTACCTGGATGTTGTGGGAATGTTTTGCAAATAAAAATAATATAAAACAACAATATTTGCCTTTAAAACTGCAATAGCATAATTTATGAAAACTGAAAACCCAGATTCTGGGAAGAGGAACGTTCATCGGTACTCATCGGGCTCTATTTAAGATTGATATTACTCTTTATTATTGTACACCAAATATAAATTTACAATAGTAAATTTTTCAGAGGAGAAAAATATATCTAATTCCTCTAATTTAAATTGACGAAAACAATTTACATGTAAAAGTGTTAAATTAAAAGTTTAAAAACTATTTGCGAAATATATAACATTTTCTGACCTAGATTCCTGTTAAATTCATTACTTCCGCGTGTAACTGCGTGCCTACCTTTCAACCACTGAACCTAGCATACAATTGTATGTAGAGTAACCTGTATGATTGTGTAACTTGCATAAAGAATTGGTATTGCGTTTTTAGGGTTCCTTTGGGTAAAACGGTAAAAACGGGACCCTATTGCTATCACTCCGCTGTCCGTCTGTAACCAGGCTGTATCTCATGAACCGTGATAGCTAGACAGTTTAATATTTTCACAGATAATGTAATATTACTGTTGCCGCCATAACAAAAAATACTAAAAACAGAATAAAATAAATATTTAAGGGTGGCTTCCATACAACAAACGTGATTTTTTGTCGTTTTATGCTACTGTCGGTACGGACTCCTTCGTGAGGGACGTTCCCTTGCGCCTGCGTATGCGGCCGCCTCCTTTGCTAGCATTACTGCTTCACAGAAGGAGGCGACTCCCTGCCAGCCCTCCTTGCTTCGGACCATGGCTTTTTCTTTCTTTCTTTGCCGCTGATCTTCCCCACGAGGACACGGCAGTGCTCTGCCCAAGCGGGACACACCTCTACCGTATGCTCCACCGTGTCCTCCGGGCGGTCCACAAAGAGTTGACACCCGGGCGATTCTTCCGCATGAATCCGGTGCAGGAACCTCCCAAACTGACCATGTTCGGTGAAAACCGGCGTCATGCGGAAGGTAAGGACGCCGTGAACCCTTACTTGCTACGCCTCAAAGAGGGGACTTTCCGCCATAATTAAGGCGTGCCCAGCACCGGGTTGCGACAGTCGCTGTTGCCATTCCAGCAAAAGGTCCCGCTGAAACTCTGTCCGCCATGACGCGTTGCATCTTCACGCGCAAATCGTGCATGCGTGCAAGGACTGTTGCCTCCAGATCTCATGGTGGACTCGCAGCTGGCTGGTTTTTAGTATTCATATTATATGAATATTGTATCCTACTAATCATTTCCAGTAACATTACAGACAAGATGTCTGATTAGTTTATCAGACACATAAAAATTTTTCTCATACAGAATTCCACGATAACACGTACGTTTAACTCATATCGATCGCACTAAATCTAATCATAAAAAGGTTGTCCGACTCCTGTATTGTGGGTGCGTTCACAGATATATAAATTCATATACCTACCTACACAAGGTACTTAGAACCCGGAACAACTACTTGAAGGCCGTACAAATATTTGTTTCGTGCGGGAATCGAACCTGCGACACGCAGCACAACAGCCTATCTCTCAACCACTACACCGACCTTGACATCAAATCATAAACCCAGTAGCTTCCACCAATTCAATCGAAATAGGTTTAATATCGGTCAGTCGGTCTTTTTCGTGATTACTTTTTTGTACAGTAAAAACTATCGGTTACCGCAAAATTGTTTACCTCCGACTTTTTCCTCCTATCCTAATTCCTACGTAGGGGTAGGTAAATGAGTTCTATATGGATTTGGTTAGGTCTCAACCACATAACTTGACAAAATCTACCATGTATACATTTTAATGGGATGAATAAACCGTATTTTTATAGTCCTTTACGCATAAAGTCGTAAAATAATTGTATTAAAAATATAAATATACATTTAATAAATAAATCATAATAAATAATTTATTATACATCAATAATAATAAATAATTTATTATACATCCAGCGGGACAGTACCAGATACTGTGATCGTAAACTGATTATTGAGACATTGGTTCAAATTTATATAATTATATAACTATAAATTACGAGTAGGTACTTAGGTTAACAATTATAAAAACCACTCTGCTGAAAAGGCACCTTTTTCCTTACGACCTTGTGCGTAGCTCTTAGGATGAATCAAAATATAGGCCGCCAGGCCGTCCGGTAACCATCCGGATCGAGCACGAATCGTCGACGGCACGTAATGTTCCACGCGCGCCTCAAAGAGATGTCAAAACCGTAAGGGCTTAGCAGGGCCGAAGCCTAATGGGGCCATGGATTGACTTCCGAAAGAAAAACTCGTAGTCCTGGAACGCAAAGAACAATGGAAGGAACATAGATATAATTTTAGTCAGTAAAAGTCTGACACGCCGCTACAAGCAACTCAAAAAAAGGATGCATCGAAATATTCGTCTAAATAATCTTCTAGGAATTTTATTCCCAAACTTTTTTCTCGAAAATTACATCCTTAGGCTGGCAAGAATTTTTATCCACACGGAGTCACAAACATCGAAATGCTAGATCATCAAAAGTGTTACGATTTACTAGAATTAGCATATCATTTACATGCATTATGTGTTGTTAACATATTCACGTCTCAATTAGTGCCCCTATCCCGACAGTTATATAAAAAACTAGTTCAATAGGTATGTACCACAAACAATCATTTCCATAGTTTCATAATATTATTACCTTTAATAAATAACTTGTCAAAATAAATTAAAATAACAAGCTAAGATTCCAAAGTCCGTGCTTGTCAAATATATGTAGTCAAATATCGAGATTTTGAAAGTGCTAGGAATAAATAAGAGGTTTCATAGACTTCCGTATGTCAAATATAACGATTTATTGCAGATTATCTAAGCACACAATGAAACGATTGGACTTACTGACAATTCGGACACAGTGTCCGAATCAACACGTTTTATCTTCAATATTTTTACACGGACGATTCGGACACCATCAAATTTATTGAAGCCATATTGTCGCCTTAAAGTCTAAAATAGTTTTGGTTACGCTTTTTTTTTCCATATATTATTCCCAAGCTAGTTGGTACTTTGGAACAAGGGAAAAAAAAGGAAACACAGGAGGACAGGGGAAAAATAGATTTATCTTTACTCAACTTTTAAACGCACCCCGCTTTCTCCCATGGGTGGTGTGAAATTGTATCCGGGGGCGGAACGAAGGCAAAGAAGGAACAGGAGTGGGTTTTAGTCAATAAAAGTCAGACACAAATCCAAATCCAAAAAAAAAATCCAAAATCATTGGATGAAATACCACTTAAAAAAAAACTACTTTCCTGTCAATTAGAGAAGATAACCAATGTAATAGACATTCTGGCAGAATAGCCGCAACCGGCTCAATTGCCAAACAAAAATAAAATTTAAAAAAAAGATATTGTCTATGATAAGCTAACTTTTTAAAATCTACCTAATGTTGGGATGTAAGCCGTGTCGTTTATCGAGCGACCGTTGTGTGACCGAGAACATGTCGATAGCGCGACACGGCTTCCTGTCGATCGCACACTTCACGTAATACGGTCATGGATAATCCATTTTAGGCGTAAATGGGCTGAAGAAATGTATGTATAGGTTATAGAGGCTTTGTTAAAATGGTCGCGTACTTTGTACCCATTGATCCTGTCCAAACATATGGTAGGTACGTAGGTACTCACACTACTGGCCTGCTATTGTAATGATTACCCCGTTAGTCTCGTGGTTGTAAGTGCAACTGTTGAGCGTGAGGTCCTGGGTACAATGCCTGAGTCGAGCTAAAAGTTCTAATAGTTAGTTAGTAGTAGATAGATAAAAAATAGGAGTAACCAAGACCTGTACCTTGGTTACTCCTATTTTTTTTTAATTTGATGTAAACCAATACTTGACTGCGATACCACCTGATGGTAAACAGTGATGCAATCGTTGATGGTGAGGCGCACTAGTTTATTAAGAGCCACTCTAGCCTTGAAGACATCGAAATTATAATCGGATGGGAAGACCTCAGCAGGCAAATTGTTCCAGTCCTTCAATGTACGCGGTATCAAAGACGAAGCGAAACGCTTATTCCGAACCGCAGAGGTTTAAAATACTAGTCGTAGCGTGAGGTTATATAGCCTCTATCCTTCCTCGATCGGCTAAGTAACTCCTAAAAAAACCTTTTCAATTCTAACCAGTAAATCGTCAATCGTTCAATCAAATAAACTCTTCAGCTTTATAAAACTAATTATAGTCTATACCTATTATTTTTTTAGAAGATTTTTTAAAGCAACTAGTTGGTTTAAAAATAAGGCATCATATGAACTTTGGCACTAATAATTTAACACACAAAAAGAGGAACTACCTAATTAATATATTACTACAAAAACGTATAGGTAGCAGTAATTAAATGTATTAAAAACAATGAACCAAAGTGCGATGTGTGGTTCTCAGAAGACAATGCTGAGCTAATAATAGCTAAAATATAAGGAAAATTAATAAATAATTACATGTTATTGTTTGTGAACTTTATTCCACACATTCCTCTGGATTTTATTTGATAAGCCTTGTGATGTAGTAATATTTATTTATACATTTAAATATATAAATAGGTACATTACCATCGTTAGATTGTTAAAATATTAATTTTATTATACTTGAAACTTTGCTTTTGATTAATGTACTAACACGGTCAAAATACGTCATAATGTTGGGTTGGCCACTCTGAAGTTAGGCGTTCCAAATTATGCACATACTCTAAAAAATACGCGATACGCATTCGCGAATCTGCGCAGCCAATTGTGCGAAGTTCAGATCGTTCGTACGAAGTAACCTAGTCGCAACTAAAAACGAATAATCGAACTCAAATGGAGTTGGACAGGACACCTGGCAAGGCGAGGTGATAACAGGTGGAATGGGACGGTGACCAAGGGCTTCTAACAGGACCAGGGAAGCAGAAATGTTGTTCATTCGGGGTTAGACATTCCATTCAATTTTCATTTTTCTTCCATCGTAGATAGAATCTGAACGAGATTGGCACAAAAATGTTTGGATTGTTACGGACAGCGTCATCAACTGGTTACACCACCTCCTTTTTTAAGGTAACTTAATGTGAGAGGGGTAACCAATTGATGCAGTTGTCTGTACAAGAAAAAAAAAGTCAATTATCAGCAGTGGCTGAAGTCGATATGATGACGATGAGTCGCGACCATAATTCGTGGCCTAAAATATAGATGTTTAATGTTTTCCCTGAATGAAAATTTTATATCCTTGGTTCCTAAATAACAAGGAAAGTAGCCAGTTAAATCGTCATTAAACTTCTATCAATCAACCAAAGACATAAACACACTTGCCATGTTTAATTATTCTAACTATTTAGAGGAAGAAATTATGTAGACTCGTCACAAATACTGCAAATTATATTTTCCCCGTTTATTAAATACACATCACCTTCAGTATCCCAAGGCAACGTACTCCCGGGATGAAAAGTATCCTAATGGCTACTCCAGAACATAGTCTACTCGTGTGCCAAATCTCATAAAAATCCATTCAGCTGTTTGAGGGTATAGGAGTAACAAACATACATTCTACTTTCACGCAGATGAAGCCGCTGACAGAATTTCATCGTCATTTTAGCTGAAAAACGTCCACTGCTGGACATGGCCTCCTCCAAGTGTTACCACAATGACCGTTCTTGTGCATCTTGCATCTATCGTATTCCCGCGCCCCTCACCAGGTCGTCGGTCCACCTTGTGTGTTACCTGCAAACGCTACGTCTTCCAGTACGTGGTGCCACTCTAGAACCTTTCGGCGGTTCTGCGAGCAATGTGCTCTGTCCAGAATCTATCTATTATCTAATATAATCATATTTTATCTTCGGATAATCCATAATTTATCTTCGGACCTTCAACAGCAGTCATAAAATAAACCAAGTACTTACCTATTTCTGTGTATATAGATACATAAAGAGAAGAAACACCGTGGTTCAATTTTCAATCCTATTTTGCCGATCGATACGATTTAAAATTAAATAAACTGTTGTGCAATATACTGCATGGTGGTTGGAAGTTCTAGGGCTTCGTATAACATAGTTAGCGGATTAAGATTAGGTATGCACAGCGCACGCAACCGGCCGGAGTCGCGAAGCCATACTAACTTGCTGCAGATTTTTCGCAGAATACGTGTAAACAATGGGTATTGGATAGAAACTTATTGTGGCTTAATTCAAATTACCAACAATTACCTAACGTACCCACTATGTAATAGATCCTTATTTAGTTTGAGATTCACCAAATAAATCCTTTCGATCAATTTGGCTGCTCTCAAAACGGTGAAGGAAAACATCGTGAGGAAACCGGCATGACCTCGAACCGAAAATTCGAAGAGATGTGACATCCAGCAACCCGCACTGGGCCCGCGTGGTGGATTACGGTTCGTTCCTTCTCCTAGCGATGAGGCCTGAGTTACAACAGTGGTAACATTATAAGGCCGACTATGCTATGCTATGCTCAATTTGGAGCGAAAGAGCGTATCAGACTTACTGACTACTACTCCTCGTGTTCCTTAAGTTGCCTTTTGCATTCCAGGACCACTGTAACTCTTTCGAATAATCCCGTAAAGAAAAGTGGTGACTCCTAACTGACTAAAACCCTACGGACGGGCTTTAGTCAGTAAAAGTCTGACAATCCCTCTCACTCCAGGAAGAGTTAAAAAAGAAATACTTTCCAGCCATGTTACCTTTGACACAGTCCGTCTATCATCTCTTTGTGTGTCAAAATATTCCTTACAAAAATTTTCTCATTCCTCCTCACCGCGCCCGACTTCAGTACAATCTGTGGCCTAATTTTTAGGGCATTTTTCCTCGTTCCCCTTTCAAAATCACAACCATATGTTCCAGATTCAGGTCATCACCAAGTAGTACTAGTTCATAATCAGATAAGATATTTTTTTTGGGGAAAAGCAAAAGTACTCGTATTTTAGGCCATGTTTGTTATTGATAGGGCTGCCATCCGTCCGCGTTTCCTCGGATTTGTCCTACTTTGAAGGGCGTCCGGGGGGCGTCCGGGCGGGGTTTAAAGTGTCCGGGTGAAACCTGGACTACCGGACAGTTAGTGTTTTACAATTAACCCTGTATATACTTAGTGTTTAATTTTATTACTAAAAATGTCTATTGATTGTTGCGGTTACATACGTTCCTAATTCGATTTTATTAACAACCTGTATAACAAATTAAAACGATCTTTTTATTATTATTTTTATATTATTTTTTCCGATGTGTCCGGGGAAAAAACCATATTTCGCCATAAGTCCGGATTTTTTGCCATGTTTGTCCGGCATCGAAAATTAGGCGATGGCAGCCCTAGTTATTGATAACTGTATATTTACTCACGATAGGTTTGTCAAAAGAAATAATTCTGTTACGGATACCTACTATTTTTACTTTTATATTATTTTTGATAGGTTCCCAGCATGACCACCATCTTACCTGATGGTTAGCGATGATGCGGACGACGATGGAGCACGCTTGCCTAGAAGTAATTATTTATCTTGACTACAACACTTCCAGGTTGTTGCTATCAGGAAACACAGACTCCGGCAGGGAAATCCACTCTAAAGAATGGAATAGAGTGGATTGTGTGGAGTGGATGGTGTGGTGGTGGAGTGGACTGTGGTGGATGGCTGTACACACAATGGATTTATTTCCAAAACCGTTTTGTGCGTATGGGATGTCCACCACATTCATATTACACGATTTCAGTGGGAAGATTGATGAAATGTTCCAAGATAAAACTTAAAAAACAAATGTTTTTTGTTTTTGTGTTGTACTTAAATATTTTAGAGATATAAATTGCCTTTTTATCAGTATCTCTGTTCAATTCGTCATATTGATATTTGTAAAGTCAACAAAGTTCATGTCCATAGTGCCACTTATACACCTCTAGCGGTCCTTGACACACTTAATCCTTACTTTATGTTGAATTCTATTTCTTTGGTTGGGTTTTTATTCTCTTTCAAATTCCTGGGATGCCGATTGCTGTGATACATGTCAATTTTTTTCTACAGTTAAGTTTGAAGGTTGAAAATTTCTCAACTTCAAAAAAAAATACCATTTCAGTTATAATAAAGTTCAATGACAGTAAGAGAAAACGTAAGTAACTTATGTGTCGAAACTTAAAGGAGAGTTTAAAATGCCGCCAAGAAATGTCGCAGTAATCGTTTTTGGAGGCTCTACTCTACTCTTTATGGTATAAGTTGATGGTTTGTCTATGGTGTAAAATAATAGATAAGGTAAAGTGTAGGGCAGTCTTAAAGTTGGTAAAAGCTTTAGCGGGTAAAGTTAAATACGAGTATATAACTTTATTCCTAATAAGGAAATCTATGATAGTATATTATTATTAGATTAAACTTGAAATCTTTAGTAATTTGTTGTGATGTCTTCACATTTTTTTTGGAGCTTTGGAAATGCGTTCTAGGACTACGGATTCCCTTTCAGAAATTCCCTGCGGTCCTAACGGACATCGGCTCTGATGGGTCCTTACAGTTTTCTGACCTCGCTTTATCGTCGATGACTCAGTCTTACCGGACGGCCGGACGGCGAGCTACCCATTGCTCGTCATTGTACAGTCTAGGGCTACAGTGACTCTTTCGAACATTCCCGTAACCCAAGTTGTGATGCCATTATGATGTTATCCATTGCCTCTAATGTAAAAGATTATTTTAAAATGCCAGACGGCGACATTTTAGTCGACATGGTGATGGAGGCATCTTACAACAGGTTCTGCTATTAAGTTGAGAATCATAAAAAAAGATATGTTACATATCACGTCTATGATAAAAAAAAAAGTTTGTTTTTGGTTTGGATGTTTGGTTGTGTTTACAGAATTTATGACGATTTGTTTTAAAAAATAGTTTTTATGTTTTTTTTTTATTATGGTATTTTTATGGGATTCTTTTTAATATACTATATTTTTTGCCTCTTAATTAATGTCAAGTTCACGAACTTTTCCAATTTCTTTCCACATCCTTTCTTGCAAGGAACGAGGGGATCCATACCTAGTCACGCACTATTGTAAAAAAAAAATGTATCCCCCCTTTAGCAGGTCTGATTGAAGAAATTTCTCTATAACTAAGCAGTTCCTTTGTAGTTATATTTATGTATTTTATCTTCTACTATTTCCCCGTGTACAAAATAAATTAACCAGCAAGAAGATCCGAGGTATTCCGCTAGTATATTATCATGTGTTTATAAGATGAAATCAAGAGTGTGTCCGGAAGTTGATTAAGAATATCTTGATCATAACGAACGACCACTCGATATATTATAGTTAACTAGTTTTTGCTAACGACTTCACCGAGAAAAAAAGTTTCTCCATACAAACTTTAAAGTTAAAATTAAAATTACAAAAACCCTAAGGGAGGTCCCCTTAGGGTTTTTGTAATTTCATGCGGATTTCAATAAGCATGCGGGCCAAACCCGCATTCGTATGTAACCCCCGCAAATGTCCATTTCATACAAGTATTTATTGTAATGCATGGAATACGCACGCGAGACGCGCTTTTTGGCATTTAGAAATTGTCTGCATGCGGTGCAAACCCGCATGCGTGATGAAATTCACATCATATTAAAAACACTCTTAGGGGATGAATTTCGAAAATTTCTTTTCGTATTCTTTTTGTACAACATAAAAGGAACCTCTGTGCAGAATTTCAGCGTTTTAGGTCCAAGGGTTTAGGCAGGGCGTTAATGAGTCAATAAGGGATTCAGGACTTTGGCTTTGATAACATACTAACTTCGGGATGGATTGTGTGGACAGTGATATGAAAGAAAAGGAATTTTGTGATAGCATGACGGTTGACAGGATAGAATGGAAGAAAAAACGTGTTGCGCCGACTCAAAATAAGATGGGACAAGGGCAGGAAGATGATGATTCTGCCAGCAGCTTCGTCCGCGTAAAAGTAGTTTTCTTCAAACATACATTGGACCCCCGTTTCATCCTCTCAGGGGATCAATTTTGGAAAATCTTCTCTTAATGCTCGTCTATGTCATAAAAGCAAGCCTTGTGCAAAATTTCACGTTCCTAGTCCCAGTAGTGTCGGCTGGGCGTTGATAATTATGTCAGTCAGTTTCTCCTTTTATATAAAGTATATAGATAATACTGATAGCCCAGGGACGTGTTTCTCATACATTTTGTTACATATTATTAACATGATTCTTTTTAACCAGTCTCATATATAGTATAGCTTACTATATTTTACGTAAGTTTATATTTTGTTATAACTTTTTTATCGGCTCTCAATCTTATATTTTTAATGTAATCTTTACCTACATTATAATGAGGTAAATTAGTAATTGGTTTATAATATATACGAATATGTTCTCTCTCTATAATTCAAAGGTTTGCTGGGAGAAAACTCATTGCTGAGTTAAGCTCACCTTTGTACATGAACTGTCTGTATCTCAATATTTTATGTTATGTTTTTGTGTACAACAAAGAATTAAGAATTGTTCGCTTTTCCAAGGTAAAAACTACTCGATAGGCTGTCACCACTTGATTTTAAGAATCTAATGTATTTCGATCCAGCGTGGCCACTCGAGCTATATCGAAAACATTAGTCAAGTAGCTTTGTTTGTTCAATTTAATGTATCTCACGGATCTAATATACAGTCAGGGGTCAAAAATGCAGTTACACTCTACCTATGTTAAAGTGTCTAAAATTTATTTGTTGTAGAAGTTCACTAGTCCTTAACTAGTTTATTCAATACTTCAGATCCTATGCTACCAATTAAATCAGTCATGAACCATTGACCCTCTTCTACAAAGGAATTTTATAAATTTTAGCATTGGTAAGATGGAACTGCACTTTTGACCCCTGACTACCTCAACTATTATGATAGAAATAACCAGCAAAAAAAATTTTGAGTTCATACGTGCAAAAAAGCACACAATTGTTGTGTCTTCATGTATAATACTTGTACTATTATTTATTCTGTATGTATAGTTTAAATAAATAAATAAATAAGTTTAATGATTCTCTTTTAACTTGACTTCTATATCTAGCTAAGTACCCTCAACAAAAACCAATTCATCAAGATAAATCTATTTCATCACTACCATCTAACGTTGCAAAAAGTCTTTCTCCTCACAATGCAACCTAATAATATTTTATCACTATATTCTCACCATATAAGTCATCAGTCGGTGTCGAACCGGCGATCTCCTGTAGAGATACATAAACAATTGCGAACAGTCCCCAGTTCGCGCCATATTGGTGGTCATGACTTATTAAACGAGATGTTTGCCGACTGCACACTATAAATTACATCTGATAAGTAAGCGAAGGAGCAATGTATGAAGAATTGTGATATTTAATCGCTGGGTCATGTTGGAGGAAAGTTACAGAAGTTCTGTTTGGAATGTAGGTACATGACTTCTTTCAGTCTATGGTGGAGCGAGAGTGTCAGATTTTTACTGGTTTAAACCCACAGTGTTCTTTCAGTTACCCTGGCAGGCTTCAGCCGAAGGGAGGGACGGAGAGTTTCTCATTGCTTGCCTTCCGCAAGCGCGAACCTACGGTGGCCATAAATCGTCCTGTGAATCCTGGCGCCTACAGCGTCTCCCATGGAGGCCGGGGCATAAGACTGGACCCTGCCTCACGATTTCGGCCGCTTTCTGTACTCGCATTATTGGTTCACAGGAGATGACCACTGGTGAAGGTTGTGGGAATCCGATGGATGCGAACGCACAGGACCGCTCATTGTGGCGACATTTGGGGGAGGCCTATGTCCAGCAGTGCACTTATATCGGCTGAAATTATGAGGAGATGACCACCTTCCATTCCCTCTCACTTCGTACCATGACCGGAGCCCAACCATGTTTGATCGGATTTGAAATGACTATTATACTGAGTTACTGAGAAAGTTGATCTACTGATCATATAACCTGCTATTACAAGAGCTTCGACGTCCATTTGTAATCCGAGCAATATTATATTTCGCAGTACCAAAGTTTAAGTATCGAGTAAGCGGTTGTGTGTGGCCGTAGACTACTTATAAGCTACTGTTATCGATGATGTCCATCCGGCCGAGATAGTTGGTCATAAACAAGAGTAATGAGATAGAAACTTGGCGCTAATGAGTAGTAACTGGACTACTATTAGTATTTGTAGTAATAATGATAAATGCAGTTTTATCTCGCAAAACATTTTGTTATTATGAGTACAACGTTACGAAAATGGCGCGCAATTCTCTGTTCGATTTTCAAAGATGCTAGTGCGGGGGCGATAATGCGCGACGACAGTAGGGATGCGCTTATTCATCGACTTTTTAGTCTAACAGTAGATGCATATGATAGCACATAATATACTTTTTATTCCACTTGTATTTACCCTTAAGATAAGATAAGATATTCTTTATTTGTGTAAACATTTTATACATACAATAGCATGCAAGATTCCTCCTCCTTGATCCAATCAGTCAATCAGATCAATTTTCTACATTGCAGTTAGTTAGCTACATATATCTGTAAGTTAAGACCTTCCAAGCTTGGTATGGCTCAGAGTTACTAAGTTATAGATGTTCGTATACATAAGTAACTTGTTTCTCAAGAATATCTCATGTGATGTATGCAGGTGCATTGTATAAATTGACTGAAAAACAAATTCGCATCAAAAATAGAACTAACGACACGGCTCACAGACAGCTGCCTGCATGTCATGCGACAGCTTCGTTTTTATCAAAAGGTTGCATTTGAATTCACTAGCGATGCCATAAAATTATAAATGCTTTCTACCTATTCCTAAGCTGTGTGTTCAGAAATGCAACCATTTTTTTTTTTATTATTGTTGCGAGAGCTCACCGATGGTAAGTGATGATGTGGCTGACGATGGAGCACGCTTGCCTAGAAGTAACCTATTTACAAGCTCATTAATTTTTCATACTATTTCAGACCGTAAACAAAATATGTATAGGTACCTAAGTAAGGTGAAAATATCTTGCAAGTATGCGGGAGAACCAAGGTCGCCGACATAGCCCGAAGAATCGCCAAACTAAAGTGGCAGTGGGCAGGGCACATTGCTCGTAGAACGAATGGTCGATGGGGCCGAAAGGTGGAGTGGCGACCGCGAACCGGAAAACGCAGCGCTGGAAGGCCTCCCACAAGGTAGACCGACGACCTGGTGAGAGTCGCGGGAGTGCGGTGGATGCGAGACGCACAGGATCGGTCGTTGTGGCGTCGCTTGGTCGGCCTATTTCCAACAGTGGACGTCTTTCGGCTGAAATGACGATGCGAGATTATTCAAAAGAGTGGCCATGTCACGCAAAGGGCATCTGAAGGAACACAGGAGGGTTTAATCAGCAAAAGTCTTACACTCCCTCTTGCCACTCAGTGCGGAAGGTGCTACATCAAATTAACGCAGATTCGATCTTGGTCTGCATCTGGACTATTAGAATACGCCATACACATGCTGCATAATGACAACTATCTGAATCTTATCCACATAATTCTAACTAGCTTTTAAAATTCCAGTTCTCCTCACAATGGAGCCAATCCGCTGCGTAACAAGTAAAGCGGAGTCAAATATGAATATATAATGCGTCTGGTATTGTCACCAGGCTGTCAGTGAGTCAGGCAGGTAACGAAATAACTGGACACGCCCATTCCAACTTAACATACAATCACTTCATTAAGCGCAGGCCGCACTGAGAACGAAACGAAACGAAGCTAAATTCAGCATCGCTCATCTAGTTTCCCCATCTTTTCATATCTAAAATCTTCGTTCACACCCAAACTATAGAGCTAAAATTTAGCTCAGCTAAACTACGCCAGCGATTGTGAACCTACGTTGTTGAAACCTCTACGGTCCGGACGTTTCGCCTCGTCGTTTATACCGCGTACATCGAAGGACTGGAACAATTTGCCTGCTGCGATCTTCACGTCCGATTATAATTTAAGTGTGTTCAAAGGTAGAGTGAAAAGGCTCTTAATAAATTAATGCGCCTCACCATCAAGAATTGCATCACTGCTTACCAAAAAAACAACAAGTACGTGTGAGCTGGCGAACCCGACGATCTTAGTGAAGACTAGCCGCTCCTCGCCGCGTGACATACCAATTAACGCAGAAGTAATGGAGTCTAGCTCGTCTTAACTGTCGTCAGTTAGGCTACATGAGCGAAACTAAACTATCTTAGCTGCGTTTTGCTTCCTAATGTGTCCTGTGCTTTAAAATAATAATCTTGACGATAGATTGTATGGCGGAAATATTAAGGTTAGTAGAGCTTACAATAGTAATTAATTAGTCGTCCAAGACTAGTAAAGTATGGCTTACCATACTTCACACTTTCATTTTGTCGAAAACTGTTTTACTCTGTAACACTTTTCCTTATATTGTCCGGATAACCGCGGTATACCCAGTGGTGGATTTACAAATTTTCAGGGCATAGGCTATATATACAGTTTTTGCCACTCTTGTCTCTACAATTGTCATCTCCTGCATTACTTTCACAATCCAAAAATTTCGTTGAAATTACACGTAAAATATTTTTTGGGTATATTTTCGAACTAACCAAAGCTCAGTCATATACTAGCGGGGTAATGTGTGCTACTTACACAATAATGTACATTTGGTAAACGTGAATAAACAATCTTTATTGCACTGACAAACAATGGAGTTTCTTGCACATTCTTCTCCATTGAGATCTACGCTTTGGAATGTGCAAGTAGCATAATTTTTTCTGACTGACTGACTTCTTGACATTTTAAAAGTGCCTGTAAATGGTTTATTTGAAATAAAATGCTAAACTTTGACTTTTGACTTTACTCCACCCTAGAACGCAAGAATTTATTGAATGATTTCCGATCTCAAAAAAAAAACCGCTAACGATCGGAAGTATAGTGTCAGAATTCACTTTACCATTAGATAATCTAAATAAATATTTACCAGCATGTAGAAAGCTCAAGGAAGAAAAAAAAACTTGTTTTAAATAAACGATGTACGCGATACGAACATTATGCATTACATAACGCTTTGTATTGGCGAGTTTATTACATAAGTGTAAACATTTGCCAATTTGTTTTAATTGAATCAATTATCTATTTTTACGTCTGTCGCCTCGTCATGTGTGTTAGACTGGCTGGCTACATATTTAACATATTTTTTTTTATTTACTTTATCTTGGTTTTCTGTTAGTACATAAATACTCATCTCGGCTTTGCACTAGTGTTAGAAATCTTTGAAATTCTCGGCTTTTCTCTACTATAATTTGCATATATATTACACCTAAATCTTCCTCAAGTAACACTCTGTTTAATGATGAAAACCGCATGAAAATCTATTCAGTATTTTTTGAGTTTACCGCGAACAACACATACAGATGCGTTTGAAGACTTTGTTTTATAATAAGGATTAACCGGTTCTTAATTATTCACTATAAATTATGTTTTACTTGACTAGCCTACGAGAGGCACGCATACGACACATGGGAGTGGGCCATTCTGAAATCAAGATGGCAACTAATAAAGACGATTCTCTACGTAATATGTTACCAAGAACAATTAGTTCAGCTGCAGTCATTACAACTATTACACGAATCAGGTCAATATTCTTTACAAATAACTAAACGCAGTCCTCTCCACATTTCTGTGCTAAATCATCGTGAAATATGTTGAATATTCGCACACCGGCCAAGCCGCCACGCCATTACAAGCGAGCTAATGGCGGTAATAGCACGCAAAACGGTACACTACACACTTGATCATCTAAATCGATGTATTAGCGGTGAACATCGATATTACTGAAGTTTATTGATATTATCGCCATTTATCTTTACACCACTTTCCTTCAAATTGCCGTGAAAATGATAGATACAGATTGCTCATACAGAATTGGGCACAGTTACTGTACACTCCTAATTATTAAATATCTAGGTTTACATTAGCGGTTAAGATTTGTCTGAAGATACGGTATTTATTTTATTTTATTTTATTTTATTTTAATAAGTACAGTGACAGACTACAGACTAAGACAATTTAGACAGTTAATACAAAATACAGTACATACATTCAGTCAAAAAAGTATCGGGAATGGATGATTTGTTTATGGTTCCAAATTCAAATTTTTGTTTTTTTGTAGTTGTTAGATTGGCACAACTGTTTTCCATTTTGGCGCGGAGTTTGAGTTGCATCTGTTATTTATATTAAATATAGTGCTGGTTTTAGTAATATCATATATAGTGTGTATTGCGAATTTCATAATGGACAAAAATATCGAACAAAGAGTTTGTCTTAAATTTTGCATCGCCAATGGAATTTCGTGTTCGGAGTCACTGAAAATGTTACAGAAGGCTTACGGTGAATCGACTTTATCAAAAACTCATGCTTATGAGTGGTTCAAAGCGTTCAAAAGCGGTCGAGATGTGATGGAAGATTTGCCTCGCTCTGGTAGGCCGTCAACGTCTGCAACTGAAGTTAACATCGCAAAAGTGAAGAAAATAGTGACTGAAAATCCCCATTCAACTCTGAGAGAGATAGCCGTTGAACTTTCTGTATCTCACGAGTCGATCCGTACCATTTTTAACTAATCATTTGGGTATGAAACATGTTGCTGCTCGGCTAGTCCCAAAAGATCTGAATTTTCTCCAAAACCTCAATCGCATGAAAGTCGCTGAGGACATGCTAGAACGAGTCAGTTCGGACCCAACATTCATGAAACGCATTGTTACTGGTGACGAGACGTGAGTTTACGAGTTTGACATGCAAACTAGTCAACAAGCTTCGGAGTGGCGCCTTCCAACTGAACCGAAACCGAAAAAACCACGCCAAAGTCGATCAAAAGTCAAAGTCATGTTGACTGTTTTCTTTGACTATCGCGGTGTTGTGCACTCTGAATTCTTACCGGAAGGTCTAACGGTAAATAAAGAATATTATTTGAGCATTATGCGGCGTTTAAGAGAGCGAATTCGACGAAAAAGGCCAGATTTTTGGAAAGAAAATTCTTGGATTTTGCACCACGACAATGCGCCTTCGCACAAGGCTATCATTGTGAACGAATTTTTGACCAAAAACTCAACAAATACCATCCAGCAACCACCATATTCACCAGAGATGGCGCCTGCTGACTTTTTTCTTTTTCCTAAACTCAAATTACCACTTCGTGGCACCCGTTTTCAATCGATAGAAGACATAAAGGAGAATTCGCGGCGAGAACTGAACTCAATTCCGGAAGCAGCGTTTAAAAAATGTTTTGACGAATGGATTATTCGTTGGCGCAAGTGTATCGTTTCTAAAGGAGCATACTTTGAAGATGATAAAATAAATTTGGATGAATAACAGACATTTTGTGTATTATTGATCTTTTCCCGGTACTTTCTTGACAGAGTAGTAAATCTGAAATCCAATTATTACTGTACATAGCATTCAATGCTTAATGTGCTTCATTAGTGACAGAAGGGTGAAGTATAATGGAGAAGTTAATAAATGAAACTAATGTAATTACAATTTATACAAACAATTTCTAAATTCGTTAAAACTGTCCAAGAACAAGTCTACCTCAGGGCATATTGTATTATAGTATGTACTTCTTACCATTTTACAGACACGTACTAACTGTGAGTCAGTAAGAAAAATAAGTTCTCATAGCGCAAATCATGGAGAACGTTCCTATTTCTTGCTGATTCTGTCTCTGATACAAATATGAAGCCCATCAGTCAGATGTCAGACTCCAACTGATAAAGACGTCCCGATAAATCATGACGTATTTGTCCCGATCCATAATCAAAGTCTATTAATTTGACGGCAAGAAAAATTGTTGCAAAAAATTATACTAACATTCTTCATGTTAGAACTTTCTACAGGGATCGTATTCATACATTGTTATGTTGTTGTTATCGTGTAATGTTGTATGCTTTTGCATTATCATATAATTGGTATGAATTGATTGTTTTGGCTCGACGTTCTTTAAAAGGCAATGTATTTGTAGTTCATCGAATTGTTTTACAAACATCAGTGTTACAATGTCTCAAAGTATACTTATTCTTTTTTTGGGTTTCAACAAGTTTGTAGCACCCATAATTTAACTTTCAATGTATTTCCTTTTTTATCTTCATCGTTATATTACTTAGTTAGTTACCTCAGACTCGAGACACTCTAGTGAGGTGAGATCACTCCGGAATGAAACCTAACACTATGAATTCTTGATGATTCAACCGCTAATCCCTTTCATTTCCTTTACAGGTCCAAAGACAACGTGATATCTTTTTCACCAGTGCATCTGCAGAAGGTAAGAAATAAGGTTCAACTTCATTTGTTAAATAATAATAATATAATCAATCTAATAACGCAGCTCATAACATTCGTCAACATGAAATAAGCAAAACTAATTCTAAAAATTGGAAATATCCACGCTTAGGTAACCGGAAAGGTGGATCAATCACAATCAACATATTAGAATAGAAAATGAATCGCTAAAATATGTATGTAGGTTAAGCTATTAAAGTTGCCATCATTTAAAAAACATGAATGCATTACATAATTACATTATGATGAGGTTTAATAAATTGAAGCTGAGAATAGCTCGTTCGGCAACACGATATAAAATTATTATTCGTAATTATTCACGGTTGGAGAATTACTCAATAAAATAAGATACGTATATTGTCCGATTTCTACGCTTTCTTCAACATTTGCAATAAACAATAACTTTACGAGTACTCTAACATTTATAACAAAAGTGGGTTATTAATGTTTTGATGAATTGTTAACTTGCTTGTTTATTTGTTTCGTGATCCACAGCTGGTTTTTACGGCATAATCTATTATAGCAGCACAGTACGAACAGGTTGTTAATCTATAAAATCTTATGAATAATCGATTAAAACATGATCGCGACATCGACACGACTTAATTTGTAAAATAATACCTACCAAAAAATTGATAGAGGGAGAATATTGGCGAGTGAGGAAGGGCTGTCTTAAAGGGCCTATTACATTATTCGATATTCAGAAAGTCTTAGTCGATGTCGCGTAGTGTAATAAGGGTAGACCGATCTTGCTCGAAACAAAAAATAAGACAGTCTGAGTATCGAGAACTGAATATCTCGTAGTGTAATAAGCCCTTTAGTTTGACACAGGAGCATTGTTTTTTCGCGCCAGTAATAATTTTTACTTTTTTTTTTTTCAATTTGACACCGAGCCATTTCAGAGTACATTCTTGATAAAGTCATTACTTTTATTAAAACAGTAGTGACTTGTGAGCTTTTTTTCGTCTGGTGTTCGTGGGAATCTTTGTCCGGTGCGTCATTAGAAAGTGATAAAATATATCTCAAGTACCAGCAAGTGAAAACTTATGTAATGCATTCGGTTATGAGATTTCTAATAAGGTGCTATCTTTGCATTAGTGGGGGGAAACTTCTTTGTTTTTCTTGGTTGATTAGCATAGGGCCTTAGTGAAAATGTAAGCAGGATTGGCAGCTTTTACACGAGTAATATAGTAGAGAGTGTACTCGATTACGCACCTATTTCTTAAATACAATTTTATTAAGTAAGTAGATTAGTAGGTTCGCGATCGGTTACTTACTGGAGCAAAAAAAACCTCTAATTGGAATTTAGAACAAAATAATTGAGAATTTACCTTTTTTTCCGATGGGAACATCATCTTATGATATCCCTCGCTCTTGGACGGATTGGGAGATAGTGTCAGACTTTTACTGACTAAAAACCACTCCTGTTCCTAAATTGCCTTTCGTACCAGGGCCGAGGCTTCCTTTCAGAATCAGACCCTTGGCCCCATTAGGCTTCGACCCTGCTGGGCCCCTACAGTTGCTGACATCTCCTTCAGGCGTGTGAAACAGTACGCCGTCGACGACTTGGGCTCGGTTCGGACGGTTACCGGACGGTCGGACGGCGAGCTACCCAATGCTCGCCGTCCACAAGCCCGCGCCTACTATGGCCGGAAATCGGGATCGGAATTTCGGTGGCGATTGGGGCGTGAGGACCGTTACATCACGCGATCGGCCGCCTCCTTTGCTAACATTACTGTAATTTACCTAGGTATGATTCACATTTATATGTTCAAATTGTCATTTTAATGTAATGACGCAGCAAGAACCTAGTTAACAACTGGATTTTCCAGGATCTTTCCTTATTTGGGAAATTATTTTGCGTACCTGACATAATAATACAGACTTTCCTGGGAAATAATCGCAAAAACACTGTTACGTCTTTGGGAATCCTGGTGAATCAATTAATAATAATAATATTCCACAACTATCACACAACGGCCATGCTAAGCAGAGCTTGTGTTATGAATATTAGACAAACATACTTATAAACATACTTATATATTTCTAAATACATACATATTACAAATAAATTATACCCAGACACAGAACAAATGATCGTGTTCGTCGTACAAACATTTTACCTGGGTGGGAATCGAACCCACGACCACCAGCATAGCAGTCAAGGCCAAGACCACTAGACCAATGGGCCAGTCAATTTATAGAATTATGAAAATTCTGGATGAGGACACTTATTAATTCTGCCTAATTTTTTAATCTTTATAAGGGCTGTAATAAGTATTTTTTCTGTCTATTGTTATTAATTATGCAGTTTTATCAGGATCCAACTTCAAGATCTATTTCAATATTCAGTGCAAGAATTCTATGAAAAATACTTAAACAATTCAAATAAATAAAAATCAGAAGCAATTTATATATATTTTTTAATTCATTGTTTTATCAAAACTTTCAATTTACACTAATTACAAAAATAACCCTTGTCTAAAACTTTTAAAGGTTTATTTGACAATGTCAAAGAAGCAAGCTCGAAGTTACAACAACAAAGTTATATCAACAAGAAGCAACAACAAGTTCAACATTACCAGTAATATTATTATTATTATTATATATATATGTATATATTAATTAATATATATTATTATTATATTATTATATATTCCTCTAGTAAACAATGATAGCAGGACAAGACGCAAAGGAACGTCTGTAATCTATAAAAAAAATAAAAGGATTGTAGCATATTTTGCACCCTCGTCCTATCTTATAGCTAGGTTTATCAATAAGTTAATAATATATGTAATTAATAAACATAGCGATTTATTTTTTAACGTCAAACGATTATAATCGTATTTTAAGCCGGACGTTGGAACGCGAATATTGTTGATGCATGAAGGATTATCGGTCACTATGGCTTATAGAAAGCCTATTAATTTAAATATTTATCTTTAAGTAGGTATGTAACATATCGTAGACTATTTTTAAATAGATAAGTGGCCATATAAAATCTTTAGTTTTAGTATATGCGTAACCCGAATCACGTGTCTAGTATTTATGTAAAGAATCTATGTACATAATTTCATAACTGTACCATGAAAAATCACATAGTTATGTCACCTGATTGTTCGCACAAATACATGGTCTCCGGGTGACTGAGAGGTAGTTTTGCTCCCGCACCCAGCTGTGCGCTAGCACCTAATGCCCGCTATAAGCCGTGACCTGTGTTGTACTTAGTGTCTGTGGTGTCCAACTTGTGTCCTTCTTTAAATATTTTTGGAAAAAAAATATAACATGGTGTAAAAATTATTGGAATCGATTCAATTACTGATTCTGAACAAACTATATTCAATTAAACTATATTCTATATTTAGTTTCGCTTAAACTAATAATAATGTTGGATATTTGTAATCACTTTTCAAAATAAAATTTCATAATAAATGAAAAGTCGCATTACAGGATATAGAAGCATATTATTTAGATACGCCTTTTAAAATCAAATTATATTATATTCATCTTCATTAAAATATTATAACAATATTTGTATTTTTATTATAAGGTATAGTTAAGGAATTCAACAAACTGGTTTTAATTTTGATTCGACATTGAATTGAGTACAAGGTTATAGAAGAAAAAATGTTGATAAAACATCAAATTACTGGTTTTGAAGAATATTTCCAGTCTATAACCAACAAACTGTTATTAAATGATATCTTTCTTTAAAATCAAGACTCTGATTATCTCTTTTTTATAAATCCAATTATTAAAAATACCTGTAGGTAGATCTTAATCTATTCCCATGAGTCATCAAGAATTTGAAATTGCTATTTTCCTCCCAAATATTCATTCATCCTTGAAAAAAGCTATCGAAGACATTTTCATTCATAACGTCAAAATGGCCACTATTGACTGTACAAATTAACACTAGTAAGTAAACTACAAGATCATATTTACAATGCTAGTATGACAGTGTAGATTAAAAAAAAAATCCTACACATCTTCATTCATAAAATCCAATATGGCTACTATTGAAACTACCAATCAGTCCAATCAACACTGTAATGCGAACTATTCCATTTTCAAATTCATAATCTCTGTATAGGTACCAAATGAGTCAGGATGTACCTGGTGAACTCAAGTTCCGTTCTCGGAACAAATCTGACATTCTCGACCACCTTACTTATGAATGGGCTGCGTCATCAATGACTCATGCTTTACTACTTTTACGTTCACTGTTTTTTTGGAGCGTATTTGAGTCTGAAACATGTTCCTGCCTTGTTTCTCGAGTGATATATGTATATAATTTAGTTTGGATACGTTACTCAAAATTCCTCATTGTTGGTGGTCGTATTTTCTTGTTGATAGAGAGTCTGAAAGGATGTAACAATTGGGTACCCAATTTTTTTTTCGGTGGGAAAATCGTCTTATGACAAATCACGCTGTTGGGCGGAGCGGGAGATAGTATCAGACTTTTACTGACTAAAAACCCACTCCTGTTCCTTCGTTGCCTTACGTAATAGGGCCGAGTCTTCCTTTCAGAATCAGAACTTTGGCCCCAGTAGGCTTCGACCCTGCTGGGCCCCTACAGTTGCTGACATCTCATACAGGCGCGTGTGGAACAGTACGCGCCGTTGACGACTTGAGCTAGGTCCGGACGGTTACCGGACGGTCGGACGGTGACGTGGGTACCTAATTTAAAGTTCCCTTTTAGTAATCAAAATCACAGGTGCCTCAATTTTGTAACAATTTTTTTGTCCTCTTTATAATGTGCTATTCATTTACCTGCCAATAAAACAAAGAAAAAATTTTGTTCCTCAATAAAAAAAGTTTTAGAGTATGTTCTCATTATCATAATTTCAGTCGAAAAAAATCCACTACTGGACACAGGCGTCCCCCAAGTTTCGCCACAACGACCAGTCCCATGCATCTCGCATCCGTTTGTTTCCCACGACCCACACCAGGTCATCGGTCCACCTTGTGGGAGGCCCACTAACGCCGCGTTTTCCAGTAGGTACGCAAAAATCAAAATAAACCAAAACTCTAAAGCATTCTTATTGAGGAACAATTTTTTTTATCTGTATTTTTAAAGTGAGTCAAAACATAATTGAAGAAAGAGCTTCCAAATGAAGGAACTCCTTAAGTCTCGATTGAAAACCGACCAAATAAACGCAATTAACAGCAATTCCCTTACTACGGCCTAAAATATTCCTTTTTAATTAACTGTCCTTATTTAATTAACTACATTATTAGGTCTCCGTTATACTCGAAATTGAATAAGTTCTCATTTAAATGCTAAATGAAACCGGATGAGATACAATCTGTCACAATGGCTCAGCCTCATTGAAATCGGTGCTATTGTGTGACATACTGCCATAAAAAATATTGTACTGGTATGGCTGTGACATTTTATGACGTTAGTGGGGCAATAGGGATGGGTGGCAACGTCAGAGTCACGTCATTGGGTTAGCCTTTGTGGTTTCCGATTTGGGGCCCTAGTCTGCTATTTTTATAAATTCGTCATTCCAACACGATTCCATTGTCATTTTGCTAAAAGTTCGTAATCTGGTAATTCATAATGGCGGATCATTGATCGATCAGTGGTCTTGTAATAAAATTGTGGTACGAGCTGTCTTGTAACGAATTAAAAGCAATTACTGCACAGTGACGTTCTAATGGTAGGTCACTAATCAAAGAAATTGTCAAAATTTTTGCAGATTACCGCTTAAGTCAGATATTAGTTTGTAATTACGTACGAGATTACCATTCTTTTCTTTGCCATTTCTTTCAATGGAGTGTCAGTGATTGATCATTGGAAAGTCATAATGATGCCATTATATTAGTAGATTACCAAACTTGTCAAAATCAACAATTATGAAATCAATGATAGAACATTCTGACACTATTGTGATAGCAGACTTGAGGCCCAGCCTGCTAGCAAAATGCCCTGCTTTATGTAATTAATGGTGTCATTCGACAAAATTATGCCTAAAATGTTGTCATCTATAATGTTGCCTGTAGAAGGTAGCTTAGAATGATGATCTTGGGGCGTAAAGGGACGGATAGCGGGATTGTACGAAAGAGTTACCGCAGTCCTGTAATGCAAAGGGTAACTGAAGGATTACATTTGGGTTTTATTCAGTAAAAGGCTGACTTAACCCCTCGCTCCACCTAGAGTGGTAGAAATTACTTAATGAATTCCCAGTTTAAAAAAGGGCTTAAAGGACAGAAATACATATCCGAATGGGTCATCATGGATCAGATCTAACTTGTGCTGGTGCTTCAGTAGCCAATAATGGTAAAGGGATTAATTTTAGAAAAACGGTTTTGTCAAAAACAATAAGCCAACTTCTAACGAATAATGCTCGCGGACTTTAATTTTGATCGTTAATCGGTTGGTGGCTATCCTAATTTCCTAAAGAGACCTGCCAACTTGGCTTAGATATTTGTTACTGCAGCAAATACTGGTATATAAGCATAAGCATAGCATAATCAGCCTTTTAATGTTCCCACTGCAGGAACTCTGGCCTTCTCTCTCTAGGAGAGGGAATGGGCCGTAATCCACCACGCGGGCAGTGTGGATTGGTGAATGTCACATGTCTTCAAATTTTTGGTTCTAGGACATGCCGGTTTCCTCACGATGTTTTCCTTCACCATTTTGAGAGCAGTGGTGATGAAATAAATTACAAAAAGTAATGCGCCTGGCTGGGTTTGAACCCGCGACCTACAATTCGTAAATCGGGGCCGTTACCGCTCTGCTCTCGAAATACTAGTATACCAGTAAAGGTTAAGAAGCTTCTAAGAAACAATACTTTTGTGTCATAAGAAAAACCTTACTAGAAAGACTAGACTTCATAATGCTCATTAAAACTGTTACTTCGCATTGTGGTATTTAAACCAGTAAAAATCAGTAACATTAAGCACGACTTGATCACATCAATCTTCTAGTCAACCGACTACTGTGTATCCCACGGACTACAGTAACCGAAGAATAGTAAAAACATTAGCAAGTCTAAAAAAAAAAACCTGCAAGCAACTTCGAGTCGTACTCGCGCACTGAGGGTTCCGTAAAAACTTATCTAGATATGTGAATAGTTCAATTCCCGAATGGAGTCTCAAAGATTTTCTAATCGAAAAACAATGTTTTTTTTGTGACCTAACAACAAATTTTCGGTCTTCATATTTATTCCTATATATATACTATATCACCTTGCTTTATGCCAAATTTCAGGATTCTGGGTTTTTTTGCGATATAAACGGCGCGGCGGCGGCCGTATCTTGTTTTTTTCGTTAACTTAGAAGTTTGTTTTTTTTACAGCTTCAAGGGACCGCAGACCTTAGTCTTAAAGGGTCTTGACAGACTGATATGCAAACGGACGAATAACAAAGTGATCCTATAAGGGTTCCGTTTTTTCCTTTTGAGGTACGGAACCCTAAAAACAAAGCAAAATCTAACGGAAGAAATACAAACAATAACAACATTCTCTATAGTTTTACTCTAATACGTAAATAATGATAGTTTGATCACCGGAGGTGTCAATACCACGGACAGGAAGCGTTGCCAATTGCTTTACAATTCGATTCATAAGAATGTGAAACTGAATACATTATACCATTAGCTCTTCGTACCTAACGATCACTGCGTTTTTTTTAGGTTGGACAAAAAATAACTTACCCCGCTCTGTGTGGAACGAAGAGAGTGTCAAATTTTTACTGACTTCAACCCACCTGTGTTCCTTCATTTGCCCTTAATGTTCCATGGCCACAGTAATTGCGTGAGGTTTACATTTATTTATAACTTAATAGGCTTCTAAATCTGTGGTTTTTGTTTTGAATAAACGCGCGAGATAATGACTCCGTAGAATTAGTCTTAATGATTTTTTTTTAACTGCTTGCCGGAATTTCTAATGGCCCTACAGCGAAACGGGGTGAACGCACTTTGAAGCCAAACTTGAGTCTTGTTCTTGAAGTCGTAATTTTGTAAAGCGTCTTTGTCTTCGACTTGACCGAGAAATGATCTAGTCATGGTACTGAAGGTTTAATATTAAGTTTAATTTTGATGACTAACAAGACGAATTATAAAAGGTGCACGTCCTACTTCAAACTCTGTTCTCTTTGCTTCTTTTTCCTTTCGCTGCTTCCCTTGCTCCTTTTTTCTGGAGGGGGCTTCTTAACTTATTTATAAAGAAAAGTCCTGTTACTTAACTTCTTCAAACTCATTTATCTTCTCTTCTTTCTCTTTTCGCTCCTTGCCTTACCTACTCCTAGTTTTAAAACCCTAGTCTAAATTTCATCATTCTCACTCCTTTTGTCATAAACTACAGAATCTATGAATCTATTAGTATGTAGGTATACTGACTCCATAACTATATATATAGAAAAAGGTCCTGAGACCTAAAACACTGATCGATTCATTAATCAGACAGCCATACAGAAAGTTAAATTTTGATCAGAGGTTCCTTATATAGTCAAAACTTTCTTTTTCATGTTCCCTTGGAATAAAACACAGAGCGAATGGAACCCTCAGCCTTGCCCCAACGCTTCCACAACCCAGTAACTGGGCTAAAGGATACTCCTTAGAGAGACTGGTGGTGTGACTTTCTGGCGTCTGACTACCTGTAACGACTGTCATTGCATCACGCGCGTAGCCAGAGGGGGGTTTTTTTTTTGTTTTTTTAAATATCTGTTATTTATTTATTGTGCACACCTACCACAGTGTTGTATTTTTAACCCAATGGTTGACTGGTAGAGAACGCTTCGTGGCATTAAGTCTGTCTATGTACCACCATTGTACATAAAAGTTTAAATAAATAAATAAATATGCCCATGCCTTGCATTCTAAACCGCAATAAATAAACTTACAATTACAAAACATTGCAGAACAGTTAGCCAAGTCCTAAAATAACCTAATTTACTTACATTCCAAACTACCAAAACAAAAGAAGTACATACTGACGTAAAAAAAACTTTACACCTCACTTACGGCATTAGATTTAGCATAAGTGGTCATGGGTGTTGTATAGTTGTCACTTTGTCACGTTGGCAACCTCAATATGTCATGACAATTTCATGCCACTGACTTGGGCTGTCACGACGCCATGGCACGCATTGCATAATTGAAGAAGTGGCTGCTAATGCTAAATATTATAAGGCAGCTGGTAGTTTCTTTACTTTCAAGTGTCAATCTCCGGTTTGCTCCCTTAGGAGTCGGAAAATGAAAGTTCTTTCTTTAGGATATGGTCACTTATCATAAACATCCTCGTGTGGAGATTTTCACATCTTTGTTGACTTTCTGAGGTATCCGATAGCTCACCAGGCCCTATCAGAATACCAGCGCTGCGTTATTTACTTCTTTTTTAAAATATCGCAGCATATACTGAGATAACCTTTTTGGCCTCGCACAGGTCTTTCTTTTTCTCTATTTTTAAAGTTGTATTTTTATTTTAAGTTATCCAAAGATTAGTTAACATTTTTATTAATTTATTATTTTTCGTCCTGTGTGATTCTCAAATAATTGTATTTCTCTTTCTTCTTCTTCTCATGGAACAGCTAAGCTCTTAAAGAAGAAAGGCGTTCATGCAGTTTTTTACTTTTACAAGTTACTTACTTTACTATGATGTCTTGTCTGTTCTTGGTTTTAAAATTTGCCGTTGCATTGGCTTCATCGCCTTTAGCAAGTATGTCCATCTCTTTTCCATCACCATTACAAAATCTGCTCATACCTCTCAATACCCAGATAACAGATCTTTATTCATTACCCGATTAACGCTCTCAGCTCACGCTCGATTCCACTATGGGTTCGCAAAAACCATCGACACAAGTCTCCATGGTTTTCTTACTTACATAAGTCACGAAATACTCACCCACGGCACGGTATTGTTCAATTGTTTGTTGAGATTACATAATAGTTCGGTTTACATCGATAATTGAACTAATAAAGCTATTCGCTAATCGGCCAGGTAACATCAGATCACGCAATGGACAGGTCTTGAAGAAATTAAATCACGATAAGGATAAAATAGTCGTGTTTGGTTTTGATTTGCATATCGACGCGTGATTTGATTGTGTTTGTTTTTGTCGTCTACATGTTTTTAATTGGGGACGGAACTATTAGCATTAGCTTCGTTAAGGGTCTCTTCGCTATGTTATAAGCAACAATTGGATCACTATTAATTAGTGGTTTGGGAAACATCTTATCATCTTACCTAATATGTTTGACGAACATAATAATCTATAGTTTTTTATACTTAAAAATCATTTTCTGTTTGTTCGAAAAAAAAAAAAATGGAAAATGGTTTGACTGATATTAATGAAATTTATTTTGTTTAGTCCGCTTTAAAATAGGGTGATTTAAAATAAAAACAGATGAAACGTTGAAATTGATTGAACAGTGGGAAGTAATTTAACGAGGATAGCTAGTAAAAGATGAACACACCGCGTCTTTTATAGTTCAAATGTCTAAACCGAGATCTCGAGAAGGCTCATTTTTGCGACCATCAGTTCAAAGTAAAAAAAACACTACAAGTGTACCCTTAGAATCAAACCTATAACTAGAGCCAAACAGACTTAAACAGAGTGCTTAATGCGAATTTGTTTAATGTTAACGCGATAGACACGTTTGTGACGTTCGGCGCTCCGATTGGCCCGCTCTAAACTCTTAACCAATCAGAGAGCCACTTACACACTTACACAGTAAACTTCTCGATTACATTAAATTAAGAACAACTCGCACTCAGCGCACAGTAAACCATATAGGTAGCTCCTTCCTCGTAAACTGCTCAAGTATCTACTAGTAAACACAATACAAGTTGTAACGTAACGCAGTGGCGACCATCTTCATGCTACGTGATTTGATTCCACACTGACTCATTCGGGATTCTAAAATGGCCGACTGTCCTTTTTGCGATTGTATTTTGTTTTTCAAGAAGTACTTTTAGATAGAAAAATAGTTTTGGATTCCTTGTAGATAGCTTTTTAAACTAGGAAGGATCAAATTGACAAAGTTTTTCTTTAAGTCCTGTATGTTTTAGGATTCAATAAGATACAAAATGCTTTTGACTTTATGACTCATGCTCTATTAAACCTCAAATTTACTCAAATTAAGACACATAATAGCAATAATTCTTCAAGTAATTTGAATTTTTATTATGTTTTCTCCCTCTATTGGGAGATTCCTAAAAAATCATGAAAACTCTATCTGTATTTGAAACAGCTAAGTTTTTAGTTAATTCATTTGCTAAGTCTCAAATAGTAACTAAACCTTTTTCGATGGTTCGACTGCCTTTGACCATAAAGCCAGTCATTCTGACCAATCAGCGAGGGGTCATTCCACGACTATTTTAAGAACTGACACTAAACTGATGATAGTTCCTTTGTGTTCTAACAAAATTGCGTCACAGATGGTCTGGTGTCACGGCTAGCTAACTCTAACCAATCAAATGACTAATTGACTATAACTTCTGGGAAAAATTCAATTGTATTTTGTGTATTTGGACGATATACTTAGTTACTTTTGCACTTGAATAATCTTAGGGCCTTACCATGACGTGTTATAATGTCAAGCGTGAGAGGGATGGAGCTATACACCCTAATAGAGCTCCATCCCTTTAACAGTTCAGTTTACGTCGTCAAATGGATCGCGTTAAGAGGTTGTGGTAGGTCTCCAGCCCCCCTAGCCAATAGAGAATAGATTTATTGGTTCTGACCACGTGACTGAGCGTTGAGATGACGTCAGAACAAAGGAATCGGAGGCGTGGCCTACTCGAGGCGTTCGACGCAAGAGAATTGAAACGAAACGGTCGTAACTTGGCTAGGGGGGTTGGTGTAGAATGTTTATCTGATTTTGTTTGCTTTGTGCTATATCTTTATGCTGTGCTGTTTCTTCTTAGTTTTTAGAGATTACACCAACTTCTTAATTTATACTTATTCATTTCGTACGACAGTTTTTTTTCTGGTCTTATTTTCCCTTCTCACGTTGTTTTATGCAACACTGAGTCGTAAGTCACTATATTATTTATTTATAAGGAAAATTCTCAGTTTATGTAATAATATTGTCTTAACAGGCCCAAGTTAAGTTGTTAATATGATTTACCCTAATAATAAACGACTCAATAGCAGGCTGTGACATATTATGAAATGATTCATTCCTTTGTCACTTGAGCGGTGAGCTGCTGTTAGAATACAAACTATTTACGATGATTACATAATTATTTATAGTACAACCAAACTTGGTAATCATTTAGATATTAAATTCTTACACTCCCTCTCGCTCCACCCATAGTGGAAGATGATAACGATATCCCAGAAATAAAATTTGAAGATATTGCAAACAAAACATCAATGATTGAAATAAAACAGATTTTCATATTTTTCCATGAGTCTTAGTGTAGAATTTTCTGCTTTGATTTACATCTTAATATAATCAATACCCATTTCTGATAGATAAAGACATAAACAGGGTTGACTCAGCATATCTTATAGACGTCAATGTCGTCAATCAGTCTAGCCTTTCAAATGCAGCGACATAGTAGATTAATTATGATCATAACCAATTTGGAACCGCACCGTGCACTAGCTTCTGACGTTTTATAAGTGCCCATGTAGGCCTATGTGAAATAAAAAATCTTTTGACTTTGACTTGACTTGACTTTGATAACGTTATTTACTACAATAATGCAAAACCATTTAACGAATCTTTTGAATTAGTCTAGGATCACCACCAAACTGTTATTGTAATCGGACAATTTTTATCTATCGATCTATATTATACATATCTATATAATTATATAAAAGGAGAAACTGACTGACTGACATATGTCAACGCGCAGCCTGAACTACTAAGACTAGGAGCGTGAAATTTAGCACAAAGCTTCCTTTTATGACGTAGGTGAGCACTAAGAGAGAATTTTTCAAAATGAACACCCTAAGGGAATGTAATGGGGGTGCAAAGTTTGTTTCATGAAAACATTCTTTCACGCGGGCGAAGCCGCTGGCAGACGCTAGTATGTGTATAAAAGGAAGAACTGACTGACTGACATATCAACGCACAACTTCCCGAAATTACTGGGAATAAGAGCGTGAAATTTTGCACAATGTTTACTTTTATGACGTAGGCGAACAATAAGAAAGGATTTGCCAAAATTTGCTCCGTAAGGGGATGAAACGGAGCTCCACAGTTTGTATGCAAAAAGCTACGTTCACGTGGGCGAAGCCGCTGGCAGAAGCTAGTGTTAGAATAATCAAGTAGATAAATACCTTACCAAAAAAGACTAGGATTAAAAATTAGACGTTCAAAACGTATAACATTAATAAACCATTTATTTAAAACAATTGGTAATCATGGAACGATGAATGATGGAGTTCAAAGTTATGATTTGTTTATCTTCGAATGAATCATACCGTTCGGATGGGCATATAATATCCGTAATGCCTTCTTGACACGTCATTTGGTCCTTTGAATGGAGTGAAGAAGCAAGAAGGACTCTTAGCATAAATCAGGTGTTCTTAGAACTTGGAGATTTCAACAATGCGAATGGAATTCATAAGGAGTGTTTAGAGGATGAATAACGTGGAAATGAAAGGACAGTGTAGTCCAAAACGCCTTTGGGTCTAACCCAAAATACTTGAAAATAAGGCAATATTCTTGAAGCAAATCAATTCGAACTATTTTCTTTAGATAAATATTAAATATTCTACGTCTAATAATGTGGTCCAAAAAATTTATTTCTTTTTCCCGATTAACTACGCATTGTTTCTATGAATATATTTGGTTTTCTTTACTTTTTAAATTTATGAGTACATTATGAAGGGCCAAAGTCCACCCAAATTAGTAGATTTTCAGAGGTCTCTACTAGACTGCAATCCCACCAGCAGGTGGGATTGCAGTCAAGCACTGCTTTATATGAATTAAAAAAAAAAAAAGATTAGGTCGACTGTTAGAAAATGCCTAAGGCATTAAGTCCGCCTTTGTACAATGTTTCATTAGTGCATAAAGTTTTAAATAAATAAATAAATTAGTTTTACACAAATTTTTGTTTTGACTTCAATAGAAACCAAACACACAATACTCAATACTCAATTCTTTATTGCCTATATAATATCGATAAGATATCTATCTGTGTCTCCAAAATATCTAGAGAAAAATGTGTAATAACGTCATAATCACGTAAGAGCGGTTGTATGGAAATGTATCTCGGGTTGGCCGCTCTTAAAACTCTACACCAGACTTAGACACGTATACCAGTATCCTTCCCTGAGATAAGTTACCTAGCTTAAAGCCTTAATACAATCTAATTAGTATTCATTCCACACATCTACAGCTTGGCGAACATAGAGCAGGTGATCTTTACCACACTCCACTTGCCGCATTCCTCGCGATATGAATCGATTTAATTACTATTGTGTTACTTGCTCACTCGGTTTTGCTACTCGATTACTATTTATGTCATTAATCGATTCTTATAATCGTTATTTGTGCTAGTAAGACAGTTGAGAAGATTTCTGCGCTCTGAGAAATTGTGCTTCCATGTTCTGGGATTTTTAAACCTGCATCGTCTGTCAGTAATTGACATAGATTACGTTGTACAATTCATAAGACAACCTCAACCTGCCCGATTATTGTGTAAAACAATGATATTCAAAATTGGACACGAGTCAGATCGCTCAATGGTTACATTTTTAGAATAAAAACTTATACAATGAAATAATGTTTTGTAGAACCTTTGTCTCCACTTCATTGACAAGCAGCGGGAGTAAATTGAAAAAAAAAAACAACCATGTCTGTCTACTACACTACAATTGCTATAGTATGGTGCGGGTGACAGCTGTCGGATTCATACAATGTAGCTACCTATCCTTTTCTCTCATCATAAAGATGCATATTTTTGTCCTGCTGTCATCCTACCCATGCTATTTAAAAATGACTTTACACAAACTGGTAAAGCGGTTTCAATAACAAGTGAGTAAAACATGCAATATGCGTTGTTGATTACAAAATGTCAATCGTCTTCAGATAGCTATATTGGTATCGCATCTCGGTACGCATTGATACAAGTTTTAATGATTAGATAAAATGAGATGTTTGTTATCGATACGGCGAGAAGCAGTTTTGTAATGCTGTATTTCATTATTTGTTTCATGATTATCATTTATGAATAATAAAAATAAATCATTTTATTTGACAAAATAATACTTTATAGATTTTCTTACATCACAATATCCGCTAAGAATCAATTTTCGAACAATTAATACAGCCACTGAACTTCACACTTTTTGTTTTTAATTGATATATTCTATAAGTATATAATTATAGTGCTTGACTGCGATCCCACCTGTCCACCTGATGGTAAGCAGTGATGCAATCTTTGATGGTAAGATGCACTAATTTTTAAATACAAAAACTCATTATTATGGTTTAGTGCTTATTGTTTATATATATATATATATAATAATATATATAATATTCAGACGATATCACGATTATTCACGATAATATAGTTAGTTCAAATAATATTTAAAGTTTAATTCTTAGCAGTTGGCAACAAAGGTTTCTTGGGAGGCAAACACAGATGTTTCTGGCTGGAAACAAATTCTTGTACCATTGTCGAGTATCGAGAATTGTTAAAGAATTCGCTTGCTTGTTATGTGTGTTTCATTTGACGATACTTTCCACGAAATCTTATTTCTGTCCTACAATAATGAATAATTTATTTGAGTTTTTAATTTTTGGGAATTGAATATTTTAACGACTGCACATTCTGATAATTAGAAAATTTTGTTTTTACATACATACATAAGACACCGATACCCAAAACAACCTGCAGACTAAGAGACTTTTTGGGCCATACATTTACTTATGGCCCAAAATTCTTTGATATCCATTATAAGACCTTTCGGGCATTAAACATTACGAAAATTGAAAAATGAGACATTTCGGGAATATTCTGGGAATTGAATTATTTAAAGCCATTGGATACTTATTTTGGATATGAGAACTTTTGAAATAGACCGAATTTTTCGGGTTGACATTACTCATACATTGCTTAAGTCCATTAATAACATGTTCTGAAATTGTATCAAGCCAATCAGTGCGGTATGGTTTAGAAAAGTGGTCGCGCGCCATTTTCCAGTTGTAGAGGAAGTACTAAGTGGTCCGACTATGTCAATTATGGTTATGGTGGAGCTGGACGCTAAGGTACCTTGCTATTACTGCCGGATGCTTGCGCTTAAAGGGGTGACCAGACAGTTGCAAACTAGCGTTCCAACCAAGGTGACCTTGGTTTATGTGTTTGGTTTGTCTAGCGGCTACATGTTCGGTGGTTGGAAAAGCGCGACTCCCAACCAAGGGCGATTGAAGGTCAGGAATTACAACTGCTGTCTACACGGATTGAAACTAGCAAGGTCACCTTGGTTGGGACGTTGGTTTGCAACCGTTTGGTCACCCCTTTAGTGTCGATCTGTCTATGACTATGACAGATACCTTCACTTATTAGTTTTCCAAGTTTGTATCTAAAATAATATTATTATTTTTTTATTTATTTGTCTCATACATTTTTAACAATCGTTTAACATATTTTTAGCTCGCCAAACTTTATAGTTTGATGGCGAGAAACGCTCGTCATACAATTACTTCTATGACATCATAAAACAGTAAAAATATGAGTGGCTTTGCTGTCTCAGGATGTGTACAATATATCACACAAACTTTATGTACATATATATATTTTTAAGAAAAAGCTTTTTGTTTTTTTGTATGGCAGAAAACTTTTTTTTTGTAACTGATTGGAACTGAAGGTCTGGTGCTGCTCACACGAGCCACTGTTATCAAGCTATCAAGAATACATGTCATCTAATTCATGTAACTTTCATGCCGCTTTGCGCGTAGCTAATTTTTAAATTTGTGATATGTGTTTTTCAAATGTGATTTCTCACACGTGGTGTTACATACATTCATACGTAATATTACGTAAAGGGATGTAAGTATATCAGAGACATTGCATTTTTTTTAAATTCTTGACTAAGTTCTATGACTATGGAGCTTGAATTTCAAACCATTGTGCGTCGCTATGTTAGATAATGTGACCAGGCCTGACTGCTGAAATAATTGAGCGTGACAGCGTTTTGTCAGAGTTACCGTTTGTAAAAAAGGAGTATAGAACCGATAAATCAATTATTAAATAAGGCATGAAGAGTAATAAACACTGTTCGGCATCAAATGGCCTCGTTCAGTCAATTACTTTCCCACAACAAGCCTAAAAAGAAGTTCCATCTAAGTTTCCTTTACAAACCGTTTCCTAAGTATGGTGCCCAGTGCCGGATTACGTAGCAAGAGTAGCAAATGCTACGGGCCCCGCACAATGGGATGCCAGGCTACTTTATGAAATCTGACCAATAAAAGCGAAATACCACTCGCTGATTAATCACGAAATCTCGGAAACTATAACACCTACAAACTTAATATTTGGTAGTTAGTTTCCTTATAGGGTGTAGACATCCGCTGAGAAGGGATTTTCCGAAATTTACACCAAATGGGGATGAAAAGGGGGTCCAAAGTTTGTATGGAGAAACCGACATTCACGCGGGCGAAGCCGCTCGCAGAAGCAAGTGACAATATACACAACAGTCTAAGTGTCTATCGCAACCTAAAAACCCTATAGCGGGTGAGAAAAAATACATTTTAATTCATTATCATTTTACTGAGATTCAGTGGGGCCCTTGGGTAGAATTTGCTACAGGCCCCACGCTAGCTTAATGCGGCCCTGATGGTGCCTTATTGTGAGGAAAATGCACGTGTATTGTGCATTCCGCGTCCATGATTAACTCTCCCAGTTTGGAAGGCATCGGACAAAGAGCATTCCTCAGCGGTTAAGGGAGATAGACGAAAGAGAATGCGCCGTATGCAGGTCCCATTTGTCTTATTAACATAAAATGTAATTAAAGAATAGTTTTGTTGTCAATGGGATGGAAAAAAGCGTTATTTATTTGTCTTTGGTATTTATTTTTCTGCTCTATGCTCGTTAGCCTTTACGATAGGTACGAATAAAGTTGGCATTCTGTTTAGAGTCGGCGGCCATGTTTGGACTTATAGAGAAAAGGGCAATGGATATTCAGGCAGAGAAAACAGTCTTGTTTAGTATGATACGTTTCCCGATTATATTATGTATGTTTGAAGTTATGGATGCGTAAACATAAATGCAAATTATATGGGTAACGTTTGCCTAGTCTTTATTGAAGAATAGTAATTAAATAGTCATCATTACCAGCCATCTGCAGGTATTTTGTCTATACGTTACGCATTATATTTTTATGGTATGGTACATAGTGCATCTGCACAGGTTGACGTGAATATATGAGTCAACATGCGTTACGTTTTTGTTTCGTTTATGGTCTTACCACAAGTATAAATTGCCTTAAAATACATTAAAAAAAATACATTTTATAACCGCGTTCTAAAATTGAAAAAAATTCAAACGGTTATTCTCGTAATAGCAAGCGTAAGGCTATCCATACACGGTCAGACATCTGCCGCTGAAGTAAATAGTTAATTGCGCTGCTGTAATTCGCAGCTGCCCAGCCGTTAAAGCTAAATGTCAAACCTATAATCAATTCATTGTGAAGAACAAACGACAAGGACGAACCGTTTAATCCTGATGAACTTAAAACGGATATGAGTAATGCCTTGTTTTACTTCATGGTTGTATCATCTTACCACCGATATTGACAATGCTTGGCTAGCGAGATTACTCATTCGCTTACAAAGTTATAGACATTTCTGATGTCTGCGTCACACTTTTATCCCTTACCTTGCTCAGTATCTATTTAAAACTGATAAGAAGATACCAAAAAGTAGATAAAACTGTTCTAATTTTCTTCAATAATAATAAAAAAAAAAACAAAACAAAGCATCCAGTAATAAAAACGCCTCATCCATTTTCATACTTCAATGAGTTAAAAAAAGAACAAATTAAAAAGAAATTAACCGGTGGCACGTGGCTCTTTTTTTAAGGCAAAGGCACGAGCGTTATCAGCCATATGCCACCAACGCGTGCCCTATGAACACCTCCCTTTCGTTCAACCGACCGTAGCCGCTCGTGCTGGCTGGTAAAACAAACTTTTTAACTTTTTTATCATCCTTCTTTTTTTAAATTCTGCAAAACAAGGTACGTCTACACTAGTACAGTCAATTCTTGGAGATAAACTGCGCTGGCATGAATTTTAATGCTTTCGTATGCATTAGAAATATTAAACAAGCGTTTTGCGCGTCAATGAAACATTCACATGCTAAAATATATAATCTAATACTAGGATCTTAGAATTGATTTTCTATTGATTTGCATCGCAAGGTTAACAACATTGTCGTGTGGATAATATTTAATAGGCAGTCTAAATATGCATAAATAAAATAAATATATCAACGTACTTATATAGGTATTGTATATTTGCTTGTTGAGCAAAAACATCCATCCCTTTTTCATCCTCTGGGGTTAAAATATCATAATTGCTATTTAGGTTATTTACAATGTCAGTTAATATATATTTGTATAAAAAAATTGAGCAGGTACAAAAGCTTATTTATAATTTTGTATTTTTTTTTTACATTTTCGTTCTTTTCTGTCGCCATTGTCATTTTCGTTCTTATAACGATCCAATACTTTCACTAATTTAGTTTTTTTTTGCATTCGGGAGCGGAAGTCCCATACTATATTACTGTATCAACTTAGGAGCAGATGTCTTCCAACCAGTAAGTAACCGTTTGGGGAACCCCTTAGTAGGGACCGATACACTAATCTTATACAGGGTGTTGAGTTTTTGTTTTATTTCATTTTTACGATATTTGGTAAATGTTTTATTTTTACAAGTAATTGAAGTAATGTAGCAATGATATTTGTAATTACAAAAATGGCTTTCATATCTAGAGGAAATAAAAAACATTGCAGCATTACCAAGAATGTTCTATTTAAATTAACGTTACAAATATTATGTAAATTAATTAGTGACAACTAACATTGCGAGATCTGTCATTCACAATTCTCGAGCATTAGGCAAGAGCTAAACAATAGCACAATAAGTACCAATCATACGCTGAAAATGAATTATAAATTATAATGTCACACACCTGTGAAATGGCGATTTGTTATAGTTAACAATATCACAGCGATATATCAACTACACGTGTATTTTAAATAAATCGAAATAATTTCATTCCATTGCTGCCACCAAATTAAATATCCACTGTAGTATGTGTCGGGCTTGTGGACGATGATCAATGGGTAGCTCGCCGTCCGGCTGGTAACCGTCCGAATGGAGCCCGAATCGCCGACGGTGCGTAGTATCCCACGTGCGCGTCAAAGAGATGTCAGCAAAACCGTAGGGACCCAGCAGGGTTGTAGTCTACTAGGGCAATGGGTTGACTTCTAAAAAGGCTACCCGTGGCCCTAAACAGCAAAAGGCTTCTGAAGGAACATAGGTATGGTTTTAGTCAGCAAAAGTTTATAAAAGGTTGATTTTTATATGTATGGGTTGTAATGGAATTTGTCAAATATGAGATATACTGGGGCCACGGGTAGTGTGAAAGTGAAACCCGGGGCCCTGGGACGAAGGCAAAGAAGGAACAGGTGTGGGCTTTTAGTCAGTAATAGTCTTACACTATCTCACGCTCCGCCCTAGAGCGAGATTTGTCATAAGATGATTTTCCCACCCAATAAAAAAAAATGAGATTGCGTTTGTTGTTCCAAAATTCGATAATTATCTCGAATTCTGAATTGAAATAGGCAACGTAGTTGTTACGTAGTTCAAATTGAGACTGATTTACATTCAAACTGCCTACTAATGGGCAAGCATGTCCACCATGTTGTTTTAATCTTTTCCTGCCAATCTCAGTGTAAATTAATTACGAATAGATCTTGTCGTAAGATGCACATTTCACCATTTAGTTCTGTCAATATTGTTCGCTTTATTCATTTGTTTGCGTCCTTGTGACATCGAGCTCCTGATACCGTCGGTGTCGCACCGATAATCGAGGCCAGTGAAAAAGTCAGCTTTAATTGTTTCACTAATTGGTTTTTAGTTTCCAGGTTGAGTGATATTTAGATGATATGTATTTGTTTCTGAATCTTCCGCTGTTCTTTTCTGATTATTTTGAGAGATCCTTTTTTTTTTAACGGGGGACGTCATCAAACAACTTCTTCTGCGCTAGGTGGGGCGAGACAGCGTGTCAGACTTTTACTGACTAAAAGTGATTTGTGTTCCTTTAGTTGCCTTTTACGTTTCAGAGCCAAGGAAACTCTTTCGAAAACTTCTACTACTACTTCTTTTCTTCTTCTTTTTTTCTTCTTTTCTCTCTTCTTTTTCTTTTTTCTTCTTCTTTTTTTTTCTTTTTTCTTCTTCTTCTTTTTTTTCTTATATTTCTTTCTTTTTCGGGTTCCGCTGGCCAAACAAGCATCGGCAATAGTGGACCCTGTCATTTTGCTGATAGGTACCTCTTTGAAAACACGTGGAACACAACGCGCCGTCAACACAAGTTTAGTTACCTACCTTACCAGACAGCCGGACCGTGAGCCACCCATTACTCGCCGACCGCAAGAGTTACAGGATCCCTGACAGTTGAATCATATTTCGGACAATCTTCGAACTTTATTATCTTGGAATTTGGCTTTCATCCAACCTACCTACCTCGATCATTTCATACAAATACCATTCCATCGTTTACAGAGACTGAAACTGACTGACTCTTACAGTAAAAAAAAACCTTGACTCGGTCTCTAATTGGATTCTCCACGGTCTATAAACCTAGTCATTTGGATTAAGTAACAGTGCCTATTGATCGATATTTTAAGCCGCTTCCGATTCTCCAATACGACAGGTTTTTCGATTATGTCACCAAGCTGATTTATCAAGCCTGGTATTTAACCCTGAAATCACTAAAGCAAGCTTGTAACTATGTACCTAATTAAATTGTATACTAATTTTACCTGTTAACTAAATTAAAGTAAGTAATCAGATTATGAGTCATAATTATCGAAAGGAAATATGTAATTGGTTTAATTTAGCTAACGATAAAACTTTAGTGGGTAGATTTATTTACCCAAGTGTAAATTAAAATTTTATCGTTATTGGTTTAAGCTCAATATTAACGGGCTGTGGAAATTGTAGAAAGAGTTCACATTGCTGAAGGAAAATAGGTGGGTGTAGTAAAAGTCTGACAAGCACCCTCGATCCACCCAGAAAGGGGGAAGTTATTTGATGATTTCCCACCTAAAGAAAAACCTCAAAATTAACAAATTATTTAGTGGAAGTCCTAATCCATTGATTGAATCACTGTTCACGTAATCGTAAATTTATTTTTAACTTGACCTTCTTGTCATTTGATACTGGCTTCTGCCAGCGTCGCCCGCATGATAGGGGAATATTATCCTAAATATGTGCTGCTCCAGGGCATGGTCTACACGTGTGCTAAATTACATCTAAATCCGCTCTGCCGTTCAAGCATAAGGAAGTAACAAACATAAAACACACTCACAAACTTTCGCCATTAAATTATTAATTTATTATCTAATCTAACTACTTCATTATATTAATATCATATTGCTGAGCTTGGAAACTATATTAGCATTTGTTTGCAAACACCATGTATTTCGATCAGTGTGCATCGTTTCCCAGGGCGGTACGGGCGCCATCGCGACCCTTGCGCACACGCACAAAAAGTGCCAACACCTGGCCGTAACCATAGAGATCAAATCACTACATCGAGCACACATATTATTACCTCGCTGACTGCTATTCTAGACTTTAAGCTTTATTGTATAAGGTGCATTTTTTAAGGCTTGAATGGTAACAATTTATAGGATGAAGCCCGGGTATTATCGATTATTCGTGTGAATTATAACGGTTTTCTTTTATTCATATTTTGACAGGTGAGCGTCACAAAAAAGTCTAGTTTTTCGAATCGTACTCAATACGTTGCATAATACATACATAGTAGCATTTTTCATTTCATGTCGTTTTTATGTCAATGCACTTAATTGAGTTAATAGTCATTTATCGTGTTTCTAATCGAATCGCATTGTTTTTATTCAATAGCTGCAATTAACAAGCCATATTTTATTTTAGAAAATGGTTTTAAAGTAGAAATTTCGTCAACCGAATCACGTTCACTGTGACGAATAGTAGAACTTTAAATTCCGTTATTTGGGCAAAAAACTGGCTTGTCAAAAGAATTCCCGTTCGATTTTGAATTTGGAGCTCGGGATAAGACAGGGACGCGCATGCGCGTGCCATACTGCGCGGCAGAGCGTGGCGTATGGGAGCAGATGACACGCGACCGTTACACCAGGTGCACGTGCCAGCATATATTCCACATCGGAATTTATGAGTTGTACGCATAATGAGTGGGTACGAAAGATAAGAGATGGGTATAGGAATACGTTAAAGAGGTAAACGTCTGTGCTGTATTCCAATTAACATGATTTTTTACATTGAAATTTTCTTTATTCTTCTCAGCGCTATTTGCATAGGAGATTTGAATCATAAAATCAAAAGTACGAGTGAAATCGTTGAGAGCACATATAAACAAGGTTGCGTTACAGATGCTCTACAGTTCTACACAGATCATTTGCCTCAAATTGAATAGCGAAGTGTTCGGAATTCTGATGTTTTACATTCACCACCAAGTTAAAAGGTATGACCTATCCTTGGCTTCAATCTGTAGAAAGGAACTATTAGGTAGGTAAGTTATGTATTTCCTTGCTAGCGTAGCAGATGATTTGATGCAAGTCCATATACAGTTATTATTACAGATTATTGCTCAAGACCTTTACTTTTATTACTTGAATTAAGTGTTTTTCAAGCTTGGTTAGTATAATAATCGTCTAAATTGTATCTAAATACACGAATACTTATGCATTATCCTTCGAGCCAAAAATTATAAATTTATAATAGACAGTGGATGCCGATGACTGGCCTTACAGCCGGGACAAATCTAATTTTCACATTTTTTTTTCTACATCTTCAAATTGTAAATAAAATGTAATGTAGGTATTTTAATCTTATTTAACTATCGGTATTCCAAGTTTGAAATAAACAAATTTATGATTTGTTATTATAAAACAAACTCTCCTACCGCGGCTGTCTGTCTGTTTGTTCGTGATAAACTTAAACCACGGAACTGATTTTCATGCAATTTTCACCAATGGCAGCGTGAATAATTGCCAATTTAAAAATGTGTGAAATTTGAAGGTTTAGATGGAAGCGTAGCGTATACAGTAGCGAAAAGTCGGGAATTCCAACGATTTGTTTCACCCTTGCGAAGTTGAGACAGATCGCTAGTTGCATTATAATTAAAATTAAATAATAATTGTTACGTTGAGATTGATTAGATAATAAGATTAAAAAACCGTACAGTAATCACGAGAGTTCGGGAATCAGAGCAAAGTCTGTTAAATACTATGCTATATAATATCGTAAACATCGTTTTATGCGAATGATTATGATTTTACGATACATTTTTTATGATTCGTAAGACGTCGTCGCGTGTAATGGAGCGAAGTCAATACGCTACGGTATATTCGGTCATGCTTTCTCCGCTCCGTGACCATTTCGACTTATAAATATTATATCAGTGTAATCCTAAAAACTAAACGGAGATTCCTCACTTTGTATAATTTATTTGTTTTTTACCATTGCATTGACATTGCAAACGACTTCGATTTTGTTTTCATTCATGATAAAAAGTGACCCTACCACGAGGTCTAACTGCGATCTATTTCACGACCTGCAGAGCTATTCAAGAATTCAAGAAAACAGCCTTGAGCTCAGCGCTGTCCGCAGCGACGATATCCAAATAAGTAAATTGGATTAACAATCCAATGTATAGGGCCCTTGAATTGTTGATTCTATGTACGCATTTGGACTTCGTCGCTGTAGCCAGCGCTGCGCTCAAGGCTGTTTTCTTAGAGAATAGCACGACTGAAACGAACTGTTAAAGGGATGGAGCTATTTAGGTGTATAGCTCCATCTCTCCTTCTCACACGTCATGGTGAGGCCCCAGGTATGATCATTCTGTAGCGAATCGGTTGCTTAGAAATATGCGGGATTGTTCGCAAGAGTTCCCGAAAACCTGAAACCCAAAGGGCACCAGAAATAACACAGGTGAGTGTTAATCATTAAAATCGTAGACTCCGCCTAGTATTCACCCTGGAGCATAGGGAGTTACTTGATGATTTCCCATTTCAAAATAAAGACAAATAAATCGGTTGCCTAGAAAGTCGATGAAGTTGAATATTTTATTGACTATTTATTGAGAAACAAAGCCATACCAATTGCGGTATGATAAACTGCGGTTGTTATTGATTGGCAGATCCAATGGTAGAAAGTTTTGTGCTCAATTTTGGACAAGAAATGTGATTATCGTGTCTCTAAACGCAATTTAAATAATACGATGCATGTTTCTTTGAAAAAACCTTCATTAACAATAATTTTTCTATTAAAACAATGTTTGCGTACCCATAAATTAATTAAACAAAATATGCTTAACTTAACCTAATTAAAAATAACTTACAAAATAACAATAAATGCCCTAAAGTACTAAAAAAAAAGCAATCAAGTTCGGCGTCAAAAAACTCCTCCGCATCGCTTTCGACTGGTAATGTACCCAAAAGACTGGCGGCATTGCCACGCTGAATGGCAATGCTTATCCTTTGTCGGAAGTAAAAATCAGCCCTTGGGTCACGCGAAGTGTCAACAAGAAATTCTAATAAAATATTCTTTTTTATATCAAGCTTTTATCCCGTGGTATACCTAGTACTCATCAAGACCATTCCAAAAACCTCAAATAAGATGGGGTTATCTTGCTCCGCTCTTTAGTTCCTATGGCCATTATCCGAATCTATCAGACGAGCTCCATGGTACCATATTAATGCATTGTCATCCAAATTACATAGGCATACAAAATTTCAACTCATTCGGTTTAGGATAACTGGTTCAAAATCTATTTGCAAAATTTTTCCCAAACAAACATACATACAGACATTGCGAGTTAAATAAAATCTTGTGAAAATACTTTTGTCGCCAAATGTTAAACAACAGTAGTTTTTAGACTTTTTTTACTACTTACGTTAAACCTTTAACACTAAATTAAAATTCAAAGTCAACACCCATTGTGAGCATTGAAGCGTGTCGTTAGAAATGTAGGAAGCCGTCAGAACTATCGTACGTCGTGAAGGTTTGATGATAACTTGAAGGTTCCTTTAAATGTCACTATTTAGGCCAGTTGATAAAATTCAGCACTGTCAAAATTATCGCGATTGAACTTTAGTGAGACTAAAATAAATAACAACCTGTATATTCCCATTACAGGCACTGATCTTCTTCCACGTCTCTCTGTCTTGGCCCTAGACAGAACGGGACCTATAAACATAACATAATCAGTAATATTAAGAGTATTCCATCTGCTGGGGTTCAGGCCTCCTATCTAGGTTAGAGAATGGGTCGTAATCCAGCACGCGGGTCCAGTGTGGGTTGATAGAAGTCTTCGAATTTCTTTGTTCTAAATACATTAAATTCAAATAAAAACTGTTTTCAACATCCAAAAACTTTTTTTTTTTCGACACCCTGTCTATATTAGGTATCCAAAAATTCTTCAATAAACATTAAAAATTATATTAAAAATGTTTTCTTTGGAATCTACTGGGATGAGTGGTCAATTCTGTTGGTACTTGAAACCTATTTAAATATTATCTTCACCGTCTTATGTTCTACATGTTCGTTAGAACCTAAGTGTTCTTTCTAAACCTACTTATTTTTTTTTTTTTCTTCGGGAGAAACCACAATAGCAATGGCACACATACAGGTAGTATTTACAAGCAGATTGGGGTTTTTCAACAATGTAGGGGTCTAATAATATCGTTAGCAGTCGTTATCCCGCATTTCTAAAACACTCACATGACCCACAGAATATAAATGTGAATGGGACATTTTATTCGAAATTTAAAATTATAAAACAATGTTTCATTGTTTGTCTGTTGATTCTATTTCTTGACTCTGGGCATAATTTTCATGTAAACTAAACATTCAAAGTTAATGTTACATTTATTAGAAAGGAATCTGGAAATCCGATTGATCCGAAAAAGCTGAAAGTAAATTTTCCTTCAAGCGTAAAATTCGGAACTACTACTTGAAGTTCTCTCAATCTTAGTTCGGTCTTCGTCATAATTGCTATATTTTAAGTTCTCTTAATTAGAATGATTTCTTATGTATCATAGTATTTATTAGTTTATTATATTAGCATATATACGTATTTTATTAATATAAGCCACTTAATTTAATGATACATTCTATTTCAAAAATATCTGTTATTTATTTATTGTGCACTCCTACCACAGTGTTGTCTTTTTAACCCAATGGTTGACTGGTAGAGAATGCTTTGTGGCATTAAGTCCGCCTATGTACCAACACTGTACATGAAGTTTAAATAAATAAATAAATTAGAATCTGGATGTTTGTCCTACGATTGAACCATTGTACGCCATACTAGAAATTACATACTAGAATATTTTTGTAATCGATTCCGTTAGCATTCAAAGAATTCATAGACTAACATTTTTTTTCTTTATTTAACAACGTGTCTGTGACCATGGCGAAATAATTCCCATTGCGCATTTCTAATAGGTGATAATTGTCGATCGTTAGCGACTTAGTCATAATTATTATGATTAGTTGCAGACTGAGACTATTTCGCCATAGATCTTCGCAATAGGGATTAGAGCTTATATGATAATTGCAAGAACAAGAATCAAGATGCATTATGACCACAGGTTGTTTCTTAATCATAATGAAAATAAACAATACTAAAGTCCATGGCATTTTGCCACTATCGATTCGTCATTACGATCGGTCTGAAGTGACGGATCGTACAAACCAATCGTACCGTGCATGGGGCCTTTTACACATTTATAATATATATTTATAATATAAATAGTATGGATTACATGTTGCATATTTTGCACGCGTGTGAAGCCGGGCGGGTCACTTAGTTATTTAATTTATATTACTTGGCTATACTAAGGCAATGTCATCTAACATTTACTTAAATAGCATAGCATAGTCGGCCTTATAATGTTCCCACTATTGGGACTCGGGCCTCCTCTCTAGGAGAGGGAATGGGCCATAATCCACCACGCGGGCCCAGTGCGGTTTGGTGGATGTCACATGTCTTCGAATTTTTGGTTCTAGGACATGCCGGTTTCCTCACAATGTTTTCCTTCACCGTTATAAGAGCAGTCGTGATGAAATAAATTACACAAAGTAATGAATGCGCCTGGCTGGGTTTGAACCCGCGACCTACAACTCGTAAGTCGGGGCCGTTACCACTCGGCCACCACTGCTCTTTATTTACTTATATAAGACATTAATCTTGAATTCCTTCAACAAATCAAGTTTATCATCGATCAGTAAACAAACTTATCGACTGACTAACACCTGCCACAATATGTACTTAGTCATTCATATATAACATGGTATAGTAAGTATTACAGTAGACCAGTGGTGTCCAACCATTTTTTGATCGGGACCACTTTGGTTTCTTTTTTTAGTAGGGACCAGAAGTCCAGAATACTAACTATGTCAATTCTTCTTCTTCTAGAATCAATGATTTTCTCTTCCCTTAAAGCTTTCGGACTTAATAGGTTGCCATGTCGCCACCTTATAACATAAATTCAAAACTTCTTGTTTAAAATCAAAATTAAAATGTTTTTTATATCTTTCATTGTAACAAAAAATATGTAGTTTATTCTATAACACTCTAAAAGAGGTAGATATTTTTAAAATTTATTTTTTGCCTTTCAGTAACAAATTTACCATAATATAAGTTATTTTTTGTACATTATGTTATTTAGTGAACAATTTGTTAGTTGGAGTACTTTATACATAAATAAGTCAATAAAATAGTAACGAACATTATATTAGATATAATAGAAAACACAATATTTCTGGTTCGTATCAATATTACTTTTCAGCTGGAGATTTTTTTTTAAATCTTTCTCGGACCATATTGTGGGTATTGCGGACCATTAGTGGTCAGCGGGCCATAGGTTAGGAACCACTGCAGTAGACCAATGAATCAGATAGAGCGTTGAGTCAGTCGGACAACCGCAAACCGTGGCACACTTTAGTCTTTACATAGATGAGATGTTAGTAAAATGTGTATTGTTTTATATAAATATTACCGCAAAATATAATAAACGTGTTAGTTTAATAGGATATGTGAAGCGAGACATTCCTGAAGCAGCTACTAAAACAGTTAAATATGTGTAAGAGTTAGTTTAGAAAGTAGCAGTTATTCGTCTAGTTATTTACTTTATTGGAACAATTTTTAACAATTGAATACAATGAGTGGATGAAAATATTAAGTCGCATTTTTAGGTTTTTGGTTTTTACTTGAAAATACAATACTTGCTTTACATCCAGATCACAGATTTATTTATTTATTACATCTGTCTTAATGCTTAGATAAATAATATAAATGATTATGTGATCGAGATATAATAAATGTACCTATATTTTGCCCACTCAAAGTTTCATGAATTACTCCTAGAAAGTTATATAACCAGTGCTGCGGCATTGTTCGAAAGACTTACCGTGGCCCTGGAGCGCAAAGGGCAATTGAAGGAGCACAAGCGAGTTTTGGTCAGCAAACGTCTGACACTTCTCTCGCTCCACCCAGAGCGGGAGAAGTTGTGTGATTTCCCAGTTAAAAACAATAAATGCCTCGTAAGAAGATAACTGTCAAAACTGTAACTGTCAAAACTGTAACTGTCAAATTAACAACAAAATATATTTGTTTAAAACCTATTCATAATAAGGTAGAATACAATATAACTACATACACATTGCTGCTAACTAGCTGTGGAAATTGCCAAATGACTTTACAAAGCGAACTCTATTCTACAGGGAGTTAGGTACTTATATTAAAGTATAAGATTATTATAGTGTTTTAAATTAGCAAGCATATATATCAGTGAGAAAAGGACAACAACCTATTCATTTTGACTGATTTAAACACGTGGGTTCGACTTCATTAGTCTCCTGAGAAGAGATAAACCCTTAATCTTAGCATCATGCTGATTATGATTTTTGTGTACAAAGAATATTTATAATCATCGAACTGTATAAAATCTTAGCGACCCCAGAACAAGTCTCAAAAGCAAGCGCGATATTATGCGTTCGAACTGAAGGGGAGAAATCACTGCCGATGTGTGAACGCCCTTGCATTCTGTGCACAATAGCCTCTGCAACGGTTTTTAACATCTGCCGACCGGCCCTGGCGAACTGGAGAGTCTCGTGATATGCCACCATTATTATTACTTCAAAAGCACGCGTCATATCGCCTTGGACCGTGTTTTACTACTTTTTTCTTCAACTATTGTAAGCAATCAACACAATAGGCGTACCAAATTCCCATGACAATCAAACAAAAACAAAACATACTTTACATACGAGATAATTTGGCCTCGAAGGCGGTGGGCGTCACGCACCACGGGCTACGGGCTCTGATGGATCCTCGTAATGGACCACCACATTACGTTACTTACACCCGTCATTAAACTCACCACCTTAGACACGCTGTTCCCACGACTCATTGATTTTTTTCTTCTTTTTCAGGATGTCCAATTTTCAACGAACGCGCAGCAAAGTATGGTGGGGTGATTCACCGCCGAACGTAGGAAGTCCGGTGGCGCAGCCCGACTGGAACCGAAACAATCGCGCGCGAGACGATCCCGAGTGGGAGCCCCAGCTACCTCACTGGATAGCCAATCAGCCCGACGAGCCACAGAACAATAGCGCCGACGGAATCGCGCAACCCATACAGATGAATCAGTGGCCTCTTCGTCACGGTAGCCCCGGTAGCCACAAGAGCCAAGATTCCGGATTCTCAGATTCGGATAGCTCTCCGCCCCCCTCACAGTATTATCAGTCTACGGGAAATACAGACAACAATAAATCGACAAGTAGCAGCGATTCGAACAACAATCAAGATATTACTGTGAAACAAGCGGCTGGTTTCAAAAACACGTCGCAAAGTAATGTTGCCAACAATGCGACTTTACCTGATAACGTCAGTGTGGGCATGCCGACGCCGAAGCCGCGGCTCCGCAGCAGCAGTGTCATACAGACGCCATATGATCTTCAGAAGTATTGTGAAGTACATCCAGACGAAGCACACATGGACCTATTAAAAGATAAAGACACAGAAAATGTAAATAAAACCGAACAGAAATATCCTACCCCGAAAAATATAAACAACGATAAAGCAAATAAAGAGAACTCGAAAAATATTTTAAATAATAATTTAAACAATAAACCTAAGGCTAAAATCGAAAACAAAATAGACATGAAGGTTACACCTCCGAGTAACGTAAGCAATAAAGAAAATAACATAACAAACAAAAGTGCAATACAAAAAGATACCAAAGATGTACCTGTTAAAAACATTAATGTTATAAGTCCCTCGAAAAAGTATCCAGCGAAGAAGTCGTTCATATCTAGTACAGATAGTGATAGCACCAAAGTCATTAAAGTAGCCAAAGTAAAGGATTTGGAAACTAGTAAGAACAAATCAGATGAGAGTTTAGAATATTTGAAGTTAGAAGATAATAACCAAATAGCGGTCAACAATCAGCCGAGAGTGCGTACACCAATCTCCAACATATCTTACATACCGGCTGAGAGGACGCCCACCGTAAAAGTGGACAGAAAACCAGAATATGTGCGAAGTCTATCAAATGAGGATGCTATTCCTATAGCCATAACTCCTAAGTTCCAAAGAAACAGGCTAAATAAATCACTGAACTTCGAAGCCCAGAGGTTAGACCAACAGATACTAGATATTCAAGACGGCTATCATTCATTAGGATATATTGATGAAGAAGCTTTACCAACTATTGACATGTCCTATGAAAACGAGCAAATGCATAAACCCGCCAAAGCCATCCTTGGTAAGAACATAATGGACAGTCTACACTTAAAACCGACCAAAAAACCAGGACCCAAAGCTAAACAACGGATGGCTAGCAAAGGAGACAGAACGAAAGATATATTCAGAATATTTCCTAAGAAAGAGAAGCCTGCAGTTGTAGACACTCTGGCTGGTGGCCATGTAGCTGGTAGTCGGGTACCGTCTCTCGGTCTACCTCGAGCCAAAGAGCAAGATTCATGGGTACTCGTAGCACACCCAGAGGAAATGCTGATACCACATTACAACGAGAGGCTAGTCGGTACAGAGGCCGAATTAAACATGCAAAATATAGACAAGCCTGAAGAAGACTACCTCAAAAATGGACGACTCACTCCGCCACCTCAATTCCAAGATAAACAGAGGACTCCATATGAAACAGATTCGAATACGAAAAATCTGACACATGATTCTAAAAGGGAGAAGTTAAAAGGTGAGCTGGACTTTGTGGATGTCCAGCTGAACCCGGCCTGCACATCGACGCCGAAGATGCTGGCTCCACATGAGTTTCTGGACATACCTATTAGTGAACGGAAAAGTATTCGGAGGGGCAATCTGTTCGAAAACTTTAATAGTGGGTAAGTGTCTTCACTATATAAAATCGAATATATTGCTCCAATAGTGACAACTACTGCTGGGGCTGCGGATTGTTCGAAAAAATTACCGAGGCCCTCGCAAAGAGCTACTAAAGGAACACTGTGGATTTTAGACAGTACTGTAAAAGTCTAACACTACCTTTCGCTCCTCCCAGAGAAGGAGAAGTCATTTCATGATAACCTACATAAAAAAAATATATCCCGTCTCTCTTCTGAGCATGACGTGAAACCGAATAAGCTCCCTTTGTCCTTATAATAATTAGCTATTATTACAACAATTACATTACATTCAATATCCATTATCCGGTGTCAACTTATTTTAAAAGGTCAACCACTTAAAATCTTTTGTCTTTGGTCGCTAAGTGAATAACATCCTCATTGCGTGGTTCCTATTCTTAGTAAAACCCATCAATGGTCTTTATTATTAGTACTCATTAAAAGCCCTAAAAGAAACCAAGTAATTAGTACAACTGGAAAACAGTTTCAAATTCTGATATAATTATTTTATGAAGCCCAAATTATAAGATCCGAATTGTTTTTAATGCTATTTTAACTGAAATATAAGAAATTCTATAGCCTATGAAATTATTTATCTGTTCGCGTGGTTTTCTCATAAGATTCTGATCTTAAACTTCATTCAAAACTATTATATTTAAACTATTTTATTCTATGTATTTATTAGTTTATAATTTTAGCATATTTATACAATATTTTATTATTATAACCACCTTAATTTAATGATACTTCATTCTATTTAAAATATATACGGTTCTGTCGTTATATATTCATTGTACACATCTACCATTGTGTTGTCTTTTTAGGGTTCCGTACCTCAAAAGAAAAAAAAGGAACCCCTTATAGTATCACTTCGTTGTCCGTCTATCTGTCAAGACCCTTTATCTCAGGAACGCGTGGAGGTATCGAGTTGAAATTAAACATCTGAATTATCAAAAAAAAGATACAACCGAAAAAAAAAACGAAAGTTAATGAGAATAAAAGAAATTTATGTCGCAAAAAACGTGTATTTCGACACTCTCAAGGGAATCAAAAATTCATAGGGTACTTAACGTTGACTTAGAATCCTGAACTTAAGCATGAAGCAGTCTCATAGCACAACATAGGAAAATATCTGAAAACTGTAATTTTTTTGTTACGTCACAAATAAATGACTTTTTGCGTTTCGGAAAAATCTTCGTAACTCAATTCAAAAATTAAACTGTTTTCATAGGAAAGTTTGTACGGAACCCTCGGCGGGCGAGTCCGACTCGCACTTACACGGTTTTTCTAACCCAAAAGTCTGGCTGGTAGAGAATGCCTCCTATGTATCACTTTTTTTTTTATTGGTTGGGAAAATTATCTGATGACAAATCCCGCTCTTGGACGTTGGGGGAGATAGTGTCAGACTTTTACTGACTAAAAACCCACTCCTGTTCCTTTTTTGACTTCAGTTTATATAAATAAAACTTTAATGTAACACACATTACTAACACATTCTTTCATCATTTCTCAACAGCGAATCCCATTCTAGGGTAGTACTGAACAATCAGAACGAGATCCTATACCGGGAACGTTCAATAGACCAGACGTGTCTAGAAAGGATATGTGAGAGGAAGCCAGAACCCGTCCAGTACTGGTTGTGCGACCTGGTCGGCTCATGTGACAACGAGTGCATGACCACGCTTCAGAGCAAGCCGCTAGGTGCTGAGATGAAGGCACTGGTGTCAGCCAGCTCCGCAACAATTACAGGGAACATAAAGAAGGTGCAGACGCATGGACAAATCATTGTGCACCAATATAGTGATGTTTTGAGGTAAGGATCATAAAAATATCTCCGAACTTTGTCGGTTGCGTAATTTTAAAAGAGATGTAGCGACATCTATGGCGCCAGATATGAACTAAACCACGAAATCCTGAACCGCGTGATAAGAGTTCTCAGCGCAATTTGAACATATAAAAAAACCCGAAATCATCACTCGGGCAGTTGCCCAGATCAGACAAAACATCCGTCTGGTCGGAGGTTCACTTTTCAAAGGTGGATGTGGGACTTTACCCTCTGTCCCACATACCACTAAAGGAACGGTTGTTTTTGTAGATGCTAGATATTTATAGTATAAAGTCTAATAAACTTGATAAAATTTGTCAAACTGCCATTATTTCTAAAGATCCTTTCACAAGAATGTTAATTTAATTATTCGAATACATTATCGATTCTCAAGATCTAATCAATACATCGATATAACCGACAGTTTCCTGTTGGCAACTTTCACTGTAAAGAAAAAAAAAAACAGTAATCATGTTTTTTTTCATTGTCCTAGTACATCCAAACCAACTGCGGAAACACGTACTTTTCACAATTCCCAACTTAGCATATACATTCGTGATTATGCAAAATATGTACTTTCATTTTACAGGCAAATTGAAGACAGGAAATCGAGTGAGGAACAGATCTGTTTGCTAGCAGCGAATATCAACGAATTCGTGCTAGCTCACAGCATCACTCTAAACACTAAACCACCGGGAGAAACTCCAGAGAGATGGGACAAGATAAAGAAGTCTCTACAGCTGTACTTACAGAAGCTGATAGATGTAGGAGAAGATGTGAAGGTGGAATTGAATGAGAGCAACCCTGAATGGAGTCTGGTGTTGAAGCATTTGGACACGTTGATCGAGATATTCTTGGAGACAACTAAGGCTGTGCTTGTTCAGCAGATGAAGGTAGGCACTAAACACCATGGAAGACTAACCATTTTTTGTAATGCAAAAGCGGGCTCTCATCCTTTAACAACACAAATAAGAAAAACAATGCTTGCTTATAAGATTTATTAGCGTTTAAATCTGTCATGTAGTCGTGACCGTGGCGTGCTACACACATTTTTGCTTTGTCATCTATACATGACTGTGGCGGTCAAAAGGTTAACAATTAGGGGAAAAAATTTAAGATATACGGCGCGACACTTCCGTGTTTTATTTATCAATGACAAGATATTCATAGCATCTCATAAACATCGAATTTACTAAGCATGTTTATAATATTTCATTAAGGTGAACGTAGTTATAATCTCGCTAGATGGCGCTGAATTCAACATTTTTAGTTTAATTAGTTTTTTGAGCATTGATATCTGCAAAAATCAAATATTTCACTTTATTTAACTTAGTCAAATTACTGCCTCAAAATTCACCTAATTCTGACAGTTCATGTCTCTAAGTATAGCGCTAAACTTAAGCATATAATAAGAGATCATGGACACGCTCGGGCCCTTAGCAATAACCTTTTAACAATCCAATTTCCTTTCAGACTTTAGTATCAATAATCGAAGAACCACCATCAGACATGATCCTCAAAAGCACTCTCACATCAATAGGACACTTAGCTATGCTAAGTGACACCACAGAGAGTACCTTACACGAGAAGTGCACGAAGATTATGAAGAACATCACTGAGCTGCCGTTTGTCGACTGTGCAGTGCCTAGAGCCTTGTTGACGGCGATTATTGAGTCGAATAAGAGCTCTATAAAGGCTCTGTCTCTGCGTGCGCTTGCGACGGTGTGCGTTACTGGAGATGCGGTGAAACAGTTTGAAGAGGTGAGCAGAATTTATTTTAATTTTTATAATTGTTGACATGCAACAGCCAGCGGTTTCGCGCAAGTAGAAAACTGTCCTGAAAGAATACTATCCTATGTGCTATTCCAGACCATGGTCTAACCGTGTGCTACATTTCATCCAAATCCATTCAGCCGTCCGAGCGAGAAGAAGTAACAAATATACACACATACAAACTTTTGCCTTTTGTGTGATAAATAAGAAAAATCTGACTCCAGTCTTGCCAAGGAGAAAGAAAATACGTGCATTAAGCTGCAACCGATTAGACTGGAAGCCGACCCCTACATAGTTGGGACGATGAAGCACGTTTGTGTAATAGTATACACTATTTACTTCTCACTAGAGACCCTGAGTATTGCTATTGAAATACTTCAGTCGTGTATTTAAGCCAGAGTCATTTTTAGGGGGAAGCTGACCCCTAACATTCCTGGTTTTTATGAGAAGTTACCAGTATTTAGGCGTTCATCATAGAGTTTCGACTTGGTAGCCCAACATGCTGGGGTGGGAGCTAGACCATTCTAAGGGCACGGTCCACTCGCCCCTCCCTCTCTATATACATACTTCGGCAAGACACGTAAAAAATGGTTAGAAGCGTTTCTTATCCAGTTTAATCTGTTTGGAAGGATCTTGATAAAAGCATTCTTTCTTACACTATCAGCTTCTGAAATCATTGAATACATCTTAAACACTGGCATATTTATTTATTTATTTAAAACTTTATCCACTAATGAAAAATTGTACGAGGCGGACTGTGTGTAGGTAAATATAGATCAAAGACAAGACAAACTAAGATCTTTCCAAAAAAAAATCTGCACTTTTTTAAAATTTAAACGTTATTCTAACCAACCCCGATTATATTTTTAGTAAAAAAAATATTTTTTTTTTTTATTAAAGTAATCGAGGTAGAGGAAATCGACCCCGATGACATTTTTGATTTTAAAAGTAACTCATTCATTTGTTTTTCACTAAAAATGATAGAATAACGATTTTATACAGTTTAAATTAAAAAACGTAGATTTAAAATAAAAATGGGAAAAAACCGACAAAAAATTCCACCACTGGGGATCCAAAATCATGTACGCATGACGCACAAACGAATACCATGGATGCACATGGTATTCGTTTGTGCGTCGATGTCAAAGACGGGTGTTTTGTATATTTTTGCACTTTTCGTTTGTGATCCTGCTCTTATATCAACCTAAGAATTGTAATACCCTGGGCTGCATATTGCCCGAAAGTGGATCCGTGACGCTCGCGAAGGGCAATTTAAGGATAACTGAGTTTTAGTCGGTATAAGTCTAACACTCCCTCTCGCTCCACCTAGAGCGGGAGAAGTCGTTTGATGATTTCCCACGTAAAAAAAGGAATTTTAATACGTCCGTATTGAAAAGGAAGATGTTTGCCTACTCTGAAAAACTCGTACTCAATTAGGAACTCTGAAATAAGTGAAGACTTTGAATTTATCATTAATAGGGCCCAAGTTTATCAACATACTTTTTCTCTCTAGGGAGGTGGAATCGAGATCATATCAGACATTCTGTCAGACCGGTCGAACCCAGAACCACAGATGCGAGAGGCCATCACCGTGCTCACTCAGATCACGGCGCCTTGGCTGAGAGGGCACTATGACCTGACGCAGCTGCATCTGTACCTGAACACCATTGTTGATAATATTACAGGTAAGTCTAAACTAAAACAAACAAAAAAACATAACAAAATTGAGAATCTCACCCTTTTTTGCAGTCGGCTAAGAATAGAAAATTTATGTAATAAAAGTCCCAGCGCTATCTAGTTTCAAATATTGGAACAAAAATAAACTATCGGTCCAAGTATGTAGCGCCATCTATTGTTGTAAAAAAATACTATGAAGTTTTTGTTAAAATAGTGTGAGTTATTATGTAGATTTGAATTTGAAATAGTTTATGGTCTGTAAAAACCCAATCAACTATTTCAAATTTAAATTCAATAAGAAATTGCTCGAAAAACAAATCATTTTTCCACTTCAGTAACCATACAAACACCAATAAAAACTATGGCCACTTGTAAAAACTTTGTTTATTGTGATCTGAGATATTATAACACCTTTTTTATTTCATACGTGCTTCATGCCTGTATATTATAAGGAACACCTGTACAGATAAGCATTAGTAAATAGTCATTGCAGATTCTCCGAGAATTAGGTCCCATTTTTTGACATGTAAGAAATTGTTTGATTAAACTTGAAAAAACATAGCTTGATCTCTGCGACATTTGTCAAACTGACATTCCTAGGGCTGTTATGATAGTTGTAATAGTGCCTGTTTAAGCCATTTTGTGGGCTGTAGCAAATTTTATCAAGAGGCCCTAAGACATCTTTATAAATAATAACGAATTAAAACAATTTTAATAACACGGCTGCTGGCAGAGCCGCGCGCTCGAACCAATCTGTTACGGGAGGCGCCGCTGACGCGGGCGCTCCGCGCTCTCAACCTCATATCTAGTGACACAGACATATTCTGTTGTTCTCTGAGTGAATTCACAATAAATGCCTTATTTGTAATAAGTTATAAACTGGTGTGAATAATATATGTATGTATGTTTTGTAAATAGGCAGAAAAAACAAAAAATACTCTATCGCATTAGGTTACCCTGTAAAGATAGTTGTAAGTTGGAAAAATAAATAAATAAATAAATAAATTTTTCAAACCGACTGCGGTGCCCTTAGCTATAGGTCCATAGGCAGTTGCCTCCATTGGCTTTATGAAAAATTCGGAAGTGGTTAGAATTCATATGTCACTGGTAGCTCAAGTTGTTTTTGTAGGTCCAACTAGGGCCCGTAGCATTTGTTACTATTGCTACGTGGCTGATCTGGCACTGTGTTTGATCACAATAATAAATCCATTTATTTTCCAGGCATTCTGTCCCGCACCGACTGCTGCCAACTCCTCCTCCTCTGTACGGCGTGTCTCGTCAACTTAGTGCGAGAGTTGGAGCTAGTGAAGAAGGAAGAAGACGTCACCACAAGCTCAGACATCGTTGACGTCATCACTAAGCACAGGACGGTGGAGAGGCTGCTGGAGGCTGTCAAACGACGAGGACCGAATATCTCCGTGTTTTTACAAGTGAGTTGGATTTTGATTTATAGCTTACCATGGCATTTGATTTGAGTAACTAACGTCCTGCAAGCTTCGGGTTTCCCAAAAAGGCAGAGCATTACTTTGTTTCTTTAATGGTTTGGTTGTAATTTTATACAGCTTTGAAGTTTTTTCTTACCAATATATTAAAAACGCTCGTCGTTGATCATTTTCATCCGTTATTTTATGGCCAGAAATGAATCCGTTTTATGACGGAATCCAACTCATCTTAAGTGGTACTTACTTAATACAGATATGTATTTTGAAAATTGTCGGCAATAAGCCGATTTAAGCCGAAGCATATTTATTTTCCATACTGATTTTCCTTAGACCATGTCTAATCCCAGTTGTCTTTCCAGGAACAAACAGCGTCTCTCCTGGCATCCCTGTCGCGCATCCCTCGCTGCATGCTGCTGCTGTCGTCCGTGAGCGCGGCCAGCGTGGCGCTCGTGTGCTTCGCGCGCAGCACGCCCGCCAGCTGCGCGCGCACCGCCGAGCTGCGCGCGCAGGCGCGCCTGCACTGCCATGCCGCCGAGGCTATTGCTAGGTAAGCCGTCATCTGCCTACATTTTACCCAACTAAGTTGGTGTCGGGTTCTAGTTTAACCAGAGAACCTACAATGAGCTCGTAACGCGATCCAATTTACGACCTAAACTGAACTGTTAAAGGGATTGAGCTTTGTAGGGTGTATAGCTCCATCCCTCTTTCTCGTCCTGGTCTCTCAAGGACTCAAAGAAAAGGATGAAATGTATGGTCACACCAACCCTGTCATCCAAAGACAGACAGTGGCTGAGCTGAACTGAAGGACAGGAACGGCACAGTTGGGTTTTAGTCAGAAAATTATTATTTGACCCACCTCCAAAAAAGCGGCTAATTAATGAAAGCTCATTAAAAACTGTGCTTTCCTTCTTGTTGTGGTACCTACTATGAGTACAAAAAAAAAACATTTTGATATCTTTTCACTTCTTTTAGAGGTTCTAAATATAAACAAATCACAATCACAATCACCTGTTTTCATCCACAGACTGTCAGTAATGCCAGACGTCTCCCACCAAATCGTGCAACTAGAGGGCGTTCCCCTCCTTACCAAGCTGGTAAGGCTGCAGCGAACGCGCCCCCCTCTCGACACCAACCCTGACCAGACCCTGATCCACTGCCTGAAGGCCTTGAGGACCATCTACAAGAACATACCGGAAGCTTTCGATGATGAAAAGGATATCAACGATATGATCAGACCTCATCTCATGGAATCGCTAATGCTGTTCTCAGCTAAGAAGGAAAGTTATGTCTAGGAATCGATTAGTTTTAGTCGATTTTATTGTTCGATTGTGTCGGTAAAATAATCGAATAATTTTGCGTTTGTTTTAACCTTGTTCCGATTTTATCGACTGATATATCGAGCAAGACTGATAAGGCAATGATGCCTTTCTATGTTTACCTAAGCAATCATTCCATTTCTTGTAACTAGAATATTCTAGAAGTTTATAACTTGGATAATTGACTCGAATATAGTTCTCCTGAGACTGAATTGTTTAAAAAATTATTTAATGTGACATAATTATGACTACTTAATAGAAATCAATTTTTCATTGTCTTGGAAATCATCGATTTAAGTAATCGATTTTCATTAATCAAAATCGATTAAATCCTTGATAATATTAACTAATGAAATATTATTATTCATAACGGATTAAAAGTATTTGGCAAAAAAAAAATACGTGGTTTTATACGAGATTGCCATATATTCCACTTAATATAAAGGGTTGCTGTATATAAAATTTTAATGCTACAATAAGTACATTATTGCTTTGTAAATAGCATAATATCTACTTAATCGTTTTACTATTTATCCTGAATAGTTTAGTCCTGAGGCCATACTATCGTGAAATTACTTTTACTAGTCTTAAATAATTCGTGTAAACCTAGCTTTAGTTTGTACTCTATATATAACATTACTTTTCATATGTATCCTATAGTCTAAAACAAAAGGGAAAATGAATTAAGGCTCCGTCCATACCAAGGTTTTCTGGCTGATAACGGTTTATCAAATCGACTAAGGTTACCGACATAGCTCGAAGAATCGCCAATCTAAAATGGCAGAAGGCCTCCCACAAGGTGGACCGATGACCGGGTGAGGGTCGCGGGAAGCCGATGGATGCGAGACACACAGGTCCGGTCATTATGGCGACACTTGGGGGAGACCTGTGTCCAACAGTGGACGTCTTTCGGCTGAAGTAATGATGATGAAATCGACTCTTTCCTTGGTATGAATGATGCCTTAGAAAAATCTATCTTTAAAAATATAGCTCGGACCTTTATTTTTCTTGAGTTATAATAAAGTCCTAAGAACCTATCCTATTGTTTTGTATTACTATAGATTCATTTTGTACTGCATTATGTTCATATCACTCATGACAACACTGAAGTATTACACATTGATACCACCTTATTTTATTGTAAACTATTGTGCTATATACCTACGTAAAGTTTGTAAAGAAATTACGATATGCGGCGCCTGCCACTGTTACTGTTTATAATAAAGTATATTATCGATTTCATTTCTTTATTTCTGTAATGTTGTAAGTTGTAACACACGAACACGCTGCCATGGATCATATACATAAATTAAAAGGATATACTAGTTCCATAATTACACACCCCTCCCATCCTTCTACTATCAAGATCTAATACTACACTCGAAGTTGTAAACCATTTCGTTTACCTAGGACAGATAGTCGAGTATAGTAGGTTTCACTTCGAAAACGATGTCAATCGACTTGGTTAGACTGTGTTCGACAAACTGTGCGGTATTTACTCGTCCGACCTACCAGTGTCTCAAGATTGAAGTCTATAACCAGTGCGTATTGACATATGGTTCTGAAACGTGGTCTCTCACAATGGGCCTCATCAGGTTTGAAGTCACGCAAAGGGCCATGGAGTGGGCATGCTGGCATGCTCGGGGTTTCACTGCGCGATCGAAAATAAATAAATCAACGGTTAACCAAAAAATCGTTTTTTTTTTTCATGTTCGGTTACAAAAATCCATTATTAATAAAAAAGAAACAATCGATTTTTAAATTAATTATTTTCTCACATCCTTACCTAATGAATGAGTTTGAAGAAAAAAAGGATTGATACTGTCTATGTAATAGAATTTCCATGAATAAATATGGGAAGCCCCCATAGACATAGAAATATATATATGGAGGGAAGTCCCCATTACTAAAACACTACATCCCTACCAGTGGCATCCCTACCTAATGAACGAGTTTGAAGAAAAAAGGATTGATATTGTCTATGTAATAGAATTTCCATTAATAAATATGGGAAGTCCCCATAGACATAGAAAAATACATCTATGGATAGAAGTCCCCATTACTAAAATGCACTATTTTATAACTTACTTAAGCTCTTTAGTCAGAACAGAAACATAGTTGTAGACATAAAATAGTTGACAGTTTTGTAGAGATCAATAATAATGACCAGAAAGTTAAAAAATGTAGTTTGATGCTGCACTGGTAAAATATTTTTGCATTCACAATCCAGTTGTGATTCAGTTATTCTGTTACACTTCACTTCTTAGTGGTATATGTTATTGGTGACTCATATTATGTATTTACAATCAAATTAGTCATTCATAGTTCCTACAACTAATCAATTTATTTCTAGATAACTATAACACCAATAATAAAACAAAGATTACAAAAACATTGTTAGTGATTTATTATTTCTCTCTCTTAAACTAAGCAAGCGTCAGCAGTCCATTATCAATAAAAAAATATGCATAATATTATCCGTAGGATTGTTTGACATTTTTAGAGTGGACTATGTCCACTGTAGTCTCATGACAGTGTCTAAGGTCCATATCATAGACACCTAGACAGAATTTGTTTTCTGGAGCCTTAAAGTAGTCTAATCCTCTTCCAATTTTGATTATCCAGCCAGAACTTAGCCTGAAATAGACAAGAGTGAATTATGTTTAAAATCATAATCGTAATTGTGCAATTCAGCTGAATTTTGTTTTTACTGACCAACATTTTGACAATTCAAAAATGCCTATAAACGGTTTGAAATAAAGGTTTCTGATTTCTGTAATACATGGAGTAGAGTGGCATATTCTTTATTGAACATCAACTCCATGTTTCCTCCAACAATTTTGTTTTTAGTAAGTCTCACACACCCTCTCGATCCACCCATATCAGTAGAAGTTTTTGATGATTTCCCACCTTAAAAAAGAAGCTAAGGAGACAGTTCATTCTATGGGCTGAACAGACCATACATTTATGACTTTGTAAATTGACTAGTATAATCCCAGTGTAAATGTCATCGTAAATTAATTATTACTCATATTCCGTTCAAGCCAAGCATATTTCAACATCATGACTAAAGGATGGAATAATTAGTAGTATATACCATGTTTGTTTACCACATTATTGAAAAGGTAAATATTGATTATACAAAAGTCAATGATTATTAGATACTTACGTAATCTGCCTATCATGTAAAGTTTCAGAGAATTTTACAATCAGCTGGATCCTATAATTTGCCAAGTCATTACTCAAGTTTGTAAACCATTCCCGTTGATCTCCTTCTGATTTTCCATCTTTAGATGTGATCAACTCTATTTGCTGAAGATTTGGACATGATCGGACTAAGAGTTCACAAAGCCGTAGAAAATTCTGACACTGAAAAATAAGCAAAACATTTTTTATTTTTATTTTTATAGTCAATGGCAATGTCATTAGGAAGGTAGAGTAGATGGTTTTCATTTCTTTTTTTAAAGATTAAAAAATTAAATCTATCTAATAACAATATTACATTAAAAATTGATAGCTGTAGGAAAAAAAATGCCTAATACACTTTCAGTTTATAAACGGCAAAACAATATTTGGACTCACCTGATGAAAGCTTCTAATATAGGGGTCTTCAACTGAAACATATTGTACTTCTTCATCTAAAAATCTACCAAACAGAGTTTTATAACTGTGCCCTGTGGAATTATTCTCTATGTGCACCTGTTCATGAAACTGACCAGCCTCCTTTTGTTGCAGAACTAACTTTTTTATTGTTTCTGCTCTATTCATGTACTCCCCAACTTTTTTTCTAAGATAGGCTTTGTTAGAATCATCAATCTCCCCTGTAGAAATAAACAAGTTGTTAATTAAATAAGTTTTAAACAAAAGTAAACAATGTTGTTATTGTTGCTTACCTTTTATTTTGTCAACTAATATCTGAAGGCCTTCTTGGTAACATACTAGAGCTTCCGTGTACCTTTTCTTCGTGTCTAACTCAACACCACGCTTTAGAATATTTACAGCAGCACTTTCTATGTTCATTTTGATCACATTAATTTATAAAAAAATATAAAAAATTAAAATGAAGGTCTAGGCTTTGCATTTCAGTTGACATTACTGGACAATCGCACATTAAGAACGAAAACCCATTTGCAAAGGATGATATCAATTTATGTTTCTCGTCATTTTATCAATTTATGGTATTTCATACATAAGATGATGCATAAAAAACATAGAATATAGAACATATAGAGACGAATATTACAAAAATTATCTAGCATTTAATATGTTTGGGACATGGGGTAATTCAAATAACAAATTGAGAAAAAAACCACAATTATCGAACTTCGTAAATGAACATCATCAATGAATTTCATTCATTCATTTGTTAAACATTTTTCTGGTATTCCCGAACATATTCCATTTCAAGCAGTTTTATAAAAAAAAAACTTTCAAAACATTCTCTTTGAAAGTTCAAAGAGAATATTAAGTTGATGAATAAAACAAATATTTAATATAAAAATATCGTGTTTAAAAGTATAATTTGAAAATTATATTACAGTGCCATTTTAATTTAAAATAAAACACAAAAAATCAACTACACAGAATGACAGAAGATCTACTGAAGTTTAACTAATCAAATCTATACGATCAGAACGGAAAATCGAAAATTTGACAAGTAAAAACAACATAGCCATAACCTCTTTGAGTTTGTACATTAACTTTTTATAATTCGCCATAAAAACACTAAAAAGATGATTTAAAATAAGTATCTTGATTTCTATATTCCAAAAATCTGTGTAAAAATAATTTTACATCCACCAGAGTTTTATTTATACCAAAAAATGTCGCATCAGCTGGGACGCGTAGTGTCGGCAATTTTACACCGATATTTTGGTGAAATCGTGCAGAAAGTAGGTGACGACTTATTCACATATGGTAGCAAGCCTATCGGCATGATAGTGAAGACGACCAGCCTCACTCGAACTCAGGTAATAAGCGACAAACTGATTTTAGTCATATAGGTTATGTTTTTATTATAGACCAGCTGCTACCATTGGCTTCGCCCGTGTGATTGTAGAAAATGATCCCAAGGGAACGTACTCTCGGGATTAAAAGTATTATATATACCATTCCTGGACTCAACAGATTTGACCCGTGTACCAAGTTTCATCATAAACCGTTTGAGCAGAAAAAATAAACATAGATTAGTCTAAAATTATATTAATAATGGTGGTATATCATTATCATTGTGTTCTATTGGTTTAACCTTTTGAGTTTCGTAATTAGAGACACAATAGAAAGACAATAACCGAGGGAATACCGGCATTTGCTCTGGGTTTAATGAATTAAATTATCATACAAACAGGTAGCTAATAGTGAAATCTACTACAATGCACCATTATAGCAAATTAGCCACCTTTCACGTTTATTCTAATCCAGCTTCAAAACAATTATTTCCAGGTCATAGAAAGTCTCCGTACACTACTCAAGTTTGATTTGGCCACATTTGAACCGTCTGCCAATGAAGTGATAGCTGATTATAAATTGATTCCTGATAATGTGCTGCTACTCATAAGATATCCTAGGTAACTATGATACATAACATACCTATTATCATAGGCTGTACTTGTCAGCCTTAAAACCCCTAGATGAAGTTTTATTTTTAGCAAATATATTGCATGGTAATGGTAAATTAAATTCACATAAATAAATATTGAAAACTGAAATAATTATTTTTGGCTCATGCTTGAACATCATCTCACCTGATTATTATTATTAATTATTCCCATTCATCCCACCAACACAATCAGTGGGATGATTGGGGGGAAATTCCCAATAATTTAGGAATAATGTCAGTCCTGCTCCACAGGCACAGCCACTTTTGATTACAAACTAGTTTTTTTTTAAACATTTTTATAAATGCCCTTTTTGTATTTAAAATGTTTATTATTATTATTTATTTGTTTATTTTAATGGAGCTTGTAATAAATCAAAATACTTTTTGTATTTGGAAACAATAGCATTGTATAATGTAGAAACACTTTTTTCATATTTTGTGAATGTGAAGTACCATGGAGTTTCTTGCATGTTCTTCTCCATAGAGATCTACACTTTGGAATGTGCAATTTAGCTTCACTTTTTTGACTGACCAACATTTTGACAATTCAAAAGTCTGATTTCTGTCAACATATTTCAGGTATCTACTGCAGATCAAGAGTAAATATGGCAGCGAGGCGGAGCTTCTGGTAGAAGAGTTACTGCAGCAAGCAACATGTACTGCTACTGTACTGCTGTTCACCATCGCCATGAAGTATAAAGACGATAAGGTAGGTGGTGGTGTCTGCTGTTTGACCTGCACTGCTGGAAAGATAACTGGAAATTAATGAGCAGTATTTTGTTAAATATTAGATAAGCTGGGAGAAAACTCATTGTTGAGTTAAGCTCGCCTTTGTACATAAATTATCAAATCCATGTATTGAAGTTAAGTTTTGTTTTTGTTTGTACAATAAAGAATAAGTCTTTATTCCTTAGGTTCTTAGTTGTACCACGAAAAATTATCATTTTTGTTACTCGTGACTTTACGGGAAGCATTGTGCAATTATTTAATTGGTAAAAAAAAAACATACGCTATTATAGACTTTCTTTTTGATTGACAATCATGTCAGTTTTAATTGAACTCGTCCACTTTAATAAACAAAAACAATATTGCCTTCATTTAAAAAAAAAATCGAGTAAAAGTTAAGAAACAATAAAAGGGTCGGTGGATATCGGTGGCGGATAAGCACAAGTCTCAAACGCCTCCGGCATTCACCTCCATCGTTGTTCTAACACGCGCGTATCAGCTACAAACGAAGTAACACGGAAATCGCCGAACAACCTGGAAGCCGTAAACGGCTTGGCCGACTAGTCGGTCTTTGTACAACTGATTAATTGGCTACTCGGCCAAAGTCATATGCGTCCTTAGACATAAGTAACAACTCAAATAGAGAGATAACTTTCTGAATCCAATTTTTTTTTTTTCTACTACTATCACATTCTGAATCCAAAATACTTTTCCACTGCCCTCAACAACTTAATTTTCTAACAAATCACATTTACCTTTTCAGGAAAAGAACATAACAATAGTAACCCTAAAGGATATGTTCATAAGCCTGGTGACTGCCGGCTACATTCAGCAGGCTCCGGTGGCTGAGCTGAAGGAGGGTAGTGAGATCCCCACTCTGGTGCCCGTGGCCACCATCGTGCCTGATATGTTGGTGTCCAGGAATGGCACGTTGGCTCTAGTGCAGGCTATGAGCTCGGGGAGTATTAGTGAGATTAATGATAGTGAGTATTCAAGCAAGCAGGTGGCTAAGGGTCTGCTCACACGGATACACATTTCATTGTGAGAATTCAGAATACGTTGCACCACGCAGTGATGCGCCGCTAGGCATCTCGATCTGAAATGTGTATCTTTTCGTGGAGTAAATAAAGTTATATTTTAAGTCACTCTTTTAAAATGTGTGTCTCGATGTGAACTGACCCTAAGCAGATTGATTGTTAGTTTAGAGCTATTAAGATTGCTCTTTTTTTTTCTCCTTCTCTGTCAAATCCGTCCAAAGGTTGTCTGTAAAAAATCGCTTTTAGAGATAAGGCCGCCCATTGTAACACCCTATTAATGTTAATTTCCTAATGTAAATTGTATTTTTGGTGTACAATAAAGAATATCTATCTATCTATCTATCTGGTATATGATTGTGTCACTTACATTTTCTATACACTTGTGAGTCCAGTAATTCAACTCAAAAAAAAAAAATTAAAATTTTATTTTCTCGGGTACATGGATTGGTGCTTTATGCCTAAAGTACCAATCTTCACTGGGTTACATACAGGGTAATGAATAAAAAAATTAAGTTGTCATAGTATCTCTTGTCATTCTTACAGATATTTATTGGAGAGTCAACTACGACAGGTTCCACTTGGACTTTAGAGATGAAATTATGATTAAAGCTATCACCCGGCGAATTGATGAAAATGGCAAGTATCTTTCTTTTGATTTCTTTCTTTAAAAAAAAAAACGTTGCCTTAAACTAGAAATAACTCCTGTATCGTGGTTGTGTTCACAAACATGTAAACTCACATACATAAGACACCCGAAACACCTATCTGTAGGTAATACAAATATTTTTTCCGTGCGGGAATCGAATACGCGACACGTAGCGAAGTTCTTTCTACGAATTTTGCAGAAGGCGACGTGAAGGACTTGATACGTCCGCGTGAAAAAAGAAATATATTTAACGGGTCCGTATTACCGAGATAAAAAGTACCATATATTATTATCCAGGTCATGAACTACTCACCCATGTGTCAAATTTTATTCATATCCGTTGAGGTTAAAGCTACGGGCCCATGTTCAGTAAAGCTGTATACATAAGCTCTATGCATTATACTTAGTTCTTAATGACAGATCTAACTGATTGACATACTGCTACTCTGACATTATTATTTTGATCCTGTTTGACTTATTTTTTATTCCGTTTGACATTATATACTATTATTTTATTTTTTATTACTACATATGACCTTTACATTTTTAATATAAATTTAAAAATTATTTAATTAAAAAAATTAAAAAATTTGCATGACAATGTGATGACAAAATATGGAGGACTCTGTTATATAAAAAAAAACTATGTACTAACTATGCCCATGTTTGCAGAATAAATGATTATGATTAGAGGCATAAACTGTCAGAATTGGGTGGATTTTAACGCAATAATTTGACTAAGTTCAATAAAGTGGAATGTCCAATTTTAGCAAATATCATATCCTTGATTTAATAATGCTCCCAGACACTAAAAACAAAATTTAAAATGTTGAGTTCAGCTCCACCTAGCGAGCTCACCTTAAGATGGATTATTTTCCCTTTAATTTTGTGATTAATGTTTAAATATCTTATATTCTTATGGAAGACCCTGGTACTCATGATTTCACAACAGTCAATCATGGTGAAATGATCATTCAATGTAAATCCCTAACATGCATAATGTTAGGTTCTCGGACTTAATTAAAAGGCAGTTGATTGTAAAAACTGACAAACGTATATCCAAAGGAATTGTACGGAAATAGAAGATATAAGGCGCGCGTGTGTCGTCAGTTGTGTCCCTCTAGTGAAGGGTGGTAGTCGACTCGCGGCACCTCTTGTACACTTGCGCAGCCGCCCGCGCAGTATCCTGACGTTTGACGAAGGTAGCCGATGGCGCCCGAACAATGCAGTTTTCTTATTGTATTTTTTATCTATTACCAGCTGGAGAACTAATGCGCTTCCTCCTCGAGAAGATGTACCTGACGTCCGCGGCGTGGGCGCCCGAGTCGAGTCCGCTGTGCGTCATAGACCTACGAGAGCGATGCCGAGGGGCTGCCAGCGATAGGCCGCTGCTCCACCAGTTCGTCGACCAGTATCTGAAGGTGTTAGGTACGTGAAGTTTATAGGAAATAGATCCTTATTAGTAGTAAAATAAGATTTAAGTTCCTTAGAACTAAAGTTGTGTATTTATGAAGAACGAACTCTTCATTGTTTGTGCAAGTGCGACGTCTCTTCGCAGACTGTGTCCCACCTTCCATTCTGTGTCACGTGCCCTGTTACCTGTTCACGTAGGGACCGAATAGCAGCGTCAGCGGATGGCATTGCCATGTCCGAATACTGGAACAGACAAGCTACGAGTATTTAATGACGATTTAATATAAAATCACACAGCTTTCAGCTCTTAAAATTTCAGCTCAATCGGATGAAGATATCTGCTTCGAAATTCAGTTGCAAGATTCCAACCCAACAAACATAGTTATATACATACATTACAAGTTAAATAAAAGTTTGTGTAAACAAAAATCTTACAATCTTATATAAGTAAGTTATAGATTAGGTTGGTGCAGTAGATTTTTTTGGAATCGCAAAAAAAAATTTGCTTGTGACGAACTACAAATTTACAGATTTTTTCCTATATTCGTGCTACGAGACCGTGCTTCATGTAAAATTTCAGGATTCTAGGTCAATGGGAAGTACCCTATAAATTTTGATTCCCTTGAGAGTGTCGAAATACACGTTTTTTGCGACATAAGTGGCCGTATCTTTATTTCGTTAATTTAGAAGTTTGATTTTTTCACAGCTTCAAGGGACTTAAGTATATGGTTGTAATTTCAATTCGATACCTCCTACATAAGCAATTACACGCGATTGCGATCACAAAGCGACGCGGCGTGAATGTAACAAAAAATTTATACTTTATTGCGGTCGTCTACGTGTCCAACTCCAAGAGGGTGCGGTGCGGCGGCTAGCGAAGCAAAGCGGTCGCAATCAGTTTGATATTTTCGTGCCAATTCTTGCAGTCCAGTGCCTTGTTTAATAAATGCGGATGAATCGGCGACTTTGCGCACACGTAGGACAAAGCCGCCGCGTCGCGTTGAATTCGTGTGGACCGCATTGAATCGCTTCGCAATCGCAATCGCGTTGAATTGTCCACGTAGGACGCCGTGTTAGCTTTTCGGCGAATACAGCCGTGATGTAATATTAAATGGGCTCCAGAGGAGAACGGCGGCGGGTTCGTGCGTCGCGTGGGCGACGCGGGCAGCGGCCAGTACTGCGTGCGCGCGCGCCACGCCGCGCGCCAGCTCGTGCTGTGCGCGCTCGACCACACCGTCACCGAGCGACTCGGCTCCAAAGCCGCGAGGATATTTAGGTACTACTTGCACCTATACACCTGGGGCATCTATCTAGATTTTACAATCGGGCCCCTTTACTCTTGGAGCATCTATCCCTGTTTTTCAATCGGGCCCCTTTACTCTTGGGGCTTCTATCCCTGTTTACAATCGGGCCCTTTTACTCTTGGGGCATCTATCCCTGTTTACAATCGGGCCCCTTTACTCTTAGGGCATCTATCTCTGTTTTACAATGGGGCCCCTTTATTCTTAGGGCATCTATCCCAGTTTTACAATCGGGCCCCTTTACTCTTAGGACATCTATCTCTGTTTTACAATCGGGCCCCTTTATTCTTAGGGCATCTATCCCAGTTTTACAAAAGGGGCCCTTTACTTCTGAGGCATCTATCTTTGCTTTACCCTATACTCGTTTAAAAACGATCGCCATTCTGTATTACAAATGAGGCCTTTGATAATTCGCTATCTAACTATTAATGTAAACTTTTACAGGTTAATTCGTTCAAGAAAATACATAGAAGAGGATGACATACAGAAGAATGCGATGTTAGTGAACAAGGAGTGCAAGCAGCTCACGTACAAACTGCTTGAAGAACACTTTATTAGTGTACAGGTAACAATATTATGAACTTTACCGTAGTATTGGAATGTGTTCCTGGAAATATTAATCAGCTGTATGAATATTAAATAATGGAAAAGTTATCATTTTTTTAATGATTTAATTATGTAAAAGTTATTTAAAAAAAATATAAAAGAATCACTAAAATATGTCAACTAATCAAAAAGTTATTGAACTGTGAAGTTACGTTTGCAAGAATAATTTCGTATCACGCGGCACTCCAGTGTATGACGTCACACGACCCTTCACCATTGGTGAAATAATAAAACTCTACCAATAAATCAAAAACAAGCAAGTGTACGTGAAATACAGAGATACTAGGAACAGCGCGAGAGATCACCTGTGACTTATACGTTTGTGTCTTTGAATGATTTGTTTTGTGACGAAGGTCACATTTACGAGTAGGTGAAAACACGATACTCCAGTGAGCTGAGAGACTGCATTCGTCGTGCGTAAACTTTAATTCATTTCTTAGCCGTCGATTTGAGGATCGAGATTTCAAAAATATTTTCACTGATTTAATAATGTTATTTTTTTATATTTTAATTCCATTTTGTTGAATATTAACAAGATCATGAAATGTCTCATCATATTGCTTAATTATTTCTAATTGGTTTTGTGTGACTGATTTTTCTGTTGTCCCTACATGTAAAACGTATATTTTCAGCCAATGAGGAAGGCGGCGTCGGCGGGTGGTTTGGCGAAAGCAATCTATTTATATCACATCAAGTTACATGACGTGAGTCCACATACCTATTTACATTTTTATAGGATTTATCTTATCTCAGTTTTGCCCAATGAATTATTTTTCTACTCGTTTGTACATATTATTATTTTCAGTTTAGATATATATCTATTAAGCATTAATATTAATTTCGGCGGTCTCTCCAATCTAGTGCCTTTAGCTCTCGCTGGAACGCCCATACCGATCTGCTCCGACTTTTGGTACCTCGGGTCACTTATCCAAGGGGATGGTGAGGTAGATCGGGACGAAAGACATCGGATCAATGCAAGGTGGATGAAATGGCTACAGGTCACGGGAACAACTTGTGACCCACGGATGCCCCTCAAGTTGAAGGGTAAAATCTACAAGTCCGTGATAAGACCTGTCATACTGTATGGATCAGAATGTTGGGCTGTGAAAAAGACGGATGAAAAAAGATTGCATGTAGCGGAGATGAGAATGTTGAGATGGATGTGTGGTGGGACCAGAATGGATAAAGTGATATTAATTAGTTCAGTGGTTTATAAGTAAGTAGGTATATTATAATTCGTATGCAGCATGTAGTGAAAAATATTGATACTTTGCTTACTGTATTAGTATTTAGTATATTTAGTAAATTCTTCTATTTAGTTTTTGAATATCAAAAATTGAACAATTTCTACCTTACGTTAACCACCAACCTTTGTGGTGGTTGTGGTCCTAAAATATGCGACAAGGAGATAAATATTTAGTTAGTTCTACATTTCTCAAACTCTTTGACTGAATCTCGATTTGACTTTCTTGATTTATAACCACAGTAGCTACAAATGTTGCATATAGTACCTACAAGCTGCTGCCGGCAGCTTCAGCCGCGTGATAGTACAAAATATTCTGAAGGGAACGTACTCTCGGAGTAAAAAGACTCCTATGTACTATTCCAGGACATAGTCCACTCGTGCATTAAGTTTCATCGAAATCTGTTCAGCCGTTAGAGCATGAAGAATTTACAAACATAAACACATTTAATTTTGTTAACTGTTGGCTTATTTAAGCACTGTCATTGATATGAGATATAGGTATGAATCACATACAAATCCTAAATCCGCTCTTGTGTCATCATCTTAGTCGAAAGACGTCCATTATTGGAAATAGGCCTCCCTCAAGTGTCGCCACAATGAACGGTCCTGTGCGTCTCGCATCCATCGGATTCCCGCAGTTGTCGTGTCCTATTCGCCAGAGTCGTCTGATTGCGACTGAATATTCTATCTCGTTTAGCTCTTCAATCACCATAGGTGACAGAAGAGCTGACGAGATGGAGTATCTGGTCGTGGATATGCGACCCTGGCGGAATAAACGCGAGAATGTTTGCCGGATATATCCGACGGTTAAAAGGTTTGTTTTTTGAAAAACAAACCGTTAATTTGACGAAATACTTTTCCAGGTGGCCCACGCAGCTCAAGAGATGTGCTACCGCTCGCTGCACAACGTGCTGCGGCGCCACCTGCACGAGCGCGCCCTGCACGCGCGCCTCGTGGACAAGCAGCGGCGCGTGCGCACCATCGTGCACGGGATGCGGCTGCGGGGCGAGCCGCAGCAGAACATTGACGATGTTAGATCATCATTAGCATTTCCCTGTTTATTTGGAGAAGATTTCTTCTTCAATCATACTTCTCTATTTACTGCTAACTTCCATACCTGCTTATGTGATTAGCAACCCTTATGGGCACATAAGGTTTGCTAGGCTAGGTTGTCAGGCTCTAAGCATACAGCGAGGACTGAATGCGTGCTTTCAAGTTTCGTATAACTCAACAACATAAAATAATTTCACAACTTGTACACAACGCCATCTAGTCTCAAACTAAACAGAGCTTGTACTATGAGTACTAGACAACTGATAAACATACTTATATAATATTTCCAATTATTTATTAGAACAAATAGATCATGCTCATCACACAAACATTTGTCTTCGGTGGGAATCGAAACCACAACCTCCGGCATAGCAGTCAGGATCACTAACCAACAGGCCAGTCAAACTACTAAAACAATCAACTTGTCACTATTCTGTGCATTTAAGTTTTAGAACTTTTAATACTTCCTCCCGGAAAGTATTCCTGTGGTATTTCCAAAACTCTTTATTCGTGTTCAGGGTATTTCGACAGGTTGCAGTCCAAAGCTAAACCATATCATAATGTACAATTATACATTCCAGGTAGAAGAAACCCTCACTCCACCAGAGCTAGCTGTACTCCAGGGTGTTGAGAAAAGACTGAAACAACTCAGCACAGCGGAGATGGAACTAGATAGAAACCTCTTCATTTTCAAATGGTATTTCATGTTCCCAGAGACCAAGTAACACTGGTTTGGAAGGTATGACGTCATATTGGTATATGTTTGTGGTCTGGTTTACTGACAGCTATTATCATTTGACCCTTGTAAATGAAGTCTCGAGTTAAAATGTTACTTTTACATTAGTGCCTCGTAAAATCTTCAAATGAGCTAAAAATAATTGTGTTACGACTAAAATTGAATTTGTAAACTTAGAAGTATCTAAGTTTTAAAGTACAATGCGTTCCAAATAAGAATAGGATCGATTGCCATGTTGTAACGTCACGTCAAACTGTCAAATCGCAAGAAATTTGGCAAAATTGAAGAACTCGGAGATGAGCAAAATTAAAGAACTGGATTCTGATTAAACTTTTTTCGTTCATAATTCATAATTAAATTAAATGTTAAAATTTTCTTATTTTGTTCACCTAATAATTCTTCGATTTGACAGTCTGACGTGACGTCACAACATGGCAATCGATCCTATTCTTATTTGGAACGCATTGTACGTGTGAATGTTTGTATTGAGTTGGAACTCAATTTGTAAATTAAAACTAGGATTATAAGGAAAATGATTAAAATTCTCAAAAAATACGTTCTTAAAATTTTATTTGACCCCATTGATACTCAATAGTTGCTCAAACATGTACAACCTATTCCGTCGATCGATATTATTACAAAACATATCCGACTATCTACCTGGGCAGCCGTCACACGTAATCAAAATAAAATGGCGGTTAATTTGAAGCGAAATTTACAAACTAACCCTCTGAACCATTGCGAACAATGAAGACTTGAGTTAATACCTAATGCTGGTTGATTCACCGAGGTATAATTTGAAGCTCATATTGTGAGTCTTTTTCGTAATAAGTTGATAAAACATTGAAAATTTATGCTTCACTTAATAAAGGTGAGCTAAGAGGGAAGAGGGCATGTTAATCTGAAATAGTATTAAAGTTGAATTTAATAAGAAAATGTAATTATAAAAAGTTCGTTGTGACTTAAGTTTGTGCCCCCAACACCTTAATAATCTAAATAAGTAATCACATATAGAACATTTAATCTAGATTCGGAAATGTACCTTTAAGTAAAAAGTACAAATTGAAAAAATCTTAGTTTTTTTTATCAATTAATTTGACTAATATTGCACAAAGACCAGCATCGTCTCGGTGAACCCAACCATAGAACACTTCAAATGAAATGACAATTAATCAACATTGTTATAATTATTAATTAATATTAACAAGTATATAGATTATGTACGTACGTCGTTAAACACCTGTTAAACAGTGACATCTAATATTTTTTATTATTTTTATTTATTACAAATGTTCGTCAAAGTGTGTACTGACAAATGTTTTTAAGGGAAATTTTGCTAGAAGTTCCATATCTGCTCCTTTAGAAACTTAATCTTTAACTTTTTCAACGCCACGGATTTTTATAAAAAATGCCGACTAAACGCCATGACTCAAAAAAATTTAAGGTTCTGAAAAACCAACCCACTTATATCGTTGACTGCGTATATTGGACATGTTTTTTTTATCCATTTTTTTTGTCTCTTATATCAGACGGTGGCGGCGTGGGCACGAAACTGATTTGTCACATTAATCAGACTGGCATTGAAAGGGTAAAGAAATTAATTCAAAACTCAAAACCGTTTGCGAGAATATTTTTTACTCGCATAATTTCGGTACAACTTTTATTTGGTTTTGATTGTTGTGTTTATAGTAAAGTAGGCCTGAAATACAAAATAGCTGTTTAAGAAGGTTGTTGTCCCAATCTTTGTCAACACACACTTGCCGTTTCGTAAGATATCCACTTCAAGCTAAATTAGATTTACACTAGACTTGTCTAAATTAAAAAGTCGACGAATATTTACACTCGTTTGCCATGGCCTGATGTCTCGTATATAAAACTGAATAAAAGTCTAAAATTTGTCGAATAAATGTATTTACATACCATTTTGATTAAAGTTTAAAATACAGTAATATTTTATTAATTAAGTTCATAGTATTAATTAAGTTCCTTCACTACAACATGCTTTAGATTTTAAATAAAGTCTCACTGTTTTTTTTTACATTTAGTAAAAATGACACGTAAATTACTTTTTGACTCGACAATTTCCAAAAGGAATCTATATGATTATATAACAAATAAAAACATTGAACACATTTTGTTACTCAGTCATTAGTATATTTTTTCGAATAACGTCCTAATTGTTGTTGACTACTTCAAATCTGATGTTACTATTTTTATTCTTGTTGTTGAATCCATCTAGTTATTTAGTTCTTGTTCTTAATGTACGCAGCAGGGGCGTAGCTACCGCCGTATCAGCCGTATCAATGATACGGGGCCCCAAAGTTACAGGGGCCCCGACACGTGTAAAAAGTCATAACATGTTATCCACAAACTTCAATTCTCTTATTAATGAGAAGTGCATAGTTAATGAATAACTACTAAATGATAGGATGTTCCATTTTTATAGCTCGCGCTCCGTTTGTTCTAGCATTCTCTACCTAAGATGACAATAAAAACTTGACCTCTCTTCTATTCCAGAGTCCTAAAATAAACGAGTTCATCAGTCTCGGTATTACATGGACGAAATCTATCCAGTTAGTCTGGTCATCTCTGTCGTGGCCTATCGCGATTCCGTCTCATGTCTCTGTGTCAGTACTTCAGTGGGCATACGTTGAAAAAAAAATTCTTTTGATATTTGGCCCCTTTGGGACTAGCTACGCCACTGGTACGCAGGTAAACCAAATGAATATGCATTATATATATAAAATTTGTGCGCATTTAATTTTGTTTGAATAATATTTCTATAAATACCAGAAATGTAAACTAAACTTCAAGAGAGACATCACAACCGGGCCACGATTAACACCCATTATTTTAGTCAGATTATTTTATGAACTATTCTATGGAAATATTAAAAATACAGTGAAGACATCGACTATCTGGCCTAAGATATCACCTTAACGCGAACGAATCGACCTACATTATCCGACTATACATAGTTGAGATGTTTACAAAAGCATTTATTATTTAATATTAATGTTATGAATAGTGTGTGTGTGTGTCTAACTGAAGCTCAAAAATGCAACAAAAATCTAATCTAATTATAAATATATTTAATAGACGGAAAACGCTCGATTATTCTTATTCTGAGGGGCAGCACGTTAACTAAATCCAGCCTTTCCAAAATAATCTAAACAGCGCCATCTATATACAAAGGTAAGGTAAAAAGCGAAATAAAATGAAACATGCAAATTAAAATTGTATTTATTTTATTTATAAACTAGGTATTTTATACAACTTAACAAAATACATACATACTGAAGTAACTAAACAGCAACCAAAATATAATCATTCATACTGGCATTGAATTTTTATCAAAACAACTCATATTGCTGCATTAATTCCTGGGGAGACATTGGACACATCATCGTCTCGAAGGTATTCAATTGGCAAGAACCATTTCAGTCATAAAATTATTTTATCGGAACAAATGAAGCAACATGTTATGACAACACATAGCGTTGTCACTGTATTTTAGTTTCTAATACTGTTCTGTTATTTATCACTGAGTACTTGATTTCCTTCAAATGTATGTCTGAACGTGTAAATAATTTTATTTGTACTATCACAAAACATTTCGCATTTTATTACGGGTTGGAAATTCCAAATGAACGCAACTTTTAAATAATTCGAGATATTTTAACTTACAACAAATATTAGGGCTAAGCCGAACAAATATTGAATGACAACTCAATCCTAAAGCCAATTTACTAAATAGATTTTTTTTTAAAGTTATATTAAGAGGCCAAATAAAGAATAAGAGTAATATAGATTTGTGATGTAGAATAAAAATATAATAATAAAAAGCTCTAATCGATATTTACAAAAGTAATCAGACTGTGGTAACGCTAAGACATGAGGACCAAACTATAGTAAGAGACGATAACCAAACAGGCGAGCTGTGCCGCCGACGACAGCGAGCAGTGATACGGTGCAGCTATATTATATGTAGGCATGTACAGACTTCATAAGCGAGACATATTTAAATTTTCCAAATTTATTCTAGTGCTTTATTACTATTATTAATTTACCACTGTTGAGTGAACCAGTCGCCGTGTTGTGAACATCACATACATATTGTTTCTCCGAGTAAACAGTATGTATGGCGAGTGGCGCCGCCTGCCGCCTCGCTCCGGCACTACGTTCCCATACAAGCTACAACTAGCGCAGTAAATAGCATAATTTAGAATAAAACATTAAAAAAAACATCCAAATATATTGCAAGTACTTATCACAAAAAGTAATAAAGTGTCTCCTAATTCAATTATACTATTTACAATGCAAAACAGGGTAATTTACACTTTTCGTTTTGTTTTACTAAATAATTTGTCATTTTTAGATAAATATCTCCGTAATGTAAAATAAATTTATATATGTAAATGATGGCCTAAATAATAATACTAACATTTGTAAATTAACGTGGCTAGCCGGGACAAAGAGAAAACAAATATTGATGTGAAGCCACATACCTATTACGTCCAGGAACTATTAAATCATAGGCTTACTTATATGACGAACCTTATCCCATAGCCTACTAACTTTAACGTATTTGGGCAGCATGATATCTATAAAACGAGCTATAAATTACGCGGTGAGATATACAGTATCGTTTTATAAAGCTATCCATAATGTTGTCGAAACGTAATGTCAGCGCCACGAACGTACTTGCGACATTTTCAAACGAAGCGTCAACGATGTGCGTTTACATCTTTTATAGTCTCGTACATTGTGCATTATTGTTTTTTATTAAATTAATACTACGAAAATTGACAATAAAAGATATCAGTGAGCTACGCAAACTTTTCAATTTATTACTTCATTTAAAAACATCACAAGGATTGTTCTGGGCGACATGGTATGCTGGCTTTCTACACTGAACACATTGGAGTCCGTCTCCCGGCGACGTCGCTCTCGCTCGCGCCCACTGCCGCTCGTGTAAGTGCGTCTCCCTCACACAGGAAGCCATTACAATATGCAGCAAGACGCTGAACAACAACTGCTAGAACCACCTTTACTTTTTTGCCGTTGATCTGGAAATAAACAGAAAGAAGTGTGTGAGTTTTATTGATGTATATGTGTATGTAAAGACTGAAATTAAATACTGCCTATTACACTTTAGATACTGTCACCATGATACAATTAAGACGAACTTGCAGTACTAGCTAATGTTTGGTCTGGGAAGGTGATTGATCTATAAGTATTGCTAGCTAAAATAATTAAGCTCTAAGTAAAGTGCTTAATCGAATAAGTATTAACTATCTTAGTACGGTTTACGCTCGCTCTCTGCTTTGATAATTTGGATTTAAGAACTTGTTAAACTTTACTTGTATGCCTATAACTGTAGTGCAGCATAGTGCTAGTTATAAAAATGAACAGTCAAATTTGGATGAATTTTGAGAAAAAAAATTGGACCAAGATCAAAATGGAATGTCCAATTTCCGCCAATACCATTTCCTGGACTTAATGATGTTCCTAATAGACTAAAAGCATACTCTCGGACAGCATGCCTGTACAGCAAGACACACAGTTAACTCTGAGCTGATTTACGAGTGTCACCAACGCCTCAACCATGTGGGTGAACACAACTAAGTAAACATCCAATGGAGCAAAGGACACAGCGATTCCCGAGGCAACGATGCAGCGAACGAACTCGCCAGAAGCGCCTCGCCAGACTCGCGATCGATATGGCAGCGATAGGTCCTGAACCCATTGTGCCGCTCCCCTTCGCATACCTACGCAATCTGGTAAGGAAACGAACTAGAGACCTACATCACAGACTATGGGTGAGTGCAGGCAGGCCAAGGAGGATTTTCCCTCCATTGATGGCCGCTTTAAGAAACAGGCCCTACGGCTGATTAAACCTCAGTTGCGAAAAGTGACGGCCGTAACAGCAGGCCACGGGACCTTTAATAAGCACCTCTCCGTCATAGGAGTTACAGACAGCTCACTGAGCAGAGCCTGCATGGAGGAGGACGAGACAGCAGTACATCTGCTTCTAAGCTGCCCAGTTGTCGCTGGATACAAGGCAAAATACTTCGGAAACCCAGGTAACCTCCACGAAATGGTCAATAACACCAAGGCGCTGCTGGCCTTCCTGAAGGAGCTGGGGTGGATCGAATGACGTATTTGTCCCACCTGTATGCAAAATACGCGCTTTAGTCGTGGAGTTGCGGACACCAGTCCGAATTACCAATATTACCAGACTAAAAACTGAACAAACAAACAACAAAATGAACTAAAAATGTTGAGTTAAGCGCCATCTAGCGAGAACGCTCGGGCCCGTAGCTTTCACCTTAACGCCAACATTTTTAACAGAAGTTCTAGACTTCATAATCTTGATGCAGAAACCTGCAATTAATCATTCACCTTTTATAACAATAAGCTGAAGTTAAAATTTCATTAAAGTAGTTAGCGTCAAATCAAATAAGTTTATTCGTGCACTCAGGTACAATTTAGATGTTACAAAAATACAAGTGTCCGTGTTCTGCCTCAGTAAGTGGCATACAAATATTAGTAAAATATAAATTATTTTTAATATTACAACCTGCTAAACAATCAATATTGGCACAACATTCTATTGGCACTAATGTAGTCAAACTAAAACTAATAATGAGTAGTACAGTAAGTAGTACAAGGACTTACTAAAAGGAAGAGGGGAGTAGGGAACGGGATAGGAATCGTTAGGTCCACCGGACTTCTGGAAAACAAGCTTTAATTTTAGTTAACGTTCGGTTGCGCTATTTTTGCAGGAAAAATAGCGTGGCCACTAATTACTGCACTATAAATACGGCTAAACTATAAGTTGAAATAGTAAAATTATCGAATGGACTGATTTTGTATGCTGCGTATTAAACAAACTACATTTATCTACGTTCTACTATTTGAACAGTGTATTTCCTTATTTACATTTAGTTAAATCATCATCATTTGAACCGACAGACCCAGCCAATTTTTTTTTACATTCCCCGACACTAGGAATAACTCCTGTATTGTGGGTACATTCACAAACAGGTAGACACATATACACAAAACACCCAGACTCGGTACAACTATCATCGGCCATTCAAATATTTTTTCCGAAGAGAAATCGAACTCGCGGCACGCAGGGCAGTATCGGTCGAACACTGCCCCAAATCTGTCGTCAAAATGTCAAAATATTAAGGCTGCCCGAAGCGTCGTCACATTGACCGGACCTGTGCGTCTCACATTCAGCGGATTCCCGCGGACACCATCAGGTCATCGGTCTACCTTGTAGAAGGCCAACGCCGCAAATTAATAAGTTGTTGGATGATAACAATGTAACATACCGTGTGAGTTAGGCTCGGGCAAGTGCTCGCGCGGCACGAGGTGCATAACAGTGGTGCGGCCCAGCGGGAGACCCAGGGCGCCCAGCGTCACCGAACTGTGCAGGAATCGGCCCTGGTAGATCAGCCGAAGGATCTCGGCGCGCGACACGCATTCCGACGCCCAGTCCGCTGGAAAATACAAGGTGGAATAATTAAAACAATATATTTTTAGAGCGAAAAATAGTCAGACATTTTTGGTCAAAAAAAGGAACCGGTATTCGTTTGTAAGGCTTCGTACCTACAGAAATATTTCACAGGTAGATGTGCAAAAATCTCAGTTCTGGGTTTATGAATTGAAAACCTCGTGTTCAGAAGTAGCATCCTGCTTGATGACATAATTACTATGATGATAGAAAATGGATGAACTGTATTTTCCTTTTGGCTTTCGTGTCTACCCCACCATCTTAAAAAGGTTTGTAATAGTAATTTAGAATGATACAATACAATCAATTTATATTATTAAGGATAATCATTATTCTATGTAGCATCACAACATATTTTAACTGTGTTCTTCAATAGAATAAACTTTATTGTACATCAAAAAAGTAACACAAATCTATGGGTACCTACTTAACTCTTGAATAATCTCGCAACTCGGGCAGAGATCACAAAGAGTAAAAAAAAAAAAACAAAAGAAAAAAAAACTTTGAAAAAAAAAACACGAAAGTTTTTACAAAAAATGGCTATAATACATATAAAAAACAAAGAAAATATGCACGAAAACAATAAAAAGTATATTTGATAACTTGCCCCCAGAGAGATTTGAACTCTCGACCCCTGGTTTACAAGACCAGTGCTCTAACCCCTGAGCTATGGAGGCTGACGGTTGTAGCATCGTAAATGTTGATACCTATTGACGGCGCGCGTCTACACACACTACAATGAATTGTATTCACACAGACGTAACGTTTATACGTCTCTAAGTAGTTACGGTTCGATAACTAGATGGCGCTGTTTGAAATCATTGCAAGTTTAGAAATAACATTTTTGCCATGACGTTTTTAACCTTGTTTTTCAAATGGGTGTCCTCGAATTGAATTTTCTTTTTATTAACCGATTTCATTATCATTTCGGCGGGTTTTTCTTTTAATTAAGGCTATGAGGAGATTTTGTTGTCAACAGATTAAGCCTTTGAAGAACGCATAATGTGTGTATTTATAGATTTTTCAATTCTTTTTTTATTTTTCGATTTATATATTACTTTGGTCCTTTGTGGATGTATCGAGTTGAAATTAAAACTATATACTCAAATCCCCCTTGCTTGTCCCTTGGAGCTGAGAAAAAATCAAACTTCTGAGTTAACGAAAAAAAAAAAGATAGTTACGGCCGTTTATGTCGCAAAACACGCACTGGGCCCGCGTGGTGTAATTACGGCCCATTCCTTCTCCTAGAGAGAAGCCTGAGTCCCAACAGTGGGAAGATTGTAAGGCCGACTATGCTAGGTAAGTTTGCACGGAACCCTCATTGCGCGAGTCCGACTCGCATTTGCCGGTTTTTTTTGCATATAGTGTATTGTGGCTGGTGAAAAATGTTTGGGACAAAATTTTTCAGGTAACAAAATAGATAGGTACCCATAATTTGAAATGAACATTTTTGAAAAGAGTTACTCTGAACGATAAATATGTTTGAAAAAAATTCTGATACTTTTAACAGTTATAACATATTCCAATTTATTCAGTTGTTCGCTTTATCAGGAAATCCATGTAGCATTGTTATCGAGTACAAGCGAGAACATGATTAATTTATATCACACGACATTTTGGTGTTTTTAGTTAGATCAATAAGGTTTAATTTTTTTTTTCACGATGTTATTTCTTGCCGTTGATCACACAAGATAATGAGAGAGTAATGAAAGATGCCTGTTAATTAACCGATTTCAAAAATGAGGAGGTTATATGCTCAGCTAGCTGTATGTATATATTTTAAATATATATTAATCGATTACTCCGTCAAATTGTGGACCGATTTTGATTTTTTCGCCTCAATCTCGCCTCCGATATCTGGTCTCCGATAGAACGAGTGTTCACTCTTGCTTTGAAGTCTAACGTGTGTGGTAGCCCTAACCTGCAAGTCTCTCTTGTAACTTAACATACCACGAGGCAAACTAACAAGCGTTGCCCATAAATCACTGGCCACCAGGAGGCGCCACTATCGTACGGCTTAGCGACAATAATTTGTGCACCAAACACGAACGGCATTGTGTGCCCGATAAATATCTTCGTACCTATCTACGTATTTACGTGCTAGATAAACTAAGACATTTTATTGAGACTTTTCCTTCGGTGGAAATCTTTTGGAGTTTTCTACAAGTTATTTCTACGTAGTTGGTGGTTAGATAGTGGCTTAATTTTCGTTGTGCATGCGATTGTGTCGTCGGATTTTATGGTATATGGAATTTGAATTAAGGTGAAGCCATTGTAGACCGCGAAATTATTTGTTTTAAAAGGTTTTTTTTTTTTAACTTCGTAAGTTTTATGTTGATTAAAATATGATTTGCGAGCGTAACACGTATTTATTTAAGGAATTGTAATTATTAAAATTATTAATACAACCCTCTTTGAATATTCCATATTGAATGGCAATTTCATGAAAACAGTCATTAGCTGTACTAAGAAGAACACACCAAACCAGCTCAGTATCAAGCAAATGTCAGCAAATCGCAGGGGCCCAGCAGGGTCGAAGCCTACTGGGGTCATGGGTTAAGTGAAAATGAACCCCGGGGCCCTGGAACGCAAGGCAAAGAAGGAACAAACGAGTGGGTTTTAGTCAGTAAAAGTCTGATACGAAGGGTCAGGGGGAGATGTCATTAGATGATTTCCCACCTAAAAAATAAAAAGACTAGCTCAGTAAAACCATATTTGTTACGGTTACTTACTAATCATATTGTAATGAATCTGACACTGACTAGTAAAACAGATGTAGACGTAAGTAAATTAGGTTATAGCATTTTACCCTGGTGCTTCGCCTTAAGGGTTTTTGTGGTCTGTGACGTAAATTTAAATGATTTTTTTACTGTTTTGTCACCGTTTGCAATGTCTTTTGTTCTCTATTTGTATTTATTTCTTTTGATTTGTTTGAATTTTCCCTTTCGTGAATTTATTTTACACTTTGCTTGTGGAACTTTTTAGTGATAAAATCTACTTTTACTTGGTTTTTTATAGGATTATTTCTTATTTCAATATTAGTAGGATTGGGAATGTAAGAAAAAATCTTTACCAATCACTATACTGTCATTGATCATCTACACGATTGGAAGTGGTTAGCAGTAGCTCTCTAATCACAATTTTCTATTAGCCATGTCTTCATATTATTAGGAAGCTTTAGGGCGGGTTTCAGAATTGAATTTTTTGAGTTAAAAACTTCTCAAACCCTACTTAAATACAAAAATTTTGACAGGTTTTTTTGCCAAAGTGGAGTTTGAGAAATAACTATTAAAATGTTTAATTCAAAAATTAGCAATTATCACAGTATAAAACAAGTTGCTTCCCTCTGTCTGTACTTATGTATGCTTACATCTTTAAAACTACGCAACGGATTTTTATACGGTATTTTTCCAGAGGAAGGTTTATATGTATAATACATGCATAATATAGTAGAAAAACATTGATAATTTAAGAGGTTTCTAATGTAATGTCGTAAATAAACACATTTTTTTACGCTTGCATTGCAAACGCTGGCTGAGCCCTAAGAGATGGATCAAAATAATGTACTTACTACAGTATTGTACACCTTAAAAAGGTCTACAAAAAAGTCCTGCTGCTATATTATGTTTATCTCTTAGGGATAACCCACAATAACCATTTTTTATCATTTACTTTTTACGAGAAATAATGGCTTATTTACGAAGCGATTTTAAGCAACACACATTAATCCTTATCCAATTGTGCTTTTAATATAGATCAATATGGAAGGACCATATGTAATTTAAATAAATATTTTCGAAGATATTACAGTTTTAAAATGCAGGGACATAGTGGTTGCTCGCTGTAATCTCTAAAGAAAACATGTTTTTATTGTCTAATGACAAAAAAGCTGTGAACGTTGTATAGAAAGACATTCTGTAGTACATTTCATATCATCATTGCACCCGTGCGAAGCCGGGGCGGGTCACTAGTAAATTAATAAGTGATTAGAAACCATTACGTAAAACAGTAAAAAAATCAACTTTGAACCACAACTTATCAGCTAAAAAACTTATTATTAGGATATTATACATGTTTTTGCCAAACGAGCAAGCTATCATTATTATTATTTTTTACAAGATTACATAGCCCGAAGTCAAACAATAAATTACGGTACGGTAGATAATTACAACAATTATCGTTTAAAGTCATGTTCACACCTATCCGAGCATTCTGAGCCTACTGACCTCAGGCAATGTTCTGACAACCAACTCACATTTGCAACAAATAGTTTATTTTACAACCGCGCCAACATATTATGTACGTCCCAAGTATTTTTGGATATTCCGCATAAAAATGTTTAAATCTTTATAGGTCACCTAATTCCACCTAAACGGCTTGACCGATTTGTATGAAACGTTGTATGTATATTTGAGTGGATCCCTGGACGGTTTGAAAATATAATTGGACCCGGTAGGTGGCGCTGCAATCGGTTTCTATTTTTTTTTTCTGACGAATAGACTACTTTTGGATAAAACAACGTTTGTCGGGACCGCTAGTAGGTACCTATATATTATAATGTGGGAAATGTCCACTGTAGATTAGTAATTGTGTATTTCACACTGTGATTTTCTGCCATTGATGCCAGATTTCGTACACAAAAAAATGTGATGTGTTTCTTATTTTAATAAAAATAATTTAAACAAAACTTGGCGTTGATTTATTTTCATAAAGTTTTTAATTATTTAATTTGCAATTTGACATTGTGAAGATACCTCACTACTTGTGGTTATTAATTTTGTAGTACGTAACAAACGCGTCAAGACCTTTTTATTTTATTTTCCTTATAAAACCACAATTGACGTACAAAATCAGGAAAAATCAACGGCAAATCATTACTATATTTAATGGCATAATATTCAAATAGAATAACACCACAACGAAGTTACTTTATAGCTAAGAAACGTGTTTGAAGCTCATATCATTGTGGAGGACCATTGATCCTATTTAATATTTCATAAGTACGCCCAACATACTGTTATGTATAAGTAGGTACTTCTCTCCTTTATGAAACGAACGATAAAAAGGAACCGACAAAAACATAATAAAATTACCATAGCATAAAATCCGAGGAATTGTAAGAATTCTACGTGTTGTGTGAAAAGTATCGGGGAACATTTTTAATATCGCTTCTTTTTAGCTTTTCGAGACACGTAAAGCCGCTACGCTAGAACCTTGTGTGACCAGGAATTTTATTGTCGTTTGAAAAACGTTTTAAAGTAATTTAGTCATCATCTGCTTATTCTTTTCTTAGTTTCATCATGTTAGTTGGGGTCGGTTTCTAGTCTAACCAATGTAAAAACTGTTATCTGACCGCCACAACCCATTTACTGGGTATTCCCACCTGATGTGGGTCCTCACCGGACACGGTTGTTTGGGAAGTTCCTATTTCGAATTCGGCGATAAGAAACGAGAAGAACGAGCGATAGAGTATGGGAAGCAGTAATCTTCTTGGGCGAAGCAGTAATGCGACCGAAGGAGGTAGCGGAAATGTTGAGTGAGAGGCAACCCTCACGCCTCAGTCGTTGCAGGAGACACCCTGCGCGTCGGGAGGACACCGTAAGCGCGGGCTTGCGGACGACGAGCCCCAAAGAGCTCACTAGGGTCGATGGCTGCTAGGACTGCGAGATTTTTTCTGGAACGCAAAGAGCAACGGAAGGAAAACGGATGGGCTTTAATCAGTAAAAAATCGGACAGTCCTTTTTGCTCTACCTAACCATAAAAAGTGTGAATCTTTGATCTGTTCACCGTGTTAGATCTCCCACTAATGCAATGCGCAATACTCAACATCACTACCGTCAAAGTTGTAAGACTATGTTGACGCGATCAATTAGCCAGCACGCTCGTGGTATAGAGATCGGACCGGTCTAGTTACCTACTCCACTTGAGTGTATAACCTTACATTTGCATCCGCAAGTTTTGGTGCTCTCTCGTGAAGATGGGTTATGTTGTGTTAAGTGATGCTGCTTCAGCCATACAAACTGGGTATAAGGAAGATTCAGTTCTACTAATAGTATCTAGTAGTTCCATCATCGGATCACCAGGCGTACGGCAATGCGCCACCGGTACATGGTGGACATCCCACCTATACGCACGAAACGTTTTGGGAACACATTCATTGTGCGTACAGCTAAGGAGTGGAATTCCTTGCCGGATCTGTATTTCCTGATGGCTACAACCCGGGAATCTTTAAGTCAAGAGTGAATAGGTTACTACTGGGTAAGCGCGTTCCATCGTCGACCGCATCGTCGCTTTCCATCGGTGAGATAGCGGTCAAGCGCGAACCTATCAAGAACAAAAAATCAAAAAAAAGTATTTATCCAGAATGACGGGAACAATTTAAGAGGGGTCCATGAATTACGCGAGGTATTTTGGCGACTTTTGACCCCCCCTTTCCTCTCCTCGTTATGAGATATTGTGAGATTTGGCTCGACACCCACCCTCTGCTCTTCTTATCGATCCTAATTAGAATTATGATGTCAATTTGAAATCTTACAAAGGACTCTATAAAAAATGCTAAAATAGGATTGTTTGTTGATTATATTTCAATTTAAGTGTCATTTATTCTTATAATTAATGCTTGTTGCTCAGATACAGAATCTTTTGAGTTAGGGCCTGCGCAAACTTGAGACAAGACTGTCTTAGACAGACTTGTCTCAAGTTTAAGTGTTTGTGTTTTGTAGGTTGGGAAGGAATTTTCTCAAAAATGAAAACAAGCGCCTAGTGAATAACTAACGGTGAAGTTACCTGAATACTATAAGATATACGAGAAATCAGTAGGAAGCTAACATTATAACAAATATATCATCTAATAATTTTTGAACGCCTGCTTTATATGACATTAGATTTAGGTTATAAAAAAGGCAAAATAAAAAGCTATCATATGACATAAATCTGCTTTCTGGGTATTGTGGCTGGGGACTGGGGAATAGCTGTATACTAATTTTGGCACACTGACCATGAACGTGATGGCAGGACGACCTGGATAGCTTGCTTAAAAATTGGAATGAGAAAGCGAGGAACCGTGATCGTTGGAAAGAATGGAGGGAGGCCTTTTCCCAGCAGTGGGACAATTCGGGCTAGCTATATATTAAATAATTTGGCAACCTGTACAGCTTTGTTATTGGCCTCGTATAAATCCTGAAAAGAGCAGGTGGTTGTGCAGGATGGGCAGCATAGCATTTAATATTATTGTTTAATTACATTTATTTTTAGTTTGTAAGTTTCTACTGTACAACGCCTTGGACATGCTCTGTAACGTTGTACAAGTGCTTGTAAATAAATAAAGAAATAGCAGGTAACGCTGTACAGTTTCTATTTCCTCCTTATCTTGAAGATTGCAACGTTTTGTTTGCACATCTCAATGCCGAAATTGTTTTTTGTTGTCCGTAGAAATACTTTACACAGATTCAGAAGATAATAGCAAGTTGTATTTCAGTCACATTTTATTATCTTAAACAAATAGTATGCTAAAAACAGAAAAAAAAACAAAGTCTTAATTGTGCTATTGTAGTGTTTGGAAAATTTTAAATAAACAGTACTTCTTAAACATTTATCACCTTGACCAACTAATGAGAACGAATCCTACTATCTTGCAAAAGCTATCATTTAATTCGAATGGTATAATTATACAATTTGATAAAATACAAGGTTGGTACTTAACACTAGAAAAGTTGAAACGTATCATCAAAGAAATGAATATGAGAATGTTTTAAAGTGCAACAGCTAAGATAAATAAAGCAAAAATAATGTTCAGATTGAAGGCACAATTGAAGGTATACATTAGGTATCATTTATAAAGACTACAGGCGTATCTATATTCTATATACATATATAAAGGGAGTAATTGGCATATATAACGCATAGCCGAAACTACCAGTAGTTTCAGCTACGGTTTTAGCCCCAACTAGGAACTTGAAATATTTCACAAGTCTTCCTTTTATGATCGAACACTAAGAAGGGGTTTTTAAATATTCAACTTTTACAGGATTAAAAAGGGGAAATACGTTTCTACGCAAAATGTTATTTCTTTGGCCAATATACTTGAAACTTAGCAAAAATAGTAGCAGTAAATAAAAAAGGTTTTTATTATTCGTTATTCAAAACTAACCCTATTAAACGACTTAGGGGGTGTTAAAAGTTGTACGGGAGAATTTTATTCCTTGGGTTAATAAACTTGAAAATTGACATGAATACCTGAATAATAAAAAATATAATTATTAGTTTCTGGTACTTTTTTTACCCAACCTTTGGGTTTTTTTTTGGACCCAATTGCACGTCGCACTTCATGACGCTAAGAACCGTCACAGATGGCGAAATACCATTAGCAAAAAACTAATCCAGCGGGAACTTCACGACCCTCAGTAATGAGGAATACGACTCGAAGAGGAGGAGGAGGTACTTTTTTAAATGATGTAAACAAGTGCTCGACTGCGATCCCACCTGATGCTGAGGAGTGGTGCAATCGATGATGGTTACGCACACTAGTTTATTAAGAGCCTATTCACTGTAGCCTTGAAGACACCTAAATTAGGACGGAAGGACCGCAGCAATCAAATTGTTCACCCTTGGTTCTTTCATTCACCTATGTAGTAGAAAGTTTTCAGTATGTAGGAAAAAGTACGAAATTCACGCGAACAAAATAACGGGAACAATATTAGTTCTTTATAATCCTACCAACCCTAAGTTCTATTGCTAAGAACTACATCAGATAGCAAATTGATTTCCATAACCGCAGGGCAGTCCTGACCAACCAGCCATACTGTGCACACATCAGCAGACAAGCTATTTATGGTCCTTTGCTGAACACAGTAAATACCAGTCGGAACTGTTCAAAGCTAAGTGAGTTATGGCCAAAACAGACACAAATTGATTTGATTCAAAAGTAATTTCACAGTTGGGCAGTGATACTAATCTTCAAAACTCCGCAGCTGTGAAGTGGGTGGTTAATTACGAGTAACTAGTGAATGGATTAATTAGGGGGCACGGCAATGCTCCCACCCCAAGGCGAGGAAAAAAGTGGCACGGCCGTACTATCTTTTTCCATCCACGAAACAGTTCAGGCCATTTTCGATCCCCTATAACTTCGTTGTGTATAAAACTAGAAGCCTGAATTTTAGTATTAGTCCAGTAACCAAGCAGGCATTGTATAAACCCGGTATATATATATTTAATTCAATTTGAACCAATACTTTAAGAATCATACCTAGGCAAAGTTTCTTATTTTTTTCGCTCACTGACTCACCGGTCATCAAAACTTTAAGGCACTTTTAGCAGACATAAAAGCTTCAAATTTAGAATACAATTAGTGTTTAGTGTATAAATCAATGAAAAATTGGAACATTTTGCAATTTCGGTACAGTTTTTTAGATAACGCAACTGCATAAATAACTTTGTAATCCCATAAAAATATGTAGGATTACAAAGTTGCATTTGCAGCGAATGAATCAGTGTACCTGTATACTTATAATATAAAGGAATCTACAAAAAGAAATGAGATGCCGTCAAAAACATAACTTGTTAAAAAAACCAAGGCGGTTAATTTCTGGTCGGTTCTCTGGATCTGGCCACTTACAATAAAATAATGAAAAACAATTAAAGAATTCGAAAATGGAACTCTTTGCGAACATGTTTCTTTTTAATTTGCGAGACTGTCATTTGTTTTTTTTTCATTGTGCTGTCTTTCCAAAAAAATGTGTGTCGCTATCAAAATGAATTTAACTCCTGAACTAAATTATAAAAAATCATTGAACGAAAATCGTTCAATATTTTTTTATAATTTTCGTTGTGGCTTAAGTCAATAAGAGAGTTGCCAGAGACTTTAACTGGCATTTGGTGATGAAGCACCATGTCGCAGCTCTGTGTATTCGTAGTTTGAGGAAATTAGACGTGGACGTGACCATCTCTATGACAAGGTACGTGAAGGTCGGCCGACGACTGCGGTTACAGACGCGAATATTGACACCGTACGACAACGTATTGATACTGACAAAAAGTTACTTGCCAGCAAATCCGTGCTTTATTAGGTATTGAAATAAGCCAAGTGCAAAACATTTTACATGTGCATTTGAAGGTTCGGAAACTTTGCACTCGATGGATACTACATGAATTAACAGAGAACCAGAAATGACTGCTGGTCCATTGATGCCGTAAAATGATAAAAAAGTTGAATGGAGGACAGTCATTGGCTGTCTATAATATCGTGACAGTTGACGAAACCTGGGCGTACTGCTTTGAACCCGAAAGAAAAAAACAATCGGCAGAGTGGGTCTTTCCTTTTGAAAATTTGCCGACAAAAGTTAAGAAAAGTCGAAACAGAAGTCCATCCATTTTAATGCTTCTTTTTTCGGCAATTCTTCCTCTTGAATATCAAAGGACAGAGACTGCAGATTGGTACGTCAACACTTGCTTGCCCAGAGTCTTAGAAAAAGCGTCCTCGAAGAAATGTACTTCTCCACCACGATAACGCATCCTTACATTCCGCTAAGGTAACAGAAGCCTATTTGAAGGTTTCAAATGTAGAACTGATGACGCATCCGCCTTACAGCCCGGACCTCACACCCTGCGACTTTTGATTGTTACCAAAAATTAAAGACAAACTTAGAGGCACATGTTTTACGAATGAGGCGGTGAATGCGTTTTATAAAGCCATTGAAGAGGTCCCTAAAGAAAACTGGTCCAACTGCTTTGTATAGTGGTTTCAGCGAATGCAAAAATACATTAATTTCGAGGGAATATACTTTGAAAAACAATAAATGTATCGTAAGTCTTATATCTAGTCTTATTTATCAGAATCCAGAAACTTTCAGTATGTCCTAAGTATTAGAAGATTAGTGAGCAAAAAGACTTGATTCAAAGACTACTACAGCCACAGGCTACAAGTCTTCTATATTTTAGTATGTTTAAAAATACCTCAGTGCCCCGAACTTGGATTGTGTTTAAGATATTTTAGAATACCAATAAAGACACTTTGGGAAATGGCTGTAACACTCAAAGAACGTTATGTGGATTTTCTGAATTTGTAAGCTATAAAGCTTTATTTGAAAACATTTCCTCTCTACATTTGGACAAAACAGACTCTGTAAACTGGCATATCCACAGAGAGATCTATGTACGTCATTGTCTGAAGTGTCTTAAAGCCGGGCTGATGATGACTTGAATGAGCTTAGGATTTCTCCAACCAACTTAGGGGCGGTTTCCCATGCAGTTACCAGAAGTAATAGAAATAATTTAGGTGTCTTCAAGGCAGAGTGAATAGGCTCTTAATAAACTAGTGCGATTCACCATCATTGATTGCATCACTGCTCGCCACTAGTTAAGCACTAGTTCAAATAATAAAATAAAAAAACTTGAATATTACCTTCAGGCCAGTTATCGTAGACATGTATCGCGATGTCGCCCGCCGAGTCGACAGGACTGAACACGAACTCCTTCGTTTTACCCGACACCAGAATTAACCGAAGGTTTATCTGTGGAAGAAGAGAAAAGGAATATTAGTTTCATGCAAAGAGATACAATAGGCTATTAAGAAAAATGTCTACAAAAACTGTCATCCTATACCTCATTGACGCCATCTAGCTTTGAACAGCAATCACGCGATTTTTTGTGAAAATAAATTATATTAATTAAACTACCGCTCGGTAGGTGGCCAGGGGCTGTACCATGATATGTTAAAATTTCAGTCACATGAGCGAAAAAGAGTGTGGAGCTATATAGTCTATATATCTTCATCCCTAAGTTCGGTTTAGGACGTATGGACGTACGGATCACCTTAAGAGTTCGTGGTAGTAGTAGTAGTGTGAGCCTAGGGAGGGTTAAGCTGTTCAACAATAGATGGCGTTATCACAAAATCAGCAAATGTTCTAGAACTATTTATGAAAATTATTGAATTTTAATTAATGACTGCGTAAATACCAAGAATATTTACGAAAATAAACCGAAGTTAGGTCCAGTAATTTTACCATAACAAGATTTGCAATAACGTAATGAATAACTAGGTATATTTTTTCAGAAAATGGTTTTCTTTTAGTGCATAAAGCGGATACAAACACGACTTGACGGTTAGGGGTGTCATACTAAACTGGGCGACTTATTACTACTAGATAACAAGTAAGTATCGGATTACGATTTTGTTCGCTATGTCCAGTCTATTGGTAGTATAAGTATAATGAATGTCTTTGGTTTCATGTTTATTTTATAGACGAAGAAGACATTCCGCTGACCCTATGAATTAAAAAAAAAAATGTTTCGAAGAGATCGAAGATTTTGTCTTCTGCAGTGATGCTAAAAAATAAAAAGTCTATGGTAAGAAGTTGTTTGTCTGTTCGCTAGCAATTGCGAACAACGCCGATTCTCACGGTGTTTTTTTGGGGGGGTCAGAAGTCATCAAATAACTTCTCTCACACTCTGCACGGGCGAGAGGGAGTGTCAGACTTTTACTGATTTATAACTACTCGAGTTTCTCCAGTTGCCCCTTGCGTTCCAGGTCTAAAAATTCCGCAGCCCTTGTCATCTTTACATTTATATTGCGTCTTTAAACTAAACCATTATTAGGTTTAGCAAGTAGTTTAACATACACGGGAAAACCGCTAGGCATGCAGACCACAAGGAACGCTGCGAAAATTCCATTCTTGTATTAAACTTGATATACATTTCAAAATCTATTATTAACCAGTATTTGCCGAAGTACAAAGAGCTGCAGGGGCGCCGACTTTTAGAAAACCTCATGGGTGCTCATGCTCATTTGATGGACTCGGAAAAGTGGCGAAGTCTGAGAAGAGAAATGCACACTGATCAACCGACAAACAAATAAATGTACCTACTTACATACTGCGTACTTAATTACTAAAATATTATGTTCGATAAAAATTTAAAATGAAACCATTATATAAAAATTAAATCAGTTTTTATTATCAAGAAATATTATAATTTATACGTAACCTAAAAGGCGATTACTTATCTGTTTCTTGACTATTCTCAGGGGTGCTCAGCACCCACTATTTATTTCTCATGAGTGCTCGAGCCCCCGAGCACCCACGGAGTCGGCGCCCCTGAAGAGCTGTTCAAATAAACAGTAGCTACCTACCCACCTGCTTTTGCCTGTGAGCAATGTTTCCGATCACGCTAGGTTAGGGTGTACTTTTAAATTTATATTTTGCTGCATTACGAAAAATTGCATTTTATACTACAGTATTCATGGCCGTGACCCAAAAATGAGCGCAGACAACCTTAATATATCGTGTTTGTAAGGATGCCAGAAGGCTATTTAGGTCAAGGATAAAAAATATCGATTCTCGTGTAAAAGTGTATGAGGCAATTATTTGCTAACAGCGGCTAATTCCCTTTAATTAAATGCTACAGTCAATTCATAGCTTCAAAGGAAATTAGAATGGATTGTGTATAAATACTGCGTTTATACAGTGAAACCTAGGTAACTGGAGCTCAAGAGACCTAGGATTATTTATCACTTACAGGACCGTTTCATTAACAGTCAAATAGTCAAATTTAGTGACGTTGCCTCATTTTGGAGGGCGATGCGAAAGAATTTGCATGTTTGTAAACTAATGTGTCGACACGCAATCTTTTTTTTTTAATTGATATAAACTAGTGCTTGACTGCGATCCCACCTGATGGTAAGCAGTGATGCAATCTGTCCGGAGCTATATTCAAAATGCTCAATTATTAATGAACTGTCTCTCACTGAGGCTGTTGAGCTAAAAAGTCCCAAGTATAAAGGTAAACGCACAAAACGTTTTGGGAACACATTCATTGTGCGTACAGCTAAGGAGTGGAATTCCTTGCCGGAATCTGTGTTCCTGATGGCTACATCCCGGGCATCTTTAAGTCAAGAGTGAAAAGGTTACTTCTAGGTAAGCGCACTCCATCGTCGACCGCATCGTCGGTTTCCATCAGGTGAAATAGCGGTCAAGCGCGAACCTATCAAAAATAAAAAAAGACCGAAAGAATGTAAAAAAATATTTAGGTATTAAGGTTTATTTCATTGTTCTCAGTATCAGAGGTATCTCATTGCCAAAGTGCTCATTTAACTTATTGTAATTATTATCAGGGACATTTCACTTTTTTTTTCTTTTTAACCTCGATTTTGATAATAATTGACTAATCCATTCGACATGAAAACCATCACTAATTGTTCGATTTTTAAAATTAGGCCAGTTGTCTCGCTCGGCGCGAATTAGCATGCCAAAGCCGCAAAACAAGGTTTATTTAGTTTGAGCAGTTCATCCTTGCCACATTAATATGTATGGAAATGCGTGGAGCGTAGAATGTGGTGGCGTTTTGTTAGTCGGTGTGTTGGCGCCTTAATGCATGGTTAATGAGTCTCTTATTATTTAATCTGTAGCTTTGATTTTGTAAATCCATCTCGGAGAGACAAGAGATTTGTTGAAAATTAATAATTTGGACGAAATTTGTAGCACAATAGGGGCGCTAACACAAAAATTTGTACTTACGAAATTCGAACGGGCAATGCAGGGCATAATGCAGTCGCGCAATTGTAATTATATCTTTAGAATTTTTAATGAATAATCTATCTAACCTAATATTATAAAGAGAAACGATTTGTTTTTTTGTTTGTAATGAATAAACTCAAAAATTATTGAACCGATTTCGAAAATTCTATAGGTACCTCCCCAGCATTCATCAGATCACTGAATGACATAGCCTACCTATACATAGCATAGTCGGCCTTATAATGTTCCCACTGCTGGGACGCAGGCCTCCTCTCTAGGAGAGGGTATGGGCTGTAATCCACTACGCGGGCCCAGTGCGGGTTGGTGGATGTCACATGTCTTCGAATATTTGGTTCTAGGACATGCCGGTTTCCTCACGATGTTTTCCTTCACCGTTTTAAGAGCAGTGGTGATGAAATAAATTACACAAAGTAATGCGCCTGACTGGGTTTGAACCCGCGACCTGCAACTCGTAAGTCTGGGCCGTTACCACTCGGCCACCACTGCTACCTATACATATATATTTTCTACTTTCTCTCGGGCGAAGTCGCTGGCTGGAGCTAGTATATTTAAAAAAAGTAAAATAAATTATTAAATTCTTATGAATAAACCAAAACAACAGTTAGTGGTATAAATACAAAACAACATTAATGTAATAAGTAGTTTAAGTTTATAAAGTTAATTCTAAGCGTTTTGAGGAGTTTTTGAGGAGTTTTAGAGTTGTATAGGTTTAAATGATTTATTTATTTACATATTCCAGTGGAATTCCTCACATATATCACTATTTAAGAGATATTATTATGTATATTTGATTTCATTTACACATACGCTAGCTGAATAGAAGACCGTCGTGCATTTTATGAAAAATATGCATCGGTATTTTAGTATTATACAAATTAATAAGAAAAAATGGGAAAGGCAAAGCCGATGTTGAATAAAATAAACTGTTCTCAGGTTCTCCACCTTTCAATAAGTCAAGAAGGTTTTCTGTTTCTCTTAAAAGAATGTCAAAATTAGCTATTTAAGAGGGTCCCTTTTTCACTCGCCTATCGTCAACATCGAGCATGGTTTAAAAGCTTGTTACTTCATCTAACGCAATCCAACGCAATGTTTGACGAAAACGCCAAAAAATATATATTTCGTTATTTACTCGAATATTTTTCAAAACTTGTTCCAGGAAATGTTTTTTTAAAGTTTTTGAAAAAAATTGTCGTCATTCAGAATCTTGATTAAGTTTTGCAAACGGCTTCTGTTGTTATAATTTTTTGTTTTTTTTTTTTTTTTGAGTAAATTATGAAGTGTCGAAGGTCATGCAAAATAGCAGATTATCAGAGGTCTTTACTGAATTAGTTATACATAAAATAAATTGATTTCAATAGAAGCCTAGATACTGTCCACAAGATAATGTGTTTCCAAAATATCTAATGAAAAATGTGTAATAATGTCATAATAGCGTAAGAGCGGTTGTTTAAAAAACAGTGAAAATGTATGTCGAGTTGGATGCCCTTAATACAAAAGTCACGGTCAAAATTTCATAAAGCTCTTAATAAAACCATGTTTATTACAAAAAAAAAAACAAAAACTTTAATAAAATTAACAAAAAGAATTTTGCGACCCTGCCAGGATTCGAACCTGGAATCTTCTGATCCGTAGTCAGACGCGTTATCCATTGCGCCACAGGGCCTGTGAAAGAGCAATCGAAAATAGCATTGATAAGTCGTTTGTTGCTTGCCACACCAAGAAAAAATATGTCAGCTTATTTTTTTCAATTCTTTTACCACAGTATGCTTTCTATCGAAAGTAGAAATAAATATTTTTTTTATTCATAGATATCTGACATTCACCAACAAGGTCAGTTTAACACCTACGCAATGAACTAAAATAAAATGAATGTGTGTGGGGGCGAACCTCCTAGATCTATGTAAATAAACGTATAGTATATTGTAATAGGGCGCATTTTGTTCGTAGCGACCGGCTCAAAGGACGCAGGGTCTTGCGACGGCCATATTTCATTTTTCCATCCGGGAGTCATCCGCCATTTTCATTCTTGCATCAAAACGTAAGCGAAGTTTTTTATATTTTCCTTTGTGTTTTTTGTGTCTCTGCGATATTTCAAGGAAATCTGGCGTGGCGCAATTTCATGTATAATGTATGTGAATAGACAGACAACCGCTTAGATATTTTTCGATATTAATATTAATCTTCTTGTTATTATTCCTTTAGAGTTTCCAAATAGTGATGTTTGGCATTGTGGTTCTTTTGTTTGTCGGTTTCATTATGTCATATATTTATTTCATCACAATAAAATTGAGGCGTAACTTAGTTAAGGTTTTTTTAAACAGAACGACTAGCTCCATCCATTCTGTAGGCCCACGCACCTCCGACACAGAAGTGTATTTCACGAATATCGTGCTAAGTGTACCGTAGCCGATCCCACAGTTAGTTTCATCGAGGTCATTGTCGAAAAAGCTTTATAACTTAGTAAAAATTTATGTTCCGCTCATATTGGGGTCAAGCGGTTTTGAAAAACGGGCTTTCTAGCCCGGAATTCTTCAACGATGAAGATTCTTTGCAAATATTTCTTGTAGGGGAATGCTATGGGGGTTCCTACCTATGTTTTCCTATGGGGTCCGTGATATTTATCGTTTGTATTGTGCAAACAGACGTTTTTTGGGGAGACGCGTTGTGCTTTTCTTGTTTTTGCTCTTTGCACTTTATTTTATGATGTGTAAATAGAGGGAGTCGTGTGTATGAATCTATGAATTGCTTATTGATTCTATTAAGCGTGAATGATGGAGTAATATGTAGTTTCATTGTGTGTTAGACGCGATATTGGATGCTTTGAATATAAATGTTGAAACAATTGAACAATACATAGGTATTTAAGGAAACGACATCATAAAAGGCGAGAAAGACGTTACTTTGTCGTGTATATGACATGTGACGTCACGGCGTCGCGATTTGCGCCATAGACAATAAGCTGCAAGTTTTACGGTTCCATCCGCAATGCGGAGCGATGACAGTGTACGGAACCTACCACGAGGCCGCTTCCGCTGCATACAACAGAATACTAACATAATTGATTAACCTGCCATTATAAGCGTCTCAATAACCGAAAAATTCCCGTTCTAGACTTCTAGTAGTAAGCTTTTAGTTTTGATCCACTGGCTAGTATCACCACACAAAATCAACATCGTGCCTTATATTTATTTGTTTTGAGATTTAGGTAATATCAAGATCTATACTGAACCGTGTTTAATATTAGGCCATTTTGATTTATGTAGAAATCTACCATAAATATCGACATCCAATGACTGACAACCATCCGACGACGAGCTTTGTACAGCATACGAACTCATTCAAAAGATCTTACACTCGTAATGGTTTCTAAAATTGTTATTTCTGTATTTTATTGGAATGGTGGTAATAATAAGTGTTGTTTATTATATCTTCTAGAGGGTTTATGTAGCATGTTTATAGAGAAAGCCCGAGGTAAATTTAACGACCATAAAACAAACTATGTGTCAACTCCATTCGGAACATTCAAGGCATACAAAATTTCTAGGCCTTTCTAAAAGCCGTCTGGAAAATGACTATCCATTGGCCTTGACATTTAGAAACCTTGGAAACATGAATATCAATACGGAGAACTAACATATGTTTGAAGTTGTAAACGTTATTCAGAATATCAAAAAGTTTATGATATGGGCCAGATTTATTACATAAAGTGGTGAACCACGTTAGATACTGTAAAAAATATGTATTTGTATTGATAACGTGTGTTACTAAAATAGATGTCCCTGAAAGACCGCTTTGGGCGCCCATTCATGAACTAGCAGTATATAATGATATGAACTTCGGTGTCCTGAATAAGATGAAGTCAGTTAAAGTTGGTTTGTCGTAGATGCTAGCAGTATCTAATGTCCTGTATATGTATACATGTATACTACAGCACATAATAAAGCTGGAAAGTTTTACGTTTGTTTAAACGCGCTAATCCCTGAAACTACCAGTAGGATTGAGAAAATTCACTCGTAAAAGATAGCCGGATTAATTAGTTTAGGCTATATATAAAATTACGCTACGATCCACGGAAGCGCAGCAGTAACCAAAGACGCGGGTGAAATCGCGGGGGACAGCTAGTATGTGTATTATTTTTGTGTTATTGGGCTATCCGTAATACTATCCGTTCCAAATAAGAATAGGATCGATTTTTACGCCATGTTGTGACGTCATAGCTGTCAAATCGAAAAATTGGGTATAGTGAGTAAAACAATAAAAGTTTTAAATAATATTTATTTACGAATCATGAACGAAAACAGTTTAATCAGAATCAAGTTCTAATTTTGCTAAGCTCTGCGTCACTGCGTCGTATGAAGTGGCAAATGGAAAAAGAAGGCGTATCGCTCCTAATAATGAAAATAAGAAAGAAAAAATTTTTTTTTTAAACTAATTATGACTTATAAATATATATTTTGCTAATTTAAATTAAACAATAACAACTAGATTTAACTAAGACTCAGTAATTTTGTATTACAAAAAAAAAACAAAATAAACATTATTAATACGCAAATAAATTTTCTTTGCAAACCGTACTTTTCAATAAAAATTTGACAGATCGAGGTTATTGACTTTCCTATTCCTATTTGGAACGAACTTTACGGTACATTAACAGGCGAGCATCGTAATGATTATATGATTAGAGTTCAACGCTACTTCTGCAGAAGTCTTGATTTTTTTTAAGGTGGGAAAAAATCTTCCAATGACTATCCTACTTTTCTTATCTTAGTTGAGTTTAAGCATAAAATGTAAATGTCTTCTTCCTCATTTCTCTTTTAGTTGTCATATCATATCAGTAGCTAAAGAATTAGCTGCGGGAACATTTGAAAGAACTACCGTGGTCCTAGAACGCAGAGGGCAGTTGAAGGACACAGGTGGCTTTTAGTTAGAAAAAGTTTGACACGCTCTCTCGCTCTACTCTAGAGAGGGAGAAGTTATTTGATGATTTAACACCACAAAAATGGTGGTAGATATAAGCTAGATAAGAGCATTTCTCTGGATGTGCTCCTATCCAAAGAAAACCGTTTAGGTACCTAATTAACTAGTTAATTTCTACAAAGTATTTACTTCAACAGTGACAATTGGCAAGTCTAGCTCTATACTTGTTGCTATTTTGCTTAGGCGATACTTAGCATGTAGTTCCTGGAACGCATCAAAAACTTACACAGCACTTAACACCTGTTATTTTCCCTGTAGTATTTACTTTAATGTTGGCATATTAAGTTGTTAGTTTCAATTTCCAACACGAAGGAATTATAACATTCCTTTTTAGTGTTTTGACAGTTTAGTTTCGCTCCCAAAATCCCAAAAGAACTTTCGTAAATCAGGCATAGGTACATTTCAAAACGTATTCAATTCAATTAATGGTTTGCATTGTCTTAAAAAAACTTTCAGTTAAAAGAATGGCAGTCAGTGGACTGTAAAAAGAAACGAAGTCCGTGTTTTTGTTATAGATGCTTCCGCGACTGAACACCAATAAACCGGTTTCGACTTGTAATTTTATTAGAGCAACGGAAGAAACTTCGACGGGTCGTTCTCGAAAATAAACTCAACTTTCGTCCCAAGTTTCGTTTTCGATTTGACTCGCTGGTCACGGAAGGTCCGACCCTCACAAATATTCAAGAAAATGATAATCGATACACCCTTTAGTCGAATTATCGAAACAAACATCTTTAGGACCTTTCCGTTCCGGGATATTGACTAAATTTATGTATGACACCGGACTTGACCGAAGATAACACCTACAAATTCGGGTTTCCAAGTGACTTGAGTTTGTCCGTAATTTGTGAATGATGACTCCTTTCAATATATCAGTCCGCTTCAATGGTTTTGTTCATGATTCACTGAAGAACTTCAATACTCATTGAAACCTATTTCAATACGGTGAAATGAAAGTTCAAAGTCGTGAATGTCTCGTGAATTGTTCTTGTTTAGTATTATTTCTGTATTCATAGTGTCAATTGTGTAGAAACATTTCTGCGTCTCTTTATGGCTCCAAGGTTTTACAAGTAAAAATACTTTTTCTTGAACTCATTATACAGTTTTCTTTTTTTTCCTTGAGTAACCTAATTGTTTAGCGGAGCATAACTAGTTATTAAAACGGTAGACTTTATTATTGTCCCGGAAAACATCATTTGAATTCGCATTATCGTATACTTGAACGAAACGAGGAAATATTTTCGTAAGCTGATTACAAGATACCAAAAAAAATACTGCTATATTTTCCTCTGTTGTATACTGCGTGTGTTGCCGTATACTTAAATTCTTTAAAACCATGCACAAAGACTGCAAAAGACAGATAACAAGCTGAACCCAAATGCTCGCATTTTCAATTTGGTCGTCGTAGAAGGAGTAAAAAAACAAAGGTATTTACTTAATCAGTGTATTATGGCGAGCTGGCGGAGTAACCGGCAACATGCAAGCGAACTTCCCTGGCTCAGCGCCAACTAATGCATGAACATGTTTATACTTTCCCGTGTTCGGGAGAAATTCCTGCCTCTGCTGGTTGGTTGGCTTTGACCACAGGCAAAGGCCGTGTTATCAGCATTCTACTTGTTTTATTAATGCAACGTGCACTTATGCAACGTCCGGTTTTTCTCTCTCTCTCCAAAAATTCTGGCCATTTCCTTTGTTTTAGGACGAAAGAGGATAGGAAATGGTCCAGTTACTTGATTACTTTCATCTCCATTTCAGTTTTAAGCTTTAATCGGAATAATGGGATCATTAAATTCACCGGCATGTTCCATGCTTTTACCCAAAACTGAATCCTAACAACGACAATTTTAAAATAAAATTTTAAAATTGGTCCTTAAATTTCAGTGACGTGTCCGTTGCTAATTGCTCTTAATAACGTTGTCATGATTTTGTCATGCTGTTACATCTAAGAAGTTAAGTGAAAGGAATCTAATTGCAATACGCAGCTGCAGGTTTTATGCTTGACGTAATATTTTTTTCCATATTAATGATGCCACGTTCTGCGAATTCAAGATTATGATTTAACATAAAGACGTTTTAATGTTCACATACTGTAAAAAGTAGCGTAGATTCCTAGAATTAATATTAAAACTAGGCTAGAAAAAAGAAAAACGATCATAATAAAAAAGTGCTCGACAAAAATGCCTTGAAACAACGCCTTTTCAAGGTTTCTTACACCGCAGATCACAAAAAAAGAACTGAATTCTATTCCATTCTTCATAGTCTTGACATTTCAATTTGTTAATCCATTGTTGTGAACCATTTATGTATAAATGACGTTCTTATTGCTGGAACCTATTCGAGATAAAAATGGGCGATGGAGCGGTGCTCGATGGGGCCCAGTCCCGACCAGATAATCACGTATAACGGCAAATAGAGTTTGTGCTCTCTGGAGGAACACTCTCGGTTGTATGGGCCATTGCTGGCATAATAGAATAATAGATTAGTGCAGGAAGCTGTAATGATCATGTTGCTTCGACATTCACCCACTTTTGATGGTTGGGTGTCGATTCACTCTGTTGTGCAGCCCCAATTCTGTCCAGATTATTTTTGCTTTGTTTTGGAAGAATTATTTTGTAATATATTTCTAAAAAATATGACTTGTTATTCATACTACTCCTGTTCCCAAAACATTTATTGTTTAATTTGGAAAGAAAAAATCCTTTTCTGCAAAAAACGCAAACTGTCGCTTACTTCCTAAAAAGACTCGATATATTCGGACGGATTATTTCCAGAATCATTTTCTTAGTTCTTGTTATTTGTGACTTTTTTGTGCTTCTGCATAAAAAGTACTTTAGTGCTCTGATCTTAGTCAACTTAAATCTCACTAAATTGTTTACATATCCTGTATTCTTGTTCCACGGTACCTGCAGGTGATTGTGCGGATGCAATACAATTTCTAGGTCCAACCGGTACTGGTACAATGGCACCGTTAGCCTTAATTAGTTTCTGCTTACATGGTCTAGACGTTTAGCTAATGCAATGTTTCTTATAACTGTATAGTTAAGCGGTATAACTGTATGGTTCCTTTATTAGTCAAATGCTATTTTCTTTATTAGGTATTTTACATTTCAGTTTTGCACCTGTGAAGTGCAATTTTGATTCCCAAGCTAGTCATGCTCAGGTAGAAACGTTTTTGTATTCGTCGCATAAATTAGGGTGAGATTATTTTTCACGCATGCGCGTTCGACCCTCTTTAAGTGGATTTTCCATGATCATAAATCAACCAATTACTGTTTTGGGAATATTTCCAATTTCTTCTATCAATCAGGCGCGATCCCTTGGGGTTTAAAATTATAGAAGGAAAAAATATTGTAAAATAATTTGAATTTTCCTTATTTCAATTTCACCAAGATACAGGCTACGCCTAGTTTGGGACCCATTGCTATTTTTATATGGTCATTGATGTTTTAATGTGTCATATTAATGCAATTAATGTATAAATAACTGTGTTTGTTTAATAAGTTATTATAAAAAAAAAAATATTATTAAAAATATTTATTTCCGATAAACATCCATATGTGTTAGTAGTAGTACAACTTAGCCTAATGTTAGTATTAAATTAAATTATAATAATAAACAACCAATGAACCATTGTACGAACAGTTTAATATATACAAAAGGTATGTTTAGGACCGAGAACTGTTTATTGAAATAGACTGTTAGTGTATAAAGTTTAAATTTTAGTGTCTCGTAGTTATTAGTAAAATTCAAAATCTTCAAATATTCTAAATATGTTATTTCTCTTGTTTTGGCTTATTTTCATATTTGCAGTAAGTATACATGTGATATGAGAGAAAAGAGGGATTTCTTCACCGACAAGAAATTAACAAGGATAGGTTCCTTACTTCATGAATTATTTATAATCATTAAGTCAATACTAAGAATTACTTATTCATGTAAAAAATTAAATGCGAGCAAATATTTGAACAAGATTTTCTTTTAAAAAATTTCAAGAATAATGTGAAAAAATAGAAATGCAGTGGCTTGACCGAATGCAGTTTTTTTTAGTACGAGTTTTTTTTTCCAGAAGTTCTATAGAGCGTTGAGCATTACAAATAGTCAAAGTAAGCGTACAACTTCCGTGAAAAAAATGCGCTTCCTAAACTTTTTCTATGTCTGATGTTTCTATCTTCTGTGAACATTTTGTAAGAGAATTAGACCAGTTGTCTACTGACTCTGTACCGCAATGTCTACAACAGTAAGATTTTAGTGGCCAATAAGGCAACATCTGTATAGGCTTTTCTAGAAAACCCACAAACGTATTCTGAAAACCTTGAGTAAATAAATGTTGTAAAAATTTATTATTTATATTGGATTTAGCGCTACAGATAACGTTGGAGTATCTTGCAAGATATTTTTTGATAATTTGAAATGTCTTTTATATAATTCTTCTATACGTTTGTATGTCACCTAAAACCTCCTAAACGAGAGAGAGTGAATAGGCTCTTAATAAACTAATGCGCCTCACCATCAACGATTGCATCACTGCTTACCATTAGGTGGGATCGCAGTCAAGCACTAGTTTATATAATATATTTAAAAAAAACGGCGATTGGGTCCCTGGATAGTTTGAAAATACAACAACCCGGTAGGTGGCGCTGCCATCGGGTTCTCATTTTTTTTTCTGATTTAAAGTCACTTTGGTATTAAATTAACCATTTTATTATATTTATTTTTAACAGACTAGACCTAGCCCACCACTCTGTCCACGTGTTGTGACAATAATAAAATTTACCCTATGGTACTTGGCAAGAGTAGTTCTGCAGATTTTTTTTAAACTGATCAGTACTACTTTACCATAAATACACAGATCATTTTACCTCTTTATACAATATCAATTTACATACATTTAGTTAACGTAATGTATCTAGATGAGATGGGAGTACGATGGATGCGAGACGCACAGGACCGTTCATTTTGGCGGCACTTGGGGGGAGGCCTATGTCCAGCAGTGGACGTCTTTCGGCTGAAATGATGATGATGATGATGAATGTATCTAGGTCGAATTTATTTTTTTAGAAATCGAGGAAGTGTGTTACTAATATTAAAATCGGTAGATGATAGCATGACACAGGACAGGACCAAGCCACTATTAAAAATAGGTAGGTACGTAACCGTTACAAAAATTCCGTCTACCGTAAAAAAAAATTATCTGACCCCCGTTTCTTTATATTTAATATCACAACATAACTGTACCCTTTGATCCGTAGTTACATCTTTGTTAAAATATCGGTGATCCTGTGACATTCAATAACTTACGCGTACAGAAGCGAGGCCGAGGGCAACTATTTCGGTAACAATCGGCAACGGACGGGGGAATTTAATATTCCACTTTAGTGGTCCAGCGTGAGGGGGAGGGGGATTTGGTAAAAAGGTATCTTTGGATATTATAATTTGGTATTTGAGGATATGGGAAACGTTTGGTCGGAGTTCTTTGCTCTTGGCTAAATATCCAACGTGACAGTCATTGGGTCAGTCAGGACAAGTAATTCTAAAGTTCAAGTAAGTAGACAGGACTAATATACATGCAATCATTCAGGGCCTCAAGTCTGCTATTACAAATAGTGTCAAAATGGTTTATCATTGACTTCATAATTGTTGATTTTGACCAAGTTTGGTAATCTACTAATACAATGGCGTCATTATGACTTTCCAATGGTCAACCACTGACATTCCATTGAAAGAAATGGTATAGAATTGGTAATCTCGTACATAATGACAAATGAATATTTGACGTATGCGGATAACTGCCAAAATTTTGACAGTTCCTTTGATCAGTGACTTACTATTAGAACGTCATTGAGCAGTCATTGCTTTTAATTTGTTTCGAGACAGCTCGATATTGTCATTCTACCACAAGACCATTGACCGATCAATGATCGACCATTATGAATTATCAGATTACGAACTTATAACAAAATGACAATGAGATCGTGTTGGAATGACAAATTTATAAAAAATAGCAGACTTAGGCCCCAATTGTTTGTCAGATTATTCTACAAGCAACGTTTTACCATTATAGTGTTTTAATTTTATAATCGAATCTGTAGATTTTTAGTGCACATAATAGAAGCGACAAGAAATGTGTAACCAAGAGTATAAGAGCGGGGATGTCATTAGGATGATTTTCCCACCCAATAAAAAAAAAAAAACTCATAGTCATAATATGATTTAAAGGAGTGGGTTTTGAAGAAGAAAGGGGAGGCTTTTGCCCAGCAGTGGGACAAAAAATAGGAAAATAAAAAAATTGTAGGTACTAGTCAATTAAGCCTATGCGCCGAACGCGATGTGTCCTTCGGCGCCAAGCTATAATAAATTTACAATGAATACTACTATAATTTTATTGTTTTTAAAATAAACAAAAACCCCTATTGCAATAAAAATCTAAGGTTAGAGTTTTAGGCAATACTAAAAGTACACACATAACAAAACAAAGCATTTTTTCATGTATTTTCATTAATAAATGTGAAATTAGTTATTGTCGTCTAATAAAGACGTGGCGTGGTGGGCACAAAAACGATGGTGTTCTATACAAGACCGTAGTTCAAAAGGTTAAGCCACTTCATAAACCGATCCTTCGTCATTATAAAGTTTCCTTAATTGGGCCGAAGGGCTATTCAAGTAAGCTAAAATTCTGAAATAATTGCACCCACAACCATAAATTAAATCATAATTATTTATCTGCGTGTTTTGGTAAATAACATAACAACTGACTGGTTTATTGCAAAGTTTAATTTAATCTACACTAATATTATAAAGAGGAAAACTTTGTTTGTTTGTTTGTAATGAATAGGCTCAAAAACTACTGGACCGATTTTAAAAATTCTTTCACCATTCGAAAGCTACATTATCCACGAGTAACACAGGCTATATTTTATTTTGGAAAAAAATAGGGTTCCGTATGATATTTGAGTTTTTCGGACACAAGGTGTAAAAAGTCAACCAGAAAAGTTACTTATTTTGCGTACGCTGCCTAAACTATAAAAGATAGAACCATAAAATGTTCTAATTAATTGTAGATCTTATAAATATCTACCAAAGTTTGTTAGGAGAAACCTACTTTCACGCGGGCGAAGCCGCTGGCAGAAGCTAGTAATATATATATCTCAAAATATAAAACCACTTTTACATAAATTAACTTTGCAAGAAAAGCTCCTACATCGCTCGCCAAAAGAAATACACATAGAAAATTAATGTCTTATTCCTTAAATTTATCATTCGGAATAACGGAAACATAAGAAAAGCCCACGCAAACAATTTAACGCGAATCCAGAGGCAATTACGTGCAAATCCAGTATAATTTCCATTAAAACGAGGCCCTTATGAAAAACCTTAGAAAATTGCGAATTTGTTTATTATTAAAATACCAGAGAGCCGTTACAAACACGTGTCTCTATTCGACCTTGTTGTTAATTACGTGCTTTGCTATGGTGATTTAAACTTTATACCACTAGGGAATAAGGTCCGTGGTAATTGGGTATGTTTCCATTAACCTTTTGTCCGATAGTCGCGCGATAACGCGTCACGAACAAGAGCTCTAATTTGTTTTTTTTTTCAGATGTCGAGGTGACGAGCTTTTCAGCCAGTCCAGTTGTTATAAACATTTTCATACATCCATGTTCCTAAAGTAAAAAGTTTCGCAGCTAGCAGTTGACAAATTAATTAATTCTTTCAGTGAATTATGTAATGCGGTGTACTTTTTTAAGGGTGTATAATCCGCATTGCTACAATATGAAATACCCGCAAATAACTGCTGCAAAATAAGCTGTCACAACATAACACATTTGATTTATGTGTATCGCTCGTGCTGTGAAAAAGTTGTATCGGTCTATTAGTTAAGCTGCTAAGGTTGTGGTGTAGAAAACCAAGAAAGTAGAAAATAAGGTTTAATTAACACTTCTATTAGCTTCGTGGTAGGTTGATGTTATTTTTTTCTACATAGTTTCATCTGTGTTTAGCTCTCTCTTACATCGATTTCTCTGCATGACTTGCATAGTATACTTAAAATAAAATAGCTTAGGTATCCAAACTAGCTACAACCAGCGGCTTCGCCCGCGATATGTGCTATTCCAAGACATATAGTTCATGCTTGAAGAAATAACAAACATACAAACTTTTGCCTTTATAGCACGTGTGATGGTGTGATTAAATTATACTAGCCGATTTGCCGAGTCAGCCACATAAATTGACAAAGAAAAAAATATTCTCAGACCTGCACACAAACCCACAAAAAATACAATACAAAAACAAACATAAAAATCGGTCAAACCGTTTAGGAGGAGTTAGGTGACAAACACACGAAAAGAAGAATTATATAATATATAAATCGATAGCAAACATTGAGATATGAGAACACGGAGATTTATGTATTCAGAGTGATTTATCAATCTCCAGGATTAAAACTGCAATAAATGCCACGTCATCAATCAAATCACTTTCTCACAAAATGTTGATAAATCAGATCCGGAGTTTGAACTCGGTGTGAACGTTCAGACACAAGTTCAGACATTGACCGCAGTCACCTTCGAATTCTTGAACCCTAGTAATCAACGTTAGAAAATCTTAATACATTCTGTTGAACATGTTTTTTTTATTGAAGGGTTGGTACACACGAAAAGGTCAGAAACTTAAGGGTATCGATGTCAAAGGAAGGTTAGTTAATATTTTAATGAGGTAGTAAGCAAATTCTATCTGTGTCATCTTATTATGTAGAGTTTTGTAATTAAGGCCCTCGCTCCCGAGCATTGCCATAAAACAATGATTTTCAGAAGCCTCCTCGGTAACGGTTAGTTGACCTAACCGTGGGTTTGAAAAAAAAAAAAATATTATAGACTCATACAAAATAATAGGTTGACCTAAGACATCGCCGTTTTTTAAAATAGGTTACTTTGAAGTGTTGTGTCTTTGGATTGACTTGGAATTATAAGTTCAAATAAACTTTCTATTAAAGGTACGTTATTCTTTTTTCGAAATTAGGATTTGTTAGATTGTTTGTGTTTTGTATTTTCTGTAATATCGCAGTACTTATAACCCATGAAAGCTAATAAAAAAACTTTTTTTCTTATTATGAGTTCCAAACTAGAAACTATGCATTTCAATATCAATGACATATACGTAGGTAGAAGAAAGTCTTAGGACTTTCTTCTACTACATATAACATATGATTTTTTCGTACTACTTTTGCCAAATAAATATATTGAACAACATGATATTTTTTTGCTTGTTTTCCCTACTCCTTTCAAACGGCTTTGATCTTTAGAAATGTGTTAACACAAAAAATTGCTGGTTAAGTGTTCTTCAGAATGTACATAGCATAAGTAAATCAATCAATATTTTGCAAAGAAAATGATTTAAAAAGGTCAGCTGGGGATCTATGCGGGCGCAAGCAGCAGTACGAGTAAGTTTGCATTTAACTTCGGCCAGATGATCAAAGGACTATACGCCTTAATGTACATTATAGAACTTTTAAAAGTCTAACAAACTATTCAAGGAGAACCTGTCGTTTTGCATAGTAACTAGGTTGTGGAGGTCACATACGCAGTCACGGGAAACACGGGTATTCCTCCGCATCCGGTTAGAATGGGAGCCGACCCTAAGCTTTGGGAAAAGGCTAGGTAGATGTAGATGATAATGATTTTTAATTTAATATTGGAGTTAGTCCTTTAGAATTAAACAGCCTTAGAAAACCAGAGGTCAAACCAGAGGACATTTCTAAATAAAAATGCAACTTGTTCAAAAACCTCCGGTCCAGGAGGCGTGTTCGATTTCTATGATATTCGGTCCCCGAAGCCGTCGGCTGCAGGTGCTCCACAATATTGAATTCGATATGAGAGTGCACTCCGCTAAATTCGGTGACGCTGTTTACGTAACCTTCAACATGGCGCATTTTTACAGCGCAATATTACACTTTCCGCAGCCATTTTGTATGGCGTGTTAACTCTTGCAAATGTGGAAAATAATTTTATGAGGCGAAATATTACCGCACCAACGTGTCGAGTGTACCTACATACTTATTTAAAATGAAAGGCTTCATATGGACAATTAATTTTTAGGTGAATGTAATTTTGATATTGACATTTGAATTTTTACACAAGCACTATTATTAAATGTTGCCATCGAATTAAACGCTATTAAACTCTTATTTTTAACGTTATTATTTTTAAACGTTGTTTCCAACACACTTTACTATAAGCACAGCTACTACTCTTCGTAATAATCAATAGAGAGATTGTTATTAATGGTCCCGGAGACAAGTTAAACGTTCAACATTTACTCGTGTTAAAGGTTCACAATCGTGTTTGTTCTGAAGATAAGTACTAACATATTTTTTATTATAGTACAGGAATATTTTATTTAGTTAGATCCACGCTCATTTTATTGGAAATTTTGTACAGGAGTAGAAAATGCAGGAAACTTAATTTTCCATCACTACTATAACTTTGCATTTTTCTACAAACCTCCAGTCTACTAACACTTTTTATGCCTGTAGCGACATCTATGGCGTCACACAAGAAATAATCCTGCATCGCGCAACCAAAGTTCTCCGCGCGATTAGAACATCTAAAACAGCCCAAAATCGGGCAATTGCCCACCAGACATAACACCCGTCTGGTCGGAGCATCCTCCTTTTTCAACGGAGGTTTGCGGGACTTTACACTCTGTTCCGCAAAACTTTGATGCGATATCTGACTGCGTCGCATCGTAAAAATCTGCGAGTTCGCACGACGCATCGCAAGAATCTGCGAGTTTTGCACATTTTATGGACATCTGAACATCGCTTTGCCGCACGAAATTACATCGGAGCAATTCTCGTCGTAGGTTACAGCGATAAGGCGCGGTGTCGCATCGTATCGCAATGTTGTTTAGTGTGGGAGCCCTTTACTTGGCGATCAATAAATAAGTGTCAAGTGCACACGAGGTGCTTTCGCTGTTTCCATGAAACTATTATTGTGTATTATGTTGTTAGCAGTAACTTGAAGTGACGTGAGGCATAAATAAAAAAATATTTAGTATACACATCACAACTGTTGATAAAACCAGAAAAAAAACACGCATAGTTTTCCAGTATATATTTATAATATGCAATTATAGTAGACATAAATAAGTAATAGGAAATGTCTATTATCCATTAAACTCACTACCAACAACAACCAACAACGATCCATGTTTGTCAATATATCTGTGGTGCATAAAAACCACTGTGACTAATAATGTCATTTTTCTTTTCTTTAGGTAGGAAATCATCAAATGACTACTCCCGCTCTCGACTAGAAACCATCTGTGTTCCTTTAGTTGATCTTTGTATTTTTGGGCCGCGGTCACTCTGTCGAACAATCCCGCAGCCCATTTGGCACTACCTGGGGTTTGAATCCAAACTTTACGACCAATAAACCCAAACGTTAACTTCTCATTAAGCTCTAATCATTAATCTGTCCCTGTCTGACACATCATCACATCATCATCAACCACAAACGATTCCTCCGAAAACTTATTTATACCTTATCTTTCAGCAATATATTAACTTTCACTTTTCCATGATGTCACTATGTATAGTGACGATGTCTAATAGATGTGTCACCTGCTCGGACAACGGTAAGGGTTCGTTTCCACTAATTATGTGCAAGGTAATGAAGCCAAAAAATCAACCAATGGGATCTCATTTATTTTCTTACCCTGGCTTAGTGCAGTTCCTGTAGAAATAGGAACAACTGAAGGAACACGGGTGGATTAAGAAAAGGACAGTCAAAATCTGACACTCCCTCTTGCTCCTCTCAACGTGAGCGAAGTTATTTGATGATTTCCCACGAATGTGTACGAAGGACGTAATCAGGAAATATGTAGACGTACTGAATGCTCTTCACAAGAGTATAAAGAAAGAAAAACATTTATTTGTGACACACATAAATAACTTAAAATAAAAAAATGAAACAAAAACGAAACGAAAAAAAAAAATAGAAAAAAAATGACCTGTGCGAGGCCAAAAATGCTTCTATTTCAGCATATGCTGCGATATTTAAACAAAAAGTAAAATTACGCAGCGCTGCGCAGTACTACTCATCTCGTAGGTACCACTCAAATAAACTCTGTGTCACAGCGAACATATCTAGTGGAAAAGAACCCTAACTCAGCAGGACTCCTTAGCGTGTCATAACTTACGACTTGGCGATCAATAAATATGTGTCAAGTACACACACGGTAGGGAATGTTTCTACGAATCTTCGTGTTGTCGTGTTGGTCGGCAGACTAGAGAATTAACTTGTCAACAAGCTGGTTTGACGACTTCAGACCTTTCTGTGGCATGTGAATCATATACTCAGCAATTAGTTTAAAAACCTTTCACAAGGTCGATACAGCGACTAAGCTCTGAAACTTTCGGTATTTTACAGGTTGCATTTTGGAGAGTGTGCTCGGGAATTGCATGACTTGATTCCGCCATCTCCTTTCTACCATCGGACAATCCGACGTACGGCGAGTATCCACTCTTACGTTGTTGAAACTTCAACGGTCCGGACTAAGCGTTTCGCTTCGTCGTTTATACCGCGTACATCGAAGGACGGGAACAATTTGCCTGCTGCGGTCTACCCGTCCAACTATAATTTTGTCTTCAAGGCTAGAGTGAATAGGCTCTTAATAAACTAGTGCACCTCACCATCGATGATTGCATCACTGCTTGCCATCAAGTGGGATCGCAGTCAAGCACCGGTTTATATCAATCTTTCTTAATGAAAGATTGATATATCAATTGGTTACTTACTTGGTATTGGTTGGTTGGTTGGTTGGTATTGGTTGGTTGGTGGTTGGTTGGATTGGTTTATATCAATATTTAAAAAAAATCGTATACTTTCAGCATTTGGTATTCGCGAGATACAGCGACTGACAGAACATTACCGACTCCCCGTGCCTCGGAAAGCACATAAAGACGTTGGTCTCAGTTGGTCGTAGATCTTTAACTGTTGTTATAGGTAGTCAGACGCCAGAAAGTCTGACCATCAGTCTATCCAAGGAGTAACGTGTTGCCCAGTAACTGGGCGGTAGAGATCTGATAGGCAGTAGCTCCATGTAAAACACAGGTATTCAGCCGCATCCAGTTAGACTGGAAGCTGACCCGACTCAGTTGAGAAAAGGCTAGGGAGATGATGAGAGCGACTGATAGAAAAGCTGGGAATAGATCAATCAATCAATAGAAAACGCGTAATTTTGTTATAGCTCTAAATTTGGACTGGCCTGTTTGTCTAGAGATTAGTGGCCTTGATTGCTATGCTGGAGGTCGTGGGTACATGCTCAACCAGGACAAATGTTTGTGTGATGAACACGATCATTTGGTTTGTGTCTAGGTATAATTTATCTATATATGTATATTTAGAAACATATAAGCATATTTATCAGTTGTCTAGTACTCATAACACAAGCTATCCTTAACTTGGGACTAGACGGTGTTATGTGACAGAGGTGGAATACTTAAAAAAATAATGCACTGAGTCTCCAAAACGCAATGTAGCATCTCTGAATGTCGCATCGTAAATTCACGACATAATCGATTCAGTTGCTAATACATCCTTAAAGTATCATGGTCGTTGAGGCCCTTCAAACTTATTAGCTGGCGATAAAAAAAAAAACAATTAGTTTCTACGAATTTATTTTCGTACAGCAGTGGGTCAGTGAACATAGCAACTTGTTTTACTTCGAATATGATTTTTATTTCTCTATTAGGTTTTTCCTGCCACTTCGGCCGCGTAAATGTCGCTTTTGGCGGAAACGAAGTCGAAGTCGAAGCCAGACAAAAAGTAGCCTATGTCCTTCCCTGGAGTTCAAGTTTACTCCGTACCAAATTTAATAAAAATCGGTTTAGTAGTTTAACCGTGAGAGAGTAACCGACAGACACGAGTTAATTTTACATTTATATTATAAAAATATAAATATTAGTATGGGTCTTTAAGCCTTGATTAAAACAGTGAACGATTTAATAATTTCACCTGAAACTCGTGTTACCAACAGATAAGACCCGCCATTACAGCAACTGGGTTAACTGAGCGATCAATATAAACACGTGTCAAGTTCACATGTCGGTAACTCTCACTGTTGCCATAAAACGGCATAGTTACAAATAGTTAATGGACGTATAATCTCTGTTTTAGACTTAGGGGACCTTGAGTGACCCTAAGTATTGTGTAGATGGCACTTAGGAGGACAGTGCGCAAATTGACGGTAGTTTGTTAAAGAGAGAGCCTCTTGCGGGTTGTGGGTCTTGTTTGGCCTGTTTTAAGGGATTCATCTTTATCAAACAATAGTTAAGAGTTACTCATGGTAAAGGCTCTGATACACTAGGGGCAAAATCTCCTTCAACATGACGGACAGCGCTCAATCTACGTGACTGCAACGTTGCCCAGTGTGCCGCAACTTGCCTGACAAAATTTCACGACGCATTTATGTGACGCGGGACATGTTGGACAATTTGACAGCGTTTCGCATCATGTTGGGGGACTTTTTGTCCCCCAATGTGTCTTAGACTTAATAAAAGCATCGACTGGTAAGATAATGGTTGTTACCCAAACAAATGATAGCTTGGGAACACTCGCATCCTCTCACAAAAGTTCATTGTAACCAACTATCTACATAGTTAGTAGTACATGCTTTATCTACATAAAGCATCCCGTCATCATTCTTCTAGAAAAATCGATAAGTTTTAACTTTGTCCCGTTGCGACCCATTTCTTACCCTGGACAGGGAGCCCCTCCCCCTGAAATTATAATGAACCGACCCCGTCACCGCGGTTTAAATATACTGTTTCACGAGACCGCCCCGACTTGATAGGCGAAACTTTTCGGATGGGTTTTTTACGAGTTTCGTGCAAATTGTAAATTATGCAAACCAGTAGCTGTATTACTTTTCTACGTATTTGACGAGAAATATTAACAAACAAATTTGAAATCATAGATATAAACGTCATATAAATATATTATATTTTCTTTACACAACTATATATTGTACTAGCTTCTGCCAGCGGCTTCTCTCGCGTGAAAGTAAGTTTCTCCATACGAACTTTAGTCCTAGTAGTTTTGGCTGTGCGTTGATATGTCAGTCAGTCAGTTTCTCCTTTTATATACATAGATTAAATAAAATAGGTAACCTTTATTTCGGACAAAATTACATCCATAGTGGGTTAACTATGTGACAAGATTATTCTGAGAAATACCTAATAATGCTATGCACTATCGGAGAATCGTACCTCTCAGCTGTGATCTTCAGGATGGATTTGGAGCTAGACCGCACGTTGCAGAGTATTGAGGCAGGTTTCTCACTAACGATGGCATGAAAGCCATTAATGTGACTCGGTGGGAACGTGGCAGACACATTTCAGTAACGACTTTATATTTCCCATAATACTGTAAAATATCGCACGAAAATCTAGCAATATCGGCTAAGTTATTTAGATAAATATGCTCTTTTATTCGTCATAAAAATACAGTAGAATCTGTTAGATAAATATACTCTTTGTACCCATAAAAAAACATAGTAGGAGCTTAAAATTAAGAGGGTGTAACAATAGGTGGCCTTAACGCTAAAGCCGATTTTTTACAGACAACCTTTAGATGGAAAAGGGTATAGAAAAGTAAATTATACTATAGATAGAAGATATTGGTTAGTTTATTAACTATAATAACAAAAAGCGAATCCGTGAGGAAAATACTGAATTATTAATGGAGCCACTGAATAATAAAAAGTTGCTTGTAAACTTTTATAGATATTATAAAATGAACACGGGTATTTTCTCTAGAGACGGTACGACAAAACATAAGCATTACAAGCCTTATAATATTTCCTCTGCTGGAACTCAGACCTACTCTCCAGAAGAGAGAACGGCCCGTAAGTTACCACGCGGGCCCGGTGCAGTTTGGTCAATGTCACGTGTCTTCGAATTTTTGTTTCTAAGACATGCCGTTTCCTCACGATGTTTTCCTTCACCGTTTTGAGAGCAGTGGTGATGAAATAAATTACACAAAATGATGTGCTTGTTTGGGTGTGTTCTCGTAAGTAGGGGCCATTACCGATAGACAACCACGTCAAAGGGTAGGAAACAAGAGTTGAAAAAAAAATAGACTCGGACATAGTCTTTTTTTTAAAGCAAAAATTATTCTGCGGCCAAGGTGCATTTTAAGCTTAAGGACTATTTATGGTGTTTAATATCGTACGGATCTCATCAAGCATGCGGGGTTGCCCCGCATGCAGGAAATTACACGCAGCGTGAGACATGCTAGTCTACGATCTAGTTTTCTGCGGGCTGCTGTGTATTGTGATTGTGTACAATAGACGACCAACGCAAGCAAAACGGAAGCAACACGCAGGGCTGCCGTCCGGGATCACACCTCGCATCCCACGTGCGTATTTCCCGCATTACAATATATACTTGTATAAAAAGGGCATTGGCGGGGGTTACGCGTGCGGGGCAATCCCGCATGCGTGATGAAATCCGGACGATATTAAAAACACCCTTAGGAGAAGAAGTGTTGTTCAATCAGTAGAAGACATTTGCTACCATACCGGGACAAACTTGGCTGAGGTTAGCGCAGAGTCTTGGAACTAAAACAAAAAAAGAAGAAGATCTATGTTCAGCAGTGGATGATGATAGTGATGATGATGTTAATATAAAGTTTAGGGATGCGAGATTTATAGGACTGGTCAATTATGTAGTGACGCTTGGCTAAGGCCAGGGTGCTATAGTTGCGAATGGTGAGCAATGGCTAGCTTACCGTCCAATAAGGACCATAGGTTCGTCAAGTTCCACGTGCTCCTCAAAGGTATGTCAGGGAATTAGACGGAGCCCGTTGGAGCAGTGTTGGCCAGGTGGTATCGGCTCCGAATTGTGAGTTGTAGGTCGCGGGTTTAAACCCAGTTAGGCGCATTACTTTGTGTAGTTTATTTCATCACTACTGCTCTCAAAACGGTGAAGGAAAACATCGTGAGGAAACCGACATGTTCTAGAAGCAAAAATTCGAAGACATGTGACATTCACCAACCCGCACTGGGCCCGCGTGGTGGATTACGGCCTGTAGCGACATCTATCGCGTCACATAAGAAACTCCTGAATCGCGCAATCAAAGTTCTCCGCGCGATTAGAACATATAGAACAGCCTGAAATCATCTATCGGGCAGTTGTAGCCCACCAGACATAACACCCGTCTGGTTGGAGGATCCTCCCTTTTCAACGGAGGTTTGCGGGACTTTACTCTCTGTCCCGCATACCTCCAAACTGGTGACCCTCGACAAAGAACGTCAGCGCAGCCTTCGTGCAGCTACTACTTCGTGACGTCATCATCACTTCCTCAAGCTTTCGAGCAGCGAGCCATACAGCCAGCACCCACGGCTATAAAGGGTATCCTGACCACCAGCATGCCTACATGGTCATACCTGGTCATCACCCTCAGCCTCATCAGCGACCTTGGCGAAGCACACTGCACCTTCGGCCAGTCACATGAAGAGCAATGAAGAACCTCTCCTGGTCGGCGCAAGCAGTCAAGCCGCCACTACATCGCACAGCACCGCTCCGACTCACTGGAGCCAGCAGCACTACTCCGACTCACTGGAGCCTGCAGCATCATCCCGACTCACTGGGACAGCACCACCCCGACTCACTGGGGCATCACCGCAGACAGTTCCGACTCACCGAGAACTATGCGGCATTCGGTTCCGACTCACTGGAACCAACCTACCAAAGGCCTGGCACGCATCAAGAAGCATCAAGAACCATCGATCTCCGATCTCCGGAGGGGAGTGATGTAGCGACATCTATCGCGTCACATAAGAAACTCCTGAATCGCGCAATCAAAGTTCTCCGCGCGATTAGAACATATAGAACAGCCTGAAATCATCTATCGGGCAGTTGTAGCCCACCAGACATAACATCCCGTCTGGTCGGAGGATCCTCCCTTTTCAACGGAGGTTTGCGGTACTTTACTCTCTGTTCCGCCTACCCCCAAAGGCCCATTCCCTCTCCTAGAGAGGAGGCCTGATTCCCAGTAGTGGGAACATTGAAAGGCTGATTATGCTATGCTTATGCCGTTGGGACTGATGCCTACCAGGGCTACAGATTGTTCGTAAGCGTTATTAAGATACTGGAGTATAGGTCGCCTTTCGGTTAAAAGGTGTACTGCTGGCGATTCTTGAGACAAACACATGTCCATTACAGGCCAGTAATGATAAAGATACAATTCTGTTGTGCATCTACAAATCTGCAATCCGTGGTAAAGTTGAGTAATTAAAGCTAAAAGTAGTTACCTATTAATACAGATAGTGCTTACATGCAATCTAACAAATTGCTTTCATCCTTGTTTGCACAATAAACCCGGGATCGGTGTTAACTTTTCATGCAATCACTCCATTTGATTGTATGCCTTTTTTTAACTATTGAAATAGAAATGTTTGCGTACATTCGATATGAAAACTAAACAATAATAAAAACAACTGGCTTTTTTCAGGTTATTGGTTTAAATAAAAACGTGGGGAACAAGTTTATGAGTCGTCAAAACACTATGTAAACAATAGATTGTATTGAACTTTAGTCTTCCTATGATCTTTGGAAAAGGCTTTGGACGGTTGAAAAACTGTTAACTACAAGTCCTAATGTGGGAGCCAGAGATATTGTTTTTAGGGTTCCGTACCTCAAAGGAAAAACGGAACCCTTATAGGATCACTTTGTTGTCCGTCTGTCTGTCTGCAGTCTGTCAAGACCCTTTACCTCGGGAACGCGTGGAGGTATCGAGTTGAAATTAGAAACCATAGGTCTAACTACCCTTTTACTATAAAATTATATTATTATTTTTGTACAAAAAAGAAAAACCTAAACGTCTTTCTTCATAATTGATAACAATGTGGCCTCAAAGACTAAATAAGCAATTAAACTTTTGACTTATTATTATAATTTATAGATTATGTTAAATCTAAAAATACAGTTCTTTGTAAAATTTTAATTGCAAAAATTACACATAATTACACGAAAAGGTCGATGACCAGCACTAAATGTCAAGAGCCTATAACTATTTACTAATTAGTTATATAAATGATTGCAGTTAATACGACAATATTAACTGCAATCATTTATCTCCACCATAACACGCAGTCACTACAAATAACAACTCTCCCATAAAATAGGTATTTTGATAAAATGTATTTAAACATCAACAAGGATAATAATAGAGTTGTCATAATGATTAATAGTCATTTTACAACTGGGATCATAAATTATTAATAATTACTTTGAAAAGTAATACATAATTTAAGTCTGTACGTTTGTGTTGATATCTTGTTAGTTATGGGCAATAAAATGTTTTAGAGAGTAAGATGATTGTTAAAATAACGTGACAAAACATCTAGCTAGAAAACGTTTTATCACGTTATTTTCTAATTCCTTGCATTTTTATGCTTTAATACGCATGTTAGGTGAATTCACATCACAATTACTAATACAATTGTTTTCTAAAGCATTGGTCCCTTTTTTTTAGGTGGGAAAATCATCTAATGATAAATCGCGATCTAACGGGAAGTACTAATGAATTTTAATTCCCCTGAGTGTCGAAATATACGTTTTTTGCTATATAAACGGCCGTATCTTTTTTTTTTGTTAATTAAGAATTATGATTTTTTCACAGCTCCAAGGAACTGGAGACTTGAGTACATGGTTTTAATTTCAACTCGATATCTCTATGCGTTCCCGAGATAAAGTGTCTTGACAGACAGACAACAAAGTAATCCTATAAGGGTTCCGTTTTTTCCTTTTGTGGTACGGAACACTAGAAACACGGGTATTCAGCCGCGTCCGGTTAGACTGAAAGCCGACCCCTAGCTGGTTGAGAAAAGGCTACGGAGATGATGATTAATAACATTATTCAGGTAGGGGCCACAGTTTTAATATAGTTCTTTGTATTCAGTCCACTTAAGTCCCCCAAAATCACAGTTTACCAAAACTATTGCGACATAAATATATGGACTATCTAAGGACAACCGAAAGTTGTCCTTGGGTGCATTAGCATAGCGCTTACAGGGATATATAATAGTCGATTGGTACCACGATCCATGAAAAGTGTCAAGATGCCTGTGCGAGTTGGATTCGGCCCCTCGTACGTCTTTTAAAGGTCCAAGACCCTGAGATAAATAAAACAATAAAAAAAATCGGGTTCCGTACCGTCCGTAGCAAAAAAACGGCAAAAAATCATGTTTGTTGTATGGAAGCCCCCTTAAATATTTATTTTATTCTGATTTTTAATATTTGTTGTAATAGCGGCAACAGAAATACATCATCTGTGAATTTCAACTGTCTAGCTGTTACAGTTCATGAGATGCAGCCTGGTGATAGACGGACGGACAGACAGACAGACAGACGGACGGACAGCGGAGTCGTAGTAATGGGGTCCCTTTTTACTCTTTGGGTACGGCACCCTAAAAATGATGATTTGCTAAGATCGTATATGGCATCAGACTCATGTGCCTATTTCAGTTCTTCGGATTAATAAAGAACCTTCACAGAGTGTCTTGATGGTTCCTGCCTGACCCTCCCACCTTTAAGAGGGGGAAAGCCATTGCTATTCCGAACAGGTTTGAGCACAACTTAGATTGACTGATTGGTAATTCATCAGGGAAGTTCGGGCCGAGAGCTTATAAAAGTAGGTCAACCAATAAGTCTGTCATGTATTTTTTGCTTGGTCAACTTTTATGTCCAGAACTTGTACCTAAATAAAGATTAGTAAAAGTTACGCATCTTGTTATATCTTATATTTATTTTAATCGAAGACAATGTTGCAATGTAATGTAGGAAGCTTTTATTCTGCAATTGAGTAGATTTTATAATTGAGGTGGAAAAACCTCTAATGACTTCTTACGCTAGGATGGGGCAAGGTGTGTCAAGACTTTTATTGACTTAACCCACCTGTGTCCTTCAGTTGCCCTTTGCCACGTTAGCCCTTTCTGAAATTCCCCGTGGACAATTGACTAAGTAAAGTTACTAATAATATAATGCTAGATGATAGTTATGGCACGGCATTATGTATAAGTATAGTTTGGCCAAACCCAAGGTATATAACTTTTTTTTTTGTCACCATTTCTATTTGTGGCAATTTTTTTTTGCTGTTGCTTAATATCTATTTTATAGTTAAAGAGTTTCCATTTGTTTCGTAATATTTTACGATCATAACCTGTGCTTTAACTTCAGTAATTTCATTTGTCGACAGAAAAGAAAAAAGCCCCAAATGCAATTATTGAAGTACGAGTTCAAGTAGCTACTTGAGCTGAGTCCGAACTCTTGGACGAAGTTCGGCGATGCCCATATTTGTTTAGCTCAACTCGAACTCGAAGAGCAGTGTTGGCCAGGTAACGGCCCCGTCTTAGGTCGCGGGTTTTAAACCCAGCCAGGCGTATTAAAACCTGCGACCCGCGCCTCAAGGAGATGTCAGCAAATCGTAGGGGCCCAGCAGGGTCGAAGCCTTCTGGGGCCACAGGTAGTGTGAAAGCGAAACCCGGGGCCCTGGGACGAAGGCAGCGAAGGAACAGGAGTGAGTTTTTAGTCAGTAAAAGTCTAACACTATCTCCCGCCCCGCCCAAGAGCGGAGGATGTCATAAGATGATTTTCCCACAGGGAAAAAAAAAGTCAGGCGTATTACTTTGTGTAATTTATTTCATCACCATTGCTCTCAAAATGGTGAACGAAAACATCTTGAGGAAACAAGTGTTCAGTGTCAAGTTATGTTTGACTGACCTATTGGTCTAGGGGTTAGAGTCCCTGACTGCTATGCCGGAGGTCGTGAGCTTCATCCAAGACAAATGTTTGTGTGATGAGTACGATCATTTGTTCTGTGTCTGGGTGTAATTTATTCATAAATTTATATGTATTTAGAGATATATAAGTTGTTTATCAGTTATCTAGTACTCATACCACAAGTTCTGCTTAGTTTGGGACTAGCTGGTGTTGTGTGAAAGGTGTGGATTATTATTTATCTTTAATTTATTTTGTTTTAAATGTATGGGGGCGTTATTAATTCTATTATTTGCTAAAATCGGATCATTCACTTAATTGAACTTATTGCCTTAGACTCCACCTAATTCTGATTGTTCACGTAGTATAGGTAGGTATAATTGAACTATAGTTTGAAATTTAAACTATTGAGTTCAGCGCCATCTAGTAAGAAAATGGCCACGATCGGACTTCTAGGACTACAGGAGCTAATCGAGAGTTTTATGGACATGATTCACTGCAGTAAACAGGTTCAGAGAAATTGTTATTCTTCAGGATAAATAATAGGTAGTGTGTTCAAAAAATAACACAGCGGATTTAGTACTGTAGACAAAAAAACACGAAGATTTTTAAATTTCTTTATAATTGATATAAACTAGTGCTTGACTGCGATCCCACCTGATGGTAAGCAGTGTCGCAATCGTTGATGGTGAGGCGCACTAGTTTATTAAGAGCCTATTCATTCTAGCCTTGAAGATACCTCTAAAAATATTTTTATCGATTAAAACCGGATTAATATACATGCAATCATTCTGGTAGTTTGTCAGATTAATAGTGTTTTAATTTTATATTGAATCCGTAATTCTTTAGCAAATCGCTAAAATATTTCATACTTTGCAAGCATTGTCTTTGCGTACCTTTTTCTTTTGTATTCAGTCCAAGAGTGACCGCGCTTTAGGTCCTATAATCCTCTTAAGTTTGAAGATCATCGAGCGGAAGACGAGCAATGGGTAGCTCACTGTCCGACCGTCCGGTAACCGTCCGGACCGAGCCCAAGTCGTCGACGGCGCGCAGTGTTCCATGCTCGCCTCAAGGAGATGTCAGCAACCTTAGGGGCCCAGCAGGGTCGAAGCCTACTGGGGCAAAGGGTCTGATTCTGAAAAGAAGACTCGGCCCTGGCATGAAAGGCAACGAAGGAATAGGAGTGGGTTTTTAGTCAGTAAAAGTCTGACACTATCTCCCGCTTCGCCCAAGAACGGGGGATGTCATTAGATGATTCTTCCACCGAAAAAAAGGTTCCAACTAAATAAGTTAAACTAAACAGTCTATAATGTTGCCAGCAATAGATACGTGGCCCCATAGATTAAAGGTGAACCGTACGTCCGTCCCCTTAGACCCCGACAAGAAGGGTAAATAATACCACTAGTGACGGTACAACCATGTAATATGTTAATTAATCCTATAATGAGACCCCGGGCGGATTTCATTACGTATATGAATTAACTTCACGCCTGCTGTAAATGATGAGATGTATGAAATGAAGGTAAGACATGCCTAGATAAGTAGATACCTTCGGTTTAGTAATAGGGATTTTTTTTATTATCAAATGACTCTTTCAGCTCTATGTGGAGCGAGAGGATGGGTCAGATGGGTTTAGCATTCCATTAGGGTCTCAGTTTGCATATTCTCCTTACGGACTTACTCTAAGCTGTGTAGCTCATCATTATTTCAGCCGAAGGACGTCCACTTTTGGGCATAGGCTTCCCACAATTGTCGCCGGAGTGGGTTTTAGTTAGTAAAAGTCTGACAGTCCCTCCCACTCCGCCCAAGGGCGCGAGATGTCGTCCGCGCACCTCCACGGCCTACGCCTTGTGTCTAAGCACCCCTGGCACTGCCGTAGTGACGGCACTAATTCCTGGGCTATGATAACACTCTCGAACAATCCAGAAGACCTAGCTGATGAAACCTGCTACATACTGCATGCAGTTTTACCTGCAACAAACAAAAAACAATTATAAATAATGAGCATTGAAAATATATAAGATCTGATTAGCATGCAATTCAATTTATTGTTTACAAAGCTATTAAAATTGTAGGGCGCAGCTGCGAACTTATTATAATAATTGCTAAAGTTTTAAATGCATTATTAATGTCATTTTCAAATTAAAAACTTTTTAAAAAACAAATATTTATTTACATTAAAATGCATGATCAATTTTACTTAGAAATTAAATTGAGAAGAAAACTTTTCTCTTCCTAAAGTTGCCATCTTGGTTTTTTATCGTGTGAAAAAAAAAATAGCTTTATTTTCCTTTTACATTTTTGTTTCTTATTAAACTAATGTGTATATAATAATTAACTTAATTAACGTTTTCGTTTCTTGATCTACACTAATATTATATGGGGTAAAGTTTGTTTTTATGTTTTTTTTTTTATTTGTAGCAGATAATTTCAGAAAGTACTGGTCCAATTGCTAAAAATTTTTCTACAAACCAGTAACTGGGTAACTCATTAGCAAGACTGGTGTCACATTTCCTGGCCTACCCGTAAAGACTGTCATCATTTCAGCCGAAAGACGTCTACTGTTGGCCATAGGGCTCCCCTAAGTATCGGTCCTGTGCGTCTCGCATCCATCGGATTCCCGCGACCCTCACCAGGTCATCGGTCCACCTTGTGGGAGGCATTCCAACGCTGCGTCTTCCGGTACGTAATCGGAATTCCAGAACCTTTCGTCCCCATCGACCATCTTTTTTGCTAGCAATGCCCTGTCCATAGCATAGCATAGCATAGTCGGCCTTATAATGTTCCCACTGCTGGGACTCAGGCCTCCTCTCTAGGAGAGGGAATGGGCCGTAATCCACCACGCGGGCCCAGTGCGGATTGGTGGATGTCACATGTCTTCGAATTTTTGGTTCTAGGACATGCCGGTTTCCTCACGATGTTTTCCTTCACCGTTTTTAGCAGTGGTGATGAAATAAATTACACAAAGTAATGCGCCTGGCTGGGTTTGAACCCGTGACCTACGACTCGTAAGTCGGGGCCGTTACCACTCGGCCACCACTGCTTCTCCACTGCCACTTAAAATGCCCTGTCCACTGCCACCTAAGATTGGCGATTTTTCGGGCTGTCTGTAACCTTGGTTCTCCTGCAGATATCTTCATTTCTGATGCGATTACGCAAGGAAACTCCGAGAAAGACTGTCAAAGATCTGTAAATGACAACCGGTACCGACGGCAATTGTAGTACCAAGTACCAACACAGAATTACAAAGAGCTTGAATTTAGTAGTAAAGCTATTTATACGCCTAGAATATAGTAAAGTGCAATAACTAACGACCCTGGCGTGGTGCCAATGCCAGTTTAATTACACCCAGAGACAATAAATCTAGTGGACACTACAACGCACGATATGTAGGTATAGTCAACTAAAATTCTATTGGGAAGTGACAGAAGTTAGGGAATATGGCTGAAGTGGTCCTTGGGGTCAGCGCTAATGAAGGTAAAACGTACAAAACGTTTAGAGCATTTAAAAAAAACTAACTATAAATAATTTTTATTTCATCTAAGCCTACACGACATTTACAAAACGTCAGAAGCTAGTGCACGGTTCTAATCTACACATTAAATGTATCGTAAATCTTATATCTAGTCTTATTTATCAGAATCCAGAAACCTTCAGTATGCCCTAAGTATAATCAAAATAGCTAGTGCACGGTTCTAATCTACACATTAAATGTATCGTAAATCTTATATCTAGTCTTATTTATCAGAATCCAGAAACTTTCAGTATGCCCTAAGTATAATCAAAATGAATGCCTAATTGTATTACTAAGCGCAGATCTCGAGAATGGCTGGAACCTTAATTAACTATTTGTTGAAGTCTCAAAAAAATTGGAAGAATGGGACGGAACAAACACATTTTTCATTCTAACTCATTAGTAGTTGTCAATATAAAGGGTAGGTTTCCAGTGTCCATCCTTACGGTTCAAACAAGGTACTATAAACTAAGTTTAGTTATTCGCAGATTAGGGCGGAATTCACGAATGAACTAATCGCGTTTTAACGTTTGGCTCGCATAATCGCGTTTAGCCGCTGTCACTAGTGTCACTTGTCTGTATCTTGTTTTTCTTTTGTTGTATTTTTAAGTGTACGGCTAAACGCGATTAATTTTTTTTTTTGGTGAATTTCGCCCTAAGACGATTAAACGACGTCCGTAGGGTCATCTAATCACAAAAAAAAAACCATTAAAATACTTATTTAAGTCTGCCCATGAACAATTTGATACTTAAAAAGCCAATTATTAAAAAAAATGTAGTGTGAAAACGTTAGAATCATTTATTCCACCATGAATTTCCTTTACGCTGCTTAAGGGGAAGTTCTTAGGTGGCGGATGAAGTGTCATGCATTTAAATTAACATTTTTCGCGAATTAAGTCAGGGAAGTTAAATATTTTTGCAGAAATTTTGCGTGAAATGGTCTATTACAGTTACTTTTTATCTTGACAGGTTTTCATAAAAATATAAAAGTCATTTTTGAGAAACTGGAAATATTACGGTAACCTATATTTAGTTCTCGCTTAAGGTTGTTTTATTATCACAGGATTATAAATCGTAAAGGAAAACCAAGTAGGTAATTAAGGCTAGGTGGTCTTAATTAAAGATGAGGTAAATGGGTAATTCGGGTGTTAAAATAATGGCCAAAATAAGCTCCAGTATAATTTTCACGCAAAAACTGTACGGCCGTAAAACTTTTTAACAATACCAGTCAACACCACACTCAAATTTTACAACATGAAATTCAGACGAGCCGTTTTTTAAAAGGCTCTTACACAAGTACAATCTACACTAATATTATTTTCACCGATAGAAAGCTGCTTTATTCCTGAGTGACAAAGGCTATTTTATGTACGTGGGCGAAGCCGTGGGCAAAAGCTAATGTACAGTACATTGGCGACATGGTTGGCGCATTGGTTTAGCGAGTGGCTGCTGCGCTGCGGGTCTCGGGTTCGATTCTCACACGGAACGAATATTCGTATGGCCTACAGATAGGTGTTCCAGGTTTGGGTGTCTTGTGTATTTGAGATTACATCTCTACGAACGTATTCACGATACAGTAGTAAATCCAATCTTCAGTTCCTAGAGCTTACGTCACTTTATTCGTTGTATGTTCGTATACAACATTTGATCTACCTCGTGAAGTGAGTATGAAGTCGAGTAATAAATTCTCATGAATATTGTCAAAACCCGAGCAGTAGCATCGTCCTGTCTGTCAGTAGGTAACTACTATTCTGTCAGCACCAAACCTGTCAAAGCATGATGTCCTGTATTTAGGACATGTCAAGACCACCCACTCGCCCACTCTCCCACACATTAACGCCTAGCCCAAACTCTTAGATTAGTACGTTAAAATTTAGCACTGAGATTATTTTATGATAAACACAAAGAACACGAAAGGATTTTCCAAAATTCACCACCTAACGAGAAGAAACGGGGGTCCAAAGTTTGTACAGAGAAACCTACTATTTATAACGTGGGCGAAGCCGTCGGCCGAAGTCAGTTTCTGTTAGAAGTGCAAACTTTATGAGAATAGCTCAAAGCTTTTCTCATCACTACCTGTACCAATTCATAACAATGCTATGCAACAATCTGCAGCCAGCCGGTCTTGCAGACTGACCTAATTTGTGAATATTTCCAGTGGTAATTAAATATAGCTCAGTCGCATTGCCGACTAGTGGCCGATTTGTTTGTAGACCACTAATTGCTTCGCCACTAGAATGAGGAAGTGTGTACTGTTAGTGTAATTTGTTTCTCGTTGTACGTGTTTAGAAGTTTATCATTTGGGGATGGCACATTCGTTTTTTTTTACTTTTATTTAACTTGCAATGTTTGTATGTTTGTTTAAATGGAATCTTACAAATGAATTTTAAAACGGTTACCCCCTAACCATCGTCATCATTCCATCCGAAAGACGTCCACTGCTGGACATAGGCTTCCCCCAAGTTTCGCCACAATGACTGGCCCTGTATGTCTCGCCTCCATCGGATTACCGCAACCCTCACCAGGTCATCAATCGACTTCGAGGAGGTCTTCCAACACTGCGTCTTCAGGTACGCGGTTGCCAATTCAGAACCTTTCGGTTCGATTCATCTGTTCTGCGAGTAATGTGTCCTGTCCTTAGTTTGGCGATTCTTCGGGTTATTGCGGTAATATTGGATCTGCCGCGGATATAATCTTCCTAATGCGATCACGCAAGGAAACTCCGAGCATAGCCCGTTGGGTGACTTTCAGCCTTCTGATGAGGCCCATTGTGAGAGACCACGTTTCAGAAACATATGCCATCACTGACTCCTTACCTTCACCGAATGAACTGAAATTTTGTAGAAATATCAATATGACATGACATTTATAGGTTCTCTGCCAAAGCAATAAGGAAATAGAAATATTTTAGATATTGTAGAAGACATCGTATAGAAATAGATACACTTGTTTACTTAAATAACGAACAGTCAGATTACATGTTTATTCTTGTAGTACCTAACTGATTCTCTAATTGTCCTTTTAGCAATTGCACCCAATATAATTGGAAAACTACATGGAAGAACATTCGTAACCTTGCAATTAACGGCTTCTTTGTCCCTCATGTTTTTATTGAAGCAGATCCCTTGGGAGAAACATATTTATATATATATATCTATCTTAAGTATACTAAGACACTAAGTGAATCCAAATATTGATCCACCTTTACACTACCGTGCCAAAAAACGCACCCACTCGCGGTCCTACACACACTCCTATATTAAAACAAAATTTCCTTTCCGTTCTACCCCCTCCCCCTCCTCCAGTGGGGTGTGACGTCACATAGCGGTGGACGTCAGCGTTTCACCCGCGGGAAGTGGGCCAAGGATCCCTCTAATTATTATCAGTGTAGACGCAATTACACGGCTTCCGTGAGGCAACACGGTTTTAGGGAAAAAAACTTGCGAATATGTAACCAGGGGTCAGGAATGTCGGCGAAGTTTTCTGTTTTTACCGTGTAGAAAAGAATGAAGGGAAACGCAAACTTAGGAAGTATGTTTACAGATCTTGTAGCTTTAGAAGAACAGGACTTGTTCGGTTAATATTTGTTTAATTACTTAGTAGGATATTTAATAGGAAGCAAATTGAAAAAGTTTTACAGAAGCTTTAATTTGGATTTGTAACAATCCATAAGAGTTAGTAAACAATTAAGAAAAACTTATACCTATGTTAGTAAATTTAGTGTCTATTTTAAATCAAGGTTGTATGAACAATATCACCTAACAAAGGACGTAAATCGTATCTACCTCTCTGTTATGGTTTTCAGGATGGAGTTGGAGCTAACCCGCACTCTGCAGAGCAAAGAGGCGAATTCTTTTTCATATTTTTGAAGAGCGTGATAAGAATGCCTAAGTGGGTCATTGCTGAAAGAACTAACATTTCTGCTTATTTAGCTGCATATTGCAACAATAAATCTCAGACAACTAATAAAATAAGAAAGGCAAAATAAACAGATGCAAACGTCTCAAATCAAACCTACATCGAATTGAGAACTCCTTTTTTTTCTGTGAAATCAAATAGCTTCTCCCGTTCTACGTAGAGTGAGTCTCTCTCGCCCCACCTGCCAGACTTTTACTGACTAAAACCCATCCGTGTTCCTTCGGGTGCCCTTTGCGTTTTACTGCCGAGATAACTCCCAAACAAACCCGCAGCACGACAAATTGCGAGCCATCGTTCGCGATTGGACGAAGACGGCTAAATGCGAGGATATTTAATTAACCAATGAATCAGAGAGCTGTTAGCGTGTCTAAAACACTTCCTCCTAAAGAAAATAACCTTGTGACGTCGGTCGGTAACGAATGGGCATTAAATGCCGTCGGTCCGTTACGACTCACCATTCAATTTACGACTGCAGGTAATAATATTACAGCTTAACCTAATTCTTTTCACGCATCTACGTGATGAATGAAAGGCATTATTTTAACGGTCTGTGCTTTTAGTATTGGATTTAGGGTAATGATTTTAGAGAGGTCGCGGATTGATGTGCTAGGTTATAGAATAGCTTCCTCAAAAATGATGCTAAAACGTTTAAGTATTGTTCTTGAGCTGGTGATCCAAGCCGCACCAGTCGTAGGGCTCCCACACAAATTTACGATGCGATGCGATACGACGACGCATCGCAGAAACCGACGATGCGAATTCGAGAGGCAAAGCATCGGTTCAGGTGATCGTACAATGTTCGATGCGAATCAATCGGCATGTTCTTGTTATGAGTCGTTCGAGCTCATACTTAAAAAGTTAAACTTAAATCTTCTGGAGTAAGATCGTAGGGCAAAAAGTGTATTTTTTCGGGAGAGTTCGTTTTAGTTAGTGAAACACTTTTAGTCAATGTTTTTGCATTATGTACTCAATAAATCAGTCTCAAATCATAGTAGGTTACAAACGCTGGATGCAATAAGACAGAGTGTTTGGGGCATCGTGTGCCAAATTGAAATGGTCGACTGGAGGGGTCATCTGATATACTTTCAGACCCCTAAACAGTTTTCTGAAATGAAAAAAAATATTGTTGTTTTATGAAAAAAAAAGACCCTGTGACTCGATTCAACAATTCTGGCGAATTCACAAAATTATTTAAAGATTTATATGACATGTGGCACATCACTAGCAAGAGGATAGCCTAGTATTTTTGAAGGAGTTGCAAGATTCCGGTCGCAGGCCATAATCCACCACGCGGGCCCAGTGCAGGTTGGTGAATGTCACATGTCTTCGATTTTTTGGTTTTATGACATGTCGGTTTCCTCACGATGTTTTCCTTCACCGTTTTGAGAGCAGTGGGGATGTAATGCGCCTGGCTGGGTTTGAACCCGCGACCTACAACTTGTAAGTCGGGGACGTTACCACCCGGCCACCACTGCTTTCCTGTATACATATATATTTTAAAATGAACTATCGTATGTTCCTTCGCTTCATTCATATCAATGATGTAGAAAATAAAAGTTAGTAACATCAATGACAGTAATTTTTTACACGAATTACTAACCAATAATTAATTAGGTACATGACGATGTTGTATGTAAATGTGTTGAATTGATTTACATTTACTTACACTTTCTTTTATCTAAGCGTATAAATTACAACACGCAAATTACTAGTCACGGTTATTGGGTGGAATTCTTTGAAAAGACTACTAATTGTATTGGAAGAAAGATTGGGTGTCGGTTTCGGCTCAAAATAGAGGTTCGCCTTAATTCGGGTTTCGTTAACGTTGAGTGCAGTGAATGATTCCTCTTCTTTTCGTATTGGTGGTTCATCAAATTAGTGTTTTGGGTCTAGTAGGTGACGGGGTGGGTAAATGCGGATGTAGTCTGACCCGCACCGCATTGTTACTGGGTGTTTGATGGTATTATAATTCCCCGTTACGACCATATTTGCAGCGGCCTGCTTTGATACACAGTGCTTAAAATAGTGATAATTTGGTAGGTTTAACATTGTCATATTTGTAACCAAAATTTTAGTACAGAATATATGGAAGAATATATCTATATTATGAAAACTGCAAAAAGTTTTGGATTTCGCAAAAACTAGGACGGAAAAAAAGTCAGTGCCGTAAACTTGTCCAAAAACCATTTTTTTTTTCGGTGGGAAAATCATCTTATGACAAATCTCGCTCTTGGGCGGAGCGGGAGATAGTGTCAGACTTTTACTGACTAAAAACCCAGTCCTGTTCCTTCGTTGCCTTTCGTACCAGGGCCGAGTCTTCCTTTCAGAATCAGGCCCTTGGCCCCAGCAGGCTCCGACCCTGCTGGCCCCTACAGTTGCTGACATCTCGTTCACGGCGCGCGTGGAACAATGCGCGCCGTCAACGACTAGGGCTCGGTCCGGACGGTTACCGGACGGCGGGCTACCCATTGCTCGCCGTCCGCAGTCCAATAATCATGTACGCTGGTGATATTATAGTGCACTGATGTGAGCGCTAACACGATTGCACTCTCTGTTCCTTTACCTATCCTCAATAGTCCGAAGGGACTTCAATCTAACACGACTGGCAAGACATCAGGCGCAGGACCAACGGATTTACGTGCTTTCCGAGGCATAAACACCAGGTACTTATCAAGCCTAGCATTATGGAAGTGAGAAATGACATTTTAACGGTTGATTATTTTTGGAAAGTTTTTTTTTAACATTACTTTCACTGCAAACACTCAGAAGCGAAATAGTATTACATTGAATGAGTCGAATCTATGTACGACTAGCTTTTGCCCGCGACTTCGTCCGCGTAGAAGTCGAAAATGGTTTTATTAGGTTTTTTGAGATACGAAAATATGAAATATTATTTATTATCTTCATCGTGAGTCCATTGAATTGTATGGCGAGCGATATTGTATCTTAAAATATATATAATAGTATCTTGGCCGTGTGCAGCGCCCCTTAGTGAGCTCCGCTGCGGGTGACGTAACCTACGACAAACTTATTATTTGCGGTTGGTACAGTAATCGGGTCTAGGGATCGCACCGCCGTTTATTTTTTTGATATTTTCAATGTAGGTACAGAATTTTCACTTCTACAGATTTATTATAAGTATAGATATAGATGTTTTAAATTAAATACTATGAAATTCAGATATGAGAGTCTACGCGTATATTTTTTTCCTTATAGAATAACGGAAACGCAATCTTTCCATGGTAAGTGATGGATGATGTAGAAGATGGAAAGAGCGCGTTGGTCTTGAAGCTTGATGAGTAATAGGGGGTTTATTTACTAACATACATTTAATCTATCCCATAACTAGAACAAACTGTACACAATATAACCGATTCAAATCATCATCATCATCATCATTTCAGCCGATAGACGTCCACATAGGCCTCCCCCAAATGTCGCCACAAAGAACGGTCCTGTGCGTCTTGCATCCATCGGATTCCCACAACCTTCACCAGGTCATCGGTCCGCCTTCCAAAACTGCGTCTTCCGGTACGCGGTACCGATTCAAATAGATAATCTCAATATACACAAGAACTTTTTTTTTTTCAAGTACCACATAACGCCGTCTAGTCCCAAGCTAATCAGAGCTTGTGTTATGAGTCAACTGATAAACATACTTATATATTTCTAAATACATACATATTACAGATAAATTACACCCAGACACAGAACAAATGATCGTGCTCATCACACAAACATTTGTCCTGGGTTGGAATCCAACCCACGACCTCCGGCATAGCAGTCAGGGCCACATAATCACTAGTCCAACAGACCAGTCAACTGGACATTTGATTGGATCTTTTTTTTTAGATGAGATATCATCAATAACTTCTACCGCTCTAGGTGGAGCGAAAGGGAGTGTCAGATTTTCACTGACTAAAACGCAACCGTTTTCCTTCAGTTGCCTTTTGCGTTCCAGGGCCGCGGTAACTTTTTGGACAATCTTGCAGCCGTGGCAGACAACCCTCAGCTTGACCTTGTGATGTCATTACCATTCTAATTTCTATCTACCGTCAGATACAGCCAATCATATTATTAAGTGGGATAGCTGTCAGTATCCAATCGTCCGGCCTTGGGAGGCGACGTGTTCAAGAGGCTGCAGTGAAGCCAACACTGTTAGCCTTCACACAGGCACCGCATTTTTATGTCCATGTCTAAGCGCATAAGAAATAGCGGTTTTATTAAACGTTGACAAAATAGTCTTGATTTTAGAACCTCAAGTCTGAATAGTTGATTAGTGTCATAATAGATGATAACATGTAAGCAGAGCCATTTTTTTTAAAGTGATATATCATCATTTAACTCTTCTTGCTCCGACTGGAGCGAGAGAAAGTGTCAAACTTTTACTGACCAACACCTGTAATTCTTCACATGTCCTTTGCGTTACAGGGCCTCGGTAACTATAATCGAATATAATAATATTCCACAACTATCACACAACGCCGTCTAGTCCCAAGCTAAGCAGAGCTTGTGTTATGAGTCCTAGAGAACTGATAAACATACTTATATATTTCTAAATTACACCCAGACACAGAACAAATGATCATGCTCATCATAAAGACATTTTTCTTGGGTGGGAATCGAACCCATAACCTCCGGCAAAGTAGTCAAGGCTACTAACCGCTAGACCAACAGGCCAGTCATACTCAACTCTTTCGAACAAACTTGCAGCCTTGGCCGTAACAGGCCCCGTCAATATAATCTAGGGCTTAGCATAGCATCAGTACATAGTGATAACATTTTTCAAGAATTCTAAATTGGTAGAACGATTAAACGTGGAACGGAAACTGATCGTGAGCAATTGTCCATTTTCTGTAAAAACAAGAAAAGACGCTATCTACAATTTAGGTCACACAGTAGATACAATTTCTTAGTACACAAGGAAGGAAAAATTGCTGACCAAAATAAAATAATTCATTCCCTAGAACAGCTTCCAGGAACGCAAAATGACAGACTCAGCAGCTTTAAACAACCATAAAACGGCGTTCATCAAATGTTTACAGCTGCAAGCTGCTGCTACCTCATAACTTGGGACATGGGCATTAGACTGACGGAGCCCCTAGTTTTATTGGTGCACCTCGTTTGAAATATGGTAAGAAATGGTCGGGAAACGTGACCGGAGTTCGCATTTGCAGCATAATGGCGTTGGAACCAACTCCCTTTGCACACTCCAGTGTTCTTTAATCTTATTTGCACGCCATTTTCACACCGTACGTGGATTTAAGGGGAATAGTTTTTGGATGATGTTATCTTAGAATGTATTATGTGTATATTATCACAACTGAGTCGATAAAGGCTCAACTCGAGTATGAAACTTGTAGGTCTACCCCTTTATGAATGTCTAAGTTTAATAACCATGTCTATACATTTTATAAAGAGACTAGCTGACCCGGCAAACGTTGTTTTGCTATGTATATAAAAAAAATAAATATCTAAAATTGAAAAAAAAAAAATGTTGTCCGATTCTCAGACCTACCCAATATGCACACAAAATTTCATGAGAATCGGTCAAGCCGTTTCGGAGGAGTATGGCAACGAAAACTGTGACACGAGAATTTTATATATTAGACTACTGCCGGTTTTGCAGCAAATTAATTTCCTATCACACTAATATTACAGTATTGTTTTTTTTTTAACCCAAAGGTTGACTGGTAGAGAATGCCTTGTGGCATTAAGTCCGCCTATGTACCACCATGTACATAAAGTTTAAATAAATAATATTATAAAGTCGAAAGTTTGTATGTGTGTGTATTTGTTACTCCTTTACGCTAAAACGTCTAAACGGATTTTGATGAAAATTGGCACACGGGTGTCTACCCGTCCATGTCCTAGAGAATTTTTTTACTTTCTCGAAGGCGAAGCCGTTTGTATTAACAAAACTAGCATTTGATATTTTTTGTGTCAATTTGCGCTAACATACTAAGTGGCACTCTGTGCACGACACGGCTTTTTATGTGTTTATTTTGTGAAACTAAGGAATTGTGCCAGTAGTATCACGGTTTTAGCAGTATTTATTTACACTATCAATTTGTGTCAATAGAGCGCAAATTGTCAATAGCGTAGCTCGAATGAGCACTCTCATAAAGTTTGAGTTATATTTTATCAAAGCCATATCGAGTTGTGCGAATGAAAAAATACAAAACCAAAATAAGAGAAACAGATTGGTGAGTTATAGTTTTCACGGATTTTGCAAAAGTAAAGCACATCATCCATGCCTTGTTAGCATACGTTCAATCTTAAAGGTGTTTTAAGCCCCCCCCCCCAACCCCTCTCCTACCCTTGAGAATAACCGGATCAGTCATGCCCAAACCTTCCTATAGCCGAGAAACCCGTAAAAAATCACAAACGACCCACAAAAAGCCAAGAGAGCCAGCAGTCACGAAGTGTGAATTTCGAATGCTCACGAAAAGGTTAAGTTCCGTGGGAAAGAAAAAAAAAAAGAACTATTTCCGGTTGGTCGGGTCACGGAAACAAGATATCCGGGGATGGCAAGCCCAGGAAATTGTCGATCGCGGCCTAATGAGGAGAGGAGAATGAATAGAGGTCCTTCTGTGAGCCTTGTACGGAACTCTTACGTGAAGTTTAAGAAAGAAACCTTTGATTTACTTGCGGAGATCCCTATAACAGTAATTATTTTGAATTTGTGGAGTTACGGCTGAGGTTTTCGTTTTATTTCTAACTAGCTTCTGAAAGCGGCTTCACCCGCGTGAAAGTCAGTTTTACCATACATACTGTTTTATCTGCTTAGGGAAAAATTTTGGAAAATCCTCTCTTAGCGTTCGCCAAGTTACGTCAGCCCTACTGTAGATGTAAATAATATTCTAATTTCATATTTTACATGTTTTTTTGAGTATGGAATGATTCGTTTATTTTATAACCAAAATGTTAGTCTTTACCATTTCAAATTTTGAACTCTTGTACATTTTACTTTTTTAAGATTATTTTCATTACACCAAGCTTTTATTTATCTTCAACCTTTTTACAATAAAATCAGATAGAGTTTTCGAACATGTGTTAAAATAAAATGTGATTTTAATCAAAAGTACTAAGGAGTATTGATATCAGCTTCGAAACAAATCACCCCCAAAACAACTTCATACCCCTTTTTAACCCCGTTAGAAGATGAATTTCAATAAAATACGTAACCCGTCTTCCATTTATTTTGTTAAAGAATGTTCATGTAAAATTTGAAGTAGATTGAACCAACCAACGTGATTCCTTAATCACGTTGTCCCATACAAACTTTGCCCCCTTTTCACCCCCTTAAGCGTTTTTTTTTTTTTTTTGGGAGGGAAAATCATCCTAATGACATCCCCGCTCTTGGGCGGAGCGGGAGATAGTGTCAGACTCTTACTGACTAAAAACCCACTCCTGTTCCTTCGTTGCCTTCGTCCCAGGGCCCCGGGTTTCGCTTTCACACTACCCAGGGCACCCCCTTAAGGGTAGAATTTCAAAAATTCCTTTCTTACCAGATGCCTACCTACGTCATACAAAGAAAATACCCTCCAAGTTTGAGGTCTTTACGATCATTGGTTCAGGTTATGCGTTGATCCGTCAGTCATTCAGGACAAAACATTTTATATGTATAGATAGATATAGATTACCTACTAGTTTTTGGTCGGGTCGGTATTATTACGGACACAAAGTGCAAGCCAGATAAAATCAGTCCATGGAGTTCAAACTTACTTCGTACTAAATTTTATCAAAATCTGTAAAGTAGTTTAACCATAAAAGCGTTACAGATTTCACTTTCAGATTCTTTATCCTTTATTTGCCGCTTCTTGTAATAAAAACCAGTACCTACGTTGACGTAAATTCAAAAATCTTTGAAATGGTAATTGCTGCATTCATTTTTTTTTTCTGACTTGAAGCCAGTTTTCGGACAGGATAACGTCTACGGGGACCGCTACTTTAGTATTAAACGTTGTACAAAAATAAACACAGGAAAGTACAAAACCTAACTTCTAGTAATCCCTTAGCTCGATCCTGATAACCCAATAGTTTCTCACTGCGGAAACTATAACTTTTCTATCTATTGGGAATCCCAAACACGATCGAAGTTGTGAGAGTAACTTACAGGTACAGGGTAAAAGCCCCTGTTTTAGAAATCACTTAATAGCTCTTAGAACAAAAAGATAAATATTTTATTTCGCTAACACTGGCTGAAAAAATCTGGTGGCAGTGGGCAAGGCACATTGCTCGCAGAACAGATAGTCGATGGGGACGAAAGGTTCTGGAACGGCGACCACGTACCGGAAGACGCAGCTTTGGAAGGCCTCCCACAAGGTGGACCGTTGACCTGGTGAGGGTCGCGGGAATCCGATGTATGCGAGACGCACAGGACCGGTCATTGTGGCGACATTTGGGGGAGGCCTATGTCCAACAGTGGACGTCTTTCGGCTGAAATGATGATGATGATGATGAACACTGGCTGGTACATTTTTTTTTTACATTTTATCCTATCCTGTATAGGGCGTAGTTGCCAAATATATAATTATAAATTACGTTTGGTATAGTTTTTTATTTGTTTTTATTTTATTCCACAACTATCACACAATGCCGTCCAGTCTCAAGCTAAGCAGAGCTTGTGTTATGAGTACTAGACAACTGATAAACATACTTACATATTTCTAAATATTGTAAATAAATTACACCCAGACAGAACAAATGATCGTGCTCATCACACAAACATTTGTTTTGAATGGGAATCGAACTTGGTCTAGTGGTTAGTGGCCTTGACTGCTATGCCGGAGATAGAAGTCAGGGCCACTAACCACTAGACCAACAGGTCAGTCAAAAAACAGAACGTCTGTCCCGAAAAAAATATTGAACGCGTTTCGCCTTCTCATACAATCGCACCTATATAGGTCACCACGGTCACCTATTAGATAAATAAATAAAATTGCTTGTGACTTGAGTCATTAGCGAAACTAGAATAATTACAATCAAGTTACCTATAATCCTTTTTTATTTTATGTAGCAAATCATCAAATGACTTGTTCCGCTTTGGGGAACGAGAGGGCGTGTCAAACTTTTACTGACTAAAACCCACATGTGTACTTCAGTTGCCCTTTACGGTAACTACGTACGAAACTTTTTCAAAATTGGTCGCTTCGGTTTTACTGATATCTCTTTTAGGAGCGCGTGGAACATTACGCGCCGTCGAACCCTCGGGCACGGGTCTCAACGGACGGCCGGACGTCGAGTTAGGGCACCAACACCTCTAGGCCTAAACAGTTTTTACCCTACCATACTAAAACAGACTTATCAAGAGTACTGAACAAACGTGAACTCGAAAGTTTCGTTATTGTAAATATTTGATTGTCCCTTTTTGGAGGCCTGGCGGCCTAGAGGACTGGGGCACTGCATGATTGATACGTTAGCTCGGTGATATATTTATTGAATGTGTCGGAAAGTCACCGCGCCGTTGCCCGCATTACCTGCGGCTATGTGAGGGTTGATTTTAGGGTTGTCTGAGATGTTATGTAAGGAACTTTCAAGTATGGAGTAGGTACGGAAGTGGAGTATGTTTGTAGAGTTTTTGAGGTAAGGTGTAATAAATATCTATCTATCTAAAGCCAGATAAAATGAGATGGAAAGAATTCTTAAAGCAAATGACTCAGGCCTCGATGGGACGAGTTGTGCAACTGCTGACAGGACCGGTCCACATTTGCCCAAAATCGGGAAGAATGGTAAAGAAAATGGAACAAGTTGATCCTACAGTAGGGCAAAGCGGGCTAAAGAGTATTTAATTCCACCTGTTTGACTAAATAATTCCAAAAATAAATACGGAATTCTAAAGAAGCATTCCTACTTACATCTCAACCACAAAATGTACACACAATGGTCAAAACGACCACACCGCTAACTTATTCTTATTGGTACTTCCATTTGTGCCCGAACAAACCGCACGGCTCTATTATGCCCACTTTTAACGGCATTACAACGTTATGGCGGTTTAAAAGCCCCGGTGGTACTATAATGGTGGTACTTACTGCTGTGATATCAATACCAAGTGTGCGGTTTCCGAATCAGAATCTAATGATTGGGTTAATTTATTTATTGCTATAAAATCAGATGTCTGATTTTATTTCTTAAAAAGTTTGTATCGAATGTTATCATTATGTAGTTACATACGTAGGTACCTATAGTTATACCTACGTATAGTTATACCGATCGCCACACTAAACTGGATAATTATCAGAATACAAAACCGTAAAACAAAGTCAGTAAGATACACTCTATTACTCAACAACTCACAATTTTAGCAACACATCTATGTATACATACATCTAGGCGAAAGCTCCTACAGTGTAAATTATACTAAAGCTTAAATAATATCGTCTTAAGGCGGGCAACCCTGCATTGTTATAAGAGATGACGTGGCGGATAGCTGTCCGATGATGGATAGGCCCGCGAAACGTATCTCGGGGTAATTTGTGCCACCCGACGTCTCCCCGTCAACGCCTTCCGGACCGTCGCATTCGACGGGTTAAGGAATGCGGGAATTTATTTAATTTAATTCGAAAGGCCTCTGGCAGTGAAATGGTTAAGAATGCGGAGGATGCATTTTGAAGGCTTTGCGTATTTTAATCCGATACAATGTTAAGTTTTAAAACGTATTTCAAAGAAGAATTTAATGCTGAGAAGAATTTTGCTACTGTGACCAATAAAACATTGTTTCCTAAGTTCTCATATTATCACAATAATCATCTCAAGGGAAAAGTATCTTAAAAGTCCCTTGTTGGACATATGACTTCCCAAGCCATAATTGGTACTGCATCCTCTCATTCATCAGATCCTCGATATATTAAATTGGCTACATCAAAATCAGCCCCATCTAAGCAATCCATAATTAATGTAGCTGTTCAACTCACTCGAACAACACGTGGGGGTTAGCGCATCCATAATATAACCCGTTCAATGCTGAGCTCCAGTGGCCTAGTTGGCACGAGGTGGCCCCGCGAGGTGGCCCCTCGAGATGTGACGTCACCGCCCCCGTGCACTTGCACTAATGGCCCAGCCGGGGCCCGGGGCGGCTACATATGTCGGGCTCTGAAGTGTTAGTGTTACAACTAAAGCATTTTTAGATGAGAATTGAATTTGATGTTTTCTGGAGATTTTTTTGGGATCTGTAAGTTTGTGTTTTAGAAAGTTTATTTCTGGTTGTGGTGTTTCTTTAATGTTTGATGTTCTTGCAGTTGAAAACATACAATCCTTCTACGACTCATTTTTTTATTACTTTCATTTTTTTTTTATCTCAATAACCCAGAAATCTCAGCTCAAAAGTCCATGTAGTCATGAACAGTATTAAAAGTATTGTGTACTTTCCATTGTGTTATAAGATTTCAATTTCCCTAAGACAATACTTTTTCAGTTTTCTTTTGTGTGTGTAACATCAATTCTTATGTTATAAAAGGATACTAAACTCAGCAATTTGTTAGGTTTATCTCCTGAATGTCACCGAAGTATTTACTGTCCTCATCCTTATATACTCGCTTTCTGATCTATTTGTTTGTTTTTCCAAACAATCTGCTTTACCACACTAAAGTGGAATTATGTTCAATGGAGCTTTTAGAAATAATGTTACAAGATCTTTTATCAGTATTTTCTTCTGTGTCTTTTCATAGAGGATTCTTACTGATTGTGTCCCTCTATTTACATTTCCTTTGACATGACCTCTTCATACATTCCTAACTCTATTTGTAGTTTAGTCATCTATCGTCTTTATATATAAAAGGAGAAACTGACTGACTGACATATCAACGCACAGCCGAAACTACTGGGACTAGGAGCGTGAAATTTTGCACAAAGCTTTCTTTTATGACGCGAGCACTAAGAGAGGATTTCCCGAAATTTATCCTCTAAGGTTATAAAACGGGGGTTCAAAGTTTGTATAGAGTATTTCCAAGCGGGCGTAGCCGCTGGCAGAAGCTAGTATAAAATAAATTGTGTGGCAAAATGCGTCGCAAAGGAATAAAACTCGAGAGTTTGACTGTACCAATTTGGTTGAGCTTTTTTAATATATTTAGATGGTTCAAAAGAGGTACCGTACCCCTGGAAGGCAAAGGGCAACTGAAGGACATCATCAACAGGTCGGTTTTAATTATTGAAAGTCTGACAATCCCTCTCGTACCACCTCGAGCAAGAGTACTTATTTGTATATGTATTATTACCCGTCTCAAAAAATGAATGGCCCTTATGAAAAAAAATTAAAAATCGTTTTTGTTTACACACAACTATCATACAACATCGTCTAGTCTCAATCTAAGCAGAGCTTGTGTTATGAGTACAAGACAATTGATAAACATACAAATATTTCTAAATACATACATATTATAGCTAAATTACACCCAGACAACAAATGATTGTACTCATCACACAAACATTTGTCCTGCGTGGGAATCGAACCCACGACCTCCGGCATAGCAGTTAGGGCCGCTAACCACTAGACCAACAGGCCAGTCAGTTATTAAAAACATATCAGGGTTATTTTTCAATGCTTAGGCTCAACTCACACTGGCACAGTAGAAGCGTCGCGACGCTTCATGTTTTTTGCCTATAATATATTCAGCTCTATTCTCCTAGAACTAAGATACAAATTTGTGTTAGGCAAATATTGAATTGCTTGCCGACGCGCGACACGCGCTTTCGCACTTCGACGCTCGGTTAGAGTCGGGCTGTTACGCGCCGGTTTTGGAGACGACTCTGCTATTAGTCTAGAAAATAATTCCATAACTTCTTAAAAACAATTTCAAATGCAACAAGTTATGCCCGATACACATAATTATAGCCTGTCAGGGAAATTTATTTTTGTAATGAATTGTGCGTCTATTTCGGCAGAATAAACATGTTTTCTCTCTCTCTCTTTCTTTTAAATGTTACTTGATGCTACATACACGCTCTTAGTACATGAATCGGAAAAAATATATCATGAGGATTTCCAACTCTAAATCATCAACAACCCAATTACTGGATTCTTAAAGAATCTTTATGCCTATTAACTTATTCAGGCTCAATTATAATAACTAAATCGTAAGACAGCTTTTAAAAAAAACTGGTCAAGTGCAAGTCGGACTCGCGCACTGAGGGTTCCGTAAAAACTTACCTATATAAATAGTTCAATTTTGAAGAGTTTCGAAGATATTTCCGGATCGCATTAAAAGTTTTTATTGTGACGTAGCAACAATTTTACTGTTTTCAGATTTATTCCTATACCTGTGATATTCCTTGCACGCATTCACGATTAGCGCGTGGAGATGCAACGCCGGGGTGAAACTATGCTGCCGCGACAAATCGCGGCATGGCGGACAGAGTTCCGGCGGGATCTCATGGTCAAATGGCGACAGCGACTGTCACAACCCAGTGCTGAGAAGCCTACTGAGGGTGTGTTTCTGAAAGGAAAACTCGACCCTGGTATAAAAGGCAACGAATGAACAGGAGTGGGTTTTTAGTCAGTAAAACTTTGACACACTGTCGCTCCGCATAAGAACAGGAGATGTCATAAAAAATACCTGTGCTATAAGACCTTGCTTTATGCCAACTTTCAGGATTCTGAGTTAACGGAAAGTACCCTATGAATTTTAATTCCCTTGCGAGCGTCGAAATATACGTTTTTTGCAGCCTTAACTCGAGAAGTTTGTTTTTTTTAACAGTTTCAAGGGACCGCAGACCTGAGTATATAGTTTTTATTTCAACTCAATAACTCCCGAGATAAAGGGTCTTGATAGACAGACAGACAGACGTTCAAGGGCTCCGTTTTTCTTTTTGAGATACGGAACCCTAAAAACATTCTCAAAACATCGATTCTTATTTGAACCTCCTTTCAAAACGATTTACATATTATTTAACACGACGCCTCGTATTCTTTGATTATAATAAAAGCTCACACAAAGGCACAAAGAAAAAATGGCATGATTTGATTGAAAGAAATCAGGGCATAACAACCACCCTTCACGACACTTGTGCCATACATAAGTCCTTCATGTGTGAACTCCCGGTTCATGGTGGAATGAGCCGCCAATCAGCTATGAGGGAATCTAATTAATTTAATTACCGGGACACCGGTGAACGTGGAAGCTGCCTGGGTAATTTTATGTGAGGTATCGGCGAAAGGTGGGTGTTCTCATTACTGAAAGCGTATTTAGAATTTTTGGCAAGAAATTTGGTCTAATAAATTGCTTTATTTAGGCTTTACTCGGGAATAGGACCATGTTATTATGAAGGCAACCAATATGACTAAAATGAATTATGTAATTAGCTCATAACAGACCTCCTCTCTGTATTACCCCTCTCTGAGCTCAGCGTGAGTTGGTAGATGTCACATGTCTACGAAAACCGTAAACATCAACTTATTGTTGATGTACACCGTACACGTATGACTTATTTTCCTTGAAACATGCAAACAATGTGAATTTTGCAGGATTTGCGTCAGTAAGCTAAAGTCAGTACTTACCTTTCAGAGAATGGTTTTTATGTCATAAATATCTTAAGAATCTGACTAGTTCCATAAGGTACAAACATAGGTTACAAGTCTTCGAGGATACTGGTATAGGCATTTGGACTTTGAAAGGCAACTGAATTATTTGACTAGTTCCATATATCTGACTGGCCTGTTGGTCTAGTGGTTAGTGGCCCTGACTGCTATGCCATGGTCGTGGGTTTGATTCCCACCCAGGACAAATGTTTGTTTGATGAGCACGATCATTTGTTCTGTGTCTGGGTGTAATTTATCTATAATATGCATTTATTTAAAAATATATAAGTATGTTTATCAGTTGTCTAGTACTCATAACACAAGCTCTGCTTAGCTTGAGACTAGATGGCGTTGTGTGATGGTTGTGTGGAATATTATATTATTATATAGTGAAAAATCCTATTATATGCAAGTTTTCATCATGGAGACTTTTTCTCCACTTGGACTTGGAAAGCAACTGAAGTAACAGACAGTAGTAAATTCATACAGAAAATCCTCCTATTATTAGCATATTCGACTTCGTATCAATCTTTCTAGGGGACAATATTGGTTATTAGGACTTAGAGGTAACTGAAGTATCTAGCTGGAATCTATGTAGCAAAATATATAAGGTGTTAAAAAACCTTATATATTTTGCTACATAGACTACGTTTACTACGTTTTGCTACATCCCTACGTTTATGTTCGCATAACTCGTCAAAATGTATGGAGCAGCTGATTTTTTTTTCGCTATTTCAGGTTTGGTCCCATAGTTGTTCATAATGTACAATGTCCCCTCGAAATTCTTAAAGTTAATTTTTTAACACCTTATATATGGTATTATATGCAAGTTTAGAAGCAACTCTATCCACACTTGATGGCTAACGTAACAACCTCCTTCATTTTGAAGTCGTTTAAAAACTAGCAAAATTAAAGGTTTATTTGCCACTATTTGCATTATGACTAAACTTCTGGATGCATAATTAATGAAATTTTAGTTTGCATAACAAAAACTGCGGAAGCAGAACACGCAGAAAGCAAATATGAATAGTTTGTTAGCAGAGAATACATACACTGGAGATGAGCAAAAGTTCATTAATTCGGTACCTTTCGATTTGATTTTGATGATGTATCATCTGAATATGAAGAACTGGAGTTGCACCACTTCTGAGGCCCTACCAAGACTTGTAACGCTATCCATTTTACGACCTAAACTGAACTGTTAAAGGGATGGAGCTATATAGGGTGCATAGCTCCATCATTCTTTCTCGCTCGCACGCTCGACATTTTAACACTTCATGGTAGGGCCCCCTGATCTTGATAAACCATTCTTCATTGCAACAATACTTAGATTTCACGCACCCAATAATTTCACAGTCGACCGAGCCCTTACAAAGTAACCAGAAGGACACAAGATTAGCTTCGGCTCTTCTCGGTCCATTTCGGGGACCTTCGACTATCTAATTAAGGCCTCGCCAACCATGGTTTCTTTTGCGTAAAAATCGCATTGTCTGTAACGACCTCATTCCATGGACACTTTTAATTGCAAACGGTAGTTTTAAATTACTTTTTCGTGCGCTTATTACCTAACGAATGCTGTGTTTCGGCGCGAATTGGGGTTTAGTGTTTTAAGCCGGAAGTTTTTTTAAGGTTATATTTTTAAGAGTAAAGACCGTTATGGTTTCTGACGTCAAAAAAGAGATCGCCCAATATTTTCCTTCGAATATAAATACGGTAAGTATTCCATCAGCTCAGACTATGTCTACTTAGGCCAATTGTTGCATAACCGTATTTTCTTTTCATTTCTAAATTATACGTAAGTTTTTTTTCTTTAATGTGTATGATTTTGTTATTAGGTTATTATTGTTTTATTGAATGTATTTTTTGGTTTGTAAGTTTTTACTGTACAACGCCTTGGATATCCTTCATAACGTTGTACAAGTGCTTATAAATAAATAAATAAACCTCAGAGTTGTGTCTAGTATGACTGAAATGCGGCTTAACTTAGGCAGGAAGGCAGTTTATCTACGTGAAAAAGGACGCAGCAGGAAGTCGGCTGCCAAAAAATGTGGAGCCAAGTCAATATTTTATATGCTACAAAGCCACAAAACTAAGTTGCTTGTACTGGCACAGTTTTTGTGTGGGTGAACTGTGAGGCTAGCTTCCTTCTCTCATTTATTTTGTGGTACGAATTCCATTGTTTTTTGTACAACACTGAATTGTGAGCGTTTATCTCAGTTTGTCCTCTTTTTTTTCATACATTACTTGTATTTAGATAAATATAGAGCCAAAGTTATTTTAGTTTGTATCTAAACATATACGATTTTTGTAGTAGTATTCTGCAGAATGTATCGGTTTTGTACACTTCAGGTGATCAGCTATTATCATGTTTGTGGAAACCTTTGGCAAGCGAGGAAGTCATTTGATGACATCACCCCAGAAAAAGTTAAGACCGCTAATTGGCGTTTCATTATCGTGACACAACACCAGACTGAAAGGGTGTAAACTTTTTCAATCATATTTAAGACTTCTCTATGAATTTTCCCGCTTTGGGGTAGAACAAGATGGCGTGTCAGACTTTTACTGAGTAAAACCCATCTGTGTCCTTGAATTGCCCTTTGCGTTCTAGAGAACTCTTTCAAATATTCCCGCAGCTCTAGCAAGCATCGACCCTACTGGGCCCTTTCAGTATTGCTAATATTTCTTAGAAGCGCGCGTGAACACTACGCGCCGTGGACTGTTCCGGACGGACGTACAATGAGCTAGCTACCTATTGCTCGTCGTCTGCAAAACCGCACCTACGGTGGCCGGAAACCACCTTAGATTTTTAACAACAACTGAAACTGAATTGAAGAACTTTAAAAAAATTAAAAACCAGTATCTCAACACATAACATTACTATTCTCATGCAAAAATCACTAAAATCTCGAACAACTTTCGTTTAAACAACAAGATATTAATTGCAGTGGCTGCAAATCAAATGAAATTAACAGTGAATACATAAATAGCTTGACACAAAGAGCTCAGAAGATGGATGTCTAGACAGCTAATTAAGCCAATGTTATTAATAGCTCAAATAGCACGCTATATTTAACATTTAAGTGTAATCTCTTGTTTATTAACGTTTCGATGCAGTTCGCTTTGATGTGGATTAACACTTAATTTCTTATAATGTTGCACGAGTTATGCAGGGTTGGCACGCATCTGGAAAAGGCGGTCAGCTTTTTTGGATGCGTCTCTAGCAAAATCAGACTGATTTCTTCTTTTGTTAGTCGGGCAATCGCTTTACATTATACAGTGTGTGTTTGTAATATAGAAATATATTTTTTTTACTAAATGCGTATGAAAGTATATTAGATATCTATAAAAAATGCAATGTTTAAAATTTTTTACTCAAATTAACATTATCTGTTTTGAGAGCAGTGATGCCCGAGTGGTAACGGCCCCGACTTAAGGAGTTGTAGGTCGCGGGTTCAAGCCCAGCCAGGCGCATTACTTTGTTTAATTTATTTCATCACCACTGCTCTCAAAACGGTGAAGGAAAACATCGTGAGGAAACCTAGAACCAAAAATTCGAAGACATGTGACATTCACCAATCTGCACTAGGCCTGCGTGGTGGATTACGGCCCATTCCTCCTGAGAGAGAGGAGGCCTGAGTCCCAGCAGTAGGAACATTAAAAGGCTGATTATGCTTATACTTATGCTAATCTGTTCAGGTGTTCATCCTTTTTTACCGTGTTCAATAAACCAAAAACACTGCCATACTTGTAATTGACAGGGCTGCAAGAATGTTCGAAAGAGTTACCGTAGCTTTGGAACGCCAAGGGGACTTAAGGAAAACAGGTAGGTTTTAGTCTGTGAAAGTCTGACACGCCCTCTCGCTCCACTCAGAGCGGATGAATATGTTTGATGATTTCCCACTTCAAAAAAAAAAATAATAATTTTGGCTGGTCTTTACGACCTGGCAACCCTAAATGCATGCTTAGTTGCTTTGTTAATGGGGCAGAAAATATTCGTTTTTAAATATGCAGACGATTGCAGTTTTTTTGAGTCTAAACTGCTTTCTTAATGTAATTAACTGTATGTGTTACAGATATTGCTAATTGGCTGACATATCGTGAGTTATTAATCATAGGTTTCATCGGAACCATTGCTGCCAAGTCCTGTCCCAAAGGAACCATTCGTTCTTCCTGGATGAGCAGTAACACCCTTTTGATTATTTTGTTTGGATAGGAAATCATCTTCTAACTTTGAATGGAGCGAGAGGGAATGTTAGACTTTAACTGTCTAAACCCCACCCGTGTTCCTTTAGGTGCTCTTTGCATTCCAGGTTCACGGCTCTGATTCGAAATGGTGTAACTTTCTTTTGAAAAACCCACATCTGTTTCCTTAGGTGCCCTTTGCATTCCTTAATCCTGTAGCCCTGAATCATAGATAATGTAGCTTTCTTAAAAGAATTTTTGCTATCGCCTCAATACTTGGAGATTACCTTTTACTAGTAGTTACATAATGAACAATTTTACCTCTTTGGTATACAACTATAGATTGCTATCATAGTTTTTCTAACTAAATCAATAGCTTACTACATCTTGATTACCAACACATCCTGACATAAACAAAAGCATAATAATCAACGCGGAACCGCCGCAGTCTACGATTAGCACAGCGTACCTAAACATAGTAATAGAACGCGCATTAAATTAGCATTGTTCAGTAATTAGAGCCAGTTGATGGCACGTTAGCACCGCAGGCTCCAAGGATTTGCAACAGCTGTTGATTCTAAATGGAATCATACCCTGAGGACCTTTCGTAGGGGCCCAGTAGGGTCGAAGCCTACTGGGGCCATGGGTAGTGTGAAAACGAAGCCCTGGGACGAAGGCAACGAAGGAACAGGAGTGGGTTTTTAGTCAGTAAAAGTCTGACACTACCTCTCGCTCCGCCCAAGAGCGAGATTTGCCATAAGATGATTTTTCCACCTAAAAAAAAACCCTAAGGGTACCTTACTGAGATAACGGCTAGAAATGATGATATGTTGCGCTTGCAGCGACATCGATAACATAAGAACTAAAATTTAAAATCTTGCATCATGGTATTTGAATTCTTCACGCGATAACGCAATAAGGACATATGTAACAACCTTAAGTCAACTTTTGGGCATGTACCCGGACCAGATGCAACACCTGTCGGGTCAGAGCATCCTTTACACTCTGTTCCGCATACCTTTAAACGTTGATCCCAATTAATTTAGGATAAGAGCCAGGTAATGAAGATACCCCTGGCAACCTGGTTGGTGCTGGTTTTACCTGAAACAAGAGAATGAATGGGTTAGTAATTGGCATCTTAGGAAAAGTACTGTCAATTCAATTAACCGAAGCATATCTTCAATAGGTGGCTGAAAGTAGCCAAGAATCGCATAAATTGGAGTGTGATTAGATAGATCTACATCCAACAGAGAACTCTTAATGCTGCTAAATCAGATAAATAAATACGTAAATCAACCTATCATAGTTCGCTGCTAGACATAAATTCTCTTTGAAGTCTTACATGGATCATAATATAAATGAGAAAATTATCATCATCTTCCAGCACTTGTCCAGTGTTATTTGAGGTTGGCACAACACGTTTTTTTCTTTCATTTTGTCCTGTCACCTGTCGCGCTATCACTAATTCATCACTTTAACCATCTTTACTTTAGCCTTAGAACATAATTTAAAAAATGCATAGAGTTATAAATAACAGCTTACATTGATCCGATAATTGCTAAATGGCGTCAGGCTGACGATCAAATATCATGATTTTCAGAGCGATCCGTTTGTCCTATTGCGGTAAACCCGCACCACAAACATATCTCAGTGGCGGAGTTGTCAGTGATATTAATAACTTGGAACACAATATCTGTTTTGATTAATGATTATTGTTGCTAAGTCCGCCTCCCAACTCTGTGTCTATTTTGTTTGTTGTATTGTCGACAGCTTCAAAAGCTATAGAAACTATAGCTCATTGGATTGTCAAATAAAAGTTTTCAAATTATGTCTTCTCATTTTCAAATTCAGTCTTTTTAATTAGCTAATTTGGGCCAAGTAAGTAGCAGTGTAAATGTGCATTAAAGCATCAATAGCGCAGGTGTACAGGCACTTCGGACATGTGGATCATATCCTAAATTCTGGATTAGTGGAGTGCAGTAAGACGTGCAAAATAACTACACTATAAATAGAAACCCACTAGTTTTAATATCCGAAGAGCATAGATAAGTTAAGTCTCAGTGGATATTGAGGGCAATAAGCATAGCATAACCAGCCTTTTAATGTTCCCACTGCTGGGACGCAGGCCTCCTCTCTAGGAGAAGGAATGTGCCATAATCCACCACGCGGCAATAAAAACTTTGACAATTATCATAACTTGTAGAAAGCTGATGAAATCAACCATAAAGCAGCTCATTCAGTCAGTCTCGAGATATACAAAGGCATGAATTTTCTGCCAATAAAATAAAGCTATTCATTTTGATGAGTATATTCACCCACGTGAAGGTGCACTATTCCAAAGTGTTGATGGCTATCCCAGAGAACTGGAGTCTAATAAACTAAAGATTCATAGATATCAATAAAGTTTTATCTGGAGGCTATAGCTGTACCCACAAGTCTATTGCATGATGAATGAGGGTGTGGTATTATACTCGTCATTCAAACGCTTCGAGTAACCTAGATTTGATACCCAGCCCGGGAAAATTGATGGTGATTACAGCGGCACCGATTGGATTTAATTTAAAAGAAAATCGATAATGGTGCTGTCCTATAATCTACTTTTGTTACCATCTTTTATTTGCAGTATTTTTACTTTCTTAGTGCTCAGCTTATCCTTACGATCAATTTTCGATTCAACAAACTGTTTTCTATAGTCGAAACTAGACTATCGTGTTCCTAACAATACAGTACCTCTCTAGAGCCCTAACACACCGAAAGCGAGGATTTTAGAAACACGTAGGTACCTATTCCAAAAGCATTTTATCGACGGATATTTTAAAATAAGAAATTCTAAATTCAATTCTCGCGCTCAATATTTGTTATGTCGTCGTGGAGCGCTCGGCAAGCGATTGCTGGCCGATATGAAACGGAGACGTGAACGAAATACCGTTAAGGACGCCCGTCCATCGGTTTACATGGCGAGAGGAAATTCGAATTTACTGGAAGGACATATTCATATTATGTTATGCAGTGTCACGCTCTTCCCTCGAGAGGTGAACAAAATCTCAAACTAGAATCACTGAAGTAAATATCTACAGTAATAAGATTGTCTTTTGTGAAAAGCGATGCAACAATTTTACAAAATTTTTATTTATTTTCTTCACCTTAGATAAGTGAACGCCAATTCTTTGGTTAGCAATCTGTTTTGGACAAAGTCAGGTAAGAGTGTGCAACAAACCTTACACGAGCTTGCAGTAATCGGGTGAACGAACGACCAGAGCGATTTTATTACAAGATCTAGAATTAGATTCAGACCATTTGAAACTCTAATAAGTTTGTAAGAAAATATGTTTGTATTTCAAACAAGCCCAGTTTGACTTGGTGTAGAGAAGCGTTTTGAATGTTAAAATGTAGAAACTTTATACAGTAACTTTGAATAAATAAGATTATAACAAGTCTATATTACAAGGATACATTTTATTGGACGAGATGTCTAGACAATAGGCATTTCTCATACAGACATTTGTCAATTTTCAGTCAAATTCGCACAAAAACACAGAATATAATATTTCTTAATACGAACCACAGTATTCCATGCTTTACAGTTACACAGCTCCTACAACTACAAATTACAATTTATATAAAAACGCTGCGAATCCCAACTGCAGAATTTCATTTCATTCATTGAAATTCCGTCCAGCTACCGTTCAAAGTATCCAAACATATAAAGTTTTATTTATGCGTGTTATTGTGCAGCGAGTTCCCGCGGCGTGACGGCTGCGTGGCGGCGGCGTTGCGGCTGCGTGACTGTGGCGCATACTAAACGCACCGCAGATAAATGGCGCGGGGGCGTCATCGTGCATGCATGGCCTTTGTTTTGCTTTTTTATTTCATAACTTGCCCACAAAGCATGGCAGGAATTTGTGAGCTTTAGAGCCAGCAATATTGTAGTGTGAATATTGATGGTTTTGGTAGGCACGGGTGATAGTTATCTATTAAAACCTTTCTGTATGACGTTGCCGATTTCTCTTTTGTTGTCTGCGTGGAAAAAAATTCTCTCTATATTGAGGGCCATCACTGAATGATTGGCAGGATCAGAATAGTGAAATCATAAAAGAAACTGAAGCACTAAACTATTAGCTTCCCAGTTGTGTTGTTATTTAATAAATGGTATATCCAATACTATTTTTTTTTTTCGATTCGATCTAGTAGTTTCTGACATTAGCGCGCTCAACCAAACTCTTCAAATATTAAGTACAGAATAAGTATAGATTAGAATAGATGTATAGATGAGGTAATCAATAGCCGTCCCATAGGGGCTCATTGATAATAGATTAGGACCATTGTGGGGTACAAAGCGATAGAGCAAAGCCTTAATGATACCGATTCTGCTGGCAGTATTGACTCCAGCAAGATATACGCGGATGTGATGCATTGCATTTTGATTGCATCTCCGCTTACCATCAGGTGGGACCGCAGTCAAGCACTGGTTTATATAAATTAAAAAAAAAAAAAAGAATTAAAATTTCCTGATCGAACGCCGACACATGTAGTACGCTTGGAAACCAGTTACCAATCTTGCTTTTATACGACGAAAATACATATAATACTAATCTTATCATTTTCACCGTGACAAGACCTATTTAAGTTAAGACACAAGAAAAAAAAAGACGCTCCTGATAAAAAGCAAACTTTTCTTAACTTTTACTTGACAAATTGGAAACCTGGCTCAGATTGTGAAGAGTAGTGTCCTCAGAATCACTGAAGGGCCAATGGCATCATGTCATACAAGTCTAAGGGATATAGTATTATGGTGTTATGGTGTTACTCAGCAAATGGCTTGTTAGAGAAGCAATTGCTATATGTAAAATACTGCTACTGCAGGTTCATCCGATTAGATTAGAAGTCGACCCCAATATCGTTGGGAAAAGTCCAAGCTGATGGACTGTTCTGTCTATGAAAGTCGGTGGTGATGAAATGCAAGCTTCTCCCCACATTATCACACATAGGTGAAGATTTAAAACAATTACTAGATAAAATCGGGAGCGGTTCGGATTGACTTGGTTTCAATCGTGCATCGTGCATTATTCTATTAGACCTCAAGCTATCGGCTTCGCGTAACGGTGGTCGGACTAAAATCCCGTTAGGATCTTATGGTGCAATGGAGGGACTTGTAGCGGGATTGAGAGTAGTTTCTTTAGAGGCAGAGGAAAACTATAATTTAGGTGTCTTCAAGGCTAGAGTGAATAGGCTCTTAATAAATTAGTGCGCCTGACCATCAATGATTGCATCTCCGCTTACCATCAGGTGGGATCGCAGTCAAGCACTGGTTTATATCAATTAAAAAAAAAGAAAAGGTAAAAAAGGATTTGCTCAGTGAAGAGCCGAGGCCGTTTATTGTACAAAGAAGGAAGGAAGGGCTTCTCGACAAGGAAGAGAGTGAGTGTTTTGCTTATTGCATTGAATTCACTGATTTATGAACATAATAATAATAAATATAATAATAATTTCATAATATACTTTGGTTGTCGAAACGTAGTTTTTGCTTTAAGCTGAATAAGTTTGTCGTTTCCATCTTAAGTTCATTTTACAGGACTAGAATTTGTAACATCTCTATCATCTATACTTATGCTAACTTTGAGCACACGCACGTTACTTTATTTAATTCGCTGGTGTGTTTAGAGAAATGTTTGATGTGTTCCCTCATGAAGGTAACAAAAATGCTGAATCTCTGACGATTTTTTACGCTCTCCAAAAAAGTGTACATCCCTTATCACCTTGCAAAGATAGCTGATTTTATACGACAATCATTAAATTGACGACACTTATCCTGAACGGTTTTTGCCGCATCACCTTCTCACTTAGGCACGGCAAGCGGTTTTAGATATAACCGTAACCGTCCCGATCGGAGTCAGCATTTACTTTAACGATTCGATCGTTGCCGACTAAGATAACTGGTCGGCAATGCCTTACTTACTTCTTCGTATTTAGAACTTCGTGCTAAAGTAAAGCATTTACTATAGTAGTATTTAAGTGATACTTATTACAGTTTCTTTTTTTTTAGGTGGGAAAATCATCTAATGACAAATCCCGCCCTTGGGCGAAGCGGGAGATAGTGTCAGACTTTTACTGACTAAAAACCCACTCCTGTTCCTTCTTTGCCTTCATCCCGGGGCCCCGGGCTTCGCTTTCACACTACCCGTGGCCCCAGTAGGCTTTGACCCTGCTGGGCCCCTACAGTTGCTGATATCTCCATGAGGCGCGCGTGGAATAGCACGCGCCGTCGACGACTTGGGCTTGGTTACTGGATGGTCGGACGGCGAGCCATCCATTACTCGCCGTCCGCAAGCCCGCGCCTACGGTGACCGGAAATCGGGATCGGAATCCCGGCGGCGGTTAGGGCGTGAGGGCATACTTATTACCGTTGTGGAGTAATTGACGAGGGTTAGTGTGTTTTGCTGATGATGGTGTCCGTAGTGGACCGATACAGATTTATTTCTTTGGCCTCCATCTCTTTATCTTATCCCATTATTTGGTGTCTCTCTCGTCATTCTTCGCTCTTTTCGTTATTCTTTGACAGACGTCTTTGTGTTTAGATCGTTGTTTATGAACATTGGTTCAACACCTGGATGTTTTTTTCTATGTTACTGGATGATTACTAAGTGGGGTCTAACCCGCTTTTGTTGGTGTTCGCTTGTTTTTCTTGGGAGATAGTGAAAAGCTTTCAGACTGTTCTTCAAGATTTAATACAGTTGAATCATAAATTACGATGCCTTTTCTTTATCCCACTATAACAACACAATCTTACTTAGTTCATTAATTGGACAAAAAAACTTAATACAGTTCACATTGATTAAACAATTCATGCACAAAGGCTATACAGTAACTCAAACTTTCTTCTTTTAATTTTTTATTTCGCATTTATCACAGATTTTTACACGACTTGCGGAAAAATACAATAACACCTTAATTTAAAATTGGCACGAATATCTCCCAATTTAAATTTATTAGGGACTCTTGAAAAAAAAATTGTTTTTTTTTCCAATATTATCAATTTCCACTTTTTAAAACTTGCAGTGTAACTTAAATGAAACACTTAAGTGCACAGAATAATTCATTAACGAGTTGATACATAAACTAACGGCTTATATTACTTTTTTCAGAGTGGTCGTATCTATCTCACCCAGGGGACGCGTCGGGCGCAGTTGATTAAAGAAATTAATTGTTTATCGTCGACGAAGACGTGCTGCGAATATATTTAAACTGAAGACTGGAAATTTACTCAGTGTAAGGTTGGCCGGTTTTCTTTACGGATGAGGAGAAATGGGTTGTTCTAAAGGTCAGATGCGCAGTACACAACTGATATGCGTACATGAAACAAGATAATTTTAGTAAGGATCTTGCAAAAGGCATTTTTAATCACGACTATGGAAGGAAAGCGTAAAATCCTAAAAGAAAAGAAAATAAAATATTTGGCAAACATATATACACACACAAACAAAATTAAGAAACTCCTCCTATCCTAACTCCTTCGATCCTATGAGTTCCTATGCCTACTAAATCGGCCTTCCTATACCACAGCATTTCAATGAAACAATTTTGGACAAAGTAGACGCTAAAAAGAATTATTTCTTCGAATTTGTTACACGTTTCTAGACCATGTCTTTTGCAAATATTTTAGTACAAAACTGCGTTTTACGTTGCACAAAGAGCGCACTTGTCATAAAATACATTAGACATAACAAAAATATGAGACAGCACCTGTTACCCGGACATTTATATTTACGTTCAGAACATGGCTCGCGGGAATGTTGTGATGTCAGAAGTCCACAACCCTAAACCTCGGGAAAGAATATTAATCATACCGACCAGCGGCGGATAAAGGAGGAAAGAAGACTGTTTTGTTGTCCGGTTTTTACATAATCCTCTGATAAAAAACGTCAAAAACCAAAAAAAAGACAAAAATACTTACTTAAGGAATGTTGGAAGAAATGCAAGTTGGAATCGAGAGAGGTACTCAGTATCTCCTTTGATAAAAGAGATATGCCTTAGAATATGATGGCTATGAATGAAAGAAGAAAATAAATGAAGAAAAGAGAATGGAAGAGTGTAATGTGTTGCGCCAATCCCAAGTAACATGTCACTAAGGCAGGACGATGAAGAGATATTTAGTATCAGTTTCAAAAGCTTAAACATGCATAAATCATTATGTATGTTTATGATAATGGTGGTGGACATCTCATCCATAACACAAAACGTTTTGGGAACACTTTCATTGTGCGTACAGCTAAAAAGTGGGGAGTGGAATTCCCTGCCGGAGTCTGTTTCAGCTATAAAACCCTACAGTTTTTAACCAATAGTGAATTGGTACCTCTAGGCCAGCATGCTCCATCGTCAACCACAGGTGAAGTAGTAGTTAAGCGCGAGCTTATCAAAAATAATAATTTAAAAAATAGGTTGCCATAAAAAAACACCTGAAAAGTAAGTCGCATAACCTAATCACCACATTCTTGATCACAGGATAGCGTGCAGTACCCGCAACTGCTTGCCAAAAACTACGAGTACAAAGGAGACACTACAGAATGTATACTAAAGTAAAGATGAACAAAGTAGCAGCCCTAACAAAGTCCCGGGTAGTATATTCACTCGCGGAAAGTTTCGGTGTCACCCGGACGTGACACGTCTTACAAAGAAAGTAGGTAATATGGTTATGTACGAAATTTTACCGGAGACGACCACCTCGGAATACAGGATAAAGATATTGATTTAATCAGTAACGCGATTTGGAAATCTTTTGCGAGTTCACTTTAGGAGTGTTTATGGTTAATGAACCACCACAAACTGCAGTTTCCTTTGTAAAGAGTGATTGTTCTTCATCATTAGGAGATCAGATTTCAGCAGTAGATGTCTATGGAATGTGGATGCGTGAATTAGGTCAAAGGGCCATAACCTTTTGTTACATGAAAGATGATACAGCAGCTACACATCGTATATTCGCTGTATTAGAAAAGAATGAAGCAGTTTGGAACGTTTTATATTTGGCATTTCTTTTAGATGAAGATGTTACCGTCTAAACTACGCATAATAATTTTTGCTATGAAATAAGAAAAAAGATGATTTGTAATCTTAATTAATAAATTGACAATCAAAATAAATACCATAGAAAAATAAAATCTTACTATATTGATTGAATGCAATAGATTTCAAATTGAAAAAGAAGATTCTAGTATTACTCTAGTGACGGCTAGGTTTTCAGAATCGCGTTCAATTTATTAATTTGGTTGTTTCTGTCAGTTCGTTACAATTAACAAAAATTGTGAATCGAATGTTTTCAGATCCATTCGAGCTTAATATTTGAAGCCTTTGGAAGTTCAATGCCTTTAAGTTCGTGAACTATGACTTTGGTGTCTCTTAACACAATAAATTATTAATTTTAACAATTTTAAAGTCTTTGAGCTTCCAAGTGGGTGTAGTCACTTTGCTATTGTTTATTTCATCCTTTTCGCACTCAACTTGATTGCTTTTAAGTTCTTAGAGAGCTTTAGCGAGTTATTAATGAAAAAGCTTATTTCAATTGGAACTACATCAGATTGAGCTTAGAGAAGCATTATGGAAATTGGACTTTGCATGAGACAGAAATAAACCTGTGCCAAACGGATGGTTAGCTTCCTACTAATTGCACGTCCTGAGCTATCTGATTAAACCAGCATTTAGCATAGTGTAAGGCGCGAAATATTTCAGCTCAAGTATTTCTAACCGTTTTTATTTTGAGGTCGGACATCATCAAATAACTTCTCCCAGTCTGGGTGGACAGAGAAGGCGTTTCAGACTTTTAACTGACTTAAATTCAACTGTGTTTCTTCAGTTGCCCTTTACGTTCCAAGGCCGGTAACTCTTTCAAATATTCCGCAGCCAAAATATTTCTAAATCTAACACTAGCATAGCATAGTCGGCCATATAATGTTCCCACTGCTGGGACTCAGGCCTTCTCTCTAGGAGAGGGAAAGGTCGTAATCCACCACGCGGCCCAGAGCGGGTTAGTAGATGTTACATGTCTTCGAATTTTTGGTTCTAAGACATGCCGGTTTCCTATACCGTTTTGAGAGCAGTGGTGATGAAATAAATTACACAAAGTAATGCGCCTGGCTGGGTTTAAACCCGCGACCTATAACTCGTAAGTCGGGGCCATTACCACTCGGCCACCACTGCTCTTCACAAAATCTAACACTGCGACATTTAAAAATAACAACGAAAAATCTTCGCTATATAATTTCGGAATTAACTCGGATAATGTTTTCAGGATGAATTTCCCGGCGGCTTTATTTCCGAAGGCTCGCGGTACATATTTACATAGCAGGGGACTTAATAACAAGCGTTGCCGCTTCCCCGCATTGTCTAGAGGGAGACTGTCGTTTCCCTTCATTTTTATGTGCTCATAATTCCCCTGCCTTTTAGTAACGGAGCAGAGATCCTTTATTCACGTATTTGCCTCATCCCTTATTGTCCTTTTTTCATATCTACGCTATTACAGCGTTTGTTCATATTCATTGTAGCATGTGCTCTTGCTGTGTTTCAGGGGAATTGACGAACTGTGACGTTCGGAACAATGATATCAGATTTGGACTGTAATGTTTGCGTAAACAAAAGACATTTTATTCTTTTCGTTTTATATTAATTGTGTTTCAGACTGTTTATAATAATGCGTTTGTATACAAAAATTTATTTGTTTTAACTTTAATTGTATTTGGGAAAGTAATCCCGTGGCTTTATTATTCAGTTAATAATATGTACAAAAATAATAAGATTTTGTGAAATTTTTTTAGTTCTTAATAAAGCGGGGATCGCTTTGTGCATCGTACATCAGCGAGCCAATCACTGTTCATGGATTGCATTCCCCGCCCCCAGATCTCTTCTCATACCACTAAAGAGACCCGATATTTCACTTCTGCGTGCTTCTGCGCAAGTAGAACTGTAGAAGTCAGCGCTCAAGATCCGTGCCGGTATCTATACCGGCTCTCATGCCACATTAGTTTCATCAGACCATTGTTTCCATACCTCAGTATTGGTATACCTTCGTAAGTTCTAAACACAATAACTTGTCAGTATATTTCAGAAGCAATCTCCCACCCGGATTCGCATCTAAATATCGCAGCTTCTACATTTAAAACAATATTTTTACTGCATGTCCTAAATTCAATTTAGCTGTAAAATCCGGGGCCATTTATTTCATCTATTTTGTTTCTCATACATTATTCAAAATTATTCCGAGTGAATTACCTACGTGTTGCGTGTGTGCGAGTGTACGAATCAGTACGAGTCCGTACGAATTTGTGCGACTTATTGTGGATAGGAAGACACAATCTTATGTGTGTTTTATTGAAAGTTTGTACACATTATAATGTGGGCAGGTAAATACGGGCGAACGGGTAACTGGATAAAGCTTAGGTATTTGTAGTAACGTAGACTTAGGTTGGATATGTTCCCACGGCTGCAAAATTGTTTGAAAGATGCGGTAAACCCTGGAACGCAAAGGAAAACTAAAGGAATACAGGAAGGTTTTAGTCAGTAAAAGTATGACACTTCCTCTCTCTCCACCCAGAGCGCGGAGTCATTTGATGATTTCCCATCGAAAAAAAGAATAGAGTCAGACTTTTACTAATTAAAACGAACTTATATTTCTTCAGTTGCCATTTGGGTTCCAGGGCCACGGAAACTCCTTTGAGCAATACCGCAACTCTCTAAAAATAAACCTATATCAATTTGATGTAGTAAACGATTCAATCTCTTTATTTATTCGCTAGATTAGTTTGACATCATAACCAATGAAAGGTCGATTTACCTCTACTCATTCTCTGTCCATTATAAAATCATTAACCAGCAGAAACGTTCACAAATATAAAACACTGCCTTTAACATTTCTCAAGACGATTATCTGATCACTGTGAGAATGATGTGAATTCCCAGTGTCTGCAATTCTGCATCAAAAGGTTTCTTGACGTGCAGCTGTGAGTAAATCAACATATGATTCTGCAATCATCTGGAAATCGATCCTAATCAATATTAACGGGTCAAATCCTACTGGCATTTGGTTCTTTGTAATAATTTGACAATTCTTGTATCTGTATTATTATTATCTTGCCCTTAACATTTGTAATTTTGCCATTTTAATTTATTGATTGATCATTTTAGTATATTTATATATGTATTTTGGATGGGTGGTGAGGGAGAGGGAGGCCAAAGAAAAGATGGATGGATTGTGTGAACAGTGATATGAAAGAAAAGGAAGTTAGTGACAGCATGACGGTTGACAGGATAGAAAGGAAGAAAAAAACGTGTTGCGCCGACCCCAAATAAGATGGGACAAGGGCAGGAAGATGATGATCATTTTAGTATATTTCATTGTATTGTTTTCGTCTAGTATTATTTAAATTTGATGATAAACTAATATATAATATATAAGAATTACTAAAAGATATTGTGGACCAAATATTGTCTTATTAATAAATTACTCTCATCTCTAACACAGTGTGGAGCCGCTGCACAGGACATGCGTCATTTGATATGCTGTACATCCTGCACAACCACCTGCAGTTTTCAGGAACTATACGAGGCCAATAACAGAGCCGTAGAGGTTGCCAAGTACTGCTCAGAAAAAATATAGTTAGAGTACATCGACACGAAAAGAAGAAGAACACATTACATTACACATTGGTTACGTTTTGGAGAGCGAATTGTATGACTTGGTTCCACCATCTCCTATCTACCATCGGACAACCCGACGTACGGCGAGTATCCAACCTTATATTGTTGTAAAAGGTATGTGTATAATGTATTAATATGTACTAACCTGCCTTGGATTAATGTTTACTCTCGAAGGGGACGCCAAAATTGTCGAACGGCGGTTGCTGAAAACCAGAACCGTAGATGGCTGGATTTGCCTAGCGTCACGTCACGGTATATGCTGAGCAACGGCCTATTCTTGCTAAGATACGACGCACAACTTTGATTTTTAGTTTTTATTGTTAAAATTATGTTATTTTCTTTTATATTTTTGGCTTATTTTTGTTTAAGTTTGTCTCTGTTAAGGCTGGCGTCAAAATGCAACAGATAATCTAGACAACTGTGTTGTCTATGGTCATATAGAGCAACACAGTTATGCCAGACACACATATGGCCTGTCAGGAAACTTCTCAAAAAGCTACTCGAGTATATGCTCGAGCAATCCGAAAGAAGTCCATTAAACTAAATCAAAGCCATTAGTCATGAAGACCTGAATCAAAGACCTAAGTAGTTGTCTTGACTATTTCCTCAAGAGAAGTAGATATTACGTTATCCATATAAATGTCCGTCTCGAAACGAATATCAGCAAACTGTCAGATGTAAATGATTCTATAACATCGATTCGCAATCCACAAGTGTTGCGCATTCGATGTTTATAAATATTGCAATAGTGTCGTTCTTGAATCGATTTCCACTCTTAGATTCTGTTGTAAGAAGGATTAGCAAATACATGGAGTGTCGAACACTTACCATATTATTATTTCGTCATTACTGAGAAATAGGTCATGCAGATAATCTGTTACAAATTTGTTATTCATCATCATTTCAGCCGAAAGACGTCCACTGTTGGACATGGCCTCCCCCAAGTGCCACCATAACAACTGGTCCTGTGCGTCACGCATCCATCGGATTCCCGCGACCCTCACCAGGTCATCGGCTCACCTTGTGGGAAAGTTGTTGTTATGTTGACTATATATAGATACAGGGGTGACTATTAAGATATATGGAAGATAACACATGCTACGCCGACCCCAGATCAATTGGAATAAAAGCTGGAGAATGGTTATGATGTCGACTTTAATCAATATATATATACACTAGCGACCCGCCCCGGCTTCGCACGGGTGCAATGCTGATACTAAATATTCTACAGAATGTCTTTATACACAACGTTCACAGCGTTTTTGTCATTAGAAAATACAAACATGTTAGCTTTTTGAGGTAACTCTTGAACGACATACTTATCAACAGTCAACGCTCAAATCTAAGCCTGCAACGTTGAATGCTTGACGATCGAACGTGAACGAATGTTTGCAAAAGAATTTTTTACCGGAAATTGTAGGCGTTTAAATAGGAAAGGTAAATCCGATGGTATCAGAGGAATTCGGGGAATCAATACATCTCCGGTACCACATCCGGTGAGTATTGTGCACTCTATTATGAGTTTTTAATGATTTAACCAGCAAACACGTGCCATTGCAAAGTTTTGGTGGATTCAGGTTTCTTATTAAAATAAGAGGACAACCTACCAACACCATTTTACGAGGAAGGAGTCCAGTCCGGGTTCAAAGAATTACGAAATTCTGTAGGAAAATGAACAGCTTCTTCCAAATCGAGAATAATATCGGCCGAGTAGTATATTTGCGTCATCATCAATTTTTGAAATAATCAAGTTATTTACCTGATCTAATTGTTCGTTAGTTGGTCAACAATAAACAAAATAATCGTTCTTTTTTTAAGCCAAGATATAGTTTTACAACTTATTTTGTCAATGTCGGGATAGTCTTTTTTATACGCACGCGCCGCTGCCCCCTCCCCCCCTCCGGCCGGTACTACCGCAACCGCTATGTCCCCGCATTTTAAACCTGTAATATCTTCGAAAATATTCATTTCAATTACATGCTGTAAATGAGCCATATTGATCTTTATTAAATGCACACAATGTAGTTAAGGTACTTAATTGGACAAGGATTAATGCTTAATTGCTTAAAATAGCTTCACATATAAGCCGATATTTTTTTATTTTTTTTATCTTCTTTATTTAAGGGATTTTTGCTCGTAAAAAGTATAGGATAAAAATGGTTAATGTGGGTTAAGCATCTCTAAGAGAGACATATGCCATTGCGGCTTTTTTGTAGACCTTTTTTAGGTGTACACTGTAGTACATTATTTTAATCTATCTCGTAGGACTCGGCCAGCGTTGCAATGAAAGCGCAAAAAAATATGTTTATTTACGACATCAGATTAGAAACCCCTAAAATTATCAATGTTTCTCTACTATATTATGCATGTATTATACATATAACCTTCTTCTTGAATCACTCTATCTATTTAAAAAAAATCGCATCAAAAATCGTTGCGTAGTTTTAAAGATCTAAGTAAACATAGGGACAGACAGACAGCGGGACGACTTTGTTTTATACTATGTAGTAATGAATCCCTAATTGCATTGGTCGCGTCATTACGCGTGAACGGTTGGACCAATTTCACAAATCTCTTCTTGTTGTGTTTGTTATTGTCAGGAGAAGGTTCTAAGACAGGACAACGTGTCTGTCAGGTCAGCTATTAATTACTAGCGAAACTCTCATGCACACACACATACTAACACGTACATACTATTATACGCATGCGATACATACGTATTATAAATAAAGATGAAAATTGTTATTCGCTCTTAGTAAAAAATGTCAGTCGCCATATAACTTCACGAAAACAAAGCGTAATCAGCACCTCTACCGGTGGACAACATAACTATTTTACGATATGATCAGCCATCTTTGACCATATCATGAAATCATCATGCGTTTAGCTGTTCATATCGTTAAAAGCAGAGTGTTCATTGATTTCGCTTGCCCATATCGTGATGTGGCCTGCGGACAAGGTTCTATATCATGAAATGCAGTTCATGATAAGGTCGATCATATCATGAAGTGATCAATTTTAAGTTCTGGCCTCGACATATATACTAGCAAACAAACGTTTACCAACCCTATTCCCGCTACGGTATTGGCAGTTCGTAACAATACCGCAAACTAGCGATTCTGACAGGGTATCAACAGAGGGGTATTTTCGACCGCGCATGTGATGTTTTCGACCTCACAACCAATAGATGCACATACATAATTAATCGAGAACGAGGATATCAGGTTTACAGTAGTTTCCTGTAATCATGAAACAGTGGGAACAGTAAACCCACTAGAAGTTGAAACGCAAAATGATGCTAGTCTTAAGATTACAATAAAGAAAGCTTGAATGTACCAGAGCTTACAAAACGCTACCTTCGTTTGATTAAAATGGCAGAGGTACGGAGACCAACCAGGCAAAAAAAACTATAATTAAAAGATAAATTGTGTTTGCAGAAAAACAGTGTTACATTACATCTACAAAGAAAAAATTGGGACTGATTTATCAAAATATTTAAAAATAATATAACTTATAAATATATAATAGACCAGAGGCCCCTACCACAAGCACTTAACGCGATCTATTTGACGACCTATACTGAACTGTTAAAGAGCTATAGGTACACCCTATATAGCTCCATCTCTCTTACTCGCTAGCACCCTTGACCTTTTAACACGTCACAGTAAGGCCTCAATACTTTAGCATTAGCATTAGCCTTTTTAATGGTCCCACTGTTGGGACTCAGGCCTCCTCTCTAGGAGAGGGAATGGGCCGTAATCAACCACGCGGGCCCATTGCAGGTTGATGAATGTCACATGTCTTCGAATTTTTGGTTCTAGGACATGCCGGTTTCCACACGATATTTTCCTTCACCATTTTGAGAGCAGTGGTGATAAAATAAATTACACAAAGTAATGCGCCTGGTTGGGTTTGAACTCGCGACCTACAACTCGTAAGTCGGGGCTGTTACCACTCAGTGTTTTAAATAGGAGGTTTTATTAAAAATTCAAACTCGAAACAATGCAATGTTGTTTGTGCCCGGTGAGATAGTGCTGGATACTGATCCTAAATAAGAGCACCGAACCTGCTAAGCCATATGAATAGTAAATACTACGATCGGTATGGATAGGTTTGCTCTGCCGCTGCAGAAGACAGTAATGAGAATTTCCGGCGAAAATTCCTCTACACTGCTCTTGTGTCAGTTCCAGAAAAGATACGCAATATTTCAAGAACTGTGTATGAATAAGACACGCATAATGTCAAACGCTGGGGTCAATCAATCGGTGGCAGCGACCTCTCGCGCCCGGCCCTGGTACAGGCCATGATCCGGAGCGGGAGGGATGGCAGGCGGTCGCCTACTTCTACGAAGCAATAATGCTAGCGAAGGAGGCGGCCGCACGCTTGAGGGAACGGCCCTCACGCCCCAGCCGCCGGGATCCCAACCCCGATTTCCGGCCACCGTAGGCGTGGACTTGTGGCTGAGAGCAATGGGTACCTCGCCGTCCGGCCATCCGGTAACCGTCTGGACCGAGTTCGTGTCGTCGACAGCGCGTGGTGTTCGATATGCACCTCAAGGACATGTCAGCAAAACCGTAGGGGCCCAGTAGGGTCGAAGAACACGGGTATGCTTTTGAAAAGAAGGAACATAGGTGTAGTTTTTAGTTTGTAAAAGTCTGACACGCCCTCTCGTTCCGTCCTAGAGCGGATTTCCCACCTAAAAAAAAAGGCCTGTAATATTAAGGTAGGGACAGAGAAAACAGATTACGTCCCGCTCACTCTCACAGAAAGGATGTCTGTGTCCCAATAGTGGGAGCGTTGTAGACTGATTAGGACAAGGACACACCACTATAATAAGAGTAAGGAGCTATCATTCCTATTTGAAATGTAGCTCAGTGCTGTTACCGGCCGGCGCATATAGTTTTTGTACGTAGACAGACCACGAAATTTTACGACCTAAACTGAACCTTTAAACGGACGGACACCTCTTTTTCTCACTCGCAGGCCTGACATTTTTATAACACGTCATAGTAAGGCTCTTAACACCGGTGTGATACTGTACACGAGTAGATTTTCTGCATGTATTCTGCCCTACAGATCTGTAGAACAAACATGTAGGTCAGTATAATTAATGGGTACCGACAGATGCTGTTCGACACCAATATTTATTTCAATTCGAGCCCCGGTACCGGTGCGAATGGAAACGATGTGTCAGCTTATTTTCACGACAAAGTTATAAGAGGATTAATCGGTTATATGTTTCTCGCTGATATGTTTACATAACGTTCACCAGGAATGAAAATTGATTTTAATTTGTCCTCATTAACCCAGCACAGGATCGGTCGTTGTGGCGTCGCTTGGGGGAGGCCTATGTCCAACAGTGGACGTCTTCGGCTGAAATGATGATGATGATGAACCCATTAAGAAGATTCACATAAAGTGAAGTCGGTTGTTTTATTTTTTTTTGTAAAAAGTTTCATTTTTCTATCGAACAAAGTTAACTGTGTTATGTTTTGAACACAGTATCTAAAATGTATCCTAAAGAATAATATAATATTTTTCTAATTCTGTTATCTATAGTGGATCATATACTTTTGCGCATTACAAAACTCGCGATTCGTACCTGTAGTCTTCTCAAGCACAAAACACGAGCTGACGGTTTTGTTTTTAGTATGGTCGTCATCTAATGGTTTCAACCGCTCTAGGACTGTGCAGGAGGGCGTGTCAGACTTTTACTGACTAAAACCTACTCCTATGTTTCTTCTTTGCTTTCCGTTCTAGGACCCCAGGTTTTCCTTTCAGAAGCGAACCTATAGCCCCATTAGGCTTCGACCCTGCTGGGCCCCTACGGTTTTGCTGACATCTCCTTGAGGATAAACTGATAGTGCATCAGTGACTGCGAAAATGTTCAAAACTGCCAGAATGTTCGAAATACTTACCGCGGCTCTGGAACGCAAAGGACAACTGACCTTTCGCCCCACCAGAAGTTGTAGAAGTTATTTGATGATATACCACATAACAAATACACCAATGTAGATTCATGTTACACAAATGTACATATACATTTAATTCAGTCCTATCGGGTTTACAATCCGTGTTAGATATTATGTCACATGTAATGGTATGTGTTCTTGCGATGTTACAACATAATATAATAACATACAAAGCATACATACAGGTGCTTGGTAATTCAGCTGATTTGCACGGCGTGATTGCAGCCTCGACATGTCTTTGCTGAATACTGATTAATTACCAAACGCGAGAGCTTCCGTCGGTACAAATGGTTGGTGTAAATTATTACAATCCTGTGTCAGCGTATAACAAATTATACGCTCGTGTATGAGCTTTTTAATGTATGAAAACTGCTTTATTTAAGCTAGCCTTTTTTCCGCGGGATCGCTCTCGTGGCCTTTACAGAAAATGGGAATATTTTCGGGATTAAAAGAAGCCTCTGATATTAAGCTTTAGAAATTTATAAAATGGAGTTGCTGCAGCTAGCGGCTTCGCCCGCGTGGAAGTTCATACTTGTCCCAAAAGAACATACTCTATCGGGAGTATGTTCTATAAAAACTATGTGCTATTCTAGGACATGTTCTACCCGTGTAACAAATTTCATCCAAATCGTCTGGATTTGGATGAATTTTTTTTTAATTTTTAAGTTCGAGCGTGAAGAAGTAACAAACATACGCACCTACAAACTTTCGCCTTTATAATATATGACGGCGCTTTCGTGTTTAGTTTTCAAAAGATATCAGAGATGGCGCTGGCTGTTTAGAGTGACGTATGTCATGTAACTGGCCACGACACTGACGCAACACTGGGTGGTAGTGCAATGTTTGTCGACAGCGCAGTATTAACTGAGCCCCAGTCGAAGACATATGTGTTGCCTATTTTGTAGTAATGATTATTGTGTGTGATTTATTCAGGGTGATTATTTTATGATAATTAAATGTAAGATTATAGTGAAGTTCTAAACATTAAGTGATTTGATTTGTAACAAATTAAACGGGTCTATATACCTTTCGCCCGATAAACCACGCCTTATTACGAATCGCATTTCAAAGTTACAGATCCGATTAACATTGCCAATGGGGCTCAAAAGCCTTTACATATTATTAGTGTGATAGTGCAATGTGTAGTTTAGCAAATTCCAGACCTACTACTACCAAACTCACAAACTTTACCTCTATAATATTAGTAGATATTGTCGGGTCGGAGACGCAAATGAATCGCTTCTAGTTCAATTATTATGTTTATATTGCCAGAAGCAATATATTTATAACATTCATAAATATTTCCTACGTGGACTTATTTGACATTTCTAAAACAATTTTCATATGGTATTTTTACCATAAACCTTAAAATGTTATCATTTCCTTGCCAGTTTGCAAGTCAATCAGCATGCGACCTCTTTAGACGCCACATGAGCAACGCCCCTACGCAATAGAAAAGCGAAGGCTTGCACAGCACTTCTATTCAAAAACTTTTTAAGGTTTAAGCATAACCTGCCTATACCTGACCAAGATGTCTCTACCTCTAGTGGTACCTCTATAGACGCCACAATATTAGCTGCATTAACGTCTACAAAATGACCTTCCCAAAAATACCTTACTGCAAGATTAGAGACCCAAGGATAAGGGATACCTCTACCGTCGTCCTATTAATAACCCTACGACAAATTTCAGTCACGGCGCATCCCCTGGTCCCTACGGCCCGGGCTGGCGATTAATTCTTTAATTAACCCTACAGCGGCGCGGGTCATTGGCGTCGCGAATTAGAAGAAATGGCGCCGAGATAACTCTGCAAACGCACTCGCCATTTGTCTCCATTCAAGATGGCACCCAGTTAAATGGAATAAAAGGAATTCTTGTAGGAAATATTATTAACCCGCTGAGTAAACTGAGCGCCTCAGTTATGGGTACTATGAAGATAGTTGGAGTTGTGGTTCAAGAGTATTTGTAGTGCAGACTGAAGTTAGTAAATGACGTTAGCATTATACTAAGCCCTACGGTATATATGTAAGTCGAGAATTGTTGGTCTAAGCTTCATTCTCCTGTGCTAGCATCATTATAAACGAACGTAACTCACAAGAAACTTGTCCATTCTGCGATTGTCAAGGCGACCCTTGAGACTCGAGGAGATTTCCTTAATTGAGTTGGTTTTTACTACACTTCTGGAGCGTTCTGCTGTAGGTAAGTCTACAGAAAACACGAGTGTGGATTAATATCGTAGGTAAAATCAGAGCGACGTTGAGTGTTGCAGTGTGAAAATCAATGACAACACGGCTATACGATACTTATCAAAGCGCAACCGCAGTATGTATTTGTAAATGCGAATAACTTCTGTATCGTGGGTGACACTTTAACCCAGAATACCTATCTGTAGGCTATACAAACATTTACCCATTTACATACACCCATAGGTAGATATCCTACTTGACGATGATATTCTGATTACTAATAAATCTATGGCGTCCAGTACACGGTAATGCAGGCGTCAATAATTTCCATCAATCATGAATTATGGTTTTTGTCAGTCAGTGCCATGCAAATGTCAATCATCGCATTAGATGATTGGTTTTTCGTCAATCGTATCATTGACTGTGGCAAAACTGACAGCAAAACCAATCGTGTAACGTACGCCTAACACGCCTCAACAACTGAATGGTTATGATAATTGGAGCACAGAGTACTTTTAATCCCGGTAATACGTTCCTTTGGGATAAATTCTGACTTCTAAACGCAAAGCTGCTAGAAGGTAGATTCCTGCACACCCAAAACTATCCAAGTAATAAATCTACCGTAGATATACGATTAGATGCAGGTACATAAGGTAGGCAAGAAATTCCTCAGGGCCCGACTCGGCAGGCAGCTACCGTGTCGGACTGACATTCTAGTATGCGGAAGTAGTGGCGCAATCATTTCTAACCTGCTTGATGGATTTATTACATCGGATAAAATATCATATCGTGTTATCGATTGAACGATAACAGGTGAAATAGGAATTCATTGTCAGAAATTGCGATTATTCATGTAGATATTGGCTTTAACAAGGGTTTTCGCCCGTGATATTTTTCTCCGTATCCACCTAAAGGTTGACTTGTAGAAAATGCCTAAGGGTGTTTTTAATATCGAGCGGATTTCATCACGCATGCTGGATTGCCGATAGGGAGTGTAAGTGTGGATTGGTTGACTGTAGAATACACACTTATGCTAACTAATCTGTCTAGAACCCGTGACAAAAGCAACAAAAATTCTTGCATTCCTTGTCGGGATTCTGTATTTCAATTACAAATAATCAAATCGTAACGAACCCCGAAGCGTGAAGGTTCCGCGCGAAGCGCTGGCAACCCTCTCCCGGGGGACTCGCAAATACTTCGCTAAGTAGCTGTAATTAACGTTTAGTCTACGAGACTACGACACAAGTGTACGACACTTGAGTCGCATAATATCGCGCGCTGCTAACTTTCAAAGAAACTGTATTGATGTCTGTACTCTGAAGTATGTAGTTGCAGTCGTATGGTGGAGAGTCTCAGACATGTATTGAGTATGTATTAAATAGGAGGAAAATGCAGGAATGCAAAATAAATAAATGGAATTAATAATATACATTTCAATGGGTGCTCTTGGCTTAGTTGAAGATTAAATATACGATGCTTATCTAGATTGATATGTCGAAGGATGACCATTCATTAGGTACATACAGTGTCTCCTCCGTGCCTCAGAAAGAATGTTAAACCGTTGGTCCCAGCTGTCCATAGTAGATTTTTTACAGCGGTTACGATAGTCCGAAGAAACTGACAATAACCATGCCTTGCAATTGGAGTTATGGAGATCAGATAGGAACTGTTCTATATAAAATACTGGTGTTTACTTGGACATCCAGTTAGACTCAAAGCTGACCTCAAAATAGTTAAAAAAACATTCGACAGATTGGATTCATCATCCATTTGTTAGTAACAATAATTAAATTAACAAGCCAATCTAAATGACATATTTTATTAACATGTTTCTAAATGTCCTTTTGTTTTACATAATTATAGTAAGTAGGGGACCCGTCGCGACGGAGGGTTATGAACGGGATGTAATAGGATAACATGTTCCACGTTTGAAAGCACAACGGTAATCAAGTTTTAAATATAGAATGTGGGTATTAATATTTTAATACTGGATGATAATTATATTTCAAAAAATGAATGAAACGTTTATACTGCCTATTCAGTGTCTTTTTTTATACGGTTAGCAATAGACGACAGCGTGATCACAAAATAGATAGGTACAGAAGTCAATCTCATGTACATATATACTTCATTTTTCATACCTATGCTCGGCGGTCGTGCTAGGGTTGCCATCCTGTTGCGAGATTCACGGGCGCCCGGGTGCGGCGTCGCGGCGGCGGACTGGCGGCAACGCGACAGCTGCGCGAGCGGCCGACACGCCGAACCAGGAGCGCCGGCTTTTAGAAAACCTCATGGGTGCTCATGCTCATTCGATGGACTCGAAAAAGTGGCGAAGTGTGAGAAGAAAGATGTACACTGATAGACCGACAAATAAATAAATGTCCTACTTACATACTGCATACTTAATTACTAATTACGATTGGTAAAAATATGAAATAAAACCATTATATAAAAACGAAACTAGTTTATCAAGAAATATTATAATTTATACGTAACTTAGTAGGCGATTACTGATCTGTTTCTTGATGTCTGTTGTCAGCACCCACTGTTTATTTATCATTCATGAGTGCCCGAGCTCCCGAGCACCCACGGGGTCGGCGATCCTGCGCCGAACAGTTTCTATCTTAACTGTTTACCTACGGGCGCTTACCTACCTACCTAACTGTTATGTTATGTGTAACATTAAAACGAACCATCGAAATAGAAGCAAATACCTATTCGCCTCTCTGAAACAACTGGTAGCTTAAAAAACGATAATTCACCATTTAATTTTGAATTTAAACAACTGTCTTCTGTCCAATGATCAGTCAAAATAACTTTTTTTTTTGCTCAAAAATTGCACAAAAAAGTTCACAGATGCGTGTCACACTCGCGCTCGCTCTGGTCCGAGCGCTCCGAGATATCGTGTCCATAAGCGGTGTTTATGTGTGCGTTGCTCGAGCGCTTTGTATATAGATTGACTTCTGTACATTAGTGTTCTGTGGCGTGATACTAGAATGTTGTTTTTTTTTTGTACATAATATAAACTAATGTTTGACTGCGATCCTACCTGATGGTAAGCAGTTATGCAATCATTTCATGTGATATTTTTAATTATTATGTCGGATAACATTGTAAAAGCAGTTTACATCTGTGTAATTTTCTAAACATCATTTTTTATCCAACAAACAGGATAGTTGGAAAGAGCCAAGGGGGATCTTTTGCTATAGTCGAACAACTCGGGACATACAATAATAGAAACATAACTGATATACTTAGAGTATATCAAATAATACGACTCATCATCCCCTGCTGGTTGTTGTGCTCCATAGTCACCCCATATCAGAAAGTTTACTCAACCCTTAATTCGCTCCCAGCCAAAATCTTTCTAACAACATTTCCCTATTCCCACCTGGTCATTATTTCACTCCCTTACGAAATCTCTTAACAACAGCAATAGAACAATTAAAGAGCAATAACAAGGCAGCAGACGCAACTCCCGGGCAATAAATTGCAGGAGCTAAGCTGCACGGCAAAGTTGGCAAGATGTATACGAGCCAGATTATATTGCTATGCAAATTCTGTAGATGTGAACTTCCTAACTTCGGATATTAACATAGCTTGCGGTGGTACGAACGATTTTCGTCGGCACGTGTGTGGTATTTGTTTTTGGTGTATGAAACATTGTGCTGTGTTTATTAGCACATAATTCCTTGGCTGAACTGGGGTCCTACTAATGATCGACGATTATACGCGACTGACAAAGAAGATTTTTATTAAATTACTAGCTGAATCGGCAGACGTTGTTCTGCCATATAAATTATCAAAGAAAAAAAATGAGGGGTGGGGTAGAAGAGTAAAAAATAGCCTATGACTTATTTTCAAACCCAGCTAATATACACAAAAAATATAAAACGGTCCAGCCGTTTCAAACAGGGTCGATAACAAACGCTGTGACACGAGATCTTTATTTAGATATAAGATCAAAAACAGCTGCTGTTAACGCCTTTGCTTTATGGCAGTAAGTCCCCTCTTTGAGGAGTGGCTGAGAAGACCTCAAGGTGTCCTCACCTTCCGCATGACGCAGGTTCTCACCGAACATGGTCAGTTCGGGAAGTTCCTGCATCGGATTTGTGCGAAGGTAACGCCCGGTTGCCACCACTGTGTGGACCGCCCGGAGGACACGGTGGAGCACACGGTAGAGGTGTGCCCCGCCTGGGCAGAGCACCACTGTCCTCGTGGGGGAGATCGGCGGCAACGACCTCTCGTGCCGGGCCTTGGTACAGGCCATGGTCCGAAGCGAGGAGGAATGGCAAGTGGTCGCCTCCTTCCTTTGCAAGCAGTAATGCTAGCAAAGGAGGAGGCCGCACGTGCACCCGCGAGGGCGCGGCCCTCACGTCCCAGCCGCCAGGATCCCAAACCCGATTTCGGGCAACCGTAGGCGCGGGCTTGAGGACGGCTAGCAATGGGTAGCTCGCAGTCCGATCGTCCGGTAACCGTCTGGACCGAGTCCAAGTCGTCGACGGCGCGTAGGTACTGTTCCACGCGCGCCTCAAGGAGATGTCAGCAAACCGTAGGGGCCCAGCAGGGTCGAAGCCTACTGGGGCCAAGGGTTTGTTTCTGAAAGAAAACTCGAAAAAAGGACGAAGGCAAAGAAGGAACAGGAGTGGGTTTTTAGTCAGTAAAAGTCTGACACGCCCTCGCGATCCGCCTAAGTGTGGGGGATGTCATTGGATGATTTTACAAAAAGAAAAAACGCCTTCGCCTCCGTGATAGTAGACTTGTCACCTAGAGGTATAAAAATTAGCCTACGATACGATCTATTCTCAGACCCAAAAAAAATCACAAATATCGGTCAAGCTATTTTGGAGGAGTTCAATATTAAACTCTGTGCCAAGAGATTTTATGTATTAGATGACAGGTTTAGAAAGCTAGTCTTATCAGTCCTGGTCTTAATATGATAGTTCATTAGCAGGGAATTTTATGACTAAAGTGAAGATCCAATTAATAAATGATGTTACTAAAAGAGTTATGAGTATACATGTGGATGGGTGGAGAGGGAGAGGGAGGCCAAAGAAAAGATGGATGGATCTGTGAACAGTGATATGAAAGAAAAGGAAGTTAGTGATAGTATGACTGTTGACAGGATAGAATGGAAGAAAAAAACGTGTTGCGCCGACCCCAAATAAGATGGGACAAGTGCAGGAAGATGATGATGATTTTGAAAATAGGTTTTTTAAAAACACTTTTACACGTAAATTTTTTGTCAATTTAAACTAGATGAATCCGGTGTTTGTATTCGTGTAGCTCACTCAGAACTACTAAGGAGCTCAACGACTTGACGAACAATACCAAAGAAAGGACATTTGGGTAGGGCGCAAAAAGTACTCAAAACTGGCAAACATTATGTTATAATTAAAGAAAAAAAAGAGTAATCCACATAGTCCCCACATTCACAATAATAAAATTTACAAAAAAAGGAACTAATTGTAAAAGAAAAAAATTGTAATGATGGACTAAACGTGGGAATATGGCTGATTATGAAATTTGTCGCAGAACATACATATTTGAAGATACTACACTGGTCAGCAAATAAACCGAGCCACCTAGGAACTCTGATTCGAATTTCTCAAAAAGTATAAAACTTACAACTATCAAAGTTATACCTACAAAAAGTGGCTCGGTTTATTTGCTGTCCAGTGTATTTCTGTCCGCAAGTTCTTGGTATTGATAACTAGCGCACGCATTTTGTGAAGCTAGTTCAAATTAGATTCCATCACGTACCTATTCCACAGCTAAGGAGTGGAATTCCTTGCCGGAATGTGTGTTTCCTGATAGCTACAACCCGGTAATCTTTAAGTCAAGAGTGAATAGGTTACTTTTAGGTAAGCGCGTTCCATCGTCGACCGCATCATCGCTTTCGATCAGGTGAGATGGCGGTCAAGCGCGAACCTATCGAGAATAATAAAAAAAAAAAGAGAATATTTACCAAATGCCTCCGTACGAATTCTGAGAATCTGCGAAATGTTGGCGTTAAATTCCAGCAAACCTTTTTCCAAATTGCTGTAATAAGTCTGTCATACTTTCTAGTTTCCACCGACCCAACCATTACCACGTTTGTAATGCAACCTACGTACATTGAGTGATACAGCAACAGTTGCGCATAACATAAACTGCGCCCTCATCTCGCATACATAATAGCTTCTGTATCGTTTAACTCTCATGTGTCACTTTTGAACTCATAGGGTTATTTGCTAATAAGTATTATTTTGAAATTGAAGTCTTTTCCCAAAGTTCATTGCTATATTAAATCGGTCATACTTTCCATTTTTCACCAACCCAACCATTACCTGATCTGCAATGCTACACGCGTTCGCCTGAGTGATACAGCAACAGTTGCGCGCAACATAAACTGCGTTCGCATTCCGAATGCCTAATGCCTTCCGTGACGTTAGACTCGTGTCTCATGTGGAAACACTTCTGCATTCGCTGGGTTAATATCAGTGGAAACTGTAGGGTTATAGCCGTTATTCGCTGTGTTATAGTTATAGTTTAAAGTTACATTTGGGACGAGGTCGGCTTATATGACTCTGGTTTTCCATTACGCTTTCTAAAAGATAGTAGGTGTAATAGTTATCTTTTCGCCCCTCGTCTGCTATCAAATTGAAATAAACCAAGGCATCTTCTGGAGTCGCTTGCTCCATCGTAGACTTTTTCCATCGCTTACTATCAGGCGAGAGACACGAGTAACATAAATGTTATGATGAAGAACTAACCAAGCACTACCTCTTCAAATCCTAATGATTATAGGCACACTATAGATAATCATGAGCAACTTAGGTCTACTTTAAACTAATTAAGTCACCTTTGCGTAATAGACTCTCGTAGATACCTAACGAAATCTACTTCATTCATCAATCGATCAAGGCAAGATGTGTTATGCTCAGATGTTTTGTATTTTTTATCAACGTGCGAATTACTTGAGCTCCTAATAATCTCATTGTTACGAAAGAAATCAATCTTAAAATATCTTATTTCTATTTTAACTAAGAAACAGGAAATTCGTTTCCATTAACTATAAAGGATGAAACAAGAAGGCCATGGACACGAAGTCAGCGGGTGGCGGGGGCGGCGTGGCAACACAGACCCGAAGTACAAAATACATAGACCCAAAGCGAGCGGGCAGATCGCGCGGCGCTATCTGGCGCCGAGCGGTTTTATTGGCGTCTTAGTTCGCGAACGAAATGTCTGAATGGCGGCGACATCTTTTTGATACAATTAGAATATCGTTTATTTATAAAAGTGGCACATTTAAATTAAAATATGCACTTACAAACAATTATAACGCTGTATGTGTGGTTGGAACTGTATTTCAGGCTAGAAAGTACTAAGAACCTTAAATAATAAATTAACAATCAATAAACCAACTATATTAAATAACATAAATTTAATTAACTAAAAGCAAAGCATGTTTTATAATTACAAACTAAAAAGAGGTCTTCAGTCTACATATATTTTACAATAATCTTTTTACCGCTATAATAATTTACTTTACTAACCTAATTTTCTATTTCATTTATTGTACAGAAAAGGTTCCAAAAATGTGAAATACGTTTTAACAACAACATATTTCGAAAAGGTATTGGAATTGCATACAATATCATTCCGTTTCTTCTTAGTAATTTCAGGGTAAAAGGAAAGCATGGTGTTCGTAATGTAATTGTCTTCGTAATGTAAGATTTATTGTGTAACAATCATTTATTATAACACTAAGACGAGCGGGTACTGCCCGACTGGAGCAGCAATGCGCAAAGTCGCTGCCGCACCGCTACCCGCGCCTGCTGCCTGTGTGTCCGTGGCCTAAAGGATATTAAGTCCTTGTAAATTCTCAGTTCATTACTTGATGCCAATGAAAAACGACCGATACTAAATAGTGGGGATAAATGCAAATTCACTAAGTGATTAAAAGCTGGTGGTGAATCTTTTAGGCTTGAAGACGCTTCACTTAGCTTAGTGTGAATAAAACGATGATGTAATTAAGGACAAGTGCAATTAAGAAAGGAGTTGACCACATGCAATACGATGGGATTAATGGCTATTATTTCAATCTCGGATGAAAATGTAAAGAAAATCTGGTTGTTAAGAATAATTCCTTACAAAAGCGAAACTAAGAAACTTGTTTTGTTCCAAATATATCTAAAAGTAATTCAAAGATTGTAAAAAATCGGCTCATAGTGTAGAAGTAGTTTTTAAGCTATTGACTTCAAAAGAATTTCTCTTGGATTTTGGGTATCAACGCTATTGAATCTGTCTTAGTCACTTTTTTGAATGTATCTTGGCCTGCATGAATATTGATATTTGTTTCAGTAACAAAACCAGTTCAGATTATAACAATATAATCACTGCTAGGACTGCTGAGTTGTTCGATAAAGTTATCGTGGTTTTGAAAAGTAATAGGCAACTGAAGGAACACAGGTGGATTTTAGTCTTTAAAGACCGACACTCCCCCAGAGTGGAAGAAGTTGTATAATTTTCTTATATCAAAAGACTTTTTCACATTTATACTCACAGTAAACAAATCTTTAAAAACTTCAAGGGGGTTCAATCAATATCAATCCGGTGAAGAGTGGCAGAGCTTGTTAGGTACAAATTGATATTGACTCGATTGACGGCCCGGGGTCAATCACCAATTAGAGCGAGTTTTTAGCTGATGCTGTCGCAACGCTGTTTCGTAGGCGATCGATTAATTATTGGCAACGTGACAACATTACTTAATGTTTATTGCACGAGTTGGGGTGAATCTTGCGAAGTTTTGAAAAAATGGACACAGACAGCACAACAAAAAATTTAAGAAATGCTTAGCACAAAACTTGATAGCCGAAATTGCGCTGAATATGCTTAGATCGAAAGAGCGAAAACGAAAAAGCTGCACACTAAATCAGACAAACCGATAAACACAAACTGATGTTGATTGTGAACAGAATAAAGAAATAAAGAAGATAGGTACAGTTTCTGATCTGATACGTAGGTTCAAGTAACAAGTGAAGAACTACAAATTAACGGTAAAGCACTGCGAAGACTCACAAACAAAAACTTAACTGAAACTCAAAACATATCTATCGATAATAACCTTAAAGCTTGTAACATCAACAAGATACGTCCATCGCTACTGACGACATAGTAGGGGGAAATAAACAGCTATCTTGCATCTGACCAACGACATATAACTGCTGATAAGAAACTCAAAAGGACCACGAAGGCTTTATGGACAATGTAAAAAGACAATCCAAATAACAGCCAATGGTGCATGCTGGAGATAACGGAATACGATGGTGTTTTTCAATGGTCGAATTTGTTGTTTTATAGTTTTGGGTCGGCCTATAAATGTCAGATATGGGTTTTGTTAAGTTTTGAGGAAAATGGGTTTTATATTGTTGAGTTTTTATGACAACCTACCATATTCTCATTCTTTTAGATTTTGTGCTCTTTAAAATAACATATTTCTGAATTCGCAGTTCGATTACCTTGTTGGATAAAAGTACAAATAAATGGTTAAAATTTTATCATTGATTTGTTTGTTTTTAATAGTAATTTTATCATTGATTGATTTGTTTGTTGATTGACCACCAAACCCATGCTTATGTTTTTCTTAATTGGACAAAAAAGCAAAGAATCGATCCTGTCATTAGCAATGACTAAATATATATATAATTCAATTGCTGTTCGTTAATCCCGCTAAAGTTCAAAAACGGTTTGACAGAATATTTTTTTTTTTTTTTGGTATTATTTTATTCGATCTAACACAGGAAAAAAAAAGGAAAAAATGGGGAAACCCACGGGAACAATAAGAAACTGGTAAATTTGTGTGGGAGTCGTCTTTTAAGGTCCCGTACTAATTTCACTAATATCGCGAGTGAAGTCGTTCGAACAAAGAAATTACTTCAATCCTGTTTTAATAATGACCAAACTATTGACTATGTATCAGCATCTAACTTATTGAAAATGACAAATTATGTTATATCACTAATGATCCTGACCTTTCACATTTCATCGCTTCATCGCCTACACATTCAATCAGCTATCGTTTGAACTGTTAGATAACCGATACTGTTATAACACTCAATAGGTAACGCTAGGATTATCGATAGACAAGTGATATCCTTACATAGGTGTCGATGTATCAAGACTTATCTCATGATGTGATAGCAGTCAGTTCAGTGAAATCATTAGACAATTAAGTTGTAGAAAATCAATTTAGAAATACCTATACTGATAAGTGTCAGATACGCTTCTAACACTTCTATCATTCATACTGTGTTTTAGTATTTAGGACAAAGTACGAAGGAATTAGAAGCCGCAATTACCGCTGCTGCTTAAGATACGATTGTCTTCTTCTTCTGACTAGAACTTATGTCAATTATTTGGAGTTGGCCCTCCTTGTCTTTGTTTTCTATTGTGCTCGATTTTGTGCTGGCCATGCTGAGATGCGAGCTTCTTAAGGATACATATTTTCTCTGACTGTACGTCCGGTTCATAGGGTTCTGTTCTAATCAAAATACCTAACGTTTTACCAACGATAGATGTTCGGGGATTGATATTTAAGTTTTTCGCTGAGTACAATTTTTGATTTGAAACTGGCTGACCTGAAAATTCTATGATTTGATATCCAAAAGCCATATATTCCGCAGAAGTGGCTACTTTTCGCGAGTCCCTCCTTCATACGTCAGGACAAGCCTTCTGTCTCTATCCTGTTCCGTGGCCATAGTCCCTGGTGAAGTGAACCGAATTAGGCAATTAATGGGTGCGGCAGCGCGACCACAGTACCAATTACATTGTTAGTTAGCGGACACTTTATGTGCCAATTGTATGGTGATCGCGGATGGGAAGTATGGTACTGATGGTACAGCTCAATTTTCGGTAAACTGATCAGAGTTCATAATGAGTTGTAAGTTGAAAGCAAAACCTTGACGTTTTTAAATGTTCATATCATTATCGAGAATAGAATATGTGTACCATACTAGTTTTAGAAAAGAAGACGTTGGGTACAGATAAGGACCTTGTTGAAGCTCGTGTTTGTGTGTTGTTGTGGAGCGGGTTCGCTGGCGGGATGTTAACTGAAGAGAGTTCGGTGGTAGCAGGAGGAGTAAAATAACCACGCCGTTTTCTTCTATTTATTTCTCTTGATGTCTCTGCTTACACTGCTGGATTCAGAATGCCCGACCACCGAAAGTGCCCCCTTTTTATAAGAAAACCCGTAAGGCTGTGACCAATCAAAGCCCTTCAGTTTTGCACACGGCACTAATGCCCCGTCCCTTGACCAATCAGAGCGTAGGTGCCCTTTTGTATGGGGAACTTAAATCTTGCCTTTTTTCTGTGGTAGGACACTCTTTACAATATTTTCTTATTTTCTAACCTTAGAACTAATAAATCTTTATTATTTACATAAAAATCAGTCTCAAAATCCTTAATTAACACCTTAAAATAATGAAATTACAGAAACGGTTCTCGTTACGGTAAAGTTCTCTGGTACTTAAAGTTACATATGCAACATGGCGCTAGTGGCGCCTCTAGTGGCTGGAATGTTCAACACTTTAACTTAAATTCTTAGATAATAATTAACACGATAAGAGACAAGTTAATCAAACAAATTATCTGAAGACTGAATAAAAGAAATAACTAATTACGTATCGTCGCTAACATTCTCCCCCACGGTGCGCAGCACTGCCCTCCTCTGGAAGCGACGATGCCGCAGGAACCAGCACGATGACTCGTCGAGTTGGGCGGCGAAGTATCCCTCCCGATGTCCGCACGTCCAGCACTCTGGTTCTGCCGTCCGGTCCAGGATATGTCTTGATGACTTCTCCGCGAGGCCATGAATTTCTTGGTAATGAAGCGTCTACTATTAGGACGATATCTCCTTCTCTTGGGTCTTTGGTCTCTTTGCCTTCAAGTTTTCTCGGCATCAAGAGTGGTAGGTACTCTTTGACCCACCTCCTCCAGAAATGGTCTGCAAGTCTTTGGGTGGTTCTCCAATTTGCCTTCCCAATTAGTTCTGTGTCGTCAAATTCTCCCGGCGCCATTGCTCCGCACGATCTCCCCAGTAGGAAATGGTTCGGGGTCAGACTCTCTTCATCTTCTGGATCCATGCTGACCGAGGTGAGAGGTCTGGAATTGACGATGTGTTCGACCTCCGTCATTAGTGTATGAAGCACTTCTTCGGGTGGGCTTCTTTCGTTGAGAACCACTGCCAACGCTGTCTTGACCGTGCGCACGAGTCTCTCCCAGGCGCCTCCCATGTTCGGAGTCCCTGGGGGAATAAACTTCCAATTGAAGCCCTTTTCTTGTGCGGCCTCTTCTAGCTCCCTTTTGGCCCCAATAAAGTTCGTTCCGTTATCGCTGAATATGGTTTTTGGGGTTCCTCTTCTGGCTGCCATTCGACGAAGTGCCATAATCATTGAACTAGTGCTAAGAGAGGGCACTAACTCGAGATGTACGGCTCGGGTGGTGAGGCAGGTAAACAATGCCCCCCAGCGCTTCTCCGTCCTTCTCCCGATAGTGACCTGTATCGGCCCGAAGTAGTCTACGGCCGTGCAAGAGAACGGGAACTGATGGTGCTGTAGTCTCTCGCTAGGTAGGTCTCCCGTCGGAGGTATCTCTGGTAAACTCTTCTTTGTTTTGCACCTTTGACAGCTGTGTGCGACTGCCTTCAGAGTCGCTCTTAGGCCCAGGATCCAATACTTTTGCCGGATCTCGTTCATTACGGTAGCGGTGTTTCCGTGAAGGAACTTCTTGTGGTAATGTTGTATGAGGAGACGCGTTATCCTCTGTTTTCCGTCTAGGATGACGGGATTCATTCTCCTTTCGCTCTCGTCGCGGAATTTCATTGTTCTGCTTCTTAATTTGATAATTCCGTCGTCCCCCATATAAACGTCGATCTTCCTGAGTCGACTTGCGCTCTCTAAGGGTTTTTCCAACTTTAAATTCTTAATTTCCGACGCGAAACTATCGTTTTGGCTTATCTTCATTAATAACTCTTCGGCCTTCTTTAAGTGTTCTTTTTCCAGGGGTAGGTACTGCCGCTTGTTTTCGCTTCTGTTGGCTGATTGGGTTGAGGTTCGTGTGTCTTTCTTCTGGGTTTTTCTCTGAGGTTTCCAGGACTCGTCCCTCCGGTGCGTGGCGGCGGTGGTTGCTTTGCGGGTCTTCAGTAAATGGTACGTGAAGGCGACCACTCTGGCTGTAGTGCGCAGTAGTCGTTCCCAGCTTGAGAACCTCTCTGGATCCAGAAGAACGTCCTCAGCAGCTTTTATCGCCATCGCCTTTTGCTTGTTCTTCTCTTCAGGCATAATACCCTCTGGCTTGAAGTCGTGAAATGGCCACTCTTCTTCTGGTCGACGGAGAAATGACGGACCTTTGAACCACCTGGCGTTGTGGTCGAATTCGATTGGGGTTCCCCTTGTGGCATCGTCTGCTGGATTTTCTTTAGTCGGTACCCATTTCCAGTCTTCTGGCTTGGACTTCTCTTCGATTTCTGCTAGCCGGTTGGCCACGAAAGTTTTGAACTTCCTCGGTTCCGCCTTTATCCACTATAGTACGGTGCTAGAGTCGGTCCAGTAGATCTTCTTTGTTATTTCGAGCTCCGACTCTTCTTCGATCGTGGCTGCTAGTCTGCTGCCAAGTAATGCCGCTTGTAACTCCAGCCTCGGAATTGAGACTGGTTTTGTTGGCGTCACTCTCGCTTTGCCGGCGATCATGGAGATATGGACTTTCCCTCCGGGCTCGACTGTCCTCCAGTAGACTACCGCCGCGTAGGCTTCTTCGCTTGCGTCGGTAAACGTGTGCAGCTGTCCTTTTCTGCTGCGGGGTGAGACGCACCTTGGGATCCTCAATCTTTCTAATGCCGATACTTCTTTTAAGTAGCTCGTCCAGGCTTCTTTTTGTGGCTCGTTAATTTCTTCGTCCCAGTCTATTTTTGTTCGCCAGATGTTTTGAATTAGCTTCTTTCCTTGTATTAAGACTGGTGTTGCGAAACCCATTGGATCAAAGGTAGACATTACTGCGCTCGTGACCTCCCTCTTTGTTGGAGTTCTTCTACCGTCTTGAAGGTCTCTCGATGTGTTGCGCAGCCCAACATTGAAGGCCAGTGCATCTTTTCTTACCAGCCATCTTAGCCCTAGAGTCTTCTCTTCTTTCGTTAGTTGCAGGGAATCTTCTTTATTTGTGTCTTCTACTTCTGAAAGTACCCCCAAATCGTTACTGGCCCAACCCTTTAGATGAAAGTTTGCTCTTGCGTGAATCTCTTTAACTTCCTTTGATATCTTCTTTGCTTCAGCTGTAGACGCGAAGCTCTGCAGATAGTCATCCATGTAATGGTTTCTGTTTATTGCTTTCACTGCTTCGGGATGAGTCTTCTTGAATTCTTCTGCGTTCCTGTTCATTACATATATCGCCGTTGCCGGTGATGACGCTGCGCCGAAAATGATTGACGACATTCTATACTCTTCGGGCTTGCCTGTTCTTCGGCTTCCGCGCCACAGGAACCTGAGACTGTCTCGGTCCTCCTGTCTGACTTTAACTCGAAGAAACATGTCCTGGATGTCAGCCATGACAGCCACAGGTCCTTCCCTGAAGCGTAGTAGCACGCCGAATAGTGATTGCAGAAGGTCAGGGCCTGAGAGCAAGGCGTCGTTGAGGCTCTTCCCTTCGAACTTGGCGGCTGCGTCGAACACTATTCTCAGCTTCTTCTTGATTGGATGCACGACGGCGAAGTGGGGTAAGTAGAATATTCTTCCTTTGTTTGAAGTTACTGGAGCTTCCTCTGCATATCCCTTTTCAATTAGACTCTGGATCTGCTTCTCGTAGTGCTCTTTAGTTTCTTGGTCTTGATCCAATTTCTTTTCGATGTTGACAAGACGTCGGATTGCTTGATTGTAGTTGTTGGGTAGAGTTTCGTCTTCATTCTTCCACAAGAGTCCTGTTTCGTATTGACCGCTTGACAGTTTCTTCGTAGTTTTCTCGAGGGTTTCTAGAGCTCTTCTATCGCTGTCGTTGGTTGGTGACCGATTTTGAATCCCAAGAGATTCCAATTGGAAGTGTTCTCGGACGATTTCTTCTACGCTTTCTTCGTCAGTGGTCGATCTGCCATAGTGAGTGAAGTTTACTAAGGCAGTCGCCCCTGTTTCACATCCATGTAGCACCCATCCTAGGCTGGTGAGTGAGGCTACAGGATCGGATGGTTTGCCCTTCTTCAGCCTTCTTGTTACTATCAGCCCCCAGTTGTCTTGGCCTATCAGCAGCTTGGGCCGTTCGGTGACGTAGAGGAGTTGATTTTCAATTGCCCTTAGATGCTGACAATTCTGCACGGTGTCCTTGTTTATGCATTGTTCAGACAACTTCAGGTCATCTATGGTTCTTGCGGAGATAGTTCTTTTTTCTCTTCTATGAGCCCCCTTTATTTTGAATTCAATCTTCTGTGAACTATCTTTTCTTAACACCTTCCCGCCAACTGTTTCGATTGTGAGTTTTTCTTGCTTTCCTTCAACTCCGATCTTCTCAGCAACAGATGCGTCCAAGAGCGTAACGGTTGACCCTTCGTCCAACAATGCTAGTACGCGAACTTGGCCTTTTGGACCATAAAGGTCCACCGGGATAATCTTCAGGTATGCCTTCTCTTCCCCTTTTGCGTTATGGATTGAGGCGACCTTCTCTTCTGATGCGCTTCCCTGGTCTTCTTTGTTCGCTTCTTTTCCTACTGGTACTGGCCGCTTGTCGGAGTGCAGGGTGGTATGGTGCCATCTCTTACACTGCTTGCAGACTGGGGCTTTACAGTTGATTCTTGAGTGCTTGAATTTAAGACATTTGAAGCATATCTTGGCCTTCTTGATCATGTCCCATTTTTCATCTATGTTAGCTTCTTTGAACTTCTTGCATTCGATTGCAAAATGCTCTTCTTCACAAAATGGACATGACTTCTTGTATTTTTCTTGTGACGCTTCTTGTACCGAATGTATGGGTCTTCTTATTACTTTCTTTTGCTCTGAGGACACTTCAGGTGGAGCAAAGTCCCCGCACATGTCGGCTTCTATTTCTAAGAACGCTTCGACGAGTAGTAGTTCTTGAATTTCTTCATCTCTTCTGCTTTTATGGTAGGCGAACCAACGAAATTTCATGGATGTTGGCATCTTGTCGACGATAGCTCTCAGTGTTTCGGGAGAACTGAGGTAATGTGGTTTTTTCAAGGCCTTGATTGTCTCGACGGCGTTCTTCACTCTGCTTGCAAATACACAGATGTCGCTTGGGTTCTCGCCAACTTTCGGCAAGTTCTTTATTTTTTCTAGTTCTGCTAATGCCAGCGCTCCAGGTCTTCCGAATCTTGCTTCCAGTCCCTTGATTACTTCGCGTGGATCTTCAGTGGTGAACAGCAGGCTTTGGACGGCTTCTCTTGCTTTTCCTTGGATTGCTATTCTGAGGCGCGCTAGGTTCTGATTGTTACTGAAGAAAGCGGCCATATCCTCGTATGATCTCTTGAAGGGTAACCATTCTTCACAGGACCCGTTGAAGTGAGGGAGTTCGGGATACTTTGTTGAAGCGTTGTCACGCGACTTCTCTGATAGCTTAAGTATGACTGAAGCCAACTCCTGGATGTCGCTCTTCTTTTCTTCTGTCTCGATCGGCCTCCGATCCTTAGGCCTTTCCCCAGATTGGATGATCCAGTGCTCGACTTCTTGAGTTTGTTCATACAGCTCTTCTTCTTCTTCTTCTGAACCCGCGGCGAGAAGCTCGAGCTCGGCTTGAGCGACTTTTGATCGTGCTTCTGCCAGTTCTAATTCCCTTAGTGCTATTGTCATTCTTGCTTGCGCTTCTGCTTTCTTCCTATGCGACGAGCGAACAGAATGGGTGGCTGGGTCGCGGGTCGTCTTCTTAGGGTGAGGCCGCTGCAGACTCTCTTCTCTGGATGTTGGTATACTTTCGTTGTTCCGACGCGTTTTCACTGCGACGCTTCTTTCTTGAATCTGCGGCGCTGGATGACTTTCTTCTTGGTGAGCGGGAATTGACGCTTCGATTGTGCGGGTCGGGGGGGTGGTATGAGTCACTTCCCCTGGTGTTGATTCTTTTCCGGCAGCGTTTTCTGGCTGACAAGCGGGTGGCGGCCGTTCCTTTGTGCTGGGCGGTGGCGTCCTCCTTGTGAGTGTTGATCGACTCGTAGCTGACGTGCCCGTAATTGTTGACTCGCTTGTAGTTTCGCTTGGCGTATTCATACTCCAGTCTGATGACGATGTATTTTCTTCCGTAGTCTTCGAACGCCCTGCTCTTGTTCTCGTAGTAGGCATCTTCCTTAACCCGATCCGGCTTACGAAGGACCAATGTTGAAGCTCGTGTTTGTGTGTTGTTGTGGAGCGGGTTCGCTGGCGGGATGTTAACTGAAGAGAGTTCGGTGGTAGCAGGAGGAGTAAAATAACCACGCCGTTTTCTTCTATTTATTTCTCTTGATGTCTCTGCTTACACTGCTGGATTCAGAATGCCCGACCACCGAAAGTGCCCCCTTTTTATAAGAAAACCCGTAAGGCTGTGACCAATCAAAGCCCTTCAGTTTTGCACACGGCACTAATGCCCCGTCCCTTGACCAATCAGAGCGTAGGTGCCCTTTTGTATGGGGAACTTAAATCTTGCCTTTTTTCTGTGGTAGGACACTCTTTACAATATTTTCTTATTTTCTAACCTTAGAACTAATAAATCTTTATTATTTACATAAAAATCAGTCTCAAAATCCTTAATTAACACCTTAAAATAATGAAATTACAGAAACGGTTCTCGTTACGGTAAAGTTCTCTGGTACTTAAAGTTACATATGCAACATGGCGCTAGTGGCGCCTCTAGTGGCTGGAATGTTCAACACTTTAACTTAAATTCTTAGATAATAATTAACACGATAAGAGACAAGTTAATCAAACAAATTATCTGAAGACTGAATAAAAGAAATAACTAATTACGTATCGTCGCTAACAGACCTTATCTGTAGCTGCGATGATGTTCGAAAGATTTACCGTGACCCTGGAACGTAAAGACGCCTGAAGGTACTACACAAAAGGGTTTGAGTCAGTAAAAGTCGGACACGACCCGGAGCGGAAGAATTTATATGATGAGTCTTTTATAGAAAATCTTAATAAAAAACCTTCGCACGAGCAAACACAAAAAAACAAAGACATAAATAAAAAAATTTGTATCTTAGTAGTATTTGTAAGGAATTCTGGTACCCAAGGAAAGATTGAACTTGTGTCATGGGAACCAGGATACTCACACTAGCTTTAAAGCATTTTTACAGCAGAAGAAAACCAAAACAAAGTACTATCAGTCAAAAGCCAAAGAGTTAAAAGCGAGAACAGCCCTTGCATGTGTAAGTGTTTAGTATATGAGTTGTGACAAAAAGAGTGTGTAATTATTTGTGCATTTAGGAATAATTAAGAAATTACAACTTTAAAAGGTTTTCTGTTTCGTCATAGCTCTGCATCTGTACCCAGTCATTTCAGTAATATGGAGAATAAAAAAAAAGAATTTTTCAAATCGGTTGGCAAGCGACGAAGTTTTGCGCGAACAAACATAAAAAAAAAATACAATCATCCGAATTGAGAACCTCCTCCTTTTTTAGAAGTCGGTTATAAATAAAAAAAAATTGTACGGGATTAAATTGAATTTATAGACAATAACCCATAGTAATTAAGAGAATCTAGTGTATTGTTAATCACGTGATTGAAAAAAAAACTCTTACTTAAGGATTACGGAAAGGCCAGGAATAGCAACTTCTTCTGTCTCAAAGTCTTTGCACAAAGGTCATATTCAGCACCTGGTTTAGATCTACGAATACATATAGTCTGGTTACTCTTAATGTAATGTGGCAAAAGCACTTCGAAGTGCTTTCATTAAGTATAATGAAGCAATGATATGGATAATGGAAGTAACCGAGCAACTTTGCCAGAGACCCCAAGTGCGTTAGAGAATCTATTGGTGTCAATTTGTGATCTGCTGAACAATGATATCACTTAGATCATACATCATACAAACCAAATATGTATGCAAGATTTCAGCTCAGTTGGAGGTAACTCTTTTAAAATTCAGCTGCAAAATACTCAAGATTCACGATTCAAAGCATTTATTTCAAATAAACCATTTATAGGTATTTTTGAATTGTCAAGAAGTCATTCAGTTAGAAAAATTATGCTTATAAATCATGTTTTGTATTAATAATATCTCGGTTACATGGTAGTCATGTTAGTGCAAAATGACAAATGTCTGTCAAATATATATATATATATATTTTTGCACTTTACGCAGATTATATTGTAATGAACATAAAACCAACTGACCTATAAAATGCACATGGCGGACAGAGTTCCGGCGGGATCTTATGGTGAAGTGGAGGGAAGATGAAGAAAAAGAAATAGGGGCCCAGCAGGATCGAAGCCTACTGGAGCCAAGGGTCTTATTCTGAAAGGAAGACTCGCCCCTACGAAAGGCAACGAAGGAACAGGATTGGGTTTTTAATCAGTAAAAGTCTGACACTATCTTCCGCTCCGCCCAAGAGCAGGGGAAGTCATCAGATGATTTTCCCACCAAAAAAAAACCTATAAAACACAAAAAAACTTTGATTTCGGGGGTGACCCTGGCGCATTCACTTTGAATAATAACTTGTATTGTTAACCTTAAATTAAAGGTATTTCCAGTCGAATTAGATTTGGAAAACCAAGCGTCATCTCTTTTTACGAAGTTTGTACTTAGCACCTGCCTTTGATTTACTGATATACAGTCTAGCCACTGGTAATGAAACGTCAAAACCCAATACATAATACTTACTTATAAGTACTAATTGAGCCCCGGGAACATATGCTGTGGATGGCAATTGCTTCGACGTACGCACACTGATTGGAACTGTGTTTGACATTATAATTAATAATAATAATACTTAATTTATTTTGTAAACATAGTCTGTTTACAAAATAAATTATTTTTAGTTTAAAGACCTATTAGATTAGTATTAATGATGACATGCTTACTATACAAGTAGGTAGAGGTTCTACAGGCTTCCATTTCATACATTACTTAAATATACGCAGATTTCTCGTCGCTAAAATCTGGAAATAGGGGGTTTACCTGCAACAAAGAAAAGAATTTGATAAGAAACTCGTAATGGGATAGATAGGTAGTAATATTCATTATTGTACATCAAAAAACTACACTTATTACGGGAAACATTCATCATTTATTAATTACTAGCTTCTGCCAGCGGCTTCACTCGCGTGAAGGATGGTTTCTTCATACAAACTTTGAACCTCCGTTTCATTCCCTTATGGGATGAATTTTAGAAAATCCTCTCTTTGTGCTCGCCTACGTCATAAAAAGAAACCTTGTGCAAAATTTTACACTCATAGTTCCAGTAGTTTCGGCTGTACGTTTATATATATATGTCAGTCAGTTACTCCTTTTATATATATATGTCGTGGCCACATCTTAGAAATTGATCACTTCATGAAATGGCCAAGCAAAACTGGCCAGATAGTTTTAAACGTTAAAGTTTGATGATATTTCAATCGTTAGGCCTACTTTCTTTAGACTTTTATTATCTTTGAAATTCTACATCAAACGCCAAACGAGGATTGACATATCATCAAATGTTAACGTTTAAACGATCTGGCCACAACATACACGCATATTTTTATTATATATTAAAATACTAATAAAATATTAACAAAAGTGGTAAAGTATGAACCCTATTTTTTACAAAAAAATTAATACATATTGCAAATTAAATAAAAGATTTAACTTGCAATGTTTGCATGTATTTTTGTAGGGTAAAATCTTGCGAATGAATTTTCAAATAGGTACCCCTAACCAATTGAGCTTATATTTGGTATAGCTCCGTAACTTGGATGACAATACATTAATACGGTACAATGGAGCTGGTCTGATGATGAAGTCGGACAGAGGCCATAGGAGCTACTGGGCACAACAAGATAACCCAATCGTGATTTGGAATGGCCTTGATGAGTACAATATCGCGCGATAAGTTTCTTACGAAAAAAGTGGTTTTTCATTAAAAATACCTGTTTTAATAGTAATTAAAAGTGCTTCAGTTATTAAGGCCTATACATATACACAGGAGTGGATGATTCCGGACCGAGAAGATGATAATGGTTGATGCAGAAAATGAGACAGGAAATTATCTCAGAATCTAATCACACGATATCTGAGTATAGTTTTAACTGTAAAATGTATAACTGGTACAATAATAAGATAGTACAACCCTGTAGTAGTAAGGAGAGCGGAAATTGAAAACGTAAACAGTAGCAAAGCGAAATATTTTATGTTCGGTCGTAAACTTGTAACGATTGCGTCTGAAGTTATAATATTATGTGCGAAAGGAGTAGTGTTTTATGTAGCACGTTTCACTATACGAAGGTATAGGTTCCTTGTTACTTACACCCATGAGAGGAAGAATTGATTTTATGTGTAGCCTTGTCGCTTGACGCACCACAAACCCGACGTCGCGCAAAGTTATATAAGTAAACTTCTGCCAGCGGCTTCGCCCGCGTGAAGATAAGTTTCATCAGTGTGTGAATTTTGAAAAATCCTCTCTTAGTGCTCGCCTACGTCATAAAAGGAAATTTTGTGCAAAATTTCACGCTCCTCTAGACCCTGTACTTTCGGCTCTACGTTGATGTCAGTCAGTCAGTTTCTCCCTTTATATAATAGAATACTTGTATGCAACAACTTGACAACTACGACTACTATCATCGAGCAGTAGACCACCAGACACAACACTTCCTCTCTTGTCGAAGAAAACACCGGGCAAGTGCGAGTCGGACTCGCTCACTGAGGGTTCCGTACAAATTTAAATGAAAACTGTTCAATTCCCGAATTGAGTTACGAAGATTTTTACGAATTGATTGTGACGCAACTACAAATTTACAGTTTTCAGATTGTGTCCTAAACATGTGCTATGAGACTTTGCTTCATGCTAAATTTCAGGATTCTAGGTCGACGGGAAGTACCCTACCTACTCCGGCCATATCTTTTTTTTTTTCGTTTACTCAGAAGTTTCACAGCTTCAAGGGAACGCAAACCTGAGTATATGGTTTTAATTTCAACTCGATACCTCCACGTGTTCCCGAGATAAAGGGTCTTGACAGGCAGACAGACGGACAACAAAGTGATCCAATAAGTGTTCAGTTATTCCTTTTGAAGCATGGAACCCTAAAAATAAGAACCTTTGTATCCTTCTTCATAGCAAAGCTATTGTTCGATTAAACAACACGGATTACGACAGTTCTAGCAGCTAGAATTTCATCCTGAACTTATTTAACCTGTAACTAAAACGTGTTAGAAGGTTTTTCTTTAATTCAAAACGAGCTTTAATCCTTGTCATCAGGTACGACTAATGTTGTAATCTATAAATTAAGATTTAGTATATTTTATAGAGAGAAACTTAAAAAATGAAACGCTGTTGCCTAATACTGTTTCAAATATCAGTAGTGACTTAGCCTACAGGCTATAGCGTAATATCCTTTCAGCCTAGCTCTTGTGTTGGCTTTGCCAATACCTCTAGGTACTCACGAGTTTCCATTAAACGCCTGTTGGCTATCATCGGATGTTTTGTGAAGCTGAAGTTACGTCAAGCTATCCGGTGTATGAAGTTACTAACTAATTCGAAATTAAAGGAAAACAGAGGATGTATTCGTTACACTTTGTGTCAAAGAGGGATGCTTGCGAAGTTTGGATAGCGGTACGGTAATATGACGTCACTGTTTTCGATGGCGTAGAAGCGCGGTATTTTGTTTTGCCATTGTTCGATGTAAGATATTAGATTTTAATAAGTAAAGAGCACGATGCGGTTGCGGGAGTACGATGACCATGATGATACACAGGACCAATCATTGTGGCGGCACTTGGGGGAGGCCTATGTCCAGCAGTGGACGTCTTTCGGCTGAAATGATGATGATGATGATGAAGTAAAGAGCAGACTTTGTTACCATTTATATCGACCAAATAAGCTTTAAATATGCAGTGGTAAATGGCCAAAAATGGGAGAGCAACGGTGGCCGAGTGGTAAAGACCCCGACTTACGAATCGTAGGTCGCGGGTTCGAACCCAACCAGGTGCATTACTTTGTGTAATTTATTTCATCACCACCGCTCTCAAAACGGTGAAGGAAAACATCGTGAGGAAACCGGCATGTCCTAGAACCAAAAATTCGAAGACATGTGACATCCACCAACCCGCACTGGGCCGGCGTGGTGTATTACGGCCCATTCCCTCTCCTACAGAGGAGGCCTGAGTCCCAGCAGTGGGAACATTATAAGGCTGACTATGCTATGACTACGCCAAAGAGGCGACTATGTACCTAAAATTATTATTATTTAATTTAATGTTATGATTATTATGGATATATGCTATGCTAATGGCAAAAACTTATCACGTTAAATCCCTCGTGAAGGCAAAAGGCTACTACTAAGTACCAGGGCATTAGAACTTATTGCAGTTCTTACCGATGCCGCGATGCACAAAAATGTAGAACTTTCTTATTGAGATTCACTGATCTAACAAACTGTAAAAACGACTTGAGCTTTACTGCCCACAATCTCACTTAATTAAACACAGATTTCTAAATCTGAGTCCATTGTCTTCAAACACGGTGACGTCATTTTCAGTGCACTACGGCACGGATGAATTGGGTGTCTTCCAGCTTGTAAGAGGCAATCGAGCGAAATGGGTCAGGGATGTGAAACTTGCCTATTTTAGACATTTAACCTGATATAAGAAGTGCTGAGTCAGCGTGATAACGTGCAAAATATGCTGACAAAAGAAGTGAATATTTAATTACATTAAAAATATGGAATTTGAACAATTAATTATGATTATGCGTCTTCGTGGGTACTCGTACGTGTTTCATATAGCTTAGCTTCTAAACCTGTTACCATAGTAGCTTCATGACATGTCATTACGTGTTACTGTACCTACTAGTGAATACAAACCGGTTAACCCGAAAACCGAAAAACCGGTTTGAACCGAAAAACTGCTGAGGCTTGGTTTCAGTCGTAAGTTTGTTACAGTTGGTGTACCAGATAGCTACACCAACTGTAATTTTTTTTTGTTCACGGTTATAAAAGATCCGGCCGTGTGTTGTGAGACATCAGGCGAGTAATGGGTAGCTCGCCGTCCGACCGTCCGTTTACCGTCCGGACCGAGCCCAAGTCGTCGACGGCGCGTACTGTTCCACGCGCGCCTCAAAGAGATGTCAGGTACCTACCTACTAATGTCTACAGAATAAAAAAAGGTTGTATGAGCACGAATGAATACCACATAAATCTTTTTTTTTTGTTGCTGGGGTGATAAATCCTCATGGATGTCCTTCGCCTGGGGCAGGCAAAGGGGTCTGTCAGACTCTTACTGACTAAAAACCACCCCGATGTTCCCTCCCACACTTGGACCGGGGATCGTGGGAGCTGATACGCTATCCATGATTCCCGGCTAGTGCCGGCCCGCGTACTTGGGCCACCTCAGGCCCGCGGGGATGTGTCCTCCCCCGCGACGTCCAATAGGAGCACGCGTGGAACACTACGCGCCGCCGCCTCGGGTCTTGCTGGATGGGGGACGGCGGACGACCCCGAGTCTGCCGTCCATCCGGACCTCCTTATGGGGCCTGGAAGAGGGCTTTATCTGCCCTCCACCGACGCCCGGTTCGCCTGCTGCGGTACGGGAGAGTGGCCACGGCCTCCCTCTCCCTCTCCGCAGCCTACTTCTGCGAAATTACGGCTTCACAGAAGGAGATCGCCGCATCCCACAACTCGGCACCCACGACCATAGAACGAGCGACGGCCGGCAGCGACAGGTCGGGGCCCACTTTGGATACGAGGGCACGGCGCTGCTCCTCCCATTCTGCCAGTGCGTGGTGCGCCGTGTCCTCCCGACAGTCGGTGCAGTGATAGACCACGTAAATCTGGCTCAACCTTTTAGAATTGTTTAGGTGAGTCTACGCTAGAGGAGCTGAACTCAAATTCGTGTAGTATGGACCGAATCAGCTCGTGCTCGTGCTCGGCTTGTCTAGCGTAGACCCAACTTTATGAATTGACTAAAAACTTGCACTAGGACTTTCTGAGAAGTAGATGACGCGTGATCAATCACACAAAAAAAATTGAAAACTGTACTTAACGAAATCTCATAAAAGCTTAGTAAGTATAACAAAAAAAACCTCTCCAGTCTTCACCGATAACAATAATAAATTATCATTAGTACGTCTCCACGACGTACGCGTCGGAGGAACGTACAGTTTGTAATCAGGTCTGACCTGGATACTTCTTTGTTCGTCGCTGAATGAGAGCCGACGAGCGCAGGGTTAATTGCGAGGCTGGTACACGCCTTTGGAGGGTTAACTTACAACTAATGCATTGAGTGCGTATGTTGCTGTTGTCGGGCAAGGGTTTGTTTATGTATTAGGGTTAAACTGGGCCAACTAAGATAAGGGGAAAAGTATGCGAACGTGCTTCTGCTGAACAAGTACGCAAGATAATAGTGTGTGTGAAGGAATGACCTAATTTTTACTTAGTTAATTTAATCCAAATATATAAAACATTTTAAATATGTCTACCTATGTCCGTATCTAATATAAATTCATATGTAATTATTAAAAAAAAAAAATTAGAAACAGACACTTATTTATATGATTAATAGATGTGTGTAGATATTTTTATATTGCCTTCTAGGCTTCTAGCACGTACAGGAAAAAACAAATGGCATAGCCCTGACATTTAAATAGAACCTTTAATTAATAGAAAGTCCATAATTAGGTACGTAATTGCGTATACATATTTAATGTAAAAGTCAATTCATTAGGGAGAATTAAGAGAGACCCACGCACCTGGCACCCACAAATATTGTTTATTTAGAAGAACGAAGCCCTAAATATATTATTAAGGTTAAATACAAAAAGTCTCGTGTAATTTTAAAGTTATCCGTTCTATTTATTTTCAGCCTCAGCAGTTATAGTAATCAAATATGAAATAGGTAAAACCTAGGGGTCTTCAAGTCAAGATGCGATGGAGCATGCTTTGCCTAGAAGTATCCTTTTCCCAGATTGCTTACTTAACAGGATACACAGACCCCGGGAGGAAATTCCAAAACTCCTTCCTCCTTATTTATGGATTCCCTCTATACATTAAAAAGAGATCCATTTTATGAAATGGGTCAGTATTTTGTCCATTAGAAAAAATGATACCTAAAAGAGATTTTGTAAGACTGCAATTTATTGCCTTGTTTTTGCACATTATGTAAGTGTCTGTCTATCTTCAACGTGATTATTACGTAATTTATACAGTTATAGTTTTATTTTATCTACCTTTTGTATCTTTTTGTGCATATTTATTTTAATGTCGTATGTTTATATTACGTATTAGTAAACCTGTCTTAATGTGTGTTGTTAGAAGAATCAAGTTTTAAATGCCTGTTCAGACTGTTCATCATTTTATATTCACAAAACTTGAACAACTTCGCAAGACCGACACAATTTTCGTGAACAATCGCATGCGTACGCAAGCTCTTATTTCCAAGGTTTAAACAATTTATTTTAACAAGTATACAGAAACAGGTAGCGGTTTACGAAATCTTCTGAGTTTCAACACGTGACATTATTAATGAGAGTATTTTAATTGTGTGTACAATAATATCTTCCTTTAAACTTGTTTTGTGGTTTCAGGGAAGTACTGGAGTTTCGGTATTTCGGTTTTCGGGTAAGAGAGGCTCTTGTATTTTCTAATGAAATCGTTTACTCATTAAAATAAAATGTTAGCAAACAGAAATCACATGCAAGCAAGACAACAAGCATAACAAGAAAGCATTATGAATTGATCAAGAGAAATGTTGTTATCATAGAATGATAACAGTACATAACGTTCACACAATACTATTGCTTTATATAGTTATCTTTCTCATTGTCTCGTTGTTCTGGTGGTCGCAAGAATAAGCGTTACTGTTGAGCGTAGGTTTTTCTTCTTTGTCCGCTCGGAGTTTGGAAGTTGATGGTGTGACACTCCTCGTACCTCGGAAAGCACATAAAAGCGTTGGTCCTGCGCCTGTGATGAGAGCAATGGCACTGAGAATCCATTTGTGTTTGCGCACATAATTGTAAGAGCAGTGGTGGCCGAGTGGTAACGGCCTCGACTTACGAGTTGTAGGTCGCGGGTTCAAACCTAGCCAGGCGCATTAATTTGTGTAATTTATTTCATCACCACTGCTCTCAAAACGGTGAAGGAAAACATCGTGAGGAAACTGGCATGTCCCAGAACCGAAAATTCGAAGACATGTGACATCCACCAACCCGCACTGGGCCCGCGTGGTGGATTACGGCCCATACCCTCTCCTAGAGAGGAGGCCTGAGTCCCAACAGTGGGAACTTTATTAGGCCGACTATGCTATGCTATACATAATTGTGCACTATAATCTCTCCTGCGTACTTGCTAATCTTTGTCAAGATTTATTTTATTTTATTTGGGTGGCTTACAGCTAACAATACAAAATATATAACGATAAAGTAGATCACGATGAGCCATTTACAAGCCTCCACATATAATATGAGAGTATTGTTGAAAGTTACAGTAAAAAAGAAGTAATTGAGATATACAAAGTTTGGTAGGAAGATAACACAGAAGACAATAATGTAATGCAATTACAAAACAATGCTTTTAGACATAAAAATGTTTATGGATGCTAAACTGCTTGTAAAGAAATCAACTGAGGTGTGTTCTTTGACTAAAATTCTTAAATGCTTTTGGTGCGCGAATCAAGTAAGAGTTAATACGGTAAACTGCGCGTGAATGAGGAGCGTGAAGAAGATTTCTAATTTGACAGTGCTGGGAGAGGACGTTCAGAGATAGCATTTTTTTTTTTTAATTGTAATTCACAAAACTGATGTACAATCACGCATCCATAAAATAAATCACAACATAATATATCTGATTGACACCTACTAGATGTGAATCTAACATGCACATGTAAAATAATTCAACTTAGGTACTAATAATAAAATTCTACAAATTGATCATTTAAGCATTTGAGGGCAAAAAATGTTTAAAATTAAAAACAAAACTAAAAATATATAGCTTTGACAATAATTCAGGACAATCTATCATAGACCCATCATCATCATTTCAGCCGAAAGACGTCCACTATTGGACATAGGCCTCCCCCAAGTCTTGCCATAACGACCGGTCCTGTGCTTATCACACCCATCAAATTGGCCACCGTGACCGAAATTCGGTTGGGATGACTATTCTCTTCCTAGTAAGTCACTAAAGTATAAAACGACATCATTGCACTGTGTCGATACGCTACACGATTGTGAAACAGTGATGTTATTGCTGTAACAACATGGCAATCTTGATGTTAGTCTTAGCAGGAAAAGACGAATTTGATCATGTTTGACTCATCTAAACACAAGGGATTGTAGGTGAATCTCTGCGATCAAATATCTGTCTTCTCAATCCCAAGGATCGAAACAACCTAGCGTCAATATTCTACAGCAAAGCGTGTTCCAGTGTTCAAACTGGTAATGTACTCGAGTCTATTCCCTATAGATGGTCCATTGAAGGAAGGTTTCCATCCGACTGGCCATCAAAGGATAAACACGAACGATCTAGACTGCTAGTTACCACCGTCTAAATATGTTTAGACTCCCATTTGATTGACTGATTGAACCATCTGATTGGTTTCGGAATATTCCGAGGCGTATTTATGGATAGGTTGAATTTGCAATTAGTTATTCTCATTTCTCCTGGGGTATCGGAATTGGTAATTTATATTTCGGTAAGTATTATTGCCTTTGAAGCATCTAGGGATTTTCACATTTATTTTGGAAAATAAAAATCAACTTTACTGAAAAGTATGATTTATGTAGCATCACGTTATCATATGGTTAAAAAAAATTAAAAAATCAAAACTGTTATTCTTTTCAATGAAACAAAATCATATTGCAATGAAAACATTAGAGAAAAGCCTACTAAAAATAATTGTACAAATCCATACTAATATTATAAATGTAAAAAGTAACTCTGTCTGTCTGTCTGTTACGCTTTGACGGTTTAACTATTGGACCGATTTTGATTTCATTTGCTTCCTCCGTAAAGCTTGAACTCCAAGGATGAATATACCGGGTGTCTTGAATATCGACGCACAAACATCACAAAAATGTTAAAATAACGATTTTGCAAAGTTTAAACTTAAAAAAGTACAGATTCAGATCTCTACTCGTTCCCGAGATAAAGGGTCTTCTCTTTAGGAAAAAAAAAGAAGATCACTATACTGTGCCAGCCACACTATACCAAAAGGGACAAAAATTAAGAACCTAGACAATTCACAGTACAGAAACAGAACTTCGAAAATGTAGTACGACGAGTTTCAAAACTAGCCTCGCAACGTGGGCACGGCCGCACGTCTGTCCGCTACACCAATTTATAAAGGAACAATACAAAACCTGAGGTTAACAAATTAAATTTTCCGGACAGTTTAGAGCCTACTTCTGAACTGGGGCGTGAAATGTAAAATATAATTAGGGGTAGGCCGGTGAGAATCGCGGGCAGATTGTATTTGTTTTAACCCCTAACGTGTCGCACCCAAATTAACAGCGGGCTTTGTAAAAAATATTCAGCTGCGGCGAGTCGGCTACAAAGTTAGTCCGGCTTATTGTTTTAGTGTAGCGTATAATATAATTTTAGCGTTTTTGGAGACTGTTAGCGAGTGTCAGGTCAAAGTTTTAGTTTTATCGCAATTGACATAGGGCGTAATTTTTGTGGGGACTGAAATTTACTGTTTCGGGTGGCTGTCAGACGCCCACGCCTCCTTTTGCAGCTGCGGAAATATTATTAAGAGTTACCGTGGCTTAAGTCGCTAAGATCAAATGAAGGAATATAGGTGAGTTTTAGTCAGTAAAAGTCTGAGACAACCTCTCGCTCCATAGAGCGGCAGATGTCATTTGATGAAGTTATACCATCAACAAAAAAAGTAGGCTTACCTTAGAGGTTACCATGACGTTCAAAGTAAGATTGTTTCATTCTTATTACAGTGTGAGTAAGAGACAGAGCTATATAGGTTGTCTAGCGCCATCTCTTACCCACTCTGGAAATAAGAATGAAACAATCTTACTTTAAACGTCATGGTACAGGTCCTTACCTAGGAAGTTGTTTTACAATATACGACCTTCTGAATTTCAGATTTACAGGTAGTTATTTTCTTCTTTGACAGTAATGGTAGAGCTAAACTGACGGAAGTGCGAAGTATCCATATCAAACTTTTGATAAGACGCTTGACCCCCAAAACTTTGTAATGCAAAAGTCTGATTTTATTTACCTTAATCTCAACGGATATAAGAACAACGATAAACTTTTAGAGAACTCAAAGTGCCTACTAGCAACTTATTTACTTTTTGTTTTGATAAAAAGAGTGGTCTACCTGACCTTTGAGAGGAAACGTTTTCCTTTGTTTTAAGATAAGACTCCTACGTGTGTTAGTGAAACGTTTACTGCAGAAAGGTTAAAGAAAAAGACATTAGAGAAAATTAATCGTTATTTCGATCCGACAATATAACAAGAGACACGGCTGAATACTTAAGGACCCATACACGCTAGAGGAAAGAAAAGGAAGTTAGTGATAGCATGACGAGTGACAGGGCAGAGTGGAAGAAAAAAACGTGTTGCGCCGACCCCAAATAACACGGGACAAGGGCAGGAAGATGATGATGATGATGACACGCTAGAGGAGCCGAGCACGAGCGGAGCACGACCCGAGCTCAAATTCGTGTAGTATCGCTCGTGCTCAGCTCGTCTAGAGTCGGTCCACACTACACGAATGATCTCGGTTCGAGCTCGAAATTGATCCATCTTTACATTTTATTTGGGAGGTTTTGGCGAGATTTCTTAGAGTGAAGTTCAGTGGCAGTTTTAATTATTGACAAATTGATTCCTAATGGATATTGTTATGTAAAATTTGTGTAGTTTTGTATGTCAAGTGTCTGCGCAACTGGACAATATATGGAATCATTGAAACAGCCGCGATCTCGGTAAAATGTAGCAGAGAATTTTATTGTAGTTTTCGCTACCTCATCGAAGTTTAACGAGAAGGTTGGCTTGATACATTTGCTGCCATATACTACAAAAACATTCTAAAGGTAAACCTAGTAACTTAGTAATGGTAGACTTAGTATCCAAGCCAAAAACATGACAAAACAAAAAAAAACTTTTTATTTTTATTAAAAAAAAAATCGTTTCCCAAGGGTGTAAACAAAGCTTCCGACCCTTAAAACTCACACCATTAAGTGTAGAAACAATATGATGCAAGAGGGTTCATTTGGGCCGAGTTAAGCCTTCTAACCTATTTCTTCGTTACAAGCCGCACTGATTTCACCGCAGACATACAGATGATACACACCAACGCACACATATGAATCAACAGTTCATTCGAAATTTAAAGGAGAAATAAGGATCTCGAATGCGGTTAGATCTTTGGTTGTTGAATGAAGACTCTTCATCACTGTTTTTAGTAGTCTGTGGTCCGACCTATTTTCTCGCTCAACAATCTACGTTGATTCCTGTGCTGTTCTCAGCAGATCCCTTTTTGTTCGTATCTTCAGATTGCAATTAGGAACCCAACTTATCTTCGTGCTATTTTCATTCCATTTATTCTTGGTCTTCACAAGAAACTAGGTGTTTTGATTAATTTGCTGATTCGACGAAAGTTGATCTTGTTTCCTTGATTGATACGAGAAAATTGAGGCGGCTTGGAAAAGGTCAATTCTATTTAGGTGTGAGAGAGTAATTATTTCGGGGCTTCTATATTTTTGGAATTCCATGCTTATTTGATGATTCGATTATATATATAACTTAACTATTCTCATTTTAAATTCAACATGATTATATTCGAAGATATTCCGAAAAAAATCTTATAGTTGATACACTACATAAATTCTTAAACTTAGTAAAACTTACAACGGCCTTCCGAATTGGATTCATAAGGCTTACGAGGATCCCCGCTCTAATTTACATAGGAAGGCTTTTGTTGAAGTTCTTACATGCCATTGGATATTAAATTGTAAGTTATTTTTTTCCTTAGCAAGAGATGAACAGGGAAGCCGGTTGCTATGTCAAAACAAGATTCTACATTTTTTATACATAAGTACCGCATGTTTTCCGAAAAATAATTGGCTGGTTGGCTTATTATTTTTGTGAAGGCACTCGAAAAATAAAACTTCTCTTTAGAAGCTGGAAAGATGAATATCTGAACTGAATTCCGCTGAATAGGAGTCCAAAATAGTCAGACTAAGTGCTAGAAGCGAATCAAAGACCATTCTAGGAGCCAATGAGGCAGCCATTGTGAATTAAATTTAGTGCAACTGTCACCATTTGTTAGTTCTATCTCGAACTACCCTCCCTTTATTTGTGTATCGTTTCACAGCGTACCCTTATCGGCATTACACTTTTGTTTCAGAAGGTTTTCCCAACTTGGACAGTTAAAAGCTGTTTTAGTACTTTTTTGTATCGATTCGAGGGCTTCGATTTATGAGTGTATAACGATTAGGGGATGTTGAATTTAGATTTAATGGTTTGTTTTGGTTGTCATTCCGGCAAGATAAAATTGGAATATTGCGAGGCTTGTTATGTGGTAATGACAATTACAGCGAATTTATTGGCAAACTTGATTTTTTAATTAATATGACTGAGCTCTCTTTTTTAACCGACTTCAAAAAGGAGGAGGTTCTATGTTCACCGATTTCTCGGTCACTTGTGGACCGACAACAATAATATTTTTTTATTGAAAGGTTATGCTTCCAAGTTGGTCCCATAAAAATATTGTTATCATCTCATCATGAACTTCGAAGATATGGAACAGAACTCCTCATAGGATCACAGCAGAACCGTCGTAACAAGTAAGTATAGTCGATGACTAACTGAAAGAAGAGGGGGAATATATCGATCTCATCTGATGATGAAGCCTGAAGTTGGCACCGGAACTCTGTAATAAATCAATGTAATCTAACCTTGTTTGGGATTATTAGAATTGTCATGAGAAGCAATCTGGTTATAAGGTATTTAAGTTTGGCTGAGAGGTACTAATTATTTAGTTCGTGGTGGTACCATAATTAAAAAGTTTAAAACAAAAACACTTCTAACAAAAAAAAAAAATTCAACTGAATTCAAATTAAAAAAAAAAAAATTAAAATTGTTTTTTATTTGGTGACTCTTCTCGCTCTAGGTGGAACGAGTGTCAGTGAACGAAAGTGTCAGTGACTTTAACTGACTAAAACCCACCTATGCCCCTTCAGTTGGCCTTTGCATTCCAGGGCCACGATAACTTTTTCGAACAATCCCGCATAATTACTCATTGCTGGCATTTGATAATTCCTATTTATATTTTCAACCTGTTCATAAATACTTGACTTTATCGTCAGCCTACCAACTTCATTTCCATTTCTATTTATCTCGCAAATAAAAGTCACAGACTTTAGTAGGATCATATAAAAACTTATTTATTCCATTGTTCCGAGTATTACGTTACTCTAAGGTATTTTCAATTTTGTCCTAAGACATTCGCGAACTGTCGACGATCCCCGTTGATTCATTAAACGTTATTTATTAGATAGCCTCATCTGAACTTCGCTCGTTTATATTAAAATTCGTAACAAGTTGGTAAGTTTAAATTTTTGTTTGAGAACTTGTTCATATCGATTCTGTCTGCAAGGTGACGTCATTTTTATTGAGGGCACCCTCGAAGCGCTTGAATAGAAAACATTTTTATTTTTTTTTCTTGGAAGAAATTGTATAGACTAACAACCCTCACTCAGCGATAAGGTGACGTAAGCAGACTTAGATACTGTTTCAGGTTAGTCAAGTAAATCCTATAAGATGACATCATTGTGGCATCACCAGTCTCCATAAACAGGGTGCTCCCCCTAAGGATTACTTGATGTGATTGCGTAATTATTAGAGATCAACACGACCAGTTTGGTTTCGATTTCGCCCAAAAATGGCCGAATATTCGGCTCGACCAAAACTAGCGTTTTTAAGCTGACGGGTGACAGGAGAGAATGGAAGAAAAATACGTGTTGCCCCGACTCGCAAGTAATATGGGATATTGGCAGGAAGAAGAAGAAGAAGAAGGTTGTGATAGAGACCTAAAAACTTTGTCTCGTACTATGTATGTAATCGTCGATTAATTCATTTATTTAGTATTTTGCGAGAGTTATCTATACTAATATTATAAAGAGATTGGATTTTTTTGTTTGTTTGTATGTTACGATTTAACTCAAAAACTACAGACCGATTTCAAAAATTCTTTCACCATGAGAAAGCTACATCTTCGCTGAGTAACAAAGGCTATTTATTTTCTACTTTCATGCGAAGCTAGTAAACTATGAAATTAAGTGCAATATATCGAAACACCGATAAGAATAACATTATTAAAATATTGTTTTTGTTTTGTTTTTTTTTTTTGTCACAACGTCAGTTTCGGAATCGGTTACGGCCGAAACTGAAAGAGGAGCCGAACATTCGGTTACATTTTCTGCTGAAAATCATATTTTGTTCGGATACTAGTCATTGTACCTATGTTTTATAGTGTATCATTGCCTATTAATAGCTGGCTTTTTGACAATGCCCATACTATAAGAATATATCAAATTATTTATTTAGTTTAAAGGACTTATAGCATATTTAAAAAAGCTGACTAAAAAAAAAGGAAAAGCAATCATAGCCGACAGCAAGCCAATTACAAGTCATCACATATATATTCTTATATACTAACATTGTCCGTTGACACCACAAGGCTTTGTCTCCTTAATGTTGTTTTAATCCTCCTTTCTGCTCCCAATCATTTTTGGTGCGCAAACAGGTCGCATTAAGGTTTATCCTGCCAGCTTATCGTTTTTTCTTTCTATACAGATGGCTGATTTGCCTATAGATTCCTTGTACTTCATCTAAACCTACTCACATTTAAAGAGCGATTAGATAACTAATAAGTAGCTAATTAAAATAAAGGCATTTTTTTTTTCTAAATTATGGGCTTTATCGCACATGCGATTATGCCGCCTTGTGGGGTTACCATGACGTGCAAAGTAAGATTGTTTCATTCTTATTTCTGTGTGAGTAAGAGACAGAGCTATAAAGGTTGTCTAGCGCCATCTCTTACCCACACTGAAAATAAGAATTAAACAATCTTACTTTAAACGTCATGGTACAGGACCTGGTTAGTTCAACAAAATCATAATATATTATTCTATATTTAACACAACCTTAACTTAGTTTGTACAGTATTCTAGCTGCATCAGAAAGTGGTGCAGCTAGAAGTGTTTGTTACTCCTTCATGCCTTAACAGATTTGGGTTTCTTGACACACGGGTAGACCTGTCCTGGAATAGAATGTCTACTTTTATCCCTGGACTAAGAGCTTTTTTTTAGGTGGGAAATCATCTAATGACATCTCCCGCCCTTGGGCGGAGCGGGAGGGCGAGTCAGACTTTAAATGACTAAAACCCACTCGTTTGTTCCTTCTTTGCTTTGCCAGGGCCTCGGGTTTCATTTTCACTTAACCCGTGGCCCCAGTAGGCTTCGACCCTGCTGTCCCTTTTCGATTTGCTGACATCCCCTTGTGGACTAAGGGTCTGAGGACACATTACTACGGCGTTGCATCGTTAACGCGAAACAGATACGGCGCCAGGCGAGGTTATTCAGTGCACGGTATAACACCGTGTTGTTCAGGCGTTGCGTCGTCAAAACATTCGCGATCAGCCTATAACCAAAGGATTTCGCGACAGTCCGGATCAACTATCGAGCTTGCAGTTGCCCCGACCAGCAGGTCCGGGATACAAAGTAGGCATTCTATGTTCTTCAGGATAATTTTCTACTATGAAGCGGGCGAAGCCACTGGCAGAAGCTAGGTAGCATAGGGTGCACTGCAGGGGGCAGCTGTAGACCGGAGATTTTAATATCTCTTAATTAGAATCTGTTAGTGCCGTATCGTGTATATCATATCAAAAGCGAAGCTAAGCCGGGCTTTCTAATTACTGTAATTATATCCTATGTGCGCAGAGTATTATTACGAAACAAAACATGGGCCAATTCTGCTTTCCCTAATATGTCAAGCGCGAACCTATCGAGAGTAAAAAAATAAAATAAAATGTTTCTGGCACATTCTTCTCCATAGAGATCTACGCTTTGGTATGTGCAATTAGCGTCATTTTTTTTCTGACCGACTGACTTTTTGTCATTTCAAAAGAGCCTTTAAATGGTTTATTTTTAAATAAAATGCTTTGAATCCTTTGTGGTGGTATTTATTAAAATTGTAATTGTTATATAGTATTTTTAGCTGACTAAAGACTTATAATCTGAATTAGTCCTGGGTCACTTTATGTGCTGGAAGTACAGTTTGAAAACGACAACCATGCTGTTGAAAGTAAACTCTATAGCGTCTTTATTATCCTGAAGTTTAATGGTAGATAAATATATGGAAGGCTTATCTATCATTACCACCTCAATCAGAATAAATAGTGGAGAAAAGAGAGCAGAATCGGAGATCTCAAGATCTCTCCACTATGAGTAGATGACTAAAATGATCACTCCAGAGACTCTAAAAATTTCTCTTTAGAGAACAAAAGCGAATTTTGCAGCCTTATGACCAACTCATAATTTACCATGCCAATACCTCAAGAGTACCCCCTGTAATGCATTACTATCTGATTCTAAACCCACCGACTTTACCCGTCAATATTCCTGAACGAGCCTACTTCGGCAAGCCTCGGAAGACCTCGGCAAGCTTCGGCAATACATCTGTATTGTACCCTCGTTCACTTGTCAATTATTTGGGAAAAATATACCGGCTTCAGGTGACGTGGGTTGGTTGAACGTAATGTATACGTGAACGTAATTGATGTGAGAAACTAATTATTGTTTCAGATTGCTTGTTCGAGTCTTGAAACAAGAGGAGATCAATTCAAAGTAGCACAATTATTCATAAAGACACGTAAAGCGGTAGAGTTAAATTAGAATGTATTACGTTCGTTAACAGATTCAGTAAAAGAAGGCCGCCTGAGTTCTGCAATCGCGCCATTCACACTAGACCGAGGAAAGGAAAAAACGTAAAGGGTAGTAAGTAGAAGCTGAAAACCTATGCTGAGCTGTGCCTGTATTGATAGATAGATAGATAGATATATATACTTTTATTGTACACCAATAATAAAATTACAATAGGAACTTAAAGTTAATGAAAACGCCAATCACCGGACAACACCTTAATTCGGCGGCGGTAAGTCGCCTTCTTTAAAGAGGCGTCCTCATTCTACGCCTGAAGCTGGTCCTCACCAGACATGGCCAGTTCGGGAGGTTCCTATTTCTGAAGGAACTTAAGTGGGTCTTAGTCAGTAAAAGTATGGCACGCCTTCTCACCCCATCCTACAGCGGGAGAAGCCATTTGATGATTTCCCACCACAAAACCCTTTTGTGTTAGTTCCGTTCGCATATCTACAAATCGAGCGCCAACCAATATCCAAACTTTAATCCATTACAGGTTGGAAATGGAACATGCCAGAATACAGTTGTGAATTTCAAATATTTTCTACTCGTACATTTTAGCGTTCAACGTGGCAATGCAAAAACGCTGGAACACTGTTATTGGTGTCGGACATGTCCCGGATCAACGGGAATGCTGGCAGAACGGTGAAATATCTAGGTGAAACCATTGAAACAACTGTATATAGAAAATACGTGAACATTCTTTTTTCCGTGTGGTTGTCACGGTATTGGGTAAAATTGCGGGATTGTTCGAAAGAGTTACTGCGGCTTTGTAACGCAGAGGGCAAGGAGGATTTTAGTAAAAGTTAAGCACTCTTGGGTGGAAGCCCAGAGCAGAAGTTAGTTGAGTAATTCTCAAAAAATAGGGTAAAAATTGCAAAGAACAATACAGGAAGTAAACTTAACAGTTTGGATCGGGTTGCTATTTCCGCATAGCTAACAACCTAAGAACAATATCTTTATATAAAGGTTAATTTGAGGATCCTTTGGTCTATTTACCCAAAGTCCTTTGTTGATTTTCGTCTTCGCTTCCTTTCAGATATTCCTTTTAGTGTGAAGGCTGTCTATAAGTTACCTATTTTTTCCACTAGTTTCACGTGTCTTGGAATGGACCAAGTTTCATCAAGTTCCTTTTTCACTCGCCTATCGTCAACATCGAGCATGGTTTAAAAGGTTGTTACTTCATCTAATGCATTCCAACGCGATGTTTAGCAAAGAGGCAAAGCTAAAAAAGAGAAATAACGCCTGAAAACTGTTAGCATTCGATAATTCTGTGATTTACTCAAAAATTTCACAAAACTTGTTCCAGGAAATACGGTGTTTTTTAAACCCTTAAAAGAGTTTGAAAAAGATTGTTATCATTCAGGCTTTTGATTAAATTTGCAAGGCTATTGTTAAGTGAATTATGAAACGTCAAAGTTCATGCAAAATAGCGGATTTATATCAGAGGTCTTTACTGGATTAGTTTTACGCAAATTTATAAATTGATTCCAAAAGAAGCTTAGGTAATATCCATAAGATAATGTGTTCCCAAAATATCAAATGATAAATGTGTAAACGTCATAATCGCGTAAGAGCGGTTGTATGAAAAACAGTGAAAATGCACGAGTATGTATGTCAAGTTGCATAAAGAGGATAGAGTAGTATTTATAACAATTTCAGTTATTTCATCATTATTCTAAAGCATTCGAAGTCGGCGTAGCATTTCTATTTCCACTGATCCATTTGTAATCATACTCTGCTAAACAGAATTCTATAGTAGCAATTTTATTAAAAGTTAACAAAGATATATCCAATTGCAGTAATTCTCGACAGGACCAGCCCTAGCAATCGCCTCTAAGGGCTGAAACTGTGTGACGCGGGCGCCCGCGCGGTTTCCTACAAAAGAGCTCCGATGCGGGGACCCGCGCGGGCACTTTGATTTGATTTTAATAATTACAGTAAAATTATCGCTAATGTATCTATGTTAATCAGCATCCTAAAATCAGAAGGAACAGAAATTTTGCGGCGACATTTCTGTTTCATATGATCAAGTAAAAAAGCCATGCAAAGCGGAATTCTGTATCGACGACAACCATAAGTTCTATCCTAGATTTACCGAACCGCAGATATTCTCGTGCGGATCAGCCCTAGCAATCCTATTGTGTCGAAACTCGCGGCGTGTTGTAACAAGCATCGCCATCGCATACTCATCAACTAGCGCTCGTTCAACAAACGTCGCTTGTTTATTTGTTGTTCCAGTATATATGTGAACACGGCTTGATTTTGTTAACGTATATCGACGATACTATTACTCCGTTTTCAATGTTGATTTCGGCTCTCAATAATTTCTTTCTCTCATCTTCCTATTGTCAATTACCAATATCGCTTGTTTGTAGCTCATTCCTTTGCGTTCGATAATCGATTCACTTTTTTCTGATTTTAATGACTGCAAGAAACGTTGTTCACAACCGTAGTGTCAAAGCCGTGACTTCAAGGCACAAATGAATCTCGTTGCAACTATGTCTTACAATTTGATATTTTCGTGTTTTTTTTTTCTACAATGTTTTATTTCATACGATCCAACCAAAAGTTGTCTGGTAAATATATACCTATTGATGTACCTACAACAAAACAACTACAAACTACATTAAGAAAGAATCAAGAATCATTTGAAGCAGCAGTTATCATTTCAAACATTAAAAAGAGGAAGAATGATGATTGGTAGGAATATCTCGCCATCTCTTTTCTAGGCACATAAACTAATAGCTGTGACGTCACATTTTAGTTTTTATTTTATTTTTCTGTTACTAGACAGTTTCCACCAGATTTAAAAAGTTTTAAATAAACTTACTTAATTTTGAACTGATTTGAAAAATTATTTCTATTTGGTATTTTTTGAAACAAATAATTTAAATTAACATTGTAAACTACCCAATTACTCTGGGCGTTTATATGTCTATTCAATAATTATTTCGTTTGAAACCATCATCACGTGGAAATCTGTTCTTGACACGGGAAAAAAATGGACGGCAGTATCAGTTATAAAAAGTTTTGTTGACGTCAATACATTTTCATTTAAATAGGGAAAATACTGCAATAAAATTTCCCTAAGATTACTTATAAATTTTATTGTATCTTTTATGGTTTTCCCACATCTTGTTATATACAGAACATTATTCTGGAAAACAAAGAACATAAATGGTGAATGTGAATTCCTATGAATAATGATTCCTATGAATATATGCTAATGTGGATAGTGAACATTGTATTTATAATTCTGCTGCTAATGTTTCACTTGATATAAGAGGTGATTTATAAAAAAAAAATGTCAATGAATGTGAATGTGTGTGTTTATAAAAAAATTGTAATCGCAAATTTGTGATTAATTAATCAAAATCCCCCACCGCGTGTTTTTCTGTCCCACACTAGGAATTACTCCTGCATCGTTGGTGCGCTCACAAACATGTAAACTCACATACTAAAGATACCCAGACTCAGTACAACTATATGAAGGTCCGAGCGGGAAAGGAACCCGCGACACGCAGCGCAGCAGCCAATCGTTTACCCACTGAGCTAACCGTGCCGTCAGATGTAGTATTTTTGTAATAAACTCAAAAACTCCATTGTTAACCACTTTAACACTTACCATCAGGTGATATAGTGGTTAAACGTGAACCAAACCATAATAACAAAAAAAAAGATTTTATACATAGACTACTTTAATAAAGTTGCTTATAGCAGCCTTATAACGTTCCCATTCTTGGCAGTAAATAATAAAATTACGCAACTTAATAGATATTTTATCACACTAATATTATTAAGGCGAACGTTTGTATGTATATGTTTGTTACTACGTTTCCCTCAAACTGCTGGGCGGAATTGGATTAAATGTGGCACACGGGTAGACCATGTCCTGCAACAGAATATAATAATAAATATTGGTACGTTTCATTTAAACGCGGACGAAGCCGCTCGTAGAACCTAGTAGATACATATAAATGTATATATAACCTGTTTGTATTTAAAGTTATTTGTAACGGGCACAAATAAACTATTTTTCCTTATTTATTTCTTACTGCATTGGTTTCAAATGTTTGTATTTGGTTAAATCTTACAAATGAATTTTAAAAAGTTATCCCAAAGCGATTAAATTAACTAAGTCACAATAAATCTAATAGTGGTCTGCCAGACAATTTTTTTTTATTAAGCTAGACATTTGCTAAAGTATTTTTTAGTTAACCGAATTTTATTTCAATTAAAGGTACAAAGCATTTTTGCTGACTGTACTTTAGATCCTTGAATTTATATTGATATTAGCTTCTGCCAGCGGCTTCACCCGCGTAAAAGTCAGTTTCACCATACAAACTTCCGACCTCCGTTTTACCCCCTTAGGGGTGGAGTTTCGTAAAATCCGTTCTTAGCGGTTGTGTACATCCTATAAGGAACCTACCTGCCAAATTTTAAGTTTGTAGGTATCATATATGGTTTCTGAGATTTAGTAATTAATCAGTGAGTGATATTTCGCTTTTAATATATAGATTATTCTAAACAATGGTATCCATTCAGAATAGAAAATAAACATGTGTTCAAAGAAATACCTGTAGTATTAGTTGAGTGGTATTAAAACGGTATAAATATTTTTTTAAGTTAGTTTTTAACATTATCTTGTTTTCAAGCAACACAAACGTTAGTAGAGTTGTATCAATAAATATCTACTAGTTATACAACACATATATTAAACCAGTCAGATACACAAATGTTTAATTGAATAATCACAAAAACGTTTTGAAACATGATCTTACTTCGAAATTCAATTTCATAGCTCTGTCATACGTAACACAGCAATAGGCACATAGTCCTGCAAATTCATATATATGTTATAAGCACTTATAGATCACAATGATTGTGCGAGAGGCTTCCGCCCATGAGTATCAAATATTCCGTAGGGATTCATCAAGCCGTCCATTCTCGGTTTGACGGTGGTTTAATTAAATTCAGGCCTTGGTTTAGCGAAACAGCACTATAAATTCGTCCTACTCACCTCTTTGTTTCTTCAATTATTGTAATTTCAAAAGGAAATCCGCGTCATGAGAACTTGAAGCTGTTGGAAATTGACTTGGAAACGGGTCGACTGATTCCTGTCAAATTTTTACGAATATTAACGAATGCTATTCACGACTGTTGTATTTAAAACACGACGTTTGAAAATGGGAATCACATAAAGACTTGTATTGAAATAAATTAGAACAGAGAATAGCATCCTGTTCTTTCAAAACAAAAATAACAAGAAACAGACAATACTCGGTTGTTAGTGAAGCCAGCGAAGCACAAGTGGACTCAATAAATTAATTCCCAGTAAGAAATGATAGGGCATTTTACCAACAGTACCGGTTTAAAAAGCTCCACCAAATGCTGCGCAAGAGCACATGCCGTGTGTTCGCGCATGCGCTATGGCTCCAGCACTCCACGCCCGCACGCACATGAGTCAGAGCGCGTTGACCCGCGACGCGGAGCGGACGCCCCCGACACATTAGATACCGCTTTAATAACACACTGCGATAATTTTACAACCGGTTCCACGTACATGGGGCTGCATTATTATGATAATTGAAATGACTACTAGTACGGTTACTAGAGTGTAAACAAGATAACGGTAACGTGGCTGGCGACTATGTATAGTATACAAATATTTGCATTAAATATTTGAACGCCACGATAGTTCTAAATGTTTATTGTGTCCTGAATATAATATACATTCATTTTTACTTAGTTAAGTATCAATTGGCATCAAGAATGTGTTAACGAAAATAAAATGTGTTTAAATTCGACTTTCCCTTTTGTTTGAACTTTCCAAGGAGAAAATTGAATGACGACCCGACTATAGGTACAAAACATTAAACTTACATACATTTATGAAATTAATATAATTACATACATACTGGTATTTTTAAGTCTCTCAAAATTAAATCATAAGATGCATGCAGGAAAGTTGAAGAAAGCTAATGAGACGTGACTGAGGTACGTGAGGACACTGAATGACGTAGAAAGCAACGCGGTAATTTGGCTCAGAGCTGAATCAGGAAATTGTTTCATTGATATAGGGGAAATTGTTCCTGTAAATCCTATATGGTAACCTATTACCGGCCTTGTTACTTCTACAATATGAGTAAAGTAGATATAGGTAACAGAAGACGAAAAGGAACCGAAATAATTTCCTAAGAAAATATTTGCCGGTGGAATGAAAGGGAATATTTTTGTAACGAAAAACCGATTTATGCGGGGTGAGAAATTTCATTTAGAAGGCAATAATTTAGTTTTCTAGGTAACTGGAGAAATTGCGCTAAAAATAAAAATTCTAACGATAAAGGTCAAGTGAGACTAAGTCTCATAAAGCGAAGGAGAAATTTAATACTTGACTCGGCATTATAATAGTTTTTGTTTGTAAATGAATTAGAATTAATTTTGCATTAAATTGACAAAGAAAATTAAACAAGCAAATATTTACTTAAGTACTGAGTAAAACCGGTATTCAGAGGTAATACAAGAGCTAAAACCAAGGGCAGACCGACAATTATCGCAATGTTAAATGAAAAAATTCTGCTTTGCGGCATGTCCTAGAACCAAATATTCGAAGATATGTGACATACACCAACCTGCATTGGGCCCGCTTGGTGGATTACGGGTCATTCCCTCTCCTAGAGAGGAGGCCTGAGTCCCAGCAGTGGGAACATTAAAAGGCTGATTATGCTATTATGCCCTCTCCTAGAGTCCTGAGAGGGAATGGGCCTTATAATGCTCCCAGCAGTGGGAACATTATAAGGCTGATTATAGCACAATCTATAAATGCTTATGCTATAAATGAAAAAATACACTGTACATTTTTCTTTCTCAAAAAAACCTCCCTAATAATATCAGTTACAAGTGAAAATAGTTACTTTATTTACGTTACAACACCGTCACAAAGAAATCTCGAAACGTTGACGTACAAATTTCTCAGTAAGCGGCGTTCTTATTTCACCTGAACTTTTTTACGATACAAGTTCGGAGAGTGCCTGTAGGAAACTATTTTAAAACGACTTTTATATCACTATTAAAACTTTCCAAGGGTGTGTAATAAACGATCGCCGGAAGACAGTGCGATTTTATGTCCCCAATGATATTGTTTGGTATTTAATTTTATTGCGGGTATTTTAACATTTGTCTTGGTAAGAAATGGAATGTGGCAAATTGGCCCTACTATGGATGGTGTCTTAAAATCATTGTAATTCTCATGTGTGAGAGAGACAGAATTATACAGGACAAATAGCACGGTCTCTTTCTCGCACCCGAATTTTGGTGATTTTAAAGAGGTCAAGGTAAGGAGAGGCAAGTTTAGTTCATCCAATGTTCGAATAAAATAAAATAAGGAACTATCTCAAATTATTTAAACTTGTTTGTTCCGTTGGTGGTGGCGAGGAGCTCGTGGTCCGTGGCTAAATAATAACAGACACAGGGGTCGTTACGGATTTTTAGAATACTGAAAATTTGACTTGTCTAGCTGAGGGGTATCGTAAATTCAATTAGGGGTGGGGAGGTCAGTCAGGCAGTCGCTCGCAGACCGCGACCTAATTGAGGAAATTTTAGACAGATTGATTGTTTTGTTTTTGTGGTTTCTTTACGGATTTACAGTGAAATAGATGTTGTTATTATAGTAAAATATAGGTTACCGCGCGGTACGTCTGCTCCACGCCTCCTAGTTGTAGCGTGTATGTTGTATCCTAGCCGTCCTCGTAAAATGGGTCATCCAAGACTAAAAGTTTTTTTTTTAATTCGAACCAGTAGTTCTTGAGATTAGTGCGTTCAAACAAACAAACTCTTTTGTTTTATAATACCAATAAGTATCTACAGATTATTATCGATATCAAGATACCAAGTTAAAGGTACGTCACTAGGGAACCAACATAATCACAGGAAGCTCCACATGGAGGTGAAACAAAAGCCTATACTGACACTTTAATCAAATTAATGATTATGTCATATGATTCCAATTCTGTTACACACAGAAACAACCGATTATGTTATGCAAACTTGATTAACATTCAGTAACATACTATACCTACAGCTAATGATTTACACAAATCCGGTTTACAAGATCATCCTGAATTATCGTGTAAACGTCTATTAACTGTTTCTATCATTGTTTCAATTTCATTATTTACAACGACAATCAAGATATAGGTTCTACCTAGTTTGGGGACCAGTATCTAAAAATCACCAAGGTCGCCGACATAGCCCGAAGAATCGCCAAACTAAAGTGGCAGTGGGCAGGACACATTGCTCGTAGAACGGATGGTCGATGGGGCCGAAAGATTCTAGAGTGGCGACCGCGCACCGGAAAACCCAGCGTTGGAAGGCCTCCAATAAGGTGAGAGTCGCGGGAGCGCGGTGGATGCGAGACGCACAGGATCGGTCGTTGTGGCGTCGCTTGGGGGAGACCTATGTCCAGCAGTGGACGTCTTTCGGCTGAAATGATGATGATAATGATCCAAAAATAAGTATAATTCCTAAAATAGTTACAGACAATGTTAAATGATTTATGTAATAGTTTTAAGGTATTTTGTAACAATGAACAATAAATATTAATTTTCTTATTTTTTTATATTATTAGTATGGTATGAACGATCCATTTCAATATCTGGGTCACTAAGCCAAGAATTTTCTCCCGAAAAGCTAAAGACACTATGCCGCAGAATATTCTAACTGCCACCGACAATGAGGCTATAAAGGAGTCTTACATTATTTATAGCTATATTACGCACTGGGTCATAGAACTGCCGGGATTCCAATCGCAACCTTTATTGACCCTAATAGTGGGCGTCGATTGAATCATAATAGTGTTCCATCGGTATAGATCCTTTATTGAACTGATCTACTTTTACAGCGCCTGTAATAGATTTTAATTGGATAACTTCCGCTGTTTTCGTTGTTATTATTTCTTGTAAAATAACTGTTTATAAGGGCCCTTCTCTCATTGGCGTGCCAGATACCTTTATAGGGGGCAAGCCAAGGAACCTTGACTTATCTACGGTACTACTTACTTACCTAATATTCCGAATTAAAAAAAACTCGCGCTATTATCCGCCGTCACGTATCGTCAGTGCAAAATTTCTTGCTGTAATGCTGATTTTAATTGCTACATTCTCATTTGTTATTAATAAGATAGAAATTATGTAAACTTCATGCCTGTATCATAAATGACAAACTATTTAAGAGCCATCTATTGATATTTTTTGGCAACTCTTGCTCGCTCACAATATTATAATTATTATAGCTGGCTACTTCTGAATTCACTAGATGGCGCACAAAATATTGTAGTAATCAATCATTTGTTTACGATATTGATATGTATTACAATATGAAATAAATTACGATATGAATACAATTAGCAAATACTCACAATTTAAACAACCATAGTTTTTCGTTCTTCGCTTTTTAGTCACACAAGATTCTGATCAACTTTAAGATTTGGATATACCTACTTAAAAATTTCTATTTCTATTCGCGCTTTACCAAAACTACAGAATGAAATAACAGCATTCAAGTACTTTTAAGAATTCAGATGTCTTTTCATAGCACCAGCACAGTTATTTAAGTCATTATAACCTGATGTATTCTCTGTGGCCCCAGCGTGTCGTATCTTACGTCACGCTTAATCGTCAATTACGCGCGAAGTTTAAAGTTTAGATTTTTATTTTATTTTATTCGTTTGTTATGTTCTATGATTTAGATGTTAGGTTTTATGTATTTTAACATAAAAGCAAGCCGGGCTTATTTGCTTGTATTGCTCGCACGTCACCGCTCCCCATTCGCCTATCGTCAACGTCGAGCACGGTTTAAACGCTTGTTGCTTCTTCTAACGCGATGTTTGATGAAGAGGCAACGCGAAAAAAGAGACATAATGCCTGAAAACTCTGTTGGCATTCGGTAATTCCGTGATTTACTCGAACATTTCACAAAACTTGTTCCAGGAAATACGTATTTTTTTTTTAAACCTTTAATAGTTTGAGAAAAACTGTCGTCATTCAGAACCTTGATTAAATGTGGAAGGCTTCTATAGATGTATTTTTTATTTTTTTATTATATGAGCAGATTATGGAGGGCTAATTTTCACGTAAAGCAGCAGATTTTCAGAAGTCTGTACGGGGTTGGTTTAACACAAATTTAAATTTTGATTTCTATAGAAGCCTAGATAATATCCACAAGATATCTGTCTGTCCAAAATATCTGGAGAAAGATGTGTAATAAGATCATAATCACGTAAGAGAGGTTGTATGAAAATGTACCTCGGGTTGGCCGCTCTTAATAAGGAGCGACTGACTATCCGTCCACCAAAAGTACCTTGTAATTATGATAACATCTCTTAACAGACACTTAGGGCTACATTTCACGGCACACCGTGGCGGCGCGACCAGTCGCGGCTACCAACAAAATGTATACAGCTCTATAGAGAGTTACTCACCTGGTGTCCGTTTGGTTGCGTAACCAATTTGGCGGCGCGACCAACTCGGATGCGTGCACTTAAGGTCCACTTTCATACTGTCTCAATGTGGCGTAGCGACTTTGATGTCTGTGTGGTGTCTAGTTTGGTGACTTACAGACACTATAGCTGTACAAATGACAGGCCTATATATAACCACTAACTTCTGCCAGTGGTTTCGCCCGCGTGTTAAAGTAGGTTACTCCTTACAAACATTGGACCCCCGTTTCTTCACCTTAATGGGAAATGAATTATGAGAAATCCTCTCAGTGCTCGCCTACGTCATAAAACGAAACCTTGTGCAAAATATCACGCTCCTAGACCCAGTAGTTTCGGCTGAATGTTGATTTGTCAGTCAGTTTCTCCTTTTATATTTATTAAATCAAAGTCGAAATATAAAACGAAAAACGTATTTAATTAAAAATCCCTAGAATAAACGCTTGCGCATTGCGGATCATCAACATTTTCGTTCGTAGGATGGAAATACCTTTATTTTAAAAGCATAATTTATATCGGCATAAAATTTCAGGAATGTTTACTATCGAACTCAATTACGCCTTAAAACACTATAGATCACATATTTCCGTTTAAAGTTTATTTGTGGAAAGTTACGATTGGGCGTAATAACTCAATCTACATATTTATCATGGCTGTGCCCTTGATCCAGCCGTTTTTATAGTTTATTGGGAATTTTATGCCGGAATTGAGCCGGGTAAGATCCATTGCTTTACTAACATTATATTTTATGTTGTGTTCTTAAATATCTTTACGGATGCTTAAATGTTAGACTGGTATGTTCGGAAAGTTGTGGTTTAAATAGTACCTATTCTTGCATATTTTTCGTTGTAGCTAACGTTGCATCTATCGGTTAGAATTAGTACCTGAAACAAGAGAAAATATTTATTAATACAATACATATTGTTAGCTACAGTTCAGGAATAAAGGAGTTCGCAATAGAATATCAAACATATTATTAAAACACAAACATTTATTGAATTCCTTTACCACAATATTTCAAAAACACGCTCAAAAAAAATCACTCAATAATTAGGTAGGTACTTACTTGCTAACTTAATTTAAACGAATTGAACGAGCCGTCAATCGAGTGACAAGTTTTAGTCGATAAATAGTAAATAGCTGGGCATAGCCAGCCAGGCGCATTACTTTGTGTAATTTATTTCATCACCATTGCTCTCAAAACGGTAAAGGAAAACCATCGTGAGGAAACCGACATGTCCTAGAACTAAAAATTCGATGACACTTGACAATCACTAACTCGCACTGGGCCCGCGTGGTAGATTACGGCCCATTCCTTCTCCTAGAGACCCCGGGCCTGAATCCCAGTAGTGGTAACATTAAAATGGCTGATTAAGCTTATGCTTGTGCATGCCAGATACAAGCTAAAAATATCTAGGACTAACAGAATCGTGAACATTTAAAATCATCAATTGACCACGTTACACGAATTGCAGTAACAAGTCAGAGACAAACTCTGCCTCAGTGGTCTGAATTCTGTAAAAATTTATTGAATAGTCACAGAAAATGCGTCGGAAATTCCATTCATCCGCGCTGCAGTACGGGGCAGCGTGGAGCGAATGCGTCCTCCCGTGCGGCGCAAGTCATAAACTGACGACGACTACTGACGATATTGCCCCGAAATAAAATGCTATGACGGTAGTTTCGGAAATTGAAGTAATTTCGCCTTGTGCATGAGTTTTAAGGCATTTAAATAAAGGGGTATAGGAGTAGTGTTAGGTACTGTTTTATTTGATCTGTGGTTAGTGTTATTGGTTGAGCATTTGAATTTATGTATAGCATAGGTACTTACATGTTATACTTAAAAAGCAAACCATTTTAAAGGATATTGCCATTTAATCAAACTTACCTATTTGGAAATCCAATTTTGATCTAACAATACGACTTCGTATGTCGAATTTTATTTCGGTCGGATAGGATTTTAATGAGAATTATAATATTATTAATATTATGCACCTTCAGTTATTTTAACTTGATACTAAAGGTCCATTAAATAAGTCGGCCATTAATATAATTTTTATTCAACCGCTTATATCATGCACCAATCGTCACTTACATCGATGTGTGGCAGTGAACGTTGACAACTTTACCACAAGAGAGCAGTCTGTGGACTCGGTGAAAGCGGACAATGAACCAGCAGAACCATGCTGTAATGTCACTTTTACACAAACCTACGTTCATCTAAAATACAGTCTGTTAACGTCGGCAATATTTATTTTTACATGTCGTTAGTCCATGTCCATACATTTGCTTTGACACAGGGCGCCCTGCGTTTTGACAGCTAATTTATCAAAATCTGTCAGTTTACTTATCAGGAACATTTCAGCACTTCCAGTATCTACATTCTTGTATACAGGGTAAAAATATTTCAATGAAATGTACAGAAAACTAGGATTATTATTACTACTATTATTAGGATAATTATACTAGGAGATACATTCCATTTTCCTTGTAGCGCCAATCAAGCCACCTATCATCATAATACAACAACAGGGTTTGCAAAAGGATTGAGGTCAGTAAATGCTGAGCAATGTGCAGCATAGCCAAACGCTTTTCGGTCTTTCGCTTGTGACATGCGCTTACCAAAGTGTCGCATCGGAAGGTGACAACTCTATCTCTATGTGGACTGTACTTAGTGAGCGGTCGCGGACAGTGAACCAGACGATAATGTCATTTTTACGCCTCGCTACCATTCGCCTCGCCTCGCCTGACGCACTGAAAAGCTTTCTCGTTGGACCAACGCTTTGTCGTCGATGTAACACTAATCTCAGACCATAGAAACATTTTTATTTTACATTTGTGACACAATTGGTGGTTATCCAATAAAGTATTACTTTTTTATCGAAATTTAAAAATGGAATAGATGCTCAACTCAGTTCAGCTCCTTCATTTTTAGAGTTCCGTTCCCAAAGGGTAAAACGGAACCCAATTACTAAAACTCAGCTGGCCGTCCATCTGTCTGTCTGCCTGTCTGTCCGTCTGTCACTAGGCTGTATCTCATGAACCGTAACGCATGAAAATAGCTAGACAGTTGAAATTTTTTACAGATTTGCCGTTAAAACAACAAATACTAAAAACAAAATAAAATAAATAATTAAGTGGGGCTCCCATACAACAAACGTGATTTTTTTGCCGTTTTTTTAAAGCATATTACACACACAGATTGGTCTCAATATTTTAATTATAGTCCAGTTTTAATTATGGAAACTATGTGGAATTGATGGAACCTCTCAGATATTATATAAAACTTCTAAATGATAAGTTTTTTTTTATGGACAGCGATAAGATATCTCGATTAAAATGGTTAGCCGACTACGACGAAGCAAATTTAAATCAACGTTTCTTGATGAATGATGAAGCCGGAAAGCAGGTACCGGAACCCCATAATCAAACAATGTATTCTGGTCGTGTTTGGGTTCATTGTAATTTGAATGAGATGCACTCCGGCTATAAATAACTTTAATAGTAATATATAGGTACCTTAATATAAAAGTCTTTTCAGTTTTAGGTTTTACTACAACTACAAAGCGAAAAAAAAAACTTTAATTTTAGAAGGCAATGTCAAATAACGAATGGGCTGGAGTGTTCGAAATACTCTTACCGTGGCCCTAGAATGCAAAGGTCAACTGAAGGAACACAAGTAGGTTTGAGGCAATAAAAGTCTGAAACGCCCTCTCGCTCCACCCTACAGTGAAAAAATCTGTTTGATGTCTCCAAAGAGTTGAATAACGAAGGAACTAAACAATTAGGTTAGAGGTAATAAAAGTCTGAAACGCCCTCTCGATTCACCCTAGAGCGAAAGAAGCTGTTTGATGTCTCCAAAATGTTGAATATAAGGAACTTAACAAGTAGGTTATAGGCAATAAAAGTCTGAAACGCCCCCTCGCTTCACCCTAGAGCGAAAGAAGCTGTTTGATGTCTCCAAAGCGTTTAATAACGAAGGAACTAAAACTAGAAAAACACGGACTCCCAAAATTAAAGTTATTTTTACTTTGCAGTTTTTTTCGATTGGAAATCTATTCTGTATAAAAAAAATTTAGGTAAATTGATGTTGTAATTTATAATATTGAAAGTCTGCAGTCAGAAGGAAGAATTCTGTGCTATTTATTAGTTTGATTGTCATTGCAATACACTGATAAATGAAGATTAATTATAATTGCTGGATTTCACTGCACATAAATCTAGGCTGAACGGTATATCACCAAGGATATAGCGGCATAATAACGGCCAGTAGGTGCAAATTGTGTATGCGTATTACCGTGAAATGTCACATAGGCTTTCGTATACAATTTCAAGAATACTACGAATTACACGTTCTTAGTTGTGACTTGTATCTCTATACCAGCCCCCCTAGACAAGTTACGGTCGTTTCGTTTGCGTTGAACGCCTCGAGTAGGCTACGCCTCCGATTATTTTGTTCTGACCACGTAACTGAGCGTTGAGATGACGTCAGAACAAAGGAATCGGAGGCGTGGCCTACTCGAGGCGATCGACGCGAACGATACGATTGTAACTTGGCTAGGGGGGCTGTAGCCGCTAAGCTTTAACGTATAAATATATCGTATAGTTCATTTATTTGATCGCAAAAATTCTTTGCGTGCTCCAAAACACGATAGCCAAGCGATAGGTATAATTAATAACGAAGGTACAGTCAAGCGCATGTACAGCTATCAACCGCGCACAGGACATAGATTAGGCCGGCGCCGACCGGGCTTATCTAACCAGGCTGGTGATATATTCGCTCACATGATGCATGTTGATACAAGATACAGTAGGCAGTTAGGCTACTGACTCATAAACTATTGTGATATTATTTGCATACTCGAATTAGGGTGGTGAGGAAGCTAGGAAATAAAGTTGTTTTAGTTTTGTTTTTAACGGATATCAACGATGAATTTATATACCGCAAAGATTTAAAGACAACAGACAAGCAACAAGAAATAAGTAACAGCGAGTAAAAAGTAAAAGTATTTATAATATTCTAACTTGCACATTATTTCTGATTGACTGACTTCTTGACAATTCAAAAGTGCCTGTAAATGGTTTAATTGAAATAAACTCTTGTCAGAGTTTCTATTTTAGCCGATAGACTTCCGCTGCAAGAAGTTTCTTTGCTTCCAGCGTCATCCAACTTTTACCGTAAATGACAATTAATACGTATTGTCGATAACTGCCTTTAACATTATGTCAAAACACCTTTATCGCTAACAGCTATACCTAGTACATGCTACTAATTATATGCTTTTCTTTGATGTAGGAAATCATCAAAAAACTTCTCTTATTGTGTCAGATAACCCACAAAAACCCACCCGTGTTTCTTCAGTTACCCTTTGCGTTCCGTGAACGCGGTGAATATCGGCCCTAGCCGGCTGCATCACCGATGCTTAGGGTTTAGGCTGAGGCTACACTAGACCGCGATGTGACCGGCAATGCATGAGTGATTAAAACAAATAATTGAATTTCACGTTCATGGCTACACTGTACGTCAAATATTACTAGCGATATTTGATTTTTGTATTGATTTTTTCTATTTCCGGCCACCGTAAGCGCGAGCTTACGGACGGCAAGCAATGGGTAGCTCGCCGTCCGGTAACGTTTCGCTCCGCCTAAGAGCGAGAGATGTCATTAGATGATTTTCCCACCTAAAAAAAATATGGTAATTGATCCGTTTTTTGTCGGATTGCCTTTAAAGTGACCAAGTGGAAATAAATTACTATTACTTACTACTGAGCCTCTCACAACGACGAAAAACATCGTGAGGAAACATGCATGTCGTTTTTTTTTTAGGTGAAAATCATCCAATGAAAATCATCTCAGGCTCTTGGGCGGACCGGCAGGGCGTGTCCAGACTTTTACAGATTAAAACCCACTCCACGTGACATCCAGCAACCCCGCACTTGGCCCGAGTGGCTAATTATGACCCAATTCCTCTCCTAGTGGATCCCTGAGACTCAAACATTACAAGGCTGATTTTCGTAGGTTATCACTTTCAGATTCTTCTGTTAGGCAACGAAAGCGTCAAATGTAAAATAGTTCTCAGTAGATACTGCTAAAATATATGTAAAAAGAGAAACCGTTCTTCTGTCTCGAGACAAACGCATGCAAATAACTAATCTAGGACAAAGGAATTCCTAGTGTCCCACACACAGGCAAAGCAGAGTGGTACTTTCTTTTTTTACAAAAGGATCTTGAATACTTTATTGGACAAAAGAATCGGATTGTTTCGAATTCAATAGAGAATTACATTCTTAAAACAAGGTGATGTGAAAGGAAAAGAATTCTAGAAAGAGATTGTGAGTCACGATGTAATCCAAGAATTTTTTCATCAGGTCAGTGAAATTGAAAATGCTTTTGGTATTACCACTACAACTTGAGTACTGTGAAAAGCTCAAGTTATCAAGGCAATGAAAGATTCGCTGCTAATGTTGACCAACCTTTATGAGTTTTCTAGACTATGTTGATGAAATCTGAAAGTAATATTATATTAGAAAAGCCAATGCCGCACAAATTCAAACTGAAAGTTTCATCAATTCCCCCATATTCATTTACCGTAAAAACTTTGGATTTGTCAAAGAGTCGGTCAGCCAGAGTTGCCCTTTCTAAACTGCAAAACTCTGTGTAGGCTTGTGGACGGCGAGCAATGGATAGCTCGCCGTCTGGTAAGGACCAAACCAGAGTCGACGGCGTGTTGTGTACCACGCGCTTCAAAGAGATGTCAGCAAAAGGGGCAGATACCCGCTAAGACTGCGAGAATGTTTGATAGAGTTACCAACTGGCAACTGAAGGATTATAAGTGGGTTCTAGTAAAAGTCTGACACACCACGCTCCAGCTATAAAAAAAGAAAAGTTTATCTCTATAGAGAAGCAAGTGCAAGAAAAAAGTATCACCCCTTCTATACGATCAAAAGTCTCTAAACTCCAACTCACATATGTACGCCTGTAACAGAGTTTCGAACAAGTATAGATAAAACGCGCAAAACTTTCTAACTGCACCATCAGTGGCAGGCTGGCAGCATGCGGGAACATTGTTTTCGGTTCACTTCCCGCCTCATACATTCGTACGCTCGTAGGCTCGTACTACTGTTATGTCCGTTGAACTGGCAGACGGCAACTGAGAACATATTGTTTATATGTGTGTGTAGATGCAGTTTGTAATAGAGATGTTCTGGATGTAAAATGTCGGATCTGGATACGGTATATATCCGTACCTATGGTTATAGGAATAATATTAATAAAAATCTGCCTTGTAATGATCCCACTGCTGCAACTCAGGCCTCGTCTAGGAGAGAGCCCAGTGCGTGTTAATGGATATCACATGTCTCCTAATTTTTGGTTCTAGGACATGTTGGTTTCCTGACGATGTTTTCGGACATGGTTACGGATATTAGAATTTTAAAATTATAAAATTAAAATACAAATAGCATGATTTGAATTTTATTTCTAATATAGAATCTAGACTAGCCAAACAAATAATAATCCAGGCGCTCCGGACAATACAAACAAAACCCAATCCTAAGCTGTCATTTAGACTCCGCCTTTATCCGAAACTATCAGAGACTTTTATATCGGTTTCGGTTACGATTACGGATTTTTTTTCGGATATCCGATAGTTTCAGTTACGGTTATGGAGCTCCATAACTTGCCTAGCTGCAGCTGTACTGTTCGTACGCGATTCGAGTTTATAGATCGAATCAGCGTGAGGTACAAAGAATGCTGACTACAGTGGGAAAGTTTAATGAATCTCCATTAGTTATTGTTAAGTAACTATTAATTACTAATCGATTTCGCCTTGTTGATGATGGAAAGAATTAAAAAAGCTCTATTTAAGTTTTTGAAACCATAGTACTATTACTATGGTTTCAAAAACTTAAATAGAAAAAACTTTTCTAGAGCCCCTGGGACTATTCCCAGGGGCCCTAGAAAAGTTTTTTTTAATAGTTGCTATTGTATGAACGATAACGATTGTCATAAATTACAAAATGTAAAGGTTTCATAACCGACCAGTACCCAGCCTGCCTTGGATTTTTGACAATCGTTACCGTAAATAGATTGATTATTTTTTGCCTAGCTTATTATATTATAAAAAACTAGTATGAAAGTAGTAGTAGTAGTAAGAAAATTATCAATCAAATAACTTCTCCCGCTTGGGTGAACCAAGATGGAGTGTGAGACTTTTATTGACTTAAACTCACCTGTGTTCCTTCAAATGCTCTTTGCTTTCCAGAGCCGTGGTGAATCTTTCGAACAATTCTGCAGTCGTGGCAGTGTAAAGAATCTAGGCCCTCTCTTTAATTGTGTATGTCCATTAACCAACCTCAACATGGTACAAAGTAAAAGCGCTTTCAAACCCACAGATCGTTAAAGGACCTGTCTTCTCACAAAGGACTTCGCAGTCGTGCCATCAAGGAAAATGCACAAACATCTAGTCCCATTAAGTTTTCCTTTCAATGCTTGGTAGGCGTAGCACAGTTTCAGGTGCCCATTGTGTCAAGTTGCACATTAACAACAGGACAGGATAGTGACTGGCGTCGGGTTCCGGAGTAGCCAGCCCAGTGAACACGGCTGCGATAACGTTATGTCGCAGCGATGTAACTGCGGCCACGTCTGGACACGACTTTACGAGAACATGGAGGACTGTGGAGTTCAGCGAACTTTCTTAATGTAATTCGACAGAAAAGTACTTGCTAATTCTAGTTCGCACGCTTTGTGACATGTATTAAACACCCAGCATAATAAGTTTAACCAAAACCAAAATATTTTATATAAACAAAATTTCACCAATGTTTTATTATTGAAAGCTTTCTCCGTAAAAAGCGTACTCCAATAAAAAACTAATATCGCCGAACGTAAAATCTAATAAAACGCTGAACTATTTCAATGCCGTAGCAAAATGCAATTTTGTACATAAAACTTTACATGCTATCCATTAGTAAAATTACATGTATGTACTTTAATCATAACATGGAATATTGGCACACATAGCTTCAAAATTAAAACGTATTTTTCTAATGCGTTTATTTTTAACAGAGGTACTCGAGGCGTGTTTAAAAGCGTCATATATGGACCAGACGACATTGAAAGGGTGTCGGGACTTCAGTATAGACTGCACAGTCTACTGGACACTGGCGACGCGACGATACGTGGCAACGATAACGCGACAATAACATTCCAGTGGCGACGTCTGAACTCTGAACACGGCGTGATTCGATAAAGATTCAAGGGAGTGAAGCAACGTGTGTTGAAAGTCTGAATTGTATTTTTGCTCTTAGAATCGAATCCTATCAACCGAGCTGACTGCAATACTATAGAAAATAATTAGGTATCTGAACTTATAAACCGTCAAATATATTTGGTTTGCGAATGGCGAGCAATTGGTAGCTCGCTGTCCGGCCGTCGAGTCGTAGACGGCGCGTATTGTTCCACGCGCGCCTCAAACAGATGTCAGCAAAACCGTAGGAGCTCAGCAAGGCCGAAGTCTGCTGGGGCCATGGCTTGCCTTCTGAAAGGAAAATCCATGGTCCTGGAACGCAAAAGGAAACTGAAGAAATACAGGTGTAGTTTTAGTCAAAAAGTCTGACAAGCTCTCTCGCTCCGTCCAAGGAGAAATCATTAGATGATATCCTGCCTCAACAAAAACCGTTCAAATTACCTTTAATTAAATATTATCACATAATTATAACTAAGTACAACGATGAAAAAAATATCTAGAGAAAGGAGATGACTACTGAGACGATGAATAAAAGAGAAGTGTGGAAAAAAAGACATGACACGCGAACCGCCTTCCCTAAGTGTCGCCAAAACGACCGGTCTTGTGCGTCTCATTGCTACCCTCACCAGGTCTTCTGTCCTCCTTGTGATGATAATTGTGATGATTTGTCTTAATTAATTACAAGAAACATATTAACTAAACGATGATCACTATATGTTGGCCCTTCTTCCTTGTCGGTATCACTCTTGACAGAGTGGTCGTGGTCATCACCTCAGGTGTTGGTGGCAAGCTTCACAACACGCCGCCACTCCTCTCTGATGGCCGCCTTCCTCGTGCAGTGATGATGAGCCATATGTTAGCTACTAAACTCCATACTGAATATCACACGCTGTATCCGATATTCGCTAACATCCATTTGATGACACGATACTAAAAGCGTTAATATTAATTTGTGCCATCGTCACCCATGCTGTGGAAACTACGAGGTTTTATAATAGCCGGATTCTATCATGAATTTCTGAGACCGAAATTCAATCAACGACGTTTTGGAAGTAAAATCTGGCACGGGATACTCGGCAGGGCTACTGTATAAAGACTAGGATTTTGATATGCTATTCTAAATACTGTGAACTATCTTCCTTAGTCTCTAAGTCTTAGGCTCAAAGGGCAATGGAAAGGGCTATGCTCGGAGTTTCTTTGCGTGATCGAATCAGAAATGAAGATATCCGCACGAGAACCAAGGTTGCCAACATAGCACGAAGAATCGCCAAACTTAAGTGGCAATGGGCAGGGCACATTGCTCGCAGAACAGATGGCCAATGGGGCCAAAAGGTTCTGGAGTGGCGACCACGTACCGGAAGACGCAGTGTTGGAAGGCCCCTACAGGGTGGACCGATGATCTGGTGAAGGTTGCAGGAATCCGATGGATGCGAGACGCACAGGACCGTTCATTGTGACGACATTTGGGGAGGCCTATGTCCCAACAGTGGACGTCTATCGGCTGAAATGATGATGATGATCTACCTTAGTTACTGTGCAATGTGGTCTACCAATGTGCTACATCATTGCGGTACCTACGTCGTTGTCATTTTTGAACAGCTTGTTAGGAGTCCCATTAGCTTTATTTAAACGAAAACTAGGATTTACTTTAATTATGTAGGTTTATCACTGGCACTGGATCCTAACCTCGAATATATTCTCTCTCTATACTCAAAGGTTTGCTGGGAGAAAACTCATTGCTGAGTTAAGCTCTATATTGTAAAGCTGAAGAGTTTGTTTGTTTGGTTGGTTGAACGGATTTCAGAAACTACTGTTCCTATTTCAAAAATTCTTTTAGTTTTAGATAGCCGATTAATCGAAAGGAAAGTAAAGTTATAGAATATATAACATCAAGCTATGACCAATAGGAGTAGAGTAGCGATGAAAAATGTTGCGAAAACAGGGAAAAAATATTCCTTTTGAGGGATTCCTTCACATGCGCTGCGTCCACGGTTAAAGTTACGCAAAAATTATGGACTACAAAATTGTTCCCTATGAAAAGTTCTAAAAAATGCCAGTAATCACTTTTAAGTTTGCTGGTCGTTTTCGGCAAATATTGATAGTGATAGTTAGGGGAACTAGACCTGACATTGTGAAGTCTTGCTTAAAAATTTCCCCGCTATGGAAATTCGTATACCCCCTTAAACTAGCTACTAATATGAGTACACATTGGAGCAGAGGTAGTACAAGTTGTCCTTCAAAGTTACTTTTAATAGGAGACGAGGAAAATACTTTATTGTGAAAACTAAATCGAAATTGATCGTGATTAGTGTAAATTGACCTAATCTCCAAAGTCTGCCCAGTTAAATCTGATCATCATTTAGACTACAGTCTAAATAGAAAATTACGACTGCCAGTGGATGAATCATTCGGTAATCGTCTGAGCCGAGCCTGAGTCGACGACGGCGCGTAGTGTTCCACGCAGAAAGCAAAGAGATGTCAGCAAAACAGTAGGGTCCAAACAGGGCCGAAGCCTTTTGGGGCCATGGGTCAGCTTCCGAAAAGGAAACCCGGGGCCCTGGGACAAAAGCAAAGAAAGAACAGGAGTGGGTTTTTAGTCAGTAAAAGTCTGACACTATCTCTCGCTCCGCCCAAGAGCGCGATTTGTCCTTAGATGATTTTCCCACCTACAACTAGCGGCACATTTTGACTGATGTTAAGCAAAACTGACGTCTAAAAGTTCTTTAATAAGACTTTAAATCAAAAACCACGCCTATAAAAAGCACATCAAAATCGCGTGTATATGTCAAAAACCGAAACCCAAAAATCTAAATGCCGCATCATCGTTAGATCCAGGACATTTCATCGGAGTTTCACCAGACTCCGATTCACCAGTAGGTGAATTTAATTACAGTATAGCGAACGATAAATCGCCCCAGGGAAGCGACGCGCCAAACAGACTATGTGCTGTTTCATTATAATATTGAGCTCTGGGGTGTTTGTGGGGTGGAAGCGTGCAACGTAAATTAGTAGACATGCTTCTATATTTTCTTTACAGATTTCTGTGGTGTTTAAAAGGTTTTGGTTTACGCTTTTAATAACGGTCTTGGATTTTTTTAGCACTGTCGATTTCTATGCGTAAAGGAATATTTAATCTATATGTTCTGAAAACGTTTTCTTCTAAAACCATACTACTGCCACAACCGCGCAGCTGTCAAAACTTATCATCGAACTTACTTAGGTTGTCAATATTACTACAATTGTCAAAACTCTAATTTCAGCTATGTTTAGTGCTTGTTACAAAATCGCACTAATATTGCATATTTGTTACTTCTTCACGCTCGAACGGTTGAACGGACTTCGATGAAACTTGGTACACGGGTAGACCATTTCCTGCAATAGCACATTTTTTCCCATGTTCTCTTGAGATATTTTTCTAATATCACGTGATAAAAAGCCGATGCATGTATCAATGTGGGAGCACAACCCCTGACTCCCATACGTTAATGCACTAATTTACAATTGAAATCCGTTAATTAATTTAAAGGTTACGCAAACTATTCAATGAATATCAATTCGTATTGCAATCTGGAATCAATGAGCATTTAATTGAATTAGCGTAATGGGTAAATATTGCATAATTGCATTATTTAAAATAATGAACAAAGATAGTTAATTATTAATTCAATTGTCATTGCATTTGGCAGACTACCGGCCTAATGGTTGAATGTATAGGGTTGCCACCGTATTCAGTTTCATTAATAAAATTCCGTCGGTGTAAACCGTAGTTTTTTGATTCAGCTTTGGTTAGCTTTGTGGTGAAATGAAAATATTCGGAAATGGGTTTTTCTAGCTACTGAGGTAAGCCAGTTGGTTAGAGGATTTATTGAAAATCCGTCGACCCACAACCAATTTCTGATTGGTTTTACTCCAAAATTAAAACTGGTTCTTCAGGGGCAAATTTATTTTCCTAGAAATTTATTTTGACTCTAGTTCTCTTTGAGAAATGGCTGGAGAGGCGTCACGGCATCCTCACCTTCCGAATGCTTCAGGTCCTCACCAGACATGGTAATTTCGGAAGGAGAGGGCCACACGCGTGAGGGAACGGACTTCCTCCCGCCCCAACCGCCGAGACCCCGATTGCGACTACCAGCCACCGTAGGCACGGGCTTGCGGGCGACGAGCAATGAGTAGCCCGCCGTTCGGTCGTCTGGTAACCGTCCGGACCAATCCTGAGTCATCGATGGCACATAGTGTTCCACGCACGCCTCAAAAAGATGAAGTCAGTAGTCAGTAAAACCGCAGGGCCTATGCCTTCTAGGACCATGGGACGACTTCTGAGAAGATAACTCATGGTCCTAGCAAAGGGCTACTGAAGAAACATAGGCGTGGTTTTAGTCAGTAAATGTCTGGCACGCCCTCTCGTTCCGCCCTAGAGCGTAGTTAATCGATTATATGCAACCTCAAAAAAAAAAACCTCTGTAACCGTTTGATGCAAAGGCTACTATAAAAGCTTGCACTTGTAATCATATTAATTTCCAATCAGTAACATTGCAACCCTCATGAGAATTTGATAATAAATGATTTTGATGTTCGAAGCAGATTTCCGTGCCTTATGGATTTATGCTCTTTGTACACCAGTAGCTTCGCAGAATATTCCCTAGTACCTGCATCGCAGAAATAGGATCAACGATTTAGGTCGTGGTCGAGTCAGGGGTTTTATTGATCTCGGACAAACCTAATAATGATATTATCTAACATTTTGCACGGCCTGAATAACTATGGTTAGCAGTAGCTAACTATACTGAATGAGTCATTCGTACTTAAAGTTATTTCATTTCGCGTGGCAGAGTTATCGTGGCTCTAGAACGTAATTTATTATTATTATTATTTATTTATTGTCAGGCAACAAAGTTCCATAGATAAAATACATTATATTACAATCTTCTATACAAAATAAACTAATACATATTAAAAATATCACAAACAATAAACTAAAAATTATACACGTAACATCGGCGTCGTGTTCCGCTGCGTGGTGTCGCATAGCCGTCCTCGGAAACGTCGATAAGACACCTTTCGCCCAAAAGTCCTCTCTCAAAAAGGTTTGTAGATGGTGGGTACCAAATACTCGTATCACGAACGACTTGAAGTTGGTGGTGGTAACGAAGGACACAGATGGGTTGAATCAGTAAATTTCTGACACGCCCTTTCGCTCTCTAAAACGGGAGGAATCATTTCATGATCTCTCAACTCTTACACGCAACTGTAGGAACCTCAACAATAAACTGAGTAATGGTTTTCAATAGTAAAATATGTTAAGGATGACGATAAGTGTCGATTGAGGATAAACCTTTTTGTTATTATTTCAGTTTGTAATATTGAGGAGAATTAATAACTGCTATTGCCAAGTTAAAATAAATGAACTATTTATCGATTTTAAAACGCAGTCTAATATATACTCGTAAAAATCTTGTATCACAAAGTTTGTAATCGAACTTCTCCGAAACGAGTTGACTGATTTTAAGATTTTTTATTGTGTATATTTGGTAGGTCTGAGAATAGGTCGTAGGCTATTTTTTACATTCCTACTGCCAACATTTTTTTCTTTGATAATTAATATGTCAGAATAACGTTTGCCAAGTCAGCTAGTAATCTGTATATTTTATAAAAATTTATAGCTGTCCGTTAGTCTCGCTGAAACACAAAAACTGCTGAACCGATTTGGCTAATTTTGGTCTTAAAATATTCGAGATAGTTCAGGAAAGGTTTAAAAGCTGAGGAAAAAAGAAAAAAATCACGAAATTAAAAAATCTGAATACAACGCCATCTCTAATTAAAATGTCATTATAAAATTAATTATGCTGTTCTGGTAATGCCAGTACATGACTTTATCGTTTGACAGTTTAGCTTAAAGGTATCACAAAATTAATTGACTATAATTATGCGGTACGAAGTGCGCCCGGTCAGCTAGTAGGTATATAAAAATAATCATAATTGATATTTATCCTAGGCAATATAGATTGACACAAATACAACAACATACAAAGCGAAAACAAATACATAAAATCTATAATAGCTCGATCCAATTCAATTCACTCGATTAACTTGAGCAGCTAGCTAATGACGAGAAGTTGAGTCACTTAACTACTTCTTTTCTTGACCAGCACTGACCTTGTGGAACAACTGACTTTAATTAGAAATGTTAGACGCCCACTCTGATTCTTTGCTTTCGAGTATACCTATTAAAGTATGTGTGTGTGTTGAATTGTGGGAGTACATTACGGACGTGGCAACAAAAATGGAGTACTCACGATGACGCCATATCGTAACAAACGCGAAAGGGATGAAACGTGATCTTTAAATGATCGTCATCGTGGAATGGGAACTGATACCGAAGATGAAACACAATCCAGATCAAGGGGGGAGGGTCAAGCACTAGTTTTTAATACTATTTAAAAAAGGCCAGGCAATACAAAAATGTATTATAGAATCCATGGACCATTGTACCCATGGTTTGCGTGTTGTATGGCTAATGTTTTAGTCGAACCCTACTAACCATTTGAGAATTACAACTTGCACAGCATTGACAACTGAGGATACAGCGTTCCGTTCAGCCACACTTACATACATTTATAAACACTCTGTCTTTTTATTTCATGTCCGTACAACACAAAAGGCAAAATAACGGAACAAATTGACACAGATCAAACCAAAGTTGGAGAACTTTCGCTACGTAGAAACTTCAAAAGCTCGCGTGTAGACTGTAGACCAATCAATGTTCGATTTCTTAGTCTATGAATCAACTGATGCATAAGGGAGTGACAAGGCATAGTATAGTGACAGTGTATTTATCAAATATGGCTTTCAACTATTTAGGCGAAGCTCACTTAGGAAAGAAGGAAAAGAAATAGTTTATGTCAAACCATAATTCCATGATAATGAGTATTCAATCCTTTTTAAGTTCGTAGATTATGTTTAACTAGAACAAAATGTATTCCCAAACGGAATTATGAGTTCAATTAGTATTATATTAAAATATGGTATTAAAAATGGAGTTTATAAACGAAGCGGTTTATTGTATAGGCCACCAAACACCCCGAAAAACGAGTTGTTTTCAGTAAATAATAATCATAACGGTCGGGATACCTTTCATAAGAATTGTAGGTACGGTACTAATAAGAATGCAGGCGTGGCGTACTTGGTTATATCTAAAGAAGGAATAGGAGCAGAGTTGCAGGAGGTAATTTCTGGAAATACTATACTATCTAAATAAAAAGCAACCGTTACTGACTGATCTATCAACACAGTTTAAATCACTGAACGGATTTTGCTGAAATTTTTTGCGCAATTATTTCTAATGGTGTAGGCGTACGCTATTTTTAAGGATTTTCCTAAATTAACCCTTTAAGGGGATGAAACCAGGTTTCAAAGTTATGTATGGATAAACCAACTTTTACGCAAAAACGCTGATTGAAGTTAGTCATATTATTTTTTTTTTTATCACAAATAGAAACCTACCATCACTGATTCCTGTGGGATGATGGGTAGCGAACCGCAAAAACTTTTAGTTTGTTCCGATACTATAAAAATAACGATAAACTTTTCATATTCTACACTAAAATATCAGCCATAACCGAGTTCACACTACAGTTTAAAACACAATTAACTAACTCCAAAACCATAACTTTGTGTGTTAATAACTATACTACTTAGTTCTTAATTGGTTGTGTTAATTAAACCAAATGAGAGTGACGTAACTTCGTTTTAAAACGTCGTGATTTACGTCGTGAAATTACTTAAGTAAATAAAAGAGGCTCTTCCTTACTGTTTCTTTGCTAAAACGAGTCTCTGTTGAATAAAGCCTTTTTTTCTGGTACAGTGAACTGTTGTGTATTTCGAAGCAAAGCAAGGAGGTGAAGCGTTTAGTTGGAAGCTTCTACAAGAAAGGCATGAGGCGACGCGACGGTGCGACGATTATTCAAAGAAATTGTAATAAGTTTTTTTTTAAATGAATACCCATCTTTTGACAGCAAAAGTAGAAAGGTGTTTTTTGGAAAATGGTCCATTGCATCTTGCGTGCAAAGTAACTCCGCAAAGTAATGAACTTTTAGATACATTGTAATATATCTACTTATATTGAAAGATTTTTAATATTCCATAGATTCTGACTAAAAAGCTTACCTATTCAAAAAAACTCTTCATATATTTTAAGGCACCAAATACAGACCGAAATAATAGGTATTGGCTTCAAATTGAAATTCCAGAGCAAAAGAGCTATTTTTTAGATTACAAAACAAAAAATGAAAATATACGGCCGATGTCGGATTCTAGTCACTAAAACACTTTTTAGGTATAAAAGTTAGATTGCCTGAAATGAAATCTCGGTTAGATTGTATTTTTGGGCCCAATGTCACGTATAATATTGAAGTATTTTGGTGGGGATTGATAGATATCAGACGGTTCCAGGTGCTATTGACCTATCGACTACAAAGGAATCTTTAATACCATTTTCAGGGGCTGAAGAACGTTTAAGGAATGTTATGAGTAGGCGTAGACTGAGGTTACCGTTACGAATAATACGATTTCGAAAACCAGTATTCGAGTAGAGACAAAGGCTGAGGATAGTAGTAGAAAGCATCAATAAAATAGTCGTATAACCTTTTTTACCTAACAAAAATGTTTATTTTTCAACTCCAAAAAAAAAATCTAGGTAGATTTTTCTAAAAGATTCGAACACCACCGCTTGACCTATTACTTAAAATAATTAATTTACGAGTGGTCACAGTGGGGATCTGGGGACCGCTAACAAATTCATTGAAGTGGACAAATTCTACGTAGAGGATAGGAAAACAAAATAAATGGGAACAAACAAAAGGTCGGCTCCATATAATGAGACAAAACACACGCACACAGAGACACGGTTACCATCAGCGAGTGCAAGCGCATTCGCAACTATTATTTGTTTAGAACATAGAACATTTATTTGAATGGATGGAGAAAAAGACGCCAAGGAAAAGATGAATTGGTTACATGAGAAATTATATGAAAGAAGAGGGATTGGGATAGTGATAACCTGGCGGTTATCAGGACGGTATGGAAGAAGAAAACGTGTAGCGCCGCGCCGTCCCCAAATAACATGTCCTATGTTGGAAGGGCAGGAAGATCAATTTGAGACCACCGTGCGTGTGTTTTCGCTCTTATAGGGTCGTAGTTTTGTATAACTATTTATTCTGTAGTAGGTACATAAATTATCACACCATGTGTGTATAGTAAAAGCACTTTTGTTGTCCCAGGATTTCCTTGATTACAATTTGTGTTGTCTGAATTCATTACCGTTTTTGTGAGCAAGTTTAATGTTTGATGGGGAGTTCCCTTGACGGGAAGTGGGGTAAATAGGCAAGAGATTTAATGGATTACTTTGTGCAGTTTAATGTTGATTTTAATTAGCTCGAACCCGTGTTTGTTACCCTCTTATAGCAAAGATATGCCACTTATACTAACCTGGAGTTTATCTATTGGCATGCAAGTCCTAAAAATATTTTTATTTTTCTGATTAGCCCGCTTGACTTTAATTTGGCTTCATTGTAAGCGATGGATGTGGTCTTTGGTGTAAGGTCTAGACTTGCCTAGAATATTACTATCATCTATTGCTTTGTAGACAGACAGGTCAAAGGTGGTGGGAAACCCAGATAAAGTTGGCCTAGAGAAATAGTTCCTATTGAACTAGATTTAGAAAATAAACGATGGCCTGGCAAACTGCCACTAAACTACTAACTAATGCTCCGTTATCAATATTTAACCCTCTGTGTATGCCAAATTGTTTCAAGTACAGCTTTGGCAACAATAGCAAGTAATAGCTATATTAAACACTTTATTAATCATAACCCTATTATTATACGAATGTGTAAGAAGTAAATATAGATTCTATTCAAAGTTACAGAATTTTACTCTTGTTTTGACTGATGCTGCTGCTATTTTCATATCTGTCCAAGAATTCCAACTTCTCGACACAACTCCACTGCAAAAACATATTAAATTAAATTTCAAAATCATTTCGCGCGTCCAAATGCCCCTTAAAATAAACGTTCATCTTAATCGTTTGTTCAAACATCTTTAACCGAGGTTTACAACTGAATTCAATTTTCGAATGCAAAAGTTCAAAGACGGTACGGAATGAGATTCGAGATTTTTCATTAGTAAACGAGGGAGCATTGCTCGCACTAGACGTTTGTGTTTACCACCCCAAGATCCAATCTAGCTATTTGCTTGAGACTGTCGCTGCATTAAGAACTACAAATATAAACATCTTAGTACTTTAAGAGTTCCATCTAGTCTTTACAGACGTACTACGAATACTGATTGCCTTTTTACTGGCCATGTGAAAGTTCGACTGTTTATATCTTCACCGTATAATATAGCTAACTTCAGAACTATGTAAAGTTAAAAAATCATCATAGTGATGGAAATAAATTTTAATTCCGGAAAGTTGGTGCATAGTCCCATCTTTTATTGAGAGCGAATTGTCGCGAGAAAACCTCTTTGTGGAATACTTTTTGCTGTTGAACTCTTTATTGGTACGGAGATGCGAGTAATGTGACGCAGAAATGCTAGGGGTTGCCAATGGGAATAATGTTAAATAATAAAAGAGTATGACGTGTTTGTGCTTTTGTAACGTTATGAGGTTACTGTGTTATTGTCATGCGTAAAATTGTGATTGTTTTAAATAAAGGTTTGAAGCATGAAGTTTTTGTTTACGAAAATGCGATTATTTTTACGTAATTTACCTTTCAAATATATTTTTGTTAATCAAAAACGTTACAATAAGAATTTAATTTAAATTCGGAACTACTACTTGAAGTCCTCTCAACTTTAGTTTGGTCTTCGTCAGAATTATTATTAATTTCTCTTAAAAATTTGATATTTTTCATAGTATTTATTAGTTTATAATTTTAGCATATTATATGTATTTTATTTTTTCTTTTAAAATTATCAGTTATTTGTTTATTGTGCAAGCCTACCACAGTGTTGTCTTTTTAACCCAAAGGTTGACTGGTAGAGAATGCCTTGTTGCATTAAGTCCGCCTATGTACCATTACTGTACATGATGTTTAAATAAACAATTAATTTTTGGGATCAGGAGGAAACTTTAGTCAGAGGCGAGAAATATAAAAAAAACAGTTTTGCCAAGGGTTATCATGTTGCCCAGTTGCTGTGTTATAGAGGTCACATAAGCAGCCGCTCCGTGTTAAATACTTGGTATTCAACTTCAACTGCACCCGATTAAACTGGATGTTGACCCCAACATAAGTGTGAAAGTATGATATATTGATCAGCACGTCTGCATTTTCTTTTGTATCTACAAGCTAATTTCAAAGTTAACAGCCAATACGTGCAATAGCACTAGACTACAATTTTACGCCAACCAATCTATTTAAAACAAAAAGCGTTGAGCCTATGAAGTCTTATTGCCATCATGAAAAATCCATAATGAAAAAGGGATAGTGCTACATGTCCTGTATAGCTCTGTCTCTCTCTCACTGTAGAATCATGGCAGCGGCTCGTCATAGTAGGTTACTCCATTGGTAACTTTCACGAGTCAACAACGCGGTAACCATAGCAACAATAAGAGAAAGGTAAGCCACAAATCATGCGCCGGCGCCAGTTGAAAGACACGGACTAGAAAATCGATGTTTGCATCATTCTGGCCTGTTTTTTCAATGAGATATTACTTAAAGATGTATTTTTTTAATGATTCCTAATGTTTTATTTTACTCTGCTATAGTCAAAGGGCAATCACATAATTGTTTCTATTGGGTACTTTAGGATAAGAATTTTTTAATATAAATTATATTAAATGGTATATATATTAAATTTTTATCATTCGTTTTTTTGTATTGCTTCCAACAAAAATAAAGCACTCCCTTGTTCAACTTATAATGACTCTAACTAATCTTAATAATCTGATAGTACAAGAGCCCTAACTCTCCATGTATGTATTAATGATAGCAATAATTAATCTTTATACGTAGGGATTTGGTTGAAATTATCTAAAAAGGATCATTGTGGATTACAGGTAGTACTGGCAAAACTATGTATGTTTAAAATTTAAATTGCATCAAAATCCATGCAGTAATTTCCAAGGTTATCACTATGAACTGTTTGACATTGACAGTGACTGACGCTTGCAGTTACAGATAAGAAATCTACGCAAATAGAACAAACAGTGAATAGACAATCGCAATCATAATGATTATAATACCTATAATAACATCATTATCTTCTCAGAGCTAAGATTTCCTTTGCTTGATTTATGGAGTCTACCCACTACACCGTACCATACCATGACCGTGTTAGGAATAGGAAAGTGGCGAAAAAAAACACTCTTTGGTTTTTAAAAGTAAGAGCAAGTAAGTATGAGATCATACGATTGACACCGTCGTGTCTTATGCACGGAACGTATCGGAAAATAATCTTGTGGTGGTGCCGATACGTTCCGTGCACTCGGTATTGGTCTGATTGAACGGTCTAGTAGGCATAGCAATCCGTGTTGGTTACTTTTCGTGCTTAATACATTCCTAGCACGGTCATGGTATGTTACGGTGTACTGGATAGACTTATTTATGAGTCATGAAACTCGCGGAAGGATGACTGGGGTTTCTGTTCCTAATCAATATTTAATGCGCCGTTGACGTCTGAATGACGCAGAACGAAGTGCCTCCTGTACTTTGTTGCGTTCCCATCATTAGGTAGGGCAAATACTTGTGACTTGTGTGGTCTCAGATATATTTTAATCCGTGTCTGAATGTGTGTATGTTATGATGGTTGTGAAGTCCCAATCGTCTATCGAATACCTACTTTACCTGTTCATTGGTAAATAATAATATACCATCATTGTTTACTTTTCTCGCAAGTTATATGGGATCGGCATTGCGGGAACGTTTGAAAGAGTTACCGTGGTCCTGGAACTCAAAGGCAACTGCAGGACACAAGTAGATATCTAAGTTTATATTATATATCAATAGTCACCCTCTTTTCACCCACATCATCTTTCACACAGTCCATCAATGGTTTGTTAACTTTTTAGGATTCCGTACCTCAAAAGGAAAAAAATGGAGCCCAGGATCACTTTGTTGTTCGTCTGTCTGTCAAGACCCTTTATCTCGGGAACACATGGATGTACTGAGTTGAAATGAAAATTATAATAATAAACTCAAGTCTGCGGGCCCTTGAGAAAAAAAATCAAATTTCTGAGTTAAAGAAAAAAAAAGATACAAAAAAAATCGCTCAGTGCGCGAGTCCGACTCGCACTTGCCCGATTTTTTAAAATTATGAGTAGGCTCGCGTTTGACCACTATCTCACCTAATGGGAAGCGATGATGTGGCCGACGATGGAGCACGCTTGCCTAGAAGTAACCTATTCACTCTTGACTTAACGACCCAAAGGTTATAGGTATCAGTTTACATTTCTAATGATAATGACACACAAAGTTATAACTGCTTCGTTAAACTTTCTTTTGTAACTGAAAGATTTATGTTTAATGCTGCTTATTCGCTAGAACATACTACCTTATTAATAACACTAATATTATAAAGGCGATAGTTTTTGAGTGTGTTTGTACGTTTGTTACTTCTCGACCAGCATAACGGACTTGAAACTTAGCACACGGATAGACCATGTCCTAGATACTTATTATTCCGGTAATATGTTCCGGAGATGGGCGATTGTTACCGATTCCAACAATCGAATAGTTTGATACTACTAATATTAACATTCGAATGCAAAAACAATCGATTGCTAGTTCTCAAATTCGTTTACTTTACCCGTGCCATACAAAATAAGGCTGTTTTCAATTGATATTCTTAGCAACAAGTAACTGATTTTTGAACCATTAGTTAGTTCATTCATTCAGTTTGCCACACGAAATTGAGTATTTTTTCTCAGGGCATAGAGTTTAATTTTAGATAAAATTCGAATATATGAACCAGCAATCTGAAAGTTGAATCGGAAGGAACGAGATAACGCAATACATTCTTATTTACTTCTCATTCGTTTTCAAATTCGGATGAATTTTAAGGTTATTCGAATAATTCGAATGACTTGTACAATCGAATCATTCGAATAATGTCATTCACAATCGCCCATCGCTATAATAATGTTCCCTGAGGATAATTTTCTACTTTCAGCTACACAGCAGCTAGTAATTATTATAATAATGTTACTCCGAAATGAAATATTCAATATTTACTTACCCATTTGTTTATAAAGTAATGACACGGCGACACAATACACTACAGGACAAAATTACACGAAATAGCGAACACGCGACAATAATGACTCTTTTATCCAATTAACATATAAACGGAATTCAATCATCTGTTCATAACATTACACAATAGTATTTCAAGCTATTGTCAATTTAAACTCTATTTTCATACAAAACAAGTCTGTAATTGTAATAAATCACGTTAATGAGAACGAAAGTTTCGATGCGTGATACGTTTTTGCGATGTTCCATTAGCAATTTGATACGTCGATTCGTTTCCGATAATTAATTAAGCAGATGCTGAATCTAATTACGGGTAGTAGTGGGCAGCAAAGTGCCCCTGTATGCACTAACGGATTTAATTACCCGTAAAATAGGGGGATAAAAACGCAGGATTGAAAAGGGATCTGTAGTGCTACCACGAGCTCTTGACGCGGTCCATTTTAAGATATAAACAGAACTGTTAATGTGATGGAACCCTCTTTCACGCTCATATGACTGACACACGTCATGGTAAGGCCCCCTAAATTTTCCAGGGATATTACAGGAAGCGAATTCAGAAGCGGACTTTTTAAACTGTCGGAAACGAATGCGGAGGCAGAAGGATCAAATGAAACACTACAAAAACTCGGCTAAGTATAAATGAAGCGCATACTCACAACATGCCAAATATGAAACGAAATAATAAATGAGAGATTAATCGACTGAAGGCACGGAGGAGGCGGGTTACAATAGAGATAGAAAAAATATGGAGCGTTATTCTGGAGGTTGTTAGGAGGTGCCCCCCTCCCTCCCCAAGTATAAACTAGTTTGCACGCGCTGCTTGCGGCCGCTGTGCATTTTTTTTTATTTATTACGTAAAGGCTCGTGTTCGACCACTATCTCACCTCATGGGAAGCGATGATGAGGCCGACGATGGAGCACGCTTGCCTAGAAGTAACCTAATTCACTCTTGACTTAAAGACCCCTAGGTTGTAGCTATCAGGAAACAGACTCCGGCAGGGAATTCCACTCTTTAGCTAATGCATGCTTACGCATAATGAATTGGTTCCCAAAACGCTTTGCATATCGACTTCCGATATAACTTCTGATTGAAAATCGGAACCGAAATCAGAATCGAAGGTGCAAAATCAATCAGAAGTTCCAACCTATCGGAATCGAACCTGTTTCCCAGTACGGATAAAATAGTGTATCCGGAAGCAGTTTTGACTGTTTGTGAAATATACGTTCTGTAATAGCGAGAGTTAACAAACACACATACCCTACTAGCATAGGCAAATGCACTAAGCAAGAAACTTTCGCTTTAAATTCGTGTGCCCAATTTACTGGTACCTACAAAAAAATTGTAACCGACTCAAACACGATTTGCAGGCGAAACAGATACCAAACTGACGTGGTAACAGAAAAACTATGTTCAATTAGATAGTTCGGTCGATGAGGTCGAAAGGTTCTGGAATGGCGACCGCGCACCGGCAGACGCAGCGTTGGAATGCCTCTCACAAGGTGAAACGATGACCTGGTGAGTCATGCGGGAATGCGATCTTGAACTTTCAGAAAATACTAAATAGCGAATACATCGATAATCACACTAATATTATAACATACAATACACAAACGAGTAAGCCAGTCCTCAGCTTAAAGACGCTAGTTTCGGTCGAGCCAAATATTCAATCCCTTTCTGGCCGAAACCTAACCTTCGGTCGGTCTCTACTAAAAATATTTTTACAAGCGATGACAATGCCGGGTTAATTCCTTGTTCGAAACCAGATGTAGTTTATGTAAATCTTTTTACCACCATCCATCTAAATCCAATTTATTTAACACGTAATAAGACAGACAAAAATACCAATCTATATTCAAGAGATCACCTGCGTTTGCATAGGCTCAAAGTCAACCTGGAAATAGCTTAGAATAACGATGAAACTTGCATCATCATCATAAACAAGCAATAAATCGGAACTTAAAACAACTCACTTGCCACTTAAACACGCCTCGCCCAAAATATCTGCCGGTTATTTCTGTTCATCCCTATGTCACAAGTCAGAGATGCCAATTAGCCCAGCACCTCGTGTATAGCAAGTCGTACATTTTTGTTCCTGACACCACGAAAAAGAATTAACCGAATGTAAAATAATGACCTTAGGAGGTTCACACGGAAGTTAATTACACATAATTGTTATTAACATAATAGTTGAAAAAAATAAATAACCAAAAAATATATTTTAATAAAAAATTCATTAAAAAAAAAAAACATGCCAAAGTAAAAAGGGAACAAATTTTAATTGACTTTATATTAATTTGTAATTACTTTTTGAGGTTAATGTCCGGTCATTTGGGTTGATGGATGATTGGTTGGTAATTTAATTAATTTAATGATCGGCACATACTTATTAGGTTTGGATTTCCGGATCCGTGCAATATGTCTTATTAGCTTGAATACGCAATCTAGGCTCTTTGCGGGCTGCGGCAAACGTTCCTAAGTGTTACCGTGGCCCCGGAACGCAAAGGGCAACTGAAGAACACGGGTGGGTTTTAGTAAATAAAAGTCTGCCTTCTAACTCCACACGGACCGGCCGAAGATATTTGATGGTTTCCCACATTGAAAAACTGGCTCTATCTGTTTGATGATTTTTCAAACTTTGATCCGATGGGGCCCCAGAAAGGGGTGGTGAGATGATCTAGATGCGTACTACGGCGTGGGAAAAGATTGTCTGGAAGGCCTTGTGGGGGAAGGCCTTTGCCCAGCTGTGGGACAATAATGGCTAGGTAAAAAAAGAGATTCGTCTACGTTTCTTCTAATCTCTCCTTTCACAGGTCTGCTGAAAGATTTTTTTTTTAGAAATATACAATAGGTATATTTGAACTTATACTTATGATCTTTTACTGTTTCCAATTTTTTACATGAATAATAAATTAAATAAATTTACTATTTCCAAGTGTGTACATCAATAACAAATTATATAAATAACACAGTTCTCATAATTTTCACTAAAACACTCACGGAAAGCCGCGAGGCACACAGCCTATGCTTCTTCGAAAAAGGCCTTTAAAAAAAAAATGTTTTGTATTTTAACAAGTCCATAATCGTTTTTACGAAGCAAAGTGCCCTATAATTTTCTTTTTGGTAAGCATTCAATTCCTCTTTTCCTTTGCTAAAGTGTACTTGAGCCTGCTGAAGTGGCCTCTTCCTCATTTGATCAGTCTGCCGAGCAATCTTACTGCTCATCTCTAATTTGTGAGTGAAGAACGTTTGCGACCGAAACTAAGCTTCTTTGATCATTGCTAAATAGAGGCAGTGAAATAAACACCAACATCGACTGACTTTATGACAATCAGTAATTGGATAAATAATGATCCTTAGACTTTACGAAGACCTAAATTAAATTATCTTAACGCTCCATAAACAAACAGCATCCCTGTTCACATTGAAACAGAACAGAAGCGGAAACAAAATCGTTATTACTAACTGTTTTTTCTAGTTTTTTGGGAGTTCGGAAATCATATAATAACTTCTCGTGTGTCAGACTTTTGTATGCAAGCATCGCGCCTGCTGCAAACACTACGCGCCGTCGACGATTGGGGCTTGGTCCTTCCCGGACGGCCGAACGGCGAGCGAACCATTGCTTGTCGTCTGCAGGCAGGCTCGTCGCTCTGCGACTCCCGGCGACGCCCGGGAGTGCCCCCCTATCGCGGCGGCTGGGGCGTGGTTGTACGTTCCCTCTCGCATACATATCACTTCAGAACTATTTTATGCTATAAATGTACCTATGTACAAGCCAAGAGTAAATTATTACTAAAGAACAATAAAGAAATTAATCACACGATAAACTGTCAGTGTCGACAAGGAAATAAAGGGAAAAAAAGTCGGTCGATTTTTATAGCACCGCATTGTCGCTAGACTAGCACTAACCTTGGTCTAAAACCATTATCATAATTATTTCACATCACTACTTTTATCACTCAACAAATTAATTCAACAGACACTGAATAATTTATTGTTAGCAATAAACAAGAAATAGTCAATAGAATTGTTTTTATATTAATAATAAAAGAGCAATTTGACCCTGAACTCAAGTAGGTCGGGTCATGCAAATGAAATCCAGTGCAGATTGACTGCTATTGGGTTAAATTGGCTCCTCTGACATGTGCGGGACCTTGCAGCACCAATGAACAGTGGTTGCTAAGTGCCTTCTACGAATTGAAGTTAGTAGTTACACGATAAATCGATTTTTCCGAAGGTTTGCTTAGATTTTCTGATCTGTTGGCGATATTGTAGACATAGACGGTATTTAGAGCACATCATTTTAAAAACCGAAATGCGACCTGTAGATGGTAGTGGAGATAACCTATAATAGCTAAAAGAACAATGTGAGACTCCCAATTTTCTTTACTCTAATGGTGATAAAATAACATATGCATATACCTGCAACTCACGGACTTTTCTATAAACCAATCTAGAAACAGCACAAGCCTAATACCCCACAAATGATGTCGTACAACTCATAACTCAAAGGTAGTCTATTTCACACCTTTCGCATTTTCCGCCTTGCACGTTCATATATCGTAGCAAAAGGCATCATGAGAATGTCGCACAGACGGATGAACGTGACGGAATTATACGAATTCCTAATGGGCACGGGACCCTAAAAAGGTTCTTTTCGTAGTTTCTTCCAGTTACATATAATGTTTTCGCTCTAGTTACGCTGTATGTAGATTGTAGATACGTAATGCCGTCCGTTTGTTGAAGGGGTCAGCATTGAGAGGTGTGGAGTAAGATTTTTATATCGGTCAGTGTTGTATTGAGTTCTAAAAGACGCAAGTTTACGATGTAAAGATAATGAAATGTAGATTCTATGTAGAGCAGTGCATCTTTGCCTATTTCACCTAGAAATACAGACACGACGTTGAACTAGTATGCATAGTATTCTCGTCACGTTAACGTGGTTATGTAAGCAAATGCTTATAATCTTGTTACAAAGACATACATTTGTTAGAGCTGTCGTGAAAGATGTTCTTGCATACGTACTGACTCAATGTTTGCTTAGCAATTTGAAAGTCATTAACGGTATGCAAATAAACAAACAAAGTAAATGGTTTGGTATCGTGACAAGACAGGAGTCACATATTTTGTCGTCTTAATCACGAAGTTGCGATTTAAATCATGTCGTAACATATGTCATGCATGATATTGCTCGGTATATCAGCTGGTATAACGGTGATTGTGCTATTGGCTGTATACTTGGAAATAATGAATTGAATTACACAGGCCAAATCCTCATGGCCATTATCATTTATTGATGCTATTCGATAGTTTAAACTGTTGATACTTTGTCTCCTTGAGATCCGTTTAGTTAAAAACTCAATTTTCAGACTTAATCGATGACAACTAAGATATTTGCCACCTGCCGTTAGCAATTTAAATTAAGAATATGAATTGGCTCTACAATTTTTCGCATTCGACTCATCAAAGAAAACTAAATAGATCGATACATCAAATAGATTTCCAATTAAAGTCCACAAAGACACGTCCAATGGTCCAACTAAAAGATTAATATCGTACAAAAGTACAAACTTGTTTACAGCAAATACAATATTGGTCATAGAAGCCTCGAGACGCAATCTCGACGGTAATTAAAAACTCGCCGCAAAGGAACAAACTATGAGAAAGTGGCACACGACGAGCGACAAAAAGACTATAAACTTGTCTTGAGAACTCGTGAAATCTTAGATCTGGGTTTCATCTCGGCTAACAGCCCGTCTCAGTTGTATTAACTTTGTCACTGTCTGTAAAAGGGTCCTCTGTCAGACTTATGGCACATAAAATTGTGTTAATAATGTTATAAATTAGACTGACCTTCGAATTAAGGTTTATGTGGGTTGCTGTATGAGTCACACATAAGATTACACACGAAAATAAATAACAATAAAGGGCACAATAAAAAAAAAAACGTTGGAAAATTATAAAGGAAAACATCGTGAGCCAAATAGTTCCGCTTTCCGTGAAATACAAGCATTAAGTAGTACATAAAGAAAGAAAAAAAGCGAGGTCCAAGCTCCGAGGAAGTTAAAATGAGTTGTAAATGTAAGTGAAGACTCAGTTACCAACAGGTGATAATGAAAAAGTTAACTGTTACTGAGAACTTGACAGGCTTTAGAACAAACAACTAGCAAGCGTTGTGGATAGGGTACAATCAGATTACGACGAAGTAGTTTATGTGGACGATGTTTTAGTTTACATTCTGATGTCGTAAAAAGTAAACAAAGAAGTTGGTTTTCTATTTCAAATTCTTTAAAAATGCTGAGGAATGAGGATGTTAGTGTATATATATATATATATATATATATATGATTAACTTTATAATACTGATTTGGATCGCTTTAAAAGAAGATGTACACAAAAGAACAGATAATAAGATTGTGTGAAGTATGGAGAAGTGAATTCTGAACGAGCACGTTTATGAAATACGCTTAATTCGTTTGAATATCTTTGTTAATTTCCTGTCTACAGTTCGAAGTGCCTGAAAAAAACAAAATTAATCCAGCCTAGACTAGACTTCGGCCCGAACGCTACGGATGTAACAGTTTTGGCAGATGATTGCGCACTTATGTCTTCTTGCGGACAATGTGGAGACTTTATTATCATTAAATAAGAAATTATGATTCTAGTAGTTACTGGATATTATTAGTTCAAGGCTCTAATAGACCAGAGTAACATGTAATATATTTAGTCTTTTCAGGAAGAATATCTAAAGCGCAAATTTTAGCTGGAATAAATACATTTTAATGAAATATTATAAATACTTTTTCATTATTGAGAAGAAAACCCTCCTCCATAATGTAAAAGTATTTATGAAAAGATATTAATACTCGTAGCAATTATTCTATTAGATCAATGGTTGCATGAATAATAAAGTTACATAATATAAAAATGATAAGTGATGGGGCACTTAGACTTAAGATTGAATTGTTTTCCTGTACATTTAATAGTGTATTCATTGTTGAATATCCAAAAATAAAATAAATTATTATGTTTTTCCTAAATAGTAGACCAACATGTAGTTGTACTTACCCTTATATATATATCTTTACGATATATTTTCCAACGAAAGTAAGAAGAAATGCTAGGTTAAAGAAGCCTTACTTCTTAAGCTACATTAGTCTCTAGTGGTGATGTAATGAATATTCGCGTTCGCATCCGCGAATATTCGAACATTTATTGACATTCGCATTCGTATTCGTAAGAAACATGCGAATGTTTTGACAAACAAAAACGAAATAATATATATTGATTAAATGTATATAGAATTATAATAGAACTGATATGATTTTATATTTACTTTAATATTTTTCTATCACACAACTTGCATTTCACATTTTCAGTTTCACATATTAAAACGAAAAAACATGAGAAGTTTGGAGTCATAGTCATGTTTTTAATCACTTTATTTAAAAAATACAATAATACCGCATCGTCGCTTTCCATCAGGTGAGATAATCATAACGAATCTTTTTGAATGAACCTTATGTGATTAGCTTCGTTTAATCAGTCCGTAATGGCTCTGCTAGGTTCGGTATAAACCTAGCTGACACGAAATGTCAAACCTATATGACATTTTGCGAGTAATTTATTTAAAAGTCAACATTCGCATTCGCGAATATTGAATTTGAATATTCGCTTACGCATTCGCTAATGTGAGAAATCTAACATTCGTTACATCACTAGCCTCTAGCCTTGCACGTTGCGCGGCCGGTTTCACCACGTGTTCCAACCTGCTAAACTTCACAGATATTAAACTCTGGTTAAATGTATTAGCGTCGTCGGCATCGTACAGTAAACGCTAACAACATGTTTTGAACACGAGCGTGCAATAATCCGTAGTTGAACGGTAAATGATGCACTCCACCGCTCTCAGACTTGATGCGTGAAACCTAAAATTGGGTGCCTGCCTTGTTAAAATCTACGGAGTGTTTCATTTGTAGTATGTGATGTATTGATTTCTGTGTGGGTGTTATATAAATTGGAACTATATATATACATCATCATCATTATGATAATTTCAGCCGAAAGACGTCCACTGTTGGATATAGGCCTCCCCCAAGCGACGCCACAACGACCGATTCTGTGCGTCTCGCAATCACCGCACTTCCGGGACTCTCACCAGGTCATCGGCGGGAGGCCTTCCAACGCTGCGTTACTTTAACCCCTATTATAGACATAGGTACCATGTGAAAAAGGTTTTAGTCAAAAATCTCAAACCATGAAGGTGCTATGTCAATTTGAAGTACCTATTACAATAAAACGGCAATTTCATAACTTTAACCCCTAATACATATTATTAGGTACTGAAGAACTAATATTTGGAGTTACAAAACCCCTTGAGGACCTTGAGAATCAACCGATGCCAAGACACGTAACATTTCGATAGTGTATGTTAACTTCAAAACGACAATTCTACAAACCACCTTAAATGAACAAAATGTAAGTATACAGATTTATTATTAGGATTCTAAAAGACTTGACAATTTGCTGTTTTACAAAATCTTTTTCGACCATACCGTTCCCTATTAGCCTTCCAAAACATCACCTCAGTTCCCTTTCCTCCGGTCTTTGAACTGATTTATAAGTCGATACAGATTCCGATACACTACGTCATTTCCGCTTCCTCCCTTACCTGCAACAAACAAAACAAAACACACGTTAATACAAACAGATCGAAGGAAAACAACTAAGATGGCGCCCAGTAAAACAAGATCTCGTTTCAAAGTGTACCCCGGAGCCTTGGAACGAAGGCAAAGAAGGAACAGGAGTGGGTTTTAGTCAGTAAAGGTCTGACACACCTTCTTGCTCCGCCCAAGAGCGCGAGAACTCATTGGATGATTTCCCACCTAAAAAAAAACACCTTGATATGGAGGGTTTTTTTTTTAAACGAGCCTATTGTTGGAACCCATCCTTAAAAATGCTAATCCTCCCAGCATGTCAGTGTTTATATTTTCATAGATTCCGAATAAAATATGGCTGCGGTTGGGAAGTTATAGGAGAGTCCACATTGAGACTTCACTTTTATTTTTGAGTTTAATGTTCTCATGTATGGGACAATTGTTTCTTAATGGCAATAAATATATTTTAAACCGAGACTTTTTTTTTTTACAGAATAGCTTGGACAATCCTCCAAGTAAGACATTCGACATAGCTTGATATTTTGTCAGTGTAGTCTTGTCCACATTTTTTAACCTACCATATCCAGCCAATGCCAAAACACACACCTAAAATACATATTATAAAAGCAAAAGTTTGTAGCACGCGTGTGTATGATTTTTATTCCTTCACACTCAAATGACAGTAAGGATTTAGCACACGGATAAACCATGTCTTGGAATAAGCACATAATATACTTTTTACCCAAAGAGTATGTTCCCTCGGGATACTTTAAATTTTCTACTTTAACGCGAGTGAATCCGCTAGCAGTAGCTAGTCAAAACCTTAGGTCCAAGTCGAGATTGTCTCTCGCGCCGGGCCCTGGTACAGAACGAGGAGGAATAGCAGGCGGTCGCCTCCTTTTGCGAAGCAGTAATGCTAGCAAAGTAGGCGGCCGCACGCACGAGGGAACGGCTCTCAAGCCCCAGCCGCCTGGATCCCGATCCCGGTTTGCAGCCTCCGTAGGCGCAGGCTTGCGGACGGCGAGCAATGGGTAGAACACCGTTCCGTCGTCCGGTAACCGTCAGGACCAAGACCAAGGCGTCGACGGCGCGTAGTGTTCCACGCGCGCCTCTAGGAGATATCAGCAAACCGTAGGGGCCCAGCAGGGTGGGTTAAGTAAAAATGAATCCCTGGGGCCCTGGAACGCAAGGCAAAAAAGAACAAACGAGTGGATTTTAGTCAGTAAAAGTCTGACACGCCCTCTCGCTCCGCCCAAGGGCAGGGTCATATCCCACCTAAAAAAACAATCGACATTGTAAATCAATAATGAGATTGCTATCGGAACAATACTTCGTTCTTACATTTAACTGGGCCCTACCGACCTTAACCAGAGGTCTAAATAAATTGGTGTATTTGTCTGGCGTAAGCGTAATGAAGCGTTCTTTAATTCCTAAGGTAAACATGGCCGTTTGTTTTTGTACCCCACTACAATTAAGATAAGTTTACGAATTATGTATATGTTACACAGGGCTTCTGTCAATTAAGTTGTTTTACTTAGATCGGTAAACTAATTTATATATGTCACGGTCGAAACTGTTAGTTGATTGGTCAAAACCAATTTTAACTGCAAGAAGTAGTTTTGATCTGTTAAAATGACTAACATTTACAAAAAAATCTGTTAGGTTAACCTGCCGAGTCTGTGTTTCCTGATAGCTACAACTGCGGGGTGTTGAAGTCAAGAGTGAATAGGTTACGTCTAGGCAAGCGTGTTCTACTGTCAATATCATGATCGTTTACCATTAGGTGGAATAGTGGTCAAGTAGGTTCTTTTTTATGTCCATTTTAAAAACATTCTTTGCAGTATGATTCTAGGTCCCGTACCTCAAAAGGAAGAATCGGAACCCTTATAGGGTGACTTTGTTGTCCGTCTGTCAGTCTGTATGTCAAGACCCGTTATCTCAGGAACGCGTGGAGGTACCGAGTTAGTTAGAAAACCATATACTCAGGTCTGCGGACACTTGTAAGCTGTGAAAAAATTTAAACCTAGAATCCTGAAATTTGGCATGAAGCAAGGTTTCATAGCACAAGTATAGGAAAAAATCTGAAAACTGAAAATTTGTAGTTACGTCACAAACATTTTTTTGCGATTCGGACAAATCATCGTAATTTAATTCAGGAATTGAAATGTTTTCATAGTTAAGTTTGTACGGAACCCGCAGTGCGCGAGTCCGACTCGAACTTGCCCGGTTTTTTTTATAACTGACTTAGCCCCGCGGCTTCTTTCTCTTATCCCACTGGAAAAAAAAAAGTTTTTTTTATGCTTGGAATAAAAAGTATGCGCTACATGACATACCAACAACAAAATTTAGTTCTGCTCCTTTTTTGCCTTATCAAGCAAAAATATAACTAAATAATAATAAAGTAATCGTGGTAGACAAATCGATATATTATTAATGACCAATCGCACCCAAATAGCCATTCGCGTTGACCCAATGACCTCGATACAGTAATTATTCTGAAGACTGTCCGCCCATTACCGAAATGGTATAATCGCATTAATAGTTGAATGTTTCCACCTCACTACAATAACTAACGAGTTTATGCCAGTGGCTTTATCTATGTGATTTAAAAACTTTCCACCTTTATAAATTATAACCTACGCGTTAATCTATGATATAAGGTATTCTGGTTTCATCCAAATCCGTTCAGCCGATTGACTGTGAAGAAGTAACAAACAAACATACATACACACACAGACATATACTTACATCATATATGGTAAACTAGCAATTTGCCGGCGACTTCGTTCGCGAAAAAGTTTTCACAAAAACTTTTTCGCTAAACCGCCTTTTGAGGGGTAGTTTTGAAAAATTGTAATGACAGTCTTTATCTATTATTCAGTTATTAAACCCAGAAAAAAGGATCCTCCGAACAATCTTTAACATACCCTAAATTAAATTGTCTTTTGGGGGTAGATTTGAAAAACGAATAATGACAACCTTTATTATTTACTTCGGTTACTATTTGTGCTAATTTTTAAGTATACTGTTACACGGAATGAAATTTTGCATACAAACGAAATTCCCGCATTTTCACTCCCCTAAAGGTTGAATTTCCAAAAAACCCCTTCTTAGTGCTCGCCATACATTATGACGTACATAAAAAGAAACCTTGGGCAAAATTTCATGTTCCTAGTCCCAGAAATCCCGGGCAAACATGGTGTCCAAATCTTTCACACCCTGTGAAATAAGATTTGGCACACAGAGAGAATGGAAAAGAAACAGTCGTAACTTGGCTTGAAGGGCTGATACACCTCCTGCGAAGACTTTATGAGGATGGCACAGCCTAAATACGCACAGATGAAGTTCATTCCAATTACTTTTTCCTTAGCGCCGGAGTCCGTCAGGGATGTATTATTTCTCACAGAACACACACACACAACTCAAAAAATGATAACAAAATGAACAATGAGGATTATACTTGAAGACAGGCCAGATGTAATCTTGATCGGTGGCTTAAAGATATCTAACCTGCGATATGCAGACGATACCACTTTGTTCGTCACCAGTACCCAGCACATGGAACAACTTATCGGCAAGATGGAACGCATTAGCTTTGGAGTTCGGACTAAGGTATGCACGAATAACAATTCTCCAGAAATTACACAAAGTCATACATTTATCTGGGAGCCTTAATTACGAACAACGCTGATGTATCAACGAAGTGAAGAGGCGTGTGGCAATTCCTAGATCTGCAATGGACAAGTTGAGGAAAATATGGAAGAATCGCAACATATATAGAGCCATAAAAAATCGGCTAGTTCGGGCACTTATATTCCTCATATTCTTGTACGCCACAGAAACGTTGCCCCTACGGGAAGTAGAGAAGAAGATAGACGCCCTAGAGATGAGGAGCATGCTCGAAGTATCGTGGACTGAGTTCCGTGCCAACGAGTCTATACTTCGAAATTTCGGTATCAAGTAGCGTTTATCATTTTTGGTAAAGTCTCGAATTGTAACCTTTGGTCACGTATGCCGCCGAGGGGAGGTGGCAATTGAGAAATTTGTGGTCCAGGGAAATGTTGAGGGTACCAGGCCACGAGGAAGATCACCTATGAGGTGGACTGATCAGATAAAAGCAGCAGTAAATGATTTAATGGCTGTGCGTTGATATGCCAGTCAGTTAGTTTCTACTTTTACACATACAAATAGATAAATAGTTAGATAGAAAGAAATATAACGTCAATTTCATTTAGCAAAGGCTACAAAAAAAGGAATGCTCAGAACTTGGAAGCAAAAGAAGCTAACAAAATAACAAATAACTTCATGTTCATTCTCATACTCCCAAAGATAACAACCGAAAAGTTTATCTCTAAAAAACACAAAACAAAAGACAATCGGAATTTGTAAAAAAATAAAATAAAGAAAGACAGCCATTACTCGAAAAGCAATCAAAACTATCGAGTGATCCAATTCGAAAATCGCGTTGTTTTTCGGCGCGAGATCGCCGCGGGCGCCAATCTGGAGCTCCCTGTAATTTCCGCGCACTAACAACTATTGAGCGCGCCATTGTTTCCAATCTTTTTCACGATTTAGCAGTTTCGCAACACGCTTCGCCGGATCCCAACACTCAAGTATTCTTGGCGCTCAGAAATTCCTAAAATCACTGCATTTAATCAACATTAAGAGAGGCATCGCAGGAAAAAAGTGTTTACAAAAAGCTAACCTTGCACACCGATGTTCGTTTTCTCTTTGCAGCATCGCTGTAAAAAGCTGCAGCATAATGAAGATAATTAAAATTAAAGTGAAGTAGAGTTTTGCATCCCTACAGGACAAAAATAAATAAAGAAAAACGCAATGCTGCAGAAATGAATTCTTTTTTTCGGTTTCAGTTACAAAAATTTCTTTCTGCTCATTATTAATTCATATAGTAAAAAATTGCTGATCAATATAGAAAAGAAGATTCCAATAATAAAGAGAACGTAGTCGTTACAAAAAAATTGTATGTGACATAATTGTGATTTGCTAGAGAAGAGCCACGCGAAAGACATTTATAACGAGACATAAAAATGGTCATACGATCGACTGGCTAATCTAGAGATCCTGCTCGAGATAATCGGAACGACAAGGGTACCCGGCCTGATCGTGACAGCGATCTTCGGACAAATTTATTGCTCAAGAGAACCAGTTTATTTTTCCAACATAAAAAAAACTTTGTGTATCTTTTCGCAAGCTTACAACAAAATTTCACAATTGGCATTCAGATCACACGTGCCTTCTAAAACCATTGACCTCTAAACCTTCACAGGAAAGGGGACACTCAAGGCGCAGAGACCTCCGAAAGGGGTTCAGTAATGAGTCTAAAAGCTCTTCAGTTGAGGTACGTTACTCGGCTTAGGAAGTTGTGGCGAATAGAGAACGGCTATAAAATGTGGAAAACTTGAACTTCGTACAAGCAAAGTTCATTTAATCAGCTTAAGTTTGATGGATACGATGATTAAGCCAAATAAAAACTCTATGGATAAATACCACAAATCTGAAACAGAAAACACTTTAGATATTTTAAATCTCAAATACATTTTCTTTAATCTCAAGCATATCAATTTATTCACTAAGTCGAATAAAATTACAACTAGTAAAAGCGGTGTAACTAAAATAAATAAATGAGTCGATCAAAAACACGACATCGACACCGCGACGTCTCCGAATCGTTTCCAATTGAATTGATCTGCATTAACGTATAAATTTTCAAGCACTCAAGTAATTTGTAAACCGTATCATGAGATTTTGCGCAAATCACTTTCAACTGTGTAGAATAAGAGGTGGACTCGTCGCCAAATCGATCGGTCGAGACGACACTGGATCGCTGGCACTGTGACCCATTTCCTAAAGGGGGCAAACGTGTCGACGAATTCTGACTGTTTTTGCTAATGTATCAACCAAATACGGTCTTTCTAATAGGACTTTACCTAGTAAAGTCCTACCTCAAAGTCTTAACTTTGAGGTAGCTTCGTTTTATGAAAGTGCTTAAAGTTCCAGGGTGTGAAAAGCTGCTGTTTTTAATCATGCATTTCAATCTATGCATGCAGATTACTTTCAGAGTCAGAGATCCACTACATGTAAGTATCTCAAAGCATCTATTTTCAGGGTAAACACGAATGTTAGAATTAACCGTTTCATTTTAGCTAAATGTATTTTCCTGGAACATCAGCGTGTTCGTATCGCCCGGTTCTTTTTTCGGGCATCTCATAAATTGAATTATCTATAGATAATGTAAAGTACCTACCGGTCAGTTAACAGGAAAAGTTTTGCTCTTTTGTTCCCAAACCCAACAAAAATGGATTTTTATTTTTATTATAGGAACTTAAGCTCTTAACTGTAACCCAAAAGAATATTGCCATCCCAAAACTACTTAACTTCTGAAAATAAAACAATATATCATGTCGAGATTTTGATACAAGCAAATCATGTCGGCTTTTCCGCATATAAAGCGACATAAAACCAGAGAGCTACCCGTGAGGCTGTCTCCCTTTCAAACTCCAGCCAAATAACATACTTGCATAAGCCGAGACCATGAATAATATAGGCGACAGAAACAGGAAATGAAACACTAGGAATAGATGAAACCTTAAGTTAATAACTTCATATCTATGAAATTCCATGTAGGTCAATCCAGAGCCACGGGACTGTTCGAAAGAGATACCGTTAGGGCCACGGTATCTCTTTCGAACAGTCCCTAAGATGGCGGTATAATTTGGACGCGTATCATAAAACTAGTATGAAACAGCGCGAGAGAAGAGCAACTTGGGTTTTTTTTTTGGGTGTGTAAATCATCTTATGACAAATCCCGCTCTTGGGCGGAGCGCGAGATAGTGTCAAACTTTCACTGACCAAAAACCCACTCCTGTTCCTTCTTTGCCTTCGTACCCGAAGCCCCGAGTTTCACTTTCACACTACCCGTGGCAAAGAGCAACTTGGGTGTCTTCAAGGCTAGAGTGAATAGGCTCCTAATAAACTGCATCACTGCTTACCATCAGGTGGGATCGCAGTCAAGCACTAGATTATACCAAAATAAAAAAATAAAAACTTGAATGACTTAGGGAAAGAGTTTGGCCGATGAAACAGAAATATAGTAGTTGATTTGTCAGTGCTCTATACTCCATTTTAAATAAGCCAATAAACCAAACAGAACTTTACACAAATGTTTGTTTAAATGTCTATAATCTTATTTCGAATAAAGCATAAGTTAATTAGTCTTCCATTAATAAAATCAGCAGCCAAACGGAATGTAGAAATATTTAATGTTAGCAATGTCTAATTATCAACAAAGCTTTCCGAGTTACACGTATATAATTGATATATCAAAACAATTTACATTATATCACAAACTAGCTGTCCCAAGTAGTTTTACCCCCGGCTTTGTTTACAGCTCCGTTCCTATTGGTCGCAGCGTGATTCTATATAGCGTACAGCCTTCTTCAATAAATAGGCTATCCAACAATAAATGAATTTTCATTTCTAACCAGAAGTTACTGATATGGACCTGTACCATGACGTTTAAAGCAAGATTGTTTCATTATTATTTCCAGTGTGGGTAAGAGATAGCGCTAGACAACCTGTATAGCTCTGTCTTTTACCCACACTTAAATAAGAATCACAATCTTACTTTGAACGTCATGGTAACCCCATGACATTTTTAATGTTTTAACACACTCTTCAGTATTATGTTATTAATAAATAATTATAATGTAGAAGTAAACGTTGAGGCCGCATGTATATACTATCTATTCCATGCATTAACGTCCTGATAAAGTTCGGAATAAGCAGTGTTGTTCACATGAAGCATTAGTCATAATAAAGATAATGTCTTTGTTCTCATGGTATGTTTAATAATTCTTGGAAACTGAAATGTTGCAATGCCTAACTTTAATAATCCGTGGAAAATATTAAATTTAATATGTAGATTACCTAGTAAGTATACATACTTTTCTGTCTTACCTAATTCTTGTTTCAGCTTTTTAACACAGCTTGTAACATAATCAGACTTCACCGATCAAGGCCCTCTGACGAATTATGGTAACGAATCCAGAAGCTAGTTAAAAAACACACCAGCAACAACAATGGATGACCAGCAGGCTGAAACTACTTGAACAGAGACGTGCATTGAAAGCATCAGGGGTACAGATAAGAGATTTCAGCACAAATTAAAAGCAATTGATGGAACACTGTGTTTTAATCTCTGTAAGCACAGAATAAGTAATACTACAAGGCTAGAAGTCCGAGAAAAGCGTTCTCTACCACAAAATTAAGTCCGTCAATAAATCACTATTTCCAAGAACAGTAATGATGTAGTAGTTACCGAGCTAAATGACAAAAGTTCTATGACAGTCAGTCTGAAAACTATCCCAATACAAGCTAGTCTGGTAGCTTCAGAAGCTACTAGAAAAGATGCAATACTGAATGAGATACTAAGAGCTTTAGACGATACCTACAGGTGTCCATATCGATGATTTGGTGGCCGACAGAATAGTTTCATACGGTTTTAATTTTTTTTTATTATACATAGGCTCGAGTTTGACCACTATCTCACCTGATGGTAAGCGATTATGTGGCCGACGATGAAGCACGCTTGCCTAGAAGTAACCTATTCACTCTTAACTTAAAAACCCCTGGGTCATAGCTATCAGGAAACAGACTTTAGTAGGAAATTTTATTCCTATAGTTAGTCAAAATCTTGGTAAATATTCTAAATGAGCGACCAAAGACTGTCTGTCAAAGAAGATTAAGCCGGCTCCAGAGAAAACCGGTTTTGTTGGAAAAAAGGGCGGTAAAACACGTGAGCCATTATTCCCCAGATCATAGAGAAGGCAAGAGAGAACATTTGCTTTGTTGATTTTTCAAAGGCGTCATTCACGCGCGAGTCAAATCGCGGGTGAATGAAAACATAAAAACTGCACGAGTGCACCAGGATTTCGGCCAGCAGGGAGAAGTAACAAAGGATGGTAGGGCGAACCACATCGGGCCCTACAGAAGCCTCATTCTACATGATGACGACGATCGTTCTGATAAGAGGTTACGACAACGAAAAAGAAGTTTCATTATATCATAATTCAGTTCTATAAAATTTTGTATGACCTCACTCCGCGATCTAGGACAGAAACTTTAACAGTTTAAACTACTGCAGACGACGGCTTCTTAAATTTCAAAACAAGGACAGTACTTTATAGTACCTTCGCTTGGAGTTTCAATGAAAAATAGTTATCTACTCGTAATTTCTTCTTTGCTAAAACCTTATTGCATAGGGACCAGTCGTTTTGACATTTTAATAATAAAAAGTGTTGTGTTCATCTCACATTTTTTATCACGATGTAATTTAGTATACAACATATAAAGATGAAATTACTAAATAATATACACGGTTTCTTTGACTTCGTCGCACAAACTAAAACCACGAATCCTGTATATGATTCTGGAATCCCCAGTGGTGGAATTTTTCGTCGGCTTTATCCTATTTTTTTTTTAATTTAAACTGATAAAAACGTTATTCTTAGCAACCCCGATGAAATTTTCGTAAAAAGACAAAAAATCAAATTGAATTAAAAATCCATCGGGGTAGATAAAATCGTTATTCTAATCAACCCTGATGACGTTTTTAATTTATAAAGTAATTTGTTAATTGTTTTTACTAAAAATGTTAGAATAACGATTTTATATAGTTTAAATTAAAGAAAGATTTAAAAAAAGTAGGATAAAAAATCTACGCAAAATCCCACCATTGGGGAGTCCAGACACATGTACTGGATCTATGGTATTCGTTTGTGCTTCGATGTCAAACACAGCCTGTATATAAAAGATTATTCTCGCGAAAGTTTGTATATGTGTGTGTGTATGTTTGTTATTTCTTTACACTCAAAGGGTAGAGCCGAATTGTGTCAAATTTGGCATACAGGTAAGCCATCTCCTGGAATATCATATAGGGTACTTTTTATTCCGGGGATATGATCTGTTGGGATAATTTTCTTCTTATGCAGGGTAAGCCGCTGGCAAAAGCTAATCACACATGTCTGAATCGAATATCTATCGCCAGATCATCGGTCCACCTTCGTTATGGTCGTTATGGCGACATTTGGAGGAGGCCTTAATCCAACTTTCAACTGAAATGATGATGGTGTATTGTAATAACACTTGATTCCATGAAATTACTCGTGTCGTGTTTTCAGCAAATAATTGATTGTTGTTTCATACTGTGGCGAAAAGCGATAAACACGTAAACAACGAACGTTTGTGTATAATTAATAATTAATGAAACGTGACAATCACGGAGGATGATCAGGTGTTACGATCGTGGAAATTGGGAAATGCCTCATTATTGTAGGATCTGAATATTCGCGGCTCTGCATTGTACAATTATCTATACCAGATCTTACTTTTATTTTATATTGATTAACGAGTACGTAGGTATGGTTCACAATTCTAAAATGTTCTGTCGCTACCCACTAACTGTTAGCCATCTTTTATGGATCTTACCAGATTTTTAAATCTGAAGACAAAGTCAAGTTCTCTTTTCTCAGAATGATATTTATATCATTATAAACACTTTTATTAAAACAAGCTTTTTAAATAATTAACCGCCATATTGGATTTATTATGACTTTTTCTTAGTATTCTTTTCTATGAACCTTTTCAATGGATACTAATGTCATGGAGTATATAAAAAAGGTAAGTAGGTTTTAGTCAGTAAGTCTGACATTCCCTCTCGCTCCACCCAGAGCGCGAGAAGTCATTTGGATGATTCCCCACCTTAAAAAAAAATGGGATTATATTTGACTGGCCAGTTGGTCTAGTGGTTAGTGGCCTTGACTGCTATGCCGGAGGTCGTGGGTTCGTTTCCCACCCAGGACAAATGTTTGTGTGATGAGCACGATCATTTGTTCTGTGTCTGGGTGTAATTTATCTATATATGTATGTATTTAGAAATATATAAGTATGTTTATCAGTTGTCTAGTACCCATAACACAAGCTCTGCTTAGCTTGGACGACGTCGACTAGACGACGTTGTGTGATAGTTGTGGAATATTATTATTATTATTATACAAAAAAATATCTTTAGAGGAGTCTGCTATATTGAATTTACAATGATGTCACCTAGCTAAAAGCATGCATTGTCTTCAAACAGAACTTGTCTCAAAAATTTCAGCTCAACCGGTTAGAGATAACTGTTTTAAAATTTATTTACAAGATTTGACCTATAAGAAGAAAACAAATATGCAAACATTGCAAGCTAATAAAAAGCTTGTAATAATAAGGAATGTCCTTTCTTTGGTATTATTCGTCAAGTCGTTGAGCTACACGAATACTGGTAAATGCTTGCACTGGAGAAGTCCTCTCAAATCTGTGTGGTTATATCCTCAAAAGACCATCTGCATGGTTCTCATATGATTTAACCATTACATGTTTACTATAAGAACTTTAAAAGAGAGCTGAGCTCTGAGTTGTTTCGGTGTTTCTTCTCAGGGTAGTCAGCGCAGAAACACCAGCTACATCTAGTTTAAATTGTTTGTTTTTTTTTAACATAAATTTGCAAAATAAATATAATTTATCAGTATGTTCATCATCATTCTCCACGTCATGTTAACGATCATTTAATAAAAAGATATAGGCTACTATCATTCAGATAACATCTTAATGTCACATATATATGACTTTACTCCCAAAAAACCGTTCGAAGTAATCTATGGGAAACGGCCCAAAAGGGAATGCTATAAGCCTTCATGCATGTTACGGAAACCATAAATTCAATTTCTCGCGACATAAAAAAATAACAACATATAACGGGAATAAAATAAATTAAAAATATGGATGTCTAGTTCAATTGGTGTTGCTATCTTGAAAAGGAAGCGTTTCATCCGTTACATTATATAGAAACCCCTTCGAATCTCGGAAAGCACGCATAGTCGTCATGAAAACAAACTCACACAAATCTTGCCAGGGGCAGAGGGGAGGTTATTAAGGTCGAATGTTTGTGTCTTCTTAACGTTAAAACGGCTGAATGGATTTTGATAAAAACTTGCTACACAGGTGGACCATGTCCTGGAATAGCACATAGGACTTTCTATGCCCGAAGTATGTTCCCTTGGGATATTATTCTACTATCATGCAGGACCCCATAAGAGCCTCAGAAAGTACGAAAAATCATCATGAAAAAAAAACTGACACAAATCTTGCTAGTGTTGGAGAGGGGGAGGCGGCTTCTGTTGACGTCAGATCTAGGCATTCGCTCTACTATTATTATAAAGGCGAACTTTTGTGTCTTCTCGACGCTCGAACAGCTGAACTTATTACAAGGGTAGAAAATGTCCCGGAATATAGTGCATAAGATTTTTTACCCCGGGAGTATGTTTTCTTGGGATAAATTTATACTATCACGCGGGCTAAGCCGCTAGCAGCAGCTAATGTAACATAATTAATAGTTTCAGCTGCATACGATTCAACTGGAAACCAACTACTATTTGGAAAAAAGGATAGGCAGATTGATTGATGACTAGACGAATGAAAAACCACTAGGCCAGTCGGTTGTGTAGGGTGGCGACATTGCGCGACCTTGTGCCCAACCGCGGCCAATCGATACTGCGACACTGGCACAACACTACACGATACTAATCGGCCAACTGTGCTGGTTCTTACGTATGGGGTTTTATCGATAGGATAGGAAGTTATAGAAAGTGTCGAGCTTTATAAGGAAGAACATCGTAGTAATCGACAGCTTGCGTTATTTTTTTTAGGAGAAAGGTGTATCTATTTTCTTTTTCAATTTAAAGTATTTATGCTAATAACGCTCTAAAATATTGGCCAAGAGCTAGTCGAACTCGCACACGAAGGGTTCCATACTACAATATTAAAATCGAGCAAAAATAAATAGATTTCCTGTATGGGCAAAACACCTTTAATTTTTAATTTTATTTTGTTGTAGCGGCAATAGAAATACACATTCTTTGAAAATTTCAACTCTCTACTTATTACGGTTTATAAGATACAGCCCGCTGACAGACAGGTAGACAGACGGACGGACAGTGGAGGCTTAGTAATAGTGTAAGGCTCGTTGGCATTATTTGGGGGTACGGAACCTTAAAAATGCTAAGACTTGTTAATTATACAGTATTGATCTATTGGAATAGGCAATATTTGAATTATCATAAATACTTCTTAAATAGAAAAGAAAAAAACCCAACCTGCAAAAATTGCGAACCATCACTTACAATGTTCTTCACGAAAAGGCTCGATATAAGGTTAAGTGGGATTAATCTGTTTGGATTAAAGCCCTGTTGAATTTGTGCCGGATGAGTTTATTTTATTTTCTCTTTTGTTACTAACACTATAACTAACAAGTCATAAATTAGTAAAACAGAAGACGGAAAAAGTGAGCTTAATAACTTCAGGACACAAAACAACGCATATTAATATCTATTATAAAAGCGAAAGAAACTATTACTATTTTACTCTTAAATTATTGGACCGATTTTGATAAAAGAAACTTGCTTGAAGCCCAAGAAAGGACTCTTTTTTTACGTCTGTAATTCATCCAATAACATCTACCGCTCTTGGGCGAAACACAAGGGTGTGTCAGACTTTTACTGACTAAAACCCCACTCCTGTTCCTTCTTTGCCTGCGAGCCAGAGCCCCGGGTTTTACTTCGCTGGGCCCCTACGGTTTGCTGACATCTCCTTGAGTGCGTGGAACAATACGCGCCATTGACGACTTGGTTTCGGTCCGGACGGTTACCGGACGGTCAGACGTCAAGCTACCCATTGCTCGCCGTCCGCAACTCCGTGCCTACGGTGGCCGGAAATCGGGATCGGGTTCCCGGCGCCTGGGGCTTGAGGGCCGTTCCCTCATAATCCGATGGACACGAGACGCACAGGATCGGTCGTTATGGCGACGATCGGGGGAGGCCTATGTCCAAGTTGGTGTCTTTCAGCTGAAATGATGATAAGTGGTTGTGTGTACCACACAACTCGTAAAAAATAACTTAAGAGTAAGGAATGATTATTTCATATTTTACTAAGTAGTCTTTGTTCTACAGAAACTACATTGAATCGAAATAATTGCAAAGCCGCAAAACTGTACAAAGGATGTTAAAATAATTTATAATATCTGAAAAGAAAACACTCAGTCATCATTTCTCATTCGTTAATTTTGGTTTATTACGTAGGAGCTGTATTCTCGGTGAATCAAATTATTTCATTGTCTTTGAAGCTCCTTGTTGTTATCTTATATTTATTACGTCTCTCATTTTGTAAACCGACTTCATTTTGCTACGTCTATTTGTGGAACAAATTACGTTTAATGTTCTTTAGTAAATATTTTTAACTAGCTTCTGTCAGCGGCAAATTTTGGACGCACGTTTCATCCTTTTTAGGTTAGACCCACCCGACACCCAACCAGAACTACCTCGTCCACTCGCTGTCGACAGTTGGCCACTATTACACCATGTGACAACCAGTAAACGTTTCGTGATCAACGAGTGGACATTGAGTTGTTTGCGTATGGATGAGTAGTTTGTTACGGCTAGGAATCAAGGGAATGGGAGCTTTGTGCCGCCGCCGCCGATGCATTATCCTCGCGCGTGAACCACTCGCAGACAGCGCGCGATGCATTCGGAATCTGCGCGTGGCCAACGCAAGGCAAGCGTGTGAGCAACATCTGCACAAAATTTCATACTACGTCCAAGGATTGAACTAGGCGTTGTTATGTGAGTGAGTCAGAACTTGGTCGTTTATAATATTTACAGAAGATATAATATTTTTAGAAATTGGTCCTTAGCTATGCAATTAAAAAAATGCTTCTACAACAAAGTAGACACATACAAAAACAATATTAGTTTTTATGTTAAACTCAAATAATATTTAGAACAACGCTAATGTAATCAATGTATTTTCATGCGAATCGGAGTCAGTGTCATTTGGCATTCAAAACAAAGGAAACAGAAATAATGTCGGATATCCTTGCCTTCGATGTTAATTAATTGCCTATCAATCGGTTATCCTAAATCTTAATTGAACTGGAAGTAACTTTGTGCTATTCTATCAGGTAAAACAATTTTATTGTAAAGAAGTAATTGGATTGCGTAGAGCTCGCAATCCCAGTGCCAATTATTCTGTCAATTTAACAATATTAATTGAGTTATTACGGTTTTGAATCGTGAATGAATTTTACAAACATAATCAATCGTTACACAGTATTAAAGATAAACCCAGTTTAATCACATAGTGAATAGGCTCTTAATAAACTAGTGTATTGCACTAGATTATATCAAGTAAAAAATAAAAAATAACATAAAACACTTAATTACAACTTGAAAAGTATAACATGGCGCGTGCCTAATGCTCTGTTCGGCTGTCAAAGATGCGAGTGCAGCGGGCTGCGATGAGACGCGCGGGGTCGATAGGGATTCATCAACTTTTTTGTTACAATAGTACAAGAAAAACAAAGTCGTTTTTCGTGTCTGCCTGTTTATCCGCTAACTTCTCCTAAACCACCAAATGGATTTATGCTATAACTTGCACTCGTGCGAAGGAGGGGCTTCGAATCTTCGGATTGTGATACCATTGTTATACAAAAAACCCAAAAGATTAATTTTATGGTAAAACAAAATTGAGTCTGACTCGCGCACCCAGGGCTTCTTACAAACTTACCTATAGTAAATAAATAAAATAAAAAAATCGATTCCCGAATTTGTGATCTATCTACGAAATCGTTGTCAGTTTTTTTCCTTTACATGTGACCTTGCTTCTTGCCAAAGCTCAGGATTCTAGGTAAATGGAAAAAAAAAGATTTGGATTTCCTTGCGAGTGTCAAAATGTGCACCTAAACAGAGTATTTATCTTTAGATTGTGTTGATTTAGAAGTTTGATTTTGTTACTGCTCCAGGAGGTAGCAGACATGAGTAAATGTAATTGACATTAATTTCAGCTTAATATCCCCACGCGATTGTCAGAAAAAGGGTCTTGACAGACGGACAACAAATTGATCCTATAAGGGTTCAGTTTTTGCCAACTGAGGTACGGAACCCTAAAAAAATGGCACGATGTTTTTTTGATGAAAGACATTTTTATCTGCCAACTGTGTCCTGTGTCCAAATACCAGGGTTTTTGATTAACATCGAAGTCAAATTAATCGGATGTGTGTGGTCACGTTTGACGGATCGAATCCGGACAAATGGACGTTAATTGAGGTTGGCAACCCTGCGTTAAGACCGATGTCCACGAGCAGGGTTTGATTACACAAGCTGACGTCTACAACTTGACTTGCACTGAAAATGTTCACAATATCTTGCTTCGGGATTCAGAAACCTCACTAACAAATTGCGCTCTGAGAAGAACTGATGTCTTGAATTCTTTGATACAAAATTGCTAGTACATTTAAGTATCACCTCTTTTTTTTAGGTGGGAAATCATTGAATGGCTTCTCCGGCTTTAGAGTGGAGCGAAAAAGCGTGTCACTTTTACAGACTAAAACCTACCTGTGTCCTTCAGTTGCTCATCGTTTACTTATTGTTTGGTGCTATGTTGACTAGTCTACACTGTCTTCGTACCTATCTATTTCACATTGGAATATTGTAATAATCAATATAAAATAAAAATAACCGTGATGTTTCTCACCAGTTCTTCTCCATAGAAAACGATCAATCGGAAACGTGAATTCTTCTGTGAAATTCAACCAACCTTAATTGAAATTAAAAGAATATGTGGAAATAATAAGGCGTACAGCCATAACTAGTAAGTAACCATTCAGTGTTATGAATCGATAATGGATTTTTTATAGACATAAAAAAACCAGTACGAATGTTGACTAAGCTCCGAAACTAAATGTTTTTAATACTAGTAATGTTTCCAGCTCTGGCGATGGAAATGAATTGGAACAATTTGTGACCCACGGATACCCCTCAAGTTGAAGGGTAAAATTGACCAGAATGTTGGGCTGTGAAAAAGATGGATGAAAAAGATTGCATGTAGCGGAGATGAGAATGTTGAGATGGATGTGTCACGAGAATGGATAGTGACGAGAGTGCAAAGTGTTTTGGGAACACATTCAATATGCGTATACCTAAGGAGTGGTATTCGTATTCCCTGCCGGATTCTGTGTTTCCTGATAGCTATAAGCTAGGGATCTTTGAGTCAAGAGTGAATAAGTTACTTTTCGGCAAGCGTGCTCCGTCGTCGGCCACATCGTCGCTTACCATCATGTTTTTTTTTTTTTTTTCTTCTGGGAAAATCATCCAATGACATCCCCGCTCTTGGACGGAGCGGGGGATAGTGTCAGACTTTTACTGACTAAAAACCCACTCCTGTTCTGTCTCTGCCATTTTTTTTTGCCAGGGCCCCGGGGATCTCTTTCGCATCACCCATGGCCCCAATAGGCTTCGACCCTGCTGGGCCCCTAAGGTTGCTGACATCTCCTTGAGGCACGTGTGGAACAGTACGCGCCGTCGGCGACTTGGGCCCGGTCCGGACGGTTACCGGACGATCGGACGGCGAGCCACCCATTGCTCGCCGTCCGCAAGCCCGCGCCTACAGTGGCCGGAAATCGGGAACGGAATCCTGGCGGCGATTGGGGCGTGAGGACCTTTGCCTCACGCGGTCCGCCGTTTCCTTTGCTAGCATTACTGCTTCGCAGAAGGAGGCGACCGCCTGCCACTCCTCCTCGCTCCGGACCATGGCCTGCACCAAGGCCCGGCGCGAGAGATCGCTGCCGCCGATCGCCCCCACGAGGACACGGCGGTGCTCTGCCCAGGCGGGGCACACCTCCACCGTATCCTCCGGGCGGTCCCCACAATGGTGGCACCCGGGCGTTTCTTCCGCACGAATCCGGTGCAGGAACCTCCCGAACTTACCATGTCCGGTGAGGACCTGCGTCATGCGGAAGGTAAGGACGCCGTGAGGTCTCTCCAGCCACTCCTCAAAGAGGGGACTTATCGCCATAATTATGGCGTGCCCAGCACTGGGTTGCGACAGTCGCTGTTGCCATTCCACCATATTTCTAGGCAAGCGTGCTCCATCGTTGGCCACATCATCGCTTACCATCATGTGAGACAATGGTTAAATGCGAGCTTATAAATAATACTAAAAAAGATATATCGCTTCTTGTAGCTAAAATTTAAAAAAAAAAACCTCCCATTATCTGCACAATTCACGAAAAAAGTAAAAATTCAAATTTTTTGTCAATTATTCTTTACTGATTCAAAAACGGAAGGTACATTCCTAATTTGAATGCGCTCAAACATCAAACTTTACCGAGTACCCTCACTTAAACGCCGAGTTATAAAATATGCTGTGATCGCTGAAGCGGGTCGGGGACACGTCTTTCGCCCCAATTTTAGCTCAAAGGGCTACGTAGGGCCCAGTAACATGTTCCGCCTACTTTGATTCAATCCATATAGATTTAAGGGTCACGATTTATATGGTATCTTTTCAAAGTATATCATTCATTTGTTGAGTGTCAAGTTTCCTATTCATCTCAAGCTTGACACACTTCGCTTAACTAATACAAGGCCTATAATGCTTGACACAGATTCTATATTTATGAGGAGTACTCGTGTGATTTTGTTGGTAATTAAAATTATCATGTAGGAATGTTGAGTGCTAGGTGTAATAATAGTTGAAATTAATTAGTTCAACATCTGAATAATATTGTTTCTGTTTTATAATAATAATACCTAATATTAATCTTGAGTGAACCAAAAGGCGCACGGTTACACATCAGTGATGAAACGGAAGTGCTCACAACGTAACCAAATTCTCGGAATTGGAACCAGGATTGGAATCGAAACCAAAATCGGAGGCGGAGGCAGAAGCGTCAAATGCAACACTATTAAAACTTATCAAAAACTCGAAGAAGTATAAATAAAGACCGAACTCACAACATTCCAAATACGAAACAAAACAACAAGTACAAGTAATCTACAGAAGTCAGGGGGGGGGGGGAGATTTTCCGCGCGACAAGTATAAACTTGTCTGTACTTCCGATTAAAATTTATCGGAACCAAAATCAGAATCGAAGGTGCAAAAATTTGCAAAATCAATCGTAAGTTCCGAACTTTTTGAATTGAACCTTCAAAACATCTCTGGTTCACATGTAGGTCAGCTCAACCTTCGTGCAGCCACAACTTCGTGACGTCATCAATACTTCCTTAAGCTTTCGAGCGAGCCATACAGCCAGCACCCACGGCTATAAAGGGTATCCTGACCACCGGCATGCCTACCTGGTCATCACCCTCAGCCTCATCAGCGACCTTGGCTAAGCACAGCGCACCTTAGGCCAGTCACAGGAAGAGTTATGAAGAAAACCTCTCCAGGTCGACGCCAGCAGTCAAACCCTACATCGCACAGCACCGCTCCGACTCACTGGAGCCTGCAGCATCATCCTGACTCACTGAGATAGCATCACCCCGACTCACTGGGGCTTCATCCCGGCTCACCGGGACTGCACCATCCCGATGATGAAGTCAACCAATAGATGGATTAGTTTAGCAGTGGTCATGTCATGCTTTGTTTTTTTAGGTAGGTCATCATCAAATAACTACTTCCAGTCTGTGTGAAGCGAGAGGGAACGTCAGAAGTCCGACTTTTACCGACCCATCTGTGTTCTTGCAGTTGCCCTTTGCGAAGGCGACGGCCAAATCAGCAGCCCGGGTAGGCGTAGTGATGATGCTGTGACTGATGTAAATGAGAAGCGAGAAACCTTATTAGACGAGTTCATATTATTTAAAGTAATATTACTACGAATAGTAGTTCCCATAAACATTTAACCAACCATGTACTACGTATATATTATGTGAAAACTGTTTCTGGTGCTTTGGCAAGAATTCTTACAATGCCCAAGCCATTAGTGATAATAAGTGTGATGTTATGTATGTATGTTAAATTATGGCACGCATCCAATCAAATGTTTTTATGTTGTTTCGGGAGTAAAAGAAAAACAAAGTTTTCCTTGCTTATTTTCCTTGTATGGCGGCAATAAATGGGAATAGGCTACATAACATGTTTGTATTGCTTGAAGTTTCCTAAGTAACGGTTTGGATGACCCAACGAAGAAGTAGGAGATTACCTTCATTGCAAATCAAAGAAGACATCTTATTCGTCCCGCTATCTCCTTCTTGGTCCGCCGCAGCCCCATCATGTTCATCGCAACACTAATTTTGTGTTATAAGAGCCCATCATGTACAGTACATTGCAGATTACCTTCACAATGACTAATTTTCCATTCAATAAACAATTTTTGGGAAACTAACAAAACAGATTGTTCGAATCCTCAATTGGAACTTTTTCATTAGCAAAACGGAATTATGATGCAAGGGAAATTAATATTCCAAAACAACCCTGGCTTTGTCATAAGGACTATGGAAAAAATACTGATGAGGATGATAATGTCTATAATCACCAACAGGTGTGTCAAGAAACCACTAAGTCTTAACCTTTTGAGTAGCGTAATTAGAGACACAATAGAAAGACAATGACCGAGCCAACGCCGGCGTTCGCTCGGGGTTTAATGAACTAAACTATACTCAAAATTCCTACAGAGCACCAGATTATGACAACATCCACGCGAATAGAAAATTAATCCCAAACATGAAACTTAAGCAATATTCTTCGTTAGTAATATTTGATGTGCAAATAAACAGGGATAAGTATGTTAAGTTTATTGCTCCAGTCGAACACGAACCATATACGAGCGGAGTATGAAGACGCCATTACGAGAGATTATGCGGATATACAGAAGATCGGCAAGTGAATAATATAATGAATGTTAAACTACTACAATGTAATCCGTGTGGATACCGACGATACGTTAATAAATGAATGAGTTGTACGGCATGGGAAGCATAGCATAGCATAGTCGGCCTTATAATGTTTCCACTGCTGGGACTCAGGCCTCTCTAGGAGAGCGAATGGGTCGTAAACCACCACGCGGACCCAGTGCGGGTTGGTGGATGTCACATGTCTTCGAACTTTTGGTTCTAGGACATGCCGGTTTTTCTCACGATGTTATCCTTCACCGTTTTAAGAGCAGTGGTGATGAAATAAATTGCACAAAGTAATGCGCCTGGCTGGGTTTGAACCCGCGACCTAAAACTCGTAAGTCGGGGCCGTTACCACTCGGCCACCACTGCTCTCAATCGTAATGGGAAGATGTATGTTGAATACGGATAAAGAATATTTCAAAGTAACATGAAGAAACAACCAAAACCGAAAAATTGATCGGTAGTTTTCTAAGCGATAGCAAATACACTCTCTCTCAGTCTCTTTTTATTATGAGAACTACAAGATCAATGTATTTTTCAAACAGTTGTTGTGTAGGTATTAGAGGTGTATGTAAATGGACGCACGTAGGAACTGTTTCAAAAATAAATATATATATCGACGGTTGAAAGGCTAATTGATCTAAACGACATTTATTCTAATATTGAGTTATATACATATTCGGAATCAGCAAATTTTTCTCCGTCTTTTGGTTCTAGATTAAATGTCGATGATTAAAATGTCGTTTAGATCAATTAGCCTTTCAACCGTCGATATATATATTTAATACAAAAACATCCTTTTTTCTAATAATATTATATACTAGTAAGTAGTATATTGACTGCGATCCCACCTGATGAGAAGCAGTGATGCAATCATTTATGGTACACTATTTTAAATAGTTTAGAAAAAATAATTAATTAGAAAGTTAAAAGATAGACATGACGTTATCCAATTACCTACACAATGCTGCGAGATCTACTAACATTTCACACTTCACCCGTATCGATTCTTACATTTCCGCAGTGCACAATCGTACGGGTATACAAAACACGTAGAGTGCAGAGTCCACAGAGAGTGCGGAGAAGATAAACATACCTTTGGTGCGCCAAGGTTGCAGCGTGTTTGCGAATCTTCCACCTTTGCAGCGTTGCTTGCAGCTACGATAGATGAAGGCTTTTCTTTGAGGAATGTTTGGGTTGTGTTAGAAGGCACAACTTCTGTTTTAACTACGCTCATTACTCTACTTTATATCAAACTTACACCACCGAGTAACAACCTAAGCCTTTGGAATATACCATCTTTAAATTATCGCTGACTTCATTTTGTAAACTTACCATAATTTTCAAATTCAAAACTTTCAAATAGCAACTGTATTGCAAAAGGGATTTAGGAGTTATGATAAATTGGTAAGTAATGGTTTTGGTTATTATAATCTACTTTGTGGAGCCCTAGGGGACTGCAATGCTGAGGATTAAATTTGAGTTTGCACCAAATTAATGGCAGCAGATGCTCTGCTGTGATATTACAGTAACTTATCACACGTACAACCTAGCCCAAGATAAAGGTGCTTTTGATGCGTAACAATACTTATACTCTATAGAGGAATATCTTTAGAATTATCTATTTATATACGATACTAATATGTATTATAAAAAAGGAAGATTTATTTCTAATTACCACCTTTTACTCACACACACTCACACTTCACACTAAGCGCAGATTATACATTCTTACACTAAACATATAATACATACGTACAAACACACATACTTACACTATCCATTTGATGGCAAAATTAAGTTTTATAGTAATTAATTTCACTATCGTAGGCAGTCTCTCTGTATTTATAATGGGATCTTGGGCTGGCGAACCTTTACAGGTTACGATGTAACCTAGCTAGGGCGCCAGGACACCCTTCTTCTACTTTTATATTGGTCATTTATCTATTGTAAACTGTTTAGATTTTGTTTTTTTTTTTTTATTGTAATGAATGAACTCAAAAACAACTAAACCGATTTTAAAAATACCATTAGAATGTTACTTTATTACAGAATGATAAATAATTGTCTTGGTAAATAATTGTCTACTAGCATGCGGGCGAAGCCGCTAGCAGAAGCTAGTATTATATGTATAGATTATGAAGAAAAAAAGAGTAACATTTTTAGATTTTTGTTTGTGTATGAACTCAAAAATACCGGACTGATTTAAAAAATTCTTTTACCGTTATAATGCTACTTTATCACTGAGTCACATAAGCATATCGGGTGAAGCCGCTGGCAGAAGCTAATTTGAAACATATTCATGATACTATGCATTGCAGTAAGAACCATGTTACTATTTAGCGCAAAAAGTAAACACGCATATAGGAAACCTACAAACGAATCTAATTTTGAACTTCCAGATGAGTTTTTCTGCCGGTGTTTACAAATTCGGCCACGTAGCAATTCCCAGTCGTAATTAATGCATTTCTCGATCCCAAGTGTCCCGGTGTCCTGGCCTGTTTAGTATTCATGAGAGGGCCTCCGCCAGCACATTACACCCAGATCTGCTTGCAAGTAGTTTCGGATTAGGCTGCCCCACTCACGATTGCGTTTCACTTAGAATTAAGTAGTTTCAAGTCCTCGTGAGCAATTTGTAAGCGTTGCTTCAAGGAAGTTAGGTAAGTTTGAGTTGTGAGTTCCCTTGGTTACGTTACTTCGTACGGTTCATGTATTAATTTTACTACGTTTACTATCAGTATTGCAAAATCTGTGTATATTTTTATTATAGCTTTATTTTACACCATTTTACTATCTTTGAGGTAGTGATCATCCTTATCCTCCTTGTTACATTACATATTATGAAACAAAACCCCCCATCGCGTTTGTCAGTGTGGCTGTTCGCAATAAACTCAAAAATTCTGAACGGATTTTCATGCGGTTTTCACCTATAAGGAAGGTTTGAGTGTATCATACATACTTACATATTATATTAGACAAAAGCCAAGAATTTCAGAGATTTCTAGCAGCCAAGGGCAGGTCGCTACTCAAATATATAAAATTAGATCCCTGTTATGGCGAGCCTATAAATTAAAACAGAATAATATTATTACAAGAGCAGTGGTGGCCAAGTGGTAACGGCCCCGACTTACGAGTTGTAGGTCGCGGGTTCAAACCCAGCCAGGCGCATTACTTTGTGTAATTTATTTTATCACCACTGCTCTCAAAACGGTAAAGGAAAATATCGTGAGGAAACCGGCATGTCCTAGAACCAAAAATTCGAAGTCATGTGACATTCACCAAAGCACTGGGCCCGCGTGGTGGATTATAAGCCCATTTCCTCTCCTAGAGAGAGGAGGCCTGAGTCCCAGCAGTGGGAACATTAAAAGGCTGATTATGCTTATGCTGATGCTTAATATTATTATTAACTTATCGGCGGTAACTTATTGTCTATTGACGAACACTTTTAGTGTATGTAAGTAAGCCTTGTTACTAGTTGCTTCTAAAAAAAGTATATACTACCACATTCTACAAATCAATTATTTGCAAATGTCGAAACTACGTAGTATTGATCCTATTTAGTAAAGGGTATAAAGTAACCCCATGGAAAATTTCAGGCATAGAATAAAATAGCAAAAGAAGCAATTGAAGCAACATTCGATAAATTAACTCATGTAGGTAATTCAGTAATGCGTTAAACTCTTGACTGAAAGTACAGGAAGACCAGAGCCACTAGAAGAAGGGGTCAATCAATTAGCGACAACAATTTGGTATTTCATTTTCTGAAAATAATATCAACATTGGTTATTAAAACGAAGCAGAAATAAGCATTTCAAATGTAGGTATGAAGAAGAGTGGAAGTATGGTAGGAACATCTCGCTCTTTTGAACGCATGCAATAGCAGTGACGTCTCATTTCAGTTTATACTAGTGTGTCTTTTTTCTGATATTTGATAGTTTCAACTTCCAATATTTTTGAAAGGTTTCTAACTTACTTAATTTCGAACGCTCTTATGGTTAAACCTACTTTCTGATACAGATAATCAAAAAAGTCAACTTCCCAATTGTCGGAAAGTCAAAAATGTATGGAAATGACATGCTCTGCCAAAATGTGACGTGGTCAATCCCAAACATTTTGGCATTGCGAAAATGATTACCGCCGAAATTGACTTTCTAGAGCCAAAGCAATGTGCAATGGTTTATTTTTCTTCTATCTGTATTGTACCCCGTCATACCATTATCTTTCGGCCTTCTTGTGAAAGCATTTCATGGCGTTTCATTTGAGTACTTTTTTTCAAAGCCTAGGCACTGGATTGCGTTACTCAAGTTAATTAGGGTTTTTTTGAAGTTTCGCGTGTTGTGAAACCCGTTTTGGTGTGGCCAGTATTTTTTCTACTTTTTACGTCGCGGCTTAATTTCTGCTGTGAATTTTTAACAAGCTATGAAAACAAAATTTCCTTTTGTATATTTCCAAGTCGCTAAGTAGATCATATTATTTTTGGGATGGGTTTTCGGAAGTTTTACATTGTTTATCTTTTAGAAATCCTGACTTAAAAGGCATAATTATGTTTTAAACCCTAGATGGACTGTGAATAATTTTTTGGCTATCTCGTTCCAATTCTTTGTCAGAATTGGGTATTTTTATGCAAATAATGTTGGGAACACTACCCGCTCTGTTTAATCCCGGTCTTTATTACGAGGGGTCCCAATCAGCCCCCTAGATCCGATGCTGGATTACGTGATACCCGCGAAAGTCCTATCAATATTCATGAGCAGACGATCGACGATGAATAGTCGATGAGTGTTGGACGTGTCGATATCGTGTCGATATGTCGATCCGCTTTCCATGTTGGACGTCACTACTATTCGAAATTTAAAAACGTGAATAGTAGTTTTGAGAGGATAAAAACAGAAATGAAAAGATTGTATTTGATTTCCCGAGGAACTTTTAAAATGTTTCGTTACTTATATTTATTTATTTAACAATTTATGTACACAAAATAATAAAATAAAAGAAGAAGGAAACAGAAGAATAGTACAAAGGTGATTCTTATTTCTAAAGAAATCTCTTCCAGCATTCCTGAAAAAAGAGAGTTGGAGAAAATAGAGCTGTAGACTCTGTGTGTAGAAGTAAAAGGAAAATTGGTACACACAAAACACATGGTTAACAATGAAATAATATAAAATGCAAAAAAAGATATACCTACTATTATAATTATATACATACACATAGTAAAATAAATATCACAAACATATATACTAAATAATATAATACATACTAATATGCAACTATGACGAAATAGAAAGTGTTCTTTCAAAAACTGCAATAGTTTATATTTAGCGGTATTTTTTTTATTTCACGTTACAAAACGACCTTAATAAAGACAAAATTCTGAAAGTAAAAATCAACGTTCAAAAAAACAGCTTAACATTATGAGAGTTCCCTCTGAACCTCCGTTACATTAGTATGCAAATTTTTCATATCACCCCGCGACGAATGGCCAGACTATCAATCTACAGCGTCCAGGTGTCGGCCCGTTGTCATGGTAACGATCTCCTTTGTTCCGCTGCTTTTAACGATGTAACTTGATTTTATTAGGGACGTTCAAGTTTTTGTTCAAGTAACGAATGCTATTTATAACCCTTTTGCTGATGAACAATTGTATTTAACTAGCCCTCCCTGTATAAGAGCTAATAAAGATGACTATTGAAGCGCGAACATGAATTTTTTTTTTTTTTTAATTGATATAAACCAGTGCTTGACTGCGATCCCACCTGATGGTAAGCGGAGATGCAATCATTGATGGTCAGGCGCACCAGTTTATTAAGAGCCTATTCACTCTAGCCTTGAAGACACCTAAATTATAGCTGGATGGGAAGACCGCAGCAGGCAAATTGTTCCAGTCCTTCGATGTACGCGGTATAAACGACGATATAATTATAATCATAACGATGATACATCGTAAAGGAGATGAATGAATCCTGCTGAAGTTTGAATAAAAAACCGGCTAAATACAATTGTACGACGCGCGTGCAAAAGGTTCCGAAGTATTCCGAACGCTTCATTTTTAAAAAAAATATTATTCGTCATGAAACCACTGCGCTACGGTCTTTGATCAATATAAGACATAAGTGTTAGACAGCAAAAGACTTATAAATTATTGTGTAATCTAAAGGTAGTTTTTTTTTTATATTTTAGACTCAATCGTTTCGGAGATAAGGTAACAGGAATAGTTAATTATCATCTATATTTCAAGTAAATTTACGACTATTTATGAAAAACTAATGTAGAAAATACATTTGAGATGCTCACAATATACTCTTCCGTTTGATTTATCTTACGGTAGGTTATGGTTTGCGAACTTTGTTTTTTAATATTCCGATTTGCATCCCAAAAGTGTCCCCCATTTTGAACATGGGGGGACACCCCCCATGTTCAAAATCATTTACTTACACTACACGTCACATAAATATTCATGTGTGTACCAAGTTTCAACTCAATCGGTCCATTAGATGCGGAGCAGATAGCTGTGGCTGTGACAGACAGGCAGACAGTAACACTAGTAATCTTACAAGGCTTCCGTTCATTCGGACTTCGCAACCCTAAAAATTAATTAGAGCAGTGGTGGCCGAGTGGTGACGGCCCCGACTTACGAGTTGTTGGTTGCGAGTTCAAACCCAGCTAGGCGCATTACTTTGTGTAATTTATTTCATCCCCACTGCTCTCAAAACTGTGAAGGAAAACATCGTGGAGAAACCGGCATGTCCTAGAACCAAAAATACGAAGACATGTGACATCCATCAACCCGCACTGGGCCCGCGTGTTGGATTACGGCCCATACCCTCTCCTAGAGAGGAGGCCTGAGTCCCAACAATGGGAACATTGTAAGGCCGACTATGGACTATGGAAACCTAAAAATTTTGTTATTAGAATCCGCAGTCAGTTTTAAATTTGTATTTAAAACCGACTGCGAATTCGAATAACTCATAAAACGAGCGACACATTTTTCTAGGATTGACTTTCAAAGAGCAGACGTCCAACGCGGACAGACAAGCTCTTCGTAAAAAAGTGACAAATTCGCACATGTGCCAGCCAGAGCCAGTGGCAATTATTATAAAAACGAAGTGTCCGTTTGGCTGTCCGTTCACTAATACCCCTCCAACCCGCTGGAAATCCAGCCTCAAAATAGACATCCAGGTCAAACGGAGTCGTGCAATTTTTAAAACAAATTGACCTAGATTTAGTGTCTCATAAATATTAAATTTTTGCCCCGTTATCCGATAAGCTTTTCTGCCAAAGTTATTTCAGTTCCATATGCAAAATTGGATCGGCATACGAGATTGTTTGTACCGAGAGGATTAATAGCGATTTAGCATACTACCTACATTGACGTGATTTCAGTAGTTTTAAACTGGCTATACCTGAAGAAATACAAACGTTGTGTAATATATTTTTTTTATTTTACTATTATTACACAACTCCGTCTAGTACCAAGCTAAGCAGAGCTTGTGTTATGAGTACTAGACAACTGATAAACATAATATTATAGATAAATTACACCCAGACACAGAACAAATGATCGTGCTCATCACACAAACATTTGGCCTGGGTGGGTATCGAACCCTACGACCTCCAGCATAACAGTCAGGGTCACTAACCATTAAGCCAGTCAATTTCTAAAAAAGAAAGGAAAAAAGAAAAATATTTGTTTGTGACTCACATAGGACAAACAACAATAAAATAAAAAGTTAAACTTAATCTATAAATAAATACTTAAAAAAAAAGGACAAAAATAAAACGAAAAAAAAGCAACATCAAAAAATTTGTTTAAAAAACATCTTTTATTTCTAGTATTTTAATAATACAAAAAGATAAAGGTATGTGTCTATTTATAGGTCTGCCGAAGTAAAATGGCTGTGATCTAAGTAGGTAGACGAACTAAAACCATAATATTCGTCTAATGTCTGGTGTTTTTGAAATTCAGAACCTCATTCGCAATAACCTAAATACTAGCTTCTGCCAGTGACTTCACCCGCACGAAAGACGAAAATAATAGCAAAATTATGTCACTCAGTGTTATAGTAGCATTGTATCGGTGAAAGAATTTTTAAAACCGATCCAGTAGTTTTTCAGTTTACTCATTACAGACAAAAAGACAAAAATACAAACTTGATGATCCGACAAAAAGCCATAAAAGAACTTCTCCCAGAGTACGATATTTTTACAGTTTGTCACGAATACAACAATCCGTTGTATTCGTGTTGTAAGAAACTAGCATAGTCAATTTGAATTCCATTGCGTAATGTCATAACAAAGAGTAGGTACCGAATTCACCACAGGCGAACGTTGATGAAACGAAACTAAGCCATTAAGTCGTTTTAAAAATTAATAGCCCATTCGAAACTAAGCTTAGTGGTCGTTATTCACGGTTCGTTTCGAATACGCGTGGAAATCGCCTGTTTCACGTCGGGTGACAATTTTTTACGCCATTTTCAAATCAACTTTCTAACGCTTAACTGATAATTTAAGTTATAGTTTTCTGAATCACGGACCACGGTAGATCGGGTTAACAACACGATTTTTTAGGGTTCCGTACCCAAAGGGGACCCTATTACTAAGACTCCGATGTCCGTCAGTTTGTCTATTCGTCTGTCACCTGGCTGTATCTTATGAACCGTGATAGCTAGACAGTTGAAATTTTCATAGATGATGTATTTCTGTTGCCGCTATAACAACAAATACTAAAAACAGAATAAAATAAATATTTAAGTGGGGCTCCCATACAACAAACGTGATTTTTTTGCAGTTTTTTGCTTCGGACAGTAAGTACGGAACCCTTCGAGCGCGAGTCCGACTCGCACTTGACCAGTTTTTTTAATTTTATAATTGCGGTTCCGCTTGTCTAAATGCATTTTTATACGCAAAACTTTGGTACTCATAAACTTTGAAATAGGTGTGAAGTTAGAGGTCGCAAGAAACTGGGGAAAAACAGACACCAGCACCACAAACCTTGTTTTTTGCGTCATTGATGTCAATGACAAACTGACAAGGTTCCTTAAAATCTAATAACGTTCTTACTCAACAATCACGATCCTCTGTATATTCTCTTTGAGCGTTCATTAAATCCACCAATATTCGCTATCAGAATATCCGGGCCTAATCTAAATTTGAATATTCGAGCACAAACTACGCGCGTCCGTATCGCTGAATCGCTTACACACAGCGATGCATCGCTTTAAATCATCACACTGTAAATGGCAGAAAACATTGTTCGGGGTTTGCGTTGTTCGAAAATTTCGCTGAAGGCACGTTTCGGCAGCATTGCATTATGCCATGGTTCATTCGGCTTCGGTCGCTTTCAAGCGGTTAAGGCTTGATTTACATTACCTATAGTTAACGGCGCGATGAAATATTAATCACTTATGCATTTCCATTTTGAAGTTCTGCTTGGAAATTCATGTAATTTAAATTTTTGTTAAATAATAATGACGTCATTCAGGTTTATGAGCTTTGCATTTATGACAACCTTAATGCTGAAAATAAATTGAAGTGTTTTTAATTATGTCAAACATGTTATTAAAAGAGTAATGAGTATACATTTGGGTGGATGGAGAAGGATGCCAAAGAAAAGATGGATGGATTGTGTGAGAAGTGATAATAAAAAAAGGAGTTAGTGATAGCGTGACGGGTGTCAGGACAGAATGGAAGAAAAAAACGTGTTGCGATCCCAAATAAAATGGGACAAGGGCAGGAAGATAATAAAAAAATATGTCTAACACGTGTGTGCGATAATTGTGTAGCATACCAAAGCCCTTTCGTGTTGTTTTAACATTCAGTTCTTGCGGCATTTAGTCGACGAATTTTACAAGCAATGGATTCACTGTTTCCTTCAAAATCATTCGAATTGTGACAGAAAGTGTCACACAACACGTGTTTTATTTTTTATATTATATTTTTTTATATGATGCGAAAAATATATACATACGCCTGATGGTAAGCAGTGATGCTATCGTTTATGGTAAGCCGCACTAGTTTATTAAGTGCCAATTCAATAATATGACCTGTGACAGCTGCTACTTAGTAGCGGCAAGATATTTACCTACGCTGATGACACGGCACTAGTTTTCCATGGATTAACTTGGGACGGAGTTCGACAAAATGCTGAACTGGGACTGCATAAGGTAGGGCATTGGTTTAGGTCTAACAGCCTCACCTTAAACCTTTCTAAATTAAACAGATTGTTTTAAATATTGAACTTCATGTCTGCAACTAAGTCCTAAGTCTACACATGTTAAATACCTTGGTGTGATGGTGGACGAAAAGCTTGGCTAGCAACAGCATATTGATATCACCACAATGCGTATTAGGAAACTCATATGGGCGTTCAAAAATTAAGACACGTAGCAAACTTTTAACTCCTTCGAACTATGTATTGTGCGCTCGTGCAGTCAGTGTTGGGTTATTGCATTGCTGTATTTGACGATGGATGCAAGACTTATGATATATCTCGAGAGGGCCCAAAGGTCCCTACTTAAAGTCATGACTTTTAGACCTTTCAGATTTCCCATCAAGGTCTTATACGAGAAATGTGAGTTGCTATCGGTAAGACAGAATTTTATTTTGCAGGTTGTTATAAAACAGCATAGTAGTACACCTTATAATCCTCAAATAAATAAGAAGCGTACCATTACGAACGTTTGCACACCTGTGCTCTACCATACGACGTCCGCTAGGCAACAACAGGCATTTGTCGCCACTTTTCTATACAATAAGGTAAACAAAATCCTGAACATAAAACCTCTCACAACTCGTGAAACTAAATCCAAAGTTAAGATCTGGCTACTGACACAGGATTACTACGCAATAGAAAACTTATTTCTACCACACTGATTATATCTGTATACATTTTATTATAATTATTATATTGGTATTCCCCACATACATTCACACAATTCACTCACATAATCACGACTTTGTATTTCATTTTATAAAAAATTAAACTAATTTTCTTTTGACTTTAATTTAATTTTTAGTTATAATTTATTTAGAACCTATTTTTTTTAATTTGAATTTTATTTGTTATCTAAGTTGTATTATTATTTAATATTAGGTAATTGTTTGGTTTAATCATACGATATTATGTTATTTTAATTAAATTACTAATATAATTAGTAATTTAAAAAAGTGGAATTATTCAATATGTAATTAATTTTATATTCAAGTTGTGCAAATAATGTTTTACCTAAAATATTTCTTATATTTATTTCAATGCAATGTAGTATAATGGAAATGGAAGAAGTCACTGGCTCCTGAAATACAGGCACCTAACCTACCTTAGCAGTCAGGGGTTCACTTATTTGTACACGGATTACTAACGGAATTATTATTATTATTATTCACTCTAGCCTTAAAGACTCCTGAATTATAATCGGACAGGAAGACCGCAGCAGGCAAATGGTTCCAGTCCTTCAATATGAACATTATCCTGTCGCAGCTCGTTCCTAATTACTTATTCTGATTACCACATTTTCTTCTTTCTCTCTATACTGAAAATTCGACCTATCTAAAACAAATGAGACCCTGTGCTTCAGTTTCAGTGCATATCAGTGCCTTGTTTATAAAGCGGGCCACTCACACTGCGATGTTTACGCGACGAAACAATCGCAGCCGCTACGTGTTTGCGATTCCCGCAGTTACGTTGTTTCACGATATCCGAGACTTGGCTTTTGTGACGTATTTACTCACCGTTTAGTCAACATTCCCATATATTATGAATTATGATATAATCTTTAAGGCAGCAATGAATACAGAGGGGCCCGCAGTGGATGGGTGACCGCTAAATAGAGAAAATGCTAAATGGTCTGCCTAAGCCTGTGCGTAGCCATATTGTCACTAGATGGCGCTGAACTCAACATTCTTATTTTATTTTGTTTTTAGTGTATGGGAGCATTATTAATTCAAGGAAATGGTATTTGCTAAAATCAGACATTTCACTTTATTGAACTTAGTCAAATGATTGATTCAAAATCCATCTAATACTGACTGTTCATGCCTCTAACTTAGATAGTTCTTAAGTATAAGCCCTATACTTAAGTATTAGCTTTGGCATTAATTTAAATTGATTGAAATTAAATACAAATTGCTACGACGCCTGTAGGATCTAAAAACAACGCTTTGGTAGCAATTTTTCAAAAGCAGAAAGAACTCCGCTTTTATTATGAGTGTATCCAGTGGGTGGAAATGAAAGATTACTAATTAGTTTTATACAAAAAGAAAAAGTTCGTTCGTTTGTTCAATTCAGAGAAGAATGTAATCCAATAAATGTAGTAGAATAATGTAAGTAACGTAATGTGTAAATAAATCCTTTAGTATTCCGATCCTGACCACGCCCATTAAAGTGAATTTTCCGCTGAAGCCAATAAAAAACCATAGTAATGAACCCATAATCTGGATTAGATCAGCGAACAAACGACGAAGCTACATACATAATATAGCAGCGGTTCATAATGGAAATCAATAATCGATTCACCTCAGAAGCATGTTGAAAATCGTGACAAGACTGCGATGGCAATTTTTCATCGACAATCGCTTGGGACTTAATCGTGAGGAAAATGCAAGAACATCGAGCCGCATCACTATCTGTCGGCGACTCGAAACCCTGCGTTATCGATAAGTCGAGTTGCCGATTCGATTATTTTTGCGTCATAACGTTACCGGTTATTTCCGTTTAAATCTGGTTGACGTAAGCGGATATTAAAGTTTTTGTGATTCTGATTTCGAAACGACTGATACCGGTTTTTTGAAATAAATATACCTAGTGCAATACGAGTTCATTTTTTGCTATTGCATGGCTAGTGATTTAAAAGCCTGTTTTGACGTGTTTGATGATGTCGAAGTATCTAATTAGTGACGGGAAACCGGTAATCAAGCAATACCCTTTAACACGCGACAAACCTACATTTAACTTAATACGTCTAATTCAAACACATTTATAAAACTACACGTTTAATGTGTTCAATTTTCTCACTGTATCCATTATTTTTACACACAGTTCTCGCACTCAATTCAAAAGGTTTTAGTTAAATCAACATAAAGTTAAACGTTAATTTGCGAACAGAATAAACATTTTAACGAATTAAAAAAAGAAAAAGAAAACACGTTTAGAAAAGTTATCTTCAGTTGTTACTTAAAAGTCGACTATCGTTAAAGCAATCAACTAATGGAAAACAGTCACCCCATATTTTTCTCGCTCCATTTCCAAACACTATTATAATACAAATCCGTGATTTCATTTAAAATTAAGTCTTATTTTAAGGTGAAAGAACTTATTATTGCATACCAACAATCCAGCACAAAAGCTTGCCATATGAAATGAGGTTTTTCACATGCAAGTATTCGGCGTTGAAGTCACAAAATCAATTTGTAAACGATTTATTGATAAGGCAAAGTGTGCTTTATTATATAGAAGATTGAGTTTATATTTGAACGATAATGGCAAAGTAGTGATGTGAATGAAAAATGCTGATATTCGGAATACAATGTTGAGAGAGAGTAGCCAGATGTTGATTGAAAAGCTTTATTGGTAATGTCGATACTCACGAGACTTTTAATACTAGATGACATTTAAATATACTATCTATCCAATATCCACATATAGCAATAGATCCTTGAAAAGATATTGTTTGGCAAATATAAAAAGAAATAGAATTTAAAGCATTACCTTCCCAGAGTGATTGATTCTCTTCAAAGTGCTCAAATTGTTTTGGGACTAATTAAATTTATGTGGCCTATTTCAGATATAACTGGTAGCTAGTCTAGTATAATTTGGTAGCAAAGGAAAACAAAATATTATACAACAACAATTTCGTGCTTCACTGCTATATTAACATTGTAACAGCGCGTAATAAGGGAATGTTAACTATTATTTTGAAAATGTAATAATGATTAGCATAAGCAGTTTAACAACCACTAATTATAATAACATAACATCTATTTTTTAAGTCGGTTAAAAAGAAAGTCCCCACTGCATCTGTTTATCTGTACGGGATAAACTCAAAAACTACTAAACAGTATTTGATAGTACGGTTTCCATCATAATGGCTCGAATGATTCATGGAAAATTTGTATAGGTGTATAATTCATTATGGTGAATTTAAGATATCGTAAAAAAAACGGACTGGGACCTTTACTTGGTGTGCGTAGCATAAATAGATGAAGTTCCAAAAAAAAAAAGTGTGGAAAGGTGCCTAAAAAAAGCAAACTGACTTTTTTTAAATAATTATTTTTGTTAAGAAGTTTTCAACGCTATAGTATCTATCCTTTATTTATTTATGGCCGGCGTTCGCTTTTGGTTTAATGAATTAATAAACTAGTGCGCTACAACATCAACGATTGCATCACTGCTTACCATCAATTAGGATCGCAGCCAAGCACTAGTTTATAGCAATTAAAAAAATCGATTAAATATGTTAGTCATCTTCAAGATTTTATTTAGAACAAAATTGGCGTTTAGAGAATTTGATTTCAATGAATTTCAGGAGATATTAAAAAATTAAAATAGTTTATACAACCAAATAATCAAGTCCATTCCGATTATAATTTGGGTGTCTTCAAGGCTAGAGTGAATAATAATAATAATAATAATAATAATAAACGACAGATATTTATAAGAAAAGGCATCTATCAAGGAGATTCCTTGAGCCCTTTGTGGTTTTGCCTCGCCCTTAACCCCCTGTCTCATTTGCTACACCGTTGTCAGGTCGGATACAACCTTAAACATAACACCGAAGACACTATTATCTCACATCTCATATATATGGATGACATTAAATTATATTCAAGAACAGAAAAAGAAATGAAAAAGCTTATAGAGATCACAACAAAGTTTAGTCAAGATATAAATATGAGATTTGGGTTAGATAAGTGTAAAACATTGCATATTATAAGAGGTAAAATAAAATCAGGTAACTATACAATTAACGACACTGACACAATAGCAGCCTTGGAGCAAACAGATTTATACAAATATTTAGGGTACAAACAACTGAAAGGACTCGACCATACAGCAATTAAACAGACTCTTAGTACAGAATATCGAAGGAGGATTAACGCAGTCTGCAAAACACAGTTATCTGGAAAGCATTTAATAAAAGCCTTAAATACGTTTGCCATACCTATTTTGACCTACTCATTTGGAATCATAAAATGGTGTAAAACTGATATCGAACAACTAGAGAGAACCACACGTACGACACTCACAAAACACAACAACTTACACCCTAAATCTGCGATCGAGAGACTCACTATCAAAAGACAGAATGGAGGAAGAGGCCTAATTGACATTGGTCACCTTTGGCAGAGACAAATAATTGGGCTAAAAAGATTCTTCTTTACAAAATCTCGCACTAGTGTCATACACAAAGCTATTACTCTACATGATTTCAATTACACTCCTCTTAATTTAAGTGATCGAAATATACAAGATACTAACAACACTGATCCACAAAATCAAAAAATTGAAAATTGGAAAAAGAAAGTTCTCCATGGCAGGCACCCTCATGCTTTAGATCAACCCCATGTTCACAAATTAGCTTCGAACAAATGGCTTAAGATAGGTAACTTATTCCCTGAAACTGAAGGATTTATGATTGCGATACAAGATCAAATAATAAACACTAAGAACTATAGAAAATATATAATCAAAGATCCCTCAGTTTCAAACGATAAATGTCGAAGGTGCCATATGCAGCCAGAAACGATTCAGCACATCACTGGAGCCTGTACAACTCTTACCCAAACGGACTATACTCACAGACATAATCAAGTGGCAAACGTACTTCACCAAAAATTAGCAATTAAGTATGCGCTCATACAGGACACAAACACCCCTTATTATAATTACACACCACAAACTATTCTAGAAAATGACACACATAAACTGTATTATGACAGAGCTATTCTCACCGACAGGACAATCCACTATAATAGGCCGGATATCATTCTACAGGATAAAATAAATAAAATAACCTATCTAATAGATATTGCTGTTCCCAATACACATAACATACAGAAGACAATAACGGAAAAAATTAGAAAATACATAGAACTTAAGGAGGAAATAACTAGAATATGGCGACAAGAAAAGGTTTATGTGGTCCCTATAGTCCTTTCCACAACAGGGGTCATACCGCATCATCTCCTCCATAGTCTAAAGTTATTAAATCTTAAAGATACCCTTTATATACCCTTACAAAAAGCTGCCATCTTAAATACATGTCGCATTGTCAGAAAGTTCTTACAAATAGACGAACACGAAATAGGTCTTCTTCAGAACGCATCCTCCACATAACACACCACACGCTACATTTACTTGGCTTGGCCCGTAAATGTATGTAAATACCAGCCTAAGAGCTGAGAAGTAAAAACAGGAACAAAAATAATAATAATAATATCTTTATTTTCTCCCACAGAAACAAGACTTATACAATAAAAATTAACTAACATAACAAAAACAATTTCAGTCAAGTGTATGTGCGGAGCTGGTGTCTATTATAGGTATAAACCTGTATTACAGATCACCAGGTCCTCACCCCCACAAAATCCGGTAAAACTTAGCAAAGAAACTTAAATAGGGACACGTATATTAGAATTTAGTTGGTACAAGATATTAATTTAGTATCTTAACGCTAATTCGCCTCTTAGCGCGAAGGTTTGTATGTTAGAAGTGTGGTGTGGTGTGTAGTGTGAGGCTGTGTGTTGGATGTGTGCGTGACTGTAGTGTGGGTGTTTGTGAGTGTATTTTTACATAATTCTTTTAGTCAATATTATTTAATAAGGTCTTCCGTGGAACTATAGTCCAAATTTTGCAACCATTCTCTAACTACAGTCTTACATTTGGTTATTGGATGAGGGTAAATTGACAAGCACCTGTTAATTTTATTGTACAGATTACAACCTTGGTAGTAGAAGAAACGATGTGCAAAACTGGTTTTGAATGATGGTTTAGTACAGACTATGTCTTTTCTACGCCTTTTTTCAATCAACTTGGGTTCAAATGAAAGTAAGGAATGTTGTTTGGTAACAGTGTGCAGAATATAAAGTTGACGTACGGTTAGGACTTTACTCTGCTTATATACATCAATGGTGGGATGGTAAAACGGTAGAAAGAGACTTACTTTTAAAACAGCTCTCTGAGCTCTTTCAAGTTTCAGCATAGTGGTTTTTGCTGCTCCACCCCAGGCTGAAATGCAGTAACTAAGTTGAGACTGTCCAAGAGCTAGGTAAACCGTTTTTATTAAATCCTTTTTAGCCACTTGTCGTAAATTTTTAAAAATATATATTAGTTTGCGTGTTCTTGCTGTTAACTGATCAATGTGTTCCTGGAAGCTTAATCTTTTATCAATTACAATACCCAAATACTTAATTTGAATAGGCTCTTAATAAACTAGTGCACCTCACCATCAACGATTACTTCACTGCTTATCATCAGGTGGGATCGCAGTCAAGCACTAGTTTATATCAAAATTAAAAAAAAAAGTTTTGTAAAAAACCTGTATCTCCGGAGGGTCTTCGTGGAGGGCGTACTTACCACTCCTTAATTCCCTAAATCCTTCAGTGGCCTTAGTAGTTCTTTGAAGTAGCTACTCGGTCGGTCACGTAAACTTAAATTTGTACTAAAACTGTATAAGCGTCCTCTATGTGATACTAACAGGAAACCTCTTTTTTACGATTTGACATAAGTAAACGTTTACTTCAACGCGATCGCTAGGCCCTCTAAACTTTCCCCACATACGCTAAAAAAGTCGGTGTAAGTCTCAATCCACATGCTAATCCGTGTTGCTGAATAATATGCAAAGACAGGACAATAGGCTCATATATATACCACGCGATTTAAGAGAATACTAAATGAATGTACTGATTAACGTACCATGAATGGGCTGCTTAAGGAACTGTCTTTATAACATCTTTGTTCATTACTACAATTCACCGCTCGCCTTTGCCCACTATTGGGCATACGCCTCTCAGTCCTAGTGCCTATCCGTCCGGTGATAGCCTCATTCAGGTTCTACCCGCAGTGGCAACAATATCGTCTACTCATCTGCCATTACATTGCTTAGTAATTTTTTTTCGACAATTACACTTTTATAATTAGAGCTTCTAATTTTGTTAAATAGTATTAATTAGCTTGATTATTTTCGTGTAAACGATTCGGTAGGTAGATAATAAATTGTTCAAGCAACAACAACAATAAATTAAAACAATGATAAAACAAAGGTTAAATAAATAAAAGTTAAGTAGTTATTCTTGTATTTTAGTGTTGTGCCATTGGCCTGTATACTCTCGAAATTCAATAACGAAAAGAATTTAAATGTCAGAGACAGACAAGAAATTCAGAATATTAAAATAAATTATTCCCTCTGTACAAAGCACACGAAATAATAGAAATTCTAATAAATTATCCATATTCCGGCGGCTGAAGTGACTTTATCATCAAGTCAGAGCCCGCCTCAAATCTAATTTCCTTTTAATATGTCAAGTTCCTTGCAAGCGCGTTAACTAAATCTGTTATCCCAGCGAGAATGAAGGCTGAATACTAATACGAGAAACACCGATCATTTTGGGTGCGTATCGGATACAGCTGCGTTAAACTTACATTCTCGTAATGTACAAAATATCGAGTTTGATAATGAAAGGTGGGACTTACTACTTCACTACATCTTACGTTTATACAATCATTTTATTAGTTCCTGAAGAACGTTGACTTGTACCTGTAAAAGAAAGAAAAAAACAGTGATTAGTAAAACATTACCACGAGTTCTGAACTGCAATGTAACAGCGAGTTTTGTGACATTTTAAAACGAAGCCAATAATAAAAAAAAGAGGGCAAAGAATCACGAATTCACGTCCCTTTCAAAACTTAGCCAACGTTATTTATGACTCTTCGTTTGTGTACCACTATTTCTTTCGACTAGTGATTACAAATGGGAAAATTATACATATCATGCGATGTAAGAATAAGAACAAACATTTCTTTTAAATATAATGCGTTGACTTACACGCGTACGGGTAATTCATGGCTTTATGTTTGCCCTATTATACGTTAAGTTGTTGTATTCAGTATTAAATTTCTTTGATTTTAAACGTAATTGAATACTGAGTCGTGTTTTCTAATACTATATCAAAAGGAAAATGGCCAGCATTGTATACATTATACCTAAAATTAGTGGCTGCAGGGAACGAGGTCTCGTCTACGTAGAATGCGTCTATGCAGGTATAACTGAAGACGGGTTTGACGTAAAAATGCGACAACGGTGTGACAATTAATACGTGAAACCTTGCCATAAATGTTGCTTGCCATTGTTATAATGCCATTCATAACATTTATTTTAACAACACCACGGCTATCGTTGCAGTTAAAACTGCGCCTAACTTCACTATTTCTCTGGAAAATTAGGTATATGCAAACACTAAAAGATTTTCCAGAGAGATGTACCACGACAATACGACCACGACGAGATGCATTTTTTATTTGTTATTTTAGTTTTAGTAAAAAAAATGTGAAAGATTTTTTTATAAATATTTTCATTAACAATGCTAAAGACAATAGACAATAAAGCTTTTGAAGCTTTATAACTGCTAATAAGAAAGAGAAGTCCGACGTGGTTTTTGACGCCAAAGTTCATCACCGCCCATACGGCCGCCATAGAATATGACGTTTTGACGGGAGAGACGAATAGATATATATTGGCTTTTCTACCAATTTTGTTATTGTTTTCACTGTAAATAGTTTATTTTTGTATATCTATATAGATAAAAGGAGAAACTGATTGACTGACATATCAACGTACAGCCGAAACTACTGGGACTAGGAGCGTGAAATTTTTCATAAGGTTTCCTTTTAAGTAAGAAAAGATTTTTCGAACATTCACCCCCTAAAGGGATGAAACGGGGGTTCAACGCGGGCGATGCCGCTGGCAGAAGCTAGTTTATTGATAAACTGGTTAGATAACAAATATTTTGTCGTACTTATTCCCTATTACGGGCCTTTAAGTAAATCTTCCCAAACAGAAACTAAAAAAAAAATACTCCGTAAACTCTATAAGCTTCTTGACTCACCTTCCTTAAACCCTTAAACTTTTAAAACTTAATTGGTGCACTGCAGTGAGTTAATAATGGTTCATACAAATTACCCGAGTAAATGAAAGACGGCTAACGAGTTACATCCGCATCGTTTAATTGGCTCCACGAGGTGTGACGTCATATTATGTCCTTCCAGTGTACTATTAAGGACGAACTATTTCGTCCATTATTGGAGTTTTAATTTATTTATTTATTAAACTTCATGCAACATAAAGTACAAAGGCGGACTTAATGCCTTAGGCATTCTCTACCAGTCAACCTAGGGTGGTGAAGAGACAATATGGTAGGTGCATAAAAAGAAAATTTTACACGAAAACCAAGAGCAAAAAAATAAATACATATAATTAAAATGATTTTAATTCGGTTTCTCTCTTTCCTTCAATGTTAACAAGGTTTGTGAGAAGGACTTTTGTTCGGTTCTTGGGTCGGGAGTTTTGCCATCTGGAAATTTTGCCTACCTGGGACTGGATTTGTGCCTAGTTTTTCTGCCGGTCTACGGATTTAGGGCTTAAAGGTTTCTGACGAAATGTGGGTGGAGGATAGGTCTACTAACCTAACAGGCAATGCAGGCGCGATTTTATTTTTAAAAAAACTGGCCAAGTGCGAGTCGAACTCGCATACGAAGGGATCCGTACTACTATATTAAAATTGAGCAAGAAACGCCGATAAGATAACGTTTCAAGTATGGAAGTCCCCTTTAATTTTTAACTTTATTTTAATTTTATTATTTGTTGTTGTAGCGGCACGCGAAAGTAGAAATACACATTCTGTGAAAATTTCAGATCTCTACCTCTTAACTTTTATGAGACACAGCCCGCTGATAGACGGACAGTAGAGGCTTAGCAATAGGGTCTTGTTGTCACCCTTCGGATACGAAACCCTAAAAAGGAAGTCGTAGCTAAGATAAATTTGAAAAGTGACTTGACCGACGGATTCAATCGTCATGTCAAGTAAAGTCTCCGTTCCTTTACGAGGCACACGATGTCCTCTTAGTTTTGACCTAACGTGTTCTAATCTAAGCGGCGGTCATTGACTTATCAATCATTCAAAATTCATTCACGGATCAATAACCGGCTAACCCCTGCCACTTTGAAGTAGTTTGAAACCAGGTTTTTGCTTTATACAGTCGCCTATGTTCTTGTTTAAATACTGTGTTGTCATTCAACTAAACCCCAACAAAAAAACGCAAGGTGTGCTAGTAGAAAAATAACAAGGTCCATAGATCACTGAACTGCCGTGTGCTTTGCCGGTAGCGACAACAGACGACACTTACCAGGGGACTTGCAATTTTTTTTTCTTTTTTAGGTGGGAATCATCCAATGACATCTCTCGCTCTTGGGAGGAGCGTAAGGATGTGTCACACTTGTACTGACTAAAAACCCACTCCTGTTCCTTCTTTGCTTTTCATACCAGGGTCGGGTTTTCCTTTCAGAAGCGAACCCATAGCCCCCAGTAGGCCTACTGGGCCCTAAATGGTTATGTCGTCAAATGGATCGCGTTAGCACTACACACACAGTTATCCCACTAATTTTATAAAGACGAAAGTTTGTGAGTATGTTTGTTACTTCTTCACGATCGAATGGCTGAACGGATTTCGAATGAACTTGGTACTCGGGTAGACCTTGTCCTGCAATAGTATACAGGAGGCCAGCGGCTCCGCCCGCGTTGTAGTACAAAATTATCCCAAGGAAACAACACGGGAATAAAAAGTATGTAATGTGCAATTCCAAGATACAGTCTACCCATGAACCAAGTTTCATCGGAATCTATTTAGAAGTTTCAAGTGTAAAAAAGTAACAAACATACAAACACACACACACACACACACACACACAAACTTTCGCCTTTTATCATATTAGTATGATTTTCGGAAAAAGGGACATGCTTAATGTTTTTAGGGTTTCGTACCTTGATAGGAAAAAACGGACCCTAAACGGATCACTTTGTTGTACTTCTGTCCGTCAAGACCCTTTATCTCGGGAATGCGAATAGGTATTGAGTTGAAATTACTCAAACTATTTGAAACTAGTTGAAATTACTAAACCATATACTCAAGTCTGCGGTCTCTTGAAGCTGGGAAAAAATCAAATTTCAAATTTAACTACAAAAAAAGATACGGTCGTTTATGTCTCAAAATACGTATATGACACTCAAAATTTATAGGGTCCTTCCCGTTCAGCCAGAATCCTGAAATTTTGAAAGTTCTTATAGCACAGGTATAGAAATAAATCTGAAAACTGTAAATTTGTTGTTACGTAAAAACAAGAAAAAATATTGCGATTCGGAAAAATCTTCAAAACTCCATTCGGGAATTAAACTGTTCATTAAACATAGGTAAGTTTGTACGGAACCCTTAGGGCGCGAGTCCGACTCGCGCACTTGCCCGGTTTGTTTTTAGGGCATTTGAGTCGGTTGCGACTATTCTGCCCATAGTGTCACATTGGGATTTTTAGTTTTAACAAAATTTGCTTACCAAGTACAAGGCTCTGCCGACGCTTGAAAATAGACGACAATACTTGGAGGCTATGAATTTGTATAATATTGTTAGAAATAAATTTGACTGCATAGATTTATCTAATATGTTAAGTTATGTGGTTCCTAGGACAGTCCATAAGCGAAAGGTGCGCGCTGGTAAATTATTTTCAGTGGGCCCTTGCAAGTCCAATTCTGGTTTGCGGTCGCCTGTTCGCAGAATGGTTGATGCCTACAATGAGATTTTTGAACATATAGATATTTTTGCATGTTCACCGTGTAAGTTCAAAGGTCTCATTCTTAAGGAGCTTTCGTAAATGTTTTTATTTTCTTCTTCTTTTTTCTCTCTCTCTCCACTTATTTAAATTTGTTTTATTATTTCTCTTTGTATTTGTTTTTAATCATGCCCGATAGTTATGTTAATTTTAATTAGTCATCCTAGTGATTTAATTTAAGTATCCCACAGTTAATCTGTGAGCAGCGCTGTGGGCTACAATATTGTTTATATGTTTTACATACCTGTACCTAAGTTTTATATTGTAGCTGTTTGCTGTTCCTTTTTTATAAAAATAAAAAAAACACATGCAAGTACCAAATTGTTGCGTCATTACGTGTCATAAACAGTTTTAAAACGTCGCCGAAACGTCTAGTTCTTCTGTAACACCAGGTTCAAAGTCAAGCACTTACTTACATTATACGACGTCAGGTTAAAAGATCAGTTTACAAATTACAACATTAATTAATACTGTATTATCTGTACTTGTATTGTTAGCAAGGGCGGGTGCAAGGTCAAGGCAGAACACGTGTGAAGTCTGTCAAAGATGTGGGACTGTTCGAAGAGTTATCGTGGCTCTGGAACGCAAAGAGCAACTGAAGGAACACAGGCGAGTTTTAGTCAGTAACAGTCTGATAGTCCCAGAGCGGGATGGGTTGTTAGATGATTCCTCTCCTCACAAAAAAAAGCTGTACTGTTAACCCTTAGTACAAGTGATCTAATGCCGTCCGCTGACGCTGTCATTAGATTACTACGTGAACAGGTAATTATTGGGCACGTGATGCAGGATGGAAGGTGGGACATGGTCTGCGGAGAGACGCCGCACTAAGACTGTAGATCGGAACCGTACGAGAACCCCCATCTGTGGAGATTGTCTCTGCTGCGCCCAATTTGAGTTCGGAGTCTGTTTAGAGAACTATCAACCACATTACTGCCTATGTGTGGTTGATTGATGGTACTACCAAAATACTTAAGCTAGAATTATATTAGACCGACGCACAAGTGTAACACGCCTGATTTGTACCTAGAACGACGCCGCGTGGCGTGGATCTAGCGTAGCTCTACAAGTCTAGTTTCCATATAAAATGTATGGAGACCGACGCGCCCAGATCGACGTGTGTGGCACACGTGTGTGCAGTGCAGTTATACCTTTATTCTCAATATTGCGGATTTGTATATAACGAAAATTATGAATTATAATTTTAACTAGCTGCTGCCAGCTGCTTTGCCCGAAATTTCTCCCAAGGGAATATACTCCCGGAATAAAAAGTACCCTATATGCTATTCCAGTATATAGTCTATCTGTGTGCCAAATTTTATCCAAATTCATTTAGACATTCGAGCCTTAAGAAGTAACAAACATACACGCTCACAAACTGTCTCCTTTATATTATTACTTTATCATAATACTTTGACGTTAATTACTATAATTATTATAATAGTTAACGTCAAACTTAATATCACACTATACATAAATATTATGTATATGTAAACATCTTTATTGTAATCGATTAAGGATTTAGATGATTATGATTACAGTGATGTACTTGTATATCACTGTAATCAATCAAAGCTGCCAAATTGTTAAAAAAAAATGGATTCGGTGACAATACTAGTCACAGAAATAATTTTTTGTAAGGTAGTGTATGTGTACTGGCTTGTTGGTCTAGTGCTTAGTGGTCTTGACTGCTGTGTCGGAGGTCGTGGGTTCGATTCCCACCCAGGAAAAATGTTTGTGTGATGAGCACGATCATTTCTGTGTCTCGGTGTAATTTATATATAACATGTATTGTATCTAGAAATACTAAAGTATGTTTATCAGTTGTCTAGTACTCATAACACAAGCTCTGCTTAGCTTGGGGCTAGACGACGTTGTGTGATAGTTGAGGAATATTATATTATGAAACTGAAGTATTTTAAGTTCATAAGACAGTATGTGATAATAAGCTTTGTTGTAGAAATAGACACACTTCGAAATAACATTTTCTTTTTTAGAGTTTCGTACGCAAATGGTAACCAACAGAGAAGTAATAAAGTACTACCACAGACATTAAATATAATTGTACTAGTATTACTAAGCAGTCTGTTAGCGGACTGTATCTCATGAACCGTAATAGGTAGACAGTTGAAATGTGTGCATTTCTATTGCCGCTAAAACAACAAATAATAAAAATAGTATGGAACCTTTCTCTTGCGAGTATAACTTGAACTTAACTAATATTATTAAGAAAAAACTATTTTTTATCAACGAGTAAACTCTTATATACACGTTTATTCTAATAATGTAATATTTTGCATTGCCCTGTGTATTTAAGCGACACAATTAGCTGATGGCCGTTTTATCTATATGTAAAAAATAAATAAATTCTCTTAAACCTAACCTCGAGCCCATCCGGCACAGTTCTCGGCTGTAAAACAACAAAAAGTATATTTTAAAACTATCTTTTTGCCGTAACTAAAATCCAGACAAACTTGTTTGAAGCAGAACTTGTTTTAAACAGGTAGGTTCAGTCCCTGGCTGTTTGGTCCAGAGAATAACATATTTATTTTTAGACAATTGGATAATTACCTGCAATTTTCAACGTTAGCATTGGTGGGTCAGTACTAACTCTTTAAGGTAACGATTAGATCTTAACTTCTGCCGAGTACGTTCCTGGAACAAAGCGTATCCTGTGTGCTACTTTAGGACATGGTCATTCCGTGTGTCAAATTTCATTCAAATCCGATCAGCCGTTTGAGCGTGAAGGAGTAACAAATTAGCGTTTGTTACTCCGTGTGGTGTGTGATTAATATGTCTGTGTCGTATCGTCTATCGGCAATTTGACAAGAATATCTGCTGAGAAGAAAGCATGATGAAAATTAGAATTACTAGTCACGCTTACTTTTTTACATCATAAATAGTTTTCCAAATTAAAAAAAAACCGTTTCAAGCCTCTTGTTTATTTCATTAATACTTACTTGGCCAAGAAGGATTTCGGAATAACAATTAAATACCAAGTCACTGCATTTGGTAGGTGTTTGCTAATCGTTGTAGCTCATAAACCGGGCAAAATAACCAAGTTCTATTTTAACTAGCAACACTTTCACAGCCAACAATAGTGAGATAGTATCACAGTGTGCAACATTCTGTATCATCAATGGACGTGTGACTAAACAGTCGTTACGTAATCGTCGGTTACTTTAACCGCGGTTTATGACTTGCATAAGTGAACTCATTATAGCGGCGGTTTGAAAGTTAATTGACTTGATCTTATTGGAATAGTTTGGGCGATTTTATTAGACCACAAGTTGAGACAACTACTGTTTTGTTTGGACCACCAATTAATTAAAAGGATGTCATACAAATTATGACGGAATGTGTCCGGAACAGAGACATATGACATGTTAAATCAAGTGACATCTCTACTTGAATGCGGCCTACCCAAATGTATTTTCTTTGGTATTGTTCGACAGTCGTTGAGCTCCTTAGTAGTCCTAAGTTGAACTACACAAATACTGACAAATGCTGGCACTGGCTGGACAAGTTCATTCAGACCATCTCAGACACCAATCTGCATGGTTCTTATATGATTTGATCATTACATGTTTGCTGTATGGATTCAGACTTCAATCTCTGAGTTTGTTTCAGTGTTTCTTCTCAGGATAGTCAGCTAGAATACACCAGCGTCAATGTTAAATTGACGAAAAAATTTACCTATTTGCCAAATAAATATCATTTATCATTTAAAAAGTATTGTAAAAACCAGTGGGCCGAAAAAAAAATTGGTTTTCGTAAACGTCCACCATGTTGCATACTGTTTATGCTATATTTATCTGTATTTATTTTAACTGTACTAGTCCTGGACCAAGGCCTATTCTACAATACTTTCATTCGCGAGCCCGCCCCTCCTTCCACTTCTCTGGCGAAATAAATAAATACAAACAAAAACCTAAGTAAAGAAAAACATAAAATCGAAACAAAAGTAAATTCTTCAAGGGGCAATACTTCCCCTTGAACACTACTATGGAAGCAGTCTTCATAAAAAAAAACAAGGTGCGTTCAACAACCGTTCGATTATAACTTAAAGGTCGAACGTCTCAAGATAAAATCAATATTTAGCATCTACTCAAAATAGCCAAGTAAAAAATAAATAAATGACAGGTTATCTGCTTTATAAGATCACCGATGTTATCTACCGGACGCAATGAAAGCGTAGTATTAAAAGAAGAGGAAATTACTCAACATAGTACTGCAATATAATATAATAATATTTCTACAATACACCTAATAGAATAAAACTAGCCAAGACTATTTAGTTGAGAGTACGGAACTACTTGTGTCTAAATAATAGGTCACTTAGAAAAAGTTTTTTATTGCAAGCACTAAAAATGCAGTTTGATTACAAGTTTATTACGGAGCACAATAAAAGTACGTTGCTATGAAATAAAGCTATATTCCGCCATTTTAGATTTTCAAACAATTTCGAAAAAAATAAATAATAATTTGCAGTAAATTTATTCTAAACTAGTTTAAGTCAGCGGTTTCGCCAACGTGAAAGACATTATTCCCGGAATAACAGTTACCTTATGTTTATTCTAGGATATGGTCTGACTAGCTGACACACATATCAATGCACCAGCCGAAACTACTGGGACTAGGAACGTGAAATTTTGCACAAAGCTTCCGTTTGTGACGTATACGAACACTAAGAAGGGGTTATTGGAAACTGAACCTCTAAGGGCTCTTTTTAATGGGGTAAAAAGGGAAAATTTTGTTTGCTTGCAAAATTTTATTCCATGTGCATGGCATATTAAACCTAAGTTAATTAAAAAGGTTGTCATATTTTTTTTTAACTAGGACAATTTAGGGGTTTAAAGATTGTATGGAGGATTCTTATTTCTTGGGTTAATACAATTAAAATTTGGCACAATTTATGATATAGGCGAGCACTAAGGAGATTTGGGAAATTTAACTTTTAAGGGATTTAGTTTTCTTCCAAAAACTTTATCCTAGAGCCATATTTCTTGAAATTTGCCAAATAATAAAGGTAGTTGTTATTTGTTTTATAAAAATTACCCATAGGAAAAGATTTAGGGGGTGTTAAAAATTATATGAAAGACCTTTATTCCCGGCCTTAAGAAACTTGAATTTTGACAAAAATACTTACCCAGATGAATAATAAACAAAACTGACATTATTATTTTTCCATGTTACTTAACATTATTCAAATGTTAAGGCATTGTTTAAAATTGAAAAAAAAAAACTAAATTCACGCAAACCAAGTCTTCGAAAGTGCTAGTCGAACGAGTACATAAAACTCCGAAGAATGTATTAGCAACTGTGTGTAATTCTGTGTAAATGACATGATGTTTTACTTTCAGTTTCAGTGAATAATCTGCGAACGCGGTTATGAAATATAAAAGAGTAGATACATCGACCCAATGACCTGGGCGCGCGACCTTTCAGACAAAGAGTTCACAGCCGTTGCGTCGCGAGTTCGCTTTCAATGTAGGCAATTGAATGAAAACTCTTTGTTTTGTAACCATACTGATGGTATCTTATTCTCACAACGTGGGAGGGAACAGTAATTAGGTTTGTATGCAGTCTTCTACCATTACTCTGATAAAGCTAGCGTTGGATTAAATACATTTTGTTTTACGTTAACCCGATCGACACGTTTATGACGTTCATTGCTCCGATTGGCCTGCTCCAAGTTCTTAACCAATTAGAGAGCCAATCGCGATTAAAGTAAAAAATACTTTAGTTATTTCCTGAAGAACTGAAAATGTTTTCCATGAGACCTGCCGGTAGTGGCTCATGGTAGTCTGCGATCACCATGGTATTGAGTAATTTTTTAGTGTACGCCTATTTTTAGCAGTTGCACTTAGATTTATATTTACGAGCCGTCCATTCATCACGCCCAGCTACATTCAGTAAGCAATATTTATCTCGTCACCCCTCGTTTCCAAGTCCCTGCACTCCGCGTTGGTATTAATTAAAGCTCACAATCTAGAACATACCAAAAATACCATGATTACATGTCAACACGTGTGATCGTCTATTCAAATGCACTTATTACTATGCATACTGCAGCATCCATTGGGGATACCACCGGCATCGCAATGTCACGCAGCTGTCTATTGTTTTCACGCAAATGTAGCCTTTATTAAAAGCATGATAGAAGTTGCAATGGCATGTAAGTTGTAATGTCGTTGAAAATCGATTTAAACTATACTTGTAACAGATCTTGCCAGCTTCATGTCGTGGGCGATACTCGAAGACACTTCTTTGGGAAAGTTTCGAAATGACACAATGCCTCATCTTATACAACTGGATCGTTATTAAAAATACTTTAGGAACCATAAACAGAATGTGTAGCATTATAATAATAATTTAAAATAAAACGTTTAATTCGGAACTTGCCATTTTGTGTTAGTAACAATTTAAATTTAGAACTATGCATTATCGTTCTGAGTGACCGGCTTTTTGGTAGTTTAAAAGAGCCTGTAAATAGTTTGACAAAATCAAATCAAATTAAGTATCAAAAACAAACATTGACAAATCTTCTTTCCAAAACATTCAGTCAGTGTAGTGAAACAAAAAACGCATCGCAAAATACCTACCAGACAGACAGACAAACAACATTCGCATTAAGTAACACAATATATACAACATACACAACGTTTCATAATTGCTTACTTATCAGCATTGTTTTAGTAAACATACGATGCAAAATACTCAATGAATTTTCAACATCAGGCAGTCTCAATTGGACGATTCACTTTATAGGCGCATTTCTTCAGGAATAACTCAACGCAGTCTGAACGCGTTAATTGGTCGGCACAATGAACATCAAACAGGTGCATTTTTGAGACAGCCAGTAAGGGCAGTTCGAAAGAGTTACCGTGACGAGAAGGAACACAGTGGGTGTTAGTCAGTAAAATTCTGACACGCCCTCTCGCTCTATCCAGAGCGGGAGAAGTTATTTTATGATAAGGCCTCAACCGTTGCAGCTACAAGGAAACAGGCCCTAAACTTTTGAGTAATTGCTAACTGCATCTTAATCAAAAGGACCTGGCGAAGCTGTAGGACCAGAAGAAGATAGTATGCCAAATTAGACTTCTACCTGAAGGATTAGTTATAGACAGAGAGAAAAGGTAGAAAGGAAGTTTACCCTTTACCGTGCAGCAAAACACAACAGGCTGTAATAAAAATCGATCGTTTCTTTTTTTTTTGGATTTTAATGACCTGGTCATTTGGACCTTTAAGTCAAGTCTTATGATCCAGTTTCTAATAAAACAAAAAATGCCCTGTATAATGATTTCAGCAATACAATTGCTTATAAAGGGTGAAGATTGTCATGGACGACTTATTATAGTCAATTGACCAACTCGTTGACGTCATAGTTCCTTGTCCTCGGCCTAAGAATCACTTTACATGCTCGTTGTGGAGAATGAGGCATAGATTCATATTATATCATGTTAACCAAGATCAATTGATCTGATTATTTAATTGCATATTAGTACTGCATCTGTTTCTAGGAACAAGAAAATTAACGTCAGTTAAATTACTATTCAGAATGCAAAATACTACATTTTTGTTTTATCTTCTCTACCGTCATCATCGTCATTTCAGCCGATAGACGTCCACTGCTGGACATAGAACTCCCCCAAATGTCGCCACAAAGAACGGTCCTGTGCGTCTCGCATCCATCGGATTCCCGCAACCTTCACCAGGTCATCGGTTCACCCATCTTCTCTACCGTAACTTAATTAAATTGCAGGTTTTTTCAATCGTAAAGTCTGCTTTTTCACTGATTTTAATCATGTCATCAATATATCGTATCGTTGTGTCGTGTTATATTTTTTTTAATGATATAAACCAGTGCTTGACTGCGATCCCACCTGATGTTAAGCAGAGATCAAGCAATCCTATTACGTCTAGTTTATCAGAAATTAGGCCCTAATTTAAATTAAAACCGATTTATATCATTAAAATATTCCGACTAAGCATTCACACTCTTATAAAAATCTGGCTCACTAACATTGTCAATAATTTAAATCGATTAATCATTTTCATCTGAATATAAGCTTTTCTTACGTCCTTTCTAGATTTTCGTAACTAACTTAGGTAATGTCACTTTTCGACAATCCCAGCTCTAGAGCAATGTTATTAAGAAATCTAAAGAATTCTCAGCTAGATGAATATCTCACCACTTTTTGTACAGCAACGCTTTACAAAACAGACTCTCGTGTCTAAAAAATCAAGGTTTATTGCAACAACCGGTGGACGATAAGATTTCGCGTTTTTAATCTTACGGAACAATCCAAGGGTATCTAACGAGTTTAGTTTTATGTTCCATGGACAGATAATGATACTCAATAGGCGAATATTGTTGTTGAATCAATAGACAAACTCATCATCATCATCATCTTCCTGCCCTTGTCCCGTGTTATTTGGGGTCGGCGCAACACGTTTTTTTCTTCCACTCTGCCCTGTCACTCGTCATGCTATCACTAACTTCCTTTTCTTTCATACCACTCTTCACACAATCCATCCATCTTTTCTTTGGTCTCCTTCTCCCTCTCCATCCATTCACATGTAAACTCATAACTCTTTTAGTAACATGCGTCTCATCCCTCCTCTTCACATGACCATACCACGACAAACGATTCCCTTTCAACTTTTCAGACACTGGCGCCACTTTCAAACTTCTCCTAATATATTCATTTCTCACTTTATCCATTCTCGTCACACCACACATCCATCTTAAAAATCGCATCACCGCTACGTGCAATCTTTTTTCATCCGTCTTTTTCACAGCCCAACATTCTGATCCATACAGTATGACAGGCCTTATCACGGACTTGTAGATTTTACCCTTCAACTTGAGGGGCATCCGTGGGTCACAAGTTGTTCCCGTGACCTGTCGCCATTTCATCCATCCTGCGTTGATCCGATGTGTTACGTCCCGGTCTACCTCAACATCCCCTTGGATGAGTGACCCGAGGTACCGAAAGTCAGAGCAGATCGGTATGGGCGTTCCAGCGAGAGCTAAAGGCACTGGATTGGAGAGACCGCCGAAATCGCAGAACAAGTATTAATCAATAGACAAACTATTACGTTAAAATTCACTCCTTTATCATCTAAAAGTAATATGACTACGAAGTTTTAGATTTTTTTATTTGTTGTCTTTTTATCCCTGACCATTACCAAGATATAGATTCTAGTCAGTATATAGCTGTCTTTTACTGCTGAACTTCTTTTTCGGAAATCTTCATTGATGAAGTTTGACCTAGCGTAATAGTAGCTTATAGGGCATTTCACTAGAAGCGGGACTACTTAAAAAAGTTGATGTTTCCGACTTTAGTACCTAATATTTGATAATGATATCCTCGACGCAGATACAAAATATTTTTACACTATAAAGCCTAGTTAATGAGCAAGAGGGCTTTAAAAATTTAACTAAGATGACGACTTTAATTTTCTGCGCAAGCAAGCTCATTAACTAAAGCTTTATACTGCAAAAAAAAAATTATATCTCGATATAATTATACCAGGATATATAAAGATGTAAAATAAAGAAATATTAGTAAAAACAGTTTGTTTCCGAAACATCAACATTTTTCAGTTGTCTTCACGTGAAATGCCCCATAGTATAAATCAGCATAACAGTTTACTAGACTCCAGCGCAATAAAGAGTTTATATACTAAACCCAAGATAGCCATAATAACATGGCTGGCGAAGCATCTACGTAACCATAAAAAAAAACTTATCGATTCAAGCACACTCAGCAGTAATCCGTCATGTATTGACACTAACCTCTATGATAAATCGTTTCGGGGGAAACGATAAAACCCCGCCAATATGGCGACCAGCTGTCTGGTGCCTCTGTTTATTTAGACAATGACTTAATATATTTGCCTAAAATATATGAAATTCGGTTCTTTTATGTGCTATCAAAGTCAAATTCTTAGAGATTAACGCATGCAAGGGCTGCGGGAATGTTCGAACAAGTTACAATGGCCCTGGAATGCAAAGTGCAACTGAAGGAATATAACACCCACCGTAGGCGTGGACTTGCGGACGGCGAGCAATGGGTAGCTCGCCGTCCGACCGTCCGGACCGAGCCCAAGTCGTCGACGGCACGTACTATGTTCTATGAGCGCCTCAAGGAGATGTCACCAACTGTACAGTTGGTTGGCCAAGGGTTTGATTCTGAAAGGAAGACTCGGCCCTGGTACGAAAGGCAACGAAGGAACAGGAGTGGGTTTTCAGTCAGTAAGTCTGACAAAAAAAAAGGAACACGAGAAAGAAGTTTAAGACATTAAAAGTTTGACACGCCCTTCCACTCCATTCAGAGCGGTAGAAGTTGTTTGATCATTTCAATAAAAAGAGATTAAGATAGAGATATATGCAGTTAAATTGGAAACAGGATTGATCCTGTTTCCATTGATGCTGTTGGCTCATCTATATCATCAGTATACTATGCACTCAGGAGCCAGACAGGTATTTTGCATCTAAACCAACGCAATATATTACGCGTTGGTAAAATTCACATTTAGATACATACAGATACACCTACACCAACATGCTTTGGGTTAATAGCTACAGTTATAACTGTCACAAAGCGCGCTTTTATCTTACAGAATCGTGCCATAAATCGTGAGAAATATAGTAAGGATATCATAGAGACTCATGCAGCTGGAGTATTTAAAAAAATTAGAAATGTTAACAGTAAAAAGTTTATACACACATATTAGAACACACATCAGAACAGAATGAATCCTAGAAGGACTGTAAGATACGAAAAAGTGCGTGAGGAAGGAGTTTAAACTTTAAACAAAACATGGCATCAATTTTATTTTCTCAAAAGGGAAAAACGGAACCCTTATAGGATCACTTTGTTGTCCGTCTGTCTGTCTGTCAATACCCTTTATCTCGGGAAAGCGTGGAGGTGTTGAGTTGAAATTAAAGCAAAGTCAGGTCTGAGATCTCTTGGAATTGTGAAAAAATCAAACTTCTGAGTTAGCGAAAAATAAAGATACATACATGTTGCAAAAAACGTATATTTCGACACTCAAAGGAATCAAAAAAAAAAAAATCAAAAAAAGGAATCAAAAAAAAAAAAGCAGGCTTTCATAGCACAAGTATAAGAAAAAATCTAAAAACTGTAAAATTGTAGTTACGTCACAAAAAACTTTTTTTGTGATTCGGAAAAATCTTCGTAACTCAATTTGGGAATTGAACTGTTTTCATAGGTAAGTTTGTACGGAACCCTCAGTGCGCAAGTCCGACTCGCACTAGCCCGGTTTTTTAACATAGTTAAGCATTGCTCAGGATACCAGGAAGTGGATTTTTAATAGGTTACCCACTGTTTAAAATGGTTAATTTAAATCATTCGTTTAAAAAGAAATTAAAAGCTAAAGAAAAATGCTTTTACTCGCTATCAGAATTCAAATGTCACTGCAAGTTAAATGACCAAAAAATAAATATTTATAATTAAAGCAGTGAATAATCTTGAAATGCTAATACACTGGGACATTTATTCGACATTAAATTTATATAAGTATAGACAGTTAATTAATTGAACCATTATTTTAAATTATCTTTTATTTCGGGAATAAACAAAATAAAAATAAAAATATCTTTCAAGTGGTTCCTATATCGACGAACTTCTCAATTTCATAGTTTTGTTAATTTTATCGAATTCTAGAAAAAGGCTTATCAATCGCTGGAAATAAATAGGTCTATAATAATCATAATATTCCACAACTAACACACATCGATTTTTAGTCCCAAGCTAAGCAGAGCTTGTGTTATGAGTACTAGACAACCGATAAACATGCTTATATATTTCTAAATATATACATATTATAGATAATGTACACCCAGACACAGAACAAGTGATCGTGCTCATCACACAAATATTTGTCCTGGGTGGAAATCGAACCCACGACCTCCGGCATAGCAGTCAGGGCCACTGACCACTAGACCAATAGGTCAGTCTATGCTTGAAGCATGACTGAGTTCAATATATAAGGCTAGACAGAACTAAACATATCAATCGTTTTCGGATACTTAATTGATCTGCATTTAATAAATGTTGTTTTATTCGACTTTACTCAAATCGTCTTGCTTAACACACGGATGAAAATATAAGCGTCAAAAATATTATCACAAACCCCAATCACTAACGAATGTAACATGTCATTTCCAATAATGAACAACACATGTCGCCTGCCATAACTTAACGCGAGGGTAGAAATAACGAGGAAAAAACAAGTTAATGGCGTCATATTTGAACAGGATAATGTTAAAGCACAGAATAATGAAGTTCTTACAGAAGGATTACTTGAAAGACGTCTTTATAAAATGCAGTTTTAGGACCAATGACAGTGAGTGAATTTTACTTAGTACATCGTATGTCTAATAATTTACTGAGCATTTAATTTTTTAAATTATTAAAATACGTCATGAAATGGTGGATTTGTTAAAGTTTTTCTGAACGGTTAAGTACTTGGAAACGCGCGCGATGGACTGTTTACGGTGACGTCATCTTTCATGATCGGTGCGACGAACGGTTTGATCGTATTTATTCGCCGGTGGAGACATGGATCATGACAGTTGACGTCATTCTCAGGCGCGTTTCTGAAACTAATACACTAAAATTGCTGTATCTTCGTAATTTTTGGTCCGATTTAAATAATTTCTTTACAGTATTTACTGGTTTTTTTTGACGCTATAAGTCTGCATACTCAACAAAAATCATAACTGATCCTCATTCTGTTCGTTTGCGCTAAACGCTAAGTACAAAATGTATTGTAACGAGGTAATGAAATTACCTGCAGAGAAGTCACGTGACAGGCAATATCATTGCCATACATTTTGCTTGACATTTGGCGGGAAAACAGAAAAGTCATTTGTCTAAGGGCGCTGAACAGAAAAGTCAGCCAATTGCGAGTTGGACTCGCACATGAATACTGAACTACAAACCGAAAAACTCACGATTCTTGTTACAGCGGCAATGAAATCGTACTGTCAAAATTTCAACTGTCAACCTATTGTGGATCACGAGATACGAGCTGCTGACAGACAGACGAGCGGACAGCGGGGAATAAGTACTATTATTACTGAGCCCTTGCTGTACGTTCATCGGATCCGTACGAGTACAGAATCCTATAAAGCAGCAAAATACACTCAGCGACATCAGTTCCTACGCTAATTAATCAATTTAAAAATTAACCTAACGCGAAATTATTCATTTAGACCAGCTAAAGAACCTACTTGGCAAGAATAAAAAAAAAAATAGAAATGCTTTTAGCGGGAAAAGATTGTCCTATTTTTTTTTTAGGGTGGAGCGAGATGTGTCACACCTTTACTGACTAAAACCCACCTATGTTCCTTCATATACCCTTTACAGTCCAGGGCCATGGTAACTCTATCAATCGTTTCCACGTAGACTTCGTCCCTGGGTTGGAATTGTGACACAAAGGGTGCAACAATTTCGCGGTCAATGGACGTCGAACTTTCAGTACAAAATGTGTCACCTCATACATCATAATATGTCACCACGTCGTCGATCGAGCGCAGTCTGTTTAATAAAAACACAGGCTTGTTTAGTGAAAGTGGACCTTCTGCGTCTTGCAATACGATTGTTTTAAAGAAACTGTTTAAGCGTGACTTTCAATTAGTGTACTGCGCTAATGTAAATATTATCTTCAAATAACGCGTTTAAGAGCTCGTTAAGATTACAGTCGTAACGATCCAACATCTTTGAACTGAAAAGCTTTTTTAATTAAGTTTTATTTTCGTACCAAGTGTTCTTAATTCGTGTACAAAATATTTGTTGTTGTAGGTACAGTTAAGTTAATTAGATAAATTTATAATGCTTGTTTTGTCCTTAAAATAACAATATCGTGTGTTTAATGACTCGTTAGTCATTGAACGAATAAATACCCAAGTTTACCGTAATATTATCTAATATATAAAATTCTCGTGTCAGTTTTCGTTGCCATACTCCTCCGAAACGGCTTGACCGATTCTCATGGAATTTTGTGTGCATATTGGGTAGGTCTGAGAATCGGACAACATCTATTTTTTTTTTCAATTTTAGATAAAAAAGAATTATATACTATACTATTATATACTATAGCAAAACAACGTTTGCCGGGTCAGCTAGTTACATATATATTTTTTTTAATAAATACTGAATTAACATATAAATAAGCTACTAACAAATGTTTGTGTGCCAAAAGTTGTCTTATTAAATTAATAAATTATTATTAGTATTTAAAATCTATGCGGCGAACCCTTTTTCCAAATGTGGTGGGGTCGGTTTCCAGTTGAACCGAATGCAGCTGAGTATTACTAATCTACATGGAGCGATTGCCAATCTGAAATTCGCAACCCTGTTACTGGACCCCTTGGCAAGACCATAAATGTAAAATTTAAATAACAACTAATAAATACATGACTTTGCTCAACACTAGCTTTTGACCGCAGCTTTGTCCGCGTACATAAAATATACCGTATGTCACTCAGGAATAAAGCAGCTTTCTTTCCGTGAAATTTTTTAGCAATTGGACCAGTACTTTCAGAGATTACCTCCTACAAACAAAAAAAAAACTTTACCTCTTTATAATATTAGTGTCTGACTAACAGCATGCATAATATTTTGAATAAAAAACTGTACAAATAAATCCCTAAAACCAAGATAACGTTGTTAAAAAATTCTGTCAAAAAAAGCAAAAGCGTCTTTAATATTCTGGAAACTAAAATAGAAAAGAGGTTTACATAATTTAACATTCAAGTTACGCCTTACTTGCTTGTAGAATATTTTTTTACTGTTTTAATAACAAAATTACATATTCTCGACTTGTTCATTACTGAATAGAATTGTTGAGGCTAAAACTCCTACTGTTGTTAAATACATTATGAATTATGGATTATTCCATATTATTTTTCAAAACAAAAGTCACTGCTGAAATTACATAATTAATAAATTTTATAGAACGTGATAACTTCAACTTACAAAAAAATTTAAAGTTATTAATCTCTTGACAAATTTTTATCAAAAAAATTGAGAAGAGAGAAAGCTATAAAAAATGCGGGTAGGTGGTAGTTAAGCGATAAATGTTTGTATATAATATAATATTCACCCAACTAAGTATCACACAACGCCGTCTAGTCCCAAGCTAAGCAGAGCTTGTGTTATGAGTACTAGACGACTACTGATAAGCATACTTAAATATTTCTAAATATATACATATTGTAGATACATTACACCTAGACACAGAACAAATGACTGTGCTCATCATACAAACATTTGTCCTGGGTGGAAATTGAACCCACGACCTTAGGCATAGCAATCGGGTCACTAACCACTAGACCAACAGGCCAGTCACATGTTTGATCCAGTCCATCCCTTGCTATTCTCCCTCCGCGACGACCTAAGCCGTGGTCTCCACCTCACAGAGGGTGCCCTTAGCGTTTGATTTTTTATAAGTCCTAGTTGGAAGCCAATGTCGCTACAGACAAGTCCAGTTAAGCAGACAATAACCTTGGTTGACCTACGACAACTAAATTACAAAAAAAAAGTTAAGCAATATAAAACAAAGCCGCTCACCGATACCACCCACACGTGTGGTTTTCTTATTTAATACTAGATATCAACACATGTTCCCCTTTATAAAAAACAGCATAAATAGACCGTCCCTAGATGTTTTATCGACCATAAACAGGCGTGCGGACTCTTTCGCCGATAGATCACGTTCACACGGGGGAATACACTTTTTTCTCCTAAACACAACACATTTTTTCCTTTAGGTATGGTGAAAAGAAATTGCGCTACATTTACCCTTGATACTGTTATTTTTTTTTTCGTTTTTTTCACTAAATACAATCAAGCTGTAGATATAAAAATAACGCAGTGGCACTAGAAACAAATCGTTACGTCACCAACTGAATATTTACTTCATTTTAAAGAAGGAAAAATAACATGAAATAAAGGACTTTAAAACCACAATCTTATAGATAAAAAAAGAAAAAATAGTTTCGTAACAGCATCAAGTCTAAGCTTTAAATCTTAAGAGCCATACCAACTGTCATCATGCAGAATCAGTAAATTTTGACTTGTAAACCGGTAAGAAGATCCTAAGAAGGCGTGTCGAAAAGATTTATTAACAACCGCTGGTTCCGCGTGGGGGCCATCACGGAGATTTGTAACTCTACACCCTAAGGCGAGGGATACGCACTAAAAAGCTGTTTTAGAAACCGCCTCTATTCCCGGAATGGCAGGAACTATGACTCTTCTAAAGATATTTAGTTCTAAACAGGGTTTGTTTGCGTTACACTATTTTTGGACAACGATTATAATGTGGGTATCTTGCTCGTTGTAGGACACTCTTTTAAGAAGCCTCTCTTTGTTCTCAAAATAAATATTGGTGCTCAATAAAGGATGTTTAGTTACAAAGACGGAGTTTCAATTCGTATCTTCTTAAACTTCACTTTCACTTGTTGGTAAATACTTCTACTTCGTCTCTCATTCAACAAAGGAATTTAGATAGTGCTTCAAACAATATTTTTGTTTCGTTGTCAAACACGTCACCCTAAATAATTGTTTTTCAATGTATTTTTGTTTCCTTTTAAAAATTACTTTTTTTAACAATTGGTTCAATTTAGAATACCATATGTCAACGTGAATCCACTTAATTTTAAGTGTGTTCTTATGTTTTGACTACTTATTTTCAGTTTTCAATTTCATTAAAAAAAATAACCTATTTCTGTCCAATTTTCTGAGAGATAAATCAGGACTCATCACGGAGTAAATCTCCCTCTTCCTCAATGGTCACAGCACGTGTTTCAAAGTCATCATTATCATAATCCTATTTTGCAAAAATGAGAGTAGCAGGAGCCCCCTCATTATATTCACCTCATTTGAATTATTGCTCTTTGCTCCTTAGGGAGACATTAGGTCCCCAAGATTTTATACGCGATGCGAAAAACACGTTTCTTATTTTTATATTTAGTTATGACTTATGTAACATGCCAGATTTGCAGTTTTTTTGTGGATTTAAAATTAGTAATTTAAGTAAATAGTACCTTGTTATTTTTTTTTTTAATTATTTAAACTAGTGTTTGACTGCGATGCCACCTGATGGTAAGCAGAGATGCAAACGTGAAGTGAAGTCACAACAAAAGTGAAGTCTAGGTGTCATAATTTATATCTATACCTACCCGCTAATATTATGAAGTGTTTGTATCTGTACTTTTAAATTTTTGTTAGTAATAAATAAACTGAAAAGTATTAGACATATTTTAAAAATTCTTTTACCAGTAGAATGCAACTTTATGACGGAGTGACATAGACTTATAAATTGTCTACTAATACGCGGCAAAGTCGCTAGCAGAAGCTAGTACTATTTGACAAAAATAATATTAGTATTTTTGTCGGATTTTTGTATTTAGTCGAAACTTGAATGCTAGTGTGAAAATAAATTTGTTGCATAGTATAGTAGCCTAACATTTTGGTAGAACTCGCAAGAAATATTTTACACTATACTACAAAATTTAAAGCTACTATTAACTAAAAGAATTTAATTAACTTGACTTTTATAAAACAATATTACACCATTTCTTCTCACTGTCCTCTATCCCTTGCATTTCATAACTTCAGCAAAACAGAATTCAATATACAAGCCTTACCAATCAGTTGACGATACTGATATTCCCTTTGTTCTTTGTAATTTGCCTTTATTTGAAAAAGCCTGTGGGGACGATCCGGTGAATATTTTATTTTGCCCAAAATTTATTTTCTAACGAAATACGTCCTCACCAATTACTCTTGAATGCGATGTAATGTACCTAATTTTGTTTTGTCAACTAGTTCGTCTAGTTGTCCAATTAATTTTGAACTTAATAATCTTAATTCTTTTATTGAACTTACTTCTTTTAATATTCTGTAATCTTTTTTCCATTACAATCACAATCAACTTCGTCATTGTTCATGTGGTATTTCTCGAGACCACAACATCGATTCTAGGAATATTAGTAATCGCATTATGGTGTTATTTGTACCTTAACACCTTTCCATCATCTTTATCCACAATCGTTTTGTTTCTTGGAATGCCAGTGGTTGGTTGTAAACAGCAGATACCACACGGTAATTTGATAGAGAATCGATTGAGTGAGTTTACAACAAAGCTCGGAGCAATGGGCAATGCATTAGCTGCACGTACAGTTGTTATTTACTGTTATGTAATAAAGTGAGTTAATACATTGTTTCTGTACGTGTTTCCGAGCGGAGTTCACGTCTTAGAGGTGCAGGGAGTATTTCTTGAAAATCCTGCTTGGCGTTTTATTATGTGCTTGCAAAGAAAAATTGTGGCATCCAACAACAGTAGTTTTCTATTTTAAAACAACAAAGGTATTCAGTAATCAGGTTCGTAAAATAGTTAGATTATTCTCTCTGTATTAGGTTTTAGTCCAATCTGTATTACTATAATTTGCAAATATTGCACATTAAAGTTTATTTTCACCCGTGTTTTAAAATTCGACCGGGGAAAATGGATTACCACCGGTGCTAGCGATAGCAACCGCCCGGGCGCTGCTTTCGACGTAAAAGATACAATCTTGGCCATACATCGCTACAGTTTACTTCGAAACGGATCTACGGGCGGTTTGGAACAAAGCAAGATAAAGGGGGCATGACTAACATACCACCTTGAACTTTGGAATTTTATTGCTCAAGCCCAGCTAGAATGTATTCGACACTGTGACCGAGCGCGTAGATTTGAACAAAGTTTCTGTGACATCCAATTAGAAATACGACCAAAAAGCTTTGTGACCAAATGCTCTCATAAAACCGAATTACCCGAAGCATTGCAATTTGCGTTAGCGACACGAACTGGGTTAAAGAATCTGCGATTTAAACGCACGATTTATAACCACGGGTATGCTTTATAATATAATAACTGTTCGAAAAGTGGAATATATCATCAAAGTAAGAAGTTAAACGTTAACTCGGCACGGTAAGTTACGTTTCGCAGTGGTTCGCGATGCGGATCATCGACGGAAAGTTTAATGACTTCATACCTAGTTAGTTCCTAACTGTACCGCACTTATTGCCGTTTGGAAGTTCTGCGGAGCGTCACCAGTCATGCGATACCGACATTTATAAAACGCGACTTTTTACAATACTCTATTTTCCTGTCCCTATAGACTGCAAACACAAAGTGAAATGGAGACTGTGTTTTCGCAGTAGCTATCTTATCTGTAAGTATGTCATCGTAACCTTTACCCAATAAGGATGAACATTATCTCACAAAATAAATACCCGTAACAAAATTCCTATTTTCCTTGTACAAGGTTAAAGAACCAGTTCGTTCTCCAAAGATAACAGAGTCGCGAAAATATTCAAGTAGGTAATTTAGTTGCATTTTGAAACATCGCCAATAGCACTAAACGTTGTGCTCCATCAACAAACGTAAGAAGTGGCCACTTTAAACATCGCTCCCTCGGGGCTGGCTTGGAACGTCAAGCTTAAAGCCTTTAAGAATGAAAGGCACCTGATTTAAGGCCCCCTGTCGGCGATAACGAGGAAACAGGCTGCGCCAGTGGCCGCTCAATAAAACTTCCAACTAGCCAGGTTTTATCGGCGCTCACCATCTCCCCGCCACTACCCGCATCTCCGCAGTCCAAGCATGTCAGTGCAGAACACTCCACGCGAATTATGTAGCCATTATGCCTGATGTACGACTCCTTCGCCAGATGTTCCAATAAATCCGACGGTTTATGTATTTAGTGACCTGAGTTTAATTCTCGTTCGACTGCAACTTTCAATTTGGTCTAACGATAAGACGCTGAACCGCAGGTTCAATGTTATGCCTTTCTCTTTTGTTTAACGATGCTCACTCTGCATTCGTTCGTTGAATCAAATGTTAAAATATTTTTACAATTCACTCTGTCTTTATAAGAGAAACTCAATAAAGTAAATAAATACGGAAAATGTTCAAAATTCTCAGATGGGGAAAAATTGGCTTTACTTTTATATCAAGCAAGACAGTAAACCGTACCAATACAGCTCATATTACATAGGCATGCGAGACGCGATTCCCGAGCGACTTAAAACGAGGGCGAAATAAAATTACACAACGTCCCCTAAGGACGGCGACACACGACTGTTACGATAAAGAGGATTATTGCCTGCACTTGAGAATGCACCCTCGACGGATACGCCATAACGACACATATTGGACTAAAGGGCGACAACCCTAAAAGGCATTACTACGGATTATCGTTATATCTTTACAAAGCATTAGTCGATAAGTCACCTTAATCTTGAATCTCTTTGTCTAGATTATCGATACTTGTATTGTTCACAATTGTCATCTGATTAGATAAGACAATTAAATATTATAAAAGTATCTTTTGTTGTTACCGAAGTCCGTACGTGACGCATACAAAAAGAACTTCATAATAGACACCCTTTCGTTGAACTCTTCTGACATAAGAAATGATTCTTACAAAACTGGCGAAAGATGATAACGAAAGTATTCTTTTATCGAGGGACACATTTGTCTATTTAGTCACGGTCATCTGGCAGCCTCATAAATTATGTAGACGGACAACACCCTCGACTTTCCGATGAGTCACTAGCTCGACGACAAATGAGCTAGCATGACCATACCGAGGGTTCACGTCAATTAGTTCAACAGCAGGTTTCATACTTAGACGTCACAACGATTTGTTAAAATCCCCTCGCATGTTCTACTTATTCAATTTAGATTCCGGTGGGGAAGAAAATGTTTTCAATTTAGACGCTTTTAGTCCGAATGGCTCCAGCTTTATACTTAGTTTACAATGAAACAAGAATACCGTGCAAACTTTACGAAGCTGAAAATAAAACAATGTGTACGTCTTCTTCGATAAACTTATTGCTGAGAGGGCTGGTCTTCAAATAGAAATTGCAATGGACGGTAAATGAAAATAGGTTACAGTGGTCAAATAGCGAAACGTCGTGGTCGCGCGACCAACCAGAATAGATACTGTGTATTGAATTCTGTATTTTAGTGTACTCTATGTTTTTGATATTTGGCTTAGCATTAGGGAGCAACTTGCTTACTCAGCAACTTTTTTGTCTCTGTCGCTGTCTTTACGCTTGAGATTTGGAAGATGCGGACACGGGATTTTTCCCGTGTCTTGAAACAGCTGAAACTTTTATCCCGGGGTATGTTCGCTTAAGAAAATGTTTTTATTAAATTAAAAAAAAAAACTAGTCTTAGATGGTAAGTAGTCATCCAATCGTTGACGGTTAAGCGCACTTGTTTATTAAGAGCCTATACACTGTAGCCTTGAATGCCTAAATTTTGATCGGATGGGAAAAAAACGGGCAAGTTCGAGTCTGACTCGCGCACTGAAGGATCCGTACAAATTTAACTATTCTATAATACAATTCCAAGAGTATATGGTTTTAATTTTACCTCGATAAAGGATGCGTTGCCGAAATAAAAGGTATTGACCGACAAAGAGACGGACAACAAAGTTATCCTATAAGGGTTCTATAGGGGATTTTTCCTTTTGAGGTACGGAACCCTAAAAATAAAAATTTTGCGGGCGAAACCGCTGGTAGCTGGTAGCGCTTCATATTTATCAGTAATCCAATTACATTCTTATACAAAATTGCTTATCTTTAAAACCTATTCTAAGAGCCAATGCAAAATATTGTCATGAATTACTTTTTCTTTTCGCCAGAAACAAAACCTAGGTTGTAAGTTAGAGGACAATACGAGGAATCAACAGCAAAAAGAACCAGGTCTTTAAACCGTAAGAAGATAATTATAAAAGCATTGCTTGTACTTTTTTGTCAGGCGTTACTTATTTTTCTTATATTGTAATTAAGACGACTTGAGGACTCGAGTTCTTTGCAACACCAGACGCCCCCTTACCACACCCGGCGATAAATGTGGAAGCGAGGTACGCAGAATAACTCATTAGAGAAACCGTGTAGTATATTTAACAATGGGAAACTTAAAATGTCAAACACGGAGTATTTTTATTAATGAAAAATAACGCATGATAAAAACAATAGCGATCTCCTAAATAGTCTCTAACTTCGTTCGGTTACGGTTGGTAGACATAATTATTTTTGCTATTGATTTCTCATACAGTCGTTTAAAATATGGTCTAGATTTCACTATTTGCGAAAAGAAAAAAAAAACATGTCAGCTATGTATGGAAAACATGTATTTTTTATTTTAGTAAAAGTCTGACACGCCCTCTCGCTCCGCCCAGAGCGCGAGAAGTCATTTGGATGATTTCCCACCTTAAAAAAAAGCTATGTATGGCAAAAGTTTCATTCCCCTTTGTATAACCCTTTAAAGTATATTTGTCTAACCAGCCTCTAAGTTCTAAAAGCACTTTCTAACAAGCGGTTACTCAATACAGTTAAATCTTATAGTCGGATAGTGGTTACAGGTCTCAATAACTCGTCCCAAGATAGAATAATCGGATTACATCGCCACAAAGAAATGCTGAGCCGCTTAAGAACTACTTGGGCCATAACGAGTCGACTACCCGCTTCCAAGAAACCAAGATATGTTGTATTGAAACCCAACGACAATCAGATTGGATTTCATGCATTGACGATTCTGACTGTAGTAGAAATACATGAGACTACAGCTCAAAAGTATTTGGCCATTCAGAAAGTTTTTTTTTTTAATTTTAAATAAATTAAACTACTTTATATTAATTTATTAGCATTTGTTTTTGACACGTTTGGTGCAGTGGCCGAGCGAATGGCTGCTACGCTGCAAGTTGCAGGTTCGATTCTCGCGCAGAAATATTTGTAACGCCTGGTAATAGAAGGTAGTCGTTCTGGGTTTCGTTGTCTTCAGTGTGTGAGTTTACATGTTTGTATATGTGAATAATGTAATTCCTTGTATGAGGTACCGCTTATTAAAAAATACTGTTTTTAGGGTTCTGTATCCAAAGGGTAAAACGGGACCCTATTACTAAGACTCCGCTGTCCGTCCGTCTGTCATCAGACTGTATCATACTATATAATAGACAGTTGAAATTTTCTCAGATGATGTATTAATGTTGCCGCTATAACAACAAATACAAAAAAAACAGAATAAAATAAATATTTAAGGGGGTTCCCTTAAAACAAACGTGATTTTTTTTTTGCCGTTACGGACGTTAAGAAACCCTTAGTGCGCCAGCCTGACTCACACTAAGCCCATTTTTTACCCATAGCTTCTACAAGCGAGCCACTAATTTGTTCAATATTGCTTGATTATTTTCTGAGATTCGTCTAACAGGTTTCTCTACAAAATCTTCCTAAGATGTGGGAGAGTATTTTTATACCCGACTATCAAACTGATCTCATAATAATTCAATTGGCTTCATATGTGGAGATAGCAGATGCCATGTCATGATATTCGATAACCACTGTTGTTCTTTTTGACTTAAAAATTCTTGCAGTTTTATTTATTTATTTATCAATTGCTTGCTATACTTAGAGTATGCACCAAAGCGTATAGCAAACCAACAATCTATGATATAAAACATGTGATACAAAAATTTATCATTTCTTTACTGCTATAAAAAATATGTCGAATTTAGGTTCCTGAGCAATCAGGGTCTGTTCTTTCAAATCAATGTGTGTTTTGGATCATTATTTTGTTGAAATATAAATCCCGGGACCAATTAGACGAGTCCCAGAAGGTACAGCACTGTTCTCGTCATATGTTTTTGTAATGTTACTTAAAATTACTTCTATTCGCACAAGATCTCGGACGGCGGAACTACGATATTTGCTTCTGTTACTTTTTCGTTCAACTGCCGCCGACCGAAAACTCTTCGTTCGATCCAAAAAATTAAAATTTCGTCGGTCTATAGAATCTTGTCTTAGTCCAGTCCAGTCAGCAGTTGTTCAATTCTTGTGTTTTTTTGTCCCTTTAAGTCATTATTAATTGTTCTAAAATAGATGTTAGGGGTAACATTTACTGTCGAGAATTCTCCTTTTCATTGTAGAGACAGGTTTTTTTTTTATGATTCACGTTAATGTGTGCTGCTAAACGTCTTTCACGTTTGCTTGTAAACTTTTTACTCAAACGTTCGCTAGAAGTGGTTGTTGATTTTGGTCTACTTTGAACAAAGATTGTTGCAAATTCTTCCTAGAGTCGCCAGTTATAGTCAACAGTTTGCCTTATATCTTCGGCAGTCCTGAAATCACTCGGTCGCCTAGTAAGTAAGTGAGTCTGAATATTCCCTGGATGTACCAATTTTGATCAACTGGGTTGTGAGGGTCTGATAGGCAGTCGCTCCATGTGAAACACGGGTGTTCAGCCGCATCTGGTTAGACTGGAAGCTGACCTTAGGGTAGTTGGGAAAAGGCTAGGGACATGATTTAGGTACTCATTTTGTTCAAATAAATCAAACTCAGAATAAAAAAACAAGCCGCGTAGTGTCTTAACACTACGCGGAAATGTATGTAGGGTTATTTTAACACGGTTTAGTGTGGGAATCAAATTCACGATTCTTATACGCTGCACGCTGTGAGCAAAATTATCTCTATATTTTATTTTCATTAGTAGGTAAAATAAATTCGCAGGTGAACAGCGTTACCTTCTAAAATTCTATTAGTGATAAGAACATTATCATTTACAAAGCCTTAAGGTTGCAACCTAATTAAAAACGCCTTTCTTTAAATGAATAAAGACTATAATAAATAACGATGTAAATCTACTCGATTTAGTTCAGGGCTAGACACACATCAACGTAAGAAATGTGCTACAATGTCACACAGTCGAGTTGTTGATTGAAGAATTATGCTAAGTGTGTCGCTCGTCATATCCTATAGAAAATAAAATATTCAGCAGCTTCTTTATCCAAGAGAATCGCGTGAATTCCGCGGGCTCTTCTCGAGCCATTTGCGACGTAATGGCCCGACGGAGTCTGCCTTCAGGATTCTAATGGAAAAACGTCTGAGTCCGATCACAGCCTTTCAACTCTTATTTCACTTTGGCGTATAAGCACAAACGCTTTTGAGGAGGTAATACGTTAAGAGCTGTTAAAAGAAGGATGAAAACGTTCCACACTGACGATCTTGTTTGGTTTATCTTTATCGTCGATGCGGAGTCTGGGTAAAGAAAACTTCCCATAATGCAGTTTACCATGCCTTTTTTTTATTATAATAAATAGGAATTGCCACTTTCCCTACACTATTTTCTTTACGATGTAAACCCATTTACACGCATGTGTTCGTTCGATTACTGGAGGGTGGGTGTTAAACTAACAAGGGTGCAACGTTTATTAACGGCCTGTCAAAAGTATTATACCCAAATCCTCGCTGAATCATATCCCTTCAGATGCAGTCGTATTGATGCAATGAGTCAGCATACCAAAATGCTTTGTTTATGGAATGTTATTTAAGTTTTTGCTTCAAGGTACTTTTGTACAAAGAAAATTGTGTTTTGAATAAAAGTCAAAGAAGTGGTATTAACCGTTTTATTTACGTAAAATATAGAAACACTTAAACTAGAAAATACATATTTCTCAAATTGTAACAAATATTTTACACACATACAATTAAAACAAGGCTCTAAAACTCGATTTAATAATTTTAAATTATAGTGTAAAAGCTCAAAAATAACTTGCAACCATTCATTTTTTTCCTAACAAAAAAAATAACAGATTTTGCCGTTCCTTTTTCAAAAACAAGAGACTAAAGAAAAGGTTCCTTATTTAAAAACTGTCACACACAAGCCACGTACTGTCAAAGACAGAAACAGATAGCAAAATAAACAAACAGGTAAGCGTTGTTGATATTGATTCCGTTCAGTGAGACACGAGTGGACGTAAACATCGTGTTTGTTCCGTGTATTTGAATGCAAAAGGGAGTTTTTCTATAGAAAAAAAAACACTCCGGCTTTCACAGTGGCTGTTGGAAATATAATAATGGGTTTCTGGTATAGAATAGACGCATTCATTATTTTTCAGAAGATGTTACATGTTTACGTATCACATGCAAATTTTGATTTAAAGAAGGAAAGCTACGATATAGCGCTTACAAAACGCTACGCAGACTGTCATTATGTCTGAACATAGTGTTTTCGACGAAACAAACAGTACAGTCAGATATAAAAGCACTTAAATTTGCTCCCAGTATTGTCTGAAACATTTATACAGCTAATAAATTGTAAACATTTCAAATTCGCCTTTAAACGAAGCACCTTGAGTAACTACAATAATTTTATGTGAACGAATTACGAACCTTCAGCCGCGGCCGAAACAAAGCAACGGCCAATTTATTTATTGTTCTACTTGTGAGAGGTGAAATGTGGGTGGTGAAGGTGGGCCACCTCCAGCAGGGGTAGGCAGGTGGGCCTTCATCCCCCGGGACATTGGGCAGGCAAACACTTTAATACGGCACGAAGCAATTCGTCTAACATCAAGTAAAATTAAGATGAACCGCATTACGAACGGAATAAGCATTATTGACTGGTAATTCAATTTAGTCCTTATTACGGTAGACAAAACTTTTGTGTTGAAAATTCTTAATTATTTATTTATTTAAACTTCATGTACAGTAGTGGGAAAATCATATTATGACATCCCCGCTCTTGGGCGGAGTGAGAGATAGTGTCAGACTTTTACTGACTAAAAACCCACTCCTGTTCCTTCGTCGCCTTTCGTACCGACGCCGAGTCTTCCTTTCAGAATTAGACCCTTGGCCCCAGTAGGCTTCGACCCTGCTGGGCCCCTACAGTTGCTGACATCTTGAGGCACGCGTGAAACAGTACGCGCCGTCGACGACTTGGGCTCGGTCCGGACGGTCGGACGGCGAGCTACCCATTGCTCGCCGTCCGCAAGCCCGCGCCTACTATGGCCAGATATCGGGATCGGAATCCCGGCGGCGGTTGGGGCGTGAGGTCCGTTGCCTCACGCGATCGGCCGCTTCCTTTGCTAGCATTACTGCTTCGCAGAAGAAGGTGACCACCTGCCACTCCTCCTCGCTCTGGACCATGGCTTGTACCAAGGCCCGGCGCGAGAGATCGCCGCCGCCGATTGTCCCAACGAGGACACGGCGTTGCTCTTTCCAACCGGTACATAGTGGACTTAAAGAAGAAAAGCTACGAATATTCATTCATTCTTATACTTCATGTACAGTATTGGTACATAGACGGACTTAATGCAACAAACAAGGCATCCTGTATCAGTCAAACTCAATAAATAAAAAAAACAAAGTAAAAAATTAAATTATTCTTGTTATTATTGAAATTACAATAATAATTGAAGGCAGGAATTGGAAGAACAAGGCCTCAATTGTAGAACAATGCTTGCTTACACAATAGTAATAGCGCAATAGTTTGGGCTGACATTGAAGCCAATGATTAATACCTAATGGTGTTTCTGAAATTTCAATCCAAGTTTTGAAGTAACAGACTTAATCAGTGCCATGTAGTTTTTCCCCAGAAACGATAACAAAGGAATACGTGACGTAGTAACTGGGCAATCTCAGCAAGCCGAGGCGGTAATTAAAAATGTTTTCGATGTTCTCCCGACGAAGTTTACCTCGCCAGTGGTCGGTTTTCTAACGACTGGGAAGTTTTTTTTCTTACAGCACCGAACTCTTCGAAACAACTTTCTATATCGGTACCTGATAATAATCTATTGCACAACTACCCACTCTTCAATAGTTTTTGTTAGGTGGAAATTCAGGAGTTCTGTTTTTAAAACGTTTTAAAGCTATTGAACATTTTTAACGCTATTGAAAATATGCGATTATTTTTTGAGTCAAAAACCATATCCAATGGCCTTAAAATTTTGGGGACCATTTTGATTTTTCTTCCAAATGTTACTTAGTAGGACAGCAGTATCTGCTTTTTTCCAATTTTCGCGCTACTTCGACTTAGCGCTCTTTATTTTAATCTATATACGATGCTTGGGAAGCATTACACAACTAGGCGGCGCCTCCGCAATTTTGGGGACTAGAGTTATGATCTGATATGTAGGCTTTCAAAACGGTGAAGGAAAACATCGTGAGGAAACCGGCATGTCCTAGAACCAAAAAACTCGAAGACATGTGACATCCACCAACCCGCCCTGGGCCCGCGTGGTGGATTACGGCCCATTCCCTCTTCTAGAGAGGAGGCCTGAGTCCCAACAGTGGGAACATTATGAGGCCGACTATGCTATGCTATGCTATGTTGGCTTTTTTACTATTGAAGTTAACTTTACGTTAAAAGTATTCCATTGTATTTATTCATATCGTACACTTTTGCATACTAAATTTTCAGTCATAAAATACTTGAGAGAACGCAATAAAGTCCGATTTTAACTTGATTAATCGAAACAAAGTCGTTTCTTTGTCCAGGTGTTGGTAATTACGAGTTTTCACAACGGTTGATAACGTACATTGTGAACGAGTGAATGATAGAACAACAATGGGAGCAGTTACAAAATCTTTAAGATGTGAACGTCTCTCATCAAGATATTATGAGTCAGTCTTTGTTATAACTGGCGTAACGTGGCTTTGATATAGGCACACCTTTGCCTAATCTTACGGGGAATAAAGGCGGTTTGTTAATAATATCTTTGTTAGATCGCCCACATTCGGTATAATACCTCTATGGTACCGAGGACTAAGATGGAGGAGTAACATCCATCTCTGTGATGAAGTAAAGATGTTTTCATAACGGTAATAACTCTAACTCGTGTATATGTACCATTTTTTTTCTGAGATTTTATCGTCATATCATCGGTCATTCGGGAGTTATAAATCTTGCAAATGTCTGATCAGATCAAAGTATCAGTATCTAAGGAATTTCTTATTCATAAATCACTTACAGTAGTGTAATTTAATCCCACTCAGAATCACGGCGTAGTTACTTACTTCTATAGAAACCTCTAACAAAGTAATGTGCGTAAAGCTAAAGTTGAATAAACTATGGAGCAATGGAAGATTTAAAACAGTAATCGCTAGATTATCACGTAGAGATCAGAGCAATAACCACTAGGTCCCGTTAGAATCATGTCACGCCCATCGCGAGTACGGTCGGCCACACATAAGCAGTAAAACTTGAACCTACCAACCAGACAATCGCTAAGAAAAAAATTGTGCTGTTGAAGTAAAATGGTTGAGAAACTGGCGTGGTTGACAGTACTGAACCAACAGTAATGTACCGACGTATTCGAGAAACGTTCTTTTTAATGTACCATGACTCCATGAGACAATTTTTACAGTCCGTGGTGCTTGAACCAGCGTTATTTAAAGCTCGGCTTAATGTGCTCAACGGATGTAGTCTAGGCAGTGTTTTGTGACTGAATATGTATATATGCTGCATAATTATGTATTTCTATAAGAATTGTATACTAGGTACATGTTTCTAGCATACCGTGTGCCGTGTAACTGACACTTGATCTCAGCTTATAATAATATGATGAATAGATTAATAATTCAATTAGAATAGATAGTCGCTCTAAGAATTTGCTAGGATAGCAGTAATTCAATACTTGAGACGTTGCAGGCTCAAGAAGTACCCTAAGTTACACTTTCAATAAATTTAACAGCTTTACAATCACCGCCCACAAGATCATTTTGAAAACATCAAACTATAAGATCCATCAATGTACATGTTGTTTCTGGCTCGCCGTCCGACCGTCCGGTAACCGTCCGGACCGAGCCCAAGTCGTCGACGGCGCGTACTGTTCCACGCGCGCCTCAAGGAGATGTCAGCAGATCGTAGGGGCCCAGCAGGGTCGAAGCCTATAGTCAGTAAAAATCTGACACTATCTCCCGTTCCGCCCAAGAGCGGGGGATGTCATAAGACGATTTTCCCACCCAATAAAAAAAAAACCCAAACATAGACTCTTCACATCAAACAAACATCAGAATAGAGAGCAGTCTATTCCAAAACAACATTATAGACTAACCCACTTGATTTCTAAATGTTTAATCACTTGTTACAATGTAACACTAATTGCTAGTAACATTCTGAAACGGGACACACTAGACCCGGAACCTGTCGCAAACTAAACAACTACCAAGCTTTACATTTAATGGAAAAACAATCTGCCAACTGAATATTAATGAAAATCTAGTTACACGTTGAAATTCGCTCGTTTACCTCAGTGGAATGGGTACAAAATGTGGGTAGATATCACTTGTATGTATAAATTATAGGTGAATTCAAATTGTGACACAAATTCCAAATGACGTAATTTGATCAGAGAAGATATTTGGAGATTTAACGTAATCAGTCTGCGTGCGCGCAAAGCCAGTTAGAACTACATTTTAATGTAATGCTATTTATCAACCTGTCTGTCTGAACGCTTTGCCCCCTAATTAGGCAAGTATTAATAGCTTGTTTTGAATATGAGTGGTACAAGGAAAACATGTCACTATGTTAGATTGCAATTAAAATATCCTGCTTTATACGTGCCACGTGTTAGCCGCATGCGGCAAGCAGATGATGCATCGGCATAAAATATTCATGAGATTACTAATTATTGTTAATGAAGAACACACAAAGACTTCACTAAGTAAACTTGTTAGTGCACTGAAGATACCCAGACGCGCAAATAAAATTGTGTTTATATTTTAAACCGACATTGTTAAAGAATGCGAGTTTTTTTCAATCGAATTTCGTTCATATTATTAAGTACGTAGTATCAGAAATTAATGTACGTAATATTGAGTACAATAATACAGGTGCTATTGTTGATACCATCAAAATATAGCAGAAAGTTTTTAAAAGGTATTTAAGGTACTTAGTAAATTACACAAATCGCAGTCGTTTGTAAAACGTAACGTATTGCGTTAACGGTTCAAGATAATTACGTAACGGCATACGAAACTCCCGCGTTTTCGATGAGTCATCCCTCTAATTTAACAGAACTGTCCATTTCAAGTATTGTTACAAAAAAAAAAGACAAATAAGTGTACTTAACATGCTGAAAACGTTTTAGATCACAGGGGCTTACGATTTCCATGTAGCCAGACATGTGATTACGAAACCTAGTTTTTCACGTACAAACAAAATGTTGCGTCTATCCTTCCTTTTTCGCGCTGGATTTTCTCACGGGAAATCGGCTGTCAATTTCCAACGAAGGATGTGTTAAAGAACACAAACATGAATAATAATCCTGTTGCTGTAATACTTTATTAAATACCAAAGTCTCGATGATATGTTTTCAACAAATCTAGTTCTTTAATATACTACCACAAGTTTTTTATATTTTTCATTTCCCCACCCAAAGTAGAAAGCACTCAGAAGTTAGATGGTTCGTGATTGCGCGACGTTAATCAAAAATAAACGTTACATTGTGAAACAGCGAATCCAATCGGATAATTGTGGCAGAACATTAACCTAGTGGCTATTGACCACCAGGCTACCATAAAGTTGCGGAATAAAGCGGATCAAGGGGTTTTAGAAACGGCCATCGTGACGTGACGAAAGACTAGGAGAACAGTTACGCGACGTATTGTTCGGACTCGGGAAGTGAGACAACACATCTAGACGTCATAATTGCAGATCGTTAACCCCTTGATTTTAAGGTCGATTGAAGTTGAAATGGTGACCGAACACAACAGTCCTGCAAATCGTGGCACCGCGTATTCGTTCACTACGAGTTTTGGAACTTGGAAAGCTTTACAAATGTAGGTGATTTATTCGCTTCTAGGTTTGGTTGTTAGACTAAGTAGAAGCTGGGTTAGGCTACAATTATTTTCCCTAGAGTAAGTATTTTGTTATGTGTGGCCATTTCAGTGAACGTGGTAAACCTAATATTTCTTGCCCAATTTCGCAGATATTTTAGGGCTTTTGCTGGTAGTTTTCTCATAGTACTTAAATATCGATGTAAGGAAAGAAAATAAAAAAGAAAGAAAACGTGTTTATTCTGCCTGAATAGAAGCACAATAAATAATAAGGCGAGTTACTGGTCAGTGTCACCCACTTCTCCAAATTAGTTTTCACAGTATGATATTCTTATCAATGTTAACATACAAAGGCCGATGTAATGACTGGTTAGACATGAATAGGTGGGATCATGTGAACCATGCGTTTTGAAGAAAAGCCGGTACGACTAAAGAATCCTGCTTGAAATAATAGAGTTCAACTAGCCGTGTGAGTGAATGTGGTGCAATTATGAAATTACATGGCGATGTTCATTCGTAATTAGGTGTAATAAATTTTAGTAAAGCACGTTAATATCTCAGCAACACTTAAATTACACTTAATTGCAAGACACTGAAAGAAGCGTGCGTGGAAAGCTCCCAAAGTTCTTAATTGCGAAAAAACTCATTAAAACAATTAGTAAGCCAAATTATGATTTCCTTTAACTAAGTTAAGATTGATCACTTTGAGTGGAAAGCCTGTTTTTTAATTGGGCGATTACTTTTTAATTATCTTCTTAATTTATGCTTACTTGAATAAGGTTTAAGGGCCCAAATTAGCAACATTTAAGGCCCTACTAACTCAATCAAGTGGTACCTAAAATCCTAATATATTAGCAATTTGAACCTTATTTCAACATTTGACCACAAAAAAAACGTTCGTCGATCTAATTCAATTTGTACTAATGGTAAGACCTTATCTTCAAAAGAGCAACAAATTGAATTCCATTACATGCATGTTTTAAATTATACTTTAATAACTACAGTTTAAAAGGATCCTTTCTACAATCGAAAAATGGTAGACAAAGGTTTTGTTTCAGCTGAAGCCATAGCTATACGATTAGTATCATAAAAAGGGGCAAAGACATAAGCCTCCCCTAAAACAAAACCTACCCACTCGTTTGCCTGTCTGCTGTTTTGACATCAATATAGTGAATTGTGGGGTTCAAAGAAAATACTAGGTACTAATAATATTTTGCTCCTGAATATATAGGTGTAGATAGTCTTTTGATTTTCAGGGTGGAAATCATCAGAAAAAGCCGTTGGAGATATCGCGATGACTCGTCATCATCATTTCAGCCGATAGACGTCCACTGCTGGACATAAGCCTTCCCAAATGTCGGTCCTGTGCGTCTCGCATCCATCGGGTTACCGCAACCTTCACCAGGTCTACGGTCCACCTTGTAGAGGGCCTTCCAACACTGCGTCTTCCGGTACGCGGTCGCCACTCCGGAACCTTTCGGCCCTAACGGCCATCTGTTTTGCGAGCAATGTGCCCTGTCCATTGCCACTTAAGTTTGGCGATTCTTCGTGCTACTTCGGCAACGTTGGTTCTCCTGCGGATATTTTCATTTCTGATTCGATCACGCAAGGAAACTCCGAGCATAGCCCTTTCCATTGCATTTTGGGTGACTTTGAGCCTTCTAATGACTATTTCATTTATTTATTTATTCATGTTTTTTTTATCCGCGATGATTATTTTTTGGAATTAATTTTGCAGTGCTGTTGCTGTCATTTCGTTTCTGGGTTGCTGCACACTGACTTGAAATAATGGTTTTAATGTGTTTTTTTCTACTATTCTAAATCAGATTTACATATCGACGGTGAAGTACCAATAACTCCTAACTGTCGAAGTCAAAAATCTTCTGTCTTAAAAACGTCAGGAGGTAATACTATGAATTGACATGCTGGTTTAGTTATTGGTGTTTCCACAATTTAATTTGATGCAGTAGTAACTAATATTCGCTTCAAGAGATTTCACAAAAACATGCAGAAACACACATTTGAATTAAGAGCGCTAAAAAAAAATTATCTCGAAAAATGTCAGTTAGAAGGGCACTTCACTGTCGATATACATAAAGCTTTTCCCAAACTGTACATGACTTTAAAGTTTTTTTAGTTTTAACAAAGCAAAATTTTAGATGCCCTCATCCTGTTTAATACGTATTTCGTTGTTGGAAGTCGGAAATTTTTGTGTAATAAAAGTAGTGCAATAACGTGAATTATTCGCCGGACAATATGCTGCGTTGGCTGTTGGTTCACGCAAACCCCATTGTAACTCTCTTTTTCTTCTTTTTCCGCACTCTTTTGTTTCGGTAATGAAAAGTATTCCCATTCAGATTAATGAACGTTTTGAAATCGAGATTATTTTGCTATAGTAACCAATTAGTTAAAGATCTGAAACAATAACGTAATTGAAAATTTTGAACCTTTTAGTTGCCTAAAAATAGGCAGTATATTTAGGTGGGCTTACAAAATTTCGCCTTTCATTAATTAAATTCTGATATAATTTCATCGAGTTACTTTGAGTGGTTGGTATGAATAAAAATAAATATTTATTATATGATATGGTATAGATAAAGAAGCTAAGTAGCATAAAAGTCATACAACGAAACATTACGCGCCAAAATCGCTCGCAAATTCCAATATGGCGACCACGAGTGTGAAATCCACCATGGATCAGAGCGAATAGGCTAACTTATAGCAAATTAAACCATCATTACCTTACAATGGTTGTAATTCGCACTTGATATGTATACCTACTCAAATGCACAGCGATAGTGAATTTCATATTATTGATTCATTAAAAACATACGCTTGCATAATTCATAGAAGCGAAAGTGGTTCCGTTGGTACTGCGTGTTTTGTTAATGACCGCATGTTTTCTAATAAAGCATTTGCATACGTATTTATTCAATCACAATATGAAGTGACGTTTGATTGTCTGGTGAGACTACGGGAATAAGGTTTTCAGCCAATTATATTGAGTTAGGTTCATCAATCATCAAATTAAATAGGACATAATGTTATTCCTTCAAGATGTTATAATTCTGTCTAATATTTCTACTGACGTAATGCTAATAGATGTTTAGTTACTCAAAACTTGTTACAATATGGCGGCAAACAACTAAGGTTCAGAACATTATCATAAGTACACAACAAAGGGGTTCTCATTGCTCATCACATTAAATCAAGAAATATCTTCGTGCAAATAAAAGATTACAAACCGACGCGATCCCTTGAACAAAAGCTTGATTAAAGACATCAAAAGCCTGACGCTTTGTTGCACCCTATTTAGATGCTTCACTCAAAGATAAAGAAAGTAACTTCAATAACTTGATCCCTTGTGTTTACAAAACAAAGGTTAATGGTTAATACAAAGTGCGGGATAACTGGAGGTTTTAGAGAAATGGGCTCAAAGTACATGTCAACTCAATCCCATTTTCAAACGGACTCATCTATTGTTCTCATTACGCCATCGTCGGGTCGATATAAAAATTCGCGCCACGCTTTGAATTTAGAATGCGCCACAAATATTTCCCGACAGATTCTATTTATTCGTTTGGAAACGTGAAACGCGTAGACGCTTGCGAAAAAGCTTGTTTGCTCGGAAATCCGTTGAAACACATGCCATTTTTTGAGCATATTGATGAAATTGGAATCTACAAATAATAGAAAAAATTATACTTATGCTAGCGAATTTCTGCTTGTTAGTTAGAGCAGGCCCCTGGGAATAATTACGTATATATTTCAGTCGGCTAGAAGTCAGATAATGATTAGTTTAACCTGCTTACTTCGTATAAGCTTTGGGTTACTCGAATCTAATCGACCAGCAAATACACGATCGACTACAAAAATGCGTGTTGTGCTAAGGGTAATTCAACGGTACACTAACTTCGTTTTGTATAGCCAGTTTAGTAGCAAATATTTAAACAAGAATGTGGAGTAGGCGAGTGCTATCATGTTCCACGATAATTGGGATTGCGAAGTTAATAGCTATTTTCACAGTTTGTGATTACGGCATAGCGATTCTGTAGTTCTATCCAATCTATGTGAAGTTTGCTAAATTCGTGATGGAGGTTTGATAGTAATCTGCCTTGTTTGATTCGAGAGTTTTTTATAAAGCTATCAACTTACCTAATAACAATTAAAAGAAGAAAATAAGTAACAAACCGAAGCAATAGTTAATTAACAAAGAAAATGAAACAAAAATGCCGAGCGCAGAGACCGTACACAAAATTGCGCGCAGATTGTCGGGGTCCCAAATTGCATAATGTTCGGATGGCCATCAGTAAAGCCAGTCACCGACTAGATACCGTTGTGCTGCCACAAAAGAAAAAAAATCTCCCGCGAAATTGTGGTGGATTTAGAAATTTATGTTCGCATAATCTGTAGTTACGTTTCACTTCGCTTTCATACCCGCAAATGTGGGCCCGTTGGCTTATTGTATAAAAGAACCATCGCATTTTGGGTCCTTTAAGGACTGATTTACTGGGATACCGACTTTTGTCGCGTTGACCTACTTTTTGGGTAGATATCGCAAAGGCTTTGACCGTCTGTGTTCATCGCTTGAAGTGATCAATCGAGGATTTGTCTAGTCATGTTTGAAATTATGGCTGCAGTAAAATGTTTGGTGCATAATTCTGCAGATCGATGACACGGCAATAGATTGTGATCTTTATTTTGTTATTGATAGGTTTGAAAATGTAAATGTTTGTTGTGTTGATGTTGTATTTTAAGCTCGGCAGTTGGTGTCGTTTCGTGAAGGTAGTTGCGTGTCGTGGGCGGAGATGTTCAGCGGTGCGTTCAAACGGAAGACTTGTCGGTGTCACTTTAGTTTATTATTGTTCGTACAGCCTGTTCAGGTTCTATACACATCTATTGTTTCTGTCAGCTTTCTAAGCTCCAGTGAGAATAACAACTTAATATCATGTGCGTGGGCGGAGGCTGGGCTTTTGTCGAAATGGAAGAGCTGTCTGATAAAGTCAAAAGAAAGAATAAGAATAGAATTGGCTGTTATTGTCTTACAAAGAGCTTTTGAAAGAAAAGTTCTATGATAGCAGGATTGCTATAAATTATTGTTCAGTATGGTCTATTTTATTAATTCGAAGACATGTGACATTCACCAATCCGCACTGGGCCCGCGTGGTGAATTACGGCCCATTCCCTCTCCTAGGAGTCTGAGTCCTAAGTCCCAACAGTGGGAACATTAAAAAAGGCTGATGATGATGGTCTATTTAAATTGTTGTGGGTACCTATCGACTTTGCTACTATATTTATATGCCTACAAATTATAGTCGTCAATAATATATATAAAAAGAGAAACCGACTAACTGACATATCAACGTACAGTCGAAACTACTGGGACTAGGAGCGTGAAATTCAAGACAAGGCTTCCTTTTATGACGAAGGTGAGTACTAAGAAAGGATTATTAAAATTCAGCTCCTAAGGGGATGAAATGGGAGTCTAAAGTTTGTATGAAAAAACCTACATTCACGCGGGCGAAGCCCCTGGCAGAAGCTAAGCACATGATACAAGTAAATAGAGTGAGACATTACTTCAGAGTAAATGCCTTCCTTCTTCACTTTTTCTGATCTAATGATAAGATTGTTAGTCTAGGTCATACACCTGTTTTTCGTGTGTCGTATTAACAACATTAAAACCAAATACCACACTGGTGTTGCTGTTGTAATAGTCCCTAAAGATAGACCTGCACTACGCACACGTGTGCCACACACGCCAATCTGGGCGCGGCGGTCTCAATATATTTTATATGGAAACTAGACTTGTAGAGCTACACTTGTTCCACGCCACGCGATGTCGTTCTATGTACAAATCAGGCCTGTTAGACGTGTGCGTCGGTCTAATTTAGTTCTAGCTTAATTCTATAGCGTGTACAAAAACTTAACATAGTAATGAGTGATAATTTGCCATTTCATGTCAAAAGCAAGCTGAACCCAACAATAAGTTTTCTCCCAGCCAATTTTTGAGTGACAGAGACAGATAACATACTAAAGGGGGTGTTTCTTTGTAATTGTGTTTTAATGTGTCAAATATAATTACTTAATGGGAAAAGAAATACAAATTAATATTTGAAGTATTTCAAATTCCAGAGATTATGCAAGTAATGAAAAATTAAGTATTAATAAAACTGTTCATGTTTGGGGGAGGCCTATGTCCAACAGTGGACGTCTTTCGGCTGAAATGATGATGATGATGATGAAAACTGTTCATTATGTCTACTTCAGAAACAATTCACACAGTATTAATATTTTTTAGCAGACAAGTGAAAATAAAACAAGTTTTCAACAAAAACAGGAATGTTTTCTTGAACAACATCCCCATTCCTGTGCTTCTTAGAAATCAATTTTAGTTTCCAACGGGAAGTTGCAGAGTTCTTCCGAAAGTTGTTAGTGCTATAATTTTGTTAGAAAATGTGTGATACCACGCTAAGATATACAGACAATATTTTTGTTTTTTAATATTACTACTGTACAGTTAAACTGTATACCATTGTTTCAAAAGATAGATGAATAGAAACATTTTTTCACATGCAGCATTTCAACACACCTGCCTGGGTTTAGGTGGAGGACAAAGGGTGAGTGAGATCTTCGCCCATCAACGGGTTGGTAAAAGTAAATAGTAACCAGTAACATTTGTAAGAGAACAAGGTCAGACAAAGTCAGCATCACACAGACTTTGCATGTCAGAAATATGTAAACCTGCATGTTTATTGCAAAGTCATGTACCTCCAGTTTTGCTATTATGGTCATTTGCACAATGAATTTTTTGTGGGATAAAATAAAAATCCTTGGTGCCACTTGGATACTTGTAACTTTCTTTGTAACAGTAAATGATTTGATCAGTATTTTCAAAGATTTGGTTTGATAAAAATAAGTAAATCCTAATGAAAACATATTCATAGTGACTTCTTCTTCTATGGATTTGGAATTCATTTGCAGAACTTTATTTTTTTATCTATGCCATGTTTCATTGTTGCTAAATCCTCGAATAAATACCTATTTATTTTTATATTTAGAGATTTAAATACAAGATAATATCAAATAAATAGCAATGAAATTGGATGCACATAAACACTACAATTAAAGGTGGTGGTTACTGTACTAGATCCTGTTCAGAAAAGTAAAATACACTACCTACTTTGTAAATATTTAGAAAATACCACAAACCGCATTTTCATTGTTTATTTTAAGAAAGTCATTTTCACTTCATAAATAAATAGTTAAGATGGTTTTAGTAGATTTGATTTGCTTGTAGAATGACATTAATTCAAAGCAGGTTTTTTTTTTTGATGAATTAAACTGGTTACTGCAAATGAACTTTTTCACACCAAACAGCATTCATCCTATTGAACAACCAAAATAAAGTTTTGTTTATTAGATTCCTTTAGTTGGAATGGATATGAATGGCTCCAAAATTGAATCAAACCAATTTTATATGAATGTAATCAATGATTGGAAAACATCGACGATGAATTAATCAGTACCAAAACGTTACAACGTTACAAACGCCTACATCTAGAACATAACGTAAACTGTTCATGTAATCAATGTAAATGCTGGTCACAAAGACGAGAGAAAGGAGCGGGCTTAGAAAAAAAAAAAATGACCTTTACGGCCGAAAATGCTCGGCTACATCGCCAACTCACAACCTACCTTATCTCCTGGTAGGTTTTTCGACGACATGGTGTGTCACCTTTCTGTTCTGTGTTCTGACGTCGTCTTGGGGACGATTTATCCAGAGAAAGGATCTCACTGTTGACGTGAGAGCCCAGCATACGACACAAAACACTCCACTTTACCAATCACTTGGCCATTATCACTGATCAAAAGATGCATCAAAGCCACAAACACAATAATCGACCCATCGTTTGGAGTCGTAATCAGCACGATTTCCCATTGAGATTCATCAACACAGATAATTTTTCACAACACTATACACAAACACAGCGACTGACAGAAGCTAACTTGATTGAGTTGAGCTTGACGGAAAATGGCGAGGGCTGGATGACGTCCCCTCCCGCCTCTCGCCCCGCGCATGTCTTCTATGTCACTATTAGTTCTCAGATTTTTTCTAGAGGGCAGCTCTTTACAATAACAAACAATGTCCTTGAAAATTATTGTCATATATAACAACAGATGGCGCTTTTAAAATAAACTGTTTAATTTTATTTCTAGCCGCGCTGTTGTGCATTAATTTCATCTTCTAAATGAAACCAACAAATAAAATCAGTCCTGAGTGTTTATGCCTGATATATTGAATTTGATTACCGGAAAAAACCATCAGATTAAAAATATTTTCTACTAGTTCTAGCAACAAGAAGAGCAAGTAGTACCATCTATATTTGTACACAAACAAACTTGTAACTTTTTAGTAATATTCTATAGTAAGTTCCTTGACTCCGAATCGACTAAAACATAAATAGAGAAAGTTTATTATAGCAGTAATTATTTTTGGTTTTGTTACAAATATGATTTCGTGCTTAAATTGAAGGAATCTTTATAAATTCACCAAGAATCAGAATCATATTACAATCATGCTACCAATGAACAAAAAAGTATTTTTCCATCAGTTTCATGACTTCCAGGTTTTATCACTGTGTTCCACAAGGGAGCTTGTCCATGGACAATTTAATTGTACAGCAACTTTTTTTGTGTATGTCGTACTTTCGTACAAACCCGTTACGTAATTCGATGTTAGAAATAATTGTGGAGACCTTGACAAAAGTTTAAATCACAGGATAGAATGGAAGAAAAAAAAAGTATTGCGCCGACCCCAAATAAGATGGGACAAGGGCAGGAAGATGATGATGACCTTGACAAAAGTTGCTCCAATGCGATTTCTCTTTATAAGAGTACAGAAGTTCAATTTTTGTTTTACTGAAATATTTAAAGTCGCAATTTTATCTTTCAATCGAAATAAAAAAGGACATCGATGAAATGGAAATTAGATGTGTTTTGACTTATGACAGGTTTCAATTTTAAATCAACTTGATAAAACATACTTAATATTATTTGTTTATACAGTACAATCATTTTACGTAAATTGCACTATTTATTTTTTATAATAAAAAAATATAGAATAATCGCCTAAAGATTAAGATTAAAATCGCTCAATAAATACTAATTCCATAGGCCTAAAATAACTGGACCGGAAATCAGAATGTCATTGTGACAACACCAGCTTCCGCCTCCTAACCCAGCCCGGCCAGAATTCGCAAAATGGCGGATGGAGGCGTGGATATAGATTTGTACGCCGATGATATTGAATCCGATTTTAATCGCCAGGTAAGCAAAATATTGCTCAAGTATTATTTGTATCCTAATAGTGCAGTGGAAATAATTTCCGGCATATTGCGAACTTGCTATCATTAGATAAATAAATTTGTTTGGGCGGTCTCCTTCAGGACGAGTTTGGCGGTGAAAATGTGGATTTATACGACGACGTGATCGCCGCTCCAAGTGCTAAACCGGATGATGGAGATGGACCCCCTAATTCGGCACCGCAGCACCAGCATCCACCGGAGGAGACCAACGGCAGCATCCCATATCACAACAACGCATCAAACCACGGCCATCATGGCCGCCGTTTTCAGCTTTACGTCGGCAACCTAACTTGGGTTTGTACATGATTTTGTCTCATTTAGATTATAATGTAAATATAGGAGAGTTTTTATTGTTTTGAATGTCAGTTTTTCTCTTGGTAACGAGAAAAACTGATTTTTGTGGGACTGCCGTTCGCCACTCGGGTTTTGTTACTGAGCCGTTTAGGTAATGCATTGTTTTAGGCTAATATAGTCAATGTCATTAGTTCTGGGATGAGTTTGAACTAAGTAGGATTTTTTGCATAGTTCATGAAACACTTGCTTCTTGCTAGACTTAGATCAAACTCCCAAGACTGTATAGATCAGGATTATAATAATTATTAATATGCGCGTCCACATAAATGTTGGGATTGTTTACAACACACATTTAGATAATGTAAATTAATGTATCATGTCAATAGATTACAAATTTAATGATTTTCTGTAACTTTCTCTTTGTATGTGAAATAATATTACATCTGTTTAACTTTTAAATTAATAAAGTCAAAATTTGTTGTCATTCATAATGTTATTAATACAAAACAATATTTGTAATTTGACAAGTCCATAATTTTCGCAATTCAATAACTATAAGCACCACAACATTCAACATAATGTACGTCCATTTTGAGTTTAACAAAATTCTTGTGATAAGTTATTTTTTAAATTAATTATTATATTGGCTAAAGTACCAAAATCTGAGTGAAAATGGCAGTTTCTTCGGTGACCAAATGAAAAATGTTGCAATGTAAAATTATCTTACCATATTAAGGAAGTTTCATTTAAGTATTTATGATTGATTAATTTCATCAAAAACATTTTGTGTTTATTATCTGTTACAATGTGTTTTTCATTTGGTTACCATTTATTACTAGTCTATGTGCATCTGTGTATAAAAAAGCCTCAGATACATTAGGGGACAAAATGTCCCTCAACATGATGCACAATACTCAATCTATGTTGCTGCAACATTGCCCAGTGTCCTGCAACTTGTCCCCTAAAATTTGACAATACATTCAAGTGACGAACATATCCTATGTTGGCTAATTTAACAGTGTTGCACATTATTTTGATGACATTTTTTTTCCCTATTGTATCTGAAGCTTGCAAGTATATTTAATTGCACAGCCGCACATGTCAGTCACAGGCCTTATTTTCAATATAATTTTGAAATGATGACACCATCGTCACATTTTGTTTTATGAAATAAGGCCTCAGAAATTATTTGTTTGGCTAAATATCTAACTAAAATGAAATCACAAATATAGCAAAATCCTGAAATTATATTTTGGTGACTAAAACATTCTTTGATTGTCACTGATCAACATTGTAGCTTAAAAATATTTTGTGTGTTGGTTAATCGAAGTTAAGTATTTTATCCACGATTTTGCTATAGTAAATACATGGAAGCAAAAACAAGGAAGTGTCCTTTGATAATTTAATATAAGTTAAAATGTCAGCTTTACATTATTTAATACTATTAAAAAACTTAGAGGCTGGATTAGGCACATGAAAAGGAATATTCTGTAGTAAGTTCTTCTGGGAGCATCATAGGTGCCAATTCTATTAATATTCAATTATTTTTAACTTAATTCATTCATATTGTATTAAATTATACAATGTTTAGTTAGGTGTTGTACATTTTTGATCAACATTGAGTATGTTAATTTGTCCTGAAATATTCAAATTGTATTAAGTTAAATGTCAAATGTTTCTCAAAGACATTGTGCCAGTTATACGGATGTCCAGTTTTTTTTTAATGCTTTTGTTTAGGTAAATCTTTTGATTCCTTGAAATGAGTGTATATGTAGTTTGTTGGCCTTTTTGTCAGACACTGTTGAGGTTTGTATTCTGCATAATCCAGCCTCTAGCTGATGTTACTTCTTCAATTAATGTTATCTGTTTTAAACTGTCATAACTTACGTTTATAAACAACTAATGTAGTTTTTTGTCAACTGACTTGTTCAATGTTGTAGTATAAATAATTTTATCTAGGTTGTGTATAGGAGTACAAAATAGATAATTATAAATAAAAAAAACTTTAATTCATAGAGCGACAAAGGATTTGTAAAATTATTGAAAGTCTTACTGAATATTTTACTTGTTTTTGCTTCATTTTACAAAAATTTGATATATCTACTTATTATCAATATTTTAGAAGCAGTAATTTTTTTACACAGATGATTCCTCATAGAAATTATACCATCTCAGTTGAATCCATTATAATCTGTGTGAATTAATTTACAATTATTATATGAACTTTTTAATTTATTTTTGCACCAATCAAGGAAATGATCTTGATAAAAAAGACTTGTTTCCGAGATATTGTTCCTCATTTTCTGCGTTTTGCAGAATATCCAACTTGTGATATTTTTAATAACTTGTGCTATTATTGTTTTCATATTTTTATTTAATTGGATTTCATATTTATAGTTCTATTATACATATACAAAGAGATATTTGCATTTACAAATATATGTCTTACGGGTGTCCCTTCAGCAGCATAATCACCTACATGCTTCGACGTCTTGGGAAAATAATTCATATTACTTAAGTTTTTCGATTACTGACTTATTATCTGGGTAATGATGTTGGTAATCATAAAACTTGAGTACTTTTGCCCAGAGGCGTTGGTTTTAAATTACAAATAGTAATAGTATGGTGTACATTAGTAAGTTGTTATGTTCTGTTTCTACAATGGGGTTACTTGTAAATAATTTTCTATTTTTATTTCTTGAATAAACTGTTCTCAGAATAGCTTGCACCACCATTTCTATATGTGGTGTGGCTAAACTTATTAAAACAGTATTCTGTGTTTGGCATTTTCTAAGGATTGTCAGAAACAGAAGGATGTTTCAAATTTGTGCTTAACATATTTATTGACTTGTGACGCAAGCTACCTTAATATTCTAATAGCTTACATTCATTAGAGCATAAAAATAAATTATTGAAGAGCACAGGCTACTTTGAAAACATTTTTGTCACCATTATTTATTTAAACTGACATGCTTTAGGCATGTCAGGATGCAAATACAAGCCATATTAAAATCTTGTAAATATCTCTTTGATGTATTGCATTGCTGGTTTTGTGGCAGTAATAAAATACTGTATTTGTGATTAGGTTATTTTTGGCATGTTGGTATGGGTATAACTTGGTGAAGTACCACAAAAGTATAGAACAAATCGTGTTTCATGTTTTTCCATTTAAGATCTTGGATATCTGGTGCTTTACTGATCCAACTCAAATGTAATGTATGAAACTGAGAATCGGCATACTTTTGTGTTCTTGTGAGTTTTGAATATTGAGTGTTGATGAATGAATGATTTCTATGTATTTATTTATTAGTTCATGTTACATATACATTAATCATAGATGCCTCTCCCAGTGATTACATGTCAACTACACAATCTTGAATATTTTGCTTCATAAAATAAACACTGTCTTTGCACATAACTGAAAAAAAAAATGAGTTCTGTATGACATCATAATTATAATAACCTACAATATTGTAGCAATGATTGTCTTTTATCGTTACTACATTGCTTTAGTGAATAACATAGAGATTTTATGTGTCACGTACTGTGTGTAGGCTATAAACTAGTTCTTCGGGCATAGTGAGGGCAATGCATTCAACAATAATTATAATTTCCTATCAGTAGAAATATGTAGCGTTATTCGCCTGTTTCAACATGCTTGTCACTTGACAATTGGAATCTTGAGGCGGGAATTGCATGAATATTTAAGAATTAATTACTATCCATTTCGCTCAAAATTCTGGTTTGTTTGACCTTGACCTATGTATTTTACATAACTAATGATTTTCTTTATCAGGTTTTCAGAGGTAAGATGTTTGAGCTTGTTCCGCGTAATGATGTAGCTATTTGTGTCTTAAATTGATTATATTTCATTGTTTTTTTCTTTTTTGTTCCTTTATTCTTGGCAGATGTGTGTGATGGCACATTTTGTCTGTATTCGGTTGGAACTTGTCCAATATTTTGTTGTGTAAACATTTATTATGTACTATTTTTAAATTGGCGTGAAATTGTTTTAATGTTTATCTCTACAGTAAAATTTATAAATCTGTATGTATCATACTTATCTAAAATTTTGTTTATATCCGGGCGGTAATATTATAATACTGATAAACCGAAAGTTTTCACACTATTTCATTATTATAGTGGTAGTTTTTAACTACAATTATGTACAAACATGGATCAAATTTATACTTCGCGGCGTCATACGTAATTTATAATTTCTGTCACGACTTTGTAACCACCTTTTCTATACATTTACGAGGATTGTAAGTAAAGAAGTTATCCATATTGTTATGTCCCCTGTAACATAACTATTGGCAGATGGTTAATAGCATAAATAAACTAACTGTAATAATGCTAAAATAATTATTACTTATAATGTAATATTTCCCAGCTTTAAACAGTTTTGTACGTTAGATATCTATTAAAACCTTGTCTAGTGTAACAAAGTATTTATCACCTACTTCATTAGATTGGTTTCCAATAAATTAAGTCGTGATACGATTTCAAAGTGTAATCAAAACTATGTTAATGATCAAGATGTTAAATCCTTGTACTAAGTGAGTTTAATAATCCTTCCTAACTGTTAGAAGGATCTCGTGTCCCGTTTGAGAGTGATGGAGTCTGCAGTTTTGCGAACTGCACTTATTTATCTTGATACTGCCAATATCTGTGATAAAAATTATGAATGAAAATAAAAACATGGTAACAATTAAAACTGTTTCCTTTCTCCCAAAGTCTCCTGTTTCGAAATGAGAGAACGTCAATTTACTAAAATAGATTTTTTTTTAAATAATATCTAAGTATCGCTTCGTGTTTACAATTCGTGCAAACAGATTAGAGTGTAGGTTTCACAAACGCGTTTTGAGTGACATACATTTTTGATTGCTTAACCAATCGACGCAGTAAGCCTAAATTCGTGTTCATATTTCCGCGGTTTTTTTTTATATTCGCGCTAAAAGGTATGTTCTTGGACGAGTTTCCATACGTCAGAGTCGTGGCTGGCTTCATCACGTATGTATTCAACTTATCGCTTTGTTGTCCAGCTTGTACTGTGGTTTAGTTTTTGGTAAAACCTTTTGCAGTGGGCGACGGATCAAGACATTGCTAACAACATCGCAGACATTGGCGTTACTGATTTCCAAGACGTGAAGTTCTTCGAGAATAGGGCGAATGGACAGTCGAAGGGGTTCTGCGTCATTTCGCTGGGCTCTGACCAGTCCATTAGGATGGTTATGGATCGTCTGCCCAAGAAAGAGATTCACGGACAGCACCCAGTCGTCACTTTACCCACTAAACAGGTAAGTTGCGAGATCTTCAATGGGCCTGCTTATACATACTTCTTACTTTTTGCATCGATATTTCTTGAGCGTGTGGGCAATGTCAGCCCTGTAAGGAAGGCTTCAAAGGAACGTGATTAGACAACAGATACAATGATGCTCTTCTCTTGAAGGACGTTATTTGTAAAAAAATAAGTAGAAGGTTGGGCTCAATCAGGGGCTTTCAAATTCTTCTGCTTTTGCTGACTAAAACTTACCTGTGTTCCTTCAGTTGCCCTTTGGATTCCACTGCTGAAGTAACTCGCATATTCCCACAACCTTAGTACGTACGATACCGGCCTGCAGTTCAAATAAATTTTACGCTAAAGTTCTGTCACCAGTAACATCGAATTTTATACCGAATCAGCGTCCTGGCTAGGCTTCGCTCAGAGCAGTTTAATTTCACATTAATATTTGATAACTTTATAAACAACATTGTTTTGCCTCCGATGGGTAACGCATACATAGTCGCTGCCGCAACCGAGTTGCAGCCGCGTTGAGTATTAAACGCGCGCGAGTATTTTGTGATTTTTTAATAATTCATAATCAGATTATAATGTTCTTACTGCCGGGACAAAGGCTTCTCTGGGAGAGGATCTGTGTCCTAGAATCTACGATAACTTTCAATTGCTTACAATTTGGTTTTAATTTATCAAACATTAATTTATAGATAAAGATCAATAGCATGACTAAAAATTAGCCTCGCAAATAACTTATTATCTTTGAACAAATTAAAAACAGATGTTATTGCGACTCATTCTTAAAAATTACATCATTTCAACCGGCTTGATTCACCGAGTTCCTCCTTATGCACTAAGGCTTATTTAAAAATCCAAAAATCTTACTAGGGAATCGCGGATCTTAAAAAAAAAAGCAAACGTATCAAATCAATGGTTTTCGAAGTCTTATCATGCAGATACAAAAACTCGCGGAAATTACTTTCACACATCACGTAGTTAAGAAAGTAATTCTGTTATTCCATGCGGTCTCTAATCCACTGCTTATAATTTGAATTTTTAAATGATATTGAAACTTCTGAACAAAGTAGGTCAGGGCGTTATTGAGCATGGGCTATCAATTATTTCCTAGTTCGCGCCGTAGACATTTTAAGCAGTTTAGTTTAGTTTTAGTTTGCACCCGTGCTCAAAAACCCGTGCCATTCATCACACCATTATAGGTATTAACGTTAAAGTTATGTTTAGCGCCGGTTTTAGACAACAGTATGAATATAAAAAGATCGCTTAGTGAATGTCTTAGGAATACCTATCTTTTTCCTTTACAAATTGAATGACAGTTTCCAGTAGCGTACAATGAGCGTATATTTCACAGGCCTTGAACCAGTTTGAGAGTCAGTCTAAGACTAGATCTACACCGCCTGGACCAAATCCAGGCATGAGAGGACCACATCCGGGCGGCCCCCCCGGGCCGCATCCTGGAGGTAAACCTTTTTGTTATGATCATCAGTACTGTAAAAGTAATAAGTTGCAATGAGAGGGCTGAAATGAAAGAGGAACGTAATATGGAACGTCGTGGGTTTACAGGTCAAGTTGGGTTCGAACTGGATTTTGTAACTTCAAAATTACAATTACTGGAGAAGGGAATATATCCTTTTATAATTTTATGGGTGTAACTTATTTTTGCAAATACCAGGTTTTGGGTCAACGTAATCTATTCGATATTAGTCTAATAAAACAAAAAGACCCTGAGAATTTTACTACTAACAGCTATAGTTAATGTGTGATTTACATAGCCTGCAACCGGTCGGCAGTACCTATATTATCGATTGCGATAAGAGCTCTCAGATGTAGTACGTTTCTTTATTTACAATGCGTTTCGTGTAAACTCGAGTAGCGTTAATTTTCGAAGTTGCATAACGAAGTCCATCAACTTAATGTCAGTAGCGACACCTGAACATCTGAAATAAACTTTACTGCTAGGAAATAAGGGCGTAGCCAAAGTCAACGGAAGTGGTTGACTGATCAATAACTGTGCTTAGACTTCTTCGGCGGCGGACCAAACGGGCCAGGCCCCAACGGTCCTCGGATGATGATGGCGGGCGGGGCGCCGCACCACCAGCTTCGGGGCCCGGCCGGCGGACAACACGGGCCTCATGGGCCGCACGGGCCCCCTCATGGCCCACCACACCATCTCCCGCAACACCAAGGCCCGCCCCCACATCATCTGCCACATCAAGGACCCCCACCGCATCAGGGCCCACCGCCCAGAGGACCACCTATGCAGGTAATTTTTTTTTATGGGATAATAGACAGTCGAATTAATACGAATAGCGAAAAAAAAAATTGTTTGAACTAGATGAGGTCTTTCTTAAAAGATTACTTTGAGAAGAAACATTGACTATATGGTAAAACGGTTTGTATAAGTCATCTCTGAAAGTGCTGATCTGATTCCGAAATTCTTGCACTGATAGAAAACTAGTGTCATAGTCAGGTGTAGACTACTTTTATCCTAGAAATAATACACTTCTCGTGGCAGGAGACAGAGCTATACAGGTTGTCTAGCGCCATCACTTACCCATACTGGAAATAAGAATAAAACAATCTTACTCTAAACGTCATGGTACAGGTTCAGGAAGGTGCGCAGAGTTGCATAAATTTTTTACAGCTCCAGCACTCTCATGAGCCATGTATGCGGCACTTTTAGGTTCCGCGGCACTACCTGATTTATGGAGCAGGTGGGTTATTCCCGTTGTAAAAAACTAGGGCAGCGATTCTGACTCTAGGGCAGACTGGAATTGAGATGCCTAACGAGCTTGCGCCCATAAGAAACCATTTTTAAGGCCCTGGAGAATTCCAGTTAGGCAACGGACGAACTGCACGAGCTACATCTACGGGGCTGATGGTAATTGCCCCCCTTTCTGGTATAAGATCGCACGCACGTTCGAACCTCCCGAGTCAAGTCACCCTCGGTGTGACTGATAGGCACTGACCAGATGTTGCGCCAGAATGAACACATCGCGTCATTATCTGGGAAGCGTGTATCAGTCACGCTTTGCTCCGGTCGCTCCCAAGCCCTATAAACCCACCTTTCGTTGCTTTGGAATATGCGATTCTGAGTGTACCGCTCGACTCGTCGCTTGTACCGCCGAATACGGTTTGCTCATGCATAGATTCTTCTGCTTATTATTTTTATAACAAAAAGTAAGAAAAATTAGAAATATTTATATTTAAGTAGTTTTTTTTTTTAAATAGGTAACGTTTATAGTTTTTTTTTCTTACTAACTAGTAAATTACTATATAATCAGTTTCAAGATACAAGAAATACTGAAAAAAAAAAATTGTTACATACAATTGTTACAAACATCTTTTTTATGTTCACCACACACTGTCTTTTTCCATTTTGTACTTGTCATCTTCGACATTCTTTTCTTTTTAGTTGTACATAAGCAGTAACGCTGAACTTTAGCCGGAGTTTCCCCTTTAGCTTGAGAAGCCTCTTGGTTAGTTTCTAGCAGGATATTCTTAATATTTTCGTTCAAACGCCTTGGTAAAGCAGGGATTTACAATCTAGATCTCATCCACGGTGTAGATAGTTCAGTACTTAGTTTTTTCATATAATTTTAAATTATTCTCTTTGGTCTAGTGGTTTTTCTTGTTTTCACAAAACATTGTGTGTGTAAATTATATATGAGTTGACAAAGCTATATTCTATAAAACATTGTTATTGGCCATCTGTTACTCTTTCTAGAACAAGACATGAAGAACACATTAGGGCCCCAAGTCTGCTATTTTTATAAATTCATCATTCCAACACGATCCCATTGTCATTTTGCTAAAAGTTTGTAATCTGCTATTTCATAATGATCGATAATTGATCTGTCAATGGTCTTGTAATATAGTTTTGGTAGAATGACAATATCTAGCTTATTAAAAGCAATGACTACACAATAATGTTCTAACGGTAGGTCACTGATCAAAGGAACTGACAAAATATTAGCAGATTACCGCATACGTCAGATATTCATTTGTCAATTTGTACGAGATTACCATTCTATGCCACTTCTTTCAATGGAGTGTCAGTGGTTGACCATTGGAAAGTCATAATGACGCCATTATATTAGTAGATTACCAAACTTGGTCAAAATCAACAATTATGAATTTAATGATAGACCATTGTGACACTATTGTAATAGCAGACTTGAGGCCCTGGTCAAATGTGTCGACGCCGCCTTTTGTCTTGTAGAACATAATGATCTCAGGTTTACCAGTTGTAGGATTTATAACAGCGCCTTCATCGCATGAGGATAGCATATACACCATCTTCGCTATCACTGCCATCATTTGGGCTTTCATTTCTTGATTCGTTCAATTGAGCCATGAAGTCTATGTATAAGTTTCCGAAGGTGACAAAGAAGTGAGATAAAACCATATCTAATATGGTGGAGGATAAGGTAGATTCTGAAAAAGTTGTAAAAGGCAAGGGACTAGAAAGTTACCGGCGTTGTTGTATACTCCCAGGTTTACAGGCGGTAATCTCGTCCAAATAGGTTTGTTTTTCAATTTTATTTCGTTATTAGTTCCAAGGTCCTCCACAAATGCAACGCGGCCCTGGTGGCCCAGGCGGACCCGGAGGTCCAGGAGGGCCAGGCGGGCGACCGGATTGGGGACCCCGTGGACCTCCACAGCAACTGCCGCCTCACCCTGCGCCACAGTACGGACCCCCGCAGCATCAGATGCCCCATCAAATGCCGCCGCCGCATCCAGTTAGTATTATAAGAATTTTTCTAAAGATATATGTGCCACGGTATTTTTTCTTCTAAGCTTTATAACACTAAGAATTTATTAAGAACGAGTGTTCTAGCAGACTTATACTAACTGGATATAAAAAAAAATATATACTATTTTCTTGTTTTGACTGACAGTCACTGTTGATTGTAAGCAATAATGTAAAGATTTATTTTTATTTTGTATCAAATGTTTCTTTTTAAAATGAATGACATAAACAGTTTAATTTTAACTTTATGCGTAGACATAGATTAATAAACTTTTTATTTTAGTTATAAATGATCTTTTATGAAACTGTCCAGACCAGTAATTTTGTTACAAACTATTGGTGTCTTCACATAAAGCAAATATCCAACGTGAATGTCAATGTCGCATGAAAATAATAAATAAAATAAAATTACACAATAGAAAGTGGCTTAAATGAAAAACTTATCAATGCACAGTGTTACCACTATTGCAGTCAAAGAGTTAAACTTAGTTAGACATTACCAGTGAAAGCGAAGAGCGAGAAAGCTAAAAACGCCATCATGCTCGGGGCTTACGTTAGAGCAACGCTTGATGTGTAGACAGCCATCCCTATAGCTAACATGCGGTCATTGTGGTTACCAGCGCGATGTTCGCTTGCAGGGCGGCGCGCTGCCGCCGGGGCACGCGCACGGCGGGCACGCGCACGCGGGCATGGCGGGCGTGCCGCGCGGCCCCGCGCCGCTGCCGCACCACCCAGGTATGCCCCCCTACCCAGGTACGCACAAACACCTTTCTTTATTATTTTTTGCTAACTTACTAACTTGACAAGGTGATGTCCCTGTCACGTGACCAGCCATGCAGGGCCTTACCATGGCGCGTTAAAATGTCAGTCGTGCGAGCGAGAAAGAGCCATGTAGGGTGTATGGCTCCATCCCTTTAACTCTTGGTAGGGCCTTAGTTTAGATAAAACACTAGCCGAGGCCTGAGAGTGGTCACTGACCAGCCAAATGTATACATCGAGACCTTTCTAGGCTTTAGAAATCTTGTTAAGCTGTTGGTCCCAGCTGTTATTTATCGATCTTTGGTGGTCGTTTTCGGAAGTTACAATCCTTACAAGCCTGAAAATCAGCCTTTTTAATTTTTGTCAGAGCAGATAAAATTAAACTTGAGCAGCAAAATAATGAATGCAGAACCTTTGAAATGCCATATTATTATGTGGAAGATAGTGACTTACCACCAAACAGCATAGCTGTTCCAGTCTCAACTCAACCAAGACTTTTCACTCAATTTCAAGAGAAAATGGTTTACATTCATGAGTTGACTGTTGACTTTAGGCACTAACAAACTAATTTAATTTTAAATCTGATGTGATGATCAAGACCTCTGAAAGTTTGAATTTAAAAAATGGTTGTTAAAGCTATTTTTAGTATACATTTCAAAAAAAGCTTGCAGTTCCGAAGAATATAAAATAAATGCATGCTTGTTTTTTAATTTGTAGTTGTATTGTTAACATTAGTTCATATCTTGTGGTAATGGTGGTGAGGTCTGGAATAAAACCCTGTGTCCATTGTCGTAGGCGTGGGCGGCGGAGCCCCGGCGCCGCACGTGAACCCCGCGTTCTTCGCGCAGCAGCCGCCCGTGCAGCCGCAGCCTGCCGTGCAGCCGCCGCCGCAGCCCGGCCCGCCTGGTAAGTCACTCACAGTTTGAACACTCTAGAGACCACGCAGCAGCCGCCCGTGCAGCCGCAGCCTGCCGTGCAGCCGCCGCCGCAGCCCGGCCCGCCTGGTAAGTCACTCACAGTTTGAACACTCTAGAGACCACGCAGCAGCCGCCCGTGCAGCCGCAGCCTGCCGTGCAGCCGCCGCCGCAGCCCGGCCCGCCTGGTAAGTCACTCACAGTTTGAACACTCTAAAGACCACGCAGCAGCCGCCCGTGCAGCCGCAGCCTGCCGTGCAGCCGCCGCCGCAGCCCGGCCCGCTTGGTAAGTCACTCACAGTTTGAACACTCAAAGACAACGCGGCAGCCGCCCGTGCAGCCGCAGCCTGCCGTGCAGCCGCCGCCGCAGCCCGACCCGCCTGGTAAGTCACTCACAGTTTGAACACTCTAGAGACCACGCAGCAGCCGCCCGTGCAGCGTGCAGTGTTCCACATGCGCCTCAAGATGTCAGTCTAACCGTTGATCCCCAGCAGCGTCGAAGCCTATGGGGCTAAAGAGAACCTCGGCACTCTGGAACAAAGGAAAAGACATAAAAGTGACCTTTAGTCAGTAAAAGTCTGACACGCCCTCGCGCGCCGCCCAGCAGGAGAAGTCATTGGATGATTTCCCACTTATTCTCTATAAAAGCTTCAGCGATATTGATAAAATCTAAGGAATTGAGTTTAGTTATCTACTTTTATTGTTAGCCAAATTTTTTTTGCAGCCTAGTTACAGCAAAGCCAACTGAGATTTTGATTTCAAACCGCTTCAAACATTAAATGATTATGACTAAAAAGAAAATTTTCATATCTGTAGGTCCAGGAGCACCATATGGTCATCCAGCTCATGGCGCCCCACCGCCCGCGCAAGGCCCGCCACCAGCTGCACGACCGCCTTACGGAAGACCACCACAGGTAAATTTTATTTGAAACTAACAGTTTTATTACACTTTAGGACCTCAGGTAGATAGACGACAGAAATTAACAATATTTCATTCTCTGAATGCTGTATCGACATTGGACATAATCGTGGAGGTCGTGTGTGTGTATAGTAGACATAGTAATGGCAAAAGGTAGAGAGTAATAGCAGCTAGGAAAAAGGAAAAAGGGGACACAGTTGCCTAGTAATGGGACATAAAAAATGCCATTTCATGAAAGCGATTGCTTCTTATACAGCTCACGCATGATTTAGCTTTTTTCAGTCAGGTTTATTAGTGTAATTATAAAATTCTTATGTAATAATAATAATAATAATTTAATTCAGTTTTCTCGATATAAATTGTTAGTAAGACGAAAGTAAATCTTTTTAAAAGCTCCATGGGCAATTAATTATATTTGATTTTAATTTGTAATGACCGTGTCTGTTTCAGAACTACCCTCCAGCGGCAGAGGCCGGGCGCGGCGCGCACCACGGGCCGGGGCTGGGCGCGCACCCCGCGCACGCGCCGCACGCGCCGCACGCGCCCCACGCGCCGCACGCCGCGCACGCGCCGCACAGCATCAGCGAGGCGGAGTTCGAGGAGGTCATGTCGCGTAACCGCACCGTGTCGTCCAGCGCCATCGCGCGAGCTGTCAGCGATGCCGCCGCCGGGGAGTACGCCTCGGCTATTGAGACGCTCGTCACAGCGATTTCATTGATAAAACAGAGCAAGGTAGGTTTTAAAACCAAATAGAATACTATTAGGTCACTCTGAGTTAACTTTGTAAGATAAACACAACATTACGTCTTTATTATGCACGGATGGATTGGTGACACCTGTACAAGTTGTGTACAGGTTCTATAATATGTCTAATTAAAAAAATAAATAATATTAGTCTTCAAATAGTAATATTTGAAGAACTGCATCTGTTTTCAAATATTTATACAACTAAAAACAACTTAAAGTTAAAAAAAGGAAAGGTCAAAAATGGGTTTTCAAAAACGTATGTGCGCACCGAAAAAAGTTCAAAACCGTAAATGACTATTGTATTGACCATTTGACGTCGAAATAAACCATCACGCGTTCCGAGTCACGATAATATCGCTACTAGCGCGTTAACAAACTCGGTCACTCGGAAGAAGCGACTGCTGACACGTTAACATAGATGTTATCATGACTCGGAACGCAGGGCAGGACACAATAGATTACACAGATATACACACAGATACACAGTTGTACTGTGTCAAGCGCCACAGGGTTGCTAACCCTTTAAAATAATGTTTACAGTGATACAAGATTATATTAATACACTTTTGTATGATTGTCTAAAACAATATGTTCTTTATCTCTAGGTTGCCCACGATGACCGCTGCAAGATCCTGATCTCTTCTCTCCAAGACACGCTGCATGGTGTGGAGACGAAGTCATACGGCTCCGGCGAGCGGTCCCGCCGCTCCCGATCTCGAGACCGCGACCAACGCGCGCACCACCGCACTCCACGGCGTCGAGAGCGCTCACAGTCCCGCTACCGCGACCGCTCTCGGGACAGGGAGGACAGAGACAGGTGAGGATGTGCTTGTTGTTTAGCGACCACAGCACACCACGGCGTCGAGAGCGTTCGCAGTCCCGCTACCGGGACCGCTTTTGTGACAGGGAGGACAGAGACAGGCGAGGATGTGCTTGTTGATTAGCGACCACAGCACACCACGGCGCCGAGAGCGCTCGCAGTCCCGCTACCGCGACCGCTTTTGTGACAGGGAGGACAGAGACAGGTGAGGATGTGCTTGTTGATTAGCGACCACAGCACACCACGGCGCCGAGAGCGCTCGCAGTCGCGCTACCGCGACCGCTTTTGTGACAGGGAGGACAGAGACAGTTGAGGATGTGCTTGTTGATTAGCGACCAAAGCACACCACGGCGCCGAGAGCGCTCGCAGTCGCGCTACCGCGACCGCTTTTGTGACAGGGAGGACAGAGACAGGTGAGGATGTGCTTGTTGTTTAGCGACCACAGCACACCACGGCGCCGAGAGCGTTCGCAGTCCCGCTACCGCGACCGCTTTTGTGACAGGGAGGACAGAGACAGGTGAGGATGTGCTTGTTGATTAGCGACCACAGCACACCACGGCGCCGAGAGCGCTCGCAGTCGCGTTACCGCGACCGCTTTTGTGACAGGGAGGACAGAGACAGGTGAGGATGTGCTTGTTGATTAGCGACCACAGCACACCACGGCGCCGAGAGCGCTCGCAGTCCCGCTACCGCGACCGCTTTTGTGACAGGGAGGACAGAGACAGGTGAGGATGTGCTTGTTGATTAGCGACCACAGCACACCACGGCGCCGAGAGCGCTCGCAGTCGTGCTACCGTAACCGCTCTCGCAGTCGTGCTACCGTAACCGCTCTCGCGACATAAAACAGATTGAGTCTTAGGGTCTAAAATTCTTGAAATTGCAAGCAATTGGCATAATAAATCCAAAAGAATATGATAAAATCGCATTCTACAGAAATTATATCTGATTTTCACGGCAACGGTGTCTATCTTTAGCGTATTCGCGTTAAGAAAACAGGGACTCATCAGTGCAAGTCTCGTAAAAACAACACAACACAACAATTTGCTGATGGAAGTAACATCAGCATATTGTTAATTATAGAAAAGATTTTATGTTATAAAATGTATTTAAAAGTATTTATGTCGCGATATCATTGGTCGACCGTAGTCACATCAGAGGCCCTATCACGAGCTCTTAACACGATCCATTTGACGACTTAAACTGAACTGTTAAACGGATGGAGCTTTATAGGGTGTATAATTCCATCCCTTTTTCTTGTTCGCACGACTCATTTTAATTTGTCGTGGTAAGGCCCCAGATATATAGATTGATATATTTATTCTTTATTGTACACCAAAAATAAAAATTACATTAGGAACTTAAAATTAATAGGGTGTCACAATTAGCGGTCTCATCGCTAAAAGCGATTTTTTTACAGACAACCTGTACAGGTCCCAGGTGTATTGCTAGCCCTTTTGACACATTTATGTTTTAAATCAGCAAATTTGGGTTAGTAAATACTACACTATTATTAAATATAATACAAATACTCAGTACATTCTAATGACAGACAAACTGACTGATAGACTGAATTACAGAATGATTCCCGTACCTTCCAAGCAGAATGCTAATGCGGTAAATTAAGTAACGTATGAACGCAAGAAGGGTAATACGATTTAAGAGAGTCCTGTATCCTGGGCTGTGCGAAGACAGGGTAACGTTGCATGATTCCGCTAAAGTATTACTGACGCTATGCCCTTGCTTGCAGGTACAGGGAACGTTCGAGAGAACGCGATCGTGAGCGTGACCGCGATGCGTAAGTGCCGCGCATTCCTACACGTTCGCTATCATCACGCACGTTTACCTTATGGCATGAGGTTAGAGTGAGGCAAGGGGACTAGGGCGGGCGCTTACAGGCGTGTGTTTAGGCGACGTCTGACGCAGTTGATTGGCATCAAGTCTTTGTAATATGATGTAGACCGTCGTTTCGTTTTTGATTTATACCCCGGCATGACACAACCTGACACAGTATTGTGCCCATAACTTTGTTGCATAGACTAGTAGAGGTTAGACGTATTTCCTCAGGGTGAAACAATAGACTATTTTTCCAGCACGCAGGCGGTAGTGTCACTGCAGTATGTACGTATAGGTATTTATGCCGCCCCATACGGACAAAAGATCTGATGTCACACAATTTCTACACCCGCGATTTGACAATATATAACTGCCCGACAACATCGATCGGGCTGTTATCCCGATGGAATACTATACCCGTCTAGTCGGAGAATTCTCTTCCTCAATTCTTCTATGGAGGTTTGGTGGACCAACCCTGTTCCGCATACTATACGCAAGCTGACTTTGCGCCCGCCTTAACACCCACGGAAGCTCCTCACTCTGGCCAGGGCCAGTGGCGTGGACAGTATCCTAGGTCTATTTTGTCTGGCTGATACATTTCGATGTTCTTCGCTTTAGTTTATATTTTTCGAGTTCCTTTGACCTTGATTTTCCTGGTATCTAATAGCGATGGTAGAAGACTCACTGTATTTTATACCTGCATTGACAAAGTTGCGTCGTGTATATGCTTGTCGAGCTTTGGTATGAAACTTATTTTGGTGTGATTTTGTATCCCTAGACTTCTCAAGCTATGACTTTACGAAAAAAGGCGGTATTAATGGTGTTATTGTCTTTGTTTCAGGTATTACAGGGATTATCGTGAGCGTGAACGCGACAGGTCTCGCTCCAGGGAACGGGAACGTGCTGATCACTACAATAGGGGACACAGTCGTGAGGAGAGGTGAGCAACCATCTTTTTTGTGTAGCTAATAGCTTGTGTTGAGTAAGTATAATAGATAATGTTGCATGTAGAGCCCTTTTTATTTCGAAGCTTGGAAATAGTGTATTTAAACCAAACATTCATTTTTTTTTTTTGTTACTGTTGTGAAAAGATTGCTTTTAGTTACTGGCTACTGCTCGATACAAATTTGATGGTAGCTGTAAAGTTCGCTACTTGCTGTGCAGTATCCACACCATATACTCACCCGTACACGAAGTGTCTACTGCACAGTACAAGTGGCTTGCGGAGTGTTGTGAGCCTCTATTATATTTGAGTCGAACATTAATTTAATTAAAAACTACAATTATGTGACTAATACTAGGTTGGACATAAAACGTGCCGTAATTACCACCAGCTCTACCACCAGGCCGCGCAAGTCGCCCGTGGAGCCCGTGGCCGAGGCCGGCGGCGGCGACGCCAGCGGCGCCAAGAGCCGCTCGGCCGCCGCGCCCTACTACGACGAGCGCTACCGCGAGCGCCGCGAGCGCGAGCCGCCGCCGCCCGAGCGCGAGCGCGAGCGCGAGCACCGCCGCGACGCGCGCCACTAGCCGCGGAGCGCCACTCGCCGCGCCGCACACTCACCGCAGCAAGGACAGACGCAACACTTCGATCAACCACAAGTGATACCATTGAGGACTTACCGCCTGGCCACGATCTTGTCGAGCCGAGCGACAACGAACACCATAAATACAGAAATGCATGAAAAGCATACCATGGGAGCATATGTATGGCCGACTAAAGTGATTTGTTACAATCAGTCTGCTTCGCCCCTCGAACCGAATTTCGCTTCGCCAGCTCGTGGCCAACTTCGATGAACAAGCAAAAATAGATAAGAGTAACTGACATGTGCATTTTTGCTTAATAAATCTGATTACCAAATGTTCTTAATTCGTTTTAACGTGTTAGGATAAGATCTGTAATCCTCCCATAGTAATAACAGTACTTCTTAGCACTCTAGCTCAAGCGTTGTGACAGACGTACAATAAATCCTAAGGTCTTCTGTATTATCATCTGTCAACTTTATTAGGAGCTGAATGGCTTGAGACTGCGCAGTTCAACATATTCAAATGAGATCAAACACAAATCTTGTGAAGCAATAAGATAATATTCTAAAGCTTCTGGTATTATTTTACATTAAAAGATAGGGATCAAGAAAACTGGTAAATACCGGTTAGGTATTGTGGAACACGTATTATTCGCGTTTTCTACTTAGTATTGGTTGGAAATGGCTTAGACATAGATCTTAATCCTAGATCTTGATCTAAATTTGGTGTCTGTATGGCGTGTTGAAATGCCTTATGTATTTTGTACTGAAATAAGTTGACGTTGTATATTTTTTCATATCTAGCTTGCATCCAGAATGAGGATTGAAAGCAAGTAGTAACCAAAGGATTTAATATTAAAATCCGGATTTAAATGAAATACGATATGTATATTACTGATACCCCATATTCTATGAATTCATAGCCAAACAGCTATTATGTTTAAACTAAAACTGTACTTTGAAATCAAAATTATTCAACATTTCACAGAGGTTAGACTAATTTGACATTCCAAAATAGGTACATTTTGCATCGTTGGCGCGTTCTTACCTTTTTTCTTAATTTTCTGTCTACATATTCAGATTTAACTGAACCATGTGTATCTCAAAGTCGTGAAAATATGTATTTTTATTGTTTTCTTCCATAACAATACTTAATTTCATTAATTTTGACGATGTCGTCATGACTTTAAATTGTAGTCATCTTGTTACTGTAAATGTACTTTCCTAAGGGTTCAATGATAGAGTTTTCAATAGGTAAATCTATTAGTTATACTATAAGGTTAGTCACGTAAGTTTTAAGATATTCTTATGTATGGATTGTTCCATATGATTAGATTATGACACTGATTTAGCAGTTATTTTAATAAATTGATGTAATACATAAATGCAATCGTTGTTTTATATTTTTTTATTCCTAGTAACATTTTCTCGCCTACTGACAAACAATAACACCTCTACTTCATAACTTAACTGATAAACCTTTGGAAAAAAAACAAGATCACATTTGGTCAAAAATTGCATGAGCTCATAACACGAGCGGCATGTTCCCAATGGCAGAGGTACAGGTACGGCACGGATCTTGAGCGCTGACTTTTATTTGGGCAGAAGTATCAGGTCGACTATGCTATCAGGTCTCTTTGGTGGTATGAAGTGAGACGCAGGAGCGGGGAGTGTCCGTGATTGGCTCGCCGCGCATCGCATCATCAGAAGTCACTCGTGATTGGTTCCCTGCGCTTGCTGCGTGTACCTAACGACGAGTACACTTCGTGCCAATAAATTGACTCGTGATTTTTAATCCGTCGATTTTATTTTTATTATTGGTTATTATTTCACCAAAAATGGTTTAGCCGAGAACGCATAACAGGCACATAGAGTTCCTTTCAAAAGTAGGTAAAATGATAGGAATTTCTTCGTAGGGGTGTTTTTTTTTTTTTTTTTTTTATTGGGTTGGAAAATCATCCTAATGACATCCCCGCTCTTGGGCGCAGCGGGAGATAGTGTCAGACTCTTACTGACTAAAAACCCACTCCTGTTCCTTCGTTGCCTTCGTCCCAGGGCCCCGGGTTCCGCTTTCACACTACCCGTGGCCCCAGTAGGCTTCGACCCTGCTGGGCCCCTACGATTTGCTGACATCTCCTTGAGGCGCGCGTGGAACAAAACGCGCCGTCGACGACTTGGGCTTGGTCCGGACGGTTACCGGACGGTCGGACGGCGAGCCACCCATTCCTCGCCGTCTGCAAGCCCGCGCCTACGGTGGCCGGAAATCGGGATCGGAATCCCGGCGGCGGTTGGAGCGTAAGGACCGTTGCCTCACGCGATCGGCCGCCTCCTTAGCTAGCATTACTGCTTCGCAGAAAGAGGCGACCGCCTGCCACTCCTCCTCGCTCCGGAGCATGGCCTGAACCAAGGCCCGGCGCGAGAGATCACCGCCGCCGATTGCCCTCACGAGGTCACGGCGTTGCTCTGCCCAAGCGGGGCACACCTCCACCGTGTGCTCCACCGTGTTTCGTAGGGGTGTTACAAATCTTTGAAATTTTCGTCTTTGCATAATATGCATACCTTCCGGTAGAAATTCTCTAAAAGATACTGAAAACCGTATAAAAATTGTTGCATGCAATAAGTAAACGGAAAAACAGACACTTATGTTTTTTTTTAAACTTACCTTATACCAGAATTAAGAAGATAGCAGGTAAAATAAAATAGGTGTAGGTACATTTTTTTTTTGCCATAAGTACCCACTAAGTACCCACAGTGGGTCTACCTTTTATAGCAGAACTTTTTACGTCATAATATTGTTTTGCATAACAACGGATAGCATAAACTTCATTTCGCAGAAAATCATTTCGCATACATTCAGTTGTCATACATTCAAAACTCATAATTTTGTTAGTCAGAATCATCTTTAGGCATAATGTTTATATCCATAATAATTAAAAAGCAGAACCATCATATCGCAGAAAATTCACAGTCAGAATCGTCTTTTGGCATACATTTTATATCGATAGTCATTAAAAGGTAGAACTGATTTTTTTCTTGGCTTGGATGCATGTAGCATGCAAACAGGCATACAACATGCAAGCAGGCATGCAACATGCAGCATGCATGTAGCATGCAGGCAGGCATGCAACATGCAGCATGCATGCAGCATGCAAGCAGGCATGCAACATGCAGCAAGCATTGTTTCTGTCACGGCTCCGGCGCTGCGGGTTTTGGGCGGCGCCACGCGAGCTTATCGTCACAGATGGTTTTAACGCTCACCACCGCAGCTTCGGCTTGCTGGCCGGCTTCGCCGGCCAGCCTCAGCCGCGGTGGCGGGCCTTCAAACCACCTGCTCCTCAGCTCGCGGGCCGCCCTACCCCTCCGCGCCTACGCGGGTTTAAATTACACTCTAGGGGTAGGGCAGACAAGACTGCGTAAAGTCGGTTTCGCAGCGATTCGTTTCTGTCACAAAATTTTGCAGCACAACGTATTGACTTTTTATGACACAAATTTAATTTAATATTGAAAATGCTACCAATACATGCTATATTTAGAACATTCTATGTCACTTTTGCAGACCATTCGATTTTAAATACATTGCACGTAGGTTATCTAACCATTCGACAGCATAAATTTACTTTATTTAAATTATCAGTTTTATTCCATATATTATAAGTTTTTGATGTTTTGAACACTAATTTTTACAAGAAGATACATCTATTTTAATTTTTGATGTTCAAATATGCACCCATACCAAATAATCGTATCTCTAAATAAATGTTGTGCTAAACAAAATTATGCATAATATTAATTATGGCAAAGGTAATTATGCGAAACAAAATTCTGCCAAGATAAAAGTATGCCATTGTAAATTCGGACACGTAAATATTCTGCCAAACAAAAGTTATGCTAAATAATTTTTATGCCTTAAAAATATTCGATTAAATAAGATTATGCCATGTGAGTTATGCCAAATAAAAATCGGAGTATCAAGATTCTGCCAAATAGAAGGAACCCACCCACAGTAGTTGCCGAGTGCTCAAGATCCGTGCCGATACCTGTAAAAACCGTTGACCTATAGTGACACTACGCACACGACGGCTGTCGCTGATCTTCAAAGTTGCATGTCGACGGCCAGCGTCGACGCGTCAACAGCTGCCGCCGACGTGTCGACGGCTGCAGTTACCTCTGCCGTTGGCAACATGCCGCTCGTGTGTATGATCTCTAAAAGTGCTTTATAAATTGAATTGAAGGGTCTCAAGTTCCTTCAAACACCACCAGAGGGAACTGGGGAATTGTCTTCGGCGTCTTTTTTACTCTTCATTTTGGTATAATTCGTCATCTAGACTAACTTTACAGAGTAAAGAAAATAAATATTTTGTAATGAGAAATGATGTTTGTTTTGCAAATCTATAATCACTATCACTACATAGTATAAAATAAAGTCGCTTTTCGGGTCTGTCTGTCCCTATATATGCTTAAATTTTTAAAACTACGCAACGGATTTTGATGCGGTTTTCTTTAATAGATATAATGATTCAAGAGGAAGGTTTATGTGTATAATACATGCACAATATAGTAGAGGAACACTGATGATTTTAGAGGTATCTAATGTGATGTCGTAAATAAACACATTTTTTGTGCTTACATTGCAAACGCTGGCTGAACCCTAAGAGATAGATCAAAATAATGTACTACAGTATTGTACACCTTAAAAAGGCCTACCTAAAAGTCTGCGATGGTATATGTCTATCTTTTAGGTGTAACCAACAATAACCATTTTTTATCCTTTTACTTTTTACGTGAAATAATGGCTTATTTACGAAACGATTTTAAGCAATACAGCATTAATCTTTATCCGATTAAGTACCTTTAATACATTGTGCATGTAATATAAATCAATATAATCCTTTACAGCGTGTAATTTAAGTGAACATTTTCGAAGATATTACAGATTAAAATGCAGGGACGTAGCGGTTGCGGTAAATAACTTGATTCTTTTAAAGGTTGATGCGCCGATGCAAACACACTACTATTTTTTTCATAATCCTGTTCTAATGAGTTGAGTTCCATGAAGAATCGAGGGAACTCCTCAAATATTCTAGGCAACTATATAGTGATTTTAATATTTTAATCGAGAACTAAATCATTTATAGTCTAAAAGTAACATTTTATGAAGTGGAACTGATGAAGATGACCAGAAATGGTCAACGGAACTTCACCTTCACATAGATTGGGCACGCCACAATTATGGCGGTAAGTCCCCTCTTTGAGGCGTGGTTGGAAAGACCTCACGGCGTCCTCACCTTCCGCATGACGCAGGTTCTCACCGGACACGGTAAGTTCGGGAGGTTCCTGCACCGGATTCGTGCGGAAACGACGCCCGGGTGTCGCCACTGTGTGGACCGCCCGGAGGACACGGTAGAGCACACGGTGGAGGTGTGCCCCGCTTGGGCAGAGCAACGCCGTGTCCTCGTGAGGGCAATCGGCGGCGGCGATCTCTCGCGCCGAGCCTTGATCCAGGCCATGGTCCGGAGCGAGGAGGAGTGGCAGGCGGTCGCCTCCTGCGAAGCAGTAATGCTAGCAAAGGAGGCGGCCGATCGCGTGAGGCAACGGTCCTTACGCCCTGTCCGCCGCCGGGATTCCGATCCCGATTTCCGGCCACCGTAGGCGCGGGCTTGCGGAGGGCGAGCAAATCCGACCGTCCGGTAACCGTCCGGACCGAGCCCAAGTCGTCGACGGCGCGTATTGTTCCACGCGCGCCTCAGGGAGATGTCAGCAAATCGTAGGGGCCCAGCAGGGTCGAAGCCTACTGGGGCCATGGGTAGTGTGAAAACGAAACCCGGGGCCCTGGGACGAAGGCAACGAAGGAACAGGAGTGGGTTTTTAGTCAGTAAAAGTCTGACACTATCTCCCGCTCCGCCCATGAGCGGGTTTTGTCATAAGATGATTTTCCAACCCAATAAAAAAAAAAAAAAAAAAACCTTCACATAGATATCACAATGAATTTAGATAATACAAATAAATAAATGGTTCTGAATAGTTATGTTGAAAATGTTGTCATCGAATTGATCTGATAATGATGATGGAGCCGGAAGGTAGGCACTGGACCTCCGTAATTAATCAAGGTAACCTAGCTGTGTTTGGACTTAGGTGAGGTATGCGAAACAGAGAGTAAAGTCCCGTAAACTTCCGTTGAAAAGGGAGGATCCTCCGACCAGACGGGTGTTATGTCTGTTGACCAACTACCCGATAGATGATTTCGGGTTGTTCTATATGTTCTAATCGTGCGGAGAACTTTGATTGCGCGATGCAGGATTAGTTCTGATACAAGATGCACTTTGGTTATAAGGTATTATCGAACTGATCTGATGATGGAGCCGGAAAGTAGGCACAGGAACTCCGTAATTGATCAATGTTTCTTAGCAATGTTTGGGTTGATTCGGATTGTCATGAGAAATAGGCATTCTGGCTATAAGTGTATTAAAACTAAAAAGTGTGAAATAAAAAACTTTTTACAAACATAAAAAAACAAGCAAACAATACCTGAAACACCTACTTCCGAAATTAAAGTTATTTTTAACATTTTAATATTTTGTCTTTTGTAGTAAAGTCGACTATTATTTTATTTTTTTGTAAAAAGTTTTTTTCTACAGAATTTCTTAATCCTTTGAACCCGTCTGGACTCTCACCTTATAAAATGATATTGAAATTAGGTGGTCCTATTATTTTATTAAGAAACCTGAATCCACCTAAACTGCAATGGCACGCGTTTGTTGGTAAAATCATTAAAAACTTTCCTAATAAAGTGCACAATCACCATGGACGTGGTACCAGAGAAGATGTATTGATTCCCCTAAATTCTTCTAATACCATCGGATTTACCGTGCCAATATAAATGCATACAATTTCCGCTAAAGATATATTTTGCAATGACCATTAATACCTAAATCACCGGGTTAAACTTTCAACGTTGCAGGCTTAGATTTGAGCGTTGAATGTTTTTCACATGGCATTATATGTCGTTCTTTCAAGTAACAATCGTAACATCAAAAGAAAACATGTTTGAGGAAAAGGAGGAGGTTCAATGTTCGACTGAACGTATTTTTTTTTTATGTATGTTCACCGATTTCTCGGTCAATTGTGGACCGATTTTGAAATTTTTGTTTTTGATTGAACGGTTATGCTTCCGAGTTGGTACTATAGAAATATTATTATGATCTGTTCATGAACTTCGAAGATATGGAACACATCAGAACAGTCGTAACAAGTACAGATGCTTTGTTTATACGTGTAGTCGATGACTGACTGAAAGAAAAGGGGAAATATATCGAACTGATCTGATGATGAAGCCTGAACTCTGTAATAAATTAATGTAATCTAACCAAGTTTGGGATTATTAAAATTTTCATGAGATGCACTCTGGTAACGACGATGATGACGAGTAACAGGGCAGAGTGGAAGAAAAAAACGTGTTGCGCCGACCCCAAATAATACGGGATAAGGGCAGAAAGATGATGATGATGATGATGAGATGCACTCTGGCTATAAGGTATTTAAGTTTGGCTGAGGGGTACTTTTTTGTGGTGGTATCATAACTAAAAAGTGTAGAATAAATATTTTACAAAAAAAAAAAAATACTACCGACTTCAATGTAAAAAAAAACACAACTTACAACATTGAAGTAATGTAAAAAAACACTGAAAAGAGGAAAATAACTTTAATTTCGAAATTCGGTGTTAAATAACGAAGAGACAAAACTATTATAGATAGACCGACTTCCGAAATTAAAGTTATTTTGCACTTTTCAGTGTTTTTTTTTTATATTGATGTTGGTTGTATTTCTTTTTTGTAAAAAGTTTTCTTATACTATGACGTGACCAGCATTGTACCCGTGCGAAGTCGGGACGGGTCGCTAGTTATATATAAAAAAAACACTTACAGTTCATAATTTCTTTTTTGAAGTACTGGTGTGCACTGCTTCAATTCTCAAACCCGAAAGACTGGTACTCAAACATGTCGAATAATTAATACCATATTATAAGCACCTAACTGTTTATTTATAATCTGTAAACCTTTGTTGGTCCAAATAAACGATTTATTATTATTATTATTATCTCTTAATTGGCCCGTATCATAGGAAAAGCAAATTAACATTTAATTTTGTAATTCATTATCCTGTTCAGAATAGCAATAGTAATAGTGTTGTGTGATTTACTTTAATTCTCAATACTGAACTGTATTGACATAAAGATAAAACCTATTTTTGGTTTGATGTTGGATTTAATGTGTTTTTATTTTAAATATTTTCCGGGGTAAATGTGGGGTTAATAATGTTACTATAAATACAATTAATTGTAATTTTGCAATGTTAGTATTTATTATACAAAATTATTTTAAGTATATATGCGAAACCTAAATATACTCGTAGTTTGTTCAGAATCAGTAACTGAATCGATTCCAATAATTTTTACACCATTTTATATTTTTCCCCAAAAATATTTAAAAAGGTCAAAAGTTGGACACCACCGACACTAAGTACAAAACAGGTTCACAGCGGGCATTAAACGTCAACGCGGTGCGCGTGTATGTGCAGGAGCAAAACAACCCCTCAATCGCCCGGGTGACCTGGTGACCATGTATTTATGTGGCCAATCAGGTACCATAACGGGCTTATAGCTTTGTGATTTTACATAATACAGTTTTGAAATTTTGTACATAGATTCTATACATAAAAATACTAGACAAGTGTTTCAGGTTCATATACTAAAAATAAGATTATGTAAGAACTGCGATATTACAGAAAATACAAAACACAAAGAATCCAATAAATACCTAATTTCCGATTAAAAATAACGTATCTTTAATATAAAGTTTATTTGAACTTATAATTCCAAGTCAATCCAAAGATATAAACTTCAAAGCAACCCGTTTTCAAAAACGGCAATGTCATAGATCCCTATTCCAAGACCTAATATATTATGCATCTTCAAGATTAGAAAAAAGTATAGGCACACGTATCTTCGTTGTGTGAATCCAAAAGCTGTCACCCGCACCATTCACTCCTGATGTAATGGTATGGTTGTTTCATGATTTCCCCAAAAAAAAAACAAGAAAGAATTTTTATTGATATAAATCAGTGCTTGACTGCGATCCCACCTGATAGCAAGCAGTGATGCAATCATTGATGGTGAGGCGCACTAGTTTAAAAATGTAACACAATTATTGTTAGTAATATAATCCATTAAATAATAGCAATTCAAATATGTATAGATATATTGCTTTTTTGACGTAATTAATTTGAACTTTATTTAATTTGACTTTTAAATTATTATAACCATGATGTACCACTTGACTTTTTGTATTCCTATTAATAATTTTTAATGTTTATTTGGATTGACTGCTATCAATGTATAACGATTATTTTTAAAGACTTAACCATAATATCATATGACATTTTATTATACATTTGCATGCGAACATAAGCTGAATATGGTGAAACTGTAACTGTGCAAACATCTTTGTAAACCCATATTATGCAAATAAAATGATTGATTGATTGATTTATTAAGCTACCCTATTCACTCTAGTCTTGAAGACCCCTAAATTATAGTTGGACGGGAAGACCGCTGCAGGCAAATTGTTCCAGTCCTTCGATGTACGCGGTATAATCAACGAAGCGAAACGCTTAATCCGGATCGTTGAAGTTTCAACAACGTACCGTAAGGGGGTACTCGCCGTACGTCGGGTTGTCTGATGGTAGAAAGGAGATGGCGGAATCAAGTCATGCAATTCCCGCACACACTCTCCAAAATGCAACCTGTAAAATACCGAAAGGCTAGCTACCCTACGCCTGTGATCGAGGCACATTTATTTATTTGTGACTCGCACAGGACTAACAAAAAATAAATGTTAAATTATCTATAAATAACTTAAAATAACAAAAACAACATTCAAAAAAAAAAAAAAAAAAACGACCTGTGCTAGGTCAAAAAGGCTCACGCCAATAATTTTTCCACAGTTTCAGAGCAGTGGTGTACTGTACACCCACAACTTATAAATCCTATAAGACTGCTAAGTAAGTGTCGTTACCCCGGTCCACCCTGCTCCAAATCACAACGCCTACATGTGAATTAATATTAGATTTGTGGACGCGTGGGTGGTCGGTCAATTACTAAAACCAATATAGTGTCTACAACGTGAGTGAGTGGTAAACCTCTTTATTACCATGGTAAGCAGTGTGTCGGCAAAGCCCTAGATATATAAAAAAAAACTGGGCAAGGGCGAGTCGGACTCGCGCCTTGAGGGTTCCGTACAACCTTAAATAAATAAACAGTTCAATTTCCGAATAGAGTCTTGAAGACTTTTCCAAATCGCAAAAAAATCATTGTGAAGTAACACAAATTTACGATTTTCAGATTTATTCCCATATCTGTGCTATAAGACCTTGCTTTATGCCAAATTTCAGGACTCTGGAGTCAACGGGAACTACCCTATGAATTTTGATTCCCTCGTTAGTGTCGAAATACACGTTTTTTGCGACATAAACGTCCATATGTTTTATTTCTTTGACTTAGAAGTTCGATTTATTTACAACATCAAGAGACCGCAGACTTGACTTGACTTGGTTTTAATTTCAACTTGATACCTCCACGCGTTCCCGAGATAAAGGGTCTTGACATACAGACTGACAGATAGACGAACGGACAACAAAGTAAAACAAATAAGGATTCCGTTTTTTTCTTTTGAGGTACGGAACCCTAAAAATGGACTACAAAAAGAGTTCAGTGGGTTGTACCTATACTACCCTTAAATAACTTTTCGTGCTCTGTTTGGAGCAAGGAGTGTCAGAGTTTTACAGACTAAAAGCCACCTACGTTGCATCTGGGAGGCGAACCGTCGCCCGAGCCCAGTCTCCTGTCCCTCACGCAATCTCCGCTCACAAAGCACACCTAGAACCTAAATGTGATTATTCTGTGTTCGCTAATGAATGGAAGATTTCGTCGGTGTGTCTGGTATTTAAGTTTCTATATTGTAATTATTATGTCATTGTGTGTACCTGTGTGCCAATAAACGTGTTTTCTTTCTTTTTCTTCGGAGTATTGTGAAATGAGCGCATGACGGCCATTTGTATGTCGTGGGCAGATCTTAGAATTGATCACTTCATGATATGTATGGCCAACTAAAACTGGCCAGATCGTATAAATGTTAACATTTAATGATATGTCAATCCTCGTGTGGCCATATCATTGATGTAGGATTTCAATGATAATAAATGGTCTAAGAAAGTAGGCCAAACGAAGATTGAAATATCATCAAACTTTAACGTTTAAAACGATCTGGCCAGTTTTACTTGGCCATTTCATGAAGTAATCAATTTCTAAGATCTGGCCACGATATTTATAAATATAATGTAAGATATTTTATTTGCATGAAATGTAGTATACAAGGTGTTATTGAAAAAATATAGATCGAAAATGTTTTGCTTAAAATAAAGCATTTTTTAGTAAATAAGTTTGCATAAGTTATTTACTTAAAATAAATTATGAAATTTAAATATATTAAATTAATTGAAATTCATTTAAAGAAATCTTGAATACTGTAGTAATGATTATTATAAAGCCATTTCTACAATAATTGCCTTTTGAATAATCTATAATTTAATGTTTTAAACATACATATTTGGTGATTTATTACATAGTTTATGATTTTTTTGGGTTCCGTACCTCAAAAGGAAAAAACGGAACCTGTCTGTCTGTCAAGACCCTTTATCTCAGGAACGTGTAGAGGTATCGAGATGAAATTAAAACCATGTGTACTCAGGTCTGCGGTCCCTTAAAGCAGTGAAAAAATAAAACGTCTGAGTTAACAAAAAAAAGATACGGCCATTTATGTCGCAGAAAACGTGTATTTCGACACTCAAAGCAATCAAAATTCATAGGGTACTTCCCGTTGACTTGAATCCTGAAACTTGGCATTAAGCAAGCTCTCATAGCACAAGTATAGGAAAAAATCTGAAAACTGTAAATTTATAGTTACGTCGCAAAAAAGAAACATTTTTTGTTCTTCGTAGTTTCCAACAGAGTGCGCTTCCGTGTAGGGATGCCGAAAGAAGCTTTTCCTTGCCGATGCCGATAATGGGCGCCCGGCCTAATACGTAATCTTTGCAACTACAAAGGTATGCAGTCCTCTTTACATAGTAAATGTGACTGATAACAGCTGATGATGACTGGAGCCGAATATAGACGACACAACATCGCCGTCCGCCGCAGCTAGAACCGCTTGCGATTTTATCATAAGGCCCTTGCTCCCATTAAGTGCCATTTAACAGTGATTTTTAACAAGCCTGCTCCTCGTAACGGACGCCAAAATTTTTTTTAACAACTTTTATATTTTTTCGCTGGTTTTTCCTTCTACTTTCAAACGACTTTGAACTTTAGAAATGTGTTTGGACAAAAAAATTGCTAGTTAATAAAAATCTTCTTCATATTGTAAATGTAGCCTATGTAAATCAATCAATATTTTGCAAAGAAAATGGTTTTAAAGGTCAACGGGGACCTATGTGGGCGCAGGCGACAGTATGAATATCTGCGCATTTAGCTCTAGCCAGATGTTCAAGGGACTATATGCCTTAAGTTTAATTGATTTCTACAAAACATTTGGAAAATATGAAACATATATATCGATGGTATGTTAAAAATGCGCAAAATCTCATTTTATTAATAGCATAGCATATTACCTTTTAGTATTCCCACTGCTGAGACTCAGATGACTTCTGAGATATATAAATACATAAAAATATAAATAATAATAATAATAATTATTATTTATTGTGGTAATTCATGTACAAATAAGTGAACCCCTGACTCCTGAGCTAGGTTAGATGCCTGTATTTCAGGAGCCAGTGACTTTTTCTATTTTCATTATACTACATTGAAATAATTATAGGCATTAATTTGACGAAATAATTTAGATAAAACATTTTTTGCACAACAAGAATATAAAACTTGATTACAAATTGAATAATTCTACTTTTTTTTAAATTACTAATCACAATAGTCATTATAGTATTTCACGTGTACCTCAAAGAGCTGTCAGCATAATTCATGAGGCTGGTTATGGTAGATATCAGCTAGGGGTACAAGATTGTTCGAAAGGGTTACCGAGGTCCTGGAACGCAAAGGGCTTCTGAAAGATAACAAATGGTTTGCAGTCAGTAGGAGTGACACTCCCAATCACTACAATCGGAACGGCAGGAGTTATTCGATATCATCATCATCATTTGAGCCGATAGACATCCACTGCTGGACATAGGCCTCCCCCAAATGTCACCGCAATTAACGGTCCTCTGCGTCTCGCATCCATCGGATTCCCGCAACCTTCACCAGGTCATCGGTCCACCTTGTAGGGGGCCTTCCAACACTGCGTCTTCCGGTACGCGGTCGTCACTCCAAAACTTTTCGGCCCCAACGGCCATCTGTTCTGCGAGCAATGTGCCCTGCCCATTGCCACTTAAATTTGGCGATTCTTCGTGTTATGTCGGCAACCTTGGTTCTCCTGCGAACATTTTCATTTCTGATACGATCACGCAAGGAAACTCCGAGCATAGCCCTTTCCATTGCCCTTTGGGTGACTTTGAGCCTTCTGATGAGGCCCATTGTTAGCGACCACGTTTCGGAACCAATATTATTCGATAATTTTCCTCAAAAAAAAAAACCGTAATACCATTGTTCAAAAAATGACTCATTTTCATGTTCATGCGTAGAATTACGTTTTATTTCCAATATATAATTCTGATATTTGTTTTAAGCTGACTAATTGCGAGCAGATTTATTGCCCAGAGACAAAATGTTACTTTGTATATCGATAGCAAACAATTTATTTACGATTCCCTCCGGGGCCAGACTGGTGTTGACCGAAGTCTACTCAGTCATGTGGTTTGAATTGTTGTACTTTACTTTAATATTAAAAGCAGCTCATGATTATTCGCTCAGCTTAGGTTAAAGTGAACACTACAAGTTATTCCGAAAAATTCAAATTTATGGACGGTCCACACAATAGTGACATTCGGGCGTTTCTTCCGCACGAATCAGATGCAGGTACCTCCTGAACTTACTATATTCGGTGAAGACCTGCGTCATGCGAAAGGTAAGAACGACATGACGTCTTTCCAGCTACTCCTCAAAGAGAGAACTTACCGCCACAAATCTGGTCGACCGTAGACCGGTCGTTATGACGACACTTGGGGGAGGCCTATGACTAACAGTGGTGGGTTGAAATGATGATGATGAAAACCATATTTGTTATGTCACAAATCAATATTTAATTAACATAGAACCTGACACTGACTTGCAAAATGCATAAAACTTAAGAAAATTTAGAATTCGCGATCACAGAGCATTCACCATTAAATGTATTGTATATATGTAAATTGTACATCACGAACTACCTGTGTATGTTTTTCTCCTTCTCTGACAAATCCATCCAAAGGTTGTCTACAAAAAGAAAAAGATCTTTATGTAAATACCTATGTTTCACAAATAAACATTCTGATTCTGATTTTGATTCTGAAAAAATCGCTTTAAGCGATAAGACCGCCCATTGTGACACTACTAATTTTAATTTCCTATTGCAATTTTATTTTTGGTATACCGTAAAGAATATATCTATCTATCTAAGGATTCAGAAATGACGAGATCTGCAAGAGAATCAAGACTTTCAAAAAGTCCGGATTATTGGCAAACTTAAATAGTTATAGTGGCAAGGTACTGCAGAACCGATTGGCTGAAAGTCCCGAATGCTTCTGGTGTGGCAACCAAGTTGGTTCAGCATTGGTGTCCCACAAGTGGAACCAATAACCTGGCGATTGGCGTAGCATCCACTGGATGCGGTAAATATTGGTTTGGTTGGACGTCTACCGTCTGAATGATAATATGGCGCTACATTTCTTTGACAAAATGACTAGACACGAGGTTTGAATATGGAGGTGGTCGATTAAAACAAAATGCTATTGTGGTGGCAATCTGTTTAATTAGTTACTAAGGTAAATTTTAATCATCATTTCAGTCGAGAGACGTTCACTGTCAGACAAAAAACATGCAAACCTTCGTTTCGTTCGGAATTCAACATGCTGCCTGCGATTTAAAGATACTGTTTTTTCCCCTAGTCACATAATCTACTATTAAACTGCTTATGCTTATGATGTTCTCATATCATTTCAGCCGAAAGACGTCCACTCTAGGACATAGGCCTCCCCCAACTGTCGCAATAACGACCGGTCCTGGGCGTCTCGCATCCATCGAATTTCCACGACCCTCACCAAGTCATCGGTTCACCATGTGACAGGCCTTACAACGCTGCTTCTTCCGGTACATGGTAGCCTCTCCAGAATCTTTCTTCCCCATCGGCCATATCTGATCTACAAACAATGTGCCCTGCCCACTACCATATTATATAAATTTGGCGATTCTTCAACCTATGTCAGTAACCGGTAAATTTTAATGGATTAGGTTTAGCCAACACGTGTACCCACACGTTCATATAATTTCTTAATAGCCCCTTTATGTGTGTTGGTAGAGGCAATTAAGAAATTGTGTGTGCGTTCACAGGAGTACCAATTGGCACATCACTCTTCCTATGGTGCTAACTTCTATCATAAATTCCTAGCTACTCGCTTTCCTCGAGGAACGCTCTGAAGTACAATAATGTTCTTTTGTTTTTTGATTGAAATGTTTGCCCTACTCCTGCAAACATTTGTAGGAAAACATTAGTGAACCGATTACTTCACAAATTGCGAATACGTACGAATGTCCGGGCCCAGAGATTTTATTTTAAGGTAAGGTACTAATGTACCTACTTAATGTGCCTGTGGAACTCCCTCTCACCCTCTCTACTATATATAGTATATATTATCTCTCTTTATTATATAGTATATATTATATTATATGTTTATAATATATAATTATTTTTGTATTTATATATGTAGGCATATTTATGTATTTTATTCGTATTGTTTGTAATTTTAAAATTTAACACTTAGTGGTTTGCTGGAAGAAAACTAAACTTTGAGTTAAGCTCGCCTATGTACATGGACTTTGTTATCTACTTATTTTATAAGTTGTTTTAGTGTACAAAAAAGAATTAAAGATTTTTTTACCAAAACTGCATTGAAAAATTTTATAAACTACTATCTGACCCGGCGAACTTCGTACCGCCTAGGATAACGTCATCTACTGGCATTACCAGAACAGCATAATTCATTTTATAATGACATTTTAATTAGAGATGGCGTTGTATTCGGATTTTTTTCGTGATGTTTTCCATTTTTTCTCGGCTTCATCATCAGATCAGTTCGATATATACCCCCTTTTCTTTCAGCCAGTCATCGACTACACGTATAAACAAAGCATCTGTACTTGTTACGACTGTTCTGATGTGTTCCATATCTTCGAAGTTCATGAACAGATCATAACAATATTTCTATAGTACCAACTCGGAAGCATAACCGTTCAATCAAAAACAGAAATTTCAAAATCGGTCCACAATTAACGGAGAAATCGGTGAACATACCTAAACAAAAAATACGTTCAGTCGAACATTGAACCTCCTCCTTTTGCTCAAACATGTTTTCTTTTGAGGTTACTCTTGAAAGAGCGACATATAATGCCATGTGAAAAACATTCAACGCTCAAATCTAAGCCTGCAACGTTGAAAATTTAACGTTGATTTAGGTATTAATGAACATTGCAAAATATATCTTTAGCGGAAATTGTATGCATTTATATTGGCACGGTAAATCCGATGGTATTAGAAGAATTTAGGGGAATCAATACATCTTCTCTGGTACCACATCCATGGTGATTGTGCACTTTATTAGGAAAGTTTTTAATGATTTTACCAGCAAACGCGTGCCATTGCAGTTTAGGTGGATTCAGGTTTCTTAATAAAATAACAGGGCCACCTAATTTCAGTATCATTTTATAAGGTGATTGTCCAGACGGGTTCAAAGAATTAAGAAATTCTGTAGGAAAAAACTTTTTACAAAAAAAAAAAATAGTCGACTTCACTACAAAAGAAAAAACATTAAAATGTTAAAAATAACTTTAATTTCGGAAGTAGGTGTTTCAGCCAATATTTGCTTGTTTTTTTTTTATGTTTGTAAAAAGTATTTTATTTCACACTTTTTAGTTTTGATACACTTATAGCCAGAGTGCCTATTTCTCATGACAATCCGAATCAACCCAAACACTGCTAAGAAACATTGATCAATTACGGAGTTCCTGTGCCTACTTTCCGGCTCCATCATCAGATCAGTTCGATAATACCTTATAACCAAAGTGCATCTTGTATCAGAACTAATCCTGCATCGCGCAATTAAAGTTCTCTGCGCGATTAGAACATAAATCTAGAACAGCCCGAAATCATCTATCGGGTAGTTGGTCAACCGACATAACACCCGTCTGGTTGGAGGATCCTCCCTTTTCAAGGGAAGTTTACGGGAATTTACTCTCTGTTTCGCATACCTCCAAACAATACACAATTCTAATAGCGGGAGATAGTGTCAGACTTTTACTGACTAAAAACCCACTCCTGTTCCTTCTTTGCCTTCATCCCGGGGCCCCGGGTTTCGCTTTCACACTACCCGTGGCCCCAGTAGGCTTCGGCCCTGCTGGGCCCCTACAGATGTTTGCATCGGTGCATCAATCTTTGAAAGAATCAAGTTATTTACCGCAACCGCTACGTCCCTGCATATTAATCTGTAATATCTTCGAAAATGTTCACTTAAATTACACGCTGTAAAGGATTATATTGATTTATATTACATGCACAATGTATTAAAGGTACTTAATCGGATAAAGATTAATACTGTATTGCTTAAAATCGTTTCGTAAATAAGCCATTATTTCTCGTAAAAAGTAAAAGGATAAAAAATGGTTATTTTTGGTTACACCTAAAAGATAGACATATACCATCGCAGACTTTTTTGTAGGCCTTTTTAAGGTGTACAGTACTGTAGTACATTATTTTGATCTATCTCTTAGGGTTCAGCCAGCGTTTGCAATGTAAGCGCAAAAAAATGTGTTTACGACATCACATTAGAGACCTCTAAAATCATCAGTGTTCCTCTACTATATTGTGCATGTATTATACACATAAACCTTCCTCTTGAATCATTATATCTATTAAAGAAAACCGCATCAAAATCCGTTGCGTAGTTTTAAAAATTTAAGCATATATAGGGACAGACAGACACGAAAAGCGACTTTATTTCATGCTATGTGGTGATTTAAAAAAGTAAAAAACTAAAACCCGACTACGACAAAAAAATACGACCGTAATACCTTGCACGCATGCACGATTTGTGCGTGGAGATGCAACACTGGGGCGAAACTCCGCTGCCGCGACAAAGTACGGCATGGTGGACAGAGTTCCGGCGGGATGTAATGGTGAAATGGAGTCACTGACGCGACCCAGAGCTGGGCAATCCATGACCCAGCCCAGCAGGGTCGAAGCCTACTGGGGCCAAGGTTCTGCTTCTGAAAGGAAGACTAAGCCCTGGTAAAAGGAATAGGAGTGGGTTTTTAGACAGTAAAAGTCTGACACTATCTCGCCCTCCGCCCAAGAGCGGGGGAGCGTTTTTTTTCGGTGGTTAAATCATCTTGATTTAACCACCGAAAAAAAACGCTTCTACATTATTGGAGGTTTTAACGTTCACTTCCCTATTATTCGATGAATTATTATTATTTTTTATGTTTTTAATAGTTACTTAGGTAGTAGATAGTATCTAGTAAAAGTCCAATGGCATTAAAAATCAGACACTGGATCTCAACACAGAGCGCGAGAAGTTATTTGTTGATCGTGATGATCTTGGTCGTTGGAAGGAATGGAGGGGGGAGGCTTTTGTCCAGTAGTGGGACAAAACGGTCTAGTAATAATAATAATAATCGTCAAAGCGCTAATTTGTTTTCTTATTATTTCTGCACCAATTGTTTCACTAGATTCGTGTATTCTCTTTTTTCCCTTCTTTCTAGTTATTATGTATACTAATAAGTATATATAATAACTAGAAATAAGTATATATTTCTATAAAATATCATCATCTGGCTGAAATGATGATTCATCATTTCAGCCGATAGACGTCCACTGCTGGACATAGGCCTCCCCCAAATGTCGCCACAAAGAACGGTCCTGCGCGTCTCGCATCCATCGGATTCCCGCAACCTTCACCAGGTCATCGGTCCACCTTGTAGGGGGCCTTCCAACACTGCGTCTTCCGGTACGCGGTCGCCACTCCAGAACCTTTCGGCCCCAACGGCCATCCGTTCTGCGAGCAATGTGCCCTGCCCATTGCCACTTAAGTTTGGCGATTCTTCGTGCTATGTCGGCAACCTTGGTTCTCCTGCGGATATCTTCATTTCTGATTCGATCACGCAACGAAACTCCGAGCATAGCCCTTTCCATTGCCCTTTGGGTGACTTTGAGCCTTCTGATGAGGCCCACTGTGAGCGACCACGTTTCGGAACCATATGTCATCACTGGCAACACGCACTGGTCATAGACTTTCGTCTTGCGACACTGGGGTATATTGGATGAGAAGATACCGCGCAGCTTCCCAAACGCTGCCCAGTCGAGTTGGATTCGACGGTTGACCTCTTTCTCGAAATTAGATCTACCCAACTGGATTGTCTGTCCCAGGTAAACGTAATCGTCTACAGTTTCGAGTGCAGAGTCTCCGATCTTGATCGGAGTGGGTGCTACATGGATGTTTATCATGACTTTAGTTTTGTCCATGTTCATTTTGAGACCCACTCTTTCGGAAGCTCTACTGAGGTCATTTAGCATTGTGCTGAGCTCTTCCGCAGTCTCAGCCATGACTACTATGTCGTCGGCAAACCGAAGATGAGTGATGTACTCGCCATTGACATTAATGCCTAATCCACTCCAGTCCAGAACCTTGAAGACATCCTCCATTGCGGCCGTGAACAGTTTCGGAGAAATGACGTCTCCCTGCCTCACACCCCGCTGCAGGAGGACAGGTTTCGAGGTCTGGTCCTGTAGTTTGACTGACATAGTGGCGTTTTTGTACAAACACTTCAACACCTCGATGTACCGATAGTCAATCTGGCACCGTTGGAGAGACTGCAGCACAGCCCAAGTCTCGATCGAATCAAAGGCTTTCTCATAGTCCACAAACGCTAGGCACAGAGGCAGATTATACTCCTCGGTAGCAGATTATAAAATATAATGTTTTTTTTTTTTTTTTTTTTTTATTGGGTGGGAAAATCATCCTAATGACATCCTCGCTCTTGGGCGGAGCGGGACATAGTGTCAGACTCTTACTGACTAAAAACCCACTCCTGTTCCTTCGTTGCCTCCGTCCCAGGGCCCCGGGTTCCGCTTTCACACTACCCGTGGCCCCAGTAGGCTTCGACCCTGCTGGGCCCCTACGATTTGCTGACATCTCCTTGAGGCGCGCGTGGAACAAAACGCGCCGTCGACGACTTGGGCTCGGTCCGGACGGTTACCGGACGGTCAGACGGCGAGCCACCCATTGCTCGGCGTCTGCAAGCCCGCGCCTACGGTGGCCGGAAATCGGGATCGGAATCCCGGCGGCGGTTGGAGCGTAAGGACCGTTGCCTCACGCGATCGGCCGCCTCCTTAGCTAGCATTACTGCTTCGCAGAAGGAGGCGACCGCCTGCCACTCCTCCTCGCTCCGGAGCATGGCCTGAACCAAGGCCCGGCGCGAGAGATCGCCGCCGCCGATTGCCCCCACGAGGACACGGCGTTGCTCTGCCCAAGCGGGGCACACCTCCACCGTATGCTCTACCGTGTCCTCCGGGTGGGCCACACAGTGGTGACACCCGGGCGTCGTTTCCGCACGAATCCGGTGTAGGAACCTCCCGAACTTACCGTGTCCGGTGAGAACCTGCGTCATGCGGAATGTGAGGACGCCGTGAGGTCTTTCCAACCACGCCTCAAAGAGGGGACTTACCGCCATAATTGTGGCGTGCCCAAAATATAATGTGTTAAAAATATGTAATGCGTAATATTGCACCTACCACAAAAGGTCTCTGCATTACACAAAGGTTGACTGGTAGAAAATGACTTAAGACATTAAGTCCGCCTCTGTACTTTTGTGTCCATAAAGAATTAATTAAATAAATAAATGATCTCACCACCGCGCGCGCAACACCACCAGGTGCACAATGAATATACTTATCAGGGGCAGCTTCAAAATCGCGCCAATCACTGAAAAACTTAACGAAAACCGCCTCAGATGGTATGGACATATTAGCAGGAGAAACAAGGACTATGTCGTAAAAATTGCACTAATCCTGCCAGAAAAAAAGAAAGGCAGAGGTTGCACACCACTGACCTGGTGGTCTAGAACCGAGCGAGACCTCAAGTTAGCCCATTTCCCAAAGCCGACAATCCAGGATAGTATATCCTGGTGTCGATTAGTGAGGAAATCCGACCCCAAATAATGGGAACAGGAGAGGACAAAGAAGAAGAGAGAATAATAATAATCTCACCACAAAAAAAGAAGGACCTTTCGTTGTAAACTTATTTTATTGCTCATGCGAGCTCAGCTGCTAGTATCCTTCAAGTAAACTCTTTGTGTTGGAGCAGACGGCTTCCCTCTAGCGCCAGGTATTGGGTTCAGACAACCGTGACTGAAGGAATTGTGGTCTGTGGAGTTGTCTTTAGTAAATTAATTTTATTTGGCCCAGTAGTTAGGTTTCATTTCATGCTTGAAGTCGTACGTTTAAATCCGTGGAAGTATCAGGTGAGATAGTGGTCAAGCGCGAATCTATCAATAATAATAAAGAAATATAATAGGAAAGACTAACTTGTATATAATACTTATATTTCTCTAATATTTAATAATTTGTTTTAGTAAATTATCTTTTAATTATCTCACAGATGGTGTAAAAAGTAGAGTTTACAACACGGGTATAAAAATGTCTTTGTCTTGGACGATTTGAATTCCTCACTTTAATCAGGTTACTATACAATGCTAAGGAGTAATAATTATATAAATCCCTCATTGCCGTTCGGGATTAAAACTTAGAAACCTTCGTTTCGTTCGGAATTCAACATAGTTACATAATTTACTATTTTTTCCCGGGAGTATGTTCCCTTGGGATAATATCCTGCTATCACGCGGGCGAAGCTGCTGGCAGCAGCTAGTCTAAAACATTATAAAGTATATTTGTATTTTTGTGTAGGTATATATTTGTCGGTGAAGTAAATATTACGGAATCTTGAGAACGAATGAACGAGCTAGGTGAAAAGTGACACATGTCACTTTGACAGAATTCGGGCTGACGTTTGCAGGAACTGAGCAGATAAAGGTGGGTTGCTATTTCTTCTGTCGACAGCCGGGCGAAAAACGTCTAGTCTCGGCGACTATCTCACGGCTCGTTGTGTGAAGCGAAAGCTAAGCCCAAAGAAGCCCAAAGCTTGCATCATAATAAATCAGTTGTGTGATCTGGAATAGTTTGTTTATTGCTCGATACCCAGTCATCGCCCACAAAACAGAGTCCCTGGACAGAGCTTCAATGTTGATCGGCATCCTCAGCCTATATATTTGTATGTGTGTATAACTCATTACATGTTTTGCTGTATGGACTTGAGACTTTGACCCCTGAGTTTGTTTCGGTGTTTTTTCTCATCAAGGTATGTAGTCAGAGTTAGGAAACACCGGCCTTATCTAGTTTAAAGTGACGAAAAAATTGACGAGTAAAAATGTTTTTTAAAACCTATTTGCAAAATGAATACTTATCATTTATCAGTAAAACAGAGAAAAACACACGCTTTTATATAAAATACTTTTAAATTGACACAAAAAGATACACGCAACAGCTATTCCACAGCTATTCTTGTTCAACGTGGCTGCAAAAATGAACGGTGAATGTGAACGCTTCAGTGAGTTTGCCAACAATGCGCTATGAAACAAAGAGTTTCTGTAACTATTGATGAGCCTGCTCTACGTGGCGTGGTCGAGAGAATTATTTTTTGTCGAAAAACAATATTAAGAGCACATTCATTACACCTTCGTAAATTGTTTTCATTGATAGTGGGTTGAGAGAATTTAATTGGATATTGATTTTGGGTAGATAAAGTAAGCCGGCGATTTTCTACAAATTTTTTATTCTTTCCATGGGTTTTTGCATTTTACAGGACTTTTTCGTGAAATAGCCATTCAATGGCGTAAGAAGAACTGAGAGGGTTGTATTGATGATTTTAATGATTTTAATTCCGTAAATAAATATGTATTACGGCCGCGAATAATATTTTAATCAACATACTTACCAAATGCAAAAAAAATAATAATTAAAGAATGGCGGCCTGTAAAGCCAGGAAACGCAAGTTTAAAACCTGAAAAAAAAAGAGTATGACGTTTTAAAGAAGAAAGCCGTGGCAATAGCAAAATTAAAAGCCCAGGACAAACTAAATGACACACTGGACAGTCCTGCAGGCCAAAAATAGCTATACTGGCTTACTAAAATAAGAGGATGTTTGCCAGGTAAGATATATAAGAGATGAAACTAGAATGGTTCTATCGGATGGTAAAAAAATCAAAAAGAGGTGGAAGGAATATTTTGAAAGACTGATGAATGAGGAAAATAATTGGAGTAGGATGTTAGAGAATAAACCAGTGAATGTGGGGCTGATAAAACAGTAAATGGAATGAAGAATGGTAAAGCCATTGGTCCAGATGGAATACTAGATTACGAGTGGGTGGATGGATGTGGTCAGCTTTGTCCTTCAATAAGTTTTTGCGGGAAGAAGCCATACCTGATGAGTGGTGCAATTGCTTTTTGGTGCCGATTTTTTTAAATAAACGTGATGTGCTTGATTGCAACAAGGATAGAGGAATAAAGCTAATTTCACATAGGTACTATGAAAGCTTGGGAGAAAATTATTGAAAGGCGACTGAGAGAAGAGAATGAAATTTCACAGAATCAATTCGTTTTTATACGGTCGGGGTACAGCGGATCCCATTTTTGCTATACGCCAGCTGTGCGAGAAATACAGAGGTGCGCGAGAAATAAAAACTTGCACATGGTATTCGTTGACCTCGAAAAAGCATACGACCGGGTACCTCGTGAGGTTCTGTGGTGGGCCCTTAAGGAGAAAGGTGTGCCTGGGAAGTATGTGCAGTTGATCCGAGCGATGTACAGTCGATGCAATACCCAAGTTCGGTCTACAGTGGGCACCACTGGCAGCGTCAATGTGGCTGTCGGCTTACATCAAGGGTCGGCTCTCAGCCCTTACCTCTTCCTGATGATAATGGACGCTCTGACGTCGGACATTCAGGAAGTTCCATGGTGTATATATTTCCATGGTATATAGCTGTTTGCCGATGACATTGTGTTGGTTGCCGAGATTGGCCTAGAGGTCCAGAACAGATTGCAGGTTCGGTGGCACAGACTGGAGAGTGTTGGCCTGAAATTGAGTGGAACCAAAACGGAGTACTTGTTCTGCGATTTCGGCAGTCTCTCCAATCCAGTGACTATAGCTGTCACTGGAACGCCCATACCGATCCGCTCCAACTTTCTATACCTCGGGTCGCTCGTCCAAAGAGATGGTGAGTTAGACCGGGACGTAACACATCTGATCAATGCAAAATGGATGAAATGGCGACAGATCACGGGAACAACTTGTGACCCCTTGTGTAGCCTCTCAAATTGAAGGGTAAAAATCTACAAGTCCGTGATAAGACTTGTCATACTGTATGAATCAGAATGTTGGGTCGTGAAAAAGACGGATGAAAAAAGATTGCATGTAGCGGAGATGAAAATGTTGAGATGGATGTGTGGTGTGACGAGCATGAATAAAGTGAGAAATGAATATATAAGAGGAAGTTTGAAAGTGGCGCCAGTGACTGAAAAGTTGAAGGGGTATCGTTTGTCTTGGTATGGTCATGTAAAGAGGAGAGATGAAACGCATGTTACTAAATGAGTTATGAGTATACATGTGGATGGGCGGAGAGGGAGAGGGAGGCCAAAGAAAAGATGGATGGATTGTGTGAGAAGTGATATGAAAGAAAAGGGAGTTAGTGATAGCTTGACGAGTGACAGGACAGAATGGAAGAAAAAATCGTGTTGCGCCGACCCCAAATAAAACGGGACAAGGGCAGGAAGATGATGATGTCACACTTACTGTGTGTATAAAAAAATGGCCGTGACAAAAAATATTTATACTTTTCTAAGCTGTTCTTAGAGATTTACCTCATAAAAAGTTTAAAAATAAAGTAGTAGGTAAAGAACTACATTTTTAAAGTTAGGCTCACACGACCGAGATGGACCAGAACAAACACTTAACAAGACAAATCTCGCTTTCTAATAATTTCACACACAGGAGTTTCTGCCTATACTCTTTGTGTTTAACCCATACAGGACTGACGTAATTTTTCGAATTTTCTATGTCTATGCTCTCAATACAGTCATGTCAAACCATTTTATCTTTATGTTATATCCGTTATATCGATACCTATTTTTCTAAACACCCGAATGAATGAGGTGTCAATCGATTATTGACACCTCATTCATCAAAATCGGTTCAGAACTTTCATCTTAGTGGTGAAACTACACCATTACAATAATTTTTGACGTAAGTGTGGTTGGGTAAATAGACAATTGCTATGGTCGCACGACCGCCTAATGGGTCGCTGCACACGGGCTACCGGCAACAGCCACAAACCACCGCCACCGGCATATTTCCTGTAGGTTTCATACATTTTGTATGGATTCGCCGCACACGGTTGACGCCGGTGGCCGCCACTGCTCTCTCTCCTGTTACAAATCACCACTGCTCTCTTCTTGTGGCCCGAACCGGCCACTAAACGCCGATACAAAACGCCGTCACACGCCACTTGCGAACGTGTATAGGTTAAAAAATGTAAAAAACGTAGCAGCCACCAGCCACAAGTGGCTGTCACGCGCTTTAGTTTTCTTTGTGGCCGTTTCCAGCATCTCGTGGCGACGTGTGTGGCTGTGGCCCATGTGCGGCGACACTGTTTCTCAGACTTTTATGACGGTCTTTAAACATCATAGGTGTACGAAAGAGACGGAGTCATACAGGACGAACCTCCTGTTTCACTGTTCACAACAGAAATATAATGCATTGGCCTTTTGTAGTACGTTCTCCAAAAAGGGAACACTCAGTCCATTCTCTATGTCAAAAGGTTTTCACTAATGACGTCAATCGGATTGTCAAAACGTAGGTAAGGGATGGAGTACCGCCTCAGGGATATCGTTATCTTACGAACTGTTTTTTGATACTGACTCAAATATTGACAAGTCAGCAAAAATCTATTATAAAGTACAGCTTCTTACTCAATACCCAATCTAATCCGCTGCTGCGACAAGTCGCCGCATGGCGGACAGAGCTCCGGCGGGATCTCATGGTGAAATGGCGAAAGCGTCTGTCGCGACCCAGTCACAATTATGGCGGTAAGTCCCCTCTTTGAGGCGTGGTTGGAGAGACCTCACGGCATCCTCACCTTCCGTATGATGCAGGTTCTCACCGAATACGGTAAGTTCGGGAAGTTCCTGCACCGGATTCGTGCGTAAGCGACGCCCGGGTGTCGCCACTGTGTGGACCGCCCGGAGGACACGGTATAGGCCATGGTCCAGAGCGAGGAGAGGGGAGAGGTGGCAAGCGGCCGCCTTCTTCTGTGAAGCAGTAATGCTAGCAAGGGATGCGGCCGATCGCGTGAGGCAACGGTCCTCACGCCCTAACTGCCGCCGGGATTTCGATCACGATTTCCGGTCACCGTAGGCGTGGGCTCGCGGACGGTGAGCAATGTAGGTGACGGGTAGCTCGCTGTCCGACCTTCCGGTAACTGTCCGAACCGAGCCCAAGTCGTCGACGGCGCGTATTGTTCCACGCGCGCCTCAGGGAGTAAAGTCATGTCAGTAAATCGAAGGCCCAGCAGAGTCGAAGCCTACTGGGGCCACGGGTAGTCTGAAACTGATACCCGGAGCCCTGGGACGAAGGCAAACAAGGAACAGGAGTGGGTTTTTAGTCAGTAAAAGTCTGACACTATCTCCCGCTCCGCCCAAGGCGAAACTGGTCACTAGATGATTTTCAAACCAAAAATAAGAATACCCAATCTAATAAACCAGAAACCTGTAGACATCAGATGTTCATTTAATAACAAAAATGTAAGCGTAAGTTGAAGGAGAACTATATTCAGTTAATTGGACCTTGACAGTTTATAGCACATTGACCAATTGTCAGGTTGTCTCACGCTGAAACAGACCCCAGGAATCTAACTATGTGCCTTTTCTAAATTTAAGGAAAACCCATTGTTTTTATAAATAAATAAAAATAAATCTTTTTTTTTCTTCTTCTTAATATCGTGCGGATATCCTCACGCATGCAGGATTGCTCCATACGCGTAACCCCCGTAAATGTCCATTTTATACAAGGTTTTATTGTAATGCGTGGAATACGCACGCGGGACGCGTTTTTTTTGCATTTTGAAATTTCCCATATGCGGAACAAACCCGCATGCGTGATGAAATCCGCACGATATTAAAAACACCCTAAAGACGAAATCAGGTGGTTCTTTTTTCGTTCATTTGCGTCTTTCATTCGGCATCATTCACTCATTCAAATGAATTCATTTTCAGTTATGAATTCAGTCACAGTCAAAGAGTATAGTCAGTGACAGTATTTGTTATCGAACTGCTCCGAAACATCTTAACCGATTTTTATGTTTTTTTTTGTGTATAATTGAGTAGATCGCGTAGGGTGTTTCTTATCCTCCTGCCCTCACCCAAAATTGTTTGGTATGATACCTATAATGGCAAAACAACGTTTACCGGGCCAGCTAGCATTACGTATTTGTCATCATCATCTTCCTGCCCTTGTCCCATCTTATTTGGGGTCGGCGCAACACGTTTTTTTCTTCCTTTCTATCGTGTCAAGCGTCATGCTTTCACTAACTTCCTTTTCTTTCATATCTTTCATTAAGTATTTATAATAAACGTAAACGTTCCATGAGAGACTGAGATTTCAACTTAATCGCATAGAACTCCGCAATCAACTTAATCAAACAAGACATTAATGCTCAAACTTTACGTATATAACAGGAAAGCACATTACATTCGTGCGAACGCTATAAATTAGAAGCCAAAACAATACTTATACCTAATGGCTTAATTTCCGTTTTCACCTGAAAGCGCTAAATCACACCTTTGGTAGCGAAGTAGAGGTCGGTGACCGCTTCTTTGGTGGTAAGGGCATTGCTCTTTACCTTTTCAACTTTTTTGAGGTGGGAAATCATCAAATGATTTCTCCCGCTTTGAGTGGAGCGAGAGAGAGTGACTGACTTTTATTGACTAATCCAACTTGTGTCTCTTCAGCAACATTCCCGCAGCCTTAACAAGCATCGGCTTTACTGGACCCCGTCCATTTGCTGATATGCTTTTGAGGCACGAGCACGGTGGCCCGACGCCCGGACCACCTCCTGCGGTTTACCTGATCGCATGAGGTATATCATCATCATCATTTCAGCCGAAAGACGTCCACTGTTGGACATAGGCCTCCCCCAAATGTCGCCACAATGACCGGTCCTGTTCGTCTCGCATCCATCATTCCTGGTGAGGGTCCCGCGACCCTCACCAGGTCATTGGTCCACCTTGTGGGAGGCCTTCCAACGCTGCGTATTCCGTACCGGAAAACGCATGTATATGTGAATACGAAATATTTCACAAATGTAAAAGTTAGAAACTTTGTCATTTATAAAAAAGTCATCATTCGGTTCTCTTTTGGTTGTTCAAATCAAGATATAGGAATAAATCAAGTTTGGCGGGAATGTAATCCAGAGTGACGTGATTCCCAATAATGTAAGTTAGATTGGAGAGAACAACCGCCCTCCCTTAGGGAGGGAAGTGTCGGTGCTCCGCCTAGGCTAATACCAACTTCGCTAACGGGGTATAACCGTCGCAAAGAGTATCTAATTGACTCTGGTGGTTTAGCTGACGGTTGAGTGCCCGCAGTTCATTCAGAGGTAAAGGGAAAATTGTATTAAATTTTATTGATTACTATGATCAGGGGCGCCGGCTTTTAGAAAACCTCATGGGTGCTCATGCTCATTTGATGACTCGAAACAGTGGCGAAGTGTGAGAAGAGAAATGCAAATCGATCGACATTTTGATAACGGATACATGGCGTCAGTAACTGGCATCCGTTACCCGCATCGTTAATAAATAATAAATTGAGACAACATCACATACATTGCCCTGGTCCTAAACTAAGGTATTCCCTTGTACTATGGAAACCAGGAACAACGAAGGTACCACAAACACACAGACCCAACACAAATATCTGTTTCATCAACAAACATTTGTGATGGTGCGGGAATCGAACCCGCAACCCTTGCGTCTCAACCGGCAGCGCTCTAAACCACTGCGCTAAACGGGTCGTCGGGTAATGACAAAATGCCCACTCCAAAAAGGCAATTACTAATCTGTTTCTTGCGGAAGACGCAGTGTTGGAAGGCCCCCTACAAGGTGGACCGATGACCTGGTGAAGGTTGCGGGAATCCGATGGATGCGAGACGCGCAGGACCGTTCTTTGTGGCGACATTTGGGGGAGGCCTATGTCCAGCAGTGGACGTCTATCGGCTGAAATGATGATGATGATGATGAATCTGTTTCTTGATGTCTATACTCAGGGGTACTTGGCACCCACTGTTTATTTCTCATGGGTGCTCGGGGGGCACCCACGCAGTCGGCGCCCCGGATTATGATGATCGCACCTACATTGAAGCGGCATTTGGATGGCATAATATTGATTCTCTAATTTTTAATGCTGATTTTGTGATTATCCACTGGTTACGCTGTTTCTTCTAGGCAAGCGTGCTCCTTCGTTGGCCACATCATCGCTTGTCAACAGGTTTTTTTTTTTTAGGTGGGAAAATCATCTAATGACAAATCCCGCCCTTGGGCAAAGCGGGAGATAGTGTCCGACTTTTACTGACTATAAACCCACTCCTGTTCCTTCTTTGCCTTCATCCCGGGGCATCGCTTGCCAACAGGTGAGATAGTGATCAAACGCATGCATAATTAAAAAAAAGACACCTTGCCCATCTTTATATCTTCAATGCATTATTTTATGACACCAATAAAAAAAAGGACTTTATGACATAACTCCATTTTATTACCTGTAGTACGGTTGTCTTTTATTTTATTCAGAGACATTTTTATAGAAAACCTTTCGTGGCGGTCAAAGGAAAAAAGTATTCACTGTTCTGTCGAAATACAATATTTTCTGGAGTGTTAGTTTAATAAATGGGCTGTAACAATTTAGCAGAGAATATGGACGGATCATAGACGTTAGAAAAAGGACTGCTAGATTAAAATAAGATTGGACGGATCATATGTAGGAAAGAGACAGAAATAGGAATGCAACAAACAACCAAAAAAATGAAACAAGCGCAAAAACAAACAGCGTAACCAGTGGCTAATCACAAAATCGGCATTGAAAATTAGTGAATCAATGTTATGCCACCCAAATGCCGCTTCAATGTAGGTGCGATCATCATAATCAGGGCCGCCGATTGCGTGGGTGCCCCCCGAGCACCCATGAGAAATAAACAGTGGGTGCCGAGTACCCCTGAGTATATACATCAAGAAACAGATTAGTAATTGCCTTTTAGGGGCGGGCATTTTGTCATTACCCGACGACCCGTTTAGCGCAGTGGTTTAGAGCGCTGCCGGTTGAGACGCAAGGGTTGCGGGTTCGATTCCCGCACCGTCACAAATGTTTGTTGATGAAACAGATATTTGTGTTGGGTCTGGGTGTTTGTGGTGCCTTCGTTGTTCCTGGTTTCCATAGTACAAGGGAATACCTTAGTTTAGGACCAGGACAATGTATGTGATGTTGTCTTAATTTATTATTTATTAAGGATGCGGGTAATGGATGCCAGTTACTGATCCCGGTATCCGTTATCAAAATCTCGATATTGATCGAGATTTTGATTTTGATTTTGTTAACGGATTTTGTTAACGGAAATGCACATTGGTGCATTTCTCTTCTCACACTTCGCCACTTTTTCGAGTCATCAAATGAACATGAGCACCAATGACGTTTCTTTCTTTCAGATCATAATAAAATAATCTTTTTTTTCTCCTTCTCTGTCAAATCCATCCAAAGGTTGTCTGTAAAAAATCGCTTTTAGCGATAAGACCGCCCATTGTTACACCCTATTAATGTTAATTTCCTAATGTAAATTGTATTTTTGGTGTACAATAAAGAATATCTATGTATCTATAATAATCACTATAATTTAATACAATTATCCCTTTACCTCTGAATGAACTGCGGGCACTCAACCGTCAGCTAAACCACCAGAGTCAATTAGATACTCTTTGCGTCGGTTATACGCCGTTAGCGAAGTTGGTATTAGCCTAGGCGGAGCACCGACACTTCCCTCCCTAAGGGAGGGCGGTTGTTCTCTCCAATCTAACTTACATTATTGGAAATCACGTCACTCTGGATTACATTCTCGCCAAACTTGATTTATTCCTATATCTTGATTTGAAGTACCAAAACAGAACCGAATAATGCCTTTTTTATAAATGAAAAATTTTCTAACTTTTACATTCCTGAAATATTTCGTATTCTCATATACCTCATGCGTCTTCTGGTACGGAATACGCAGCGTTGGAAGGCCTTCCACAAGATGGACCAATGACCTCGTGAGGGTCGCAGGAATCCGATGGATGCGAGACGCACAGGACCGGTCATTGTAGCGACATTAGGGGGGAGGCCTATGTCCAACAGTGGACGTCTTTCGGCTGAATTGATGATGATGATATATTTCATGCGATCAGGTAAACTCACCGCAGGAGGTGGTCCGGGCGTCAGGAGCCACAAGGGGATTCTTGGTCAGCGTAGGCGCAGGCTTGCGGACGGCAAGTAATGGGTCGGCGAATCGGCGGACGGCGCGCTGTGTTCCACTCGCGCCTCAAAGGGATGTCTGCAAATGGACGGGGTCCAGTAAGGCCTATGCTTACTGAAGCTGCGTGATTGTAGCTGAAGAGACACAAGTTGGTTTAGTCAATAAAAGTCTGACACTCCCTCTTGCTCCACTCAAAGCGGGAGAAATCATTTGATGATTTCCCACCTCAAAAAAGTTGAAAAGGTAAAGAGCAATGCCCTTAACACCAAAGAAGCGGTCACCGACCTCTACTTCGCTACCAAAGGTGTGATTTAGCGCTTTCAGGTGAAAACGGAAATTAAGCCATTAGGTATAAGTATTGTTTTGGCTTCTAATTTATAGCGTTCGCACGAGTGTAATGTGCTTTCCTGTTATATACGTAAAGTTTGAGCATTAATGTCTTGTTTGATTAAGTTGATTGCGGAGTTCTATGCGATTAAGTTGAAATCACAGTCTCTCATGGAATGTTTACGTTTATTATAAATCTACTATACAAAAATAAGTCGGGTTTTCCTTCCTGACGCTATAACTCCAGAACGTACGAACCGATTTCCACGGTTTTGCATTCGTTGGAAAGGTCTCGGGCTCCGTGAGGTTTATAGCAAAAAAAATATAATTTTTCTTCTTCTTTTAATCACCAAACGAAATGTTTCATAAAACGAAGCCATCTGGTGGCGAAACGGAGTTCGCCGGGTTTGCTAGTACTTAATGAAAGATATGAAAGAAAAGGAAGTTAGTGAAAGCATGAAGGTTGACAGGATATAAAGGAAGAAAAAAACGTGTTGCGCCGACCCCAAATAATATGGGACAAGGGCAGGAAGATGATGATGACAAATACTTAATGCTAGCTGGCCCGGTAAACGTTGTTTTGCCATTATAAGTATCAAACAAAACAATTTTGGGTGAGGGTAGGAGGATAAGAAAGACCCTACGAGATCTACTAAATTAAACACGAAAAAAAAAACATGTTATTAAATGAACATCTGATGTCTACAGGTTTATTAGATTGGGTATTTTTTTTTTAGTTTGTAGGATTTTCTAGTGAAAAATTCCGCTCTCGGCGGCGGTTGGGGCGTGAGGACCGTTGTCTCACGCGATCGGCCGCCTCCTTTGCTAACATTACTGCTTCGCAGAAGGAGGCGACCGCCTGCCACTTCTCCTCGCTCTGGACCATGGCCTGTACCAAGGCCCGGCGTGAGTGATCGCCGCCACCGATCGCCCCCACGAGGACACGGCGTTGCTCTACCCAAGCGGCGCATACCTCCACCGTGTGCTCCACCGTCTCCTCTGGGCGATCCATACAGTGGTGACATCCGGGCGTCGCTTTCGCATGAATCCGGTGCAGGAACTTTCCGAACTTACCGTGTTCGGTGAGAACCTGCGTCATGCGAAAGTTGAGGACGCCGTGAGGTCTCTCCAACCACGCCTCAAAGAGGGGACTTATCGCCATAATTGTGACGTGCCCAGCACTGGGTCACGACAGTCGATTTCGCCATTTCGCCATGAGATCCCGCCGGAGCTCTGTCCGGCATGGCGGATTAGACTGGGTTTTGAGTAAGAAGCTGTACGCGTGCAATAAAAGTTATTTTTGCGTGGCACTTGAAGTAGCTTAAAAAATTAGCTTGCCGTGTGTTCACTTCATATTTTAGTGGTATTTGAATGTCACTATTATCAAAATGTTCTAAATAATATTCCACAATATCACACAACGCCGTCTAGTCCCAAGCTAAGCAGAGCTTGTGTTATGGGTACTAGACAACTGATAAACATACTTATATATTTCTAAATACATACATATATAGATAAATTACACCCAGACACAGAACGAATGATCATGCTCATCATTGTCTACAAACATTTGTCCTGGGTGGGAATCGAACCCACGACCTCCGGCATAGCAGTCAAGGCCACTAACCACTAGACCAACAGGCCAGTCAAAATAGATAGTTAGCGCGCGTTTGAACAGGTAATACTTAGTGTAATTATTTTTTTAATTGTCTTGGTATTTATTTTTCACATATTTTGGTACTACGAGTTGCGATTGGTACTGAGTATGCGGATTTGCAAGTTGTAAATTTTATCGAGGTAAGTTTTAAATGTGCGCCCATAACTGGTAAGTCCCTAACATACTGTCGAATCTGCAAGAGCCGTATAAATATGAATGAGGGTTCTGTATGGCAGTAGAGAAACCAATTGCGTACTTCTATAAATAAACCCAAACAAAAAAATCGTATCAAAACTCATCACTGATCCCTTTTTGTCGATATAATGAGACCTCGAAGCTTGGAAAATAATAAAGTGTACGTAACGTGCTGAGATAACGAGGGTAGCGGGAAAATATGATGTTACTGTGTGCAGCAGTAATGTTAACCTTTGCTAACAGGGAGGCGAAAAAAGCAAAGAACTAGAGTCGTTTATGGTTTTATTAGCAAAGCCACCAGCTTGCTTTTTATTGGTACGGAGAACATTATTTATGCTGCTGTTTCTTCAACTGAAATAATGTTCTGCTTTGATAAAGAAGCTACTTTAGTGACCTTCACAGCAGAGATATTACGGAGGTCCGATTCCGATTCCGAAAGGTCGAAACTTCGGATTGTTTGATCGGAGTTAGCCAATGTTATAAATGGTAATTCATTGGTAATTCATAATGGTAAATGGTATTACATAAATAAGTAAAGTATCTCATGTTTCAAGTACGACGGGCCATGCCTTTTTTAAGGTGTGGACGTGTGGGTGAAGTGGAAGGTCGTGTCAGACTTTTACTAAAGTACTAAAACGACACCTATGTTCCTTCAGTTGCCCTTTGCATACCAGAAACATGGGTTAACTTCTGAAAGGGAAATCCTTTCAGAAGTTAACCCATGGCCCCGTTCTGGTTCGACTTTGCTCGGCTTCTGCGGTTTTACTGACATCTTTTTGAGGCGCGCGTGGAACACTATGTCTGCGTCCCTTCAACGACTCGGGCTCGGTCCAGACGGTTACCGGACGGCCAGACGGCGAGTTGTAGTACCATATCCGGTGAGGACCTGCGTCATGTGGAAGGTGAGGACGTCGTGACGCCTCTCCAGCCTTAAAGTGGGGACGCCATGCCCTGCACTGGGTTGCAAAAGCCGCTGTCACCATATCGCCATGAGATCCCGCCGGAATCTTGTCCGACTCATGCGCAAATCGTTCATGCGTGCAAGGAATTTGCCGCCAGATCCCATGACGGCAGGCCGGCAAGGAGACTCGCCGCTGCGCGGGCGACCACAAGGTGTCCGTGCACCATTTGCCATGGCTCTCTGAGATGCGTTCATCTTGGCCACCGGTCGCTTCCGCAGCGGCGTCCACACCAGCTTTTCGTAAAGGATCATAGACCTCCGGCAGGAGGCGTCTAAACCTCCTAGATTGGGTAGGAGACGCTTGAGGGCAGCTCCGGTCCGCTCCAGTTTGGGAGCAAGACGTCGGAAGTGCACCTCGAAATTCCACAAGCTGTCGAGGACGAGTCCGATGTGAACTTCTCCTACTGTAATTGAGAACGCTGTGGTGGCGTGCTCCGAGAGCTGTGAAAACACATGGCTTCAGACCAGTGCAGCGTGACCTCGAGTCCCAGCTGCTGGATCACTTCAACAACTATCGCAACCCTGCGTTTCGCTAGTTAGACCGCCGCCCGGTAAGACTCTCCCCGCGCCATGACCAGCGTGTCGGCTGTCGAGAACGAGTCCCAGGTATTTCATCGTCGACTAGAAACCAATGTCGGCGAGCCATGCCTGCCGGTGCAGCTGCTGAAGTCTACAAACGGCGGCGCAAATACCGTAATACCTTTGTACCTTATTGGTGTCGAAACCTTTGGCTCATGGGGTACAAGTAAGAGTCTTCTTTTCAAAGATATTTCTGGCCGAATGATCGACACTTTGCGTGATCAGAAGGTTGGCGCGTTCTGTGCCGAAGGAATTGCTATTCTACGTGGCGTTTATGGATGAAAGCGGCGTGGAGAAGTACTTCGATGCCCAAGTGTATTTTGATTTGTATATGCAGTTAGGTTAGTAAAGTAAATAGTAAGATAATATTTATGTTACTTAAGTTGTATTATTCAAATACATGTATTTAAATGACAATGTATGAAAGACTTCTTAATCTCAAAGAATGCGTAGGTGTTATTTCAAGAATAGATGTACATTTTTCCAAGTACTGGTAGTTATCTCAGCTTTACAGGACATTACACAAGATTTTCGATTTTATTACAGTGCCTTCCCACACGATGTTTTAGCTACAGATAGATTGACACATAGCGCCTTTTGTATGGACGGATAATAAGAGTTCAACGTCCTTGTAATGTGTTTAAAACATATATATTTATATACGCATAGGTATCAGGCGAACGATTTTCTTAAATAAATTATTATTATGCCGCTGCTTATTATACGCTCCGCCTTAGAGCGGGAGAAGTCATTCGATTATTTTCAACATTAAATTGATATTTACTAACTAAAATAAAATTTAATTTTTGGGGGATTTAGGCCGTAGAACCGGGAACGATCAGGGGCGGGTTGTATATTGACGTGTGACTTTTTAGTTTTAGACAAATGTTGCGCTATTTATTTTATTATTATAAGTTAAGTGTTTTATGCATTTCTTTGTAAAAGTACTAAAACAAAAAGATATTTTATATGCCTATATCACATATCTGAATGACGGTCTGTGTACCGCTATCCAGTCAGTGAGACAATATTAGGCCTCGCATCGGGCGGTCGCGCTTCGGACGCATCAGTGATGCGATTCGCAGCCGCAGCAGCGAGCCGAAATCCGGAACACGCGCTTCCGCGAACATCCCCGACGTGCTACAGAAACGCAGCATCCCCAGCATTAACCGGAACGCGTTATTATACAGGACTCGTAGAGCTTTGTACGAGCCCTGTGTATAACTGACCCACAGGGCGCACGTGTACAGGCCCTAAAAAGCTGAAGAGTTTGTTTGTTTGATTGAAGGCACTAGTCTTAGGCTATATTTCACCGGGACACCATGGCGGCGCGACACAACAAAATATTTACAGCTCTATAGAGAGTTACTCACCTGGTGTCCGTTTGGTTGCGCAACCAATTTGGTGGCGCGACCAGCTCGGACGGTAGTCCGGTCGCCAGTGACGCCCCCACCAAAGAGTACGTAAGAGCTATATTTCACCGGGACACCATGGTGGCACAACTGGTCGCGCCGCCATGGTGTCCCGGTGAAATATAGCCCTTAGGAACTATTGGTTCGTATTGAAAAAATTTTTTAGTGTTGGATAACCTATTTATTGAGGAAGGCTATAGGCTAACATCAAGCTACGACCCAGGAGTAGTACCCAGAGACGGCGTTAAAATCACATGGGACATCTAGTAGGTATATAATAGATACGTACATAGGTCTAGCTTATTTTGTAATGCACCAAATGCAACCCCATTTAATGTACAGACAGTCTCTTTCCATACCAGGTTGCCTGGAAGCAGTCGCGGAATGCGATAAGGTCGCCAATTGTGTGTTTTTAATATAAGGCTCATATGTATCATTTATTATCTTGGTATACAATAAAGTATATATAAATAGGTAGTTACTTTGCAAGATGGTATGAAGGTGGATACTTTGGTTAAAGCTAGATGGGAGTTGCTCCAAATTCCATCTAATAAGATAGAAAATAAGTTTCAATGTGAACCAGATGCAAATGGATAACATATTTTACATGCTGAGATTTTCATATTATGAAATGGCTCAGCAAATCTGAAATTTTCAAGTTATTAGTTTATCTCCAAACGACAGCTTATCTATTGTCTAACTTCCAAATACCTAGGGAATAACACTGTTATTCCGGGCACGGCGTGGCCCAATTTGCAAAATTTACACTGTCTATTGTTCGGCTTCATATTGGAAATTGGTTGAATCCCTGCTCAACTGGAAATAGAGTTGCCAGGCGTCCGGATAAAACAGGAGACGGTCAGGCTTTTTAGTTGTGTTTACGGCCAAATTGGGCGGAGTCAAGCCTGTCCCGCTTTTTCACAAAAGCTAGGTCAGACTCCAAATCAAGATGTCCAACGACTTTTTGAATTTTACCATTTTGTTTTAGATTTGGCATGTGTCTACCTTACTTTGTATCGTTAGCGCAAGCGGAGTGGACTAGCAATTTTATCAGACCATTTTATTTTTGTTTCATTAGAATTTAAAAAGATATTATGGTAAAAAAACCTTTGTTTTTTTAAATATTGTTGGCCTTTTTACCCAGTTGTTTTACCGGCTTTTCGATTTCATGGCCTGGCAATTCTAACAGGGGAGAAGTTCGTGGCTAAGTAATAACAGACGCACTGGTCAATCTTTAAGGTTAAGTAACGTTGATCAAGGTTGATCTTTGGATAGGAGACCATTCATAACACACCGAGACTTCTTCGTGCTTCAGAAAGCGCGCTAAGCCGTTAGTCCCAGCTGCAATTTTGTAATTATATGGATTTCTTTTTAATGATATAAATTAGAGCTTGACTGCGATCCCACCTGGTGGTAAGCAGTGATGCAATCTTTGATGGTCTTCACCATCAAAGATTGCGTGCTAGTTTATAAAGAGCCTATTCGCTCCAGCCTTGAAGTCACCTAAATTGTAATCGGACGGGAAAACCACAGTAGGCAAATTCTTCCAGTCCTTCCATGTACGCGGTATTAACGACGAAGCGAAACGCTTAGTCCCGACCGTAGAGGTGTTAACAACATAAAGGCCCTTGTCGTACGTCGTGTTATCCGATGATAGAAAGGTGATGCAACCTGTAAAACCCTTGTAAAATCAGACATAATAAAAAATATTGTAAAAGCAGTCTTTTTAAGGTTCCGTACCTCAAAAGGAAAATACAGAACCTATGTCTGTCTGTTAAAACCATTTATTTCGGGAATGCGTGGAGGTATCAAGTTAAAATTAAAACCATATACTCAGGTCTGCGGTCCCTTGAAAATGTGAAAAAAAACTTCTAAGTTAACGAAAAAGAAAGATACGACCGTTTATTTCGCAAAAAAACGTATATTTCAACACTCTAAAGGGAATCAAAATTCATAGGGTATTTCCCGTTGACCTAGAGTCCTGAAATTTGGCACAAATCAAGGTCTTAGAGCACAGATACAGGAATAAATATGAGAACAGTAAATTTGTTGTTACGTCACAAAAAAGAATACTTTTTTGTGCGATTCGGAAAAATCTCGGGAATTGAACTATTTATGTAGGTAAAGTTTGTACGGAACCATCAGTGCGCGAGTCCGACTCGCACTTGTCCTGTTTTTTTTAATGATATTTTTTTTAATGATAAATATATATTTTTTAATGGATTTTCTTTCCGGTTCTTCTCCATAGGAAACGCCCAATTGGAACCGTGCACTAGCTTCTGACATTTTATAAATGTCCACGTGCGTCTTTGTGAAATAAAATGATTTGAATTGAATTGGTATTTGAAGATCTGACACCAATCTAACCATATCGTGTTACCCAGTTACGAGTTGAGTTGTGGAGGTCAGATAGACTCCATGTAAAATATTGGTATTCAGCTGTATTCGTCAGGCTGGTAGCCATCCCCAACATAGTTGGGAAAAGGCTGGGCAAATTGACTGACTGAAACCTTGCAGCTTTTGGTTGAGCTCTCTGACATCAAAGCCGAATTAAATTTCGGGTCACAATTGGATTGGGCGATACAATTGTGACCCGAAATTGGTTATGGTGAAGCAAACGGTGGAAGCCTGCTCCACTTGGGCGGAGCACCGTCGTGTCTTCAAGGAGGATATCGGTGGAGGCGATTTCTCGCGTCCAGCCCTGGGTGAGTGTCTGGAGAAAAAAGAGAATAGCAAAAAAACACCGCCTTCTGCTAAGCAGTAATGCAAGCTTAGAAGGCAACCGGAATTGTGAGAAAGAAGATATCTTCACGTTGCCACCGCAGGAGACGCCTCGGCATCGCCGTAGGGAGTTGCAGATAAATTTTCGCCCACCAAACGGCTTGAAGACGACGAGCAATGGGTAGCTCGTCATATGGCCATCCGGTAAGAACCAAGCCCTAGTGAACGACGTGTTCCACTCACACTTCTTCTCAACACCTCTTTCTTCTGAAACATATACATCTTTAATTAATTAGCTTATTTGTTTAGGTTATATTAAAGTTCTTAACTGTTGACACTTCTACCGTCCGGTCTAAGCGTTTCACCTCGTCGTTTACTTAAATCACGTACATCAAAGGGCTGGAACATTTGGCCTGCTGCGGTCATCCAGTCTGATTACAATTAAGGTATCTTCAAGGTCAGAGTGAATAAGTTCTTAATAAACTGGTGCGCTTCACTATCAACGGTTGCATCGCTGCTTACCATCAGGTAGGAGAGCAGTGGTGGCCGAGTGGTAACGGCTCCGACTTACGAGTTGTAGGTCGCAGGTTCAAACCCAGCCAGGCGCATTACTTTGTGTAATTTATTTCAACACCACTGCTCTCAAAACGGTGAAGGAAAACATCGTGAGGAAACCGGCATGTTCTAGAACCAAAAATTCGAAAACATGTGATATTCACCAATCCGCACTGGGCTCACGTGGTGGATTACGGCCAATAGGCTATTTGACTGATTTTTGGAATCGATTTCATATTATTAAGTATTGTTAAAAGAGTCCAGAAAAAGTTTTTATTTCAATTCGTGAAAATATTAACATAAAAAATAGCATATAAAGTTGCATTCTTCAAATAAGCCGCCAAAACGCCATATTTGACAATACGCGTCAAATTGTATTCGTTGACGTCACAAGTCAGTAAATAAACATTGCAGTGAACTAGTTGACTAAGTATTTTGCAGTTTGTGTTCACTTTAACAGTGAGTTCCCCCAAAAACGAGTTATAAATGGTGTGTAGTGCCAGCGTGTACAAACACGTCGATAAAAACGCCGGAAAAACTATTTGTATGTGTTTCGAAAATGTCAAAATGCGCAAAAAGTGGTTGCAACTGGCTCGCAAGTTAACACGTCAGTTGATAATGGATACTTACATTGCTATCTTCATATTTCTAAGCTCGGCGGCATAAAAAACGGGGTTATTCTTAAAGAAATCACCGACCATAAGAGCATCAACTTTAGGATCCCTCCAGGTTCCTACTGTCTGTTTTAACGTATTTGCTCATTTATAGTTAGCATTTTATAGTATTACCTGTGTATTTGGTATCCAAATATTACCGTAGGTAATGTAAGAAATCGTAAATTAATCAGCAAAATATTATTAATAGCACAGCGTCAAAATTGTATCATAGGCACTCAAAAGAATAGCAGTCAATGACAGACGTATTTACAGACTTGTGACGTCTAAATAGATTCAACCAATAGCGATCGTTTTTAAAAACATGGCGCTAGGCAAAATAAAATAAAGTTTATTTCGTATTTTTTTTTATAATTACTTCATTATTTTTTAGATATATTGATACAAATCGCTTTTAAAACCCATAATCTATGCGGATGGCAATAAATATGAACTTATTTTTCATACTGTCAAATAGCCTATTCCCTCTCCTAGAGAGGAGGCCTGAGTCCTAACAGTGGGAACATTATAAGGCTGACTATGCTATGCTGCTTACTATCAGGTGGGATCACAGTCAAGTCCGAGTTTATGTAATTTCAATGAAAAATACAATATACCAACTGAAGTAACTGTACTCAAAGTGATACAAAAACTGTCTCCTCGACTTTGTTTATGATTTATGCCGGCAACTTCCGTCGTTAGTATTAATTACTAAATAAAAGTTTTAATTAAAAACTGGAACTGTGTCTCGCTGCTTTGATCTCGTTTAACACAATTTTCATTGCTTCAAATCATTTGAATATTGTGTAATATTTATGTTGTCTTCATGTTATTTTTCTTTTAGTTTTATAACGCTTCTAGAAATTTCTCATCAGTGTGTTTGCTTCTAATATTCATTAAAACTGGCAGTTGTGAATATTTTTGTGACATGGCAGTAAAAATTTAAATCTGCTTTCTTAAACGCGCGTGTTAGAAGGAGGTAACTATATATATATTTAGGGGTCTTTAAGTCAAGAGTAAATAGGTTATTTCTAGGTAAGCGTGCTTCATCGTCGACAACATCATCGCTTACCATCAGGTGAGATGGTGGTCAAACGCGAGCCTATCATTAATAAAAAAAAAATACATATATATTTATATCTAACTACATATCATATTAAGATATCAATATGGATAACGGTTATTTACTATGTAATTATCTATCAAAATTCCTACCTATGACTGTGGTGTGTATGGAAAGGGTTTTATGAAGGAAAGCACATAAAGACAAGACTAAGTATTTATTCAAATAGGCTTGTCAATTAATCGAGTGACTAGTTGCTCGTTCCTAAAGTAGGTCATCGAGGAGAAGAACGGGCAAGAAACTCCTGGGAAGCTCAATCACACATTTTACAATATTTATTTATTTATTTATTTAAACTTCATGTACAGTAGTGGTACATAGGCGGACTTAATGCAACAAGGCATTCTCTACCAGTCAACCTTTGTGTTAAAAAGACAACACTGTGGTAGGCTTGCACAATAAACAAATAACAGATAATTCAAACAGAAAAAAAATAAAATAAAAAATAAGTTATTTATTAAATTTACAATAATAAAATACATTTATATGTTAAAATTATAAAATAATAAATACTATGAAAAATATCAAATCATTAAGAGAACTTAATAATAATTCTGACGAAGACCAAACTAAAGTTGAGAGGACTTCAAGTGGTAGAATTTTACCCTTGAAGGAAAACTTACTTTCAGCAATATCAACAATATCTTATCAATATCAATTTCTTTCAATATCATTAATTATAGATTGTAACAATAACATAATTAGAAACAAAAGTTACAGTACGACACATACACAGAATCAATACAACCGTTAGCAATAATTAAGATATCATATTAAATAACTTATATGAACTTTGGGCAAGTGGGCCATTTGGTAAACATCTCAACTCTTTTATAACAAAGTGTCGGCCTGTTGCTTGACACTTTAAACGGCAAATAGACTAGCTTGACTACTTTAATAAAAATAAAAATGGGGTTACTTATCTATAAAGAAAAAAACAATTTTATTTGAATATACGATTTATTTATTAAAAATATACAAGTTAGTTCATTAAACCCCGAGCGAACGCCGGCGTTCGCTCGGTCATTGTCTTTCTATTGTGTCTCTGATTACGGTATTCGAAAGGTTTGTCAATTAGACTAGCTAAAATACTTTAATAAAAATAAAAATGGGGTTACTTATCTATAAAGAAAAAAGCAATTTTATTTGAATATACAATTTATTTATTAAAAATATACAAGTTAAAATGGTTTTTTTAAACAAGAATTGCATAAGATAAACAAGTAAGACAATGATTTATGTTATTGAACACAAAACCTAATCTGATTTTTTTTTTCGCACTCTTTTTTGATAACAAAGAGGTTTAACAAAAAGTGCGTTATGATAATCAAAATGCTACAATTTGGTGACATGCACCATTACATAACTAAATGCGGCGCAATTAGTTACTTTCAGAGCAAGCTGAGCAATTTATTGTGTTGAAAATATCATTTTTTGCCAACCGATTTAACTCGTCGTATCTAGAGTTATGAGTTTACATGTGGATGGATGGAGAGGGAGAGGGAGACCAAAGAAAAGATGAATGGATTGTGTGAAGAGTGATATGAAAGAAAAGGAAGTTAGTGATAGTATGACGAGTGACAGGGCAGAGTGGAAGAAAAAAACGTGTTGCGCCGACCCCAAATAACACGGGACAAGGGCAGGAAGATGATGATGATGATCTAGAAATATAAGAAAGCTCTGTGTAAGTAGATAGATCACTGAAGCATATTGAATTATTACATACTTCATACCAAAATTTGTTTTTCTTAAAATCAATCATAAATGTTGGCGTTTCATACAAGTTAGATAACTTTTCGTTTACACAGGACGACTCTTGCGATTTGAGTTTTAGTGAATAACGTTACTTCGTAGTAGACGCTGCTGTGTTTGATCCGGTTCTAGAAAGTTGAGTACTTAATTTTCTGTGTACTTATGTTTTTGTACAATCCATAGGGGTATATTATAAATTGACGGGTGCAAAGGTAAAAAAGTTATCTGCAATTTTGCAATTTTCTGATAATGATAGTAACTTAATAACAATATTACACAATTCTTTTATACGAAACGAACTCACGAGGCGGAGCGCAGAGATGAAATACTAAAAATCTTTGCCAAAAATTCTCATACCTTTCAAAACTTCTCAAACCTTCAAAAGTCAAAGTCAAAGTTTTTGTTTTCACATAGGCCTACATGGGCACTTATAAAACGTCAGAAGCTAGTGCACGGTTCCAAATTGGTCGTTTCCTATGGAGAAGAACCGGCAAGAAACACCATGGTTACTCTTTAAAAAAAAAAATTGTTGTTACAATATTTCCATATTACAGCTTATGTAGATATTATGTAAGGACAGTGTAGAAACAGTTTAGTGTAAAGACAGTTTATTTTTTTTAAAAAGGTTTGACAAACAGCCTTTTTATCCAAAAAAAGAACCAAACCATTGTCCCTCGACCTCTACAACGAAGTCTCAATACATCAAAGCATATTATTATCCATTCATCCGTACATTCTTACATAAGAAATATGTATAGATTGTGTCCATTTCTCCTGAAATCCGTACACTTGACGAGGGTTCCAGTAATGTCATATCTAGTCTCCATTTACGTCCATCGTTCACACAGTGGGTCATTTTTTATGATGTTTATAGGACACTCTGGTGTCATTTTTTTACTTATCTTATGGCACAGTGGTTGAGCGATTGATCACTACGCTGTGGGTCACGGGTTTGATTCCGACAGGTGTTTCGGGTCCCAGTATTTTGTGTTTGTGAGTATAAATGTTACAACGCTTAAATTATTCGGGACAGACACAGTACAACGGTTACAATACAAAGTTTGCCCTTACCCAATGGGTGACCATCTCAGTATTTGCAGGGCGTCAGACACCAAGCGCTGGTTTTCAGTTGGCACCCCGCAGTGACGCACGGACGAGGGTAAACAATAAATATTGATATTTTTGTGTACCTACTGGTGCATAATAGAAAAATACATAATAAATAAATAGTGTTATGATACCTCGATTGTTACATGCTTCTATGTTCGTATTAGAAGTTATGATACCTATAAGAACTTCTAATTTCGAATAGGATATTATAAATATGTTTGTGAAGCCGTTTTTTGTTGTGCACGTGGTGTTAACCTTTAACTAATTGTTACACTTGTTAATGTTACCCTTTTTTTTTCCTCTTTTTTATTCTCGATAGGTTCGCGCTTGACCGCCATCTCACCTGATGGAAAGCGACGATGCGGTCGACGATGAAAGGCGCTTACCTAGAAGAAACATATTCACTCTTGACTTAAAGATTTCCGGGTTTTAGCTATCAGGAAACACAGATTCCGGCAAGGAATTCCACTCCTTAGCTGTACGCACAATGAATGTGTTCCCAAAACGTTTTGTGCACATAGGTGGAATGTCCACCATGTACCGGTGGCGCATCGCCGTATGCCTTAATCATTAAGTTTGAAATGTATATGTGTAAACAATTGTTGGTTAACCTAAATAAATAATTATGAACATAAATCATCTTAAGTTTATACTTAAGATGATTTGCAAGTTTATAGACATCCCCATACGGATTAAGATGCGGCTATTAACATAATTAACCAGGACTTGACTTCAATTTGTGAGCGAGGCACACGGTCTGAAGGTTAGTCCATCGAAGACTCAAGTCATTGTGTCAAAGTAAACAGGTCCCGGCTTCCTCAGGTCCTATTCAACGGCACTGCTATACCAGCAAGTGAGAAGGTTGAGAAATCAGGGGTTTGGATAGACAAACATCTTTCTTGGGGTTTTTTTTTTATTGGTTGGGAAAATCATCTTATGACAAATTCCGCTTTTGGGCGGAGCGAGAGATAGTGTCAGACTTTTACTGACTAAAAACCCGCTCCTGTTCCTTCGTTGCCTTCGTCCCAGGGCCCCGGGTTTCGCTTTCACACTACCCGTGGCTTCTTTCTTGGGGTCCCCAATTACAAGAGGTAAGTCGCAAAATATTTGCTTTTGCCAAATCCCTGAGACGGTTGCGTAACTTTCTGTCAACTGCCACTAAAATTGCACTTGCTCAATTCCTTTTACTCCCCATCCTTGACTACGCTGAGGTCAGTTATCTCGATCTCACTAAGGCACAACTAGATAAACTTGAGCGACTTCAAAATGTTTGCATACGATTTATATTTGACTTGTGCAAGTATGATCAAATTTCCGATTTTCGTACCAAATTCAAGTGGCTTCCAATACGTCTTCGCCGAAACGCACACATCTTGTCTCTGCTCTATAGTGTTCTGTTCAATCCTAAAACCCCCGCTTATCTTCAAGAATGTATCAAGGTTCTTCATGACACACATAATAGATATCTTAGGTTATCGGAAAACTTGAGGCTGGAGATGCCAAGCCACTCCATCAATTTCCTTCAATGACAAGTCGTTTGCAGTTTAAGCAGTGCGGCTGTGGAATGCATTGTCCGTGTCAGTAAGGCAAACTCAAACACTGTAAATTGTCACAAAAATGGTTAAGGATCACTACCTTTCCTCCTAAACGTCATTAAATACATTAATTCTCTGCTTTCATATATATTTATATATGTATATATTATATAGTGTTTGTATTAAATGTATTTCATTAGTTATGTATTGTATGTAATAACTAGCTGTTGCCCGCGACTTCGTCTGCGTTAAGTTCGTAAAACTGTACAATCACTCTGTGCTTGCAATTCATTCCGAAAGAATCGCAATAATTTATTGTACTTTAAAATAAAACGGTTAAAGGTAAAAATATCCGAATTGAGAACCTCCTCCTTTTTTAAAAACACAAATTACCTTCAGGAAACATGTTATGTACTCGTCCAGATCCAGATGTATGAACGTCAATGAATAGAAAGAGTATGGGTCGTAGCAGTTGGCATTTCTGCCTACCCCAAGGGAAAAGTCATTAGTTTATGTATGTTTCTGGTTTATGTTCTGGTAAAACAACATTGTATGATTTTAACCCCTCGCCACAGTGAGCACGCCACAATCAAATCGCAGCGGTAATGCCTGTCTTTGAGAAGTGTCTACAGAGGCGTCACGGCATCCTCTTTTTGTGCAGGACTCACCGGTTGTGGGTGTTTCGGAAGGTATCTGTGTCGAATTCAGCGGGAAGAAACACTCGGGTCTCACCATTGTGCGAATCACCCGGAGAATACGATGGAGCATACGGTGGAAGTCAGTCCCGCTTGGTCGGAGAGCCGGCGCCGCCTTGTCCTTATGGGGGCGATGGGTGGAGAAAATGACAACCAGTAGCCTCCTTCAGTGACGCACTACGATCAAAGAAGGTGGCTGAAACTATGAGGGATAGATGACTCCTCAGCGGTCGCTGCAAGGGACGCTCCGGGTGTTGGAAGCCGCAAGGCAATTCCCAGCCATTGCAAACACGGGATTGCGGTGGTGCTGTCCGGCCGTCTGGTCAAAGCAGTCCTGAATCGACGGCGCGTAGTATTCTACGCGCGACTCAAAGAGATTTCAGCAAATGGATAGGGCCCTCTAGGGCCGATGTCTGCAAGGGCTGCAAGATTGATCGAAAGAGTTATTTCCCATAACAATTTTCGCCTCAATAACTTTTCACTGAAGAGTTTAAGCAGTTAGACAGCTTTGATAGAGGTAAACGAAGGAGCATAATCGGGACACCGACCTTCAGCTGAATAACGTGCACTGATAGTGAAAAGCCTTAAGTGAATCCCAAAACTACCATCATCATCCGGCAGGCATTAAGTCCGCCGCTGTACATTTGTGCATAAAGGATTAAATAAATAAATAAATAAATCATCAACTATCTTCTTCCACAACAGTACTTATGAAGAATTTGCGAGAGCATGCTTGCATTGATTATTGCAGTTTGATCATTTTAAGCGTTAGAATTACTTGTTCATTTACCTAGGATATTTTGGTGTGTATTTAATTGATATCCCCGTATATAAGACAAATGATTTTTCCATAGTGGGAACTACCTAAGAGTCTCCAACTTATGAATGAACTACGGCGAAAACTTGTGCGCGTGTATCCCCGTTCAATCGAACTCGCATATTGATGGCCAAACCGAGAAATTACTGACACCGATTGCCTCTATGAGGACACGGCAGTTCACTCAAGATGGATGGACCTCCACCGCATGCTACACCGAGTCCTCCAGGCGATTCACAAAATGGTAATATCAGGGTACTTTCAACCGAACCCAGAACAGAAACCGTTCGAAACACCCACAACAGTCCTGAGCTTATCCATAAAACAATGAAATTACGGTTAACAAATGTAGCAGCCGATAAGTGTTATCCCTGAGACTGGCCTCCCTTAGAGGGTTGTTCCAGTGTTGGTCACCACTCATTGCAAAGAGGTAACGTCCAGATATCGACGTAAGGCAGCAAGGAATCTGAGATACATTATACGTTGTCGAACTGTGATCAGAAAAACACATTCGATCCCGTTTTATATGAAGCAGTGACTGTAAATTATAAAACACACCATTATTAATCCGCAAGGTGCCATCATGCCGGAGGACACAGTGGAGATGTGCCCTGCAAGGGCGGAGCACCGCCGTGTCCTCGTGGAGGTAATCGGCGTCAGTGACCTCTCGCGCCGGGCTCTGATCCAGAGCGAGGAGTAATGGCAGGCGTTCGCCTCCTTCTGCAAAGCCTTAATGCTAGCGAAGGCGGAGGCCGCACGCGTTAGGGAACGAACGGCCTCACGCCGAGCCGAGATTCCGACCCCGACTACCAATCACGGTAGACGCGGGCTTCCGGACGTCGAGCAATAGGTAGCTAGCCGTCCTGTAGTTGACCGGATCGAGCCCAATCCTCAACAGCGCGTAGTGATAGACACAGGTGTAGTTTTAGTCAGTAAAAGATTCTGACCCTATCTCCCGCCCCGCCCAAGAGCGGGGGATGTCATAAGATGATTTTCCCACCGGAAAAAAAAAGTCAGTAAAAGATTGACACGTCCTCCCGCTCCAACCAGAGCGGGAGAAGTCATTGGATGATTTCCACCCTTAAAAAAAGAAAAAAGGTGCCATCATCATCATTATTGTTTCAGCCGTAAGACGTCCACTGCTGGACGTAAACCTCCCCAAGTGTCGCTATAATGACCGGTCCTGTGAGCCTCTCATCCATCGGATTCCCGCGACCCTCACCAGGTCATCGGTCCACCTGGGGACCATCCAACGCAAGGTACCCTGTAACCCCTTCCGAAAATGTGGCCGTGTTATTTTAAAGTGAATAATTAAATACATATAGGTATTTACTTTTATCGTCTTTGGATGGTATCCCTTGAATAATCACGGTCAATTAGCTTGCTACAATAATGGGAAAAAAATAATAAAAATAAGCAGTAGGATTGTTAAAAATGCCTTCGTCTTACACCAGTTTAACCATAACTGTAAACGTGGGCGATGGCCATTCTTCTGCCACTCAGAAAATTACGTAAAATACGCAATGCCATCTATCAAATTTAATATGAAGTTCAACCGTCATTGTCATCATTATTTCTACTTTGAGTCTTTAGATGGCGTTGCGAGTATCTGAATTGCTTATGGTGTCATATTTTAGTTCTCGAAAACTTTGATTTCATACCGTTTGTCTTTCATATGCTTTGTTTCATTGCGATGAAACAAAGCCTAAGTAAGACAATTATCAAGTTCCAATTCCAACAATTTAAATGTATAAAAGTTATCTACATCGATTTCTAAAATTAATAATACGCATTTCACTAAAAATTTCTACAGATATATTATATACGTAGATTTATAAAAAAAAAATTGTAAGCATGCAAAAATATATAAAAAAATCTTATTCACGATGACAAAATAGAACAAAAATTTCTCCTAAGAGAGCCGTATGGGATTTGAACCACCTTCACATTACATGAAAGTCTAGTTACGAAACCACTGTGCTGCGGTCTTCGATGAATAAGCTATAAAATAGACGTTCTTATATAAACGTCATAATTGACTGGTTGGCTCCCTAACGATGATAGCGTGATGATTTTCGTTTTAGAAGTTAAATTTGCAGCTAAATGGAATAATGTAACATTATAGTACGTGATTTTACTCGTCGCTTTGATTTTATTATGTGTTTTGATTAGTTTTTACAAAATATTTAGAAGATATCGAATAGAAATGTCAATTTTATTTTGAAAAAATGGTAAAAGTTATTTTAATACAAAAAAATAAGACAAAATAATGTCAAAATTTTTAACTGTAGCTGAGATTTGAACTCGCGGCAAATGTCGTTCAATACCTACATTTTGGATTATTGCTCACCCCACATAGCAAACAGCGTGATAGTTTATAGCCTATCAGTTGCCCTGACCTATAAGGATTGTGTATGCAAAATTTGAACAGGATCGGTTCAGTAGTTTTTGCGCCAACTAATACCATCACAAAAGAATTTTACTGTTTTATTATATGTATAGATAATATTTCACAACTATCACACAACGAGCAGAGCTTGTGTTATGAGTACTAGACAACTGTTAAACATACTTATATATTTTTATATACATATAGTCATATTATAGATAAATTACACCCAGACACAGAACAAATGATCGTGCTCATCACACAAACATTTGTCCTGGGTGGGAATCGAACCCACAACCTCTGGCATAGCAGTCAGGGCCACTAACCACTAGACCAACAGGCCAGTCAAATATATAATATATAAATAGTACACCACGCACTACCTACGTATTTTTTCTCCTTCTCTGACAAATCCATCCAAAGGTTGTCTGTAAAAAATCGCTTTTAGCGATAAGACCACCCATTGTAACACCCTATTAATTTTAAGTTCCTATTGTAATTTTATTATTGGTGTACAATAGAGAATATATATGTCTAAGGTCTTAAGGATAAACCTATTTAACTTAAGTAGATTTTCAAACATTCTCATCGTTGTAGCAGCATCTCCTTCACAAATTAATTAAATCAAGCTTTAGTGAACGATCTCGCTTGTTGTTTCAGAGATTCTTGTAGATAGTTCCAAGAAATTCGTTATAAACACAACAAGCTGCTAATAGCGGCTTTGCTTGTGTCGTAGTAAAAAATATCCCAAGGTATCATACTTCCGAGATAAAAAGCATTCTCTGTGCTATTCCAGGACATTTTTCACACATTTACCAAGTTTCATCGAAACCCATTCAGCCGTTCACGCGTGAAGAAGTAGCAAACATACAAATGCACACTCACAATCTTTTGCCTATATAATATTAGTTAGATTAGTCTATCTGAGGATAGTGTATTTTATTACATTATATCATGAATTTCTGGACAATAAAGGATTATTATTATTATCTTTATTTATTTTTTATACATATTTTATATATTTTTAAATATTTCTTAAAACACACATATAAAAAAAAGCATTTAAAATATAAAAAATAGTAGCCCACCGGCATCGGGAACAGGGTCCAAGCTGCCGGCGGTCAGGGCTCCTGAGAGAGAAATCTCCTAACGATGCGCGCCGTGTCCAAGAGTACTGCTTTCTGGATCAGGCCCTTGATCCAGCTGCCTAACGAGAGCCTCCTCAGATATTGTTCGAGGCTCTTGGCTATTAAGCCATTGGCCGTTATTATTATTATTATCTATCGTGTTTCTAACTAATCGATGACTAAAGAACTTTGTTGACTTGAGATTTTCCGATTCGGGTTTAGTTAAAATATCACCGGTACAAATACGAAGTTGTTTTAGAAGTTTATGATAATAATCTGTTCAATTATAATTTCTCAAAGAACATCAATTTCCAATATTATAGTTGCAAAAGTAACTCTGTCTGTTTGTTTGTATATTTCTTACCTCTTTAAGTGTTAACAGCTGAACGGATTTGGATGAAACTTGGCATACGGGTAGACCAAGTCTCGGAGTAGGGCACAGGGTGTTCCTCGGAGTGAAAGTCAGTATTGTAATCGGGACAATTTTCGAGCGAGAGTAGTCGCTGGCAGAAGTTATATAGTTGGTTATAGAATAGCTAATGTGTATGGAACATTACTTATTTACAAACTGGTGCCCGCGACATTTTTTAAGAAGTTATTTTCTGTTTTATTTTTCTGAAGTAAAGGTAGCTTAAGTTACTCCTTATAATATCGGTTATTTATCAGTAAAAGTCCCGTCAAAATCGCTCCAGCCATTTCGGAGATCAGCTAACACAAACAGACAACAGACAGAAATTCAAAAAATTGCATCTTGTTATAGGTACTGAATATACTTTCGTATATGCATTTAGTAATGTTAATTTAAAATCTCAAACAAACTTTTAATTTTATTTATATGTATAGATTTAAAAACATTATGTACACACACACATACAGAATAAATTTAATAACAAGTATTAATTATTGGTAAACGGGTCGACTTGCACGGGTTGCGACTAGGGATTGCAAAATCCCGACTTTTCAGATATCCGAATTTATGTACTCTCGTCCGATAAAAATCCGGACTATCCGGATTTTTCGAACTTTAGAGTGTTTTAAGTTGATTTGATATAACTGAAATAAATAGGATAAATAATTTAAAATATGTATTTATTCGCTCAATCCACAGCACGACAGAATAAAATCAACTAAAATAATCCACAAAACTTTTAAGCATCAGTCATTTTTACAGTTATAAATTCACGTAATCATTTTTAATATAACATTAACATAAACTTTAGATAATTAAGACAACAAGATTTAAACTAATTAAAAAAAAATCATTGAGGTCGTGTAAATATTGTAAGGCACCGACAACAGTATAGAGCCGTCTCTCTTTAATTTTCCTTTTCAATGAATGTGCCAGTTGCTTTGCAGATATCGTGCCTTGGCTGTCTAATAATTTTATCAAAACTTTAAAAGCTATATCGGCCGTTAGAATAATCTCTGCTTCGAGCCAAATTCACGCAAATACACTACACTACACCTTACCCTACCAATTCAAATATCTTTTGGATTACTTTTAATGGAAATTGGTGGATAACTGCAAATATTATTCGGTAAACTCAGTTTTGACTAACAAAAAAAAAAAAAATTTGAGTCAAAAAAACCGGATTTCAAAATGTCAAGAAACGTGGTATGAAGAATCTATGAGAGTATGAAGTTCCGTTGGCCATTTCTGGTCTTCTTCATCAGTTCTACTTCATCAAAAGTTACTTTTTGACTGTAAATGATTAAGTTCTCAATGAAAATACCAAAATCACCAAATTGGTGCCTATAATATTTGAGGAGTTCCCTCGATATCTCATGGATCCCATCATCAGAACTGGATTTCTAAAAAATGGGACCAATCCGAAAGCATATCATCTAAGAGGAAAAAAAATCGTTCCATAAACGACGGAGTTCTGAGGTAACATACATAAAAAAAACACAACCGAATTGATGAACTCCTCCTTTTTTTGAAGTCGGTTAAAAATTGCTAAATGTGTTGTGACATTATTTTTCAATTTCTTAAAAATCACTCGGAGCTATGAAAAATCCTACCTATCGATCCATAACAAAGAATATTCATTATTTATTATTTATTTATATTGTTATGGTTTGATAACTGAAAATCTGATACTTTTTTTTTGTACTTTATCGAATCTGCAGCTAGTCTGCTATAAAAATAAGATCCTATAGAAGTTTACTAATGATAAAGAATACAATATATAATTTTCCTCTGCTCTTGGCTCCAGGGCTAACAATATATGGGCGCAGAGTAGAATAGAATAGAATAGAATAGAATAGAATAGAATAGAATAGAATAGAATAGAATAGAATAGAATAGAATAGAATAGAATAGAATAGAATAGAATAGAATAGAATAGAATAGAATAGAATAGAATAGAATAGAATAAACTTTATTGTACACCAAAATAGTAACAAAAACTTTTACATTAACTAGATTTAGAGTAATGTCCCTTCAAGCGTCAATTACGTTATTTTTCGAGAGGTCCATCTGTGTTGCTTCTTAGATCTGTGCATTTACTATTTCTACATAATAGAGAGAATAAAAAACACAAGTGGGTTCCTTCAGTTCAGTTCCGATTCCGACACTCCCTTTCGCTCCATCCAGAGCGGGAGAAATTATTTGATAATTTCACACCCAAAAAAAAAGACCACCGTTTCTTCAGAATATAAATCAACAAAAAAATCAGTACAAAAGAATCATATTTTATTATAGTTCTAGTTTTATGAAAATGTTTTCCTACGTTAGGAAATACTTCTGTATCGTGGAAACTTTCACAAACATTTAAAGACATACACACTAGATACTCAAACCCGGAACAACCATTTGTACAAATAATTATAATTAAATCCAACAGGAAACCAACTAGCAGATATTTCTAACATTTAGATAACTTAATACAAAGCATTTCAATTCCATTCCACTGAATTTCATCCTAAAGAACATTATTAACAACAAATCAACATTGTCAAAACTGATCAAACATAATTAACAGTAAAACACAAAGTTTGACGGCCGCTCGATATGAATCGATATTCAGGACAAAGGCTCGAACGGTCTGATTCACAATCGAATCAGTTTCAATGTTATCGACGAGTGTTATCGAAAATGGCCGCCAGTAAATGCCGTCCGAGTGTGAAAAGGTTGTGTTCCACTAAAAATTTGCGAAGTGGCATGGCGGTGACCGAGGTGAAAATTCATCAATAGGATCAATCGATTTACCTAGCATGGCTTAGAGGAGCTCCGGGCGAGCTGCGAGATTTTCCGAAACACTGCAACCCTGGAAAGCGAAGGGCAGGAAAAACAAGGGTGGGTTTTAATCAGTATAAGTCTGACACTACCTGTTGCTCTACCAGGAGAAGTTATTTGGTGGTTTTAAACCCCAAAAAAGACTGACAGACTCGTCTTTTTAACCGACTTCTAAAAGAAGGAGGTTCTATGTTCGGCTGAATGTATTTTTCTTTTTTTATGTGTGTTCACCGATTTCTCGATCAATTGTGGCCCAAAATAGATTTTTTTTTTTGAGTTAAAGGTTATGCTTTCAGCTTGGTCCTATAGAAATATTGTTATAATTGATCATGAACTTCGAAGATATGGAACAGAACGCCTCATAGGATCAGACCCGTCGTAACAATTAGAATTGATTTGTTTATACGTGTAGTTGATGATTGACTGAAAAAAGAGGGGGAATATATCGAACTGATCTGATGATGAAGCCTGAAGTTAGGCACCGGAACTCTGTAATAAATTAGTGTAATCTAACCCTGTTTGGGATTATTAGAATTGTCATGAGATGTACTCTGGCTATAAGGTATTTAAGTTTGGTGGTAATGTATGGGTGGTATGGTGGTATCATAACTAAAATGTGTAAAATCAAAAAACTTTTTACGAAAAAAAAAATACTTTAATGTAAAAAGAAACTTTTTACAAAAAAAACCGACTTCACTAAGAAAAAAACTTAAAGGACCAAAATAACTTTAATTTCGGAATCGGTGTTTTTCGGTATTGTTTGTTTCTTATTTAATACCGACTTCCGAAATTAAAGTTATTTTGGTCCTTTTAGTGTTTTTTTTTGTGAAGTCATTTTTTTTTGTAAAATTTCTTTTTGCTGCTTACATTTCTGCTTCCATGCGTCGTACTCCTCAATGCTGAGGGCCGTGACCTCCTCCTGCTTCATCACTTTCATTCGTACGATAATTTTCCCTCTGTTTCTGTCGTTGTGAAGGGCATTGTATAGCGTAGAGTCAAGAGCGGTGTGAATCTGGTCAGACCAACTTTATGGGCTTTTTTTTTGTCGGGTGAGAAAATCATCTAATGACATAATGTCAGACTTTTACTGACTAAAAACCCACTCCTGTTCCTTCTTTGCCATTTTTTTCCAGGGCTCCGGGGATCTCTTTCGCATCACCCATGGCCCCAGTAGGCTTCGACCCTCCTGGGCCCCTACGGTTGCTGACATCTCTTTGACGCGCCGTCGACGACTTGGGTCCGGTTCGGACGGTTACCGGACGATCGGACGGCAAGCCACCCAGTGCTCGCCGTCCGCAAGCCCGCGCTTACGGTGGCCGGAAATCGGGATCGGAATCCCGGCGGCGATTGTGGCGTGAGGACCTTTGCCTCACGCGATTGGCCGCCTCCTTTACTAGCATTACTGTTTCGCAGACGGAGGCGACTGCTGCCACTTCTCTTTGCTCCGGACTATAGCCTGTACCAAGGCCCGGCGCGAGAGATCGCTGCCGCCGATCGCCCCCACGAGGACACGGCGGTGCTCTGCCCAGGCGGGAACTTTATGGGCTGCGTCCATGAGGCCTTTTCCCATCCTCTTTACCGGCCACAATGAGCCTTTCGAGATTGCCACCGTCTTTTCTTCAAATGTGACCGAAATACTGTAGACACTCTGGCGACAACCGCGAGGAGATTTTGAGTTCTTGCAATATGGATACGGAAATAATAATTAAATGGATTTTGATATTTTGTTCTTTTTACAACCTCTAGTACTTACGCCTATACATGTTTTTGGTAGGTACAAATTGTAGACATAATCATGAATTCAGGATTACAGGGAAGTTTTTCAGTTAGTTAATCGACGTGAAAAACGAACAGAAATGAGAAATAAATGTCAGAAAAGTTGTATTTAAAAGGTCTGACTGATACTAATTTAGACGTATAGACTTTAGGTAAATAAAACTTGAATTGCTGAAAAATAAACATTGTCTATTCATATAAGTACCTTACATCTCCTTCCCACAAACGTAGGCAGCACCAAACAAAGTCACGTGCTACAAATTCTTCCATTCACTTTACTTCGGTCATATTTCTACGTCACAATCGATTAGACACGTGCGCCGATCACGAGTTTTACGTGACCTTCAAGAAGGACTTTATCAAAAAGGTCAGTGTATGTCCTTCTGAAACCACAGACCAGGGGGGGTTTGTGGTTCCCATGTTCAACAAGCGAGTATAATTTCATCAAATAAACCATTCTCATAAAATAAAACCCAACTAACTTATGTTGATATTTTAGTTAGTAGATATAAAACGAATCTTTTATATAAAGATAATAGTTGTCGGAGCTCTCTACGTTTTTTTTTTGTTCCCGGGCGGAATGAGAGAAATGAACAGATGGCCAGTGAGGTGAGAATTGAATAGCGAATGAAATGGAGATGCAATTGTGATTGCAAAATTAACACCGTGTTTGAGACGTCAACGCTCACACGTGTATCATGGATCCAATACATGATTCTGGCCCTTTCAGTAGTTGAACTTTTCGCTGCAATTTTTTTGTAATTCTTTAATTTTTTATTTGGAATTGTGTAAAATCGTTATCCTAATGAACCCCAAAAGCATTTTTAGTAAAAAAGTGAATAGATTGTCGGCAAGAACAAACATCGCTGGTCGTGGGATTTCTGAGCATCGGAAACTTAAAGACAAGACTTCAACCCGGATGTGATCTGCCACTCATTACAAAAAGGAGACCTTTGTCCCAGCTGTTGAAAGTTTATAGGCTGATTATGATTATTCTAGGTACTGCTTAAGTACAAACAAATCGATAACATAAGATATCATTACGCCTGCGTTCACTAAAGTGTTAGGCTGAAATGCATTACCAGTACACCAGCATTTCGTGGTATAAGTTCCAAATGATAGTGGGTGGCCATATGTCAAAAAAAAAAGTCAAAGTCGGCCTTATAATGCTCCCACTGTTGGGACTCAGGCCTCCTCTCTAGGCGAGGGAATGGGCCGTAATCCACCACGCGGGCCCAGTGCGGGTTGGTGGATGTCACATGTCTTCGAATTTTTTGGTTCTAGGACATGCCGGTTTCCTCACGATGTTTTCCTTCACCGTCTTGAGAGCAGTGGTGATGAAATAAATTACACAAAGTAATACGCCTGGCTGGGTTTGAACCCGCGACCTATAACTCGTAAATCGGGGCCGTTACCACTTGGCCACCACTGCGTGGTGGCCCTATGGCCTATTGACAAATTGATACCGAATGTAGTGCCAGCCTAAAAAGACTAGGTACATAAAAAATTCAAAAGAAAAACTTTAACCTCTTTTAAAAGGTTAAAGTAAAATAATAGAAAACAAATGTAATTATTATGTACACATACGTGCATTATGAAAGTTTGATAATTCACTTATTTAATCGTGTATCGAATTTGATTACGGACCAATTTTCTATCGTTGATCGAGTTCAATTATGTAAATATTTGAGTAAACAAATTGAATTATTGAAGGTTTTACATGATTTACTTAAAACAACGTTCACGTAATATAGTGCAAACAATTTTGTTTACAGACTTTATTTTATATAAAATCTTGTTAATTTTTTGAGACAATGTTTTGTAGTGTCTCCTGAATGCGAAAAGCACACATGGCTGTTGAAGTGACTGTCGTTTGGAGGACGTCCGAGTCCAGCAGTTATCATTTAAGTTTTGAAATTTTAATGGCAAAAACTCGCGAACTTCACAAAGTTTTTAAGACCAAGCCCCACTCTATGCATTTCCCTGTCCATTGTTAATAGTTGGTATTGGAAAACATTAAAACGAGGGTACCTACTCTGCCTTCCAGATGACAACACAATAGCCTCCACGAAGTCACTACACTAGCGTTATGATTTCAACGAGTCACTGGCAACAGTGCCACCCAAACAGGCTTCGTCTATTTCTGTGTCGGCGAAAAATAGACTTGCCGACTTCGTTATTAAATTTTTCTGTTAGGTTGGACTTTATATGCGAATGCAGACATTTTTCCGAATGAATATTTTAATTTGTAGGCAATGTTTAAGTTCGGAACAGTTTTTTTCACGGGCGGCTGATGGGGCCTATGGAGCCTGGAGCAGGAATATTATGAATATGTCGAGGCCAGATCTTAGAATTGATCACTTCATAATGTGACTGGCCATATCACCTAAATTTAAATCTGAATCTGGCCAGATCATTTAAACAGCAACGTTTGATGATATTTCGATCCACGTTTGACCATATCATTAATTTAGGACTAATGGACTTTTTACAATTATTAAGGGACTTGAGGCACCTCGACTCGGACAGGTTAGGTTAGAAGGAGATGGCGGGGTCTAATGAGCAAGCAAAGCGAGCTAACACAGACATCGCCATCGCCTTCGTGGCTATTTTTTTTTTACCAACCAGAAAATCATATTTTAATGCACAATTAATATTTTTTGATGGAACACAGTAAATAATGAAATAATCATACGTTTAGCGGTTGTATTCATTGATTTGCCCATATCATGATGTAGCCAGCGGACATGGTAGCCCAAATCATGAAATGCCACCATTTCATGATATGGTCAATCAAATCATGAAGATTTTAAGATCTGGCCACGACAGGTGTATTATGGATTACATTTTTAGGTTTCCGTACTCGATGAGAGCCAACCCCTATAATAAGTCTCCACCGTCCGTTCGCCATCCGTCCGTCCGTCTGTCTGTTGTCTGTCCGTCGGTCAGCAGGCTGTATCTTATAACATAACCGGTTAGATAGAGTTGAAATTTTCTTTTCTATTGCCGATACAAAACCAAATAATAAAATTAAAAGAAAGAAAGTTAATCATAACCCTCCTTTGGCTTTGCCGTGGTCGGGTAAAAATTAAAGGGGGTTTCCATACAAGAGATGTTATTTTGTAGGAGTATTTTGTTTGATTTTAAAATTGTAGTACGGTAAATTGCAGTACGGTAACCAATTGCAAATCGGACTTGCACACGAAGGATTCGTGTGCAAAACCGATTTGCAATTGGTTAGTTTAGGTTTTTTTTAAGATGTAAAATTATCCAATGAAGAAGTCATTGGATGATTTTCCATCTTAAATCTTCCCGCTCTAGGGCAGGTAAGAGGGTGTGTCCGACGTTTACTGACTAAAACTACACCTATGTTCCTTCTTTGCTTTGCTTTCCTGAACCCTGGGGTTCTCTTTCGGACTACCCATGTACCAGGACCCCGAGGTTACCTTTCGGACTATCCATGTACCAGGACCCCGGGGTTACCTTTCGGACTACCCATGTACCAGGACCCCGGGGTTACCTTTCGGACTACCCATGTGCCAGGACCCCGGGGTTACATTTCGGACTACCCATGTACCAGGGCCCCGGGGTTACCTTTCGGACAACCCATGTTCCAGGACCGCAGGGTTCCCAACACTAAGCGGGCGAAGCCGCTGGCAGAAGCTACTTATAGATAAATTACACGCAGACACAGAACAAATGATCGTGCTCATCACAAAAACTTTTGTCCTGGGTAGGAATCGAACCTAACCACTAGACCCCGAAAATGCCCGAGAATGCCTAAGGCATTAAGTCCGCCTCTGTACCTTTGTGCATAAAGTGTTAAAGTGTTAGACCAAAAAGCCAGTGAAAATATATCATACATACTATTACATAACTACTTATCTATTCTATACATATAATAAAACAGTAAAATTCTTTTGTGATGGTATTAGTTGGCGCAAAAACTACTGAACCGATCCTGTTCAAATTTTGCATACACAATCCTTATAGGTCAGGGCAACTGATAGGCTATAAACTATCACGCTATTTGCTATGTGGGGTGAGCAATAATCCAAAATGTAGGTATTGAACGACATTTGCCGCGAGTTCAAATCCCAGCTACAGTTAAAAATTTTGACATTATTTTGTCTTATTTTTTTGTATTAAAATAACTTTTACCATTTTTTCAAAATAAAATTGACATTTCTATTCGATATCTTCTAAATATTTTGTAAAAACTAATCAAAACACATAATAAAATCAAAGCGACGAGTAAAATCACGTACTATAATGTTACATTATTCCATTTAGCTGCAAATTTAACTTCTAAAACGAAAATCATCACGCTATCATCGTTAGGGAGCCAACCAGTCAATTATGACGTTTATATAAGAACGTCTATTTTATAGCTTATTCATCGAAGACCGCAGCACAGTGGTTTCGTAACTAGACTTTCATGTAATGTGAAGGTGGTTCAAATCCCATACGGCTCTCTTAGGAGAAATTTTTGTTCTATTTTGTCATCGTGAATAAGATTTTTGTATATATTTTTGCATGCTTACAATTTTTTTTTTTATAAATCTACGTATATAATATATCTGTAGAAATTTTTAGTGAAATGCGTATTATTAATTTTAGAAATCGATGTAGATAACTTTTATACATTTAAATTGTTGGAATTGGAACTTGATAATTGTCTTACTTAGGCTTTGTTGCATCGCAATGAAACAAAGCATATGAAACACAAACGGTATGAAATCAAAGTTTTCGAGAAGTAAAATATGACACCATAAGCAATTCAGATACTCGCAACGCCATCTAAAGACTCAAAGTAGAAATAATGATGACAATGACGGTTGAACTTCATATTAAATTTGATAGATGGCATTGCGTATTTTACGTAATTTTCTGAGTGGCAGAAGAATGGCCATCGCCCACGTTTACAGTTATGGTTAAACTGGTGTAAGACGAAGGCATTTTTAACAATCCTACTGCTTATTTTTATTATTTTTTTTCCCATTATTGTAGCAAGCTAATTGACCGTGATTATTCAAGGGATACCATCCAAAGACGATAAAAGTAAATACCTATATGTATTTAATTATTCACTTTAAAATAACACGGCCACATTTTCGGAAGGGGTTACAGGGTACCTTGCGTTGGATGGTCCCCAGGTGGACCGATGACCTGGTGAGGTTCGCGGGAGTCCGATGGATGAGAGGCTCACAGGACCGGTCATTATAGCGACACTTGGGGAGGTTTATGTCCAGCAGTGGACGTCTTTCGGCTGAAATAATAATGATGATGATGGCACCTTTTTTCTTTTTTTAAGGGTGGAAATCATCCAATGACTTCTCCCGCTCTGGTTGGATCGGGAGGACGTGTCAATCTTTTACTGACTTTTTTTTTCCGGTGGGAAAATCATCTTATGACATCCCCCGCTCTTGGGCGGGGCGGGAGATAGTGTCAGAATCTTTTACTGACTAAAACTACACCTGTGTCTATCACTACGCGCTGTTGAGGATTGGGCTCGATCCGGTCAACTACAGGACGGCTAGCTACCTATTGCTCGACGTCCGGAAGCCCGCGTCTACCGTGATTGGTAGTCGGGGTCGGAATCTCGGCTCGGCGTGAGGCCGTTCGTTCCCTAACGCGTGCGGCCTCCGCCTTCGCTAGCATTAAGGCTTTGCAGAAGGAGGCGAACGCCTGCCATTACTCCTCGCTCTGGATCAGAGCCCGGCGCGAGAGGTCACTGACGCCGATTACCTCCACGAGGACACGGCGGTGCTCCGCCCTTGCAGGGCACATCTCCACTGTGTCCTCCGGCATGATGGCACCTTGCGGATTAATAATGGTGTGTTTTATTATTTACAGTCACTGCTTCATATAAAACGGGATCGAATGTGTTTTTCTAATCACAGTTCGACAACGTATAATGTATCTCAGATTCCTTGCTGCCTTACGTCGATATCTGGACGTTACCTCTTTGCAATGAGTGGTGACCAACACTGGAACAACCCTCTAAGGGAGGCCAGTCTCAGGGATAACACTTATCGGCTGCTACATTTGTTAACCGTAATTTCATTGTTTTATGGATAAGCTCAGGACTGTTGTGGGTGTTTCGAACGGTTTCTGTTCTGGGTTCGGTTGAAAGTACCCTGATATTACCATTTTGTGAATCGCCTGGAGGACTCGGTGTAGCATGCGGTGGAGGTCTATCCATCTTGAGTGAACTGCCGTGTCCTCATAGAGGCAATCGGTGTCAGTAATTTCTCGGTTTGGCCATCAATATGCGAGTTCGATTGAACGGGGATACACGCGCACAAGTTTTCGCCGTAGTTCATTCATAAGTTGGAGACTCTTAGGTAGTTCCCACTATGGAAAAATCATTTGTCTTATATACGGGGATATCAATTAAATACACACCAAAATATCCTAGGTAAATGAACAAGTAATTCTAACGCTTAAAATGATCAAACTGCAATAATCAATGCAAGCATGCTCTCGCAAATTCTTCATAAGTACTGTTGTGGAAGAAGATAGTTGATGATTTATTTATTTATTTATTTAATCCTTTATGCACAAATGTACAGCGGCGGACTTAATGCCTACCGGATGATGATGGTAGTTTTGGGATTCACTTAAGGCTTTTCACTATCAGTGCACGTTATCCAGCTGAAGGTCGGTGTCCCGATTATGCTCCTTCGTTTACCTCTATCAAAGCTGTCTAACTGCTTAAACTTTTCAGTGAAAAGTTATTGAGGCGAAAATTGTTATGGGAAATAACTCTTTCGATCAATCTTGCAGCCCTTGCAGACATCGGCCCTAGAGGGCCCTATCCATTTGCTGAAATCTCTTTGAGTCGCGCGTAGAATACTACGCGCCGTCGATTCAGGACTGCTTTGACCAGACGGCCGGACAGCACCACCGCAATCCCGTGTTTGCAATGGCTGGGAATTGCCTTGCGGCTTCCAACACCCGGAGCGTCCCTTGCAGCGACCGCTGAGGAGTCAGGATGTCCTATCCCTCATAGTTTCAGCTACCTTCTTTGATCGTAGTGCGTCACTGAAGGAGGCTACTGGTTGTCATTTTCTCCACCAATCGCCCCCATAAGGACAAGGCGGCGCCGGCTCTCCGACCAAGCGGGACTGACTTCCAACGTATGCTCCATCGTATTCTCCGGGTGATTCGTACAATGGTGAGACCCGAGTGTTTCTTCCCGCTGAATTCGACACAGATACCTTCCGAAACACCCACAACCGGTGAGTCCTGCATAAAAAGAGGATGCCGTGACGCCTCTGTAGACACTTCTCAAAGACAGGCATTACCGCTGCGATTTGATTGTGGCGTGCTCACTGTGGCGAGGGGTTAAAATCATTCAATGTTGTTTTACCAGAACATAAACCAGAAACATACATAAACTAATGACTTTTCCCTTGGGGTAGGCAGAAATGCCAACTGCTACGACCCATACTCTTTCTATTCATTGACGTTCATACATCTGGATCTGGACGAGTACATAACATGTTTCCTGAAGGTAATTTGTGTTTTTAACCGACTTCTAAAAAAGGAGGAGGTTCTCAATTCGGATATTTTTACCTTTAACCGTTTTATTTTAAAGTACAATAAATTATTGCGATGCTTTCGGAATGAATTGCAAGCACAGAGTGATTGTACAGTTTTACGAACTTAACGCAGACGAAGTCGCGGGCAACAGCTAGTATATACTAATATTATGTCAATAATGAAAGGAAATGCTCTTTAAGTTATCCGACCGCTGATGTGTAATGATACCGCGACAAAGGGTCCCACAGTCAGGCGCGATACGACATTGTGACAACAATAAAATTGGTCCACAGACCTGTTAAAACAATTTCTATTAAGTCGAAATAGCTGTAAGTGTGAAACAGCTATTTCGACAGCGGTGTTAATGCTCCATGTATATGTAGAAAATGTTTCTTGATTACTTTAGCTTTATGAATATACATTAACTTCCTTTTTTATGTGTAAGAAATCGTCAGGAAAATATTCCAATGCCTAGAAGATCTGAGAACATACATCATACAACAAGACCTCCCATAATCACAGTCATAAAAATATTAGTAATTTCTATTATGACAACGTGCCCAACCAGTATTCGTTACCACTCCTTCAGCTGTCCTTTGCCTTCTGGGAGGGTGATACTCTCGAACCACCTACCCAAGAAAATCTAAAATCTAATCCCTATATCTGTGCGTTTATAGCTTAGTTACTATTCCGTCAGCACGATATTAACCTTCTTTCGTTCACTCCCATTACGGCTATAAAATAATCATAAGCAGCTAATCTAACTGGGTTTAGGGAACGTCGTAAAATTGTGTCAAGGACTGCGAGATTGTGGGCATTTTAATAGTGTGCCTTTTACGTGTGCACAATAACATATTTATAAATATAGATGAAAATGTCGTAGGTATATGATACACCTAGATTGTGATAAAGATGTCGTTTTTTGGAGAGCATAATCTGTTCCCACTGCTGGGATTCAGGCCTCTTATTTCTAGGAGAAGGAATGGGCCGTAATCTACCAAGCGAGCCCAGTGTGGGTTGGTCGCGGGCCCAGTGCGGATTCCGCCGCGTACCATACAAAAAAATCACGTTTGTTGTAATTTATTTTACCACCATGACAGATTGTTTAAAGAGTTACTACTAACGCTACCCTGGGGCGCAAAGGGCAACTTAAGAAAAACGGGAGGGTCTTGGTCAGTAAAAGTCTGACATTCTCGCTCTACCTACAACGGGAGAAATAATTTGATGACTTTCAAAATGGGCAGCCTCCCTAGCCAAGTTACAACCGTTTCGTTTCGATTCTCTTTTCGTTGATCGCCTCGAGTCGGCCACGCCGACTCATGTAACCACTAGCGCCATCTATCGCTTATAGATGGAAGTTGAACGATTTATGAATATTTTCTTTAAAAATCATTACAAGTTGCAACTAGGTTAGAGGGGCTGGTCTATTGTCTTCAACCAGTCATAGACTGATGAAAATTTTAGATGTAACCTTGAGTAAATAAAATCATTGATTACATACAGTAGGCACTCGGTGATTTATTACCAGTCGTGGGCGTTAGGCGTTAGTTAGATTGGAACGAAGTTTTTACAAACTATCACCTAATTACAAAGGTTTACTGTGGTAACTCTTGGGAATACTGGTGTGATGATTATGTATTTAAAAGTATCCGGAACAGGGAGTCCGTTGAAAAGTGAGGATTGTCCGACCAGACGGGTGTTGTGTCTGAACGAGGCTGTTAGCAAACGAGGAGGCCGCACGTGCACGTGCGTGGCAATGGTCCTAGCGCCCCAGCCGCGTGGATTCCGATCCCGATTTCCGGCTACCGTAGGCGCGCTTGCGGACGGCGAACAATGGGTAGTTCGCCGTCCGATCGTCCGGTAACCGCTCGGACCGAGCTCAAGTCGTCGAGCGCGCGTAGTGTTCCACGCGCGCCTCATGGAGCTGTCAGTAGCCGTAGGGTCCCAGCAGGGTCGAAGCCTACTGGGGCCATGGGTGATGCTAAAGAGATCCCGGGGCCCTGGAAAAATGGCAAAAAAGGAACAGGAGTGGGTTTTTAGTTAGTAAAAGTCTGACACCATCTTCCGCCCCGCCCAAGAGTGGTGGATGTCATAAGATGATTTTCCCACCCGAAAAAAGCCCATCTTTGTTTTTCATATGTCACAATATTTTTTTACCAACCCGGGATTGTCCTTGGGTGCACTAGCATAGCGCGTACTGGGATAATTGTCGGTTGATTCCCCGTTCACTAATTTATGAAGTTTTATAAGTGCCCATGTAGACCTATTTGAAATAAAAATAGTTTTGAATTTTTTTTCCATGAAAAGTGAAGAATAGAAGCCTCTGCGAGTTGGCTTTGGCCCCTCGTATGTCTTCTAAAGGTTTAGGATCCCAGGGTCCTGAGATATATAAATATTATATAATAATAAGAATTTCCCATTCATTCATTCTATGGTGTACAGGTCTTTGACTAACATTCAAAAGTCAAAATTCAAGGTTTACAAACGTGCTATGGAGTGCAGCATACTATTTGTTAAATTGACGGTTCGTACTTGCAAACATAATTCATTGATGTGGCTCAAAAAAGCTGCCTAACTTAAATTGGACTGGGCAGCCTCCCTAACCAAGTTACTATCGTTTCGTTTGTGTTGAACGCCCTTAAGTAGGCCACGCCTCCGATTCCTTTGTTCTGACGTCATATCAAGACTCAGTCACGTGGTCAAAACAAAAGAATCGGAGCCGTGGCTTACTCGAGGCGTTTGACGCATGTTTGATGAACTGTGGGCCTATAAAACACAAGATTGGTGCCCAGACACAGCGACTAGAACTACGAAGTAGATAGCTGGGCGATTTGGCGTCAATCTTCGTTGAGAATTGGAAAACATGAAGCGAAAATTCGTGATTGTTGGGGGCCCCAAACGATCACGATTTTTCGCTCTTTTTTACTAGCCAGTAATAATAATGAAAATAATAAAATTATAACATCAAGATATAATAACAATACCTAATTTATATTTATGCTACTTTACAAATGTATAGGAAAGATTATAGAGATGCCTTCCGTCGTTGAAACAATGTGAAGCTGAGCCTGAATATAAATGTGTTGTCGTTTAGCGAGATAAACGATTCACATTTGTCGCGCCACGTCAGGATTCTCTGCGAGGTTGCCATGAACACGAACGAAATAACACATTTATTTTTAACATCATTTTGTGCATTGCATTTGTTGCTTCCCAGCTTTGTGATTATAATCTAATCATATAGGTTTTTTAGGTGGGAACTCATCCAATGACTTCTCGCGCACTAGCGCGGTGCGAGAGGGCGTGTCATACTTTTACTGACTAAAACCCACTCCTATATTCCTTCTTTGCCTTGCGTCCCAGGACCCCGGGGTTCCCTATTGGACAACCCATGGCCCCAGTAGGCTTAGGCCCTGTTGGGTCCCTAATGTTTCGCTGACATCTCTTTGAGGCGTGCGTTGCACAATTCGCGCCGTCGACGACTCGGGCTTGGTTCGTACGATTACCGAACGGCCGTACGACGAGCTACCCGTTGCTCGTAGTCCGCAAGCCCACGCTAATCATATAGGTAAGTCATTATCTGCCTATCCTTTAGTAAACTATGTTAAGTTGAATTATTTACTTACCTACTAGTATTTTTACATGCGTCTTCCGAAATACGGTCGCCATTACAGAACATTTCGGCTTAATCGACCATCTGATCTACGAGCAATGTACCCTGCCCACTGCTACTTAAGTTTGGCGATTCTTCTTAAGTATTACTACGAGATAAATAATAAAATAGAACCTTATTATAGCATCGATAGTACTCGTTAAAGACGTCATTGATTGACCTCCAACGGTTAATAAACCTCAGAATGTTGGAACAACTCAATTATCGCCCAATAATGGGGACTTTGCTATCATAATAATGTTACTTTTATTATCGAGATGCTTACGTACTGGGATTTATTTTGGGATTTATAGGGACTTATGGGATATCTTGTCTTAAGGGTGTACTGATCTGTATCTGTTTTGGTATGCACCTAATCTATATAATAAATAATAATAACCTTATTTCGGGTGGCATAGACACATTGAAATCTTTAGTACAAATTTTATTTTTTTTACATTTTATTTGCCATGACTGGCCACACCTATACAAGACATGACGTTGAAAGGGACAGTTAAAACGTACAGTAATTGCGTTCATAATGCTGTTATTACTACTCTGTGTATAGGCCAGCAAGGAAGCTTCTTTTTTGAGCATGATGGCAAGGAAACCATCAGTGCGCGCTTGAGCTAACATCCAAGAGGCGCTGCACCGCCATAGCAGATATAACAACATCCTGAACGCATTATTGTACTAAGCATATATCATATTTATTTTCTTAACAGAAAAGAAATGTTAACTTAAGAGGGTTCTTTTTCACTCGCCTGTCGTCAACATCGAACATGGTTTAAAAGCTTGTTAGGTACTTCATCTAAAGCAATCTAACGCGATGTTTGACGAAAAGGCAACGCGAAAAAAGAGAGATGAGGCCTGAAAGCTCTGTTATTCCGTGATTTACTCTAATGTTTTACAAAACTTGTTCCAGGAAATACGTGTTTTTTTTTAAACCTTTAAAAGTTTATAAAAATAATTGCCGCCCCAGAATCTTGATTAAATTTGCAAGGCTTTTATTGTTATACTTTGTTGACTTTTTTCTTTGAGTAAATTATGAAGTGTTTTCATGCAAAATAGCAGATTTTCATAGGTCTTTACTGGATTAGTTTTAATAAAATTTAGTAATTGATTTCAATAGAAGCCTAGATAATATCCACAACATACTGTGTTTCCAAAATATCTAACGAAAAATGTGTAATAACGTCATTATCGCGTAAGAGCGGTTGTATGAAAAACAGTGAAAATGTATGTCGAGTTGCATCCTCTTAATAGTTAAACTTAATACGAGTAGTTGCATTGGCTATATGTTATGTTAATGCTCCATCCTAAGGTTGGCAGGTCAAAAATGCCTAAGGCATTAAGACCTCCTTTATACAGTGTTTTCGCCAGTGATTACCTTGACCGTTTTTATTAGTGCATAAAGTTTTAATAAATAAAAAAGAAGTGCATGTAAAATAATTTGTAAAGGTAAAAGCTTTAAGTTAACGTTACTCAAAAAATCTTTTCAATAAAGTTGACCATCAAGTCGACACCCTTAGTTTCAAGACTGCATTCGTACATTAATAGATCTCGAGTGTTTGAACCCTGCTGAAGTGGTCAAGTGAATCAGCCTGTGAAAAATTAATACTCTGGCTAAGTTAGAATGGAGGCGGCGTTTTTAATATAAAAAAATATTATTGTTATTTATTACAGCTTGGAGGATTTAAGCGGGAACTAAGTTGAAGACACCTATATTATAGTTGGACGGAAAGACCGCAGCAGGCAGATTGTTCCAGTCCTTCGATGTACGCGGTATAAACGACGAAGCGAAACGCTTAGTCCGGACCGTTGAAGTTTCAACAACGTAAGGGTGGATACTCGCCGTGCGTCGGCTTGTCCGATGGTAGAAAGGAGATGGCGGAATCAAGTCATGCAGTTCCCGCGCACACTCTCCAAAATGTAACCTGTAAAACACCGATAGGCTGGCTACTCTGCGCCTGTGCTCGAGGCTTTGTAGATTGGACTTAACCAAATCTGGATCCCCAATTAGCCTCTTCGCACGCCTTTCCACTGAGTCCAAAGCTGCTAGATGGCATTTTGCGGCACCAGCCCATATGTGACTGCAGTACTCCACACACGATCGGACCTGTGCTTTGTATAACATTAGAAGCTGTCCCGGTGTGAAGTACCGTCGGACCTTTGCAAGAACGCCTAGTTTTCTAGCAGCTACCTTGGCTTTGGACTCAATGAACCGCCCGAAATTGAGATCTGAGGAAATTTCAACTCCTAAGAGTTGAAGGCGGTCGGTGCACTCCAGGGATACATTCTGAAAAGCGGGAGCCAAGGTGAACGGGCTCCTCTTAGCGGTGAACAGACACGCTTGTGTTTTGGCGGCGTTGAATCTTACCAGATTGGTTTCGCCCCACTTGGAGACTGCCTGAAGTGAGACATTCGTACGCTCTACCATAGCCTCTCGTTCGGACCGAATTTGCTCCTTACTGGCCCGAGGACCTGGCAGGTACCTCTCTACAACTGTGCTATCGTCTGCATACCCATAGATACCGGGCATCAGCAGATCGTTAATATGCAGCAGGAAAAGAGTTGCAGAGAGAACTGACCCCTGAGGAACTCCGGCATTAGTCGTCATGGGCTCTGATGAGCATCCATCGACAACAACTCGGAGAGACCGTTCACTCAGAAAGTCTTTTACCCAGTTAATCAGGCCAGGGGAAATGCCGTACGCTGGAAGCTTACTCAAAAGGCTGGCGGCAGTAGAGATATTTGGCAGTAAGACGATTAAATAAAACGAAATTTTCTTTTAAAGTTGAAAAAAAAAAACGGCCACGTGGAGCGTCTACCTAGAAGCAACAATGGACTAATTGTACAGTAAATGAATAGTACCACATACAATCTTATTTAAAAAAAAATTAAAAACTATGGGTACGTTCACAAAGATGGAAACTCACTTATAACTTATAAAAAAGGAATTGGCCGACTCGAGGCGATCAACGAAAAGAGAAACGAAACAAAACGGTCGTAACTTGGACAGGGGAGCTGGACGGAAAAAAAATTGTATGGCCTATAGATAGGTGTTCTGGATCTGGGTGTCTTACTTTTTTATTTTTTTTTTATATTGATATAAACCAGTGCTTTACTGCGATCCCACCTGATGGTAAGCGGAGATGCAATCATTGATGGTCAGGCGCACTAGTTTATTAAGAGCCTATGCACTCTAGCCTTGAAGACACCTAAATTATAGTTACTGTCTGCTTATTCCCATCAAAAGGGCACAAATCATGATACTAAGATGGAAAATCCAAATAATATTTTTCCCGACCCGAGAATCGCTGTCTCTCAGCAACCGTGGTTGGGCGATCTTGTTGTACGCCATAAAACAATGCTAACCAACATTCTGACTGCGGGTTTGTCTATGGACAAAACGAAGTTTATTCATTTATCACGTTCGGGCGCCGTCGGCTACCTTCGTTACTCGTCGGGCTGCAGAGCGGACGGCGCGCGGGTACAAGCAGAGCCGCGGGCCCACCACCCTTCACTAGCAAGAATAACAGGCACACGCGCCCCTTACATTTTCTATCTCGATTAATATACGTTTGTCAGTTTTTATAGTCTTTATAGCCAAACATTTTGGTCTTTCGAGCCGGATACAAACATGTGGATCCTTTTATTAAAGTCCAAGTCAGAACATTTTAGCGAATGTTACATTACAGACAGCGGCGTAGCCTACTCTGGGCGTTCGGCGTGAACGATACTATTGTAACTTGGCTAGGGGGGGCAGATGCCAGAAAGTCTTACCATCGGTTTATCCAAGTAGTATCGTGTTGCCTAGTAATTGTGTTCTGGCGATCTGACAGACAGTCGCTCTATGTAAAATACTGGTATTTAGCCGCATCCAGTTAGACCTGGAAGCCTGGACCCCAAAATAGCTTGGATAAAAGGCTAGGGAAATCATGTCATACGTATGCATACAGCACAAACTACCATCAAGGCAGGCATTTATTTATTTAGACTGGCCTGTTGGTCTGGTGGTTAGTGGTCCTGACTGCAATGCCGGAGGTCGTGCGTTTGATTCCCATCCAGGACAAATGTTTGTGTGATGAGCACTATCATTTGTTCTGTGTGGGTATAATTTATCTATAATATGTATGTATTTAAAAATATATCAATATTTTTATCAGCTGTCTAGTACTTATACTTGGGAATAGACTGCGTTGTGGAATATGGAACACTGTTCAAAAGCGGACTTGATGCCTTAGGCATTTTCTACCAGTCGACCTTAGGATGGTGCAGAAACATAACATGGTAGGTATGGTGGTAAACAAAAAAAAAATATGGTAAATATATACTTAGTTCAGACATACAAATTAACAATGTGACGATTACACCAATTCGTCTTCATGTAATATTTTTTTGATCACTAGTGCGTTTACTAGAATGATCGTGAAAATGTTTGTTGCGATGTTCGGCTCTATGCTTGGTTCTGTTCGTGTCCAGTTCGATAATTTAAAAACGGCGAGGGCTCGTTGTTCTGTTACAAGTGAATGCTCAAGTCCATTAACACCTTAATACACGGTAAGATACATTTCCAAAAAGCCCGTCTCGTGGTAATGGAGCAGTAATACCCTCTCTTTATCTTTTTGTTCAAACTTTAACAGCTTTTTCTCCAGCGGATTAAAAGAAATGTAATGCGCGTCTACCGTAGATATTTTTTTTTATTGTTGATAGGTTCGCGCTTGACCGCTATCTTACCTGATGGAAAGCGACGATGTGGTCGAAGATGGAGCGCGCTTAGCTAGAAGTAACCTATTCATTCCTGACTTAAAGACTCCCGGGTTTTAGCCATTAGGAAAAAAGATTCTGGCAAGGAATTCCACTCCTTAGTTGTACGCACAATGAATGTGTTCCCGAAACGTTTTGTGCGCACAGGTGGGCTGTCAACCATGTCCGGTCGCCTAGCATTGTCGTCGCGCATTGCCGTACGCCTGGTGGTCCGATGATGGAATGGGCTAGGCGGAATTAGGACATATAATTCCGACGCACACTCTCCGAAATGCAACCGGTAGAAAACCGACAGGCTAGCAACTCGGCATCGATGCTCAAAACTTTGAAGCCTCGACTCGACGAGTGTATTATTGCCAATGATCCTCCTGGCTCGCCTCTCAATGGCCTCAAGTTCTCTAGTATTCTCAACAAATAACATCGCAATTGTAGTACATAACTAGTGTGAGTTGCAATGTCTCTCTGTCTTCTATCCTAGCTTTTTTTTAAAGAAATCATCAAATAAGTTCCCCTCTCTGGGTGAAGTGAGAGAGGACGTGTCAGACTTTTACTGACTAGAATCCACCTGTGTTCTTTTAGTTGCCCTTTGCGTAACTATTTTGAAAATTTCCTGCCCCATGACGTTTTAACGGCCAAATCGCTGGTGAAGTTTGATTTAATTTCTCAAATGTTCCTAGTAGCAATGGATTATGCTAGTGTCCTTGCGTGATCGCATCAGAAATGAGGATATCCGACCAAGGTTACCGACGTAGCCCGAAGAATCACCAAACTTAAGTAGCAGCGGACAGGGTACATTGCTCGCAGAACAGATGGTCGATGGGGAGGAAAGGTTCTGGAGTAGCGACCACGGATCGGAAAACGTAGAGTTGGAAGGCCTCCTACAAGGTGGACCAATGACTTGGTGAGGGTTGCGGGAATCCGATGGATGCGAGACGCACGGGACCGGTCGTTATGGCGTCACTTGGGGGAGGCCTATGTCTAACAGTGGACGTCTTTCGACTGAAATGATGTATTAACACCACAGGTTCGTAAGCAGTTAAAAATACTTTTACGTTTGGGAGAAGGATATAGGTACTCCAATAGTTAAGTATGAAAAGTTTTTTTTTGTGACAACAAAAATGTTCTTTTGATGGAAACGCATCTAATAACTCCTCTTGCCCTGGGATGGAGCGAGAGGGAGTGTCAGACTATTAAAAACTAAAAACTACATATGTTCCTTCATTTGACCTTTGCATTCTGGGCCACGGTAACTCTTGAAGTGTATCTATAAAGGTTCCGTTTTTGCCAGCTGAGGTACGGAACCTAAAAAATCAACTATAGGCACACATATTCCTAATTACGTAGACTGCAGGCGGAGGCTCGAAAAAAAAACAAAGTACTTCTAAACTAATTTATTTTAAATAAAAGAATTACAATTAATTTTAGTACACATCTTTCGTTTTTTTGTGAGTATATAAACATACTAGCTCTGGGGCAAAAAAGCTGCGCAAAACTGGGCTAGGAACACTCAATGTTTTTTTACCTCGCGCACCCCCTCCCTACCTCGTACGTGTTAGTGAAAAAGTACCCAGACTTTATAGCCTAATAAGATTATTAAATTAGATTAATTTACAGTGTTTATACATAGTAAATTATTGATGCTAAATATTATAATACACAAATATAAAAAAAAAGTAGTAAAATAGTAGATTAAGTAACTAGGAAATAAAGTAGTGTTTTTAAGTCGCGGGCAGCATGTTAAATTATCAGCATAGTATTGATTAGTTTATTATATTAGCATATATACGTATTTTATTATTATAAGCCACTTAATTTAATGATACCACATTCTATTTCAAAATATCTGTTATTTATTTATTGTGCACACCTACCACAGTGTTGTCTTTTTAACCCAATGGTTGACTGGTAGAGAATGCTTTGTGGCACTAAGTCCGCCTATGTACCACCACTGTACATGAAGTTTAAATAAATAAATATAAAAATAAATTCCGAACGAAACGAAGGTTGCTAAGTTTTAATCCCGAATGGTAGTGAGGGATTTATGCAATTAACTCCCGAGCACTGTGATGCAGTTAATATAGAAACCTTAGTGAAGTGAGGGATTCAAGCCGCGCAAGACAAAGACAGCTTTATCCCCGTGTTGGATGCGCTACTTTTTACACCATCTGTGAGATAATTAAGAGACAATTTACTAAAACAAATAAATTAGAGAAATCTAAGTATTATTTCTAGGATTTGAAACAAACAAAGTTCACTACTCAAAGATTCTGTAGTATTTTTCTGTAGTGCTCCCGTTCTTTCATTTTTTTTTCAGATAATCTTCAGTAACCACATTTTATTCTTTTTTTTTGTTAATGGCGAGTTTGATCTTCGAATAAGCTTGTTTGATGCCTGATGCACGTACATTTTAATTCATTCAATGTTTTTGACGTTCCTAATTCAAAATTGAATATTCTCTAGGGATCGCCTATACTACATTATCTCCCTAGGGATGGAATTACTTGCTTTAAATGATGATGGTTGTATGACATTAAAAGGGCATTATCGAGCACGTGGTGTAAAAAAAAAATTAAACAATATTTCTTTAAATGTGTGTTCTTCTTGTCTCCGTTAAAGATTTTGTCTGGAGCAAATTCCTGAATATCAATTCAAGTCATGCTTGCCATAAAAAAAAAAAAAACTTGTAAGGTACTAGAGTACCCAAGTTTCATTACAATCTGATCAATGGCTTATGAGCAGTACAAACATACAAACATTGTTTTTTATTTATAGATAAACCGATGTACCACAAATGTCCGCTCGACTTCATGAAATTATAATTTAATGTTATCACAACCCAGGCCCGAAAATACAGGATGTACCTAGTTTGGGAACCACCGTCCAAAAATAAATGATTCTTAAAATAGTTACGGATAATGATTGTGTGATTTCAGGTATTTTTTGTAACAATTAACAAATAAAAATTACTTCTCAGTTAATTGAACAGAGTGTAAAGTCCCGCAAACCTTTAAAAAGGGAGGATCCTCCGACCAGACGGGTGTAATGTCTGGTGGGCAACTGCCCGATAGATGATTTCGGGAAGTTCTATATGTTCTAATCGCGAGGAGAACTTTGATTGCGCGATGCAGGATTAGTTCTTATAATATATAAATATGTATAGATACTAGCGGTTGCCTGCGACTTCGTCCGCGAAGAAGTCGAAAATGATACTAATAGCATTTTTAATTATGTTTTTTTTTATTATTAATCTTTTTTATTGTAATCTTCGTCTTCTTCTTCAGATTAAGTTTTCAAACATGTGTCAAAATAAAATGTAATTTAAATCAAAAGCACTAAGGAATATTGATATCAACTTCGAAGCAAATCACCCCCAAAATAATTTTCTACCCCCTTTTTAACCCCGTTAGGGGATAAAATTTAATAAAATACGTAACTCGTCTTCCATGAATTCTATTAAAGAATGTTCATGCTAAAATTGAAGTAGATTGGACCAAGGAATCACGTTGTCCCATACAAACTTTTCTCCTCTTTGTCACCCCCTCTAAGGGGTAGAATTTCGAAAAATCTTTTCCAAGTTTCAGGTCTTTACGATCAGCGGTTTAGGCTGTGCGTTGATCCGTCAGTCAGTCATTCGGGACAAAGCATTAATAATAATAATATAATAATAATAGTTTATTTGCATCAAGTTTTACATTTTACATTAAATACATTTTATACATACAGCTTAAAGTAAATATACAATGATGTGGTGACATCAGCACCCTTACTAAGTTGCCAAGACAACTTGTGTTAAAGATGCTGGGCCCAACCCTTTAGTGGATGTTTCTATTTGCGTTTAGGTAAGTACATTCATGAGATGCTATTTTGTATTTATTATACTACTGGTTCATTATACGGTATAGGTAAACGGACAAATAAACTATTTAAAAAGGAAATAAAATAAAATGAAAATGTGATGAGTGGGGTAGTGTAGTGTGTGTAGGGGTGTGAGAAGGTGTTTGTGTGAGTGTGTGTGTGTGTTAGTGTTTTTACTATATTTGTGAGTAATGATAGCGATTGATAATCAAAAGATGATATTATGGGGTTTAACAGGAGCTGTATTGAGTCAACAATAAGCTTTCAGTATTGTTGTAATTAAGCGTTTGTAGCCAATTAATAAGTTTCTTTTTAAATGACATTAAAGGGAGTGAGTAAAAGTTCAATGTTTTGTTAAGACTATTGTAGAGATGAGGACCTTGGAAACAGGGAAATCTTCTCGTAAAAAAGTATTTACAGCGGAAGGGTTGGCATACCTTGTCTTTGCGTCTTGTAGTGATTATTTCATAGGAGATTCTTTGATGCTGGTAAAAAAGTATGTGTAATACAAATAATTGTCTGACTGTAAGGACTTTACACTTCCTATATAATTCTTCAGTTGGGAAAAGTATGGACCGAAAGGTACTAACTTTCAGCACGGCTCTCTGAGCTCGTTCTAGCTTCAAAAGTACTGTTTTGGGTGCACCACCCCAAGCGCATATACAGTACGTTAAGAGAGACTGACATAGAGCAAAATATGTACACCTAATAATTTGAGTTTCTGCAATGTGACGAAGACTACTAAAGACAAAAATCAGTTTTCTGATTCTTTTTGTCAGTAACTCTATATGTGGTGCAAAGCTCAGGCCATCATCAAGAGTCACACCGAGATACTTAATGGTTCGACAACGGTCTAATTCTGGACATGTACATGTAGCATTGCCAGACAGTACACATGAGTGCGCAACTAAAGCGTATGAATTTGGAGGTTGAGTGGAGTTTCGTAAACTGTACGTAAGAATTTTAGTTTTATCAGTATTGATTGTGAGTAGGTGTCTTTTGAGCCACTGTAAAACGCTATTTAGTCCTTTTTGTGCGGAATCGAAGGTGTCATCCCAAGTGTCGCCAGAGAAGGTAAGGACGGTGTCATCAGCAAATGCCACAATTCTTCCACTTTCCAGACTCAGATTACATAGTTGGTTGACGTAAATTAGAAATAGGGTGGGGCTAAGGACACTACCTTGGGGAACGCCGAATGTCACAGGTTCCTCTCTACTGAGGTAATTTTGTATTTTTACACACTGAGTTCGATTTTGAAGGTAGTCCCTAAAGATGTTAAGTGATTGGCCTCGGATCCCGAGTTCCTCCAGCTTGTTTATGAGGTCAGGTATCGAAACAGTATCGAATGCCTTTTTTAGGTCCAAAAAAATTGACAATACTTTTTTTTTATGGTCAATATTTCTGGTGGTAGATTTATTGCGTCTAAAGCCAAATTGATTGGGAGAAAAAATCTTTTTATCTTCCATATAAGTCACAAGTCTTTTGTTGAATAGGCGTTCTAGAACTTTAGAAATAGAAGGTAATACTGCAATAGGTCGATAATTATTGACAACTTTTTTACTCCCAGTTTTGTGAATAGGGTGTATGATAGCCTTCTTTAAGTACAGGGGAAAAGTGCCGGTACGGAAACAGATATTAAAAATATATGTGATTAAGGGGACTACCGTCAAAGAATATCTTTTTAAAAACTTTGTTGAAATATTGTCCCAGCCAATAGCAGAATCTGACTTAAGTGACATTAGTACCTCTCCAACCTCCGCCTCATCCTCCGCCTCATGAAGATGTGGAAGCAATGTTTGGTGGGATTTTCTGTTTGCCAGGTGGACAAGAAAATTTATCAGCAAGTTCCTTTCCGATGTTGGCAAAGAACTTGTTTACTTTGTCTACCGAGAGCTGAGGTGAAGTAGAAGAAGCCAATAAATCAGTGTTGGGCATGTTTTGCTTGTCTGTATTAGTTACTCTCTCATTATTTGCTCACAAAAAATTGAGAAGAAAGTTTGTTACTTGGCAAGGGCAAATGTGGGCTACAAATGAGTAACTTATTTTTGTTTTTATTAACAAGGCGTTGACCGAATATTTGATGAAACCTTTACATGGCGGGAACTTGTTTGAACGCGTTCTAGAGGTGTAATTATTTCGCTTATTAGTTTTTTGTGTAAACATGTGTAAGATCGTAAATAGTAACGTCATCAGGGATTAATTGTGATTATTGTGAATGCTGGAGTAAATAGTGACGTTTTTCATTATTGCATTGAACATTGTGAAACAATTGCTAGTTAGCTGATGATAACGTATTGAAAAAATAGTAGATTATGTGACTAGGTCATAAAGTAGTGTCTTAAAGTCTCAGGCGGCATGTTGGATTCCAAACAAAAAGAAGGTTGCCAGTTTTTAATCCTGAACGCCAGTGAGGGATTAATTAACTGCCGAGCAGTCAATGTAGAAACCTGACTGAAGTGAGGAAAAACCGCCTAAGACAAATACAGTCTTATCCCTCTGTTGAAAAATCTACGACGAGATAATTAAAAAACAATATGATGAAACAAATTATTATAAAATCCAAGTATTATTTACAAGTTAATGTGTTAAACTGTCATGCGACAAGTTTTGAAATTTGAAACAAACAAAACTCATTACTAAATTGAACTACACTTTTATTTTTCTCTAACGCTCCCGCTCTTTCATTTCTCTTTTTGATACACAACCATAACCACATTTTATTCTTTTTTTTGGTTTGTGGACAGTTGGATTTTTGAATTCGTTTGATGCTCGTACATTTTTAATTCGTTAATAAGTTTTGTTTTTTAAATGTTTTTGACGTAAATACAAATCACATAATTGTCTAGGTAACGTCCATACTACATGAGATTCCTAGGGACAGGATGACTTGCTCTGGTGCGGGTTGTATGAGGTATAAGGCCGCGTACCCATTTTGTCGTGACGACAGATAATCGTGTAGTTTTAAGTGACGTGGTTTATATATTTAAGAGGAGTTCACATATAGGATGAAACGATTGCTGGTCGTCTACGACTTTATTTGGTTAACAACAGATTGTCATGATAGTAGGAACGCGTCTGAATGATAATTTTTTAACTACTAGTTACTTTATCTTCTATGCATATAAAAAAAAATAACCATGAAGGCTAAGGCGGGAGTAGACCGAGGGGGAGCTCCCTCCTTAACCTTCTAACCTAACCTGTTCGTTTTGGTAGTACCCTACAATTCCGAGTTCGTTTCGCTTGCTCTTGGACTAAGAACTTTAGAATGAATTTATTAGCGGCTATTTCATTTTCCCGTTAGTACAGTTATAAACTGAGAAGTTTGATCACGGGGCTAATCATAAAATGTGTGGCTTGACTTATAATTCCACCATAAAGTTTTTATGTCATCTCTATACTATTAGTGAGATTTAAGTACCATCTCCTTATCATCATCATTTCAGCCGGAAGACGTCTACTGTTGGACATAGGCCTCCCCCAAATGTCGTCACAATGACCGGTCCTGTGCGTCTCGCATCCATCGGATTCCCGCGACCCTAACCAGTCCGGTACGTGGTCGCCATTCCGGAATCTTTCGTATCATCGACTATCTGTTCTGCGAGCAATGTGCCCTGCCCACTGTCACTTCAGTTTGGCCATCTTCTACTGTTAGTGAAATTGGGAATTTAAATTTTTACTTGCCAAATTTTTGTCGTACGGCTGGGCAAAGGGGGGGGGGAAACCCTTTGCCCAGCAGTTAGTAGTGTTAGCAGTAGTGTTTCTCCTTCCATACTGCTCAATAATTTTAGTAATATTATCATATTAAAAATTCCCATATAAATAATAAAGTATCTCTCTGCATACATGCCAGCTTTGCGTGGGATGTCACTTAGTCCAGCGGAGCGAGGGCTTGCGTCGCGGGCTCATTTTTATCGTGAAACCGTGAAATCCCTTCATACGCAGTGCCCAGTGCTCGACGGTGTGACGTCACATGTTACGGGTTCTGGAGGGTGATTGCACTAATGAATACCAATCACCCTGTCCAGTTCAATCATGAACGTGATAAACTCATAAAATATTTTTAGGAACCTTACGTGGAAATTATTAAAAAAAAAGACAGAATAACAATGATTGGATGCACACATACTAATATGTGTCCATTTATTTCCGGCCAGCTACGCCCGGATAGAGCCCCGCTACCCTTCGAAACCCGAGGCCCTGGGACGAAGGCAACGAAGGAACAGGAGTGGGTTTTTAGTCAGTAAAAGTCTGACACTATCTTGCGCTCCGCCCAAGAGCGGGTTTTGTCATAAGATGATTTTCCCACCCAATAAAAAAAAAGCTCCGCTGACCTTTAAATCCATTATCTTTGCGAAATATTGATGGATTTACATATGATATGTACATTCTGAAAAACACTTGAGCTGTTTTTGTGTGTAAACATATTTCTAAAGATCAAAGCCGTTTGAAAGGAGTAGGGAAAACAAGCGAAAAAATGTTATGTTGTTAATGTTTTTTTTTTTAAGTTATAGAATCATTGAAACGGCGCAGTCTCGATAAAATGGTGCTGAGAATTTTATTTTTGATTTGATTTGATTTGCTGCATTTGGCTGCAACAACATTAGATTGTGTTACATTCACATTCTAATGGAAAACCAACTGACTGATTTCTGTATCTAAAACTAAATATTTTCTAAACTTGACACTGTTTAATTGGTTTATTAGCACAAGTTATAATACTAAAAAAGGATACTAATACTAATTTTTACATTCCACCCTAAGGTTGTCTGGTAGATATCGCTGTCAGCGATAAGACCGCCTTTGTACTCATAGATTTAAGTTTGTGTAAAAGTTTTTTTACTATTTTAGGTGTACAATAAAGTTTATTCTATTCTATTCTACTATCAATGTACATATATGTGTGGAACTAATGATTAGAATACCTAAGTCATTTTTTTTTTATTTAAAAAACAATTAAAATGCGCTTTATTTTCTTGCTGGCTATTAGAAGAAAATATGGAAACAACTAACATATCTTGGGGAAATATTTAGTAAGTTAAGCCTCACATGTGTTAGGGGACATAATGTCCCCAAACATCGACATGTTTTTTTTTATGCTTGATAGGTTCGCGCTTGACCGCCATCTCACCTGATGGAAAGCGACTATGCGGTCGACGATGGAACGTGCTTACCTAGAAGTAACCTATTCACTCTTGACTTAAAGATTTCCGGGTTGTAGCTATCAGGAAACACACATTCCGGCAAGGAATTCCACTCCTTAGCTGTACGCACAATGAATGTGTTCCCAAAACGTTTTGTGTGTATAGGTGGAATGCCCACCATGTACCAGTGGCGCGTTGCCGTACGCCTGGTGGTCCGATGATGGAACGGGCTAGGCGGAATTAGGTTAGGTTAATGCAATTCCGACGCACATGTTCATAGGGTTGAGCGTTGCACGTCTGCAACGCTTAGTCTACGTGACATTGCAACGTTGCCCAGTGTCCCGGAATTGAACCCTAACATTTTATAATGCATTCAAGTGACGTCACTTACAAAGTCATAAGTAAAATTCATTGATATTGCTTGCCCTTTGGAAATGCAGTTTCTACGTTGAAACTCTTGATGTGAAAAAACTTAATTTTTATTAGCTTTCATGGTTATAAGTACTAAGATATTACAGGAAATATAAAACACAAAGAAACCAATAAATACCTATTTTCAAAAAAAGGAATAACGTACCTTTTATATCAAGTTTATTTGAACTTATAACTTTACTACTACTACACTACTACAACACTACTACACTACTTTTACTTTACTTATTATTATTATTATAATTGTTAGTCAATCCGAAGATATAACACTTCAAAAAAACGGCAATTTCATAGATTAAGACCTATTATTAGGTTACACCCTACTTACAATATTCAAAATACTCGTAGATATTAAAATAATAATTGTACCATTCTATGATTTGAAGAGCCCTCATACAAATCACAGTCGAATAAGATTTCTAGTTTCGTAAATGTCAAGATCTTTAACATTTAGTTTAGGTTAGGTTACTTAACATAAATTTTCCTAACGTACATATTATATGCGGCTAAGGGTCTCCACCCACTGTGTCGTAACGTGTGAGTCCCTACGGCGCACGGATTATGCAAAAATTTGAGTGTTTGTTTATATTGGGATCTTGCCTTTCAATTTTCACGCTCTTTGTCCTTGACACGTCATAAATTTGCATCTGCCATAAATATGTATTCAGATTAAGTGATGGAAATATCTGGCTTCAGTTCACTGAAAATAAACCAGGATCTTATAAACGATGTGTGACGTGTTTATAAAATATCGTTTTAAATTTATTAATAGAGTATAGTTTTCGTCTATTTAAAGGTCATAACTAAGTGATTTTTAAAGAAAAGTCTAGCTAGAATGATCATGATTGAGTTTTTGCTTGCGTGATCAGGTCAGAAATGAAGATATCCGCAGGAGAATCAAGTTTGCTGACATAGCTCGAAGAATGACGAGGCTTAAGTGGCAGTGGGCAGGGTTCATTGCTCGCAGTAAAGATGGTAGATCGGGTCAAAAGGTTCTGGGGGGGGGGGGGGCAAATCAACCATATAATATATATTGTAAGAAGGGGCCTCCCACAAAGTGGACGGATGACCTGGTGAGGGTCGCAGGAATCCGATGGATGCGAGACGCACAGGACCATTAATTGGGATGACGCTTGGAGAGACCTAAGTCTAGCATTGAACGTTTTTCGGCTGAAATGATAATGATGATGAGTTGACCATGCATGTGCTTACAAAATAATCTTTGAAGACTGAATATGTATTCTTATATTCAGTCATATACTTACAATCATAGCTATATTATCGTAAGAAACAAAAGAACATTTTAATCTCCTAAAAGTGTAAACAAGGATAGTATTAATTTAAATTAACTCAGAGCCCATTAATGTTAATGAGCAGTCCTTACGCTTCGATGTGTGCGTACCCTCACCTACATGGCCAACCAGTGGCGCTACACAAATGTTGATTTTTGTGTGGTTTCTACGAACTCATGAAAGTGCTTTGTGCTCGTACGACGTCATAAAAGGTATCTATATAAACGGTTGTACAGGTATTATCCACTCTTGTATCTTGTTAATCTTTTTTTTTTAATGAAAAATCATCAGATAATGTTTCCCTATTTCAATACTTCCCATAAAAAAATGTCCATCAACCGAAAAACCGAATATTTCGTATAGCCAGACTTTTGTGTAAAAAGCTTATTACTTTAACTAATTGGTATTTTGTTTAATTTTAATATCACATTATTAACATTCATTATATTTATAAATACTGCGAAATATCGCTGTTTTATATTTTCTATAATAATAGAAAATATAATACACAAAGAAACCAATACAAAAATAAAATAACTAATAAAAATACAAATGAAAATAGACTTGGTAAACATTTCTTGGAAGGCCTTCAGTACGTAGAAGCAGAAATGGCCATGAGCTGGCCTTGGCCGATGTCTATAGGGTAATGCAGAAAAGTGTGGAAATCTGAGAATAGATAGATAGATAAAAAAAATATTTGTTGCAACACAAAACGCACACAAAAGCACAATTAAATTATACAGGACCAAGCACTTACACCGAAACAAACAATAAAATAAAAAAAGCAAATGAAAAAAAATTTACATAGTGGTGACCAGCATAATAATAAACGCAAAAAAAAAAAACCATTTAAAATACGAGAAAATTATACAAAGACACACTTATGGGGTGGGTACTTAGAAAATGGAACACAGAATCATAAAAGCACCGTCATAATCCATAGTATATTAGTCAATGCTAGCCATTTAGGAACTCCTCCTTTCTTTTTTTTTAAACGACTTCAAAAAGAAGGAGGTTTCTCGGTCAATTGCGGACCGATTTTGAAAATTTTTTTTTTGATTGAAAGGTTATACTTCCGAGTTGGTCCCATAGAAATATTGTCGAAAATATGGACCGGAACTACTCATAATATCACAGCAGAACTGTAGTAACAAGTAAATTTGCTTTGTTTATACGTATACGCGATGACTCTAATTTTGACTGACGCTGACGTGTACTTTGTAATTGTGGTACCACATCTAAAAAGTGTAAAAAAAAACTTTTTTTAAAATACAACCGATTTCAATGTAGTATTCGTTTTTACTGTTTCTGTAGGGTTCCATACCTCAAAAGGAAAAAACAGAACATTTATAGGATCACTTTGTTATCCGCCTGTCTGTTTGTTGGTCTGTCTGTCTGTCTGTCAAGACCCTTTATCTGGGAAACGCGTGGAAGTATCGAGTTGAAATTAAAATCATACACTAAAATCAGCGGTTCCTTTAAGCTGTGAAAAAATCAAACGTCTAAGTTAACGAAAATAAAAGATACGGCCGTTTATGTCGCAAAAAACGTGCATTTCGTGACTCTCAAAGGAATCAAAATTCATAGAGTACTTCCCGTTGACCGAGACCGAGACCGTCGAGATATAGGAATAAATCTGAAAACAGAAAATTTATTGTTACGTCACAAAATAAGAAAACTTTGTTGCGATTCGAAAAATGTTCGACACTCTATTCGGGAATTGAACTATTCACATATATGTAGGTAAGTTTGTACGGAACCCTCAGTGCGCGAGTCCGACTCGCACTTGCCCAGTTTTTTTTACATTGAAGTCGGTTGTATTTTTTTTGTAAAGTTTCTTGCTTGTACTTTTGTGATTATTTATGTATCAAAGTATGTATATTTGTTTTTTTTTTATGTTTGTTATTCCTTGATGTTGCATCTGCTATGTTCTGACTCTGTATTGCCTTGGCCTAAAGTCGACTAGTAGAAAGTGCCAAATGTACAGTGTTTTTAACCTACACTAACATTATAAATAGGTAAAGTTTGTTTTTTTGTTTGTAGGAGGTAATCTCTAAAAGTACTGGTTCGATAGCAAAAAAAATTATATCAATAGAAAGCTGCTTTATTCCTGAGTGACATAGGCTATATGTTATGTACGCGGGTGAAGCCGCGGGCAAAAGCTAGTTCTGTATAATTAAGGGCATGCGATTCGACATACATTTTCACTGTTTTTCATACAACCACTCTTACGCGATTATGACGTTATTACACATTTTTCATTAGATCTTATGGAAACACAGTATCTTGTGGATAGTATCTAGGCTTCCATTGAAATCTTTTGAAATTTGAATTGAAACTAATCCATAAAAGACCTCTGAAAATCTGCTATTTAGCATGGACTTTGACACTCCATCACTTTTAAGGTGATGGCACGTGAATACATTCGTAAGAAGTTGATGTAATCATCACAGCGATGATTTGTTGGATACGTTTTTCATAATTACATTGTTAATTTGTATGTATGTATCTAAGTATATATTTATTATTTTGTTTTCCTAATATAGTTTACCATTATGCTGCACCTACCATGTTATATTTCTGCACCACCCTAAGGTTGACTGGTAGAAAATGCTTAAGGCATTAAGTCCGCCTTTGTACAGTGTTTCTTACTAGTGCATAAAGTTTTAATAAATAAATAAATAATTTACTCAAAAATTTAAGTCAACAAAGTATGACAATAGAAGCCTTGCAAATTTAATCAACGTATTTCCTGGAACAAGTTTTGTGAAATATTCGAGTAAATCACGGAATTACCGAATGCTAACAGAGTTTCAGGCGTTACCTCTCTTCTTTAGCGCTGATTGCGTTAGATGAAGTAACAAGCTTTGAAACCGTGCTCGATCACGATGATAGGGAAAAGGAGCCTCTTAATAAATAAATATAAAAAATATTTTTGTCTCCTTAATCTCATCATTAATTAATTCATTGTGGGTACAGCTGAGGAGTGGAATTCCTTGCCGGAATCTGTGTTTCCTGATAGCTACAACCCGGAAATCTTTAAGTCAAAAGTGAAAAAGTTACTTCTAGGTAAGCGCGTTCCATCGTCGACCGTATCGTCGCTTTCCATCAGGTGAGATAGCGGTCAAGCGCGAACCTATCAAGAATAAAAAAAAAAATCTTGATCATGTTTCCTTACAACTATAGCCATACTAGAGCTACCATGACTTAAACTGAACTGTTAAAGGGATGGCGCTATATAGGGTGTATAGCTCCATCCCTCTTTCTCGCTTGCATGCTTGACTTGTTAACACGTCATAATAATATTCCACAACTACCACACAACGTTGTCTAGTCTGAAGCTAAGCAGAGCTTGTGTTATGAGTACTAGACAACTGATGAACATACTTATATATTTCTAAATACATACATATTATAGATAAATTACAACCAGACACAGAACAAATGATTGTGCTCATCACACAAACATTTTTCCTGGGTGGGAATCGAACCCACAACCACCGGCATAGCAGTCAGGGTAACTAACCACTAGACCAACAGGCTAGTCCAAAGTCATGGTAAGTTGGTTTCTTCCTAACGTACGAAGCTGCTAAGTACAAGGTAGATTGCAAGACATGCCGAGCTATGCCCTATGCTCTTGCGGCAGGATTGGCCATGGTGTCCAAGGCTGTCGACAGTTTCGCCATAGCGGCATATTTTTTTTTGTTTTCTGATTGGTAATCATCCAATGACTTCTCTCGCCCTAGAGTGGAGCGTGAGGGAGTCTCATACCGACTAAACCACACCTGTGTCCTTCAGTTGTCCTTTGATTTCTAGGAACACAGATTTACTTTTCAGAAATTTCCCGTGGCCCTAGCGAGTGGTACCAATTAAAATTATATTTTTTCTCCGAAAATGTAATAAAGCAATCGAATGCAGTAACAAAAACACTGGCTAAGGGCGAGTCGGACTCGTACACGAAGGGTTTCGTACCATTGTCTATATAATTTTTTTTTTTACACAATTTATTTTATTCTGTTTTTAGTATTTGCTATTATAGCGGCAACAGAAATACATTATCTGTGAAAAATTCAAGTTTATGAGATACAGCCACACGTGGGAACTCAGACGGACAGTGGAGTCTTAGTAAGTCAAAAACACAGTGTTAATAAAATACTCGTAGTTCTAAACGTAATTAAAATGTTTCATAAGGCATTCGTTTAAAGCATGTAGCAATTAAATAAATACCAGCTACAAGATTTACGTTTCACAAAAAAAAAGAAATATTTTAATTGATGTTAATAAAAGGCTTTTGAATATTTAATGAATGAAAAACCTTGAGGCCAAGACAATGTGCGAGATTTCTTATTTAATGAATTAACTTTTAATTACGGTTTTGCTGATCAGGTCACACAGCCACACACCTCAAAGAGATGCCAGCATGATTGGCGGTTAGGGCCGATGCCTGCCAGGGCTGCGAGATTGTAAAAATTATCGCGGCCCTCGAATGCAAAGCAACACAGATGCAAAGGGCAACTGGCAACACAGACGCAAAGGGCAACTGTTAACACAGACGCAAAGGGCAACTGGCCACACAGACGCAAGGGGCAATTGGCAACACAGACGCAAGGGGCAACTGGCAACACAGACGTAAAGGGCAACTGGCAACACAGACGTAAAGGGCAACTGGCAACACAGACGTAAAGGGCAACTGGCAACACAGGCGCAAGGGGCAAATGGCAACACAGACGCAAGGGGCAACTGGCAACACAGACGCAAGGGGCAACTGGCAACACAGACGTAAAGGGCAAGTGGTAACACAGTCGCCAAGGGCAACTGGCAGCTCAGTAAAGGGTAGTTCGCAGTCCGGCCGCCCGATAATCGACCAAGCCCAGTCGTCGACAGCGCCTAGTGTTCCACGTGCAGATGTGCGCCGCGCAACAAAGAGATGTCAGCATACTGTAGGGGCCCAGCAAGGCCGATGCCCGCCAGGGCCGCGGGGATTTTCTAAGAGGAAACCCGTAGTTCTAGATCGCAAAGTGCAACTGAAGGAACACAGGTGGGTTTTAGTTAGTAAAACTCACTCCCTCTCGCAAATAACTTCTCTCGCTCTGGGTGGACCTATATGGGAGATGCTATTTAATGGTTTATATACCTCAAAAAAAAAAGTCTCCACAAAATTAATACTGACCCATTTTCATGTCTGCAATTCGCTCCAACAAAAATTCCTTTTTACAACTTCTATTAGGTAACCTACTTTTGTACAATTTTTTCTTTATCATAAAATGTTCAATGATAATATTTACAAAAGGCTTACAAATTAAGTGCTTTTCTATTGGATATTTAATTATAGAAGTAAGTAAGTGGAATCGTACCTCTTGGGGGATGGTTAATGAATTATTTTGAGGCGAATTCATTGATGTGCCAAGGATTGCTTCTAGCAAACTAAACTATCTTTTAATATTTATTTAAGCACGGCATTGTTTTATATACGTAGTTTTGCATATTGCTCGCAGAACAGATGGTCGTTACGGCCGAAAGGTTCTGCCCCCCTAGCCAAGTTACGATCGTTCGTTTGCGTCGAACGCCTCGAGTAGGCCACGCCTCCGATTCCTTTGTTCTGTCGTCATCTCAACGCTCAGTCACGTGGTCAGAACAAAGGTGTCGGAGGCGTGGCCTACTCGAGGCGTCCGACGCAGACAAAAAGATCGTAACTTTGCTAGGGGGCTGGAGCGGCGACCGCGTACCGGAAGACGCAACGTTGGAAGACCTCCCACAAGGTGACACTTGGGGGAGGCCCATGTCCGAAAGTAGACGTCTTTCGGCGGAAATGATGATGATGATGGTGATATCTATACATACCTATACTCCATTTGTTTAGGTAGTTAACTAAATGTAAAGAATCTTGATATATTATGCCTTTTTATTTAAAAAAAATCGTATAAAAGACATACAAAGATTATTTAAATTTAGTTAATTACCAAACATCGGTATAGGTAAATAACAAATTGTAAACATTTTAGATAACATTTTTAGACAACCTTAAGATAAAAGACATGTCATATTGTTTATAGTATAATCAGCCTTTTAATGTTCCCACTGTTGGGAATCACTTCTCTAGGAGAGGGGGAATGCGCCGTAATCCACCACGCGGGCCCGGTGCGGGTTGTTGTATGTCTTCGAATTTTTTGGTTCTAGAATATGCCTTACGATGTTTTCCTTCACCGTTTTGAGAGCCGTGATGATGAAATAAATTACACAAAGTAATGTGCCTGGCTGGGTTTGAACCCGCGATCTACAAGTCGTAAGTCGGAGCCGTTACCACTCGGCCACCACTACTCTTAGTTTATTAATTACCTAAACAGATGGAGTAAGTCTTGCCATAAATATTTTTACATGCAAACATCTTTTTTCTATTACGTAAGTCATCTATTAGGTGTGTTAATGCATTAATATAATAAAAATTAAAAATATATGAAGCTCATTCAAAATGAACTCCATTGACTTTAACACAGTCCTTAAAACGTTAAAGCTAGTTACCACTAGAAACACGCACTCTCTCCACGGCAAAATTCTTCAATGCCAATCCTATGGATTGTTTTAGGGGCCCAAAATATCTTGGCGGTTAGAAAACCGACCACAAATCATAATTTAGCGAGTTAAGATCGAAACTAGATGACGGCCAGTCTTCAGCTCTGATGAAGTCCAAAACGGTTTTCTACCGGTTGCATTTCGGGGAGTGTGCGTCGGAATTGCATAACCTAATTCTGCCTAGCTCGTTCCATCATCGGACCACCAGGCGTATGGTAATGCACCACCGGTACATGGTGGACATCCCACCTATACGCACAAAACATTTTGGAAACACATTCATTGTGCGTACAGCTAAGGAGTGGAATTCCTTGCCGGAATCTGTGTTTCCTGATAGCTACAACCCGGAAATCTTTAAGACAAGAGTGAATAGGTTACTTCTAGGTAAGCGCGCTCCATCGTCGACCGCATCGTCGCTTTCCATCAGGTGAGATAGCGGTCAAGCGCGAAACTATCAAGAATAAAAAAAAAGTTCATTTCCAACCACGCTTGGGTGGATCGAGCTTTATAGCCCGATGCTGAGTCTCGCTGAAAAGACCATTCTTGGTTATGGAACATGTCAACATCCCACTATCTCCTTCTTGGTCTGCCGCGACTTCGTCCTGCAAATTCAGGGTATTACTTTTGTGTTTTAAGGGTCCATCGCACGATCACACACATCCATCGATTGTGCTCACGTATTAGAAGCGACAAAAAATATGTAACCAAGATATTTGTAACTCATAACCATGATTTAAAGAGTGTCCACGGTCTTCTCCATAGAGAAGACCGTGCAAGAAACTCAAGAAACAAATATCTACGCTTTGAAGCGTGCAACTTAGCTTCACTTTTTTTTTGACAGTCCGACATTTTGACAATTCAAAAGTGCCTGTTTGAAATAAAATTTCTGATTTCTGATTGGCATGCGACGGACATGTCCAGCCCCGTACTACTTTAAAAGCTGGGCAGCTTTCTGAGCCACGTAAACGATCTGTGTTTTGGAGCGCAGTATAGTAACCGCACAAAGTGATATTGTGCAGTGTGAAGTGATACTAACATAGTCATAAACCTTATTTACTAAAAATAAATTGTATTTAATTTACTTTATATATGTTAGTCTGTAAGGTATGTTTCTATGGGTCAAGATGTCTGAAAAAAAACCGATTTATTATTATTATTCTATTTATTTATTTTTATATATATACTAGCTTACTCGGCGAACTTCGTACCGCCTAATGATGTGATAAATGAAGACCCGCTCTACCGATTTTGTGCAAACTTCACGTAAATCATCTACTAAATAGTCCGAACAAAGCCTAAACATTTGCTTTGTATTGGTGAGCCCGTTCTAGAGTTATAAAAATACAACGAAAAGTGGCATTGATTTTTATATATAGCATAGCATAGTCGGCCTTATAATGTTCCCACTGTTGGGACTCAGGCCTCCTCTCTAGGAGAGGGAATGGGCCGTAATCCACCACGCCGGCCCAGTGCGGGTTGGTGGATGTCACATGGATGTCACTTCGAATTTTTGGTTCTGGGACATGCCGGTTTCCTCACGATGTTTTCCTTCACCGTTTTGAGAGCAGTGGTGATGAAATAAATTACACAAAGTAATGCGCCTGGCTGGGTTTGAACCCGGAACCTACAACTCGTAAGTCTGGGCCGTTACCACTCGGCCACCACTGCTCTAATTATATATATATATATAAATAATTATAATTTACGTTTTTAAAAATTTCTTTAAAAAAATATATTTAAAATATAAAAAATAGTTGTCCGCCAGTGTCGGAAACGGGGTCTTTTTTTAACTATAGGCTTTACCTCAGCAACTTAAATTTTTAAATAAAATAACTTTAAATAACCTCTTGCTATTGACATTACCACCCACGAGATTTTGCGGGTTTTTTATTCTGTTAAAATAATGTTATTTTAACTTTCTTAAGTTTAGGGTTAAATTGTTAATTTCATTTTACGAAAACGCGAGTTCATCGAACTTCAAACGTCAGTTCTCGTCAAACGGGATAGGCAGTAATCCCAATTTTGATAAGTTTAAATTCTAACTGATAGTGTCTTAAGTTGTCTTAGATATTAATTGCTTTGTGGGTAATTTAAGGCGCGGGTTCAAAGATGAGCGACCTGTGAATTTATTTAATATTGAAATTTTTATTTAAATTCTGTTCGAGGTGCTTACTACTTATTCACAATGAAGTATTTATAGGGAAAAAATGAATCATGAGGCTAAGGGGTTTTTTTTTCGATGGGAAAATCATCTAATGACATCCCCCGCTCTTGGGCGGTGCGTAAGATAGTGTCAGACTTTTACTGACTAAAAACCCACTCCTGTTCCTTCGTTGCCTTTCGTATCGGGGCCGAGTCTTCCTTTCAGAATCAGACCCTATTCTACGTACTCCATAATACACATGTAAAATGTAATTGAAAAATAATGTTTCATTTATTCTGAACTTCCTCAATCCCACCACATAGTTATGTTAGGCAAATAACCTTTTGTGTGTCATTCGAGCTTTATTTAGCAATTAACAATTATAAACAAGGAAAAGTAGTGGGTTTTCCTTATGAGTAGCTAATCTCCGGTTTTCAAATCTAAATTGAATAATTTTTTTCACAAAGGGAACCAATGAGACCCTATCTATAAGTATACGTGGGCTTTTTTTTTGTCCGTCTGCAACAAGATTGATTGGGTTAAGATGACATAATCGTTTATTATTATTATTATTTGACAAGCAACGGTTGGCAAAAACATGATTTGTCTTTTCATCATTATACAAAAAAAAAAATTTTTCCAAATAATTCACCTTACAAAATAATTACCAGATAAACTTTTGTTTAATAACGTGTAGTTTGACAAACAATTATTTTTATAATTCATTTATCTCATAAAACAATGTTTGGAATATTTGATCGTAAATCGAATAAAAAATTGTTTTCAAAAAATAGTTAGCTTAAAACTCTACGATTAGATTATAAAGAAAAATATAGATGAAAAATGCATAAATGATTAATTGATTTAATCATCTTAACCGAAACATTTGTAAAGAGAAACATTTGCCAAATAAACATTTGCGGAATGAATTGTTTGTGAAATAAATATATTTATATAAAAAAGAATGGCTGTTGGTTAGTCTCGCTAAAACTCAAAAATGGCTATACTGATTTAGATCATTTTGGTCTTAAATATTCGAGATAGTCCAGGGAACGTTTAAACGGTGAGAAAAAATGGAAGACATCACGAAAAAAAACCCGAATACAACGCCATCTCTAATTAAAATGTCATTATAAAATGAATTATGCTGTTCTGGTAATGCCAGTAGATGGCGTTATCCTAGGCGGTACGAAGTTCGCCGGGTCAGATAGTAGTTTAAAAAAAATTGTCAATGCAGTTATGGTAAAAAATTCTTTAATTCTTTTTTGTACACTAAAACAACTTATAAAATAAGTAGATAACAAAGTCCATGTACACAGGTGAGTTTAACTCAAAGTTGAGTTTTCTTCCAGCAAATCATTGAGTGATAGAGAGAGATCACAATAGAGGGTAGGATCCAGTGTACAATTTTAAAATAATTAATAATTACGAATAAAATAATACATAAAACTATTGCAGTTTTTAAAAGAAGAGTAAAGGAACACTATCTTTCTATTTCGTCATAGTTGCATATTAGTATATATTATTTTATTATATTATTTAGTATGTACTTTTGTGATATTTATTTTAATATGGGTATGTATATAATTATAATAGTATATCTTTTTTTATATATTTTTTTGGATGTTATATTATTTCATTGTTTACTGTGTATTTTGTGTGTACTAATTTTCCTTTGCTTCTACACACAGTGTCTACATCTCTATTTTCTCCAAATTTCTTTTCGCAGGTATGCTGGAAGAGATTTCTTTCGAAATAAGCGTCACCTTTGTACTATTCTTCTGTTTCCTTCTTCTTTTCTTTATTATTGTGTGAACATAAATTGTTAAATAAATATACCTACATATATAAATAAAAACATAATTATATATTATAAACATATAATATATATATACTATGTCATCGTGAAAGGAAATGCTCTTTAATTTTTTTCTTGAAGACATCCAAAGAAGGCCTGTCACGTAAAGAGTGTAGGAGGGAGTTCCACAGGCGCCCTGCAGTGACAGAGAAGTACATTAGTACCTAAACCTTATAATAAAATCTCTGGACCCGGACATTCGTACTGTTAGGATGGCGATCCGTGGGTCCTTTTTAAAAAAAACACTTGTTACTGCTAAAAGAATATTTAATGAACAGAGGTTACACTAAGACACACTGGTTACACAACAACTGAACTCTCGACACGGAATGTACAATATGTACTACGAAATGGCTATGACTGTCTGTCTGAGCACATGGAAATGCCCTTTTATAATATTGGTAACAATATGGAAGCGGCGGGGTTTATATCATAGTCAGCATTTGATGCGTTACAAAGTCCGTTTATAACATCTCCCCCCTTTAGACTGAGCTTTATTTAATTTATTTTAATTAAAAAATAAGCGAAGGAATATTAAAATGAATATTAAATTAGTAAATAAAACTCAGTTACGTTACAGAGTGTGTCTTAACTAATTACAAAGTATGCTTAAATTTTAAAACTTAGTTAAGATACTATAATTATTTATTAATTATTGAACCCAAAAATAGAAATTGAAACTTATATTTAAAATGAAAATAATATTAAAAGTTACTGATATTTCTATTGGTTTTCTTTAAACCAAACAAGGCTTGATTTTTACCAATTTCTATATTTGGAAGACTTTTTACAGATTTGTTATCATTTTCTAAATCATCAGAAATTTCAGTAAGTTCTATGGACGAGTAAACATAATTGTTTTTCCTCGTTTTCTTAGTATTATAGCATTGGTTATAAATCTGAATACAACAAGAGGAATTTCTAAAACTAAAACATTTGTTATACAGTTTATAAATAATAAAAAGAATGATTGCTGATATTATAACATAAGTCAGCCCAGAATAATAATTACCGTATTTAACAATATGGGACTGATTTTCACTATTGTGAATTTCGGTTTCTAAATTTTCCAATTTGTGTGAAGCCAATTTCAATGACTCTAAATCAATATTTGATAAGCTAATTGGATTGATAGAATGAGTACTTTCATTCAGAATATTATACTTGCAACAATCATCCAAGGTCAAATCAAAATTCAGAATTATCTGACTCGGTACAGTAGATTTATACACATTTGAGGGATGGAATTGCAATGTTTGAAAATATGCTACACAATTATTTTCTAAAGATAAAATTCCTGTTCCATGTAAAATATAATCAGTAATGTTATTGTTACATTTCAAAGTTAATTTATTAGGTTTAGATTGTACATAAATATATCTGTTGTTATTTAACTTTTGCCAAACATTTATATCACCATAAATAACTTTGGAGTCACAAATTTCAGGAAGTGATAAGGTGACTTCGGTTAATAACTTAGACTCACATGAAGGATTGTTAATCGTTGACAATATTGATGGTGAAGGACATAAAATATAATCATTATTGACATGCTTACATTCACTTATGCTATCTAATAAGACGTAAGATAATCTGTCATCCGTTACTGCTACATATAACTTTGAAGGACGAATTAAAACATAAATTAAATATTGATTTGTATCGCGTGGAGTAGGTAGCGGTAAATTCTTGTAAAGGTTGAACTTAATAGGATATATTAATGGTACTTGTATGATAAACATTAGTTTGTTATTATAATAATATACAGTTAGTTTGGATAAGTCGATTATAGTGTGAATGTTTTGCAATGTTAGCGAAACCGGGAACTCGGTGGTTCTCTTTAGTTGACTGTTATTCGATAACTCGTTGTATAATTTCTTGGGAGTTATGACGTATGGGTGTAAAATATTAGCTTTAGCAAATAAAATTGAGTTAAGTATTGTGTCTAAAATATTGGAAATTGACAGTAATGACCCTTCAATAATATTAAACATAGAATTGATTTTTTCTAAATTCAATATGTTGTTATTTATCTTAGAACTACTTGCAAATATATAATTAAGTTTTTCAATCTGCCTATTGAGTAAAATTTCATTATTATTTAATTTTTGAATAGAAACATTAAAACTATTTATCGTAGAGCGTACAACATGTATGTTATCTTTCATTAAAGAATAAATATGATGCTCATTTTGTTGACAAGTGCTAACAGCTTCGTCGTATTTTCTAGCGTCGTCAGCATCTAATGTACCAAAAAAGAATTTTAAAATTTCGCCTCCAAATTCAAGAGCGCGTTTTTGACGATTATCGGAAATAAGATGCGACAAGGATTCCAACTTAAGATTATTAGAATTAATAAGTATTTCTAAGGGGTTAATAGTATCCTTACACTCTAAATTAATGTTAGGTAAATTACGAGTTTTTTCGCAAAAATTTGATATATTTTCAATAGACTTTTCTATATTTTCCATATAAGGTCTAATAGGAATCATGTCTACATATGTGATAACATTCCAGTTATCGTTTTGGAAATAGACTATTGATGTTGGATCAAAATAGATTCCTGCACTATGTTCTATTAGTTCAATTGGCTCGGACAAACTTGAACACACGAAACATCTGAAACAAATATTCACGCTGGTTTAATTTCGTTAACATGATATTTTACATGTTTTCTATTGACGCATAGAGTGACATTATTTTTACCATGTGTTTTTAAAATCTTAAATGGTCCCTTCCACACAGGGGACAGAGCCTTACGGAGCCTGTGATGGTGTTTTAAATAAACTAAATCACCGGTTTTATATGTTTTTTCTCGGGCTGTCGAATCATAATATGTTTTTGAGGATTCTTTGCTTTTATTCATATTTTCAATAGCTTTTTCGCGGGAGTATCTCATCCTATATTGTAAAGCACGAATGTATTCCTGATAGGTAACGTTATCATTCGACTCGTAAACACTACTGGGAATTGATGGCTTATAACCGTATAGAAGTTCGAAAGGCGAGAATTCGGTAGTGCAATGAGGGGTTGTATTATATGACAGAATCGCTGTTGCTAGATAGCAATGCCAGTCGTTTTGATTTTCGTTAACAAAAGACCTTAAGTACTCCTTAAGAGTAGCATGGCTTCGTTCTAGTGCGCCATTTGTTTGAGGATGATATGGAGTAGAAAATAGATTTTTTATTTTAAGTATTTCAGTTAACTGCCTAAATAACTCTGACGTAAAGGTTGTACCTTGATCCGTCAATAACATTTTGGGAAAACCAAATAATGAAAAGAAATGTACGAGGCTGCGTGCAACTTCATCAGTCGTACAGGTTATCATAGGATAGGCACATGAAAATTTTGTTAAATCATCCTGAAGCGTTAAAATATATTTGAATTTTTGAAGGCCTGCCTCGGGTAAAGGACCAACGATATCGAGGGCTAGTCTTTCAAAGGGCCTGGTACTCGTTGATGTTATTACCATAGGTGCTTTATTTGATGTTCTTAAAGGTTTATTTACTTGGCATAATTTACAGTCTTTAACAAATCGTTCAATATCTGAACGCATCCCTTTCCAATAGTATGAGGCTTTGATTCTACTTAACATGCGTTTAACGCCTGGGTGACCCGCTATAGTCGTCCCATGATTTTCTTTAAGGATGTTACCGATCTCGGCAGGAGTTGGATAAAGTATTTGATTTTTATAAATATGGATCTCAATTTTAGTGCCATGAAAAATGTAAGAGATTATATTATATATTTTAACGTAAACTAGTTTAGAAAATGGTTCAGAAAAATCAGGCAAAGCTAACTCTTTTTCGTAATCGTTTTTAGAAATAATATCATCACGTAATTTTAGTAGTAAGTTATAAATAGTTTTATAAGTTGTTTCATCGAAATGATGAACTTTAGTGTATAAGAAATAAAGTATCTTATTGTTTTTACAGACAACCGTTTGTGAGGTGTCAGGTTCGCGTTCGCCTGCGCGATATTCCTGTGGGTTGTCAAGCATCGCTAATAATTGCTCTGTATGCGGCATTGAGTTATCTAGATCTAAAGAAACTGGACAGGCAATACACTTTTGTTTTGCTTTGTGTAAACTCTCGCTATGTTCTACGATTTTTGTGTCGCAAACTGAAATGGTTTTTGTGAATTGTTTTTTAAAGTATTCCTCATACGTAGTCGAGTTGATGTTGGAACATGGGGTAGTCACAGCATTGACTGGATAACGCGATAACGCATCAGCGTTACTATTAACTCGGCCGGGTTTATACACAATCTCATACTCGTATTCTTCAAGTTTTAGTCGCCATCTTAACAAACGGCCACCCGGGTCCTTAGCGTTAAATAACCACGTTAAAGGGCGATGATCGGTCACGATTTTAAATTTATAACCGTAAAGATAGGGCCTAAATGTGTTGACGGCAAAAAGTATAGCGAGGAGCTCCTTTTCGGTTGTTGAATAATTACCTTCTTGTTTATTTAAGGTGCGAGACGCATATGCTATGGGCTTATCTTTGCCTATCTCACCCTGTGACAAAACTGCTCCGACGGCGTAATTTGAAGAATCCGTCGTCACAATAAAAGGTTGGGAAAAATCTGGATATTGTAATAAAGGAGCTGAGATGAGCTTTTCTTTAAGCATGCTGAAAGCTTGCTCTTGTTCATGAGACCAATGAAAATTAACATCTTTTTTTAGTAGAGATGTGAGAGGTTTAGTTATAAAAGAGAAATTCTCGATAAAGCGACGATAATAACCCGTTAATCCAAGAAAAGATTTTACATCTTTGGGGGTTTTCGGTGTGGGGAATTGAGATATAGCCTTTACCTTATCTGGATTAGGCGAAACACCGTTATCCGTAATAATATGCCCTAAATAAGCCACTTCTCGTCTTAAAAATTCACATTTATCGGGCTGTAATTTTAAGTTTGCCTCTCTAAGTTTAGAAAATACAGATTCCAATTTCTGTATGTGAGTTTCAAGGTTATGTGAGTAAATTATACAATCATCAAGATATATGTAACAATGAAGACCTTGAAGTCCTGAGAGAACAATATTCATCATTCTTTGAAATGTCGCCGGAGCATTTTTGAGCCCGAACGGCATTCTTGTAAATTCAAATTGACCTGATATACTGTTGGTCGTTACGCTGAAGGCGGTTTTTTCTGTATCTTTAGGATCTAATAAGACTTGGTGGAAACCTGAAGATAAATCAAGAGTACTAAAATATTTTGAATGACCTAATTGATCCAAGATGTCGGTTATAAGAGGAAGAGGATAAACCTCGGATACAGTAACGTCGTTTAAGCGTCGATAGTCAATTACAATCCGCCACTTTTGTTTACCTGATGCATCTATTTTTTTCGGAACCACCCACACAGGCGCATTCCAAGGAGAAGTTGAGGGGCGAATAATGTTTTGATCGAGCATTTTTGTGATTTGTTTTTCGACTTCGTTTTTATGCACTTCAGGGAAACGATACGGTTTGACGTGAATTGGGGGTGCATCCCCAGTATTAATTGAATGTTTAATTACGTCTGTATGAGTTAAATTTTCCCCATCAAGATGAAATATATCCGTATATTTGGAAATACAGTTCATCAAAGCCTTATGTTCTTGCGGATTTAAATGAGAACACCTTATTTGTTCAAGAACTCTTTTATACCGGTCAGTTTTTGAGAAATCTAATTGGTGAATAAATTCTTTATGAGTGTTATCTAATTTAGAAGGCAGTTGGTCAAGTGGAGTTAACTTGACTTCGTAGTTATCAATTGGGACTTCATGTTCCGTGGTGTTTAGAATAGAGACATTAACTCTATTATTAGGTTTTAAGCTCACTATGCAGTTTGCTAAGAAAACACCGTCACGAATTTCATGATCTAAGATCAAACCTTCTTTTAGATTAGTAATCTCAGAGAGATTGGAAACAGGACACTCAATGACAGTTTCTGATCGCGGGGGTATAACATATGATGGCTTACTGAGAGAAATAGGTATTTTGTAATATTCTAAATTAAGAGTATTGGTAGAGTAATGAATATCTATTTTAAAATGTTGGATAAAATCACTACCGATAATACCATCGTAATTTAAGTTGACCGCATCGTTAATAGTATGAAATAAATACTCGAACATTATCTTATTTTCCGATGAAACGCCATGTTCAAAAATTAGTTTAACAGTCCCAAGGGATTCGCAATATGATTCATTATCGCTTAAACCTCTAAGTTTTATAATTTCGGGACCCAACACTGGTTTATTAAGTAAACTTGAAAGTTTAACAATAGAAACTGAAGAACCAGTGTCAATTAGAAAGCATAAAGGCTTGTTATTATAATTTGTTTTAAGATAAACGTGAGGTAAGGAAACTTTATAATTTATATTAAGCGTTTGCTCACGTGTTAGAGAAAATGTGGAAACACATTGTTTAGAATTTTGCGTGTCATTTTTATGATTTGAAGGTTCCGGTAGACACGAAACCGAAACCTTATTTAATTTAAATTATCGGAATTATTAATGTCTACTTGATGCACATTAGAGCGATTATCATTGTTATTCGGTGCACTTGCACTTGGTGGTGTAGAATTACTAGCCTGTGAGTTCTTTGCCTTAAGTTTCCGACACTCGCTTATCAAATGACCGCGTTTTTTGCAATATTTGCATGATTTCTCGGGGTCAAACTTGGAAGTAGTAGTATTATGAGAATTATCTGATGAATTTACATGATACAAATTTGTAGAAGACCGCTTATTTTTGTAACATTCGGATGCAATATGACCACTTTTGTTACAATGTGTGCATTGTTTATTAGAACGCGTAGTTAATTTAGATAAATTAAATATTTTTTCCTCTTCAATGGCATGCGTTATTGCTTCGGATAATGATTTAGGATTCCTACACCGCACTATATGCGAAAAATTGGAGTTCAACCCTAACAAGAAAGTATTGAGGGCGAGATCTTCCATAGCGGCTAATCGACCTATAAGTTCTTTATCATTATCGCAGCTATAATGGATGTCAGATTGCAATCTTGTTAAACATGATTCGATACGCACAGCATACTGCATCGCGTCTTCAGAAGGCAATTGCTTGCATTGTTGTAAATTAACTAATAAATGTGTGGAATGTTTTTTCTCCCCAAAAGTAGTTTTAAGGAACTGTTTGATATCAGCCCAATTGTCAAATTTCTTTAAGCAAGCGGCTAACTGAGCTTTGCCTTCTAATTGCGAGATGATGTATTTACATAAAAAGTTCTGTTGTTCTGTAGTTGCTAAAGATATCGCACTCTCGCAGTTTGTTAAAAATGCGGGTAAATACTCGCGATCCCCGTTATAGGGCTTAATGAATTTAGTGAGAACATTGAGGGTGATTTTGTCCGACATTTTAGTTTTATGTTTTACTGGAATGTTCTCTGATTCTGAACTGGATGAAGATGCGATTTCCTCTGATTTTTCTTTCTTTAAAGACATTAAAATAACAATATGATTATTATTTAGAGCACTTACAGAACATCAGATAAAAACAAAGCGTGCACAATAAAATTTCTAAATTAGATTTTTTTAAATAAAATACGAGTGATTTGAATATTTGGGAAACGGCACTTCACTTCACTAAAGCACTTTCATAATATTTGAAAAACTCACATTAGCAGATGTACAGCAGTCGCACACGTGAACATTCTGGAAAGGTGACGTCACGAAGCACGCGGCGCCAGCGCCTGGCGACCCAGAGAGTCGTATTGCAGGCAGTTCCTGCACGTGGTGCGCTCAAAACACGTGGCTGATGATGGATGGAGAGACAGCCACAAATTCCATGCGTGAGATGTTGATGCAGTTCAGAGATCTTGTGTTGACCTGGTGATGCGGGCTCACACTCGAAAGTGGAGGCTGACCGTCGACCACGTGGTAGCAGATGTGTTCGGGAGTGATGCGGGCTCACGCTACACAGCGGAGGCTTATCGTCGATCACAGCAGCAGCAGCGCGGACTTAGGCGTTTTTAGGGAGCCTAAGATTTACCGTCGACCACGACACTTGCAAAGGACCATCGACCACGGACCAAACAACAATGGTGCAGACACGTGGAAATATTCGCGACGCCTACACCTAATGGATCCCAGTACTTAACGATTTTCCTGGGATCCCACTTCTGACACCAGTTTGTTAGGATGGCGATCCGTGGGTCCTTTTTAAAAAAAACACTTGTTACTGCTAAAAGAATATTTAATGAACAGAGGTTACACTAAGACACACTGGTTACACAACAACTGAACTCTCGACACGGAATGTACAATATGTACTACGAAATGGCTATGACTGTCTGTCTGAGCACATGGAAATGCCCTTTTATAATATTGGTAACAATATGGAAGCGGCGGGGTTTATATCATAGTCAGCATTTGATGCGTTACAAAGTCCGTTTATAACAGTACGTATTCGCAATTTGTGAAGTAATCGGTTCACTAATGTTTTCCTACAAATGTTTGCAGGAGTAGGGCAAACATTTCAACCAAAAACAAAAGAACATTATTGGCCTTCAGAGCGTTCCACGAGAAAAGCGAGTAGCTAGGAATTTATGATAGAAGTTAGCACCATAGGAAGAGTGATGAGCTAATTTGTTTGATGATGAGATGTACTCCTGTGAACGCCCACACAATTTCTTAATCGCTTCTACCAACACACATAAAGGGTCTATTAAGGGAAATTATATGAACGTGTGGGTACACGTGTTGGCTAAACCTAATCCATTAAAATTTACCTGTTACTGACGTAGCCCGAAGAATCGCCAAATTTATATAATATGGCAGTGGGCAGGGCACATTGCTTGTAGATCAGATATGGCTGATGGGGAAGAAAGGTTCTGGAGAGGCGACCGTGTACCGGAACAAGCAGCGTTGTAAGGCCTGTCACATGGTGAACCGATGACTTGGTGAAGGGTCTTGGAAATCCGATGGATGTGGGACGCCCAGGACCGCTTTAAACTGCTTATGCTTATGATGTTCTCATATCATTTCAGCCGAAAGATGTCCACTATTGGACATAGGCCTCCCCCAAGTGTCGTCATGACGACCGGTCTACGGTCGACCAGATTTGTGGCGGTAAGTTCTCTCTTTGAGGAGTAGCTGGAAAGACGTCATGTCGTTCTTACCTTTCGCATGACGCAGGTCTTCACCAAATATAGTAAGTTCAGGAGGTAACTGCATCTGATTCGTGCGGAAGAAACGCCCGAATGTCACTATTGTGTGGACCGTCCAAAAATTTTAATTTTTCGGGATAACTTGTAGTGTTCACTTTAACCTAAGCTGAACGAATAATCATGAGCTGCTTTTAATATTAAAGTAAAGTACAACAATTCAAACCACATGACTGAGTAGACTTCGGTCAACACCAGTCTGGCCCCGGAGGGAATCGTAAATAAATTGTTTGCTATCGATATACAAAGTAACATTTTGTCTCTGGGCAATAAATCTGCTCGCAATTAGTCAGCTTAAAACAAATATCAGAATTATATATTGGAAATAAAACGTAATTCTACGCATGAACATGAAAATGAGACATTTTTTGCACAATGGTATTACGGTTTTTTTTTTGAGGAAAATTATCGTATAATATTGGTTCCGAAACGTGGTCGCTAACAATGGGCCTCATCAGAAGGCTCAAAGTCACCCAAAGGGCAATGGAAAGGGCTATGGTCGGAGTTTCCTTGCGGATCGTATCAGAAATGAAAATATTCGCAGGAGAACCAAGGTTGCCGACATAACACGAAGAATCGCCAAATTTAAGTGGCAATGGGCAGGGCACATTGCTCGCAGAACAGATGGCCGTTGGGGCCGAAAAGTTTTGGAGTGGCGACCGCGTACCGGAAGACGCAGTGTTGGAAGGCCCCCTACAAGGTGGACCGATGACTTGGTGAAGGTTGCGGGAATCCGATGGATACGAGACGCACAGGACCGTTAATTGCGGCGACAATTGGGGGAGGCCTATGTCCAGCAGTAGATGTCTATCGGCTCAAATGATGATGATGATATCGAATAACTCCTACCGTTCCGATTGTAGTGATTGGGAGTGTCACTCCTACTGACTGCAAACCATTTGTTATCTTTCAGAAGCCCTTTGCGTTCCAGGACCTCGGTAATCCTTTCGAACAATCTGTAGCCCTAGCTGATATCTACCCTAACCAGCCTCATGAATTATGCTGACAGCTCTTTGAGGTACACGTGAAATACTATAATGACTATTGTGACTAGTAATTTAAAAAAAGTAGAATTATTCAATATGTAATTAATTTTATACTCTTGTTGTGCAAATAATGCTATATCTAAATTATTTCGTTAAATTAATGCCTATAATTATTTCAATGTAGTGTAATGAAAATGGAAGAAGTCACTGGCTCCTGAAACACTAGCACCTAACCTAGCTCAGGAGTCAGGGGTTCACTTATTTATACATGTATTACAACAATAAAGAATTATCATTATTATTTATATTTTTATATATTTATACGTCTCAGGACCCTGAGGACACGGTGGAGGTGTGCCCCGCCTGGGCAGAGCACCGCCTTGTCCTCGTGGGGGCGATCAGCGGCAGCGATCTCTCGCGCCGGGCCTTGGTACATACAGGCCATGGTCCGGAGCGAGGAGGTGTGGCAGGCGGTCGCCTCCTTCTGCGAAGCAGTAATGTTAACAAAGGAGGAGTCCGCGCGTGCACGCGCGAGGCAATGGCCCACGCGCTCCAGCCGCCGGGATTCCGATCCCGATTTTCGGCCACCGTAGGCGCGGGTTTGCGAGCAATGGATACCCATTCGCCGTCCGATCGTCCGGTAACCGTCCGGACCGAACCCGAGTCGTCGACAGCGCGTAGTGTTCCATGCGCGCCTCCAGGAGATATCAGCAACCGAAAGGGTCCATTTGGGTCGAAGCCTACTGGAGCCATGGGTGATGCGAAAGAGATCTCCGGGGTCCTGGAACAATGGCAAAGAAAGAACAGGAATGGATTTGTAGTCAGTAAAAGTCTGACACTATCTCCCGCTCCGCTCAAAAGCGGGGGATGTCATTGGACTATTTTCCCAGCTGAAAAAAAAAACCTTCATATATTCACAGAAAACGTTCTATTTAGCAAATGGTTCTAGTTAACGTATGAAACCCGAACTACGACATAGATACGATAATAGCTCGAACATCTGGCCGTCGGCGAGGCCAGCAAATTTGCAGAAAATCTGCAATATTAAAGATTTTCTGTGAACTGGCAGGCCTGGTCGATGACCAGACTGAGTCATTAGAAAAGGCAAAATCTCTAACCGTTTTTGAGAAGCTAGCTAGCTAGCTTTTGCCCGCGGCTTTGTCCGCGTACATAAAATATAGCTAGCCTATGTCTCTTAGAAATAAAGCAGTTTTCGATCGGTGAAAAAAATTTACGTACCGGACATTGCTTACCATCAGGTGGGATCGCAGTCAAGGACTAGTTTCTATCAATTAAAAAACACCTAGCAAGTGCGAGTCAGACTCACGCACTGCCCATGACATATACACGGCTCTCATGCACTCATTTCACAATACTCCAGCCCCCCTATCCAAGTTACAATCGTTTCGTTCGTGCCGAACGCCTCGAGTAGGCCACGCCTACGATTCCTTTGTTCTGACCACGTGACTGAGCGTTGAGATGAAGCGTTCGGTGCTAACGATACGATTGTAACTTGGCTAGGGAACTTGGCTAATGAATGGAAGCTTTCGTCTGTATGTCTGCCCACATACAGACGAAATCTTCCATTCATTAGCGAACACAGAATAATCAGGTTTAGTATCTAAGTGTGCTTTGTGTGCGGAGATTGCGCGAGGGACAGGAGACTGGGCTCGGGCGACGGTTCGCCTCCCAGATGCAGCGTGGTTGGCTTTTAGTCTATAAAACTCTGACACTCCTTGCTCCACACAGAGCACGAAAAGTTATTTAAAGGTACAAACCACTGAACTCTTTCTGTAGTCCATTTTTAGGGTTCCGTACCTCAAAAGGAAGAAACGGAATCCTTATTGGATTATTTTGTTGTCCGTTCTTCTGTCTGTCTGTCTGTCAAGACCTTTTATCTCGGGAACACGTGGAGGTATCAAGTTGAAATTAAAACCTTATTATAGTCAAGTCTGCGGTCTCTTGATGTTGTGAATAAATTAAATTTCTAAGTTAACGAAAATAAAGATATGGATGTTTATGTCAGAAAAAACGTATACTCGACACTATCGAGGGAATCAGACCCTGAGTCCTGAAATTTGGCATAAAGTAAGGTCTTATAGCACAGATATGGGTATAAATCTGAAAATTGTAAATTGTTGTTACGTAACAACGTTATTTTTTGCGATTTGGAAAAGTCTTCAAGACTCTATTCGGAAATTAAACTGTTTATTTATTTAAGTTTGTACGGAACCCTCAAGGCGCGAGTCCGAGTCGCACTTGCCCAGTTTATTTTTATTTATCTAGGCTTTGCTGACACACAGCTTACCATGGTGATAACGAGGTTTACCACTCACTCACGTTGTAGACACTATATTGGTTTTAGTAATTGACCGACCACCCACGCGTCAATAAATCTAATATTAATTCACATGTAGGCGTTGTGATTTGGAGCAGGGTGGACCTGGGGTAACGACACTTACTTAGCAGTCTTATAGGATTTATAAGTTGTGGGTGTACAGTACACCACTGCTCTGAAACTGTGGAAAAATCATTGGCGTGAGCCTTTTTGGCCTCGCACAGGCCTTTTTTTTTAATGTTGTTTTTGTTATTTTAAGTTATTTATAGATAATTTAACATTTATTTTTTATTTGTTCTGTGCGAGTCACAAATAAATAATTGTGCTTCGAGCACAGGCGCAAGGTAGCTAGCCTTTCGGTATTTTACAGGTTGCATTTTGGAGAGTGTGCGCGGGAATTGCATGACTTGATTCCGCCATTTACTTTCTACCATCGGACAACCCAACGTACGGCGAGTATTCCCCTTTACGTTGTTGAAACTTCAACGGTCCGGATTAGGCGTTTCGCTTCGTTGTTTATACCGCGTACATCGAAGAACTGGAACATTGCCTGCAGCGGTCTTCCCGTCCAACTATAATTTAGGGGTCTTCAAGGCTAGAGTGAATAGGCTCTTAATAAACTAGTGCGCCTCACCATCAATGATTGCATCACTGTTTGCTATCAGGTGGAATCGCAGTTAAGCACTGGTTTATATCAATAAAAAAAAAACTTGCTTTTTTGTTTTGGGAAATCATGAAACAACTATACCATTACATCAGGAGTGAGTGATGCGGGTGACAGCTTTTGGATTCATACAACGAAGATACGTATGCCTATACTTTTTTCTAATCTTGCCTTTGGTCTTGGAACAGGGATCTATGACATTGCCGTTTTTGAAAATGGGTTGCTTTAAAGTGTTATATCTTTGGAATGACTTGGAATTATAAATTCTAATAAACTTTATTTTAAAGGTACGTTATTCTTTTTCCGAAATTAGGTATTTATTGATTTCTTTGTGTTTTGTATTTTCTGTAATATCGCAGTTCTTATACAAGCTTATTTTTAGTATATGCAAAACCTGAAACACTTGTCTAGTATTTTTGTATAAAGAATCTATGTACAAAATTTCAAAACTGAATTATGAAAAATAACAAAGTTATAAGCCCGTTATGGTACCTGATTGGCCACATAAATACATGGTCACCAGGCCACCCGGGCGATTGAGGGGTTGTTTTGCTCCTGCACCTAGATGTGGGATGGCGTTTACTGCCCGCTGTGACCCTGTTTTGTACTTAGTGTCGGTGGTGTCCAACTTGTGAACTTTTTTAAATATTTTTGGGGAAATATATAACATGGTGTAAAAATTATTGGAATCGATACAGTTACTGATCCTGAATAAACTACATTCAGGTTTCGCACATACTAAATATTAGTATAGCATATAAAGCATAATCAGCCTTTTAATGTTCCCACTGCTGGGACTCAGGCCTCCTCTTTCTAGGAGAGGGAATGGGCCGTAATCCACCACGCGGGCCCAGTGCGGGTTGGTGAATGTCACATGTCTTCGAATTTTTGGTTCTAGGACATGCCGGTTTCCTCACGATGTTTTCCTTCACCGTTTTGAGAACAGTGGTGATGAAATAAATTACACAAAGTAATACGCCTGGCTGGGTTTGAACCCGCGACCGACAACTCGTAAGTCGGGGCCGTTACCATTCGGCCACCACTGCTCTTAATTAATTAGTGTTGTATAATAAATACTCACATTGCTAAATTACAATTAATTGTATTTATAGTAACATTATTAACTCCGGAAAATATTTAAAATAAAAACACTTTAAATCCAATATCAAACCAAAAATATGTTTTATCTTTATGTCAATACAGTTCAGTATTGAGAATTAAAGTAAACCACACAACACTATTACTATTGTTATTCTGAACAGGATAATCAATTATAAAATTAAATGTTCATTTGCTTTTCCAATAAAAAGATAGTAAGTATAAACAGTTAGGTGCTTATAATATGGTATTAATTATTCGACATGTTTGAGTCCAAGTCTTTCGGGTTTGAGAATTGAAGCAGTGCACACCAGTACTTCAAAAGCGAAATTATGAACTGTAAGTGTTTTTTTATATATATATATTGGCATATTATGAATAGTAGGTGGCCGATTAGAGCAGTGGTGACCGAGTAGTAACGGCCCGACTTACTAGTTGTAGGTCGCGGGTTTAAAACCAGGTGCATTACTTTGTGTAATTATTTCATCACCACTGCTCTAAAAACGGTGAAGGAAAACATCGTGAGGAAACCGGCATGTTCTAGAACCAAAAATTCGAAGACATGTGACATTCACCAACCCGCACTGGGCCCGCGGGGTGGATTACGGCCCATTCCCTCTCCTAGAGAGGTAATAATAATAAGAGATAATACATTTATTGTGCGTACAGCTAAGGAGTGGAATTCCCAGCCGCAGTCTGTGTTTCCTGATAACTACAACCAAGGTCTTTATGTCAAGAGTGTATGTGAATAGTCTTTCTTTATTTTCTTATCTTTTTCTAGTGATTATTTGGGTCTACCTGGCCCTGGGCATATGGCCGAACGTGTCTGCATTATACTATTTAGAAAAGAAGGAAGTATTTCAGCCGCCAGCAAATCGAACTCTTCGAAAGGACTCGTATTTCGGCTACAGCGTCACTTACGATGAACTAAATAAAAAGTAAGTTTTTATTTTATTTAAGAATCAATGTTGCCCCACAAATGAAATAAACTTTATATTAAAGATACGTTATTCCTTTTTCGAAATTAGGTATTTATTGGATTCTTTGTATTTTCTGTATTCAATATTAAAAAAAAACACTAAAAAGTGCAAAATAACTTTAATTTCGGGAGTCCATGTTCCTATAATAGTTTTGTTTCTTCGTTATTTAACACCGACTTCCGAAATTAAAGTTACTTTGCACTTTTCAGTGTTTACATTGAAGTCGGTGGTATTTTTTTTTTGTAATAAGTTTTTTTTACACTTTTTAGTTATGGTAAGAGGAACCCCTCAGCCAAACTTAAATACCTTATAGCCAGAGTGCATCTCATGACAATTCTAATAATCCTAAACACGGTTAGATTACATTACTTTATTACAGAGTTCCTGTGGTGCCAATATATATATAATATATTCCCCCTTCTTCTTTCAGTCAGACAATGACTACACGTATAAACAAAGCAAATTTACTTGTTACGACAGTTCTGTTGTGATCCTATGAGGAGTTAATCTTCGAAGTTCATGATCAGATCATAACAATATGACTTCGAGACCAATTTGGAAGTATTACATTTCATCCAAAAAAAAATTTTTGATATTGGTCCACAATTGATCGAGAATACGGTGAACATACAAAAAAAAAATACATTCAGCCGAACACAGAACGTCCTTCTTTTTGAAGTCGGTTAAAGAGTAATTTTATTTTAAATTGCATATAGAAAAAAGTTAGACGAATATTTAGTTAGACACTTTCAAAACTGGTGGGAGGAGAAACTATCAAACAACACAATAAGGATGGAAATACAAATAAATTTGCCAATTGTAATGATGACGTCATACAGGAACAAATCGTTTTCCTGTGATTTTATAACCGTTTTGTTTATTATTATTTCAGATTAGTAATAAGTGCACCAAGGGAGAATAATATAGGCGAAGTGTATACTTGCCATATAGAAAACAGAACCTGCACACCAATTAATCATAATAATACTGTGAAAAGACGTAAGGATTTTCTTTTATTTTTTTTTATTACTAGGCCTGTCATACTGTATGGATCGGGCTTGCAGACGTCGAGCAATGGGTAGCTCGCCGTCCGGCAGTCCGGTAATCGACGGGACCGAACCCCATTCGTCGACCGCGCGTAATAGCGTAGTATCCACTCGATCCACAAAGAGGTGTCAACAAACCATAGGGGCCCAGCAGAGCCGATGCTCGCAAGGAGCGCGGGCATTTTCTGAAAAGGAAACCCGTAGTCCTAGAACACAAAGGGCAACTAAAGACACAGGTGTGGTTTTAAACATAAAAGAAAGGAAAAGGAATTTTAAAGTGGGAAATCATTAGAAGATTTCCGACCTTAAAAAAAAAAACTATATGGATCAGAATGTTGGGCTATGAAAAACACGGATGAAAAAAGATTGCATGTAGCGGAGATGAGGTTGTTGAGATGGATGTGTGGTGGGACCAGAATGGATAAAGTGAGAAATAAGTATATTAGAGGAAATTCGAAAGACATGCTAGTGACTATAAAGTTGAAAGCGAATCGTCTGTCTTAGTATGGTCATGTGAAGAGGAGGGAAGAAACGCATGTTGCTAAAACAGTTAAGAGTATACATGTGGATGGATGGAGAGGGAGAGGGAGGCCAAAGAGGATAAAATAAGAAATTATGATTGTAATTGAATTTTGTAATTGGGATGTATAGGGGTGTGCATTATCACAGTAAAATTTTGTATACTTATAGTTTTATATGAGGACAGTTTTTATTTATGATGGACAGTGTTTAAAAATACAACGTCATTTGCTGGGAATCGTCAAATTTGCACGAAATGTTAAAATACAATAGAATGGAATGGAATGGAATGGAATGAAATGAAATGGAATGGAATGGAATGGAATGGAATGGAATGGAATGGAATGGAATGGAATGAAATGGAATGGAATGAAATTGAATGGAATGGAATGGAATGGAATAAAATTATTGTACACCAAATAACAACACAACTGTAATGTTCTTACTTTGCCGGCGACATCAGCCGTTTCCCCTCCAGTTTATTATCTAATACCACAGTATTGTAAACAAATTTTAAATTTTTCAGTTTTTTCCAATTACGAACATGATTACTGGTTCGGAGCAACCGTCAAGGCTGGGCACGGCTTCGTAATGGTAAGATTTTATACCATTTTACAGTCATCTGTAGTCGGGGTGGTTTCAATCTCTTGCTAAATACTGGACAATAACGACTGTGGATCCTTTTTATAGGAAATTCCTACGAAAATGAGATTTAAGTTATACAAGTCCAAGCGGGAAACATTGGTGCGATTATTTTGTATTTGGAACTGACCGAAGGGTTTGGAAACCTTTATGATGGTCAATTTGGATTTAGACAGACCTCATTTTCGGTTTCAGCAACTTACAATCGAGTCCACGTTTTGTAAAATCAGAAACTATCTTTCAAATAGGCCACTTATCTGCTTTTTTTATTTTAAAATTTTCTACTTTTGAATTATCAAAATGGCGGTCAGTCAAAAAAAAGTGAAGCTAAATTGCACGTTCCAAAGCGTAGATCTCTATCTGTTTAAAATTGTTTGTTGTTTGATACATTGTTTGTTATTTGATAAAAGTCTTTAGTCCTAAATTTATCAAACATGGAATTAATGATTATGGAATTAAATCTGCATTTTATACGATATATTGTTGACTATCAGCGACCCTTGAGTTTATTTTCGCCTTTCTAATAAAAGTGTGATGAAATGGTATGTTATTTTTCAGATATGCGCACCGAGGTACACAGCTCTGTACACGCCAATAGGAACCACAGGTAATTGTTATATTATTTTTTTTAAACTTTCACACAACGTCGTCTAGTCCCAAGCTTCGGGTGCAATTTATCTTAAATATTTATGTATTTAGAATTATATAAGTATGTTTATCAGTTGTCTAGTACTAATAACAGAGCTTGTGTTATTAGTACTAGACAACTGATAAACATACTTATATAATTCTAAATACATACATATTTAAGATAAATTGCACCCGAACACAGAATAAATGATCGTGCACATCACACAAACATTTGTTCTGGGTGGGAATCGAACCCATGACCTCCGGCTTAGTAAACAGGGCCAGTAACCAACAGGTCAGTGAAATTCGATACACGTTGGTAGGTTTTCATCATCATCATCATTTCAGCCGAAAGACGTCCACTGTTAGGCCTCTCCCAAGTGTCGCCACACAGCCCTGTACGTCTCATATTCATTGGATTACCGCGATCCTCACCAGGTCAACGGTCCACCTTGTCATCATCATCATCATCATTTCAGCCGATAGACGTCCACTGCTGGACATAGGCCTCCCCCAAATCCACCACCACCACCACCTTGGTCCACCTTGTAGGAGGCTGTTTTCAAACACGCGGTCGCCACTCCAGAAGCTTTTGGCTCCATCGATCATATTATGTTCTGTGTGCCCTGCCCATTTCCACTTACGTTTTGAGATTCTTTGGGCTAGGTATTACAAAAAATATAAAAAAAATGCTTAAGTACATAATTAAATACAACATTACATGTTATTGTCTTTTAAAGTTTTACTTTTTATTAATATTTATATATACATCTTAACTATTAAATATTATAACTTACTAAGTATGTAAACAAACTGAAAATAATAATATGTACAAAAAGGTAGAAAAAGAACTCATAGGGCTGGGCTTTTCTTCGGTCAACGAATCACCATTGCCATCCAGTGTGGCAATGCTGCCAGCGTTCTGGGCACTTTTCCCATTGACATAGATGTGGACAAATTTTTTGATGCCCCATGTTATTGTGAAATATTATTGTTAGGGGTGAGTATTGTCTCAGAACCCTGGGGTTTTTGATCTTTGGAACGTGTACGAGGAGTCGAAACCGACTCGGAGCGGCCCTTTAGGTGCCTTTAATGGAACGTGGTGCCAACAGACGATTATCCCTGTACGCGCTATGCTAGTGCACCCAAGGACAACCCCCGGTTGGTCGGAAACTATTTCGACATATGGAGAACTAAGATATAAGGCTATGATTTTTAGAGTCTTGGATTGGTTATCAGGAACTATTTTAAGAAAGAAAAAACGTTTATTCGTACCTCACACATATAGTAGAAGATCATAACCATTTAATAGTCCCTGGCTGAACAATGTTATTAATATCCATCAATCAAAAGGCTATAATATTATGTATATAAGAAAAAAAGATATTTTGCTTTGGGAAGAATACTAAAGAATGTTGTTTGTGCCTAACATCTTGCCTTAAATCTTAGTTTTCCATATGTCGCAATAGTTTCCGCCCAACCGGGGGTTGTCCTTGGGTGCACGGCTCCCTGTCGTTTAGGACGACGCAGGTGCTCTCGGGGCATGGCTGCTTCGGGAAGTACTTGTGTCGCATATACAGGGAACCAGACGCTCGGTGCCATCACTGCACCGACTGTCGGGAGGACACGGCGCAGCACACACTGGCAGAGTGTGCCGCATGGGAGGAGCAGCGCCGTGCCCTCGTATCTGAAGTGGGCCCCGACCTGTCGCTGCCGGCCGTCGCTCGTTCTATGGTCGGGAGCGCTGAGTCGTGGGATGCGGTGATCTCCTTCTGTGAAGCCGTCATTTCGCAGAAGGAGGCTGCGGAGAGGGAGAGGGAGGCCGTGGCCACTCTCCCATGCCGCAGCAGGCGAACCGGGCGTCGGCGGAGGGCAGATAGCGCCCTCTTCCAACCACCATAAAGAGGTCCGGATGGACGGCGGACTCGGGGTGGTCCGCCGTCCCCCATTCAGCAAGACCCGAGGCGGCGGCGCGTAGTGTTCCACGCGTGCCCCTATGTGATGTAGCGGGGGAGGACACATCCCCGCGGGCCTGAGGTGGCCCGCATATGCGGGCCGGCACTAGCTGGGGATCATGGATGGCGTATCAGCTCCCACGATCCCCGGTCTAAGTGTTGGAGGGAACACCGGGGTGGTTTTTAGTCAGTAAGAGTCTGACAGACCCCTTCGCCTGCCCCAGGCGAAGGACATCCATGAGGATTTTCCACCCCGGCAACAAAACAAAAAAAAAAATGGGTGCACTAGCATAGCGCGTAAAGGGATAATCGTCTGTTGGCACCACGTTCCATTAAAGGCATCTAACGGGCCGCTCCGAGTCGGTATCGACTCCTCGTAGACCTTCCAAAAAAAAAAAGGCGAAACCTAAACCACCTGACCACCAGGGTGGCCTGGGTGTTGAGGGTTGTAAAAGTTGTCTTTAAAAAATCGCTTTTAGCGATAAGACCGCCCATTGTGACACCTTATTAATGTTAATTTCCTAATGTAAAATGTATTTTTGGTGTACAATAAAGAATATCTATCTATCTATCTATCTATCTTCCAAAGGTCAAAAATCCCAGGGTTTCAGACAATATTCATCCATAATAATAATATTTAACGAGAACCTTGTGAAAGCTGAGAAGGATAAACAAACTAAATACCTTGACTTGGCTCGCGAGGTTGTCGACATGTGGGAAGTGGACACAGCAGTCATTGTGCCGATAGTCGTGACCGCCAATGGCTTAATTGCCAAGAGCCTCGACCAACATCTGAGGAGGCTCTCGTTAGGCAGTTGGATCAAGGGCTTGATTCAGAAGGCAGTACTTCTGGACACGGCGCGTATTGTTCGGAGATTTCTCTCTCAGGAGCCCTGACCAATGGTAGCTTGGACCCTGTTCCCGATGCCGGTGTGCTACTATTTTTTTATTTTTTTTTATGAGTTTTGTTTTAAAAAAATATTTAAAAATGTAATTTATATGTATGTTGAACAAATAAAGGAAATAATAATATTTAACAATAACATGGGGCATCAAAAAAAGTAATTTTACTTTGGAAAGAATACTAAAGAAT